>CM024607.1:10774857-12171287 GCA_014182555.1 Eucalyptus erythrocorys
TTTCCTTTTAACGAAACTATCATCTCATTGTTGCAACTTTCACGACCATAGTCAAACCACTTGGAGCACTTGCACATGAAACCATAGTCCGCATGCAATGCTTACCTCCCTTCAAAGGATAAATCCTCATCCATCGATGAAATGGTAACCTATAAAATTTCATGATTTTTCACTTGTGGTTGTACATATGCTTATTATAAGAGAATGAAGGTGCACTACTTTTCACATGATCTAGACTTTTCATCTAAGCATATGCTAATTAGCCATGAAAGGGAATTAGATCGATATGGCACAGACACGAATGATTACATGCGAATAAGGCATTGCTCTTATTCAAAAAAATAAATAATAATAATAATAATAATAATAATAATAATAAATCCAATAAATAAATCAAAAGATAAAAATATGAAGATGAGGTCAATAACTTTAATTACTTATGTGCCGTCCTGTGATTTTAGCCATTTTCAAAGCTTCCTTCCTAAGTCTTCAGCAGGGTTAATCTTCCTCATGCTTCCTTAGGGCGCTTTCGTATAGCTTTATTTTATGCTTAACATGTGAAGGATCTACATCACAAAAGATAGGTGTCTTCAGCAGGGTTGATCTTCCTCATGCTTCCTTAGGGCGCTTTCGTATAGCTTTATTTTATGCTTAAAATGTGAAGGATTTACATCACAAAAGGTAGGTGGTATCTTGGGAATTGAGAAGTTCACTCCACTATGCATGTCAACTCTTACTAGCACCATATATTTTTTTCCAATTTTTTTATTTTTTTTTTATTTTTAGTTTTTTCACCGAAGACTTGCAGGTCAATGTAGGGAATAGAAGGCAAAGGAGGAAGAAGAGAAAAAAGAAAATGAAAAAAAAATTCAAAAAAATAAAAATTTATTAAAAAATTGGTACATTAACATTGGCTGGACGGTTGGCGTCCATGTTAATGCCAGCCGACCAAAATTGGCTGAATTGACCAAATTGATGCATTTGTAAAAGTTTTATAACTAAATTGGCTAAAAAAATTAGAACTGAATTGGCACAATTGCAATAAATTAAGGATTTTTTTGGTAATTTCCCTCTCTACGAAGCTATCATCTCATTGTTGCAACTTTCACAATCATAGTTGAACCACTTAAAGCACTTGCACATGAAACCATAGTCCGCATGCAATGCTTACCTCTCTTCTAAGGGTAAATCCTCGTCTATCTATGAAATGGTAACGTGTAAAATTTTATGATTTCTCACATTTAGTTGTACATATGCTTATATAAGAGAATGAAGTTGCAATGCTTTCTCTTGAACTGGACTAAATTTCATCCGAGCATATGCTAACTAGAAAATGAAAGGGAATCGGTTCGATATGGCATTATTGACACCTAAACTTTGGCTAGATTTTTTTAAAATTTGCATAGGAAATTTAGGAATCAATTTGACCCTAACCAAAAATGATTTTCGCATCAATTAGGCCTTAATTTCTTTTTGCATCCATTTTATCTTTATTTTATTTTATTTTTTTACTTTTTTTCGGATAATTTAACAATAATAATAATAACCAAGAAAATAATTAAAAAAAAAAAAAAGGGAAAGAGTCTTATGGGGCTGGGCGTGAAAGCCCAGCCCCTTTGTTTTTGTCCTCCCTCGCGCGGGCCCCTAAGGCCCGGCCCTTTCTCCCCCAAGCCTAGGCCCCTTTGTTTTTCCTCTTGTCTTCTTACTCGCCTTGTCTTCTTCCCCGTCTCTGCAACACGCACAGAGGAAGCGGATGCGCGCAGGAGGAGATGGCGATGTACGGTGTCGTCACCGTCACCGATGCTGAACTGTCGCTCGGCCGATGCCCCCAGCCCCTCCATTGGCGCCGCAGACAGACGGAGAAAGAGGCGGCCTCGTATCGAGTCGAGCCCGGGTCGGACGCTGGCATCTCACCCGGGTAGGGTTTAGCCCTTGAACCGGGTCGGACGCTGGTCACTTTTCGGGTCGATTGGGTCGGTCTCACGCAGGCTAAGAGAAGTGGGCTTGTTTTGTTGATTGGTTAAAAAAAGGAATTCTGGGCCCATGCCTTAGGCCCACCCGGGCCATTGGTCGACCATTCGGGCTGGCGACATTAATTTGATTCTGTCTTAACCCGGGATCCGACCCGGGTCGTTTTTATAATATTATATTATTATAATTAAAAAATATTTTAAAAATAAAAAATAATAAAATATATTTTCAGAAATAAAAAAATCCAAAATATCTCACAATTTTCCAAAAAGTCTTAAAAATCCAAAAAATGATTAATATTTTTAAAAGAGGATCAAAAATTAAAAAAAAAACTTGTTATTTTGGAAAAAATAAAAAAAAAAGATCAAAAATGGGCTTTTCCTCCACAAATGCATGAAAAATTCCTTAAAAATCCAAAAAGTCTCAGGTTTTAAACAAGATTAGATACCGATGACATTAGTGA
The DNA here is from genome assembly GCA_014182555.1 of Eucalyptus erythrocorys. Taxonomy (NCBI): domain Eukaryota; kingdom Viridiplantae; phylum Streptophyta; class Magnoliopsida; order Myrtales; family Myrtaceae; genus Eucalyptus; species Eucalyptus erythrocorys. The sequence goes on from CM024607.1 coordinate 10,777,292, forward strand.
TTAACTAGTATAATCAAGTCCTAAAACCTAATTTCTCTGATTGCACAGGAGCAAATATTTCTCATAATATTTTGCTTGAGTTTCTAATTGACCTACCCCACCTTTTGACCTAAAAGTAGCACCATCCCTCTTCCAAAAGGCCATGTGTCGAATTTTCCAGCCAATTCTGTCAAGTGCAGCAATTTACATCGACGACATCCTACTCTACAGTCTTGACGAGCAGTCGAATTGCCAACTCCTTGAACAGTTTGCAGAGATCGTCAGGAAGCATGGCAACTCCTTAAAATTAACTTATAAATTAAAAACTCAAACCATAAGTCGTGAATTGATAGATTTGGAAAAGCTCGGGCTACACCTAATAGACCTAGTTGAGCCATTAGCCTCCGCAAGAGCCCCCTAATCTGGTGCCGAAAAAAAAGGAGGTCGCGACAATGATGAGGGATTCTTTAAGCTAGAAACACAACCCCGTTTTTTTATTAATCAAATCCGCATGCATACCCCGACAACAAACAAGCTTATCACCAAGGGCATCCAGATATGGTTGAGATACTTTCTTTGGCTTCTTCCGCCCAATGGAAATAGTGGCAAGTGCATAAACTTCCAAATTTTGTAACTGATGTCAAAGACTGAAATGTTCATCATGTATACCTTCTTAGGAAATACTAGATCATCGATATACCGAAAAAAGAAAAAGAAAAAAAACCTTCAACAGGACATGCTACAACTAGATCACTATGACAAACCAATACCAAAAAAGAAAATATGATGAAAACAATGCTTCAAAAACACAGTTGTTAAATTCAATTTTCAAATGGCGAAACGTTTTGGTCCAGGACTAAGGTAAGCACCTTCTCCTGCATTTATCTCTTGGAAAGTAGTCTCTTTGGGCATAAATTAAGAGAGCACCGTCAAAATCAAAAAGAAATATAAACATCAAGCAGATTTTTTTCCATACTCATGCTTTTGATCTTTTTTCTTACCAATACAACTTGCTTCTAAGAAAGAAAAAAATGTAAGACCCAAATCTCAGGGGAAAAAGTATATCAAAGCCCCCGTACCTGCAATAGTAAGCTTCTTGACATTTCCCTGAACATGAAATTACAGGTGGCAAGGAAAATTTGTCCTAGTGCGGCAATAGTAATTCACTAGGGGTGTAAATGGGTCAGGTCAGGTCGGGTTTTGATGTTACCTGACCCGACCCGAAACACATTAGACCCGCATCGGAAATTCGGGTCAGATCGGGTTGGGTTTCTGGGTTTTCATCTACACAAAAAAGAGCATTTATCAGCAATTAAGTTAGTAGATTTTGCATCTAGGAATCGCAAGAGCACGACATAAACGAAAGGGAAAAACATGTATTCAGATTCAGTTCAACGATTGAAGGAGTGGACATAAATCAAACCTTAATCTGAAGAGATAATCGATTATGCAAAAATTCGTTTAACACTTCTCATGAGCAAATCATCGAACAAGTGGTGTGCACTTTTATATGAGTTTCAGACTTAGGTTTAATGCAATCCTTCATCTAAACATGATATATAAAACTCTAAATCAGTATGACTCGGCGCAAATCAGGCTCGGTTCCGCAAGCTTTTATTCATTTTTTCATCGATTAAGCCCAGCACTCTCAAATTCAGTAAAGCATCGCAGGATCGAGACGAAGGGGAGGAAGAGGGAGTTGAGAGGGAGCAATGTGGAGTCGTGGCTGGAGGATCTGTCACTGCTGAGCTTGTCCCTGTTCAGGCGCTTGATCTCCGCCATGAGAGACGCCGATTTGAGCTCCGAAATCGTCAAGACTTGCTTGATACACTACGCCAAACGATACATCCCGGGCGTCTCGCGATCCAGCCGGAAGCCGCCGCTGCCGTCATCGTCGTCGTCCTCTTCCTCGGTCCCTTCGGAGAGCGAACAGAGAGAGCTCCTGGAGACGATAATCGCGAACTTGCCGCCTGGGAAGACGGCCTCGCGGTCCTCGGCGGCGGCGACGACGAGATTCCTCTTCGGCCTCCTGTGGACGGCGATCATCCTGAACGCGTCGGAGGATTGCCGGGCGTCGCTCGAGAGGAAGGTCGGCTTGCAGCTCGAGGAAGCGACGCTCGACGACCTACTGATCCCCAGCTATTCATACCTCAACGAGACCCTCTACGACGTGGACTGCGTCGAGAGGATCCTCGGCCACTTCCTGGACGCCGCCGGAGTCGTCGGAGAAGAAGGCGGAGCCGACGAGGTATGTGTTTGACTGTTTGGGGGTGTTTGGGGCTAAAGTGCTTGTGATTTTGGCTTGTTTGGAATTTAGAATTAACATGTTTCGAGTCGAACAATGTTTGAACCCCGACCCAATCCAAAACACATTTATTTGCTTGTTTTATATTTGTTACTCAAACATCACCCGAACACGAAACATGTATTATATTTGTTTCGTATTTGGGTCAGGTCGGGTATTTTCTACACCCCTAAATTCACCATTCATAAGTGATTTAACGGTCTCCTTGGGCAGAGGAACTTCTGCTCTCTTGCTTCCTGAAGCACATCCACGAGAGTCATCATAACTTTTCTCATCCGTTATGTCATCTCCATCGGATGAGTCAATGCACCATGATCATTTGAAACATCGGAGAGTGAACTGGTATAAGTAGGGACAATCTCGGGGGCTTCTATGTCGGTGTCGGATGCTTGTCAGATACCGACACGAGTTTGATACGCAACCGACACTTGGTCTAGAGGTGTCAAACATTCGATACGTGGTCAACCCTCCAAACACGCCAGCAACATGCGAGTCTAGCATCCCAACACACCATTTTAAGAGGCACGGGTCAATTTTAAACATTTTCAATAAATTAAGGATCAAAATGTTAATTTATCAAAAATATGTATACTTAAGTCATATACCTAAGTTTTATGGATTAGTAGGATGGAATGTAGCTGAATTTATCAATTCGAAATAATGAATGATATTAACAAATGGTGGATTTATATTTTTAGTATTAATTCATTCTAGCCTCTAATTATTTATTTATTTGTTGATTTTAACCAAATTAATTTAATTGAAATAATCATAAAAATGATAATTTATCATGTTAATATAAAAATACACATTTAATATATAACATGTCACAACATATCCAAATTCTCTATTTTCTTTTAAAAGTGACGCATAGGCTTGTATGTTGTGTGTGTGTGTCAATGATACTTGGATTGTATCCATGGTTTGAAAATAATAACTATGCAACACCTGGGAAACAATAATCCAACGGATTCTCGATCGTAGAAAGGCAGACTGCAGAAGCACTGTGCAAGAGCTCCTTCATCGCATTAACTATCCAAAAGATAATTTAATTCAACAAAGGTAGAAAGGATCCTTGACGGCCATCCCCGTCGTCCTCCCCACTGTCATCCGAACCCAATGTGGAGAGCCTGAGGGAGAGCTCCGTTGGAGTCGATGACAGGAGGGAGGACCATGGCGACGGCGAGCGATCTGGTCGCAGGAGGATGCTTCCCGGAGCATGGTGGTCCCTCACGTGCGAGTCCTCGGCAAAGGGCGGCACGTGCCATGTTGCAGCTCGAGAGGAGCGAAACCAGAGAGAGAGAGAGAGAGAGAGAGGGACCGGAGAGCTTGCTGCTTCATTTATGGTTTCTGTTCAAGAAAGGGTCAAGTTGGAATTTCAATAAGTCTGCGAGGCCAACAAAGGCAATTAACTACAATCCATTAATTCGTCCCGACAACATGCCGATGATGTTTCTTTTCTTTTGGTCGAAAGGAGAAACTTCATTCAAGAGAAAGGAATATTACACCTTGCAGCTATAGCATCCGATAAAATAAGGTCCAATAAAATAGATGGAGGAGTGGTTGCCCAAATTTTAGCCCAAGCGGCTTTGGACGCCCATTGGCTTGGGAAAGCTCGTCCCAAATTATCATCGAAAAACAGCAATAGCCGATGACTCTTGGAACACTAGATATGGTAAGTTCTGTCAAACTCTTTCAAATGTTCTTATGATCGTGATTTTCCATAATTAATAGTAAATAGTCCAATTTAGTACAAATTCTTTTTTACTTTTTTGTTTTGTAACTTATTTCAGTGCTCACAATAATCCTTATTAGTTTGCAAGGTTAAGGAATCCGGCGGAGAGTAATTGTCCTTGTATGTCGTAATTTTCCTTGGTTAGCAATAGATCGATAATTTTATAGTTAGTAACTCTTGTGGAACGTTCAACAATTACTATTTTTCTTTTTCTTTTTTCTCCATAAAAGCCAATCGACAATTCACAATTATTGCTCTCCTAACTAATGTCTCTAATTACACGTGAACGGTTCTGTATTTTCCTAAACAAGACTACAGAATTAGCTTCTTTCAATCACTTGTGCTTGACAACTTTAGCCCAATGGCGCAGCACTTGACGGTTCAAATGTAATCCGACATGCCCTTGCTGACCTTGTGCAAAAGCAACATTGGATAGACGGGATACCCCCCAAAGTTCAGGAGAGCTTGAAGTTCAATAGCTGTTCCTTATGTATTTGTTCTGTTAGGATAACGAATCTACTCTACGCGCATCAATGTTTTTCCCTCTCCATTCTCTTCCGACGAAAAAATGACTCCTCCCTTTATGCATGAAAGAGAGAACAAGAGACCTCTTTTTTTGTGCACAAGATTCCTTCTCATGTTCGTTTGCTAGTCGCATGAGCGGGGCAAAATTTGTAGCAAGTCATGGCATGGCCTATTCACCTTTTATTAATTACGTAAATTCAGTATATGATATTATAATCAATGGTCTAACTGGACTCGGTTTACCTGGCTTAATGTTCACGCAATGTTTTTTTTTTTCTGTGAAACAAGTCTATTGAAGTTTCTGCCGGGTAAAAGCATATCCTCCTTGGGCGAAAAAGAGATGCCCACAAAGGATGGTAAAAGCATCGACAATGGAGATTTTCATAACCATACTGCTTCTCAGACTGAGAGTAATCGGGATGGTGATTTTTGCTGTTAAAATTAGTATTCAAGCTATGCTACAAGAGAAGAGTCGTGGTGTTTTTGCTACGTATAGATAATTATATGGTAAGTGGCAGATTGTAACTGGAACTTTATGTTTTTTAGGTTTGGACTGGACAATTGAGACATTATGTTTCACTGTTAGGTTGGAGCTTGGAATCGGGACATCGTGTTTTTAAGGTTTGCTTCTGTTGTGTGGTCAAACGTGCGGCCGCTCGTTTTGGCCAAAGATAGGAAAAAGCTAGAGCAGAGAGAGATGAGAACGAGCTGGACTGGAATTTCTACGACATACTGGTATACCGTAACCTCACCTTTTTTTACGACTGTTTTACATATGTTTGCCATGGCTCGTCTCAATATAGTAAATCAAAATTTACAATGTGTTACAACAGATTTATACTTAATTACAATGACATGCTGTAATTTCGCACGGTACACCAAAAAGATCATAGAATTGCCCTACTGGACAAAAGCAAAAATAAAGAGGAAAGTGAGTGCTCGTATGCGAGATGTAACGAGCAAGAGGAAGAGAAGAAAGTGAGGCCAGCGTCTTCATGGAAAAAAATCAGAGAGCAATTTCAAACCCAATTTTCATAAAAGTCTCTCCTAGAGTTAAGTATTAGGGTTAATTTATAACGATCCTATTTCATGCCATTACAATTGCATGTAGGTTGCATTACATTTAAATTATAATATAGTAATATGTTACTTAGAAATCATATCTACTTCATGCATTGTAGTATTGTTTGCTTCCTAGTCAACACTTTGCTGAACACTTTATGCATTGGACATAATGGAGCTCTGCTTTTGATTTGCTTAGCACATCGAGGTTCTCTCATTTCTTCAAGCAATTTCTTTAATGGTTTGATTATTGGTTGTTAAATATTTTATTGTATATCCACCTGATCACCCGTTACATACTCGTGGCTTAGGCTTTACAATTAACCAAGATTGCTCGCAAAATATTTTTGAAATAAAGAGAAATGTAATGAAAGTTGTGTTAAATTAATCTAGTGTAATCAAGTTTCTCTATCCATCAATCTCTAGTTCACAATAGTAAAGTGTTCTTCTACACTTTATTTGGGTTTTCAATAGACCTATAATAGATTAGTAATGACTCATAATTGAATTGATCTGCATGTTAAATCGAATTAAATCGAAAACCCCAAACTTGTGATGGGTAATTCTTGGGAGAGTTCGTGCTAAGTGTTAAGCTTAGTAATCCATTTTTTTTTTTTGATCGAGAAAGGGAAATATATTATAGGGTTAATACCTTGAAAAACCCCAAACTGGTACACTTGTGACAAATTTACCCCAAACTATTTTTTTGACCATGAAAAACCCCAAACTGGTACACCTGTGACAAATTTACCCCAACTAACTATAAAAATCCCTAAACTGGTACATTTATGACAAATTTACCCCAAACTAATTTATTTAACCAAAAAAAACCCCAAACTGATAAATTTGTGACTAATATACCCCCCGCTAAATTAGATTAATACCACAAAAAAATCACAAAAATTGTAAACTGTAACAAATAAAGTGTAAAATCCCAAATTGGTATACTAGTTAATTGTCACGTGTCATTTAACTTTATAATTTAACAAGAAAATCTTACTAAAACTAACAGAGGGTAAATTTGTCACAAGTGTACCAGTTTAGGGTAAATTTGTCACAGGTGTACCAGTTTGGGGTTTTTCATGGTCAAAAAAATAGTTTGGGGTAAATTTGTCACAAGTATACCAGTTTAGGGTTTTTCAGGGTATTAACCCTATATTATATTATGCTAAGCTTTCAGTCGCATCGGAGGAGTACAATCTAAAGCATAAAGATCTCGAAGGGATAAGGGAGGGGAAATCACCCAATTGGCCGCCAGCTGTCTCTGACGATGATGTCTAGCCACCCAATCCGCCGCACGATTCGCTTCCCTGGAGCATGATCGAACGGCTAGGAGGTCACATTGAGTCAATTCCCTTTGGCACGCCTGTATGACTTCTTTGGATTCCCAAGGTGGAACGGCCCGGCCCAAAGACGCTTTCCACAAGTGAGTCGCGTCACTTTCACATAAAAGAGATGAAAGACTTATCGCCTCGTTCTCTCTCCCGCATCTACACTTCTGTAAAAACCGAAGTCCCATGAGAAGCCCTTCGGCTTCTGCTTGCAAAGCCATCGAAGCCCTAACCTGTGCAGCAAAGCCATCCAGAACTCTGCCTTCGGCGTTTCGGAGGATACCAGCCACGGAGCCAAGGAAGTCGCCCGGTGTCCAAGAGGCGTCGACGTTCAGTTTGACCTCCGTGCGCTTCGGTGGCCGCCAAATCTGAGGTATGGTTGGTGTTTTCCTCAACATCTTGCTTAGATTCAGCCCTCTGCTCATCATACCACTTTCTTCCTGGGCGAGGTCGACGATGGCCGGAGGATGGGGTATTTTTCCCCTAAAGACCCAGGCGTTCCTGGATTTCCAGATCTGCCACAACAGTTGCGCCATGAGGGCTTGAGCAGGTAAGTCTGGTTTCTTCGTGAAAAACGCCAGCATCCATTTATCGACTCGTTGAATCACCTCCCGAGGATCGCAAATATGGGTTTTCTGATCTTGCCATACCTTTTTTGACCATTTGCATAGGAACAACATATGCTCGGTTGTCTCCACCGATTTTCGACATAGTTGACATATGGGATCCGGGGTGATGGATCTCTTGTAGAGGTTCTCACGTGTAGGAAGCGCGTTGTGACAGGCACTCCATAAAAAAACCCTCACCTTCGGTAGTGCTGGTAGGTTCCAGAGTCGGGTCCACAGCGTCCGGGGGAGGGGGGGGGCTGAAGGACGATGAAGCCTGATTCGGGCTGCATGGAAGAGAAGATCGGGCTCTGTTGTAAGCGCTTTTCACCGAAAAGGACCCAGCCCTGTTGCCGATCCACTGTAAGTTGTCCGATTTTGATTCCGGACTCAAAGGTATGGCTAAGATTTCATTGGCTATACATGGTTCAAATAGATCTTCGATTAATGCCTGATTCCATGTACGAGAAGATTGATTGATGAGATCCTCTACCATTTGCTTTTCCTCCCGGGCCGGGCAAAAGTGAATGATCTCGTTGATGTAGCCATTTGTCATTCCATATGTTGATGGTTTTACCGTCGCCAACTACCCACCGTAGGTCTGATTTAATTGCTTCTCGCGCCTTCGGGATGCTCGCCAACCCCAAGACGCCCTTTGACGATGTTGAGCCGTCCAGACATCACTGGAAGGGAAGTAGATGCTTTTGAGAACTCTGGCCCATAATGCCTGCGGGGACTGATGTAGACGCCACGCCTGACGCCCCAGCATAGCATTGTTGTAAGTTGGTAAATCTTTAAACCCCATCCCACCTGAATCTTTAGCTTTCTTATATGTTATTCACTTCTGGGAAGATCGCAAAATTTATTGATACTACAAGTTGTATGATGCATGGTATCACTATAAAAATTCATGGAACCATAGTCAATTTTTTAAAAGAACTTGAATTATTTAGGTAATGGCCTAGTGTAATTCAAATACTTTAATATTTTCACTCAAAGGCAGGTCATGTAACACCCCAAACCCCCTTGAGGCTATTACAATCATGTTTACCTGTCCTTTGTCCTTTGAGAGCTATACACTCTTAAGCTCTCATTCACCATTGTTGTTTTTTTTTTTTCTTAAAATGAACTCACGGTCCCAGCGCACATCAAATAGCGGAAGCGAACACTCAAGACTCTCCCACACAACACATGAGAGGCAATGCGCACACACTAAATACTATAGAATACTAAACCACTTTGGCTTCATTTTATTTACTATCAAGTGATGGACGTTTTCTTTTCCTTTTTAGGGTAGGATACATCAAGATACATACATCAAGGCGACCTCAAAATCTACCCATCATCAAGAAGGAAATTTCAGCCTATACATAATCTACCCAAAATCCATCCATCAATCCAGATCGGTGTTGTCAAAACCCCTCCATCCTCCCCGCTTTGGCTCGCCATCTACCTCCGACTCCGGCGCACTAGGTGGCGGCGGCGGTGAGGATCCCTTCCATTACCCCATCCTGGGAGGTGAAGATGGAGACGTACTCCTGATACACCGGGCCACTAGGCAGACCCGCCTCATACTTGACCAGCACCGAGACACGAAAGTATACACGTCCAGGGGTAGCAGGGCTGGGAAAATGAGCTACACGCACCTCCAAGTCAGTGGGGATTCCATAGAACGAGCCTGGTGCTATGGGAGGTATAGACATCTTCTAGGCTGAAATGTTAGTCCCCAAAAGGGGTGAGTACAACCACTCAGCAAAGATATAATCTCTAAGACTACCCATACAATGCAATCCAGCACATCACAGCAACATATAAACATCATAGATAAGCATTTCAGTCATCAAATTGCAGCCACATCATGCTTTCACTTCATTTCTCAAATCAGGCATCTATTAAACATGTATGCTTGTAACTTTCAGCATTACCCAAGCATGAGTACATATACATATATAATGCTTATCACAACTCAGCATCTTATTAATATATGCATACCTCATCATACAAGCCTTTCATAATTCAGCCTTTTCCATGCACATATGCATAACACGAATTCAGCTATGCCAATGAAATCAACATTCATCATGTGCACGTTTCATAACTTAACAAGATGAATGCAAGCACAATTCACCATAATCATGTGCACATATCACATATTGGCAAAGCTCATGCATATAAATATTAATTGCAATTATCAATGCACATCCCGGTACACACCACCCGGGCTTCCGGCCCCCCACATTCCGGGCATCTCGCACCCAAACTTGGCATCACGAGGAATTCACGGCACACACCATCCGTGCTTCCGGCATTTACACTCCCTGGCTGGGCATCTCGCACCCCAACTGGCATCACGAGGCATCCACGGTACACACACTCCGTGCTTCCGGCACCCCCAACGCTCTGGGCATCTCAACTCCGAGGCCATCTAGATTTACGCTCAGGGCTACTGGGCATCCGGCATTTTCACTCCCTGGCCGGGCATCCCGACACTCCCGGGGCATCATTGGCACACACCACCCGGTGGCCTCTTTCATATGCGTGATTCATAACATGTTACATGATATTCATAAGCATAACAGCAAGCAATACCATGTACTTCCACTCATATGACATGAATTTCACTCAACATGCTTCATCCAACTAGTACACCACAATTCAGCATGTATCAATTTGAGAAAACATCTCATTTAAACCTCAATTGCTCTTTTCCACCTTTTCAAAGCATATACATACAATGACTAGAGCAACACCACATGTAACTCATGAAGGTAGCATGCTTTGAATGTCATAGCACCACTCATTATAGTCGGCTAAGTCAATTCAACCAAGTTCAATGCAAAATTGCTTATATGGAGATAGAAATTACTCCCAATGTATCACTCCACTAACTTTCAAAACAATAACTCATCATCACTTTGATAACAGGGCATAGCAGTGTTATTCTTGCTAAGAAAACAAGCTCAAACCATGTTTACACAATAATACTTAAGTTCGGCCAAAACAGATTCAAGTTCAGAAAATTCCAGTTTGCACCATTCACAAAACTCACGAATTTAAGGCACCAAATCACCTTCAAAAATTACCAAATTTAAGTATGTCTTAGCCAAGAGTCTAAATATCATTTCTCATGAAGGAATCATCATCAAATTCGTCCTCCATTAACTTCTATAAAAATTACAAGTCCTCGGTTTACTGTTCACAATGTCCAGCGACACACCACAGCAAGGAAACTTCGAATGAGCTACTTGTCCTCCTTCTTTTTCCTTGATATTTGGATATGTTATATTTCAACAAGTGTTCTACAACTTTCATGAAGACATCGAAGCAAGAAAACCAAAGGAACATCACTTTAAATGCCACGCAAGTTGCTGTTGTTCAACCCAGAAATTCCAGAATACAATAACAAAAGAAAACAAGCAATTCACCAAGCTAAACCGAATGAAATCAGCTCAATTTTCAGTATGTTTTATATCAAGATGTCCTCAACAACTTTCAAGAAGAAGTCGAATGACAATTCCCAACAAAACACCACAATCAACAAGCAACAAGCATCAAAGGTCCACAAACGACTCCAAATTGTACCCGGTTCCAAAGAAACTAGGTTTCACCCCTCAAATCTCACTCAAATGACTTCATTTTCGACTATGTTATAGTTCAAGATGTGTAAAATAACTTCCATGAAGACATCAAGATCAGATTTCAACTCTAAATGCACTTTCCAGCTCATGCAAGATTCTGGCGCAAAACTGTTCCTCAAAACCTGATTTGCACCGGTTTTCAATTTCCTTCAAAAACTCCACAATCCAGCCATAAATTTCACAATTCCAGCCACTACACACCACCACAAGAAACATGGGAAGACTAGAGATAAATCTTGCCTTTGATTTTGGGTAGAAACGATGGAGAATCTCACGGCACAAGCTGGATTTTCCTTCGGCCGAAGCTTCCTTCTTCTTCTCTTCTTCTCCTTTGTTTTCCTCTCTTTTCTCTCTCTTTGGTCGACTAACAAGCTCAAATGGACAGTAATTCCCCTCTTTTACACCTCAATTTAGCCACTCATCAAGCCTAATACCTACACTTCCATGCATGGCGACACATGGCACCCAAATGGACACCTTGGCGCCACCTCACCAGCTTCTCTCTTCCCCTTGGGCGTACGTGGGGCTGCTTCATGGGCTGGCTTGGCCGAATTAATTGGCCGGCCCATTCATCCTTCCTTTAAGCCCAATTAAGTCCAATTAAATCATACCTTAATATCTCAAAGTCTAGTCCCTAGCCGTAGGTCACATGTACACTCATATTCATTCAATTGCGAATACCAACTTAGTCATATACCATAACTACCATATCCATCAAAATAGTCCAATTATGGCTCAATAGCCCAATGGCTAGAATTCCACAAATTAAATTGGCCACAATCGTCACATGTCCAAGAATCGTCAAAAATTGAGGATGCCACAGGTCAGACTTTACTCTAAGATTAAAATATGGAAATATATTACAGAGAATGCAAATAGGGCTGGAAAAAATTGAATTCAGAATCCCTTACTTTGCTATCATGTGAAATTTTGTGGAATCACATCTAATTGTCTTAAAAATTTAAGCTATTAAAGAGAAAGGGGGATTAATTCAAGTACTGTTACAATCGCCATTCATTTAACGCAATAGGAAAGCTATTGCAGAATTAGCAAATACAACAAGACGAATATATATTTATTTCCTGCAAATCATCGATAATATCAAATGATCAACGGAAACTAGTCCTTGGCTAAAAAAAAAAAAAATGAAACTAGAGATTGGGAGGACGTGACACCTCCCCGCACTTTATTGTCACCAAGTAATCGGTCATTCGATTTACCACCGAGTAGAAGTCCAGCCACCATTCTCTCCTCTTTGGAATAATCCAAAAGGAACGTCTCAGTTCCCCCACCAATTAATATTAAGCGAGACCACGCTAGATTATCAGAGGACGGAAGAGTCCGACGAGAGTCCGAAAAGAATGAGCCAACTCAGATAATACATCCTCTGAGATTAAGATACGGAGAACGAGGCCGTCTACCAAATCACCTGTGGCTTTGCCAAGCGAAGGGAGTTCGCCATGGTCCAAGACTTCAACAGCCACCGCAAAAATGGAAATCGCGAGGGGTAAGATTATTAGCCGTGCCATTACGCACATTGATATAACTTTTGCCTTAGGGTAGTCCCTTTTCCATGTTAAACTGAGTTGGTATAACTTCAACATAAACAAGATCACCGAGATGGATAGGTTCAAAAAAAGAGGAATCCGGAGGTCTTTTTTGGAGGCTGTCCCCCCGCTGTTAAATTCTCCGGAAAAATGGAGCATACCTGCCAAATGTAAGATGACCCAAAGGATTGCCAACAGCACAAGGTTTATGGTCCGCTCCTGTAAAATATTGATCCATTTTGCTGAACTTTTTAGAACAGTCCACATAATTCTAGCATGTCTTGTGAATGAGTGGCCAATGAATGGCCAGCATGCAATGTTCAGAGATGTTTGATAAGGAATATCGGTCGAAGAAGGCCCATAAATAGGCTGCACAGTGGTGATGGAAGTTGAAGCTGAAGAGACACCCACATACACACAGCTGAAGACCCAAGGTTTGATTTCCTTTTAACCACGTCTATTATCGAGTGCGCTGTATCTCGGACTTCCGGCCTTTGTACAAAGGGAAAGAAGAATCTGTTGCTATATCGACAACGGAAACGATGCTGGAGTACTCATTTAATGGGAAAATTTTACTTCTAAAGATGCAGTGATTTGGCACTGATGGATGTAAAATAATAATGATTGTGTCTGATTCCATGGAAGTGATTTGGTACTAAATAATTCGCTTACTCATCAGCGAAATTGTCCTATTCATAATTTTTGCTAATGTTGGTAGGATTGAGAAACTTGGGTGGTGTTAATTTTATCAGAGTGCTGATGGATGTCTGCATTTTTGCAATTATGATTTTAGCAATGAGTGATGGAGTTTGAGTTTGGATTTACGAAATGTGAATTTGGAGGGGTCACATTTTCACTTTGATATAATTCACGTTACCTCAGTAGATTGTTAAAGAAAACATAACACCACTAATCACATTGAATTAGACTTTTGGAGAGAGAATTCTAATTTTTTTTTTCTTTCGCTTTACCAAATATTACTAATGTAACCTTTTCACCAGACATCACTAATGTGACCTTTTCAAAAGATACTTAACTCTCAAGACCCAACAGTTTCATAAAACCTTAGATAGCTTTTCGTGGTTCATCATATATCAATTAGAAGAATTACTAAGTTAAATTGTATTGGTATGATTATGTAGTGGACAAGTTTTTTTTTGGTCTTATGTAATGGACAAGTTCAAATGGTCTGTTAAACCCAATTTAAATAGTTTTTAGACGTTTTTATCCTATCTAAAAAAATTCGGAAATGGGTGCAGCATTTGTTAGTGAAAAAAAATCGGATGATTAGCAAATCTCTTGTAAGAAAAAAATAGAATTAATTCACCGGTTATTCCAATGGCACGGGTATCTTAGCAAGTAATAATGAAGAAGGGAATGTGCAAGAGAGATGAACCCTTAGACGCGAACTAGGGTAGGAAGGAATAAGATAGGGTTATTCACACTTACCATTTCATTGACCAACTTGAGAAACTGCAATATGCTTCGATATCCAGATATCTCAATATCCTCTTGATGAATAATTTTGATGTTTTTAATTGATTAATTTGATGGGCCTAAGTTGGTCCGTCCGCCCATGTTAGGCCTAAAAGCTCGGCCCACAAAATTAGGGCCCATGGATGGAGGGATATGATGAAGGGACACATTCTCTTTTTGGAGGGACGTATAAAAAGGAGGAAAGAGAGGGAGAAATGCACCTTCTGGCATTACGTACGTTCCTCTCCCTCTCTCCCTCCAAAATACTCCAAAGAGAAAGAACAATAGGCAAGAAGGCGACACCCTTCTTCCCTTCAAGGCTAATTGGCGTCATCGGATCAAGCAGGACCGGTTTTCTCTTCCTCATATTGGCGTCGGTGTTTAATCTGTGGCTAATAAGGTACGTTCGATTATGTGATGTGCCTTAGGATCGGTGATGCATGTAATTTTCCTGGGCTCTTCTTTCGCGCAAGTTTAGGGGTTTGATTTAGGATCGAATCCGATTTTTGCGAATCCAACAATCCCAACATTGGTATTAGAGCCAGAGTTTATGTTTCTCGATCCTTTTTCATGTTTTCCCGACCCCTTTCATGTCTGTGAATGTTTTTTATTGATTTTTCGTGAAAAGAAATTCGGCCGACACCGATCGGGGCGGAAAAATCCTGACACCCGAGACTGTTCATGCGTTTTTTTAACTTTCTGTAAGTCGAAATCGTCTTCTGATGGCGTTGGATGGAAGGACTCGTTGAGACGAGCGCGACGAGTGGCGGATTGCCGCCAACGGCCACCGGACGCACCTCGACGCGCAGCCGAAGCGAAGCGACGTTGCACGTGCCGACTCGAAGAAGACGCAGGCGCATGCGTCACACGCAATGCGCGGGCGACGCGCACACGTGCGACGCAGGTGCGTCGGGGCAATTGCTAGCGCGTGCCTCGCGTCACCGTTGACCGACTAACTGTTGACTTTGGCCGTTGACCGTTGACTTTGGCCGTTGACAAGTTGATCGTTGACCGTTGACTAAAAAAAAAAAAAAGGAATGTGTTTCTTTTTCAATTATGTCTATGTGGGTTATAAGTAATCCATTTTTATTATGCATTTGTTGCATGAATCATGAAAAATTATGTATTTTCCCTTATGTTCATTATGGATTATAAGTGATCCATTTTTTAGTTCTGCATTTGTTGCAGGAACTATGATGCGTTATGCACGGATACCTGCATTCCCGAGAACGGACGAAGGACGTGCAAGACTTAAAAGGTTGATGACAAAGTTAGCTAATTATCGGTGGCATGATGGTGATTTAGTATCACATGTGGTCAAGGTCAATCAGATGATACAGGAAATCATCTAGAATGGTTATCTTATGCCGGATTTTGAGAAGGTGTCGACTTTTAAGAACACTCTTCCACTTGAATGGCAAACAGTATTAGATCGATTATGGGAGGTCAACGTGGTCCTGGGTTATAGGAGGCTGGTAGTAGCTTTTGTGAGAGAGTACTATAGGATTGAGTTAACCAAAACTTCAACCCTTAGTATGAGTGCCACATGGCACAAAGTGAATGCGCCTTGGAGGCGACATGAGAGCTCTCCAAAAGTTTTTCCATGGTTGGCAAATGTGCCTTCAAATTTTTTGGATTTTTTGATTGATAGATTAGCAGGGACTTTCCCTATTTATTTATTAAATTAGTTTGAGATGTTTTTAGTGTAAATATCTCTTTCTATGTTGATATTTTCCTCTGCATATCTTACTTAGTGTAATGGATATGTTGTATTATGTGAAAGCATTATTATTTTATTGGATGTCAAATATTATTTGCTTTCTGTTATTGTTGATTGCTGTGGGTAGTTCATAGAAGTTTTTGTAGCTTCATAGAATTTATTTTGCATAAGACAATTATATTAATGATAGTTTTAAGTTAGGATTTTTGGAGGATGATTGGAAACATAGTGACCTTTTGATTCTGAAACCTTACTTGAAATTGTTCATTAATATGATGAGTCTGTGCAAAGTGGATGCATAAATGATAGGCATTAATTATTCATGCATATATGTCTGATGTGTTCAAATCGATGGTTTCAGCAAGTAAGAATGTAATTGCTGATTTGAACGACAACAATTGTGAAATATTGAATATGAATATTCAATATGTGCTGGAAAAGCCAGAAGCACTAGAAGCTCTTGACCATGTTATGGAAGATCTTGAGGATGTTGTGCGCCACCTTGAGCTAGTAGAGGACCACCTAATGGCATTTGAGCCAAAAATAGATATTTGCAATGCTGGTCCTAGCTCAGAAAGGGCTTTGAGCTCTAAGTGCAAGCGTATTGATTCGTTCAATATGTGGGAATGCAAAGGATCAAGTCCTCATTGCAAGAAACCAAAAGTTAACCAACACAAGAGAGGAAAACGTCCTCAAGTGAAGAAAATGTCAAGGGTGAGGTGTTACAATTGTGACAAGAAGGGTCACTATGCTCGCAACCGCGTGAGCCGAAAAGGTAAACACCTCTTGTACATTTGAGAACTTTGCTTATGTGTCAAGTTCTGTATTATTGGCTGAATCCAATCCTTTGTGGACTGTAGATTCAGGAGCAACAGACCACGTAGCGAAGGATGGAGGATCCTTCATGGAATTCCAACGAGTACCAACTGGAGCTAAGTAAATCTATGTGGGAAACAACTTTAGAGCTGAAGTAAAAGGAATTGGCACCTGCCAACTGAACATGCGTGGTGGGCGCACTTTGTTCCTACATGATGTATTGTATGCTACGAAGATTCGTCGGAATCTAGTGTCTGTTTTAGTGTTGGTCAAATTAGGTTTTAATATGAACTTCCATAATAGAGGTGTGGATTTGTTTTTGGAAACAAATTTCTATGGTTGTGGTTATTTTCTAGATGGTTTCATTGTATTAAATATTGACTATGTTAATGCAAATATTTGTTATTCCTACTCACGTTTCCTAATTCATATGATAATGATGTGAATGTGTGGCATGCTAGACTTGGTCATATTGGTCAACAACGTATGAATAGACTAGCCAAAGAGGGCTTGTTGGGCAACATTGAAAAAGTCGATTTGCCCATATGTGAGCATTGCCTAGTAGGAAAAACGACAAGAAAACCATTTGGAAAAGGTAAAAGAGCTGAATTTCCTCTGCATTTAATCCATTCTGACACGTGGTCCAATCAATGTGAGAGGAAGGCATGGGGCTGTTTATTTCATCACTTTTATAGATAATTATACTCGATTTAGATATGTCTATTTGATTTCTCATAAATCTGAAGCATTAAGTTGTTTCAAAAGGTTTATGAACCTGGTAGAGAATTAATTAGACAAGAAAATAAAAGTATTAATATCCGATCGAGGTCGAGAATATTTATTTGATGAATTCAGAAAATTATGTGATGAAAAAGGAATAGAAAGACAGTTGTCTATTCCATATACTCCTCAACAAAATGGTGTTGCGAAAAGAAGAAACAGAACCCTATTGAAAATGGTTAGGTCCATGATGGCGTATGCTAACTTACCTATCACTTTTTGGAGTGATGCCTTGTTAACTGCTGCCTATATACTTAACCGGGTGCCTTCGAAATCAGTTACTTCCACTTCATATGAGTTATGGATAGGTGAAAAACCAAACTTAAGTTTTTTTAAGCCATGGGGTTGTGCTGCCTATACTCATGAACCCTCTCACAAGTTTGGGAAATTGGGTCCCAGAGGAAAGAAGAGTATTTTCATAAGATACTCCGAACACTCAAAAGGGTATGTGTTCATTGGTGAGCAGGAAAGTGGGAGTATAACTGAATTTGAATCACGGGATGTCACATTCTTAGATAATGAATTTCCTAAGAAGGGCGAAATAGGTGAAAATTACTCCCTATTTGAAACATTGGATCAAGATAATGATATTAGTGGAGTTCGTCCAAGTGGGAGTAATATGAGAAGTGATGAATTGAATTCAACTCATTTTCAATCACAACCACATGATGAGACGACATCATTATTATCTAATCCTAGTAGGAGCATAATGGGAAATGATGTGCAAAGTGTACAACCTCCCATACGACGAACAAGTCGCAAAAGTATTCCCCGTCGACTTTTTGACATTGAAGGGGAAACTTTTATGATTGCCCCACAAGATGAGGATGAGCCAAGAAATATACATGAGGCTCTAAGTTGCCCTAGTAAGGAAAAATGGATGCATGCAATGGGAGAGGAAATGGAGTCAATGAAATCAAACCATGTTTGGGAATTGATCGATCTTCCAAAAGAATGCAAAGCTATTAGGAAGAAGTGAGTTCTCAAAATAAAGCGTAAAGCTGATGGCTCGATAGAAAGATATAAAGCTCGCCTTATTGCGAAGGGGTATAATCAACGGGAAGAAATTGATTATGAGGAAACATTTTCCCCTATTGTGAGATTTACCTCAATTTGCATTATTCCGGCAATAGTGGCAAGAATGGATTTTGAATTACATCAAATAGATGTAAAGACTGCTTTTCTCAATGGAGAATTGGATTAGGAAATATATATGGAACAACCTGTTGGTTTCATTACGAAAGGCCAAGAAGAAAAGGTATGTCGACTTTTGAAATCGATATATGGCCTTAAGCAGTTGTCAAGACAGTGGTATATACATTTTCATAATGCTACAATGGCATATAATTTTACAATGATTGATGAGGATCATTGTGTATATATCAAAAGGTCCAAAGATCAATTTGTGATCATATCATTATATGTTGATGATATACTTATTGCCAGAAGCAATATGAAGTTAGTTAATACCATCAAAAGTTGGTTATCTTCCAATTTTGAGATGAAAGATATGGGTGAGGCTGCATACATACTTGGAGTTAAGATTTCAAGAGATCGTTCGAAGAGATCATTATCTCTTTCGCAAGAAACATATATAAATAAAGTTCTTGAACGATTTCGTATGCAAGATTGTAAACCCATAGACACTCCTATTGCAAAAGGTGAAGGATTGAGCCACAAACTGTGTCCAAGGACTCCACAAGAGAAGGAACAAATGAAACATGTTCCTTATGCTAGTGCTGTTGGGAGCTTGATGTACGCTATGATGTGTACAAGACCTGACATATGCTTTGCAGTTAGAATGGTGAGTAGATACCAATCCAATCCAGGTCAAGCACGTTGAAAAGCCGTTAAGAGAATACTGAGGTATCTGAAGGGAATTGCTGATTACAAGCTGAATTACCAAGGAAAGGATTTGCGACTTGAAGGCTATTTAGATGCTGATTGGAGAGGAGATTTAGATGAAAGAAAATCTACCTCTGGATTTGTTTTCTTACTGAACAATGGCGCCATATCATGGAGAGGAAGAAGCAAACGTGTATAGCCTTGTCCACGATGGAAGTTGAGTTCGTGGCATTATCAGCAGCGGTACAAGAAGGAGTTTAGCTTAAGAGATTTTTGAATCATTTAGGTGTTATTGAGAAAGCTGCAAATCTATTATTGGTTAACTGTGATAGCCAAGCAGCTATAGCGTACACCAAAGATCCAAAGTATCATGGCAAGACCAAACATATAAATACCAAGTATAACTTTGTCAAAGATATGGTTGCATGAAAGGATGTGAACTTACAGTACATTTCTACGCATAGAATGGTAGCAAATCCTATGACAAAGCCAATACCTAGAGATGTGTTTTGTGGTAATGTAAAATCTCTAGGATTGCGTAGAGTCTGATGTACTGGATTTTGTAATTTCCCTGAGTTGTTCACATTTATGAACTTGTGTTTTTCATCATTAATGCCTATGAATTTTTGTTTGATCTTTATGCATCTTAATGCTCAGTGCATTATCTTAAGTTGAGAAAGTATGTCGAACAGATAAGAGATTAGCCTACTCACACGAGTAATCGCCTCTATTTACTGTGTGATAAATAGAGATGAGACGGTTTTTAAGCTTATTATCTGGTGATAATCGAGAGCTCAAGCTTAAAATATATATGTCGCCTTAACTAAGTGTTAAGATGAGGACATGATAAGTACTATGTCCGAAAGTAAAATACCCCACATATTTTACTTTATCTTTCTAAGATACCAGATGTGAGTTCTGATGAATTATGTGAATAAGTAGATACGTAAACTCAAGTTAGACATTGGGTATGTCTGAACTATCATATGTACGGTATTAATTGTGTAGACATACACTCCATGGGAAAGGAGTTAATACCGTAATAAATATTTCATACTACATATGCATGAGACGACCAATAAGAGTGGCAAAAGTTTGATCTCAACTTTTCTGCCGTGTGAGACTCTTGAGGAAAAGAGTTCCTCAATTTTAGTGCCCTCAGGACTCTTACTTATTTTTAAGATTTCTATTTAGTGTTTGCTATATTAGAATGTTGCCAATGGTCATGAGTTGATTCGATCTAATGGGACATTTCTAGAAAAGCAAGCTAAACTGAAATTGAGAGTTTGATGGAAAGAGGAAGATCGAATTTGGAGAATCCCATTGTAGTTTTTGTATTCACTGGTCGACCAATTATGACTGTCTTTGGGATAATCATAATTGTGAATACAATATATATCATTGTTTAAAAGAGATCAAGAGAGATATAAATGTGATCGATCGATTTAAGGTACTGCATACTAAATCTACTCAGAGTGTGACGCCTATTATGAGCTGCTATATATTTCTAACAGATGTATGGCAACGAGCTCTCAAAGTATGCTGGTTGCACGGATTATTCACCAGTATGAATGTTGAAAGGAGGTTAAGAGGATCCTGTTCGGCCCACAATGTGTGAGTGGGAGATGATGTTTTTAATTGATTAATTTGATGGGCCTAAGTTGGCCCGTCTGCCCATGTTGGGCCTAAAAGCCCGGCCCACAAAATTAGGGCTCATGGATGGAGGGATATAATGAAGGGACACGTTCTCTTTTTGGAGGGACGTATAAAAAGGGGGAAAGAAAGGGAGATATGCACCTTTTGGCATTACGTGCGTTCCTCTCCCTCTTTCCCTCCAAAATACTCCAAAGAGAAAGAACAGTAGGCAAAAAGGCAACACCCTTATTCCCTTTAAGGCTAATTGGGGTCATCGGATCGAACAGGACCGGTTTTCTCTTCCTCATATTAGTGTTGGTGTTTAATCTGTGGCTAACAAGGTACGTTCGATTCTGTGATGTGCCTTAGGATCGGTGATGCATGTGATTTTCCCGGGCTCATCTTCCGCGCAAGTTTAGGGGTTCGATTTAGGGTTGAATTCGGTTTTGGGAATCCGACAATCCCAACAAATTTCCCTCCCAAAATCTATCACCCAATCATGCATCCATACTTTGCCATTATCAAGAATCTTGATTGAGGAGTTACTGACAAGGTCGCGAATTTCAACATACGGGAAAAAGTCGCAAGCCCGTATATACACTACATCAGTTTGTTTCTTGTGTAGAAAGATACTTGCAATGTCCAGGAAAATTTGTTT
This sequence comes from Eucalyptus erythrocorys, assembly GCA_014182555.1. Lineage (NCBI taxonomy): Eukaryota > Viridiplantae > Streptophyta > Magnoliopsida > Myrtales > Myrtaceae > Eucalyptus > Eucalyptus erythrocorys. The sequence goes on from CM024607.1 coordinate 10,798,949, forward strand.
CTCCCCATAGTCAAGTCCCTCATATATTAACTTCAACTTCTATTGAACCCTTTCGAGCGGCACTTCATCGATCGACTTCTGCCGAACCTTTTTGAGAAGCTTTTGTCGAATTTTTCCAAGAGGCACTTCATTCATTGACTTTTGTCGAACCTTTTCGAGAGGCACTTTCCTCGTTAAATTCTTTACTAAAGACACAAATTTCCTCATTGAATTCCCTATGATCGACACTTCCCTCCTGATCTCCTGTCAGATATTTTCGAGATGTGCTCCTTCAAATTCTTTGGTACACTTTTCCAATCTACTTTAAGTCTTATAGAGTCCAAACAATCCTCAATACCTTCCAAGGGAGGCAAGTCCCTCATCAGTCGTGTTCTTATCTCACTACTATTTACCCGTAATGTTAGATCTTCGAGATAATAAATCAAATGAGGTAGTTCCTTGATAGTTGTCCTAGATAGATCCAACTCAGTTAATGACTTCAGCTCCCCAACAACATCCGACAATGAATTTAGACTCGTACAATTCACCAAACACAAGTACTCAAGATCCGCTAGCCCCCTGATTGTGCTTGGAAGTTCAACTAGTCCTGTATCCTCCACTACTAGCCTTGACAAAAATCTTAGATTGCTGATCGAGTCTGGCAAATAATGAATGCTAAAACCCTGAATCAAGATGAGCTCTCTCAGGGCAGTTAGATAACCAATTTGATGGGGCAATTCTCTAAGGGATGGACACTATTTGATCTTCAAGTAAATCAACCGCTCTAGTCTTCTAATTGAGTGATCGATTTGAATCAAATTTGGAAAACCTTTCAGAATCAATCTCTCCAAACTCATAAATTCTGAGAAATAAGGTGTTTTGATTAAGGAATTTGATTTTGCTATTTTCAAAACTTTTAGTTTACTTGCCACCTACAAGACAGCAACCAACGTTATCTTGTCTGGATTTAGTATGCATTGCAAAATAAGTGCACGCCATCATATCTCCAGACAATTAGTTGAAGGAGTATATGAGTCAGGAGAAATTGTACCATGATTTTAACCCATCCGCTCCATTTGTCTGTGATGATATCGCCCGAAAGCATGAGAACAACAAGGTGGTTCAACACAAAGTTATTCACTTGAAGTTATGGAGGACAATTTTGCCAACAAAGCCATCTTAGATCCAACAAAATATCCTCAAAGTCACCAGCAAAGTTTCCTCCATCCAATTTTAGAAACCTCGCATTTGTGAGATCAGCAAAATCTTTGCATGTAAAATTGTCCTTCAATCTTTGTGGTGTGAGCGCTACTGCATTCTCTATTCCCTAATGGAAAATATAATATTAAAGTGTGTCTCTTTACTTGAGCAATGAGTTAGGATCTATTAATTTGATATTTCCTTATCACTTGAAAATGGGCATAACTGATGATCGTATTTATACTTTTGCATGGAGATATATACTATTTCTTTGAACTAATATTTCTAATTATGCTACATATTTAGACTATGATAAAGTCTGTATTAGATTATGTGATAGTGATGTTTGATAGCTAGTAATCCACTTAATGACCTATTTTCAGATTTTGCTAATGTTGAGTAGAATCAAGGAATTTTTTAGGTTAATTTTATCAGAGTGCACAGCAAAAGTAGATGATAAACTTTCGTGATCATAAGTTTAGCAGTGAATTTTGGAGTTGATGTTTGTAGACTTTGGTGCAAAAGAATAATTTCCTCGTATAATTTGAGGTGTTAATAATTGTGTATTCGATATTTATGGTTTAAGTCATCAACTAGCAATTTCAAGTTCGGATTTGAGAGTTATGAAATTCACGATGTCAAATTAACTCAATAGAAAGTTAAAGGAAATATGACCACACTTACTAAATTTATAGCAAACTTTTGAAAAGAGAATTCATTTAATGTCATCAAACATTGCTAATTACTAATGTAACCTTTTAAAAAATGTACCTTTTTCATAATACCCTTGAGTTCCACCTTTTTGACAAAACCTTAAACAGCTTTTTGTTTTGTTCGAATGTGTATTATCTAGATAGAACAAGATAGATTTTGCAAATTTATATAAATAAGAAAAAGCCTCATCATATATCAATTGAAAAAATAGTAAAGTGAAAAGATAGATTGGATAGGTATGATTATGTAATGGTTCAAATGGTCTTTCAAACCCAATTTCTATTATTTTCAGATGCTTTTATCCAACAAAAGTAAGCAAAAATGGGTGCACTATTTATTGGTGAAAAATCAGATACTTACCAAATTGCTCAATTAACGAAAATCATAGTCAATGCATAGGTTTTTCCTATAGCGTACCATAAATGAAGAAGGCAATCTCCAAGAGAGATGAACTCTTATATGCGTAGTAATGTAAGAAGGAATAAAATAGGGCTGTTCATACTTACCTTTTCATGGGCCATCTCAAGAAACCAAAATCTACTTCGATCTTCAAGTTTCCTCATATGCTCTTGACGAACAATTTCCCTTCCTAGAGCTTTTAACTGATCGTGCATCCATATTCTATCATGGTCAACAATCTTGATCAAGGACTTGCCGATATGAACCTCAATTTCAAATCTCGAGTGAAAGCCTAAGTCTTCCCACATATACATTGGAATAGTTATTTTCTTGTTAACAAAGAAACATGCGATGTCCAGAAAGATTTGTTGCTGCCAATATTCAAGTGCATCATAACTAATTTTTAACCTTTGTTGGACCCTTTTGTGAGGCACTTTCTTCAACTAAACCAGTGTGCTTATCCACTGTGCTTTGCTTTGGCCACAAAGATGTGAACCTATCACCTCAACGGCCAATGCAAGTCCTCCGGTGAATTCAACAACTTCTTTTGAAAGATCATATAGATTAGGTGGAGTTGAATCTATGTTGAAAGCACGCTTGTTGAAAAGTTGAAGAGCATGATCCAAATGCATTTTCTTCATTTCGTATGGAATAATTTCTATAGACCATGTTGAGAGATTTTCCTCAAATCCTTCCATCTTGATCATAGAAAAAACCCTCTTATTTGAGGTTGTTATGATGATCCTACTCCCTGGACCATACAAAGTACAATACTTTGCTAGTTGCATAGATTGATCATTTTCAACCATGCCATCAAAAACAAGCAAGACTTTTTTGTTAGGTAACATTTTTCTGATCAAATTGGTCCCTTCCTCAAAGTGAAAAGTTTCAAGAAGTAAGAAATGGAAAAGACCCGCTACTAATTTTTTTTGAAGTTTTTCAATGCCAAGGTCTTGGATGTTTGAAAGGAAGGAGTGACCTTCAAATTGAGGAGAAAGTTGATTGAAGACTGCATTGGCGAGAGTTGTCTTTCCCATGCCACCTATCCCATGGATTATGACAGATCACACATCACTAGTATCATAACAAATTAACAGTCTCTTTATGTCTTCTACACGATCATCAATTCCAATTAGATGGGTGGGCAAATCTCTTTTTGTTGTATTGATCTTCTACAATACATCCTTAACAATATCCTCAATGACCTCACCTTGCTTGCCATGTTCACGGAATCATTACACACAAGACTATACATAAGCAATTAGAATTTCAAATAGAAGCAAACAATTTATCACAAGCGTGCTGACATGTATAATCCACATGGTACTCACGATGTATGTGCATAAATTGCTCTTTCTACACGTACTAAATAAGTTTTCTCTTACAAGGGTGGCAGGTATTGCCCCTTGAGAATTTATCTAAACAGTTTGAATAAGATATGAATTTTGTTTGAACCAATCACTAGAGTTTCCATTTGGGAGTTTATCAACATGTAGATAGTCTGAGCCTAATAGTACAAAATGATGTATACAAGCTTGAGTGCTTGTGGGCGTTCCTCTTGTAAACACGACTAGAAGGGCCAATAAATGAATAGATAGATAAATAAATGAAGGAGGTGTCAATACCTTTTATCTTTTATATGCCACCCCTTGATTTTAGCCACCGTGGTAAAGGCCTCCTTCCATTGCTTCACTTCAGTGCAGCCAAGCTCTTTCTCATGCTTTGTTAGGGCGCTTTGGTACAGCTCCGTTTCAAGCTTAACATCCCCAGGCTCCACATTGTAAAAGATAGGTAGTATCTATTTCCCTAAGGATTGGCCATGGCTCTCCACCATGCATTTCAGCTCTCGGAGGCACCACCTACTCAAAGCATAGTTTTTGGAGAAAATAGGAATGTATATTCAGGAGTTTTCTACTGCACCCAAGATCTCTGAGATCTTTAATCCCGGCCGTAACTTTTCATCATCCCTAAAAACGCGGATTCCCCTAATTTTCAGGAACACATAGAGGCAATCTGCGAAAGTATTGTGAGTGTCGGGTCCTCAAAAGCTCAAGAACACATCGTAGTCACCACCAGCTGCAATTCCTGAGTTAGCCTCTTCGTTCGCCATGTAACGGCACAAATTGATGCTACGGGTGACTTCTTTGTTGAGGTGGTGCTTGAGGAGTTTTCTACAGCTAGAAAGGCAGGATCAAGACAAGTAGCGACTTCCACTCTCTTCCTTTCCGCTTAGGTCGCTCATCAAAGCCTCACCCGACCCTAATACATGAGCACTTGACCCACGTCGAGGATCCGAACCCGGCAATGGCAAGGGATCCGATCGTAGGAGGACACTTCCGAGGAACTCTCCAAGAGCGTGGTGGTCCTCGCGATGCGCGTCCTCGGCCTAGGGCGGCACGTGCGACGTGTACCCTGGTCGGCAGGAAAGTCTTCGGTGAGTGTTGCGACTCGAAGAGGAGCGAAACCGCAGAGAGACCCTGGTCGGGAGGAAAGTCTCCGGTGAGTGTTGCGACTCAAAGAGGAGCGAAATCGCAGAGAGAGAGAGAGAGAGAGAGAGAGAGAGAGAGAGAGAGAGGTTTGCCCAAGGCAGACTCCTAGGCTACGCATGGTAACCTTCCCAACCCAAGAATTTCTATTCTTTTGTTCCTCGGAACAAAAAAAGAACAGAAACCCGTTTACTAATGGCAAGTTACTTTTTTGTTTCCGGGAATAGAAAATTAGCTTTGGAGTGGTTTTGGAACAGAAACGAGACGTAAAAGAAAGTTACTTCTCGTTCCCAGCCAAGAATTCCCAGGAACAAAAATAAGAAGCAAATTGGGCTAACCCTAATTTCACTTTCACGATCTTCCATTTTTACCTCTCCCTTCGTCCACTTGCCTCTCTCCGATCTCATCTCTGGTTGCCTCTCTCCAGTCTCATTGCCGCCGGTCCTGTCGTCGCCGGTCCTGTCATCAACGGTCTCGTACTTCGATTGGGTCACCTCTCTCCGAGCCGGTTACGTCCAATCCCGTCGCCTCTGCCTCTCTTCGGTGCCGTCAATCTCGTCATCTTTGGTCGCGACGCGACACTCCGGTTGGGTCTCCTCTCTCCGAGCCGATTGCGTCCAGTCCCGTCACCTCCGCCTCTCTTCAATTCTGTCAATCCCGTCGTCTTTGGTCGTGACGCGACACTCCGATTGGGTCACCTCTCTCTGAGACAGTTGCGTCCAATCCCGTCTCCTTTGGTCACCTTTATCCGGCTCACATCGCCTCTGGTCGTGTCGCCTCGTGGTCGTCTTGCCCTAGATCAGGTTCGTTGCTTTGATTCCTTCTCTTTGTACATGTTCTAGTTTTTCTGAAGTTGAATTCGCCGCCTGCAGTGCCATCGCCTCCAATCGCCTCTCTCTGATCCCACCGCCTACAGTCCTATCGCCTCTAGTCAAGTTTCTTCGGCTCACATCACCTCTGGTCGCGTCGCCTCATGGTCGTCTTGCCCTAAATCAAGTTTGTTGCTTGGATTACTTCTCATTGTACATGTTCTAGTTTTTCTGAAGTTGAATCTGCCGCCTGCAGTGCCATCACCTCCGATCACCTCTCTCCAATCCCACTGCTTATAGTCCCGTTGCGTTTGGTCAAGTTTCTCTGGCTCGCATCGCTTCTTGTCACGTCACCTCGTGGTCATCTTGCCCTAAATCAGGTTTGATGCTTTGATTCCTTCTCATTGTACCTATTGTAGTGGTGATTCTCACTTTTTCTAAAGTTGAATCGTGTTGCCTCTGTCGCGTTGCCTCTATTTGTGCTCGCTTCTCTCACGTTGCTTCCCCTATGCTTGTGTCGCCCTTGATTCTCACATGTATCAGCTAGGCTGACTAAAACAGAGCTAATATGATAAACAACACGAAAATTTTGATGCACTTTTGTCTATGCTTCTTTGTCTCTCAAAACCAGTGGGAGTATGAAATGAAATGACATAGTTGTGTATGTGTGTGCGTGTGCATGAGTAGTTGAAGTTGTCGATGCTCTATTCTAGCAATAGGCTGTGATAAAGGCTTTGTTTTAGCCAATCCGTCAGCAAAATTGCATACAACCATTTTGGTTCATCCTTCGGAAGCAATGATATGTGTTAGCCAGTTTGTTGATTTGGCTAATGCCTTCACCATCATCACAATTGAGAAAGAGGAAAATGATGAATAGGTTTTGGATTGTACAAGAATCTTTTTTTTTTTTTTTTTTTCTTTTCAGAGCCATAACCAGCCACTTGGCAAAGGAAATCCACTTGCTATATCATCAAAATGGGCAACATACGTGAAATCTTAATAGTAGGATCACTTCCAGCTAGTAGCATGGGCTTTGATCCATATTGCAAATCGATGTTGTATCTCTCCCAAAAGTATTCAGGAACTGATATCTCTGTTTCGCTGTCATCAACCATAAACCTAATTGATCTTTAGTTGATTATTTAAACATTTTGACCGCAATCAATTCTTCCTTTTTCCACTTGTTTACAGAAAATGATCAATGAAGGTAGAGTGGATACCTGCACCTAATGGTTCGGGATATGCATGTTAAATGAAGGAAAGCTTCATTTCTTGGATGTAGATAAGCATGTTGTGCCTTATGAACATATATTTACTGAATTTTATGGTTCAGGAAGTCTGATGAGTGAGTCCAATGGGTTGCCTCTTGAGCTTGGTATATTCTAGGTATGTCCTTTCTTTGTATGTCTGCCAAGATGCTATTATCTATCACGACCGTGTCTGTCGTCCTAAACTTCTTGCAATGATGCTTCAAGTGATTAATAAGGTTGAGGTCTCGAAGCAAGACCAGAGTGAGAGGAGGATTGCTAAGTTGGGAGTTGACTTTTCCTTGATATCGAGTTATTAAATGTGGTATGGAAGAAATGCATTGCCAGAAAAAAAAAATGATAGGATTGTTGAAGAAAAATCCCTTGGAGTTTTGAAGTTGACAAAACAGCCTTTACAGTACGGTCTGAAGAATCCAAGACTCAGTCGGCTTCGTTTGAAGATTTCAAAGTCTAAAGGTTTTCCGTCTGAAGACAATCAAGACGCAGTTTCAGTCTGAAGACCTTCAAGACCCAAATCTAGGTCTGAAGACAGTTTGCAACTTTGCTAGGCCGGCGACAGGTTATTCTTATGGTTAAGGAAAGTAAGATATTGGATTTTATATTTCCTAATCTTAACCATGGAATATCTCTGATTGTGATCGTGAGCTTGGAAGATTTATTCTTCGGATTTTATCCGTTGAAGATCAAGCTTATTTTTGGAAGAATCTATTTTTGGGAACTCAAGATCCTGATTGTATGGGCGAACAGGATTGACGAGCTGCTGTCTACTTACATTTTCGGCGACAAGAAGATCACTTAAATTAATTCAGTCCAACGGGTTGATTGGATGAATTCTTGGAAAGTGCCAACGGGTATGGAGGCACAGAGACTATTTAAGGTGGATCGGTGTTGCTTGGAAATAAGGAGAGACTTGGTAGAAAAATCTCGATGTTAGAATCTCTAAAATCTCTTGATCTCTAAAATCTCTCATGTTCAAATTGTGTATCAAAGAGAGTTACGTATAGTGCGAAAAACAGCAGGAAGCTGTAGGAGAGACTGTCTATTGAAGAAGTCTAGTTCGTGAACTGTAACAGCTCTCAATTGCTACATAGTGATTACAGCCAGTTGGCTGCTAGCGTGGAGAGTGGACGTAGGCTTGGAATAAGCCGAACCACTATAATTCCTGTGTCAATTCTCCTTTACCCTACTCTATTTACTTTATGAATACGTGATTTAATTGTTATTGATATATCTTTGATATTAGCGTATTCTACCGCAAAAGATTCCATAAGAATTCTGCGATAACCTATTCACCCCCTCTAGGTTGATTCACTAGCCTATTTCAATTAGTATTAGAGCCTAACGGCTTATTTATTAGAAGTGTTATTATTTCTAAAGCTAAAGATCTATGGCTAGTGTTTTCGCTCCAGGTTTAATTGAAGGGCAAAGCAATACCAGACCTCCCTACTTCGATGGAAAGGAGTACAACGTATGGAAGAACAAGATGAAGGCATTTCTAAGATCCAAAGATCCTCTGGAATGGGATGTAGTGGAAAATAGAATTGCTCCTAAAGCTGCATCAGTCACAGGGAAATGCCTGATGGAATAGGAGCATCGCACACTGATATTACAAAGAGACAAGCCCTTGATGCAAAGGCTATCTACTCTCTATATTGTGCTTTATCTCCTACTGAATATAATAGAATTTCATCTTGTGAAACAACCAAAGGAGTTTGGGATAGATTGCACGTCACTTATGAAGGAACAGATCGAGTCAAAGAAACCAAGATCAACATCCTTCTTGGACAATATGAAGCCTTCAAAATGAAGCCAGGAGAATCCATCTCGGATATGTTCAACCGATTTACAAAAATTGCAAATGGCTTGGTATACCATGGACAGCCAATCTCAGGACCTATGAAGGTCAATAAACTGTTGAGAGGACTCTCCAAAGAATGGAATCACGTCAAGACATCTATAAGAGAAGCACAAAGGATCATGCCTCTTTCAGTAAATGAATTGGTCGGCACACTTCAGTCTTATGAAGTCGAGCAATTCAATGAGGAATTTGACACAAAAGGTAAGAAGTCAATTGCTTTAAAATCTAATGATGATTCTGATGCTACAGATTCAGAAGAAGACTTGGACGATGAGGAGTTGGTACTTCTGATTAGAAAATTTAGAAGGTTAAATAGAAAAGGCAGAAGGTTCAATGGAAAGAGACAAAACAATCAGAGATTTCAAAAGAGATCAAATGAAGAAGAAGATACTAGCAAAGAAGTCGTATGCTTTGAATACAAGAAGAAGGGACACATTAGACCCAATTGTCCTTTATTGAAGAAAAAGAAAGGAAATCCTGAAAGGTTCAAGAAAGCACTCAAAGCTGAAACTTGGAGTGATACTGAATGCGAGGAGAGTGATGATGAGTATGCAAATATTTGTCTTATGGCGAACTCAGACTCAGACTCAGACTCAGACTTAAACAGCGGTATCAAGGTTAGAAATTTAAAAATTCCTACCAAAGTATCAAAATACATTGATGAACTTTGTCTCGCCCTTAAAGGTTCTCTTAAAAGGATTTAACCGAAAAGGGAGAATTCCAAAATGAAACAACAAGAAAAGATTTTAATTGAAAAAGTTGAAAGTCTAGACAAGTTTCTTCTTGTTTCAAAAGAAAATGAGAATGAACTTTCAAAAGAAAATGCTTGCTTGAAAGAAGATTTATTGAAAGTCACAAAGAAATTTTCAATGGGTTCTGAAAAGTTGGATAAAATTATTTCTATTCAAAGACCTTATTTTAATAAATCTGATCTAGGGATGACACATGAAATTGTTCCTTTAATTGATTTTCCAAAGGTTAAAGAAAGAATCAAGAATAGGCCAACAAAGACTTTTTATAAAAATCATTACCAAAAGGTTTTTGTAAAGCTGGTTGGTAAAAATGCTCTTACATGTTCAAAATGTAAAAGTGTAGAACATTTTGAAAAGGAGTGTCCCAAAGTTTGGAGACCTGTTAAGAAGAGCTGGGTAAAGACTATTTATGCTACTAACAATGATGGACCCAAGAAAGTTTGGGTACCAAAGAATACTTGAGTCTTTCATTTAAATGCAGGTCACTATCAAGAAGAAAATCAAGTGGTATTTGGATAGTGGCTGTTCAAGACACATGACGGGAGACTCAAATTATTTTACAAATCTCTCTCATGTAAAAGGAGGAAATGTTTCTTTCGGTGGCAACAACAAAGGGAAAATTATTGGTCAAGGAACTGTGAAGATAGGAAACCTCACAATCAACAATGTTTCTCTTGTTGAAGGATTGAACTACAATCTATTGAGTATTAGTCAACTATGCGATTCTAGATACAAAATCAACTTTCAAGAAGATACATGTTCTGAAATAAGCAAGGATCTCTCACAATCCTTTATTGGACGAAGACATGGAAATATTTATTTGCTAGATGTAAGGTCTGACAATCCACAATGCTTGATATCAATTCAAGATGAAGTCATTCTCTGGCATAGGAAGCTTGGACATGTCAACCTGAAGCAAATTGCAAAAGTGTCATCCAAAAAACTTGTTCAATGACTTCCTAACCTCAAGTATCAAAAGCATGAATTATGCACTCCTTGTGTACTTGGAAAACAGGTCAGAAATTCCTATAAATCTATAAATAAGGTATCCACTAATCGTGTTTTGCACCTATTACACATGAATTTGTTCGGGCCAACAAGAATTCAAAGTATTGGAGATAAAAGATATTGTTTGGTTATAGTAGATGATTATTCTCGTTTTACTTGGGTATTCTTTCTTGCAAATAAATCTGATGCATTAACTTATTTTACTAAGTTTGCAAAGAAAATCCAAATTGAGAAAGGTTATGCAATTTCAAGTATTAGAACTGACCTTGGTGGAGAATTTGAGAATCATGATTTTGCTAAACATTGTGATGATTATGGTATTCAACATAATTTTTCATCCCCATACACTCCACAACAAAATGGAGTTGTAGAAAGGAAAAATCATTCTTTGCAAGAAATGGCAAGAACTCTTTTGATTGAAAGCAATATTTCTCCTCATTTTTGGGCTGAAGCTACTTCAACTGCTTGCTATATCATAAATAGAATTTTTCTAAGACCTATTTTAGAGAAATCACCTTACGAACTGCTCAAAGGAAAGAAACTTATTGTTTCTTATTTTCATGTATTTGGTTGTAAATGTTTTATCCTAAAGAATTCTAGTGATTGAATTGGTAAGTTTGAAGAAAAATCAGACGAAGGAATCTTCCTTGGTTACTCTATGACAAGCAAAGCCTTCAGAGTCTTCAACAAACGGACTCAGACTGTGGAAGACTCCATGAATATGAAGTTTGAAGACTTAGTACAAAAACAGACTCAACCTGAAGATTTTGAGTCTGACCAAGTGTCTACAAATTCTCTTGAAGAAAATCAAGTCTCAGACACTCAGCCTCAAACCAATTCAGTAGTTCCAACTGAAGAAGAGCTTCATCAAACTGACAAACCAACTACAAATTGGAAGCAGAAATCAAGTCACCCTGTAGATCTCATCATTGGCAATATTGATGAAGGAGTTCGTACAAGATCTAAAAGGCGTGAAGCTTCTAGTGCTCTTGCACTCATTTCTGAGATCGAACCGAAAAACATAGAAAATGCATTGAAAGATGAAAGCTGGATTGAAGCAATGATGAAAGCTGGATTGAAGCAATGCAAGAAGAATTGAATCAATTCAAAATCAACAATGTTTGGGAGCTAGTTCCTAAACCAAAAGGTAAATCAATTATTGGTACCAAATAGGTTTTCAGGAACAAGCTTGATCAACAAGGAAAAGTGGTGAGGAACAAAGCAAGACTTGTGGCAAAAGGCTACACACAAGAAGAAGGCATCGACTATGATAAAACCTATGCTCCAGTGGCAAGGTTAGAAGCTATAAGATTACTTCTTGCTTTTGCTTACTTTAAAAATTTCGGGTTATTCCAAATGAACCTGAAAAGTGCATTCCTAAATGGAATTATCCAAGAAGAAGTCTGTGTGGAACAACCACCAGGATTTGAAGATCCTAAAAGGCCAAACCTTGTTTTCAAGCTGAAGAAAGCCTTATATGGCTTAAAACAAGCACCCTGAGCATGGTATGAAAGGCTAAGTAACTTCTTACTTCAAAATAATTTCTCTAAAGGTGAAGTAGATACTACTTTATTTATCAAAAGAGAAGGGAAGGATTTCATACTTGTTCAAATTTATGTTGATGATATTATTTTTGGTTCTTCTAATGAAAAGCTTTGCAGAATGAATTTGAGATAAGCATGATGGGAGAATTGAACTTCTTTTTGGGGCTTCAAGTCAAACAATCAAGTGAAGGAACCTTTATTCACCAAGAGAAGTATGCAAAAGACCTTATCAAGAAGTTTGGAATAGAGAATTGCAAGAAAACAGAAACTCCTATGTCAAGCTCATCAAAGCTGGATAAAGATGATGAAGGAAAGAGTGTAGACCAAAAGCTATACAAAAGTATAATCGGGTCACTTCTTTACCTTACAGCATCTAGACCTGATATTTTATTTAGTGTTTGCATATGCGCTAGATTTCAATCTGATCCTAAAGAATTTCATATGATTGCTGTAAAGCGTATTATTAAATATATTGCAACTATATCTAAGTTAGGTCCGTGGTATTCCAAACAAGGAGATTTTACTCTCCTTGGATATTCTGATGCTGACCTTGCTGGTTGTAGAGTGGATAGAAAAAGCACTACAGGTACATGTCAACTATTGGGAAATAGGATGGTGTCTTGGTTCTCAAGAAAACAGGGTACCGTGGCTCTTTCAACCGCTGAAACAGAGTACATAGCTCTTAGAAGTTGCTGCTCTCAAATCCTATGGATGCAACAACAATTGAGGGACTTTGGAGTTGATGAATCAAATACGGAAATCAAGTGTGACAACACAAGCGCAATCAACCTCACAAAGAATCCAATACTTCATTCAAGAGCAAAGCACATTGAAATCAAGCATCATTTCATTCGAGACCATGTTCAAAGTGGTGAAGTTGTGATTCAGCATGTAGATTCAAAGAATCAATTAGCAGATATATTCACAAAGCCTTTAGAAAAGGCTCACTTTGAATCAATTCGCTCAAGACTGAGTATCGTAAGATTTGAAGATGTTTAGACTCAAAATTAAAGTCTTGAGAAGTTCATAATCAACGCTAGGTCTGAAGGCGGTTCAGATGCAATGCAAGGTCTGAAGGCATTTCAGACTCAACATAAAATCTGATAGCACTCAGATGCAAAGGTAAAGTCTGAAAAGAGTTCAGACTCTGAGGTAAAGTCTGAACAACTATCAGACTTTGTATTTTTAGTCTTTTTATGTATTTTAATTTCCCCATATTCTTTGTTTTATTTTTGGAAATTACTTTTTGAATTATCAAAATCTTTTCTTACTCTTTTTCTGACACGTAATTATGGCAGTTTACATTTTCAAAAAGGCATTTTTCTTTTTAGAAATTACGGTTTATTTTTAGCAGTTTTTATCTTTACTTTTTGGCGACGATTCGTATTCCCATTTTTTCTCTCACTATTTATACTCTCGAATCGCCACTTTCATCCGCCACTACTCGTTTGAAAATTCACCTTCATTCTCTTTCGCTCTCAAAACCCGAAAGTTCAATTTGCCGTCCTTGTTTCATCCCTTTTTCGGCACAAAGTTTCCATCTTTTTAAGCGATCAAGTTGAATCTTCGCTTGCTCTCCAAGTATGTCGTCTCGGAAGTCTTCTCGAATCGCAAGCAGGGGACCACAAAGACAACCAGAGGGTCCTACAAGGGTGGACCTCACGGAAGAAGATTCTCCTCAAAGGGAAGCAGAAAGTCCGCATGTTGAGGAAGTGATCACAGAAGCACAACCGGTAAGAACTCTCAAACCGAATGTTGCTTATGATCTTTACAAAAGGCTGAAGGATGGAAGGGTTAGCCTAAAGACGATTGAGGAATATTTGAAAGAGAGAGAGTTTAAAAGCGAGTATATGTTTTTGAGGGAAATGGAAAAGCTAAAGGTTGTTAAGGAAGGAACAGCATAAAGGGCGCTGGAGAATATTTCGAGTAATCCGATCGAAAATACTCCTGCTGAGACCATAGACGATGATGAGAGACTTTTCTCTCACTTTCAGCCTCGGTATGGTGTGGCTGCTAATTCTGTTTGTCCTTCGGGAAGTTTGTTTCAATCTAAGGAACATGAGCGAGAATATGTGAAGCTGTTAAAGAGGGGTGTAGTCAATCCAAGAAGTGTAGACTTTGACTTCCTTGATTCGTTGAAGATTAATTTAAAGGGAAGTTTGCTAGGCTGCAATTGGAAAGATTCTACACGGATATGACAGTGGCCCACTCTGAACTCACGGCATATTTTTACTCGAACTTGTCGTTTTTGGATGCAAATCGGTTGTCCATTTCTTTCATGGACAAAAGTTATATAGTTGATGTTGATTTGCTGGCTGATATTATTGGGGTGGAAAGAAGGAGTTTCCAACCAATCGAAGTCTCTACAGTCTATGCAACTTTGGATATTGTGCGTGATAGAATTGTTGAAGGCAAGATATCCTATTCTAGGATGAATGCCATAAATATTTTGTTACACAAAATCGTCATCAATTGCATCCGGCCCAAGACAACCTCGAAGACCAATGTTTCCAAGACCGAAGCCAAGTTGATGTTTGCCATCAACCAAGGCAGACCCTTTTCTCTCCCTCATGTCACTCTTTTCCACATGTACAGGACAGTGGTTAAGGATAAGGGTCAATTGTCTTATTCATCGATCATCACCAAGCTGTTCAGACATTTTGATATTCAAATTCCTACACCTTTATGTCTGACCAAGCTAAGTCTGATGCTTGTTGGTGAAAAGATGGTGATGAAGATGAAGATTCCAGAGCTGAATGCTGCACTGGAAAGGTTGAGAAGGGAAATATCTTCCAAGGAGATCCCTATTGCTTCATCAAAAAGAAAAGGCAAGGAGCCCATGGCTGAAAAGAAACGTTGAAAAATCATCCTGCAAGATGAAGAGGATGAGGATGATGCCATGACTTTGTCAGCTCTCTCCAAGTTGAGGAGCTCTGTTAGTGTGAGAACAGAGACTGGAGAGAAGGCAAGGAAAGAAGCAGAGGAGAAGGAAGCTGAGAAACAGAGGAAGAGAGAAGAGGAAAGGAAAAGAAGAGAGGAAGAAAGAAAAAGAAGAGAAAAGGAGGAGAGAAGAAGAGAATAGGAACAGAGAGAAGAAGAAGAGAGACAGAGGAAAGCTGAAAAAGAAGAAAGAAGAAGGAAAGAAGAAGAGGAAGAATTGAGAAGAGAAGAAGAAGAAAGAAGGAAGAAAGCAAAATGCAGGAGGATATGGCTGCAGGATTAGAGCCATCTTTTGCTGGGGAAGAGACTGAGAAACATCCAAGTGCTGATATGGATGTTGGCGATGAATATTCTACTCCACCAACTGGCATCAACACAGGGGGAGTTGCTGCAGAACAGGGGACTCTATCGCCACTTCACTTTAGTGATGTGAGTAGGTCAGGTGCTGACCCTGAGGAGGTCTATGCATCTCATTTCCCAGAGCATGAAGAATCCTCACCTATCGAAAAGGAAAGGGCTGAGAAGGAAGCTCCTAGTTTTCAGACTCCTAGAACTGGATCTGCTGGTCCAAGTGGAAGTAATGCTAACACGACAGCCTTTACACAGCTGTTAGATGTTATGTTGGACCTGAAAAAGTAGGTGTATGGAATGGACTTAGAGCTGAGGGATTTGAAAAAGGCGCTGCTGAGTACTTCCGTTAATATGCAAGACCAGATCAACGCACTGAGGACTCAAGTGGAATCGAATCAGACCAGTGCAGAGTTAGTTTCAGTGAAGGAAAATCTTGCAAATCTCGAGAAGTTAGTATAGGAGCTCAGCAAGTTTCAACTTGTTCGTTTCCCTGCAGGCCCTTAAATCTTTTCAAAACCATCCCATATTCACTCTACCTCTTTAATGTTTGGATCTAGACTTGTGAATTTACATTGCCGGATCATTATATTTGTGAGGATAATTGTTATTGGATTAACACTCTGTTTTTGCAGAAATAATCCTCAAAGTATATATGAGTTTTCCGGTTTTTAATTCGCAAATCTGTCGAGGGTTTTTTCACCATCAAAAAGGGGGAGATTGTTGAAGAAAAATCCCTTGGAGTTTTGAAATTGACAAAACAGCCTCTACAGTACGGTCTGAAGAATCCAAGACTCAGTTGGCTTCGTCTGAAGATTTCAAAGTCTAAAGGTTTTCCGTCTGAAGACAGTCAGACCCAAAGTTCGGTCTGAAGTTTTTCCGTCTGAAGACAGTCAAGACTCAGTTTTAGTCTGCAGACCTTCAAGACCCAAATCTAAGTCTGAAGACAGTTTGCAACTTTGACAGGCTAGCGACAGGTTATTCTTATGGTTAAGGAAAGTAAGATATTGAATTTTATATTTCCTAATCTTAACCATGGAATATCTCTGGCTGTGATCGTGAGCTTGGAAGATTTATTATTCGGATTTTATCCGTTGAAGATCAAGCTTATTTTTGGAAGAATCTATTTTTGGGAACTCAAGATCCTGATTGTATGGGCGAACAGGATTGACGAGCTGCTGTCTACTTATATTTTCAACGACAAGAAGATCACTTAAATTGATTCAGTCCAACGGGTTGATTGGATGAATTCTTGGAAAGTGCCAACGGGTATGGAGGCACGGAGGCTATTTAAGGTGGATCGGTGTTGCTTGGAAATAAGGAGAGACTTGGTAGAAAAATCTCGATATTAGAATCTCTAAAATCTCTTGATCTCTAAAATCTCTCATGTTCAAATTGTGTATCAAAGAGAGTTACGTATAGTGCAAAAAACAGCAGGAAGTTGTAGGAGAGACTGTCTATTGAAGAAGTTTAGTTCGTGAACTGTAACAGCTCTCAATTGCTACATAGTGATTACAGCCAGTTGGCTGCTAGCGTGGAGAGTGGACGTAGGCTTGCTTGGAATAAGCCGAACCACTATAATTCCTGTGTCAATTCTCCTTTACCCTACTCTATTTACTTTATGAATACGTGATTTAATTGTTATTGATATATCTTTGATATTAACGTATTCTACCGCAAAAGATTCCATAAGAATTTCGCGATAACCTATTCACCCCCCTCTAGGTTGATTCACTAGCCTATTTCAAGGATGAGCTATTTTTCCCAAAGAGAAAAGACAAGTTGACTCGGATGACACACGTTCAAAAAATTGGTTCATGGGACTTCTGCCTTTTCAATGCAAGCTTGTGCTTTGCCAAATATGGCAAACACATAATTATACTTCATATTAATCTGTTGCTAGGTTAACATGCTTGAGAAATTCTTTATTTTTTCCCTCATAGTTGTCCTAGTTGTCATCTCCATCTTAATCATCTAAAAAACCTTAACCTTGAGTTTTTCAAACTCTATCCCAGCCTTCTATTCTTCTAACAAAGAAACATTATGAAAGATTATACATAGGCATCTTTATGTTGCTTTCAGCTTACATAAATTTTCATGTGCTGTTTGATAGGCTGTCTCTAGGATCTGCATTGTGTCATGCTGGTGATTGTGTTGATTTTCTCTTCCTTGTGTGTATCATGAACTTGAGGTTGATTGAGCTTGATTTGTATTAATCTACAATTTAATATCTTTGTGATGGACTTACTGTTTTGGCTGAAACGAAGTGCTAGATGAATTTTTTTGACCTCAAGCCCTTCTAGACATAAAAAATACACTTCTAGAGCTTCGATTTGATATGTTGTACGCCCATAATGGATGTTGTTTGGTTGCTGAAAAACACATTTAAAATCTGTCAATTCCGCGGTAGTTTCAGGTTGATTTGTGTTTACTGATTTTGCTGTTTTGCTAATTTTGTTTTGCTGATTTTTTTGGTTCTTTGTTTACTGATCTCGCTGGTTCTTTGTTTTGAGGAGCAAATTGTCTTGAAAAAATATACAATAATGAAATGAAACATTTGAGAATTCAAACATTGCACTGAATAGCTACCCAGTGTTTATGCATTGAATAGCTATCCAATGTTTAGAGCTATAATGACATTTTGATGCTTGTGTCTTTCTTTAGTCTAAAAGATGGTGATAAGAAAAGAAGGCAGCAGCATGTTGCACTTTCTTTTTAACTGTCTTGAACTCATATGATGTTCAACTAGTGAAGGTTACATGGCATCCCAAAAAGAGGCATTCACCACAAAATGGACCGAGCCTTTAACCAACTTGTTCGTCAGTTTGTTGGTAGAAGAGGTTAAAAAAGGAAATCGCACCTCTTCTACTTTCAACAAAGCAGGGTGGAATAACATACGGATAGAGTTCAACAAACGAGCAGAACTTCAATATACTGCAATACAGTTGAAGAATAACGTGAACAAATTGAAAAAGCAGTATGCTAGTTTCAAGAAGCTTCTTTCACAATTCGGATTTGGCTAGGATAATGTGAATAAAAAAGTTGTTGATGATCCAAGCATATGGGAATCTCATATCAAGGTATGATTTTACATTTGATCATTTTCATATCACTATAGATGTACATCCAATATGTTTAATTGTATTGCCGATATATGTCATCATTGTGAAAATTGCAGGATAATATTGAGTGGGTGAAATTCAAGAAGGATGGATTTCCTCAATATCCTGACTTGTGTATTGTATTTAGTGATACATATGCTACTGGGGACTATATAGCAGGAAATGCCGAAGATTTGGTAATGTCGGATGAACTTAACATTGGTGGTGATGATGCAGAAAATGGACCAGAGGACTTTGGTGAACAACATATTAATGAGGAAGTTTTTATGTCTGACAAAACTCCTACTCCAGTTCATGACAAGCATAAGATGGATAAAACTCCAAATACTAAGAGGAGAAAGAAGAGTCAATCATTTGGTGTTGCTAGCACCTGCAAAGCCTTACAAGAGATGATCAAAAGTAGGGTTAATCAATCTGTGTGTGGTTCTGTCAACTCACAAGTGATATCACCACCTACAGACCCATTCTCCATATCTGTGGTGGTTGATATCCTACTTGCCATGCCTACGTTGGAGCAAGATCTCTACAACAAAGCAAAGGAGCGAGCCTGCGTTAATGCCACGTGGAGGGAGGCTTTTATCAAAACCCCAGCTGAAAGGAGAAATGGACTTCTCCGATGTCTTTAGTGGATATTAAGGAAATGTGTCGTGGATTGCATGGAGTTTTATTAGACTATGCTTTTTATGTTGTTGGTTGTTATTTTGTTGTTCAAGATATTGATGTTGAGAGTTTTGTATTTGTGTTGTGGTTTGCATATGATGGATTGTGCTGAATTTTTATATTTGGTTTGCCTTTTCACTCTATTACTTACGTTATTGGTTTCTATTGTTTTTTATTTTTACATATATCTATATTGATTTTCTTATATTTGTGTAATGGCATAGGTACTATGGAAGATGAATCAAATAGTGTGTCTAATGAAAAGATAGCAGCAGTTGAATGGTATTTTGATGACTTTGATATTGACATAATAATAGCATGGTTATCTCTTGTTACTTTGGACATGTGTTTGCATACGAAAGAGCCTATTAGGGACAATAAATTATCAGGAGCTGAATGGGTAAGGGAAATTGTTTATGGACATTCAAATAGGCTATATGAAGCATTTAGGTTAGAGAGACATGTTTTTCTTAACCTATGTGATCTAATGAAGGCAAGAGGCTAGCTGAAAGATACTCGATATGTAAGGGTAGATAAAAAAGTTGGTATTTTCTTATCTATGGTTGGTCACAAAAACACAAATAGAGATTTATGTGAGAGATTTCAACATTCGGAAGAAACAATCAATAAGTTCTTCACTCTAATATTAAAAGCGTTTCTCAAATTATCAAAAGAGATTATCAGGCCGCCTTCTTTTGATATTGTTCCAGAGGAGATTCTTATCGATCCTAACCATGCACGTTACTTCAAGGTATGATTTTAATATCAATTTTATATTATTAAAATATATATAGTTGATAATATTATCTAACACTATAATTTCATAAAATCACAAGGCTATTGATGGCACCCACATTAATGCATCTGTCCCTATATCAAAACAAATCCCATTTAGAGGCAGGAAAGGGACTATCACTCAAAATGTGATGTGTGCTTGTTCGTTTGATATGAAATTTACTTTCGTATATGCTGGGTGAGAAGGATCTGCCAATGATTGTCGGGTTCTCTCGGTAGCACTCGAGACTCCTCGATTGCAATTTCCTCGACCACCACCAGGTATTTGTTTTTTCTATATTAAGTGATTTTCTTTATGATTGTATAGCTATTGCATATCATAACAAATTTATGTATATATTCTTGTAAGGAAATACTATGTAGTAGATTCTGGTTATGCATCACTTCCAGGATTTTTAACTCCATTTAAAGGTGAACGGTATCGTTTAAATGAGTATAGGGGTAGAATGAGACGGCCCAGAACAGCAAAAGAATTGTTCAACCATAAGCATTCTTCATTAAGAAATGTTATCGAGAAGTCATTTGGGGCACTAAAAAATCACTTCTCCATTTTGAGACACATGCCTCCATTTTCAATTCGAAAGCAAGCATATATTGTAATCACATGTTGTACTCTTCATACTTATATTCGCAACCAAGACAAGATGGATAGGAACTTTGTCCTTTATGGAAATCCGGATTATCCACTTAGATCTACAGAAGACGAGGTTGTCGATGATGCATCACGTGATGAAGCGGCTGAGATAAACATGACCAGGAAAAATATTGCAAATATAATGGCAAGGGATCACAATATGCAAGAGATTCCATGACTTTTTATTTCCGACTTTTGTGACGTGTGTTTTGTTTTTTGGTGAAAACTTTTGCGGTGTGTTTGTAAACTATTATGAATACATTTCTATTAATAGTATTAAGGTCATCCAATTCTATCTCCATGAGCGTAAATGCCATTGAATGTATCATAAATGTGGACAAATATAAGAGAAGCAAATGGTAAGCCATTGTATAGTTGACACTTCAAGACCTACAAACCGCCGTTCGAAGCTTGTATGCTAGTCAAGAAAGAAAAAAAGCAAAAGAGGAGAAGAAAAACACCTCCCTTTATCAAAATTAGCCAAAACCTTATAACGATAGCAAGGTAATTCGGAAGAAGCAAGGTAAAAGGTAGCATCAAGATGGGATGCATCGACAGTTCAAAATGCAAGAGACCGAGGTCTTTATTAAGTGTTTTAGGAGCATACTATGAACTAAATGCATAATAACAACAAAGCCACACTATGCATGCACCATTCCAACAATTGGAAATTTCCAACCCCAACCCAACATCCATGTCAAGATTAGAAGAGACTAAAATTCCCAAGCCACGCATGCACTAGAATTACAATTTTCTTTTTTTTTTTAAAAAAAAGAGTAAAAACTTAGTCCCACGGAAATGAGCATAAATTAATTTGGCTGATAATATCACGTGTGCTTTTTTTCGCAATATTTGCCATACCAAACATTAAAATTCGCAAAAAGAAAATATATTATTGCGAATTATAGTTCAAAACATCAGTTTGTGAATACTGATTCTAACAAAGTGCTACAAATACACTATAAAGCATAAGTAAAGATCCTTACACATAGATATAAAATAATAGCTCACATCCCATTACAATACCACCTATGTTACAAGTATATTCGACTAGAATGCTTATACCTAAGCAAATGTATTATTAATCTAATAACATTTTGATCTTGTCAATTTTATGTAATATCTAATTTATTCCTTTTCTTATTTTTAATTTTTTTTAAAATAAAATTTGGAATAAAAATTTTGTGCAGTTACCAAACGTGTTTCCGTTCTTTTTCTATTTCAGGAATAGAAATTTTGTGCAGTTACCAAACGTGTTTCTATTCTTTTTTTGTTCCAGAAACAGAAATTTTGTACAATTATCAAACAAGTTTTTTTGCTCAGAAATTGTTCCCCAGAATAGAAATAGAAAAGAACTATTTCTGAACAAAATTGTTCCCCGGCCAAGAAATGTTGCCATGCGCAGCCCTACCTGGGCTCCCAGCCTTCCAAAAGGCCAGCTTTCTCTTAAGAAGGTTCACAAAAACAAAAATTTCCTAAATGCCCAATTACAGCCCAAGGGGCTTCGGATTGGCAAAGCCTGTCCCAAATGCAGCCTAAGATTAATAGTAATAGTGAGTCAAGGCCGAGGCCTCGCACAAATTATCATTGAAAATACAGCAATAGCTGGTGAGTATCGGAACACCAGAGATGGTAAGTTCTGTCCAACTCTTTGGAATGTCCTAATAATCATAACTTTCCATAAGTAATTGTAAATAATCGATTTATTATAAATTTGTTTTTTCCTTTTCGTTTACAACTTATTTCAACACTCACGATGATACAGTTCACAAGTTTAAGGAAACCACCGGAGAGTGACTGTCATTGTATGCTGTAATTTTCTTTGATAAGCAATAGAGATCTGCGGATGACAATCGAGGTATATCTACAACCTTGTTATAAAGCAACGGCATAAAATTTGCTTTGTGCATGGTATACTGACTACCAACCGAGAACTTAACATTTTAAGTATGGTAATATTCTATGATCCACTTGTTCTGTGATAATAAAGCATTACAATATAATAATTTAAGCATACAACAACAAACACCTAGCATTTTCTCACTGGGTGGGTCACCCGGATAGACATACGAGTTGACCATGCCGAACTAAATTAGGCCAATGTAACAAAAAGTATATTTCCCCTCAGCACAACAGTCTTCGAACAAGATCTAAGATAAAGCATAACATAAGAAATTCAATGCTTGACTTAGTTGCCTAAATTTCCCGACCAGCAAGGGCAATTTGACCAGATGAAACATGATGAATCGTTAACGTCAATAGTCAATATTATCGTTTTGCTAGTTCGTATAGTTCAACCACGATTATCCACCCAATTCCCCCTTTACCAATCCCTATCAGATATAAGAAGTAGTTGAGTGACATGCTATTTCATAAGATGAAATCAGAGTCAATCTCGAAAATGTACCCACCATTAAAATATAAGTGTCAAAGGAAAAACCGCAGCAGCAAAACCTTATTTTTTGCTAGAAGAACAAATATATTTTGGATCACAAATTACAATTACAAGACAAAGGGTTGGGACTTGAAACGTAGGAATAGGAACAAGAAACATGGAGTACTTTGGCTGCCAGAATGAAAATATCATTTGTTTCTGCAGTGAAAGGAAACAATGAAAAAGAAGGATCAATAGAAATGGACAACGAATTAAAAAAAGTGAAACCAATCGACAATACAAATTAAGAGCTTTACCGTTAGCAAGAATTGGAGAAGAGCCTTCGTGGAAAACGCTTCTGACTTCTCTCCAGTGTGCAGTAAAGAATGAAATGAATTCCATTCCAGTCAGCATCTGCACACACTTTGCTAAAGGGGATTGTAAGATTACTAATTGAACTCTTCGACAGAGCAGCCCCACAAACAAAATACTTACAGCAAGCTTTATACATATGAGAACTCAGTAGTTGAATTCAATTTCCAGATTTGCAATTCAAAACTTTTGGTGCCAGGACTAAGCAAAAGCACCTTCTCCTGTATTTATCTCCTGGAAAGTAGCCTCTTTGAGCATAGATTATCCAAGTACCATCCAAATAAAAAATGCAACCGGATCCCTTGCCGTCACCGCCGTCCTCCCTCCCGTCATCGACTCCAGCAGAGCTCTCTCTCGAGGCTTTCCCCGTTGGGGGTTCGGATCCTCGACGTGGGTGAAGTCCTCCGTGGCATTAGGGTCGGGCGTAGGAGGAGGAGTGAGGACGATGGCGACGATCCAGTTGCAGGAGGAAGCTCGCCGACGACATGGTCTTCGCTATGTGCGACTACTCAGGCCGACGTTTGGGCTTGGAACGGGGACATCAAAGAAACCAAAGAGGGAAAAGCGAGAGCAGAGAGATGAGAACGAGCCGAACTGGAAATTTATAAGATACACCGTCGTCCCGTACCCTGTTTTTTCACTCGTGTCTAACATTTGGTTACTATTTGGTTACTATGATTGGTTGTAATATAGTAAATTAATTCGACAGTAAGTTACAAGGTATTTGAACTTAATTACGACAAGACGCTGAAATATTTATTATAATACAATATACCTGAGGAATCATAAAAGTGCAAGATTAAGCAAAAGCAGAATCAGAGAAGAAAGTGAGTGCTTGCGTGGGAGATGCGATGAGTGAGAGGAAGAGAAGAAAGCGAGGTGGATTGGCCTTTATCGAAAAATCATAAAGCGAATTCAAAATCCCAATTTTCATAAAATTCTTGTGTGTTGTGCCAATCGTTGGAAAGCCTCCTCGATCATGATAATTTCGGGATTCTCACTCCATAAGATTAGACCACACTTTTTCTTTACTTTATTGTAATCTATCTATATGATTATAAGCTTCTTGTTGTTGTCATCCAAGGTAGTTTATCTTGATACGCTAAGAGAAGGCTTGAAGTAACCATGCTTTGCACAGGGGAAGATTGTGGTGAGCTTACTCTGTAGTTTTCTCCCGATTGGGGTTTCCGTGTTAAGATCTCATGTGTCCTTTATAGCTCTACTTATTTATGGTCTTATAACTTTGCTGGGACCTGCGTTTTTTTGTAAACAATAGCATGAGCCTAGTCATTGAGACCCCTTTGTGAGGAGGCACCCTTCTCCTAAAGTTATAGTGCTAATTTGCTAAATTCCTTGAAGAGAGTTGTCTGCCTAGGAGAATTTATTGTGCCCATTTATTCGCAAAGAGGGGAGACGAAAATTTCCTCATGTTAGATAATTTCTGTAGTGCACAGTGTGAGGTGGTCACAGTGCGGTCTTATCCTAATAAAGTGGCATCAGAGCATTGAATTCTGTGTTGGTTGATTTCTTGAGTGAAAAAGGAAAGCATGAAAAAAATAGTTTGAATAGCACAATTCATGAAATAGTAAATGGGAAGAGCTATTTGTAGTGGAGTCATTGCACCTTCTGGTGTTTTTTTTTTTTTTTTTTTTTGGTCAAAAACGCTGCTTGTATTCAAGTAAACAAAAACGGACAACCTGAAGAGAAAGCATCCATATACACTAAGTCAAGCAACTCGAAAGGAGGGAAAAGAAGCCAATTTTGGGTCGAAATAGGGTTATGGGCCTTGGCAGCCCAGTCGGCAGCTAGGTTTGCTTGGCGTCGACAGAAGCGCAGCTCTAGGGTAGAGAACTTGGAAAGCATAAGGGCAGCCTCTTCGAACAGGGGGTGGAGCTGCCATGGAGGAGATCTGTCAGCTCATAGCATTTCGATCAAGCTGAGGTAGTCAGATTCCATCTGAAGGTTAGCATCTTGAAGATTTTGCTGAAGCAGATGTTGAAGGGAGAAGATCAAAGCCTGAAGCTCGATTTCTAAGGCAGAACTTGCCAGGACACTTTTTGAGAAGATATTACTAAGTTTTCCAAATGCATCTCTGCTAATACAAGCGATTGAACCTTCATTGTGACCAGGCCGATAACTACCATCGATATTGTATTTCAATGTCCCCACAGCTAGAGGTCGCCAAAGTTGTTCCGGGTTAAGAGCAACAAGACCAAATCTGGAGTGAGAGGCAGCTGAGCAAATCGGGTAAGATTTTGAAGCAACCACAGCCATCTGTACAGTGAGATAGGGATCCGGAAGCCGATTACGAAAGATAAAGTTATTTCTCATCCTCCAGATTTGCCACAGGATGTTGGCGATAAGTGCTAATCCAGGTGAGTTATGGGACGATTTAACTCTATATGTTAGATAAGAGTCAAGTCTGGTGGCTATTAGAGTATAACTTCACAAATTTATATGCTTATCAGTCCAAATTTCGCGTGTCCATGTACACTTTAGGAAAATGTGTTCAAGTGTTTCAGGAACTTTCTGTTGACATAAACGGCAGCAAGGATCTGAGATAATATGACGTTGATGTAGGTTTACCTTGGATGCTAGAGCATTTTGACAAGTAGACCACAAGAAGCATTTAATCTTTGGTTTTGTTTTGACTGCCCAAATGCTTTTCCATAGTATCTTGGGATTGTGGTGAGATGTAGATGCTGAATTGCTATGTTGGTTGCTAATTGACTGCATGACTGTCTGGTACTTGCTTTTTACTGAATGTGATCCATCAGTAGTCGTAGACCAGATTAGCGTATCAGCTGAGCAATGTGGTCTGATTAGTATTGTGAGAATCTTGGCTTATAATTGTGTATCGAAGAACCGTTGGAGCAGAGAGCTGTTCCAATTATGGTTGAGTGGGTCAATAAGATCTGCCACCATAATAGGTTCTTCCCTAGATGTAGGTCCATGGAGAATACCCAAAGGTAACCACTGATCTCCATGGATTCTTATGTTGTTACCATTACCAACTAACCAACGGAGATGTGGTTGAATAGCATCTCGACCCGAAAGCATGCTCTGCCATCCCTAGGATGGTCGAGTACCCCTAGCAGTAGAAAGAAAATCTGTAGAGTGAAAATATAAGCCTTTAAAAAGCGTACTCCATAATGAATTGGGCTGCTGTAATAATCTCCAAGCCTGTTTGCCAAGCATCGCTCTATTAAAGGTAATAATGTCTCGGAAACCCATTCCTCCTTGATCCTTTTTTTCTTTCAAAAGTTCCCAACGTTGCCAATGAATTCCTACTTTATTCTGGGCATTTCTCCACCAAAACCGAGCAATTCGCTGTTCAATAGTTTTGCAAATAGACATAGGCAGCTTAAAAATAGACATCGCATAAGTGGGAATAGCCTGAATAACATATTTGATGAGAATTTCCTTACCCCCCTTGGAAATAAATTTCTCTTTCCATCCCTCTAGTTTAGCGTCAACTCTAGCAAGGATCCAGGAGAACATGTCTTTCTTTGATAGGAGTTTGAAGTTCGCAGGACATATTTTCCTTAAGGGTAATAGAGCAATTTTTGCTGAAAATCAACCCTGATTTATTACGATTAACCAGCTGACCTATTACCGAGCAATATAAATTGAGAATATTGGTCAAGTTTTGGCATTCTTGAACACAGCCAGCTAGGAAAAAGATGGCATCATCAGCAAAAAAGAGATGGGACAGGGTGGGGCACCATCGATTCAATCTGAGTCCTTTAAGATGACCCATAAGAACAGCCTGGGTGATAAGACTTGATAAAACATTAGCCAGTAGGATGAAAAGATATGGCAATAAGGGGTCACCTTGGCGTAGGCCACGAGTTGGGTAAAAAGAAGGCAATAGATCCCCATTAAGCTTCACGCTAAAAGAAACGGAGGTAATACATTGCGTAATCCAATTAACCCAACTGTGATGGAAACCCAATTTAAGGAGATAATCATTGAGAAAATCCCATTCGACTCTGTCATAAGTTTTTTTCATGTCTGTCTTTAAAACTGCACTGAATTTACTCACCCTTTTGCTGGATCTTAAGTGGTGAAGAACCTCTTGGACTATTAAAATATTGTCCCGGATCTGTCTTACCTTCACAAAAGCAGACTGTTCGGTAGAAATTAGATTAGGCAAGCAAAGTTTGAGGCGATTAGCTAGTACCTTGAAGATAATCTTGTAAGAAAAGTTGCATAAGCTAATAGGGCGATAGTGTTCCAGCTTCTCAAGTTGTGAGGACTTCGAAATCAGGGTAATTATAGTGTGATTGAGACTAGTAGGCCGAACCCCGACGTTAAAAAATTCTGTACTAAAAGAAAGAGATCATCTTTGACGATAGCCCAGTGTTTTTGGTAAAATAAGCCGTTCAAACCATCGGGGCCTGGTGCTTTGGTGGAGCCCATCTGAAAAGTTGCGTGCCGAACCTCGTCCATAGTTAGTGGAGCTGTCAACTGGTTGTTCATTTCGCTGGTGACCATCGGAGTGCACTGATCGAGCAAAGGATCGTAGTGTCGATAACCTTCAGTAGTGTATATGCTAGAGAAATAAGTGTTCGTCATCTCTCGAAGAGTAGGAAGGTCACAGATCCATTGATGATCATCAGATTGTAACATAATAATTTGATTGTGTTGCCATCGTTGAATAGTTGATGCATGGAAGAAGCGAGTATTTCTGTCTCCACATTTAAGCCATTGAATTATGGACCTTACAGCCCAGTACTGTTCTTCTTGGGTCCAAGTTCGGTGAATCTCTTCTTTTAGTCGTGCTGCCTTTGCTCTGTCATATTGTAGACCAGGTTGGTTCATCAGATCCTGTAGCTGATTCTGTAAGAGAAGCACCTGTCGATGCCTATTTGAGAATCGCTTGCGACTCCAATCAGTAGGAGCTAAAGTTAGTCGCCTTAATTTTGTAGGAAAAGACTGATCTGGTAGACCTATTGAATTCCAAGCCCGAGAAATCACAGTAGGACATTCGTCATCATCATTCTAGAAACTTTCAAACATGAAAGGTCTGTTTTTCCTAGGGGAAGGTGCGAAACTATTGAGGAGTAAAGGGCTATGGTCTGATCCTATAAGTGGAAGCGCATAAACTTTTGCTCCAAGACAAAGAAGACGTCATTCCATAGAGCAGAGCATTCTGTCTAACTTTTCCTTAACGAGTTCATCCCCCTCTATGTTATTCACCCATGTGAACTTACAACCGTGACTTTCTAGTTCAGTGAAAGCGCAATCATTAAGGAAAGCTCTAAAAGATAACATTCTAGATTGGAGAGCAAGTAGTCTTCCCATTTTTTCCCACAGATGCAATGTCTCATTGAAGTCACCAGCATAAATCCAAGGTAAACAGGTAGAAGAATGTATCTATCGGATCTCATCCCACAGGTGTTGACACTAGTGAAAGTTGGTTGGGGCATGGACAAAAGTGAGGCGTATAGTCCTGCCCCCTAATTCAACTCTCCCACTCAAATCTATCAAGTGTGATGTGGAGTGAAGAACCTGGAGAGCAGCAGAATTAGTCCAAAAAATTGCCAAACCACCAGCAATGCCCACAGGATTGACAACAAAAGAGTTGGCTGAATTTTAAATTGCATTGGATAGTAGAAAGTCTAACTTTAGGTTGTTTAGGCTGCGCATGACAAAATTTCTGTTGAAGAAATTGATTTCTCGCCAGAAATCGAGAAATCAATTTCCATTCCCCGGACAAATTTTTGAACAAATAAACCCGTTTGATAACAACTCAAAATTTCTACTTCTGAAACAGAAATCCGTTTGATAACAGAAAAGAAATTTCTATTTCTATGAATCATGCTGTCCCTATCCTTTTACCTCACTCTTCTTGATGTTTGTCATGGTAATTTAATTTGATAAAAGTTGGTAAATCACTTTAATTTAAATTGCTAATTCGATAAAGTAGTTAGGAACTTCAAAATATTAGCAATTTATGTAAATAAAAGCTAGTAATTAGTATAAAAAATGCTAATATGCAAACTATAAAAGATTTGGTATTTTCAAATGCTAATATGCAAATAATGAATGTATTTATTCTCCTTATTCAAGATTTGTTACTTTCGCAACTTTTGACTCTTAAGTATCCCTTTGTGCCAACTTTTGGCACTCTAGGGGTTCGGGCATCAATTTTGGACTAAATTGGTAAAATTTTGAACTTTGGCATCTAGATTTAAGATTAATTAGACAATTTCTCCAAATAGACTTTTGATTTACAAATTGTCGCGACCTCTTTTTTCGGCGCCCACAGTTAGATATGGGCGTCGGCGGAGACTAATGGTTCAACTAAATTTATTAGGCCCAAACTCTCCCAAGTCCACCAATTCACAACTTTAATAGTCTAACTTTTTAACTTGTAAGTTAATTTTTAAAATGGAGTCACCACTAATCAATTTGGGGTGGGTTGATTAGAAACCCATGCGAAGTATTAGGAGAAATACTCGTTCCTACGCAAATAGAGAAATTAGCATCGGGGACTTGATTACACTTAGTTAATCACTAATGCCCTTTCGGTACCTAATCTTGTTTAAACCCTAAGGTTTTTGGATGTTTGAGGGATTTTCCATGCATTTTGATGAAAAAAAAAAACAGTTTTGGGTTTTTTTTTTCTATTTTTTGAACACAAAAGGGAATTTTTTTTTTTTTTTTTGGATTTTTGGTATTTTTAAGAAAATACAAGTCTTTTTGGCTTTTTATGAATTTTTGACTTTTTTTGGAAAATATGAAATATTTTTATTTTCTTTTTTTGGAAAATAAAATATTTTCTATTATTTTTTATTTTTTTTGGTAAAGTTCTATTATTTTTTATTATTTTCCAAAAAAATCATTTTTTTGATTTTTTTAAAATAAATTATTTATTTATTTTTATTTATTAACATATTAATTATAATAAAATAATATAAAAAAGACTCGGAGTTTGAGGAGGGGAGAAATGGGAAAAGTGAGGAGAGAGGGTCGACTAGGGTTTGTTTACTGAAGGAGTGGATATGGGAAAGAAAACAATTTCTATTTCTCAAACAGAAATAGAAAAGCTACAATTTCTAACTTTTGATTTCTCCTCCAAAACAATTTCTGAAGAAGAAATTTGTTTCAGAAATAGAGAAATCATTTTGCGTTACCAAACGGATTTCTGTTCCAAACCTTTTGCCGGGAACAAAGAAATTGAGAAATTGAGAAACAGAAACTTTGTCATGCGCAGCCTTAATTTCCATCAAGAAAACAACAACGGGCTTTTCTTTGGCCGTCATGGCCTTAAGAGCCTGAACTGTCAAGGGATTGTCCAAACCCTAACAGTTCCAGCTGAGTATCTTCATTTGTCGACTGGTGGCTGTTTAGGGCCAGCCACCAACGCCCAAGTGCTTGCTTCCTCGATGGTTAAGATAGGAGTATCCAGTAGATTAGAATCATTAGGCTCTTCGATTGTCAAGCCTCTAGTGTCATAAGGGTTATATCATTTCAATTTTTTAGCAGAACCCAGCTTCGGTGTAGATCTAACAACTTTAATCTTCTTAGTCACAGAAATATCCATAGGGTCATTCTGAATTGCTTTCAATTTTGCTTCTGTAGGTATGAGTGCGGTATCAATGGGAGACTGGTGCACAGTAGGCTGCTGAGGCTCTTGCCCAGGAATCACTACCAATGGTTCGCTAGAACTGTGAACAACAAAGGAGGGGTTAGTTGCTGGATGCAGGGATGGTGCAAGTAATAAAGGGATAGTGGGAATCTGTGACGTTGGAGTCTCAGGTACACTTCCTCTGATGTTCAGAAACGACTTCTGGGTTATAAAATGTGTGCCAATAGGGACTGTGCTCCTTGACCTCCGCACGAAGCCACTAACCATACGACATTTTTTCTCGACCCTCATGTTTATCCTCAATATAAGGAATGTTTTTGCAGTGCGTAGTGTCATGGCCAAGCTTGCCGCAGGAGTAACAATAGTGCAAGAGGCGTTCGTAGCAAAAATCAAGCCAAAGAGGTTTGTCGCCTATCCTAATCAGCTGTCCCGTTTTCAGAGGCTCTTTTAACTGTACTTCAACCCTAACACGTCCTACTCTCGACAGGATTCCTTCTTTGAAATCGACCTTAACTTCAATGACACGGCCAAGAGTTTGCATAGCCCTTCGAAGCATACGGTCAGAGCACCATTCCAAAGGTAATCCAAAAACTTGTACCCAAAATGTACGTGTAGAAAAATCATAGCAATGTAACGGAGTAATTTGGGATCCAGGGTTTGAAAATGACTAAATGATTGGAGAAAAGCCATGGGCCTTCATCAAGAATCCTCTACTTGTTAGCGTGAGAACAGAATTTTGCAACATATATCCCTGCCTCTCTCTGTGAAAAATCTACAAGGTCACATCTCCATGCTCTTTCAAGTGTACTCTGAAAAGCTTGAAAATTGATCGATGAATTGGAAAGTATGCGTCCAATAAGAGTTAACTTACATTCCGCTAATGTTGCAGGCGAAGGTTCAACATCCCAACCATCAATGATCTGTTCGATGGTGAGGCAGCCCAATTTATTACAAAGAGCTGCTAGACGCAAGGATTCGTTGTGAGCATCCGAAGCCATACCCAGATAAGCGAAGAGAACAGAACAAGCAGAAACTTGGCAACCATAGGAGAACTAAACAGCAAAACACGAAGCGTATATGTTAACTCACAGGTGAAATATGCCGAAATGGGAATCACCCAAAAGCCGCAATCAATAAGTCAGCAAGAAATGAAGATAAACAGGATAGAAGGACCAGCAACACTCGATTCGCAACCAACCAAAAGTCCGGAAGCAGCAAACGAAAGATCGAAGCCATGCAAACCGAACCCTGGGGAAATCGCCAGAAGGAAGAAGAATCCAACCAGTCGAAGAAAGTGAAGCGGAAAGACCAACGGTGGGGTAGAATTGGGGTTGAACACGAGGAAATTAGGGTTGAAAGCTACCAAGAGGTAGAGGTAGCTCTCATTCGAGAGGAAAAGGAGCATCTTCTGGTGTTTGCTGCCCATAAACCTTAACTCCAAAAGTGATGGAGATTGCGCATTTCAGGTTTGTGGATTTATTCGGCAATTTGTACATGAAATTGTATATGATCTCCTTTGTGATAAAATGTACAAACTTTGTGGTCGAAAGTGGAATGGTTGTTTGATTCAAAAGCAGGGAATAACAAGTATCTGCTTAAGATGATGCATTTTAAATACAGAGAGGGAACCATACTGGAGTGAATTTCAGGGGACAATTGAGAC
Organism: Eucalyptus erythrocorys; assembly: GCA_014182555.1. Taxonomy (NCBI): domain Eukaryota; kingdom Viridiplantae; phylum Streptophyta; class Magnoliopsida; order Myrtales; family Myrtaceae; genus Eucalyptus; species Eucalyptus erythrocorys. Next base: position 10,831,471 of record CM024607.1, read on the forward strand.
ATTTGTCTAGTACAGCCTTCATATTTGATTGTAAAGTTTTAGGGTTGTGGTTACTTGATGCTCTCCAGAAGTCTAGGGAAACTTTTGGAGTTTTGCTTGCAAGTTCCGGTGGTGTTGACTCCGTGGAACTTGCAAAGAGTGGCGTCTTGAATGAGGAGTTTATTGTTTCAACAAAATCTCTGGGTTCATCGTCCCAATCGGAGGAACCGGTCACAGGATGACCAAATCTCGATCGAGAATTCATTGACAAGGACGTCAAATTCAACTTTTGGGACAAGGTCACAAGCTTTCCCCATGTACACTGCATTATTTTTTTCCTTGTTAATTAAGAAACGAGCATTGCCAATTGAGTCTGTCGAAAAACGAACCTAAAATCCCAACTCAAGACGAGCGCTATTGGGGCAGTTAAATAACCAATTTCCTTGGACAACCATCCAAGAGACGGACAATGTTTGACCTTCAAACAAATCATCCTATCTAGTTTACAAATCGAGCAATCAATTTTGACCAAGCCTAGCAAATTTATCAAAATCAATTGCTCAAAACTCAAAGTTAGAGAAGCAAGGTGTTTTTATTAAGGATTTAGATCTCGCAAATTCCAAAATTTCCAATTTATGTAGCACCTGCAAAAATAACAACTAACTTAATATTATACAAGATATATTCGAACAATTAGTCGAAAGAGTAAATGAATCAGGTGAAATTGTACCATGAGTTTGACCCTTATGCTCGATTCTTTCGTGATGATTTCGCCTAAAAAAAACTTGTGAACAATTAGGTGATGCAAAACTTTGTTTGCTTGAAGTTGCGGAGGACACTTTGGCCAGCAAAGCCATCTTCGCTTTGGTAAAAAATCCTCAAAGTCTTCAGCAAAGTTACCCCCTCACATGCAAAAAGCCTCACGTTCATGATACTCGAAAAATCTTCACAGGTAAAATTGTGTCTCAATCTCCATAATGGGAGTGTCACCGCAATTTCTACTCCCTGATGGTAAGAACAAAATAGAACTATATGAACAACAATAGTGATTTCAATCTATTATAAGTTTTTAGATATTGAGGGGATTGTAAGAAGAATTAGTTGTGTATAATGCCTTTGGTTATGGATTGTATGATGGGCATATTAAAGTTTGCAATTAGATGTTATTGGAAATTCGACATTGAAGTAGAAGCGTTCTTGAATAATTTTGGAAGTAAGAAAGAGGAGAAGTTGAGATTAATAAGGAGATGGTCTCTTACGATGATGTGTGAGACAATTACCAAAAAAGTTCTAAACCCATTGTACTTGTGCTAATTAATTCTTAAACTTTCTAATTATGTTAATTGAGTCATAAAAATTTTCACGTTTTGCTAATTGAGTCCATCCATTTTATTCATAATTTGCTAACATTGACAATAGTAATGCCATGTAGGATGGTTGATGAGTTCATCCAATTGATTTCAAGTAAACCAACGACTCTAGTTTACCTATCAAATCCGATGAGGTAAAGGCCGACGACCCTCGCTAGCCCCTTGGCGAGGACTACAAAGTCCTTGCCTAGCAATAGAAGAGGGTCAGTCGACCCTCATTAGATTTGGAAGAAAAGAAAGGAAAAGAAAAGAACAAAAGAAAAAAATTATTTAAAAATTGTCCATGTCAACATCAATCATACAACGTATAATGGTGGGCATTTATGTCAACAATTGCCGACTAAAATTGGTCGGATATACTCAATTGATATAACATGAAAACATTTAAGACTTAATTGGTATAATTTTTTTTTTTTTTTTTTGATGACCTAGGGAACCCCGCACGGCCGGCAGCCGGAGATAAATCACTGGGGGGTTTCGAACTCCAGACCTCTCAGCGAAAGGAAGCCTGAAGCCTATCCAGCGGAGCCACCACGGTGGGTGGTCTTAATTGGTATAATTGAACATTATAAATTGAATTAATACAAGTACAATAAATTCAAGATTTTTATGGTAATTTTCTTATGTTGAGTGGAATGCTTATGACGGAGATGGACCAAGCTTTTTAATTTGATACTTGTGAAGGGAAGAAAGGACTAATCTATCCTTTTCATGTGAATATCTGCAATTTGAGGAGACTAATGTAAGATAATAATTTAGTTTCTTACATACTCGAGGTTATTAAGAAGGAACTTATTGGTTGACTATTGAAGTTTTACATGAAGAGATAAATTTTGTGGTTGTTTCGATTTAGTGTCCTACCACTTTCAGATAGAGTTCTCTTAGAGGTGCATAATTTTATTTTTTTTGTTCGATTTTAGAGGTGCATACTTTTATGCTATGGTTTCGACACTAGAAAAAAAAAAATGTTTAATTGTGGTACAAGAGGCATGGTCTGGGGATATGGAGAAGAATATGGCTTTTAATTAAGTTAATTCGAAGAGGTAAATGGCTGGCTCTCTATCACTATTGTGTATTTCATTCCATTATTCATAATCTAAAAGTGCAATTACTTTTTCCATCCGTAAATAGATTGTATTCATTATTATTGAAAAAAAAAATCTGATTTGAATTTATGGGTTTTTATTCTACAGTAATGATCAACCTACATGACAATTACATACTATAAAAATTTATTAGTTTGGGATTTTTAACTGTCAAAAAAATTAATTTGTGATAAATTTATCATAAATATACTAGTTTTGGTTTTCATAATATTAATCCTAAGGAAAAAATAATTAATTCACAAGTTTTTTTTTTTTTTTTTTCGATAGCGAAGGTCTCTTAGCTAGTAATAAACGAAGAAGGAAATGTGCAAGAGAGACTAACTCTTAGACGCGTAGTAGTGTAGGAAAGAATGGAACAGCTTTGTTCGTACTCACCTGTTGAGCTTGTACAATTATGTCTGAGTCCACGCCATGGAGCCTCAGTCCGCCTTAATCTCCAGGTATCCATCTTTTAGCATGATCAAAATCTCGATCGAGAATTCATTGACAAGGACGTCAAATTCAACTTTTGAGACAAGGTCCCAAGCTTTCCCCATGTACACTGCATTATTTTTTCCCTTGTTAATCAAGAAACAAACAAGGTCCAGAAGAATTTGTTTGGCCCCATCTTCAAGTGCATCACAGCTTAAAATTAACTTCCATCGGACTTTTTTGAGACACTCTTCGCTTAACACTTTCGGTACGCTTTCGGACTCTGCTGAATCTTTGAGTCTCAGGACGTACGAGCAACCCCCAATAGCTTCCAGGTCAATCAAATCTGTCATTATCACTAGTTTTCCTACCTTTCAACTGTTCATCCGCAATCTCAGACTTTGGAGGTTCCAAATCGAATGAGGTATTCCTGAATAGTTGTCCCAGATAGATACAACTCAGGTAGATCCAACTCAGGTAGATCCAACTCAATTAACATCTTTAACTCCCCTACAGCATCTGGCAGCAAATTGATACTCCTACAATTCGCCAAATACAAACACACAAGATCCGCTAGCCCTTCAATCGTATCCGGAAGTTCAACTAATCCTGTATCCTCCAATACTAACCTTGACAAAAGGCTTAGATTGCCAATTGAGTCTGGCAAATAACGAACACAAGAATCCTCAATCAAGATGAGCTCTCTCAGGGCAATTAAATAACCAATTTCCTTGGGCAACCCTCGAAGAAGCGGACAATATTTGATCTTCAAACAAATCAACCCCTCTAGTTTACCAATCGAGCAATCAATTTCGACCAAGCCTAGGAAATTTTTTAAAACCAATCGCTCCAAACTCATAAATTTAGAGAAACAATGTGTTTTTATTAAGGATTTAGATCCCGCAATTTTCAAAACTTTCAATTTACATGCCACCTGCAAAAATAGCAACTAACTTAATATTGCACAAGATATATTCAGACAATTAGTCAAAAGAGTAAATGAATTAGGTGAAATTGTACCACGATTTTGTCCCATCCACTCCATTCTTTTGTGATGATATCACCTGAAAGCTCGAGAACAATTAGGTGATGCAAAAATTTGTTTGCTTGAAATTGCAGACGACACTTTGGCCAGCAAAGCCACCTTCGCTTTGGTAAAAAATCCTCAAAGTCTTCAGCACAGTAACCCCAATCACATGCAAAAAGCCTCACGTTCATGATACTCGAAAAATCTTCACAGGTAAAATTGTGTCTCAATCTCCATAATGGGAGTGTCACCGCAATTTCTATTCCCTGATGGTAAGAACAAAATAGAACTATATGAACAACAATAGTGATTTCAATCTATTATAAGTTTTTAGATATTGAGTGGATTCTAAGAAGAATTAGTTGTGTATAATGCCTTTGGTTATGGATTGTATGATGGGCATATTAAAGTTTGCAATTAGATGTAATTGGAAATTCGACATTGAAGTAGAAGCGTTCTTGAATAATTCTGGAAGTAAGAAAGAGGAGAAGTTGAGATTAATAAGGAGATGGTCTCTTATGATGATGGGTGGGACAATTACCAAAAAAGTTCTAAACCTATTATACTTATGCCAATCGAGTCTTAAACTTTCTAATTATGCTACTTGAGTAATAAACATTTTCACGTTTTGCCAACTAAGTCCACCCAACTAATTTTATCCTTAATTTGCTAACGTGGACAATAGTCATGCCATGTAGGACAGTTTATGAGTTCATCCAATTGATTTCAGGTAAACCAACCACTCAAGTTTACCTATCAAATCCAATAAGGTAAAGGCCAACAACCCTCGCTAGCCGCTTGGCGAGGACTACAAAGTCCTTGCCTAGCAATGGAAGAGGGTCGGTCGACCCTCATTTGATTTGGAAAAAAAGAAAGGAAAAGAAAAGAAAAAAAGAAAATATTATTTAAAGATTTTAAATTTTGAAAAATTGTCCATGTCAACATCAATCATACAACGTACAATAGTGGGCATTCATGTCAACAATTGCCGACTAAAATTGATTAGATATACTCAATTGACATAACATGAAAGCATTTAATACTCAATTGGTATAATTGAACATTTAAAGTGAGTTAACACAATTGCAATAAATGGAAGGGGGAGGTGAGGGGTTCAAACCCCCACCTTCTCAGGGAGGGATGGGGTGGAGACGCGCAAGTTTCAGGAGTGGGTTTCGACGCCCACGCCCTGCAAGAGGCAGTGCAAAAGTCTGAAAGTGAATGTAGAGTAGGTATAGAGTAGGACTGACCAAAAAAAAAAAAAAACACAATTGCAATAAATTGAAGGTTTTTATGGTAATTTTCTTGTGTTGTGTGGAATGCTTATGATGGAGATTGGATCAAGCTTTTTAGTTTGATACTTGTGAAGGGAAAAAAAGACTATGTCTGTCTTTTGCATGTGAATGTCTGCAATTTGAGGAGACTAATGTAAGACAATAATTTAATTTCTTACATACTCGAGGTTATTCAAAAGGAACTTATTGGATGACTGTTAAAGTTTTACATGAAGAGATAAATTTTGTGGTTGCTTCGATTTAGTGTCCTCCCACTTTCAGACGTAGAGTTCTCTTAGAGGTGCATACTTTTTTTTTTTTTTTTTTTTTTGGTTCGATTTTAGAGGTGCATACTTATATGCTATAGTTTCGACACTAGAAAAAAAAAAAGAAAAAAAAAATGTTTAATTGTGGTACAAGAGGCATGGTCTGGGGATATGGAGAAGAATGGTATTTATTCGGCTTTTAATTAAGTTAATTCGAAGAGGTAAATGGCTGGCTCTTTGTCACTACTTGTGTATTTCATTCCATTATTCATAATCTAAAAGTGAAATTACTTTTTCCATTCATAAATAGATTTTTTTTTTTTTGTGACCCGGGAACCCCGCACGGCGGATGCGGGAGTAAACCACTGGGGGCGACATGTGCTAGCCACCACACACGTGTCACCAGCTAAGTCACCCTGCGACGCGCTGGGGTTTCGAACCCCTCCCCTTCGTGAGGGGGAGGAGGCCCAAAGCCAACTGCGCCACCCAGGTGGGTGGTTCCATAAATAGATTGTATTCGTTATTATTGGAAAAAAAAAAATCTGATTTGAATTTTTGTGTTTTTATTCCACAGTAATGATCGACCCACATGATAATTACATACTAAAAAAAATTTATTAGTTTGGGATTTTTAATAGTCAAAAGAATTAATTTGCGATAAATTTATCATGAATGTACTAATTTGGATTTTCATAGTATTAATCCTAAGTAAAAACATAATTAATTCACAAGTTTTTTTTTTTTTTTCCTATAGCGCAGGTATCTCAGCTAGTAATAAATGAAGAAGGAAATGTGGAAGAGAGACTAACTCTTAGACGAGTAGTAGTGTAGGAAAGAATAAAATAGCTTTGTTCGTACTCACCTGTTTAGCTTGTACAATTATGTCTGAGTCCACGCCAGAGAGCCACGGTCCACCTTGATCTCCAGGTATCCATCTTCTAGCATGATCAAAAATCTCGATTGAGAATTCATTGACAAGGACGTCAAATTCAACTTTTGGGACAAGGTCACAAGCTTTCCCCATGTACACTGCATTATTTTTTTCCTTGTTAATCAAGAAACAAGCAAGGTCCAGAAGAATTTGTTTGGCCCCATATTCAAGTGCATCACAGCTTAAAATAAACTTCCATCGGACGTTTTTGAGACACTCTTCGTTCAACACTTCCGGTACGCATTCGTACTCTGCTGTATCTTTGAGTCTCAGAACGTACGAGCAACCCCCAATAGCTTCCAAGTCAGTCAAATCTGTCATAATCAATTGTTTCCTTATCGTTCCACTGTTCATTAGCAATTTCAAGTCTTGGAGGTTCCAAATCGAATGAGGTAGCTCCTGAATAGCTGTCCCAGATAGATCCACCTCCGTCAACAACTTCAACTCCCCAACAGCATCTGGCAGCGAATTTATACTCCTACAGTTCGCCAAACACAAGTACTCAAGGTCCGCTAGCCCTTTGATCGTATCCGGAAGTTCAACTAATCCTGTATCCTTCAATACTAACCTTGACAAAAGGCTTAGATTGCCAATTGAGTCTGGCAAATAACGAACACTAAAATCCTGAATCAAGATGAGCTCTCTCAGGGCAGTTAAATAACCAATTTCCTTGGGCAACCCTCTAAGAAGCGGACAATATTTGATCTTCAAACAAATCAACCCCTCTAGTTTACCAATTGAGCAATCAATTTCGACCAAGCCTAGAAAATTTTTCAAAACCAATCGCTCCAAACTCAAAAATTTAGAGAAGCAAGGTGTTTTTATTAAGGATTTAGATCCCGCAATTTTCAAAACTTTCAATTTACTTGCCACCTGCAAAAGTAGCAACTAACTTAATATTGTACGAGATATATTCAGACAATTAGTTAAAAGAGTAAATAAATCAGGTGAAATTGTACCATGATTTCGACCCATCCGCTCCATTCTTTTGTGGTGATATCACCTGAAAGCTTGAGAACAACTAGATGATCCAGCACAAAGTTGTTTGCTTGAAGTTTCGAAGGACAATTTCGCCAACAAAACCATCTTAACTTCGGCAAAACACCCTTAAAGTTGCCGGTAAAGTTCCCTCCATCCAATATCAGAAACCTTGCATTTGTGAGATTCACAAAATCTTCCCTCGTAAAATTGCGTTCCGATCTCCGTTGTATGAGTGCTACTGCATTCTTTGTTCCCTGATAGAAAAAATAATATTAAATTATGTTTCTTGACTGAAGCAACGAGTTTGGATTCATTAATTATTAAATGTAGTATTGATTTCTATAAATTTCATATTTCTTTATTATTGAAAATTGTTGCATATTTGATGATTGTATTTAGCTTTTGTGTGAAAATATATACAATTTCTTTGAACTAATATATCTAAATATAATAATTTTTTACAGAATAATAAATACTATATTTGATTCTATGAAAGTGATGTTTATTACTTAGTAATCCACGTAATGAGAAGCAAAACTGACCTATTTGCAGGTTTTGCTGATGTTGAGTAGGATTGAGGACCGTTGAGGTTAATTTTACTGGAGAGCACAGCGGAAGCGTCATTATCCTTCTTATGTTAATTTTTGTGGATGAATGAACTTTTGTAATTATAACTTTGGCGGTGAATTTTGATGGATTTTGCAGACTTTGGTCCAAAAGAATAATTTTCTAGTAGTATATGAGGTTTAAAGGATTGTGTATTCAATATTTGGGGTTTGAGGCGTCAACTAGCAATTTTTAGTATGGATTCGAGAGTTGTGAATTTCATGGTGTCCCATCTCTACTCGTGATATAATTCACAATTACTTAGTAGAAAGTTCAAGAAAATATGAGGCCACTCACTAAATTTGTATGGGACTCTTGAAAAGAGAATTCTTTTAACTTTATTAGACATCATTAATTACTTCCGTAACCTTCTAAAAATTACTTTTTTATAGTACTCTCGACACCAACAGTTTTATAAAACATTAGACGTTCTTTTTTTGTTCAAATGCGCACTGTCAAGATAGAACAAGATAGATTTTGCTACTTTATATTTATTTTTTAAAAAAAAAAATCTTCATATATCAGTCAGTAAAATAGTAAAGTTAAAAGAAAGATTGTATGGGTATATGTATGTAAATGCAAAGTTCGAATGGTCTTCCAAACCCAATTTCTATTATTTTCAGAAATTTTTATCTAATTTAAATAAGCGAAAATGGGTGAACTATCTATTGGAGAAAAAATAAGATAATTAGCAACTTTATCGTTTTTGGAAAAGCTTAATTAATTCACAAGTTTTTTCTGTAACATGGGCTTCTAGAAAATAATAAATGAAGATGGTGATTTGCAAGAGAGATGAACTCCTATATGCGTAGCAGCGTAGGTAGGAGTAAAATAGGATTGTTTGTACTTACCATTTTGGGGATAGTCTTGAGAAACCAGAGTCTGCTTTCATCGCCAGAATTCCTCATATTTTCTTGATAAACAATTGCCCTTCCAAGAGATCGTAATTGATCATGCATCCATATTCTATCATGATCAATAATCTTGATTAAAGACTTACTGATAAGGACGTCAATTTCGACTTTTGGGGAAAGGTCACAATCTTCCCACATATACATTGCATTAGATATTTTCTTGTTGACAAAGAAACACGCAATGTCCAAAAAAATTTGTTTTGCTCCACATTCAAGTGCATCATAACTTATCTTTAACTTCTGTTGGACTTCTCGGTGAGGCACTTTCTTCAATTTCTCCACTGTGCCTTTCCACTTTGTTTTTTTTTGGTTACGGAGATCTAAACCAATTACCTCAAGAGCCAATGGAAGTCCTCCCGTGAGTTTAACAACATCTCTTGAAAGATGATAAAGATCATGTGGTGCTGAATCTGTGTTGAAAGCAAGCTTGTTGAAAAGTTGAAGAGCATGATCAAAATGCATTTCCTTCATTTCGTACAGAAAAACTTTTGTAGACCCTGTTAAGATATTTTTCTCCAATCCTTCCACCTTGGTCTTAGAAAAAATACTTTTATCTCTAGTTGTAATGATGATCCTACTCCCTGGACCACACAAAGTACAATTCTTCGCTAGTTGCATAAATTGATCATTTTCATCCATGCCATCAAAAACAAGCAAGACTCGTTTGTTAGGTAATCTCTGTCTGATCCTATTATTCCCTTCCTTAAAGTCAGACGTTTCAAAAAGTGAGAAGCCGAAAAGATCCACTGCTAATTTTCTTTGCATTTCCACAATGCCGCCGCATGGAGATGATTCTCGTGAAAGGAAGGAGTGACTTTCAAATTGAGGAGATAGTTGATTGAAGACTACCTCAGAAAGAGTTGTCTTTCCAATGCCACCTATCCCATGAATTATGACAAATCGCACATCACTTAAGTCACAATTTAACCGTTTCTTTATGGCTTCTATATGGTCATCAATTCCAACTAGATGGGTGGGTAAAGTTCTTTCTGTTGTTGTGATCTTCTGCAAAACTTCTTGAATGACGTCTTTAATGACCCCACCTTGCCTGCCATATTCAAGAAATCGTAGCACATGTAACTATATATAAGCAATTAGAAATTCAAATAGAAGCATAAAATTCTTGCGTGTACATATATATTTTTCATGTGGTATTCGCGATGGATGAACATAAATCACGCTTTCCACATATACCGAGTAAGGATTCTCTTACAAGGGTAGGAAGTATTGCCCCCAAAGAGTCTATTTAGACTGTTTGAATACGAGAATATCGTATTTGGGAGTTCATTACCATGTAGATAGTCTTAGCCTAGCAGGAGAAAATAATGTCTACAAACTTGCGTAGAAGGGTAGACCTAACAATTATCTATATATAAATAAACGAAGATCATGTCAATACCCTTTATCTTTGAGATGCCATCCCTTGATTCTAGCCACGGTGGTCAAAGCCTCCTTCCAAGCCTCCCTGCAGCCTTGGTCCTTGTGCTTCCTTAGGGCGCTTTTGTAGAGCTCCGTTTCAAGCTTAACATCCAAGGGATCCACATCGTAAAAAATAGGTAGTATCTCTTTCCCTGTGTATTGGCGAGTGCACTCTACCATACATGTCAGCTCTCGCAGGCACCATTTACTTAAAGCGTAATTCTTGGAGAAGATAGGAATATATATTTGCGACCTTTCTATTGCTTGCAAGATCTCCGAGATCTTCTCGCCTGGTCGTAACTCTTCATCATCCCTAAAAATGCGGATTCCTGCAGTGCGCATGAACACATAGAGGCAATCTGTAAATCCGTTGCGAGTGTCGGGTCCTCGGAAGCTCAAGAACACGTCATAGTCGCCACCGGTTGCAGTCCTCGAGTCGTCCTCTTTGTCCACCATCTGAGAACACTGATTGATGTTATCGCGGGCTTCATTTTCTGGTCCCGGGCTTGGATCACGTCTCCCAAGCCATCTCAGTACGTATAGCACAACACAATTCCACATATCCAGCAATCTCAGAACATATGGCACAAGAAAATTCCACATATCGAGGTCGGAATGGGATCGGGTGTTTTCGCATCACAATCTAGGGCCCGATTTGTCTTGAGGAGATCTATACAGATAGATGCCCGTTTAAGATGAGTAGCAAGCTATGAAGCACGGACACGTTCTGGAACCTCCCATGAAGGACACGTGCGGGGGGACACGTTCGGACACGTGGTCAACTCTTCTCGACACGCTCCGACTCGCGTGTACACAGTTGCAAGAGGCCGGGTTTCTGGAGTAGGTCTGCAAGCGTGAAGGGAGAGTGAATCGCTGTAGAAGGCGATGGAGGGTAGAGACGAGGGCGAGGGAGAGACAGCGAGGCTGTGGAGGCAAGGCCACAGCGGTGAGGCCACGACGGTGAGGCTGTAAGAGAGGGCCGGAGGAAGAGAGAACGAGGCGACCGAGAGGGTAGCGACTGCGATACCGCGACGGAGGGTTGGAGACAAGGCTACGATCGCAAAGGAGAGAGGGCCAAAGGCAAGGCAGCGAGCGACTGCGCTGAGACGACCGAGAGAGAGTACATATTGAGAGAAGAGGATCGTGCAATGAGGAGGGAGCGGCCAGCGTTTTGCTGGGGTTTCTAAGATTGCTCTTTTCCTTTAGGAAGAAGAGTAGAAAAAAAAGATAAAAGAATGGGGATGCTATGCAAGGGTTTAGGTTTCCAAGGAAGGCTAGGGTTTAGGTTTTCAAGGAAGGGCAGAAAAAAAAAAAAATGGGCGTGCCGTGGAGGAGGATAATAGGAGGAGGAGGGAGCTAAGGTTTGGGTTTCCAAAGAACGGCAGGAAAAAAAATAAAAAAAATGGGGTGGCGTGCAAGGAGGAGGAGCATAGGAGGAAGAGTAGGCAGATAGAGTTTGGGTTTCGAGGAAGAGCAGGAAAAAAAAATTTAAAAATGATGTTGCTGAGAAGATTACAAAAAAATTTAAAATGGGGATGCCCATTCAATTTGGCGGGATTTGTCATTCTTTCCTTTTCCTGTTTAGAGTGGGGAGGGGAAGGGTGATTTAAAGAAAAAAAATGAATAATGTTGAATAATAATAAATTCTTATCACCATAAAAGATCATACATTTATTTAAATAAATTGACTCTATTCTTTATTTTTGAAATATTTATTATACAATATATCATAAAGTGTCGAAATTCTCTATCGTATCGTGTCGTATCGCGTGTTCATATTTATTTAATGTTACATGGATAACAACTTCCACTCTCGCTTACGGGGTTCCCTAGGTCACCGAAAAAAAAAAAAAAAACAACTTCCACTCTCTAACCACCGATCGAACATGGAAGTGGAAGTGAGGGGTTCAAACCCCCACCTTCTTAGGGAGGGATGGGATGGGGACGCACAAGTTTCAGGAGTGGGTTTCGACGCCCACGCCCTGCAAGAGGCAGAGCAAAAATCTGAGAGTGAGTGTAGAATAGGTATATAATATGACTGACCAAAAAAAAAAAAAAAACCACCGATCGAAGCAGCGCAGATGATAGAGCTTCTGTGATCCTTTTGCCAAGGGATGAGGGGTTTGAATCCCCTGCGAAGCAGGGAGCTGAAGCGTTGTGTGGTGACTTGCCCGGTAGCACGGGGTGATGGTTTCGCCCGTGCTGCCTCCAAGGTTTATCCCTCCGTTACCCCGAGCCTGTCGGGCTATCTGTGTTGGTACGGTGCGGGGGTTCCCTGGGTCACCCAAAAAAAAAAACTTCCACTCTCTACCACCGTCTGGGTGGTCCAGTTGGATAAGAACTCTCATGATCCTTGTCAAGAGGAGAGGAGTTCAAATCCCGATGACCACACGGGATCTTAAGTGTGACGTCGGGGTGGTGAGTCCTCCGCTAGCGTCGTCCCAGGGTTTACATCCTCTGTACCCCGGGCCTGTCGAGCCGTCCGCGTTGGTCAGAATGCGAGGTTCCTGGGTCATATAAAAAAAAAAAAAACTTCCACTCTCTTTCCGCGTACGAGGACAGTGACAGAAGTAGGGGTGTGCAAAATATCCGAGAACCGCCCGGACAGCCCGGAACCGGACCGGAACCGCCCGGAACTGGCGGTTCTTGAGGAAACCAGTTCGGTTCCCGGTTCCAATTTTTCGAAACCGGTGGGTACCGGTCCGGTTCCCGGTTCCATGGGCGGATCTGCCCACCCGGACCGGACCGGAACCTTTTTAGTATTAAAAAAAAATACTAAAAGAAATCCTAAATTAGATCCCATCTCCTCACTCCATTCGTCTTCGATTCTCTCTCTCTTTGTCTCTTCCTCGGTTCCTCCTAATCCTATCACCATTTCAATTCCTCCCCGAGCGTTGACACCGTCGCCGCGGTTCCTCCGCGGCTACTATTTGCCCCCTTGCGTCGGCCCCATCCGCCACAGCTGCGGAAAATTGTTTCGTGACCGTTCTATGTTGAAAACCCAACCATAGACCTCCTCCCCTCATTCCCAACTTATAGACCCGACCGTTCTATGTTGAAAATCAAAATTGTTTTGCGCCAAGATCGGTCCCATGGATCCACCCGGGAACCGAACCGAACCGCCGGTGCGGTTCCCGAGTGGATCCATGCAACAAATGGGTGGATCTCGATTTCAATTTTTCGGAATCGGTCCTTAGCGGATGGTTCCCAATTCTAGGTTGGGAACCGTCCGCCCGGATCATGCACACCCCTAGTCATAAGCCCTCTTTAGCTGGTCCCTAGTTGCCTCTTTCTTTCCGCATAAGGTCCTCTTCCTTTTCTACGAAGGTCACCGCTTGTAATTACTGACCATCACGGGTCATGTCATCCTCTTTCAAAAGTTGTGGAAATATTCTGAAAAAAAAATCCCCACCCCCGATATGCGGAATCTTTGAGCGGATCGATGGAGCGAATACTGTGGGGTCCGAACGTTTGTTTCCAATGTCCACCTTGCTTCAGTTCTGTCGCTTTTGTCGTCGCCTCATGTTCTCTTTCCTTTCTTTTTTCTTCGCCTCCAAGAAAATACGTTACATCATCCAAATGTCTTGAGGAAAATGGGTCGGCAAGTTAAATGCATATGGATGTACTCTTATATCTCTCTATCAAGCAAAATCATTAATAGAATCGCATTTATCTCGCAACACTCAACAAAGTTATCATTTTATTGTTACAAATTTCACCATTATTATAATCTTAGAAAATAATTTAGAGCACTTACAAGTAAAATCATATTTCGCAACATTGTTTGCCTTCTTTCAAAAGGTAAATCCTCCTTAATGTTTGCGATGGATGTACAAAAATAATTTTTCCACATTTATCGAGTAAAGATTCTTTTACAAGGATGGTCAATATCACGCCAATAGACTTTATCTAAACAATTTGAATAAAAGATGTGAGCGAACTCTTTGGATAAAATAGAAATGTATATCTAGAAGCTTTTTAATGCTCGCAGAATATTTGAGATCTTTTCATCCGATTTTGAGCCTTTGTTGTCCTTTAAAATGTGGTATCCTGCGTGGCTTATGAACCCATGAAGGTAATCTGCAAATCTGTTGCCTATGTCCAATTTTTAAGAACTCAAGAACATGGGTTAATCACTGTTGGCCGCAGCTGGCATCTTCTTACCCCGTCTGATAACACGGACTAATGTCACCAGTGACGTATTTTTGTGGCGATTGAGGAGATTTCTACAGCAAGAGGAAGCAAGATTAAGATGGAGAAGCAACTTCCATTCTCGTTCTTTCAACGTTAGGTCACACCCCTCCAAGTCCTTCCCAGCTCGTCACCATTGAGAACTCTCTTTCCGCGTAAGGTCCGAGAATTCCCCTGGAAAGACCTTTTCCGCTTTTTCGACATTCAATTCCGTCTTTCGGCAGAGGGTCACTCCTCACCATTATTTATTATTTAACCCGCTTTCCACCTAAAGCTGACTAGTCAATTCCTTTCAAGTTTGTCGTCTTTATCATGTCATCACATCAGTGGGAAAATGCTAAATAACCCCCAATAAAAATTTTCCACAACTATTTTATTCAAAAAGAAAATTAATAATAGAAAAAAGAAATAATTATAAAAAACGTACATAAATAAAAAATGGTGTGACCCTTTACTTTTCAATCGATGAACTACTGATATACCTATTATAGTCAAATCATCATCCCTTCATGTTCCGACGCATCCAACCTCGCTTGGCTTACTCTTCTTTGCCTTCTATATCCTGGAAGGAAATGCCATGCTTCCAGCTAAGAAATGAAAGTCAAGGCGGATTTCTTATGCTTTAGTTGAGCAGGTTCAAGATAAAGAACTAAAGGAATGAGTTCCAGAGCGGATTGCTACTCTTCTAGTTCAGTGAAAGAAGAGGTGAGTGTAGCTGAATAAAAACCTTATATTTAAACAAATGATTAAGATGCGTGAAGACTTAAACAAATTTATCCGTGTCTATCGTCCGCCTAGGACAATTTTGTTGCTCTTCTTGTTGCCTTTTACTTTTTCTTTTTGATCTCATCTATATAATTACATCGAAGGGAATCTATTCCTAATATATCTCACGTAAAATGGCTTGTGAAGTTAATGTATGGATATCGCTTGATCAAACATAACATTTAATTAAGCCGTATTTACGTTGTTACAACAATAACCTGTGGTGTGAGTGAACATTGGACGCAAACTTATGCAACACTGTCCATTAATATTTTTCTTGGCACTTCGCGCGCTTGCATGTGAAACCATAGTCCGCAAGTAGTGCCCGCCTCCCTTCTAAGGGTAAATCCTCCTCTACGTATGAAATGGTGACCTCCAAAATTTCAGAATTTCTAGCATCTCAGTTACACATTTGCTCACTATAAGAGAGAGCTGCATTGCTTTCCACCTAAAGTGGCATAATTTCATCCGAGCAAATGCTAACTAGCCAGATTAAGCCACATGTAATTACCTCTTCTCCCTTCGAAATGGGCTTCCATGCCACTGTCGTTGCTTGACCATCTCTATCCTGAAAAGGTGGCAACAATTAAATCACTTCTGCCGCATATCATTTGCATTCTCCACCCACTCGAGTGTCCATGAAAAGGATTACGTTCAACGTAGCATGAGATGATGTTATGTTGAAAAAGGCAAGCACGAGTGAATCTCATAAATGACTATCCAGCTCAGAACATGCATGTTATAAATAAAAAGCAACATTGTGTGAATCTCCACATCTGTTTCTACGAACTACAAAAGCGGTTGATCTTCAAGGATTATCGATAGGGACACATCAGGTCAATCATATTGAAGGGCCATCTCAGTAAATATGAATAACATCAACTTGAAGCTCAAACGATTCAAAATTTCAAACCATTTCAATAATATAAAAAAACGTGAAGAATGCTAGAGATGCAAAGACTATTTTAAAGATTAGTGCACCAAATTCCAGTGCGCTTTGCCCATTATGCAGTTTGCCACAGCTTTGTAAACCATTTTTAAAATCAGCCTTTGCACCCCGAGCATTACTAAAAGTTAATGACATCACCATCACGAATTAAATGTGCACAGGGTTACTTATACCTCATCTCTTTTGAAAGCTTTGGCGTTAGGATGGCAGGAATGATTCATGCAGCTCTGCAAGGGGAAAAATGCCGTGCCTGAAAGTATGAATTTAATTATTAGCAATAACACCTGGCATGAATAACTAAACATTACAAATCGCAAATCCAATGAAAAGCAAATTGCTGAGGATACGTTAGGACAATGTAGAATAAAAACAAAATATCTCACAGAAAATGGCTCATGAAATTAATGTATGGATATTGGTTGATCCAACATAACCTTTAATTAACTCATACTCATGTTGTTACCACTTTCATGACCACAGTCGAACCCTAAAACCATAATATGTGGCACAAATGAACAATGGTGCAAACTTATCATTAGTGTCCATCAAGATTCTTCTTGGCACTTCGTGCGCACTTACACAAGAAACCATAGTCCCCAAGCAGTGCCTGTCTCCCTTCAAAGGGTAAATCCTCATCTATGTATGAAATGGTGACCTGCAAAGACTCCACGATTTCTCACATCTCATCATTCCCCACCAAGTCAGGTTTCCATGAAAAGGAATAGATTCAACATAGCATAGCATACATATAGATGATGTTATGTTGAAGGAGGCACGACTTCAACAGTTTAAAGTTTCACAAGCACGAGTGAATCTCATAACTGATTATCCAGCCCAGAACATGCCAGTTATGGATAACAGATAACATTGTGTGAATATCTATATTTGTATCTACAAACTACAAAAACAGTTTTTACCAAAAAATAAAAAAAAACTACAAAAGCAGTTGATCTTCAAAGATTATTGATAAGGATACATTGGGTCAATCATATTGAAGGGCCATCTCAGTAAATATGAATAACGTCAACTTGAAGCTCAAAAGATTCAAAATTTCAAACCATTTCAATAATATATATATATATATATATATATATATAAAACGTGAAGAATGCTAGAGATGCAAAGACTATTTTAAAGATTAGTGCACCAAACTCTGATGGGGCGCTTATACATTGCCCATTATGCAGTTTGCCATAGCTTTGTAAACCGTTTCTAAAATTAGCCTTTGCATCCCCGAGCATTACAGAAAGTTAATGATGTCACCATCACAAGCAAAATGTGCACGGGGTTACTTATACCTCCTCTCTTTTGAAAGCTCTGGCATTAGGATGGCAGGAGTGGTTCATGCAGCTCCACGAGGGGAAAAATGACGTGTCTGAAAGTATGAATTTGATTGTTAGCAATAACACCTAGCATATTTAACTAAACATTACAAATGGCAGATCCAATGAAAAGGGAACTGCTGAGTATATGTGAGGACAATGCAGAATAAAAACAAAAAATTTACTCCACATCATGATAAGCTTACGTCAGGACATAAAACAAAGCAGGACTGCTCGCAACATTGTCAAACTGGGAAAGCCTACTAATTCATATTAATGTTCATATTCCAAAGTTACTTCTCAGGTAACTTATCCTATCCTGTCAACTAAAATGCAGTCAGCAACTATGTGGCGTCACATTTTTGTACAGTGTTATAACTGTATGCTAGATCAAATGCTGAAGAGTTAGATGTGATCCAGCTCAGGCCTTGTCACATGTACCTAATTGAATACACAAACCAGTAATGGCATGATTAGAACAGCAATTGGAATTAGTATGAGAAGGGATTTTTCAAGCTAGAAACACAACCAAGTTTGTTGATTAATCAAGTCCGTCCACTTATAGTTTCACATACCCTCACAACAAACTGCAAACTCAACACCAAGGGCATCCAAATATGGTTGAGATACCTTCTCAGCTTCTTCCTGCCATTAGAGACGATCGCAAATGCATAAACTTCCAAATTCTGTAACAGATGTCAAATACTGAAATGTGCATCATATATACCTCCTCGGAAGGTGGTAGATCATCGATATTCGATATACAAAAAGTAATCTTCCACAGGAGATGCTACAACCAGATCACTGTGACATACCAAAACCGAAAAGAGGATCTCAAATGCCCAAAGCAAATTATCAATAGTAAGGCATTCATACAACATGTGTCATCGATATCAAGGAGACCCAACCGACTGTATTTCCTCATATAAAGTAGAAATTTCATACCTTCTATTTCTATGTACTTCGATGCAAAAAGAAAATGGAGAAAGAAAGGAGAATTTAAATTGTAGATATTGTTGTCTGCACAGTCTATGGTTTGAGACTCAGAAAGTAGGAAATATTCAAACCTTGACAAGTCCAAAACTTACACATTATTCAGCTCAAACATTCCAATGATGCCCATAATGTCAAGTGAGAATACTTTGTAGAGTCAAGGAATCGAACCTCACATGATATAATACCAAGCCAAAAAAGAAAGATAACTGATAATCAGCAAACTGTGAGGGTTCTTAAAAGGACACGTGGTTCACACTCTTTGTCAAAGATAGCTGCCTTCAGGAGTTGCGATGACTGAAAAAAGAAAAAAAGGATTATCAGGGAAGTGACTGTAGATGCAGGAGATCATTGACATGCAAAGTGATAAAAAGAGATAAAGACAGAATTTGAAAAATCAACTATTTGAATTTCTCCAGGAAAGAAATAGAAGGTATCTAGTGGCAACTTTATAGAATGAGCAAACAGGAATGACCACTGATCCCCATTTACAATACACTTGAACTTCCGAAAGATGCTTGAGGCTGGTGGTGATCTTACACTGATCAAAACAACCCAAAAACCAATTAAGGTATCACTTAGGAAGATCAAGCGGTTGAAATTTATTTCTTAAATAAGCGAAGAGAAATTCACTAAGAGGCACCCATTTACGAAAAGATGTTGGGAGTAGTTGGCCCTGAGTCCATTTCACCTTGCCACATAACAAATACTATTAGCAAACTAAGCATGGAAAGGTAAAGAAGATAAACTAAAGAGTGGAATGCAACCAACAAAATAATGGGCAAGCATCACCAAGGAACACTGCTTCAGGAGCAGACTCTTAAGAAGCATAATGATAATCTATTTAGATACCAAGATTCAATTACCTAATTACAAACTAGCACAAGACTTTCAAATCTGCAATCAGTCACAAAATGGAGGTTCACATTCATAATTTGACTATCATTTTTTATATTGTCAAAGAAAACTGAAGTATTTTAGCCAGTCCAAATCTTTTCTTTCCAATATCAAATCTCCAATCAGTCACTAAATGGAGGTTCACATTCATAATTTCACTATCACACAGTGAACAACTAAAAGCAAGGTTGGCTAAAATACACAATATAATTGTCTTAAGATGCAACATCTAGAAGAAATTTCTTTGCCATAAAGGCAAGCTCTTTAATTTCCATCCTAAATGCAGCTTCCTCAGAAGGATCAACATCCTCTGGCAATGCTATGCATTCCCACCACCTAAATGCAATTATCGGTCATTAGTATGTTCACGTTGACCAATAAATCTTGAATAGGTCAAACATGCCAGAAAAATTACCTTCTCTTGTGACCAAATGATACTGGCTTCCATGCTTCTAAAAGTAAGGGCACATGAAAGTTGTCCATAACATGAGCCGTGTCCTTAATATAACCACTCAGAAGAATTGCTTTTGACTTCCTATACCTTAATATAGTGTATGCAATTGCCAGAAAAATGACAACCAATGTATTAGCTATAATATACACCAGCTTTATTAAACATGTGCAGTAGAGATCTGCAGATGAAAATCAAGGTATGTCTATAATCTTGTTATAAAGCAACGACATAAACTTTGCTTTGTGCACGGAATACTCACTACCAATCAAGAACTTAAACAGTTTAAGAACAGGGTAATATTCTATGATCCAATTGTTCTTTGATACTAAAGCATGACGATATAATAATTTAAGCATACAACAACAACCACCTAGCATTTTCTCACTGGGTAGGTCACCCAAATAGACATAGAAGTTGACCATGCCAAACTAAATTAGGTCAATGTAACAAAAAATATATTCCCCATCAGCACAACAGTCTTAGAATAAGATCTAAGATAAAGCATAACATAGGAAATTCAATGCCTCACTTAGTTGCCTACATTTCCCAACCAGCAAGGGCAATTTGACAAGATGGAACATAATGAATCGTTAACGTCAATAGTCAATATCATTGTTTTGCTAGTTCGTATAGTTCAACTATGATTATCCACCCAATTCCTCCTTTACCAATCCCTAACAGATATAACAAGTACTTGAGTGACGCACTATTTCATAAGATGATATCAGAGTCAATCTCGAAAATGTGCCCACGATTAAGATATGAGTAAGTGTCAAAGAAAAACCGCAGCAAAACCTTTTTTTTTTCTTTTTTTTTTTTTTTTTTTGCTAGAAGAACAAATATATTTTGCATCACAAGATAAAATTGCAAGAAAAAGGGTTGGGAAATAAAACGCAGGAGGAGGAATAAGAAACACGGAGACTACTTAGAGAAGAAACGTACTTTGGCTGTCAAAATGAAATATCATTTGTTTCTGCAGTGAAAAGAGAAAAATGAAAAAGAAGGATCAACCAAAGTAGATTACAAAATAGAAAAACAAAGCCTATCGACAATACAGATTAAGAGATGCACCATTAGCATGTTGTATGAATTGGAGAAGAGCCATTGTGGACAACGCTTCTGACTTCTCTCCAGTGCACAGTAAACAATGGAATGGATTCCAGTCAGCATCTGCACACAAGTACTAAATGAATGAACTATTCCACAGTGTAGCCCCATAAAAAAGAACATACTAACAGCAAGCTTTATAGGCCGCGTAAGAAAATAAAACATCGGAATACGTGACTCAAAAACATGATGGCAATACTGCTAATACACACCAGAACTCATTTGCTGAATTCAATTTTCAGACTTGTAATTTAAAACTTTTGGTGCCAGGACTAAGTAAAAAGCACCTTCTCCTGTATTTATCTCTTGGAAAGTAGCCTTTTTGAGCATAGACTATCAATGTACCATCGAAATCAAAAAGGCAATTCAAACATCAAGAAGGCTTCTTTCCATACTCATGCTTCTGGTCCTTTTCATACCATTACAACTCGCTTCCAAGCAGGAAAATAGCAAGAGACCGGAAATCTCAGGGGAAAAAAGCATCATATCAAAGCCCACCGTACCTTCATAACACTCACTCACCTACCCGAGACATATGCCCCGTCCCGACCAGGTGCCTTCGGCCGAGAACTCGCACATAACAAGCACCACGCCCTTGGAGAGTTGCTGCTCCCGCAACCGGATCCCCGATCCCTTGCCATCACCGTCGTCCTCCCTCCCGTCATCGACTCCAACGGAGCTCGGGCGCACGAGAGCACGAGGCGGTCCTGGAGCTGGAGCGCGCTCGAAGAGCGAGGACGATGTCAAACGATCCGGTTGCAGGAGGAAGCTTGCCGACGACATGGTCTTCGCCATGTGCGAGTACCCAGGCCGACATTCGAGCTTGGAACTGGGACATCAAAGAAATGAAAAAGGGAAATGCGAGAGCGGGGAGAGAGGAGACCGAGCCGGACTGGGAATTTATAAGATAGACCGGTGTGCCATACCCTACTTTTTTTTTTCTTTTTTTTTTTTTATTTAACTTGTGTCCGACATTTGGTCACTATGATTTGTCGTAATATAGTAAATCAATTCGGCAACGTCGTACAAGGTATTTGAGCTTTATTACGACAACGCTGAATTATTTATTATAATACAGTATGCCTGAGGAATCATAAAAGTGCCAGATTCAGTAAAAGCAGAATTAGAAATGAAAGTGAGTACTCGTTTCGGAGATACGATGAGTGAGAGGAAGAGAAGAAAGCGAGGTGGAGTGGCATTTATCGAAAAATCAGAGAGTGATTTCAAAATTCTTGATTTTCATAAAATTCTAGTGTGTCATGCCAATAGTTGCAAAGCCTCCTCTGTCCTAGTAATTTCGGCATCCTCGCTCCTTAAGATCCGACCACACTTTTTCTCTATTTTATTATAATCTATCTATATGGTGATAAGCTTGTTGTTGTTGTCGTCATCATCCAAGATAGTTTATTTAGATACACTAGAGAAGGCCTGAAGTATACTCTGCGTAGGGAAAGTTTTTGGTGAGCTTGCTCTGTAGTTTTCTCCGGATTGGAGTTTCCATTTTAAGATCCTATGTGTCTGAGTTTACAGCTCTACTTGTTGATGGTCTAATGTGGAGGCACTCATTCTCTTGAAGTTATGGCGTTATTTTGCTGAGTTCCTTAAAGAGAGTTGTCTGCCTAGGAGAATTTATTGTGCCTATTTATTTTCAAAGAGGGGAGACAAATTTCCTTGTGTTAGATAAGTTCTGTAGTGCACAGTGTGAGGTGGTCGCAGTGCAATCTTATCCTAATAAAGTGGCATCAGAGCAGTGGTTTCTGTGTGTTGGTCGATTTCTTGAGTGAAAACGGAAAGCGTGAACAAAATGACTTGTTTGAATAGCACAATTATCATTCATGGAATAGTAAATGGGAAGAGCTATTGTTTGTGGGGTCATTGCATCTTCTGGTGTTTGCTGCCCATAAACCTAGCTCTAAAAGTGGTGAGGATTGTGCATTTCAGGTTTGTGGATTTATTCGGCAATTTGTAGATGATATTGTATATGATCCCCTTTGTGATAAAATGTACCAGCTTTGTGGTCAAAAGTAGAATAGTTGTTTGATTCAAAAACGGGAACGGGGAATAAAAAGTATCTGCTTAGGATGATGCATTAAAATACAGAGAGAGAACCATCGTTGCCGATTACTTGGGTGAATTTCAGGGGAAAATTAGACATTTGTCTAGTACAGCCTTCATAGTTGATTGTGAAGTTCTTGGGTTGTGGTTACCTTATGCTCTCCAGGAGTCTAGGGGAGCTATTGAAGTCTAGCTGGCAAGTTCTGGTGGTGTTGTTTCCGTGAAACATGCAAAGAGTGGTGTCTTAATTGAGGAGTTAATTGTTTCAACAAAATCTCAGGGCTCATCGTCCCAATCCGAGGAACTGGGGAGGAAGATATTTCGAAACCCCCAATATAAAGCTACTTGTAGCAAATCGAGGGGGAGGTCCAAGTTGGGAAAAGGGTTTTCGACTGTGGCAAGCCAGGTCGCATGAAAAGAGAGTGCAGATTGCTTGTGAGGGAGCAGAAGCGGGGTGGAGAGGAAAAGACAACCAAAAGACACCACAGCAGGGTGAGGAAGTTAAAATGTGTTCATGTAGATAACGGTGGTGACTGGTGAATGCCAAGGTCCCTTTGGGAAGTACTACAGAGATCATGGCATCAGGTTAGAGAACCGTTCCGAAGACCCCACAGCAGTTGTAGAGCCAAGAACTGCACCATTTTCAACAAAATTCGGTGAACAACTTCGCAGGCTAAACTCCCTAGACCTTTGGGTTGAGGCAATGAGAACGGCAGTGGTTTTGATCGACCTTTCTCCTTCAACTCATTTGGATGGTGAAGCACCAGAAAGAGTTTGGACAGGGACAGATGTCTCTTACAAGCACTTACGGGTGTTTAGCCGCAGAGTATTCGTGTGCATCCTGTGCGATGAGAGGTCAAAGCTTGATGTGAAGTCCAAGCAGTGCATCCTACTGGGTTATGGGATGCCGCGGGAAGGGGGAAGGGGAGTGATGGGGTTTATCCAAGGTGATGGTCCTCCTACACAGAACCTTCAACTCATTTGGATGGTGAAGCACCAGAGAGTTTGGACAGGGACAGATGTCTCTTCCAAGCACTTGAAGGTGTTTAGCTGCAGAGTATTCGTGTGCATCCTGTGCGATGAGAGGTCAAAGCTTGATGTGAAGTCCAAACAGTGCATCCTACTGGGTTGTGGGATGCCGCGCGAAGGGGGGAGGGGGGTGGTGGGGTTTATCCAAGGTGATGGTCCTCCTACACAGAAGAACCTACACGTCAATCTGACGTGGCAGAAGAGCAGATTCATGAGATGTGACAGAAGAGCAGATTCATGAAGTCCCTCCAATTTGGTAAGTTATAGAAATCTGCATCCAATGTTCTGCTCAAATGACCGTCAATTGTCGTACAATATTCAGGGAGAGACTACTTTTTTCGAGTGGGAATGTATGAGTAGGCTTGTTGTGATGATAACCTATCTGGGGAACAGGCGAATGTATATATCTTCGAAGAATTGATAGGCTTGTTGTGCTGTTAGCGTTCCTACATCAATGAACTCTTGCAACCACTTCACGACCAAGGCGGATTCCCTCATCAGAAGAGTTTTGCTTTCATCTGGTGGGCCGTCAAGGAACGCAAAAGCCTGTTTTGACACTTTGTGGTAACGATCCAGCTAATGATTTTAGGAAGCGGGCATAAACTGTACCAGCAAGCATAAGTAGCCCGTATACATCAGCAAACGCTTATCCAAGCATTCATTGAAACATAACCGATCTGCTAGATTTCGCTGCCTCGTCTCTCAGTCTACCCCAGCGTGCTTTTCTCTGTTGGGGAAGCATGCACTTCTTGAAGCTTCTTCTGAACGTGGAACCCTGGACTTGAGTGGCCCTCTCATGCCAACAGTAGAACATTCTAACGGAGTCTTGGAAGTTTTTTCTTTTTTCTCTGAGCAAGGACCTTTTAGCAGAATAGAGGGATTGAACTTGGGAGTGCGAATTTGGTTAAGATATTCAGATTCTCCACCGACAACCAATCTGCACTAGGACAACGCTCATTTAAGGTCATTGAAATCGCAATGGAAAGCTGTGGAAACAGATCAAAACTTTCCAAAGAAGGCGGACTATGACTGTAACCCTCTGATCTCCGAGACTTACAGATAGGCGTCCAATGATTGCCAAACTCTAAAGTTTAAAGAGAGCATTGCTTCGATCCACTAGCCTTTTGGTTCTTTCCGGAAGTTCCCTTGATCCTGTATCCACCGTTATTAGCATTGACAAAAGTCTTAGATTACCAATTGAGTATGGCAAATACCAAACACTAAAGCATTGGATCAAGATGAGCTCTCTCAAGGCAGTTAGACAACCAATTTAGACAACCAATGTCCTCAGGCAACTCTTTAAGAAGCGGACACCATTTGATTTTCAAGGAAATCAATTGCTCTAGTTTATCAATCGAGGGATCAATTTCGGCCAACCCTAGGAAATCTTTTAAAACCAATATCTCCAAACTCGTAAATTCAAAAAAGCAATGTGTTTTGATTAGAAGATTTAAATCTCGTGAGATGCAAAACTTTCATTTTACTTGGCGCCTGCAAAACAACAACCAACTTAATACTGTTAGGACTCAGAATGCATTGCAAAATAGGTGCTCGTCATCATATATACAAGCGTAAATGAATTGAGTGAAATAGTACCATAATGGTGACCAATCCGTTCCATTCTTCTATGACGATATTGCCTAAAAGCTTGAAAACAACTGAATGATTAGTACAAAGTTATTTACTTAAAGTTTTGGAGGACAATTTCTCCAACAAAGCCATCTAAACTCCGCCAAAATATACTCAAGGTTGACAACAAACTTCCCTCGTATCAATTCAGGAAACCTCACTTCATGATATTCAAAAAATCACCCATGTAAAAATTGTATCTCATTTTCTAAAGTGCGAGTGCCGTTACATTTTATGTTCCCTAACAAGTAGGAAAATGAAGTTAGAGGCGAATGATAACTATTTTGGTCAAAAATTAATTTCTGAAAGAGAAATAAATTCTTCTATTTATATTATTGGATGAGTTTCTAAGCTAAAATACGTGTTTAATAACAACACAAAATTTCTGTTCTCGAATTAAAAAATTTGTTTGATAACGACACAAAATTTCTCACTTCCAACGGTGGAGGTGGCGGCAACCGATGACGACGGATGAGCAACCGACTAATGGCGATGACAAATAATAGAAGAGTTTTTATTTCTCATTTATGTTCTAGAAATATAAAAGTTAAAATATATATATATATATTTCTGATTTATGTTCCAAACCTATTTCTAGAGTAGAAATTTATTCCAAAAATAGAAAAATGAAAAATTTCAACAAACGGATTTCTGTTCCAAAAACAAGTCTGGAATAAAAAAAATAGTTTTGGAATAAAAATAATATGGTTATCATGCGCGCTCTTAATAATCAGTTGGTATATCACAAGTATATGCAATTTCCTTCATCCATAAATTTGTATACGCTTCTTTTTCATTTCTTGTATTGACCTAGCTCATTTAACATGAGTCAAGGCTCTTAGAAAAAAATTATTCTCATTGACCACACAAGGTGACGACCATTTGAGGTAGATGTTGGCATATGAATGACTTTGCTTATATTTGCTTGCAAATTATTCTATCTCTTTATCTAATTTACCTATATTCTTGACACACGCACCAATATTAATTTAACTGTCTCTACATCCATTAAAGTTTTCTTGCAAGCATGTGAAAAGTTTCAGATTTATTTAAAATAATATATTCACCCTCTCAACGTTGATGCCTTAGCCCTGACAACTTCCATGGAATCACATTCAATCATTAGTATAGTACAAATATTTAATATGGTTCGAACTAGCAGCTCGAAAAAATAGTATTTATTTTCACATAAAAGCATAAATACAATCATCAATTATGCACGGTTTCACATAATAAAGAAAAATCAAGTTTCATGGAAAATAATAATATATCTATTGATTGTGGATCCGAACTGATTGCTCAAGTCAAACACTCAGTTACGCTTCGCTAGCTGATAAAGCCCAAAACCTAAATCAGCCATGGTTGAGCCCCAAATATCACATAGACCGTTATTAAGCCACAAATCAGAATTGGTTTGTTCATAATTTTAATTTCTGTAGTGTGTAATTAGCATGTAAGTCGATCATTAGCATAAACGACGAAAACACGATTACTCAAATAACATTTTTTTTCTCAAAAATGATAAATAAAAAATATATCGATGAGCGAAATAATTACGCTTCCACATTATGAATACTGCAATGGAAGGTACAGAAGTGATTGAGAGCCACTTACCTCCCCGAATAAACCCGAATAAATACCATTCTTCCCCGCAACCCCGGACCATTCCTCTTTGTTGACACCTAAAAATTTTGATTATTTTTATAAGGCATTTCATTTTTTCAATTTATCCTTAAGATTTTGAAAAGATGAAAATGAAAAATGAAAATAAAAGGGATAAGAGATAGGATAGAATATTTTTGTAGATGAGATTTCGAAAGATTTTGGATAATGAAGCCATATCAAAATTGATCGTAGAGAATTTGGGGCTATGTTCTGTTTGAGTGTATATATCTTTTCGAAGGATAATCCTTAGCAATTGGGTCGACTCCGGAGCGTATATTTCATTTTTTTTTTTTAAGAATGATCCTTAGGGATGGGGTTGAAATACGCAAATCTTCACCAGTAACAACTCGGTTTCGTCCTATAAATAGGGGGGTCTCTCGGTTGAAAAAAGGGGGTCAAAAAGTCAGAGACAGAGTAAAAAGTGAAAGTGACGTGAGAGAGAGGGAAAGAGAGAGAGCCGTACGTGGGGAAGTCTTTTGGGTGAAAAAGAGAGTAGAGGAAAAAGCGAAAAAGCGTTAGAGGAAAAAAAGTAAAAAAGCCCTCCCCCTTTACTGTTCATCTTCTTCATGAGGGGGAGGGAATTTCTGCTTGGCTCCTCCGGCCCCGACGCCGCCGCACGACCGCGCCCACACCGCCGCCGTCGCCTCTCTCGCACGCGGTGCCCGCCCGCGCAGCCCCGTCGGTCGCCTTACGCCCAAGCGCCGCCCGCCTCTCTCCCGCTCGCGTTACCCGCCGTGCCTCCTCGAGCCGCGACGCCCCTGCAGATCCTGAGCCGCCGCGACGCCCCCGACGCCTCCAGATCCGTGCGACGCTCCCCGACGCCGCCGTTCCTCCTCGCGCGCCGCGACCCCCGCTCCGCCCCAAAGCTCTCCGCGACTCCCCGTTCCAGATCCAGGGCCCCTGTTCGCGCGCCGCCGCCGCCCAGGCGCAGGAGCCCCGACGCCGTCGCTCGTCCGCGCCACCGCTCTCTGCCGAAGCACCCCGCGCCAGATCCAGATCTGGGCCGCCGCTCCCTCCGAGCCTTCTTGCCGTTGCTCTAAGCGCCGACTCGCGACGCTTCTGCAGCTCGTAAGCCATAGCCGCCGCCCTACCCTAGGATTGGCTGCCGTCCCGCCGCGCCGCGCATCACGGCCGCCTCGGTGACCTACCGGAGCTCCGATTCCGTCCCCGAAGACCCACGAGCACGAATTGTGCTTGGGTAGTGAAAGAAAGAAAAAAAAAAAAAAAAAGATTTTTAGGTAGTTCTTTTTTTTTTACTTATTTACCTATTTGCCTAATTTTATTATTTTTGTCATTTTATTGTTTTATTTTATTTGTTCTCTTGTAGCTTAATTATCCCTTTAATGCTAAGTTGAAATTCTATGATATAAATTTGCATTGAAATTAGTAATTGCCGATCCGATTTTCGAGCCCGAAATCGACTCGCAATTACTTAAAAATTGCCAATCCGATCTCCAGCCGAGATCCGATTTGTGATTTTTCGCGAAATTGGCCAACCCGATCTCATGCGCGAGATACGGTTCGTCAATTTAGGGAATCAATTTTGTTGGATTTGCTAGGGTTGTTTAACCAATTTTCTTTTAAAAAAATAAAAAAAAATCAAGAAAAATGTAGCTTTTTAGGGTTTGCATGATTAGGATAGAAATTTCATTTTTTCTAAATAAAAAAATAAAAAAAAATCAAAAAAATCAAAAAAATCAAATTAACTGGTTTAGGCTGCATGTTTAGGAATTGTTAATTTCAAAACACAAAAAAAGTGAAAAAAACTCAAAAAAAATCTTAGATTAGGATTAGTTTTTTCTTGCATATTTAGATTAGGGATTTTATTTAGATCATAAAAAAAGAAAAACAAAAATCATCATGAATTTTAGATAGAATTGCATGTTTGATTTTAAGTTTAGATCATTGTTTTAGATAGATTGCATCTTAGGCTAGAAATTACTAAATTAAAACAATGTCTTAATTTAAATTAGGATGACCTAATTCCTAGTTTAAATAGGATAGAATTTTAATTTAGTTAGGAATTTCATTCGAATATCTTAGGATAGATTAGCTTCACCTTTTTAGGATAAATTGCAATATTTCTAAAAATAAAAATCATAAA
Source organism: Eucalyptus erythrocorys (assembly GCA_014182555.1). NCBI lineage: Eukaryota > Viridiplantae > Streptophyta > Magnoliopsida > Myrtales > Myrtaceae > Eucalyptus > Eucalyptus erythrocorys. Next base: position 10,860,915 of record CM024607.1, read on the forward strand.
AATCAAAAAGAAAAAAATAAAAAATCTTGCATGAGCATGTAGAATTAGGAATATAGATTTAGTAAATAAAACATTTAGGCTAGTAAATTAGGTTTTTTTTATAATCACATCTTTAGGATCATATTTTTAGAAATCTTTTTTAAAAAGGTTAGGATTAGATTTAGATAATTTCATTCTTAGGAAACTTGGCACTTTTTTTTTTTAATAAATAAAAAAATGGTTTTCTAAGTCATAATAGGGTTAATTCAAATTAATCCCAAACATGAATTAGAAAATTATTCATTTAGGGTAGTTCAATTAGGACTTTTTATTAGTTCAAAATTCCAAATAAAAAAATTCAAAAATTAGGTGCATGTTAAGTAATTTGCATTTTAGGGCCATTTAATTAAAATTTGCATATTAAGACATTTAGGTTGCTATTTAAATTACTGCATTTCTTTAGGATCTACTTTGTTCATGTCATTTAATTTAGATCATTTTGTCATGTCATGTCAGGTTGTTAGCATGCATTGCATTTAGATTAAATTCCATTAAATAAAGTGAAAACAAAAATCAGAAAATTGCGTGTTAATTAGAAACCATATCTAGGATTGACGATGTGGATTTTAATTTAACATTGCAGATGCTTTTGCTGCTTTGAGGTAAGTTTTGCAATTTATTTATTGTTTTTCTTGGGTGTTAAATTGGTGGTCTGTGCACCCGCATGATCACCTCACATGTTAGGAAAGTAAATTAAAATCAATTCAAGCTGCACCGCAAAACATTTTTCAAAAATGGTACCGAAAGGGCATTAGGGTAGTCTAATGTAATGAAGTCCCCGTACCCTTAGTCTCTGGTTCGTAGGGGTAAAATAATTCTCCCGTTATTTTACTTAGGTGTCTAATCAATCTACCAAAAAATGATTAGTGGCGACTCCTAAATAAAAATCATCTGCATGTTAAATATTTGAACCTAAGTCACGAATTGGTATGGGCCTAGGAGAGCCCGAGCTAAGTTAAAGACTTAGTAATCCATTAACCTAGTTTTAGGTGGTGCACTGAAAAATTAGGTCGTGACAGCTTGGCGACTCCATTGGGGGTTAGAGTTAAAACTCTTAGTGGACTTAGGCCAATTTTTCTTTTCTTTTGAAAAATGTTTTTGTTTGGCAGCGAGGATCCTGTGTACGTCCCTAACATTTAAGGTGTTAAATGTTTTTGCAGATTGGGAGGTATAAGGGGAAGTGTTTGCTGACCTTTGTTTTACAGGGAGGTGTAGGAATGAATGGTTTATTTTTATGTATGAAGTGTTGCTTGCTATAAACTGTTGTGCATGCTTTGCATTTAGCACTACACTATTGCACACACAACCTGCCGCCAGACCTAGGGCGCATAGGATCATCTAGGATGGTATTGAGATGGATACTACTCCTACCGCAAGCTCGTGGTACGAGTCGCCCATCTCAATCCCGAAATTTTATTCATGGTGTCAAGAGTACCCACCTCGGTCCGCATGCCCGCGACCTAGGTCGGCTCTTTGACCAAGCCGGAGTCATGAGGACCCGACATAGTCCACGCGTCCGTGGCTAGTCTGATTATCCTTGTGGCTCCACTTTGTTAAGCCTTCTAGAGTAGAAATTGAACCACTTATCATGCGCATGTCTATGTGATTGCCTCTCATTGGTAAAGTAAGTTCTCTAAACTTTCACCCTTGAAATTTACTTACCTTGTCATATTATTTTGTCGGTCCATGGCATTAGGATTTTATTGAGTCTTGGTCAATATACAATGGGGATACCGGACCTTCGAATTATTCTCCCTCCGAAGCAAAAGCTCGGCACATGGTGGGACAAGTTAGACCAAGATGGCCGTCGATTTGTGGAGTCATACATTGGCCGATTGCTTCCATTGCTGCGTATCAACATCCATGGCGGCCTTATCCAAGCACTCGCCCACTCTTGGTGCCCCAAGACTTCCACCTTCATTCTTGGCGGTAAGCATGAGCTCACGCCCACCTTGGAAGAATATAGCATTGTCATAGGAAGGCCTTTGAAAGCTGAGTTAATTGGTCCGCCTATCGGGATAGATCCCGTTATGGCTTTATCTGATTTTTTGAGAATTAAAGGGGATGATGTGAGAAAGATTTTAAAGGCTCATCGCAACACATGTCCCCTATCTTTTCTAAAAGAACATTTTGAAATTGGCTCTTCATCTCAAATGCGAAGGGTTTTTCTTTTAGCCTTCTTTGCGTTTATAGTTTTTCCTTATTACAAGAATGTTATTAACCCTTTGATGGCTCACTTAGTCAAATAAGTGTTGGAAGGAAAGAATTTTGTAAACACACTTTTAACTGAAACTTTCCTTTCCCTCACTCGATTTAAAGGAGGTGGTGATAAGACTTTCCATTCCTCTCCAGAGCTTTTGCAAATTTGGTTTTTTTCTCATTTGAAGGGATTTGGTGGTCTAATGACTATACATGATGTCAATGACTCTAATCACCCCATTATGAAATTCGAGGATAAGCAAAAACATGCACCGGATTACCACTATTCTGAGTGGCTAACTTTCATAAAAAAAAACCAATTTCCAAGGGTTTTCTATGGCATGCTATGTGGTTTCAAGTCCGTGCGGCGAGACTCACGTGTGGAGGTGTTGGCCCAATTCCTCTATTGGGATTTACTGGAGCTTTGGAGTACTATCCGACTAGAGTGACTCGTCAATACCAAGTCGTGCAAGAACTTCCCCTGGCTTTGCAAGTAGATCCGCTCCAAGTCAACTTCGTAGATGGAAGCTGAGACCATGAAGATTCCATTCTCACAATCAAATCAATGTGGGATATGTGCCGTCCACGAAAACTCAAGTGGCCCGAGGAGGAGTTGGAGGGTAAGGAAAGGAAGTATTATTCCTCAACCAACTATATTCGACGACACAAGATTCCAGAGGAGTTACTTCCGAAGATAGCTGAGGCGCCACTAAAGATCACCAACCGTGCTGAAAATAAACGCCTCAAGAGGGTTGCCGAGAAAGCTCGAAAGGAGAATAAGCGATTGCGCCGGATGGTGTCCCGAGTGTATATTGATCAAGCTAAATGAAGTGCTTGAATCAATCTCGTCATTCTCATTTCTAGATTGATGTTTAGGGAGTCGAGTCTTTTACTTTCCTAGTTCAATGTTTAGGGATTTCGAATTCGGTATTTTTAATTTTTAGTGCAATGTTTAGGAACATGAATTTTCAATTCTTAGTTCGTTGTTTGGAATTTATTAGACCATTGTCAGGGGGCCATTTTTCCAATCTTATAATTGGTTCTTATATCATCTCTTTTACCTAATTAGGTGATAACGGATCCTCCACGGTCACCCATCATTACACGATCAAGAGCAAAAATGGCCGATCATAGTGAAATGCAGAATCGCATGTCCGCCATGGAAAGTCAACTTGCGCAGTTGCTTACCTCGATGCAGTCTATGACGGATCAAGTAAAATCCCTCCAAGTGAGTCAAACTCTTGCACCGGCCCTTCTTTGAGATAGTAACACCAAACCAGGCGAACAAGGCCCAAGTGGGTGATGTCAACATGCCTGATTTGGAGGACGACCCGGTGGTTGTTACCGACGAAAAGACTAAGCCTGCTAATAACGCCCCTAAAGCAGAGCAGGATGAACGCTTCGCCAAACTTGAGGAGAAATTGAAACAATTGCAAGAGTCGCAGAATTCGCTCCCATTTGACTTGTCAGTTTATGAGAAGGTCAAAATGCCGAAGAAGTTTAAGATGCCGGAGTTTGAGAAATATGACGGTACTTCCCGTCCGAAAGCTCATTTGCGAGATGTACCACGTACGCATGGCCCAATATGTCAAGAACGAGCCTCTCATGATCCGGTCGTTTCATGCAAGCTTGACGGGCCCGCCCTCAACTGGTACATAATGAAGAATATAAATCTTCTCGACACTTGGAGTGAAATAGCTGACGCCTTCCTAACGCAGTGTAAGTTCAACATGGATATTGCACCCTCCCGAGAGGATCTTGAGCGGATGGAAAAGAAGAGGAGCGAGTCGTTTAAAGAATACGCTGTGAGATGGAGAAACCTGGCGGCCCAAATCACTCCTGAGCCTACTAACAAGGAGTTAATGAAATTGTTTGTGAAGACCCTCCCGTCTGAGTTCCGCAATCGGATGGCAAGCACGTATGTTGAGAGTTTCAATCAGCTTATTCCTGTCGGAGAACAAATCGAGATGGGGATAAGAGAAGGATGGTTTGCTGATTCATCAAATAAGAGATTCTCCACCAAGAAGGAGAAAGAAGCGGTTGTGGATGTGAATGTAGCTTACAGCCAAGAAAGTGCCAACCGTGCCCCGGCCATCCAGATGAATGCAAGGCAGCAACAAACTACCGGCCGTCAATCATTTGCCCAAGTAAATAACAGAAGGCAATTCACTCCCCTCCCTGGATCTCCATCTCAGGTATTGGTGATTCTCCGGAAGAAAGGTCTGCTTTCTACTGAACCAAAGCGCCCTAATCGCGAAAGCATGCGTGGCTATGACTCGATAAAGAAGTGTGACTATCATAGCGGAAAATTGGGGCATTCAACCGACGAGTGTTTCACCCTCAAGCACAAGATTCAAAACCTCTTGGACACGAAGGCCTTTTCATTTCAAACTGTTCGGCCGAATGTCCAGAAAAATCCACTACCGGAGCATGAGGGTGCGGTGAATGTTATCTTGGAACCCGAAATCGGCCGAGTCAAGAACTCGAAGGTGCACGTGGTAGATGCCTACAACGGACTGGTGAGAGCTGGATATTATCCGATCATGAAGACATTCCCCCGTCACTAATGAGAGAAAGGGTTGCCGGGATGGTGGAAGACGGTATTATTGTCTATGCTGACCATAACTGCATAGTTTCTACTATTTCCCATATCATTATCAATTGGGAAGAGGAGCAGGCTGCTCTTGATGATGGTAAGGAAGAAGTAGATCCGTCACTCGCCGATTTGCCCCCACTAGAAGATGCGCCTGATGAAGAGATCGTGATCGAGATGCCTCAACCGTATGAGTATGTCAACAATAAGGCGGTGCCTTGGTGTTATGACCTAGATGTTGACCTTGTTACTAAGTCTGGCCGAGCCTATGCTCAAGCTAATGCTGAACCTACAAAGCATGTCACTGATGAAGAGGCTAAGGAATTTTTGGCTGTGATTAAGGCGAGTGAATATAATGTAGTCAATCGGCTGCGAAAGATGCCCGCCTGCATCTCTTTGCTAGAACTCCCGCTAACATCCCCGTGCATCAGAAGTCGCTGATGAAGGTGTTAAGTGAAATTCGTGTACCGAAAACGGTTGAGGCAGATAAGCTGGAAGATTTTGTGGGATCAATCCTTCTTAAGGACATGATTGCTTTTTCTGATGAAGAATTTCCTCTTGAGGGTAGGGGGCATAACAAAGCACTCTACATATCTGTTAAGCACAAGGCTTCTCATGTGTCTCGAGTGCTCATTGATAACGGGTCTGCCTTGAACATATGCCCGCTTGGCACTCTTCACCGTCTCAAGGTAGACCTATCCGGGATGCACGCCGCGACGACTTACGTGCGAGCTTTCGATGGTACAAGGAAGGAGGTGTTGGGGGAGATTCACCTCGATGTTCAAATAGGGCCGATTGTTTTCAACATTCCCTTTCAAGTGGTAGATGTTCCCACCGCATTTAGTTTCTTGTTGGGTCGCCCGGATTCATACAAATGAGCAAGTACCTTCAAGTCGCATCAAGCCGTGAAGTTTGTGATAAAAGGGAAGCTGGTCACTTGTCTATGGCGAGGAGGATCATCGAATTTACCATGAGACGGCCATCCCTTATGTGGAGCCTGATGCTGAATTTGAATCAAGCTATCACTCATTTGAGCTGGTATCTACCATACATGCTTCTCGGGATTCATCATCACCCCCTCCCGAAGTTTCGAATGCTGCCCTTATGGTAGGAAGGGTGATGGTTGGAAATAATTTTGTCCCCGGTTCTGGTCTTGGAAGAAGCGGTCAAGGTATTCAAAATCCCATTGAAGTCTCTCAAAGGCCCCGATCTGTGGATTAGGGTACCATGGTCAAGGTGGAGGAAGCTCGGAAGGCAAAGGCAAGGAAGGCGGAACTCGTCACCGAGCGGGAGAGGGAAGGGCAAAACTTACCACCTCCACATATTCACGAGACATTCCCTGGTCCCCCTGTCATGATGCAAAATGAAACAGAGGTGATGGATACTTTAGGGCAGCCAAGTGGGAAGTTTGATTATATGGTGAAATATTCAGCTCCCCCCAGTTTTTACTTTGACTCCCGCAAAATAGTTCCAACTGGATGGGAAGACATGGATGATCCAACGTCTCTGAAGATGGAGAATGCTGATGACGCCTTGGAGGGAATCACCAGCTTGTTCGATGACGTCGTCATAGGAGCCATCGATGAAGGATCTCCAGAAGAAATGGGCCCAGGCCCACAAGAGGGTAATCATATAACATGCAAAGATGAAGGAATGGTCCAATCTGGTTCAAGAAGTGTTGATAATGAGGATCTCAAAGGCTCGATCGAGGATTTCATCGAGGTACAACGTAGCCGGAGCAGCATGAAAAGGCCAAGTCTCTTACAACCGAACATACCGTCACTATTAATTTAGGTGACGCCGAAGAAGCTAAGGAGGTGAGAATTGGAGCGAACCTCCCAAGAGATGAGGCCGAACGCCTAATTCGGTTGCTAAAAGAATATCAAGACATCTTTGCATGGACCTATGCTGATATGCCGGGTTTAGACCCGTCAATTGTGGAGCACTGCTTGCCTACTAATCCCGACGTCCCACCTAAGAAGCAGAGGTTACGAAGAACTAAACCCGAACTTTCCAAGAAGATAGAGGAAGAGGTGATGAAACTTCGAAAGTGGGATTCATTAAAGTCTCACAATACCCTGATTGGGTAGCTAACATCGTGCCAGTGATGAAGAAGGATGGTCGAGTTCGAGTTTGTGTCGATTATCGAGATTTGAACAAGGCTAGCCCCAAAGATGATTTCCCGTTGCCTCATATAGATGTCATTGTGGATAGTACTGCCGGATTTGAACTATTCTCGTTTATGGATGGGTTTTCCGGGTATAATCAAATAAGGATGAAGGAGGAAGACAAGGAGAAGACGCATTTATTACCCCGTGGGGGACCTTTCATTATAAGGTCATGCCCTTCGGACTCAAGAATGCAGGGGCAACTTACCAGCGAGCCATGGTAGCATTGTTTCATGATATGATGCATCAAGAGATTGAGGTTTATGTTGATGATATGATTGTAAAGACTCGGCCTGGGGAAAGCCACATCGAAACCTTGAAGAAGCTGTTTGAACGACTCCGTGAGTTCAAGCTTCGACTAAATCCCGCTAAGTGTGTGTTTGGAGCAACATCCGGTAAATTACTTGGATTTATTGTGAGCAGCAAAGGGATCGAGATCGACCCGGCTAAAGCTAAGGCCATATGTGAGCTGCGACCTCCGTCAACGGTGAAAGAAGTCCGGAGCCTTTTGGGAAGGTTGAATTATATTGCTCGATTCATTTCCCAACTTTCTGAAACTGCCAAGCCATTCTTCAAGCTCTTGAAGAAGAATGCGCGGGTTAATTGGATAATGAGTGTCGAGAAGCATTCGACAAGTTGAAGCAATACTTGATGAATCCGCCAGTTCTTGTCCCGCCATCACCGGGGCATCCCTTGATTCTCTACTTCACCATTCATAGTGAGTCATTGGGTGCAATGTTGGCTCAGGAAGGTCTTGCCGATAAAAAAGAACGCGCCATTTATTATCTGAGTAAAAAGTTCACTGTGTCGGAATTGAAATATTCTGAAGTGGAAAAGACTTGCGCTGCATTGGTGTGGGTATTGCACTGAGGCTGACAAGTACACACTTCATCACCAAACGTTCCTTGTGACCGAAAGCAATCCTATCAAATACTTACTTGAGCAGCCAGCTTTGGTGGGTAAATTGGCTAAATGGTAAATTTTAATTTCGGAATTTGATGTACAATTCATGCCACAGAAGTCAGTCAAAGGTCGAGTGATCGCCGATATATTGGCTGAGAACCCATGAGTCTCAAATACTGAGGACGGTTTCCCAGATGATCAGGTTCTAAGTGTAGACGAAGACTCGTGGACAATGTTCTTTGATGGAGCTGTGAATTTGTCCGGTTCAGTACCGGGGCGCCTTGATATCCCCAGATGGGCAACACCATCCAGTAGCTGCAAAATTGGTATTCCCGTGCACTAACAACGTGGCTGAGTATGAAGCTTGCATTCTTGGGCTTCAAGCCGCAATCGAGATGGGTGTGGCCAAATTAAAAGTGTTTGGAGATTCTACATTGATCATACTGCAAACCGTAGGAGAATGGAAAACCAAAAACGCCAAGTTGCTCACATACCACAAATATCTAGAAGGTCTGGTAAAGGAATTCAAGGAAGTTTCGTTTGAATACTTACCAAGATGCCATAATCAATTTGCAGATGTACTTGCGACTTTGTCATCCATGTTGCAAGTCACTGACGGATTAGAAGTTGAGCCATTAAAAATAGAGGTTTTACCAAGGCCGACCTATTGTATGATTGTGACTGAGGAACCAGATGGAAAGCCATGGTATTACGATATCATGAACTACATTAAAAAATAGGAATTTCCCGAGGGAAGCACTCCAGCTGAAAGGAAATACATCACTAAGATGGCTTCAAAATTCTTCGTTAGTGGCGAAAATTTGTACAAGAGGTCTTATGATTCTGTCCTACTGCGGTGTGTTGATGCAGCTGAGGCCACTCAAATCATGCAAGAAGTGCACGAAGGAGTATGTGGCCCTCATATGAGCGGGCACATGTTAGCCAAGAAGATCATGAGATTAGGTTACTTTTGGCTCACATTAGAAGGAGATTGTATTCGGTATGTTCGAAGTTGTCACCGTTGTCAGATCCACGGTGATAAGATAAATGTTCCCCCAACAGAGCTGCACCAGTTTTCTGAGCCATGGCCTTTCTCAATGTGGGGTATTGATGTGATCGGCCCAATAAATCCTAAGGCCTCAAATGGGCATTGATTCATTTTGGTGGCAATAGACTATTTCACCAAATGGATTGAAGCTATGTCATTTGTTAGTGTCACTTTGCCGCAATGTGGTGAAGTTCATCAAACGTGACATAATCGCTCGTTATGGTGTCCCTGAAACAATCATTACCGACAACGGGACAAATTTGAACAACAAGTTGATTGATGATTTGTTTAGAGAGCTCAAGATCAAGCATCTAAATTCGTCCCCTTACCGCCCTCAAATGAACGGGGCAGTGGAGGCAGCTAATAAGAATATTAAGAGGATCTTGGCTAAGACAGCTGTGAATTATAGAGATTGGCATGATAAGTTACCTTTTGCGCTAATGGCATACCGAACATCAATCCGTACTTCTACTGGGGCAACCCCTTTTGCTCTGGTATATGGCATGGAGGCAGTTTTACCTGTGGAAGTTGTGATTCCTTCTCTGCGAGTTTTATCTCAAGTAGAGTTATCTGAGGCTGAATGGGCGCAACAAAGACTTGAGCAGCTGAACTTGATCAATGAGAAAAGGTTGAAGGCTCTTTGCCATGGTCGACATATCAGCGAGAGTGGCCAAATCCTTTAATCGCAAGGTACGGCCGAGGCATTTTGAGGTAAATGATCTTGTCCCGAGGAAGCTGTTGCCAATTTTCCGGATCCTGGTGGCAAGTTTGCCCCAAATTATAGTGGCCCGTATGTGGTAAAGAAGGTGCTCCCTGGTGGTGCTCGATCTTGGCGAAATGGATGGTCGGGAATTTTCCGTTTTCGGTGAATTCGATGCGGTCAAAAGTATTACCCATGATTGAATCTGCTATGTCATGTTTTGAATTGTAAGCATTTTATGATGAATAAATTGCCTCATTAAGCTGCGAATTCAATGGTTGAAATGTTTTCCTTGATGAATTATGTGAATTAATTGAATGTGTCAAATGAGATGCTTTGGAATGATGAAAGGCAAGCCTATTTCATACACTAATCCCTAGTGAGCTGTGTGAAAAAATTCCATGCCCGCAAGGAAAAGGGCGGGTCTCGCAAAGGGTACGTTATCCAAAGTGATAAGGGGCAGTTTCTTCCTCTACCCAAAACACTACAAGTATATCCATTGTTTAGCCCTTTGAGCCCACACACATGAAGAGTTTGTTTAAATTACCCCTGTCAAGAACCATCCCACATTGGGGCAAATTTGAAATCAAGGATAGGAATTTTCTTACTTACACTTGCATCAATCTTCGGGTATTGCTTTCGCGGTGTAACTTGTACGATAATTGAAGTGCCTTAGGATGAGGAAGAGCAGTCATTTCTCTATCCCATACACTTTTATCCATTGCATAGCCCACTTGAGCCTACAATTTCATTTCATATTAAACCCAGTTGGTGATCATCCCCCACACTGGGGCAAGACAAAAATATTCAAGTGGCATGAACTAGGATGCCCACAAAAAATGAAGATTTTGGTCAAAGAGCTCAAATGCTTAGTTATTACAAGTAATGGGGCACTTCATGAAGACAATCCCTGATGGTGAAAAAGAAAATTGGCGACAATGCCAAGATGATCATCAACTCTCACCCTTTATACACATTTTGAGCCTAATGATCCTTTCATTCCTCAACCCAGGAACCTAACCTACGTTACGTCCCTTATAAAGTCTCTTCAGATTATGGCACTTGAATTAACATAGGAGTTCATGTGTTTTTAAGCATTTCTCCAAGAAGTGCGAGCAAGATTATTTCTTTCTCATTTTGCAGGGTTCTTGACTTGTAAACCCGGAGATGAATACAGAATTGTTCTTTCAATAGCCTTGACTCAAAGAGTCCCTTTGTTAAGCCGTTGACCAAGCCCACATTACGGTCCCTATTAAAGGCCTCTCAGATTGGTAAGGTCGTACCGCTTGCGAGAATACTCAGACTCTTGTTGATATGATGATGGTGAGATGGAGTGATTCTCATAAAATAGCCCTTCTAAATGAGAGTGAGTGAAAGTCCTTTCTAACTGAAAGTCTCTCGTTTAGCATTCTTAAAAAATCAATGAACATTGTCTTGAGCAACAATTCTCTCCTATGGAAATTTGGGTGATGCAGATGTGGTAAAGTCATTATGCAGAAACCTTGATTAAATTGAAAGAAAACCCTTAGAACTTTGAAATGTGCATTCTAGAGTAGCTCAAATTGTCTACCTCTTTGATGAATGCATATAAGTTTTTGCTCTAATCATGTCTGACAGGATTAAGAGTTCCTGACATTCAGGTTCCTTTCAGAATGCCTCATGATATTAGAAGATGAGAAACCATCACGAACATTTGAGGTGGATCCTTGATGTTCCAAAATTTATCTCTACCAGAGGTGAGAGACCCGCACGGATTCCGTAAGACATATCCCCAAGAATTAGAGATATCACCAGGTAAGTATATCTCTACCCATACTCAAAATACTTGTCATTGCGCAGGTATTCTCTCTCAAGTGCATTGACACTTGACTCGGTCAAGCTGTCATTTACATTGACCTGGCATGCTTTCGTAGCCCAGTGTCCCATTTCATTAACCCGGCGTGCTTTCATAGCCCGGTGTCCAATTCTTGACTCGGCGTGCTTCCGTAGCCCGATGTCCCTTTTAATTGACCCGGCGTGCTTCCGTAACCTGGTGTCCATTCATTTATTGACCTGGCGTGCTTTCGTAGCCCAGAGTCCCTTACAATGACACTCAATTGAGTTATCCCCAAAGATTTTTATCAAAATTCAATCTGATTAAGGCGACCGTGTTCGGGTCCTGGTCAGATGATCTCTATTGCAAGGCTGAGCGACCGAAGAATGGTTCGGGTCCTAGCTAAGCAAAACCTCAGTCTAGGTGACCGTAGCATAGAACGGGTCCTAGACAGCATTTATTGCTTTAACAGGTGACCGTAGCATAGAACGGATCCTAGAAAAGCAATTTCTCCATTCAGGTGACCGTAGCATAGAACGAATCCTGAAAAATAAATTTCTTCGTCGAGGCGATCGTAGAATGGTACGGGTCCTTGACAACACTTATTGCTCTAACAGGTGACCGTAGCATAGAACGGATCCTGGGAAAGCAATTCCTTTCTGCAAGGCTGGGCGACCGTAGAATGGTACGGGTCCTAGACAACATTTATTTCCCTATTTAGGCGACCGTAGAATGGTACGGGTCCTAGACACAACCAAACAATGCTATACTGGGCGACCGTAGAATGGTACGGGTCCTGGGAAAGCATTCTCTTGTAAAGTCATGTTACTATTCCGGGGCGACCGTAGAATGGTACGAGTCCTGGGCTTGTAACACCAACCTATCTTGAGTTACTCCACCCTCATTGAAGGTAAGTTATTCCAGGTAGATTCCTCTTGACATCTCAGTTTGGATCTGGATGTCTCATTTCTTTTATTGAGCATTTCACTCTAGATGTGAGTGTTCTTCTTAGTAAGGGAAGATTCATCATGTACCTCAACATGCTTTACCACATTGATTGGTAAGTAATTGTGGATACGTTCTTTCCTTTTGCATCACACATTTGCATTGGCATTTCCATGCATCAAGAAAATTGCATTTTTTAAATAGAGTTCATAAAAAAAAAAAAATTCAATGCATGTGCATGGTCAAAATTTAGGTTTCAATTTATCTTTGAAGGCAATCTCTACGAGCTCACCTTCAAAGAGGGGCAGCTGTTGACACCTAAAAATTTTGATTATTTTTATAAGGCATTTCATTTTTTCAATTTATCCTTAAGATTTTGAAAAGATGAAAATGAAAAATGAAAATAAAAGGGATAAGAGATAGGATGTAATATTTTTGTAGATGAGATTCGAAAGATTTTGGATAATGAAGCCATATCAAAATTGGTCGTAGAGAATTTGGGGCTATGTTCTGTTTGAGCGTATATATCGTTTTCGAAGGATAATCCTTAGCAATTGGGTCGACTCCAGAGCGTATATTTCATTTTTTTTAAGAATGATCCTTAGGGATGGGGTTGAAATACGCAAATCTTCACCAGTAACAACTCGGTTTCGTCCTATAAATAGGGGGGTCTCTCGGTTGAAAGGAGGGGGTCAAAAAGTCAGAGACAGAGTAAAAAGTGAAAGTGACGTGAGAGAGAGGGAAAGAGAGAGAGCCGTACGTGGGGGAAGTCTTTTGGGTGAAAAAGAGAGTAGAGGAAAAAGCGAAAAAGCGTCAGAGGAAAAAAGTAAAAAAAGCCCTCCCCCCCTTTATTGTTCATCTTCTTCACGAGGGGGAGGGAATTTCTGCTTGGCTCCTCCGGCCCCGACGCCGCCGCACGACCACGCCCGCACGACCGCGCCCACACCGCCGCCGCCGCCTCTCTCGCACGCGGTGCCCACCCGCGCAGGCCCCACCGGTCGCCTCGCCCCAAGCGCCGCCGCCGCCTCTCCCGCTCGCGTTACCCGCCGTGCCTCCTCGAGCCGCGACGCCCCGCAGATCCCGAGCCGTCGCGACGCCCCCGACGCCTCCAGATCCGTGCGACGCTCCCCGACGCCGCCGTTCCTCCTCACGCGCCGCGACCCCGCTCCGCCCGAAGCTCTCCGCGACTCCCCGTTCCGAATCCAGGGCCCCCTTCGCGCGCGCGCCGCCGCCGCCTGGCGCAAGAGCCCCGATGCCGTCGCTCGTCCGCGCCGCCGCTCTCTCGCCGGGAGCACCCCGCGCCGATCCGGATCCGGGCCGCCGCTCCTCCGAGCCTTCCCCGCGTTGCTCTAAGCGCCGACTCGCGACGCTTCGCGGCTCGTAAGCCATAGCCGCCGCCCTACCCCAGGATTGGCTGCCGTCCCGCCGCGCCGCGCATCACGGCCGCCTCGGTGACCTACCGGAGCTCCGATTCCGTCCCCAAAGACCCACGAGCACGAATTGTGCTTGGGTAGTGAAAGAAAGAAAAAAAAAAAAAAAAAGATTTTTAGGTAGTTCTTTTTTTTTTACTTATTTACCTATTTGCCTAATTTTATTATTTTTGTCATTTTATTGTTTTATTTTATTTGTTCTCTTGTAGCTTAATTATCCCTTTAATGCTAAGTTGAAATTCTATGATATAAATTTGCATTGAAATTAGTAATTGCCAGTCCGATTTTCGAGCCCGAAATCCGACTTGCAATTACTTAAAAAATTGCCAATCCGATCTCTAGCCCGAGATCCGATTTATGATTTTTCGCGAAATTGGCCAACCCGATCTCATGCGCGAGATACGGTTCGTCAATTTAGGGAATCAATTTTGCTGGATTTGCTAGGGTTGTTTAACTAATTTTCTTTTTAAAAAAAAAAAAAAAAAAAAAAAAAATGTAGCTTTTTAGGGTTTGCATGATTAGGATAGAAATTTCATTTTTTCTAAATAAAAAAATCAAAAAAATCAAAAAAAAATCAAATTAACTGGTTTATGCTGCATGTTTAGGAATTGTTAATTTCAAAACACAAAAAAAGTGAAAAAACTCAAAAAAAAAATCTTAGATTAGGATTAGTTTTTCTTGCATATTTAGATTAGGGATTTTATTTAGATCATAAAAAAAAAAAAACAAAAATCATCATGAATTTTAGATAGAATTGCATGTTTGATTTTAAGTTTAGATCATTGTTTTAGATAGATTGCATCTTAGGCTAGAAATTACTAAATTAAAACAATGTCTTAATTTAAATTAGGATGACCTAATTCCTAGTTTAAATAGGATAGAATTTTAATTTAGTTAGGAATTTCATTCGAATATCTTAGGATAGATTAGCTTCACCTTTTAGGATAAATTGCAATATTTCTAAAAATAAAAATCATAAAAATCAAAAAGAAAAAAATAAAAAATCTTGCATGAGCATGTAGAATTAGGAATATAGATTTAGTAAATAAAACATTTAGGCTAGTAAATTAGGTTTTTTTTATAATCACATCTTTAGGATCATATTTTTAGAAATCTTTTTTAAAAAGGTTAGGATTAGATTTAGATAATTTCATTCTTAGGAAACTTGGCACTTTTTTTTTTTAATAAATAAAAAATGGTTTTCTAAGTCATAATAGGGTTAATTCAAATTAATCCCAAACATGAATTAGAAAATTATTCATTTAGGGTAGTTCAATTAGGACTTTTTATTAGTTCAAAATTCCAAATAAAAAAATTCAAAAAATTAGGTGCATGTTAAGTAATTTGCATTTTAGGGCCATTTAATTAAAATTTGCATATTAAGACATTTAGGTTGCTATTTAAATTACTGCATTTCTTTAGGATCTACTTTGTTCATGTCATTTAATTTAGATCATTTTGTCATGTCATGTCGGGTTGTTAGAATGCATTGCATTTAGATTAAATTCCATTAAATAAAGTGAAAACAAAAATCAGAAAATTGCGTGTTAATTAGAAACCATATCTAGGATTGACGATGTGGATTTTAATTTAACATTGCGATGCTTTTGCTTTGCTTTGAGGTAAGTTTTGCAATTTATTTATTGTTTTTCTTGGGTGTTAAATTGGTGGTCTTGCACCCGCATGATCACCTCATATGTTAGGAAAGTGAATTAAAATCAATTCAAGCTGCCTCGCAAAACATTTTTCAAAAATGGTACCGAAAGGGCATTAGGGTAGTCTAATGTAATGAAGTCCCCGTACCCTTAGTCTCTGGTTCGTAGGGGTAAAATAATTCTCCGTTATTTTACTTAGGTGTCTAATCAACCTACCAAAAAATGATTAGTGGCGACTCCTAAATAAAAATCATCTGCATGTTAAATATTTGAACCTAAGTCACGAATTGGTATGGGCCTAGGAGAGCCCGAGCTAAGTTAGAGACTTAGTAATCCATTAACCTAGTTTTAGGTGGTGCACTGAAAAATTAGGTCGTGACACTCTTGTACAGCAATTAAACCTGTTGTCTTTTAGCAAAAATAAAAAAATAAAAAATAAACCTGTTCTCCTCTTTTTGTTTTTCTTTTCAACTCAAAACCATAGCACATGTGCATGCACCTCCAAGAGAACCCTACGTCTAGAAGTGGCACGATACAAAAATCAGAACAACCACAAACTTTATCTGTACATGTATAATTCCGATAATATTTTTGACTTTGCAAGAAATTAAATATCTATAGTATTATATTAGTCTCCTTAAACCACACACATTCACATCTAAAGAAAACTACAGATAATCTGTCTTTTCCCTCCACAAATATCAAATTAGAAACCTTGCTTAATCTCCAATACAAGATGCTTATATTGAAGAGAAAGAATCGAGCAGCATACAAAACTCTAAAGCCCAGATCACCTTCAGCCAATCAGCCAGCAAACGGGTTTCAAACAAGCTTCCTTGAGAGAGAGAATCGAGCACATACTAATCTGAAACCCCCGAATCGAGTTATGTTGATTAGTGTGGACAAATTGCGCTCGAGCATGGAGCAATGGAGCTTTGAACGTGGAGCAGGTGAGAGAGAGATAAAGCATGGTGCCTCAGCACAGAGAACTCGACCATGGAGAGTTTTGAATGGGGAGCACGATACTAGGAGAGACAGAGCCCCAGTGAACGGTGCCGTTCACTAATACTTCAGCCACCTCAGATAAAAAAAAAAGTCATGGTTCGTGGGTTTTTCCCTTTTCCCATAGACTGGATCGAAAATTTGAAAGGCAGCACGCATAAGATCTCCAAACTGGATGCCATCTGGTTCCAGTCTTCTTTCAGAGAACGAGCAATCCTCGATATCTTCCAAGCGAAGCAAATCCCCCATCCGCCGTGCTCTTATCAAACTCTTATTTATCCGTAATTTCAGATCATTGAGGTTACAAAGTGATCGAGGTAGTTTCTCGATACTTGTCCCAGATAAATCCAACTCAGTCAACGACTTTAACTCCCCATCAGCATCAGGCAGCGAATTTAGACTCGTACAATAGGCCAAGCACAAGTATTGAAGATCCACTAGCCCATTGATTGTGTTCGGAAGTTTAACTACTCCCGTGTCCTCCATTACTAGCCTTGACAAAAGGGTTATATTACCGATTGAGTCTGGCAAATAATGAACACAAAAACCCTGTATCAAGATGAGCTCTCTCAAGGTAGTTAGGCAACCAATTTCCTTGGGCAACTCTCTAAGACTTGGACACCATTTGATTTTCAAGTAAGTTAGCTGCTCTAGTTGACCAATCGAGTGATCAATTTCGGCCAAGTTTAGGAAATCTTTCAGAACCAATCCCTCCAAACTCACAAGTTCAGAGAAGCGAGGAGTTTTGATTAAGGATTTAGATCCTGTGATTTTCAAAACTTTCAAATTACTTGCCACCTGCAAAACGGCAACCGACTAGATACTTTCAGGAGTCAAGACTAGATAGGTGCATCTAATCATAAAATCGGATGACTAGTTTTTTTTTTTTTTTTTTTGGTCGAAATCGGATGACTAGTTGAAAGAGTAGATGAATTGGGTGCAATTGTACCATGATTTCAACCCATCCGCTCCAATGTTCTATGGTGGTATTGCCGGAAAGTTTGAGAACAACTAGGTGATTCAGCACGAAATTGTTTGCTTGAAGTTTTAGAGGACAATTTCGCCAATAAAGCCATCTTAACTCTGACAAAGTATCCTCGAAGTTGCCAGCAAAGTTCCCTCCATCCAATTCAAGAAACCTCACATTCATGAGATTTGCAAAATCTTTGCAAGTAAAATTGTGTCTTGACCTCCGTAGTTTGAGTGCTACCACATTATTTGTTCCCTGAGGGAAGATATATTGTTTTATTTGTGATAGATAGTCATAAAGTTATATCAAAAATGGTAAAGATTTTGACTTTTTATAAGGTTACAAATATTTTGTGTTTACAATAAAAGTTGTTTATAATTCCTTTTTTGATTATGGGTTGTATGAAGGGCATATTCAAGCTTGTGATTAAATGATATCGGATATTTGAAATTGAAGTAGAAGCATCATCCCTGGGTAATTAAGGAAGTAAGAAAGAGGAGTTTAGATTTATAGGGAGACAATCTCTTTCGTTGCTGTGTTGAGATGCTTATATTGGCGATTAAGGGAGCTTTTTAATTTGATATTAGCGGACCAAGAAAGGGGGGATAAAAAGGATTATCTCTAGTTTCTTTTGAATGGGAATGCCTGTGATTTAAGGAGACTAATGTAAGATAAGAGTTTAATTTATTACGAAGTCGAGGTTGTTAATGGATGGAAGGATGATATTGGATGACTGTTGGGAGTTTTCCATGTAGAGACAGAATTTGTGGTTGATATTTGTGGTTGATCTGATTGCGTACCCGGCCACTTCTAGATGTAAAGTTCTCTTAGAGGTGCCAACAGATATGGTTGAAGGCTAGGGTTTTGAGTTTAAAAAAAGAAAAGAAAGTCAAAGAAACAACAAAGAGGAGAAAAGGTTTCGTTGCGGATAAAGAGTAGTTAAGTCGCTCTCTTTCACTTCTGTGTATTCCACTACACCATCTATAAAGTAAAAATTTAATCATTTTGTCCGCCAATAAATTTTATAAGTTATTATTAAGAAGGCCATCACTGAATTATTGTGTTTTTTTTTTTTTTTTTTTTTTTTTTTTGGATTTATGTGCGTGATCGAACTATATGATAATCATACATTATTGAAAATTGAAATTAAATTTCATATGTGTGCACAGACCAATTCTATTTTGTGGCTTTATCTCTATCTATGTGATTTTTGGTTATTAACCATAGCTGAGATTGTTTTGGACCTGTCTTGACTTGATTAATGAGTCAGGATCCATTTATCAATAAATATAGTATTAATTTGTATAAAATTTGAATTTTTAATTTATTTTGGAAATTGTGCGTATTTGATGATTGTATTTATGCTTCTATGTGAAAATGTATACTATTTTTCAAACTATTATTTATAATCATATTATATGTACATAATACAATAATAATTGCATCTGATTCCATGGAAGTGATGTTTGCTACTTACTCTGTTAGTAATCTGCTCAATCAACAGTGAAAGTACAGCTTTTGCTGATGTTTAGTAGGATTTAGGAAATTAGGGTTAAGGTTAATTTTATCAGAGTGCATAGGGGAAGCATGGATATATCTGTTCCGTTAATTTTGATGGAGTTGATGTTTGTAGACTTTTGGTGTAAAATAATACCTTTCTAGTATTATTTGAGGTTTAAAGAATTGTGTATTCAATATTTATGGCTTAAGTGGTTAACGAGCATTTTTGAGTTTGTTATCGAGAGTTTTGAATTTCAGGGTGCCATATTTCCACTCATGATAGAATTCACGGCTAGTTATCATGATATAATTTGCAGTAAATCAGTAGAGCGTTAAATAAATTCTGGCACCACTTATAATTTGATCGGACTTTTGAACGGAGAATTATTTTAGCTTTACCAAATATTATTAATGTAACCTTTCCGAAAAATACTCTTTTTCTTTTTTGTTTGTATGTGCATTATCTAGATAGGACAAGATTGAGTTTGCTACTTTATATCAATCAGAAAAATTGTAAAGTTACAAGAAAGATCGGAAGGTATAAGTTCAAATGGTCTTTTAAACCCAATTTCTATTGTTCCCAGATATTTTTATCTTCTTAAAATAATATCAAAAAAGGGTGTACTATATATTAGTGAAAAAATTCAGAAAATTAGCAAATTTCTCTTATAAGCAAAAACATAATTAATCCACAAAATATTTCTATAGCACGCGCTCGTAGCCAGTAATAAACGAAGAAGATGGATTTTGCTACTTTATATCAATCAGAAAAATTGTAAAGTTACAACAAGGATTGGAAGGTATAAGTCCAAACGGTGTTTTAAACCCAATTTCGATTGTTCTCAAATATTTTTATATTCTTAAAATAATATCAAAAATGTGTCTACTATATATTAGTGAAAAAATTCAAAAAATTAACAAATTTCTCTTATAAGGAAAAACATAATTACTGGCTACGAGCGCGTGCTATAGATATTTCTATAGCCAGTAGGAAACGAAGAAGGTAATGTGAACTCTTAAACGCATTGTTGTGTAGGAGTTGTCGGTACTTACCTTTTTAGCTTGTACTATGTCCACGGCCAGCCACAATCTGCTTCGATTTCCAGGTATTCCAATATTTTCTTGGCGAATAATTTCCCTCCCAAAATTTCTTAATGAATCTTGCATCCTTATTCTATCATGACCAACAACCTCGATCAATGACTTATTAATAAGGACATCAATTTCGTACTCTGGATAAAGGTCACAAGCTTCCCACATATACATTGCATTAGTTATTTTCTTATTAACAAAGAAACATGCAATGTCCAGAAAAATTTGTTGCGCCTCATATCCAAGTGCATCAAAACTTAATTTTAACTTATGTCGGACTTTTTCGAGAGGCACTTCCTTCAACCTCTTTAGTGTGCTTTTCCACTTTAGTTTACTTTTGGTATGAAGAAGTGAACCTATCTCCTCATGAGCAAACGGAAGTCCTCCGGTGAGTGCAATAGCTTCCCTTGAAAGATCATAAAGATCACACAGAGTTGAATCTATATTGAAAGCAAGCTTGTTGAAAAGTAGAAGAGCATGATCAAAATGCATCTCCTTCATTTCATACGAAAAATTTTTTGTGGACCTTGTTAAGATTTTTTCCTCTGCTTTTTCCACCTTGGTCATAGGAAAAACACTCTTATCTCTAGTTGTAATGATGATCCTACTCCCTGAACCAGAAAAATAACAATGATTCGCTAGTTGCGTCCATTGATGATATCCATCCATATCATCGAGAACAAGTAAGACTCACTTATGAGGTAATCCATCTCTAATCACCTTATTCCCTTCCTCAAAGTCGACGGTTTCAGGAAGCAAAATACCTAAAATATCTGCTGCTAATTTTCTTTGCATTTTTACAATGCCACCACATGGAGATGATTCTCGAATGTCTGAAAGGAAGGAGCGACCTTCAAATAAAGGAGAGACTTGGTTAAAGACTGCCTTAGCAAGAGTAGTCTTTCCAATGCCACCAATCCCATGGATTATGAGAAATCGTACATCACTAGCATTACAATCCAGCAACTTCTTTATGGCTTCTATATGATCATCAATTCCAACTAGATTGGTGGGCAAATCTCTTTTTCTTATTGTGATCTTCTGTGAAATATTTTGAATGATATCTTTAATGACCGTGCCTTGCCTGCCATATTCATGAAATCGTGGCACATAAGATTATATATGACCAATTAGAATTTCAAATAGAAGCCAATAATGACTAGCATACCAATATGTATTTTCCACGTGGTATTCACCATGGATGTACATAAATTGCTCTTTACACATGCATCAAGTAAGCCTTTTCTTATAAGGGCGGTGAGTATTGCCTCCAAAGAGTTCATCACGACGGTTTAAATAAGAGAAGATGATGTATACACACATTGTCATCCTATGTATACTCCTATTGGGTAGGTCTAACGATAATCTAATGAAGAAATAGATAGATAAAGGAAGATCATGGGTACCCTTTATCTTTCAGATGCCATCCACTGATTCTAGACACCGTGGTCAACGCCTCCTTCCAAGGCTTCACTTCAGTGCAGCCAAGGTCCTCCTCATGCTTCGATAGGGCGCTTTTGTAGAGTTCCGTCTGAAGCTTAACATATGAGGGATCCACATCATAAAGGATGGGCAATATCTCTTTCCCAGAGAATTGACAAGTGCACTGCACCATGCATGTAAGCTCTTGCAAGCACCATTTACTCGATGCGTAGTCTTTGGAAAAAATTGGAATGTAAATTTGGGAGCTTTTACTGCCCGCAAGATCTGCGAGATCTTTTTGCCTGGCCGTAACTCTTCGGCATCCCTAAAAACACGGATTCCCACATCACTCATGAACACATAAAGGCAATCTGTGAATCCGTTACGAGTATCGGGTCCTCGAAAGCTCAAGAACACATCGTAGTTGCCACCTGTTGCAGTCTTCGAGTCAGCCTCTTCCTTCACCATCTGATAACACAGATTGATGTTTCCGGCGACTTCTTGTGGTGCAGGGGGAGATTTCTACAGCTAAAAGCACGACTCAGATGAGTGGACTTCCGCTCTCTTTATTGCCGCATTAGATTAGTCATCGAAGTACCACGGATTTAATAGAAAAAGCTACTTTTTCACACGACGACTAATTCTGATAAAGAAAAAAAAAAAAAAAAAAAACACGACGACTAATAAAATATTGTTAGTTGAGTTGCCTTTTGTGTGCCTCCTTTAAGCTGGAGGTCACGAGTTCCATTCTTCCCAATCGCATCTCCATATTTATATATTTTTTAAAATGAAGTGTATAGGACTGGTTCAGGACTGGTTCTAAACTGGTTCGGTTCAATTTTAGCTTGAAACGACCTGCTCTTCCCTATCGACTGCTACTACATCTATGTAGAAAGAAGTCCTAAACGTCGAACGAATTAGTATACAGTATACTATACTGTTTTGCTCATTGGGACTCAAATAAACAATTCAAATTTATTGGACTCTCCCATAAGAGATTAACTTTCACCTTTTCGTATGACCGTTTGGATTGGCATCGAAAGCCCACCGTTAAACACGCTTGTTTAGGCGAAAGCACAAAGTTATGGCTTGGAAAATGTCCTTGCTTAAAAAGACCGTGACATCATAGCACATCACAGCGGCTGATGACCCCCCCGCCATTTAGCACGTCACAACGAAGATATCGAAATCACAGCATACTGAAACCGAAGCATTCAACGAAGAACTCGTAATCGAAATCGATAGAAAAAGTACCTGAGAGTGGGCTGATTGACTGCAGACCGACAAAGGTGAAGCTGCGACCGGCAGACCGAGAGAGAGGCGTCAGGCGATAATTGAGAGAGAGAGAGAGAGAGAGATCGAGGGGCGCCGCAGGAGAGAGGCCAGATCTGAGAAAGCGCGCTCAGGAGACTAAAGAGAGAGGGCCCAGGTTTGAAATTTTGAGCAAGGGAGAAAGGGTTTGAGAGACGAGACTTCCATTTTTGAACGGGATATGTGCTCGGACACCCATACGTCGTTTTCATGTTATCCTCGTTTTGATGAATGAATGAATGCACTATCTTAGACAAAATAAAAGAAAAGTTTTTTTCATTTTTTGGTCGTCACCTAATCAAAGTTAATATAAAATAAAAATAAAAATTTTAAAAATATATATATTGACTTTTAGGGTAGAATCTCTCTCGAAAAGAATCTATACTGTTTCTTACCTAAATAAGTATCGCATTTCTAAAAAATTAGGATGACGACTTATCATATTGAATCTTAAAACGCACAGAAATATGACAAAACTAAAAGTAATCAACATAAGATAAATGATATCGGTTGCTCATTCTTTTCAAGTGTTATATTATAAGATTATGAAGATCTTTCATGATTAACAATATTAGTCCAAGTATGTTTTAAGGTCAATTCTTAGCGAGATTTCTACAACTAGAATCACGATAAAGACTATTTGTTTTACGGAAAAAAAATTTCAATAAAATGTTTTTTTAGATTTTTCGGCATTTGACTCATAAAAATAAATTAGTGAAGAAAAACATTTTCTACCAATAATAAATTAAAAAAAAATCTTCAAAAGTAGGATAGAGTTGCAATGAGTTCATCCAAGGTCAGTGAGGCTTGAGCTCAGCAGCCTTGGACGAGGTTCCACCTCGCCAAAGGTTGGCAAGCTCTCTCACCAATGACTCGTGAGTCATAGTGAGCAAGCTCACTTGTGGCTTGGCCAAAGAGTGGCTAAGAAGAAGGAAAAAAAAGAAAAGAAAGATAAAAAATAATTAAAAAATTGATTTGAAAAATTAAATTAAATAAAAAAAAAAAAAATTTATTGAAAGGAGTGCATAGAGATTTTCCTTCTCAAAAGACAAAATATTTTCTAATTCATTTTTAGATTTCCGTCGACCAGAAAATATAGTCATTTTCCTAAAAAAACATTTACCCTACATTCTTCACAAATGATCGGAGTCTAAGATGCATAACCACTTCCTACATGTATCAAAGTAGTTGTGATCAAACAAATTTTAGACAACCATTAAAACCGAAAGGCAGGAAAAATCAGAGGGAAAATGCAAAATTTGCTGGACGGAGATAACTTAAACTAAGACAAACCCCATCCAGTGAACACCGAAAAGCTTTCCTTTGGTTCAAAATAACCAATACGTAGAATCAGAACAAGGGATTTGCCGAAATTCACCTACCGTCACTTGATACTCGAATCTCCACTGATTCTTTTTTTCGTTATTGGTCAAGAAGTCTCCACTGATTCTAACTGCTGAACTTCGGAAACAACATGTCACCCACGAAGCAAAAAGAGGCATTTGCACCACAGAAAATGCTAACGCGGATGAACGTATAGTGACTTGTTCTTCTACAACTACAATTCATCATTCTGAATTTTGTAGTTAAGAACTCGAATTTCACAATCTGGGAGATCAGCTTGGTACGGCAGCTATTGGTGTCGGAAATGATGAAGAGGACTCGAAGGTCAACATCGTCAGTGATGGAGATCCCACTGGGAATCATGTCGCTAGCCCAAAGAATCTGCTGATTGCTCGTGTAATCGTGTTTCTTTCAAAAAGTGGAATGCTTGGTCCTAACCAGACTAGCAGGACCAAGCTGGTAGTGAAGAACTGCCATCATATGTTACTGCATTGTTCTTCCAATCCCTTTCACTTCCTCTCTGTTTTTGGCTTAGGAAAATAATGTCCCGTTGAAAGGGAAGGGAGGATACAATATACTGCAAAGGTTTGCCAGATCAGTGAGATCTATATCCTACTATTGGTTTATAAGTCGTATTGAGTATTGAAAAGGGAGGTGAGGATACGATTTACTGATCAAGCTGCCATGAACTTGACTGAAGATTGGAGGATATGGACTCACAACTTTTATTTTTTTCAGAGAATGCATTAGTACAAGAAAACAGCAATTGTCATTGACATGCTAAGTATATTTATGTAAATAAATATCGGTAACATTTGAAGGATGGAACTGTTCGCATTCTCCAATTTGGAGCAGATAGAAGCTAGTGGGGTAATCTTTTTATGGGACAAGTAGTTCCATGTTTGTTGTTGCTCATTTTTCTTTTGTGCTCGCATTTGTTTGTGAAATTTATGATTGTGACATATCAACATGAAACAGGTAGACTGAAGTTTTCATGGGGGAAAGCATATCCTCAAGTGAGTAATGATAAATTTGAAGAAGGGCATGGACAAAAGAATGGTTCTATGCAAGCTGATGATGGCAAGAGTAAGAGAGAGAAAACTATATTTTCTAGCATGGCTTCAGCAAAGTCTCCCTTTTGTTCTTAATGCATCAGATGTTTTGTACTTGAAAAGCCTTCCATCATATCTTCAACATTCTAGTTTGGTGAGATCCTGCTGCGCTTGTATGATAACTATTTAGTCTTGTAATCAGAACTAGTCCACCGAAATATTACTGTGGTGCAATATCTATATGCTAACTTACATATTAAAATAAAAGCATCAAACAGTGACACATAAGCGAAGTGTAAAGTCTCCAAGTACTGGTCTAAGTCGGTCATTCACTACGACGTGGGCGACATGTAAGAGGAACATTCAGCTGTAAAGACAACAAAAAGATCTTGAAAAAAGAAGAAGAAACAGGTCAAGAATGGTTGCTGCAGAAAGGCAGTAATAGAGGACTATAAAAAGGCTTATCATTGTTCAACTGTGTAATTAGCAGACCACCAACAAAATGAAAACAGAGTGCCTCCTCTCCTCCCTTTGTGCCCTTCTGTGATTTCAGACTACCTGGTAAAAGTTCTTACCTTGTCCTCTGGTGCTCCTTTGTCGTGAACTCCTACACGCATACACACATTGTCCATTTACACCAAAAACTGACAAAAAGGGATGTCCCTCACAATTTGGCAAGTTTTAAGAGATCTTCATCCCTAGTACTGCACGAATGGCCAACAATTATCGGTCAGCCTCGCATTTCACTGTTTGAAGCAATATAAGCTATAACAGGGGTAGGGTGAATCACCCGGCTTCAGTATCCATAGAGGATCCTACGTCTTTTTCCGGATGGGTAGGGAATCAGGGAAAAGCATGAGACAAAAAGAAAAGAGAGGCTTACCTATGATGATGACCTCTTCTCCGGTTGCAGCGATACCAATGGAGCAAGAGAACGTATATATCTCCGGAGAACTGAGAGTATTCTTTCGGAGTTATTTCTATATTGATGACCCCACCCAACCATTTCATGGCCCTGGCGAAATCCCTCGTAAGGCGAATCTTTTGCTTGACATCATGTGCACTGTCAAGGAGGAGAGGGCAAGCCTCTTCCAACACGTGGCTACAGTAATCCAGCTTTGTGTTAATAAACGGGCTCAAAACGCAACAGCCCGCGCATACGTAAACCGTATTCATCAGCAAATGCCCATCTAAGTAGTTACGCAACAGATTTCGCTTCCTCTTGGCTCACAATATACTCCCACGTGTTTTTCTAAGTCGGCGACTCTTGCAGTTCTCGAAGCTTCTTCTAGACACTGCACGCTGAACTTGAGTGGCCTCCTCATGCCAGGAGTTCCACACTTCAATGTAGTCTAGAAGTTTTTTTCCTGAACAAGGACTTTCCAGCAGCAGATTGGTAGAACGCAGGATTGGGAATGAGAATTTGGTTAATATCTCCAGATTCTCCACCCAAAAAAGAAGTGGATCTATAATCCCATCCCTAAAAAAGGATATTGAAAATGCAATGGAAAGCTGTCGAAACCGATCAATTTTCAAACAAGGCGGACTGGGACTGAACTCTCTGATCACCGAGGTTATAGACATACAACGATCGCAGAATTCCAAAGAGAACAGTTCCTCCTCTTTTCTTTGAAAGTCATGCGTCCACTCGGATTTGCCCTTTCTTTCTAACCAGGACACAAGCATTAAAATCAGATTTTTGAAGTACAGGGTTAGTTGAGATATGCTCATTATCCTGGCGTCCCAAAGTGGGACTTCCGCAGCAATGTCTTTGGGCAAACCCTCACCGTGAGGAAAGATTACCCTCACTGAAATCTTAGGTGGGCACCTTCCTGAAAGGTGATGCTCATGAAATCCTAGCGCTACAGCTGTCCTCGACTTCCGAATAAGTATGTACATTGGAAAGCCTGGGAGATGCACAGAGAACTCGCCACGTGGTTTCGGTTGTCTAAAGTTCCAGAGATACTCTAGACGTTGCTCTAGAGACCAATAACTCACCAGTTGCATCTTACTATTATTCGTCCATAATTCTAAATCTTCTAGATTCCAAAGTGAAGGAGGTAGTTCCTCGATAGTTGTCCCAAATAGATCCAACAACTTTAACGACTTTAACTCCCCAACATTATCTGACAGCGAATTCAGACTCCTACAATCCGCCAAACACAGCTGCTCAAGATCCACTAGCCCTTTTATAGTTTCTGGAAGTGCAGCTAATCCTGTATCCACCATTACTAGCCTTGACAAAAGTCTTAGATTACCTATCGAGTCTGGCAAATAACAAACACCATAACCTTGGATCAAGATGAGCTCTCTCAAGCCAGTTAGACAACCAATTTCCTTGGGCAACTCTCTAAGATGCGGACAACGTTTGATTTTCAAGTAAATCAACTGATCTAATTTACCAATCGAACGATCAATTTCGGCCAACCTTGGGAAATCTTTCAAAACCAGTCTCTCCAAACTCATAAATACAGAGAAGCAAGGTGTTTTGATTAAGGATTTAGATCTTGCAAGATGCAAAACTTTTAGTTTACTTGGCACCTGCAAAATAGCAACCAACTTAAACCTGTCCAGACTTGGAATGCATTACAAAATAGGTGCATGTCATCATATATTGAGACGACTAGTTGAAAGAGTAAATGAATAAGGTGGAATTGTACCATGATTTTGACCCATCCACTCCATTCTTCTGTGGTGATATTGCCTGAAAGCTTCAGAACAACTAGGTGATTCAACATAAAGTTGTTTGCTTGTAGTTTTGGAGGACAATTTCGCCAACAAATCCATCTTAGCTCCGGCAAAATATCCTCAAAATTGCCAACAAAGTTCCCTCCATTTAATTCAAGAAACCTTGTCTTCTTGAGATTAACAAAATCTTCCCGTATAAAATTGTATCTTGTTCTCCCTAGTGTGAGTGCTACCACATTTTCCGTTCCTTGACAAGGAGGGAAACAAGTTAATGACCACTACCAGTATCACAAGTATATGCAATTTCATTCACCCATACATCTACATACGTTTTTCTCTCATTTCTTGTGATGACCCGGCTCATTTCACGTGGCGAAGCCCCTAGACAAATTACTTTGATTGACCACGCAATATGACAACCATTTGCGGTGGATGTTGAATAATGAATCATTTCACTTAGTTCTCTCTTTATCTCATGTACTTATCTGTTTGATACAAGCATCTCTATTAATTTAACTGTTCTAGCGTCTATTAAAGTTTTCTTTCAAGTATTCTGCCAAAGTTTCCGGTCTAGTTAAAACAATCTATTTACCCCCTCCAGGTTTTTCGTGTTGGCCCTAACAACTTCCATGGAAGTAAATAAAATCATTAGATTGTATGCATATTAAATATGATTTGAAATAATAGCCTGGAAAACTAATATGTATTTTCACAGAAATCAATATTGTATCTACTACTTATGGATCCAAATTATTAGCTCGAGTCAAACACTACAGTCACACTGTGCTAGGTGACAAAGCCCGAAAATTATATCGGCCATGATTCAGCCTCAGGTATCACATAGGCTGTGATTAAGCCACAAAACAGAGTTAATTTGTGCACACTTATAAATTTCAATTTCAAGTTTTATAGTGTGTAATAATCACCTAAGTAGATCATTAGTATAGATAACAAAAACACAATAACTTAAAATAATATTTTTCTCAATAATAATATATAAAAGCCATCGAAGGGCAAAATCATTTCACTTTTACATAATGAATGATGCACTGGAATATACAGAAGTGACAGAGAGGCACTTAAATCAACCCGTATAAATACCATTCTTCTCTGTAACCCCAGACCATTCCTCTTGCACCACTATTAAACCTTTTCTCCTCTATTTGGTTCTTCTTTTTTTTAATGAAAGATAAAAGCATGGCATATACGTATGCACCTCTAAGAGAACCCTACGTCTAGATCTGGCAGACTACAAAATCAGAACAACCACTAACTTTATCTGACGTGTAAATTTCCAAAATTCATCCGATCATATTGTTTTGACCACAAAAAACCTCGACTTTGTAAGAAATTAAATTCCAATCTTACGGTTAGTCTCCCTAAATCACAGACATTCACATCCAATGGAAATCACAGATGAACTGTTTTTTCCCCTCCACAAATACCAAAGTAGAAACCTTGATTAGTCTCCATTATAAGCATCCCCCATAACGTCGAAAGGAACTATCTCTCTATAATTCTTAACTTCTCCTCTTTCTCACTTCCACAGTTATCAAGGGATGCTTCTACTTCAACTTTGCAATAACATCTATCACAAATTTAAAAACGCCCTTCAAATAATCCATAATCAAAAGCATTATAAGCAACTATTTCTTCTAATAATCCACAAAATATCTAGAACCTTATAAAAGATGGAAATCTTAATTGTTATTTCATATAGCTTAGTAACAATCTATTTCCAATTAAAATCTGGGACGTTACACTCTACCACCTTTAAAATGAGTTTCGTCCTTGAAATTCACTAAATATCAATCCTCAAGATTTTAAGGGGATCTATGCCAAAAAACAAAATAGAGAAAATATCAATCTTTGAAAATTTAGGAATCTTTACCTCAAAAATAACTTTTCTAGAAACTCAAATGGCATAATCAGTCTCCAAGAGTTGATTTTTTCAGACTTTGTTGTAAAAGAATAAATTTCTAGTATTATTTGAGGTTTAAAGGTGAGTTTGGGTTCGAGAGTCATGAATTGCGGGGTGTGACATTTCCATCATGATATAAATGATAGTAATTCCATAGAGAATTAAAGGAAAGATGATGCCACTTTCTACATTTGAATTGGACTTTTGAAGAGAGAATAATTTTAGCTTTACCAAACAATACCAATGTAACCTTTAAAAAATGCCTTTTTCCACTTTCATAAAACCTTTAGTTCAAAAAAAAATTCATAAAACCTTAGATTTTTTATTTGTTCAACGTGTAGTATCTAAATACAACGAGATAGATTTTGCTATTTTAAATGAAGAATCTCATCATATGTCAGTCAGAAAATTTGTAAAGTTAAAAGATAAATTGTATAGGTATGAATATGTGATGGAAAAGTTCAAATGGTCTTTTAAACAAAATTTTCATGGTGTTCAGATGTATGAATCTTGTTTAAATACTCTGGAGAATTGGTTCGCTATTTATTGGTGAGAAAAATCAGGTAATTAGCAAATTTCTCTTTTAAGGAAAACATAATTAATTCTCGTGTCTTTATACATATTATATATATATATATATATATATATATATATATATATATATATATATATATATATATATATATTGCACGGGCTCTAAGCTAGCAATAAATGAAGAAGGAAATGTGCAATTAGACACTTAGAAGAAAAGGGAGGAATAAAATAGGGTTGTTCGTACTTACCTTTTTGGCTTGTACCACGTTTACAGCCATCTTGGGACACCACAATCTACTTCGATCTCTGGGATTTTGGATATTCTCTTGACGAATAATTTCCTTTCCAAAAGCTCCTACCTGCCTTGTCATTCTTATTTCATGAAAATAATCTCTTGAGATCAAGAACTTATTGATAAGGACATCAATTTGGACCTTCGGGCAAAAGTGACAGGCTTCCCACATATACATTGCATTAATTATTTTCTTGTTAACGAAGAAACATGCAATATCCAGAAAAATTTGCTTTGCCTCATATCCAAGTGAATCATAACTAAACATTAACATCGGTGGGATTCTTCCTAGGGGCACTTCCGTCCACTCGTTTGTTGCACTTTCCCACACCGCTTTGTTTTCAGGTCTGTGTGATATTTCTGTCTCACTTTTTTCCGTATTTTCAGATCTGGGAGTTTGCAAATCAAACGAGGTAGATTCGTGATAGAAGACCCATATAGATCCAACTCAGTCAACCACCTTAACTTCCTATCAATATTCGGCAGCTTGTTTAGACAAGTAGAATTCACCAAAGACATGCACTCAAGAGTCACTAGCCGTCCGATTGTGTCCGGAAGTGCAACTAATCCTATATCCTCCAGTACTAGCCTTGACAAATTTCTTAGATCACCGATCGAGTCTGGCAAATGACGAACACCAAAGCAATGGATCAAGATGAGCTCCCTCAAGGCAGTTAGACAACCAATTTCCATGGGCAACATTTCAACATGCGGACACCATTTGATTTTCAAGTAATTCAATCCCTCTAGTTTACCAATCGAGGGATCAATTACGGCCAACCTTGGGAAATCTTTTAGAATCAATCTCTCCAAACTCACAAATTCGGAGAAATCAGGTGTTTTGATTAAGGATTTAGATCCCGCAAGATTCAAAACTTTTAGTCTACTTGCGACCTACAAAAAAGCAACCCACTTAATGCTATCAAGTTTCGGCATGCATTGCAAAATAGGTGCATGTCATAATATAATAAAAAGATTAGTGGAAAGAGTAGACAGATTCGGTAAAATTGTACCATGATTTCAACCCATCCGTTCCATTCTTCTGTGATGATATTGCCTGAAAGCTTGAGAACAATTAGGTGATTCAGCACAAAGTTGTTTGCTTCAATTTTCGGAGGACAATTTCGCCAATGAAACCATCTTAGCTCTAGCAAGATATCCTCAAAGTTGCCAACAAAGTTCCCTCCATCCAATTTAAGAAATGTTGCATTTGTGAGATTCGCAAAATCTTTGCCTGTAAAGTTGCGTCCCAATCTCCATCGTGTGAGTGCTACCACATTCTTTGCTCCCTGATGATAAATATAGTATTGAATTGTGTCTCTTGACTTGAACAATGAGTTGGGATCCATAAGTTATTAAATAAATACCAATTTCTATGGAAATTGATAATTTTTTATGCTTTTGCGTGAAAATATATATTATTTCTTCGAACTGTTATTTCTAATATTATTAAAATGTTTACACTATGATAAAGACTACCTTTGATTCTATGGAAGTGATGTTTGTTGCTCACTTAGCTAGTGGTCCGTTTAATGAGCAGTGAAACTGGCCTATTACAATTTTTGCCAATGTTGGGTAGAATTAAGGAATGTTGAGTTTAAAGTTATTAGAAATACACAGCGGAAGCATGGATAATTGTTTCATATTGATTTATGTGGATTTAAGAACTTCTGTGAATATAATGCGGTCAATTTTGATGGAGTTCGTGTTTATAGAATTTGGTGCAAAAGAATAAATTTCTATTATTATTTGAGGTTTAAAGGATTGTGTAATCGATATTGAAAACATTAGTCGTCAACTAGCGATTTCGAGTTTGGATTCGAGGGTTGTGAAACACAATGTCACATTTCCACTCATGATATAATTCACAGTTACTCATCAGAGAGTTAAAGGAAACATGACCCCACTTACTAAATTGGCATCAGACTTTTGACGAGAAAATTCTTTCAGCTTTATTATACATTACTAATTACCAATGTATTCTTCAAGAAAAATTTTTGGTAGTACTCTTGAGACCCAATAGTTTCACAAAATTTAGACTTTCTTTGGTTCGAATGTGCATTATCTAAATAAAACAAGATATATTTAGCTACTTAATATATATATATATATATATATATATATATATATATATATAACTCATCATATTTTATTGGTATAATTATGTAATGCAAAAGTTCATATGGTCTTTTAAACCTAATTTCTTTTGTTTTCAGATATTTTTATCTTGTTTAAATTAGTGAAAATGGGGTGAACAACTTATTGAATGAAAAAAAAAAATCAGAGAATTCGCAAATCTCTTTCAAGGAAAAACATAATTAATTCATAAGTTTTTTTCCATAGCTAGCACGGGTTTTAATCAATAAGGAAGGCAATTTGCAAGAGAAGTGACCTCTTAGACACCTAGTAGCATAGGCAGGAATATAATAGGGTTAATCATACTTACCTTTTCATGGGCCATCTCGAGCAACCACGATCTGCTGCAATCTTGACGAATAATTTCTCTTCCCATAGCTCTTAACTGTTCATGCATCCATATTCTATCATGATTGATAATCTTGATCAAGGATTTGTCAATAAGGACCTCAATTTCGACTTTCGGGAAAAAGCCACAATCTTCCCACATGTACATTGCATTAGTTTTTTTCTTATTGACCAAGAAACATGCAATGTCCAAAAAGATTTGTTTCGCTCGGTATTCAAGTACGTCATAAATTATCTTTAACCTTTGATGGACTTTTTCGTGAGGCACTTCCTTCAACTTCTCCAGTGTGCTAATCCACGCTTCTTTTCTTAGGGTACGGAGATGTGAACCTATCACCTCAAGAGCCAATGGAAGTCCTCCGGTGAGTTCAACAACTTCTCTTGAAAGATCATAAAATTCACGTGGAGCTGAATCTGTGTTGAAAGCGAGCTTGTTGAAAAGATTAAGAGCATGATCAAAATGCATTTCCTTCATTTCGTATAGAACAATTTCTGTTGACCATGAGGCATTTTCCTTCGATCTTTCCATCTTGGTCACAGGAAAAACACTCATCTTTTTGGTTGTAATGATGATCCTACTCCCCGGACCACATGAAGTACACTGATTCGCTAGTTGCATGAATTCATCATTTTCGTCCATGCCATAAAAAACAAGTAAGACTCGTTTGTTAGGTAATCTATTTCTGATAATATTGTTCCCATCCTCAAAGTCAAAAGTTTCAGAAAGCGAGAAATTAAAAATATCTGCTACTAATTTTCTTTGCAATTTTACAATGCCACCATATGGAGATGATTCTTGGATGTTTGAAAGGAAGGAGTGACCTTCAAATCGAGGAGACAGCTGGTTGAAAACTACCTTGGCAAGAGTTGTCTTTCCAATGCCACCTATCCCATGGATTATGACAAATCGTACATCTCTTGTATCAAGACAATTTAATAGTTTCTTTATATCTTCTATACGATCATCAATTCCAACTAGATTGATGGGCAAATATCTTTTTCTTATTGTGATGCTCTGCAAAACCTTTTGAGTGATCTCTGTCATGGCCTTGCCATGCCTGTCATATTCATGAAACCATTGCGCATGAGATTATGTATAAGCAATTAGAATTTCAAATATAAGCAAATAATTGTAACAATTGTTTGGATATATACTTTTCATGTGGTATTTGCTGCGGATATACATAAATCGCTCTTACCACACATATCAAGTAGGGCTTCTCTTACAAGGGTGGTGAGCATTGCCCTAACGAGTTTATCTAAACAGTTTGAATAGATAAGTTGTACAGGAACCGATCACTTGAGGCCACCTTTGGGAGTTCATCAGCATGTAGATAGTCTTAGCCTAGTAGTAGAAAATGATGCATACAAAGCTGCGTGCTTGTGTGCGTTCCTCTTCTAATACAATCGGAAGTATAGATCTAACAATAATTGAATAAATAAACAGACAGATAAATAGAACAAGGTCGTGTCGATACCTTTGATTTTTTAAATGCCATCCCTTGATTCTTGCCACCGTTGTCAAAGCCTCCTTCCAAGGCTTTACTCGAGTGCAGCCATACTTCTGCTCATGCTTGTTTAAGGCGCTTTTGTACAACTTTGTTTCAAGCTTAACATCCGAGGGATCCACATCATAAAAGATGGGTAGTATCTTTTTTCCTGCGGACTGGTGAATACTTTCCACCATGAATGCCACCTCTTCAAGGCACCATTTACTCGAAGCGAAATTTCTGGAGAAAATTGGAATGTATATTTGGGAGCTCTTTACTGCTTGCAAGATCTCTAAGATCTTTTCACCAGGCTGTAACTCATCATTGTCCCTATAAACACGGATTCCTGCTTGACGCATGAACTCATAAAGACAATCTGTAAATCCGTCACGAGTATCAAGTCCTCGAAAGCTCAAGAATACATCATAGTCACCACCAGTTGCAGTCCCTGAGTCGGCCTCTTCATCCACCATCTGATGACACGGATTGATGTTATCGCTGGCTTCATCTTCTGGTCCCGGGCTTGGATCATATCTCCCAAGCAATCTCAATACGTACAGCGCGAGACGATTCCACATATCCAGCAATTTCAGAACGTATGGCGCAAGACGATTCCACATATTGAAGTCAGAATGGGACCGGGTGTTTTAGCATCACAATCTAGTGCCCCTATCTGTCTTGAGGAGACTTGTACAGATAGAGGACCGATCAAGATGAATAGCAACTTCCACTCTCTTTCTTCTGCGGATGAGGTCAATGACTCCCGAAGCTCTTTTCAGCTGGTCATTATTTAACTCCTTTCCGCGTAAGCTCTCTTCCTTTCCACGAAGGTCACTCCTAGTCATTATTTAACCTTCTTTCCTTTCTCCGGAGCCTGACTCGTCGAAGTCCGTTTCAGCTTCTCATCCTCTTGTCAAAACTTGCGGGAAATATGCTAACATAATCCCCATTCCGACATGCGGAATTTTCGAGCGGATCGGCGGAGCGGATGCTCCGGAGTCTGAACTCTGTTTCCAATGCCCTCCTTGCTTCAGTTCTGTTGCTTTTCTCATTGCCTCATGTTCTCTTTCCTTTTTTTTTTTTTTTTTGGGTCTTCGCTTTCAGGAAAATATGCTATGTTAACCAAATGTCTTAAGGGAAACTGGTCGGCAAGTTAAATGCATATGGATGTACTCTTATATCTGTCAATCACACGAAATCATTAATAAAGTCACATTTATCTCACAGTCCTCAACAAGTTTATCGTCTCACTATTATAGTTTTCACAACTATCGTTAAATCCTTAAAATATAATTTGGAGCACTTGCAAGTGAAACCATAGTTCATAACATCGTTTGCCTCCTTTCAAAGTGTACAAAAATAATATTTCCACAATTATTGAGTAAAGATTCTTTTACAAGGATGGCCAGTATCACCCCCAAAAACTTTATGTTAACAATTTGAATAACAAATGTGAGCAAACTCTGGAGATAAAATAGAATTGTATATTTAGAAGCTTTTTAATAGTCGCAAAATATTCCAAATCTTTTCGCCCGATTTGCATCGCTTATGGACTCATAAAGGCAATCTGCCAATCCATGATTACCATCCAATCTTTAAGAACTCGAGAATACGTCGTGATCACCGTCGGTTGCAGCTGGCATCTTCTTACCCCATTTAATAACATGGACTGCTGTCACCAATGACGTATTTTTGTGGTGCTTAAGGAGATTTAAAAACAAGAGAAGGTATGATTAAGATTGAGAAGCAACTTCCACGCTCTTTCTTCCCACAGGTCACACTCCTCCAAGTCCTTCTCAGCTTTGTCACCAATCAATTTTTCCTTTCGGCGTTGGGTTACTCCTCGTCATTATATAACCCGCTTTCCACCTAAGATGATTAGTCCAACTCCTTCCAAGTTTTTCGTTATTAAAATGTCACATCAATGTATCGTGTCATCACACCAGTGGAAAAATACTAAATAATCGATGATTGATATTTTCCATTACTATTTTATTTAATTAAAAATAATAATTAATTATATAAAAGTACAAAAATAAAAGATGATGTGACCTTTTACTTTTAAATCAATGAAATACTGATATACCTACCACATTCAAGACTTAATGAATTTGTCCACATCCATTGTCCGCCTAGGACAATTTTGTTACTCTTCTCGTTCCCATCCTTCTTTCCTCTTTCCTTCTGATCTCATCCATATAATACGTCGAAGGGAATCTGTTGGATTCTCCCACAAAAAATGGCTCATGAAGTTAACGTATGGATTTTGATTAATCAAACACATTTAATTAAGTCACACTTATGTTGTTACAGCTTTTATGACCACAATTGAACCGTTACACCATAACCTGTGATGTAAGCGAACATTAGATCCAAACTTATGCATAAGTGTCCATTAAGATTCTTCTTGGCACTTCACACACTTGCATGAGAAACCATAATCCGCAAGCAGTGCTTGCCTCTCTTCAAAGGGTAAATCCTCCTCTATGTATGAAATGGTGACCTGCAAGATTTCAGGATTTCTCAAATCTCGGTTACGCATATGCTCATTATAAGAGAAAGAGCTGCATTGCTCTTCACCTAAACTAGCATATATCTGTCCGGGCATATGCTAACTAGCCAGATTAAGCCACATGTAATTACCTCTTCTCCCTTCGAAATGGGCTTCAATGCCACCATCGTTGCTTGACCATCTCTATCCTGAAAAGGCAGCAACAATTAAATCACTTCTGCCGCATATCATTTGCAATTCCACCCACTCAGGTGTCCATGCAAGGGAATAGGTTCAGCCTAACATGGAACAGATATACATGATGTTATGTTGAAAAAGGCATGGCTTCAACAGTCGCACGAATGAATCTCATAAATGATTATCATGCAAGTTATGGTTAACAGGCAACATTGTGTGAATACATTTGTTTGTACGAACCACAAAAGCGGTTGATCTTCAAGGATTATTGACAGGGATACATCAGGTCAATCTATTGGAGGGCCATCTCAGTAAATAGGGACAACGTCAACTTGAAACTCAAAAGATTCAAAATTTCAAACCATTTCAATAATATAAAAAAAAAAAAAAACATGAAGAATGCTAGGGATGCAAAGACTATTTTAAAGATTAGTGCGCCAAACTCCAATGGGGCACTTATACATTGCCCATTATGCAGTTTGACACAGCTTTGTAAACCGTTTTTAAAATCAGCCTTTGCATCCTCAAACATTACTAAAAGTTAATGACATCACCATCACGAGCTAAATGTGCACAGGGTTATATATACCTTCTCTCTTTTGAAAGCTTTGGCGTTAGGATGGCAGGAATGATTCATGCAGCTCTGCAAGGGGAAAAATGCCGTGCCTGAAAGTATGAATTTAATTATTAGCAATAATACCTGGCACAAAATACTAAACATCACAAATTGCAGATCCAATGAAAAGGGAATTGCTGAGTATATGTAAGGACAATGCATAATAAAAACAAAAAATTTACTCCACACCATAATAAGCTTACCTCAGGACATAAAACAAAGCAGAACTGCATGCAACATTATCAAACTGGGAAAGACTACAAATTCATGTTCATATTCATTTTCTAAAGTTGCTTCTCAGGTAACTTATCCTATCCTGTCAGCTAAAATGCGGTCAGCAGCTATGTGGCGTCACGTTTTTGTCCAGTATGTTATAACTGTATGTGTTCTCTAGTCCCACAGCATGCATGTCAAAGATCGGATGCCAACCCATCAATTAATAACAAGATTAGATGCTGAAGAGTTAGACAGAAACGATGAGATCTAGCTTGGGCCTTGTTGCATGTACCTAATTGAATACACGAACCAGTAATGGCATGATTACAACAACAATTGGATTTAGTATGACAAGGGATTTTTCAAGCTAGAAACACAAGCACATTTGTTGATTAATCAAGTCCGTCTAGTTAAAGTTCCCCATACCCTCACAACAAAGTGCATACTCATCACCAAGGGCATCCAAATATGGTTGAGATACTTTCTTGGCTTCTTCCTGCCAATAGAGACGATCGCAAATGCATAAACTTCCAAATTCTATAACAGATGTCAAAGACAGAAATGTGCATCATATATACCTTCTCAGGAGATGGTAGATCATCAATGTACAAAAAGTAATCTTCCACAGGAGATGCTACAACCAGATCACTGTGACATACCAAAACCAAAAAGAAGATTCTTAAATGCCAAAAGCAGTTTATCGTTAGTAAGGCATTCATACAACATGTGTCATCGATATCATGGAGACCCAACCGACCGTATTTCTTCATCTAAAGTAGAAACGTCAGATCTTCTATTTCTATGTACTTCAATGCAAAAAGAAAATGGAGAAAGAAAGGAGAATTTCAATTATAGATGTTGTTGTGTTCATAGTCTACAGTTTATGACTCAGAAAGTACGAAATGTTCAACACTTGACAAGTCAAATCCTTACAGATTATTCAGCTCAAACATTCCAATGATATGCCCATAAATGTCAAGTGAGAATACTTTGTAGAGTCAAGGAATCGAACCTCACATACTATAGTGCCATGCCAAAAAAGAAAGATAACTGATAATCAGCAAACTGAGGGTTCTTAAAAGGATACATGGTTCACATTCTTTGTCAAAGATAGCTGCCTTCAGGAGTTGCAATGACTGAAAAAATAAATAAAGGATTATCGGGAAAGTGACTATAGATGCAGAAGATCACTGACATGCAAAGTGATAAAAAGAGAAAAAGACAGAATTTCAAAAATCAACTATTTGAATTTCTCCAGAAAAGACGTAGAAGGTATCTAGTGGCAACTTTTAAGAATGAGCAACCAGGAATGACCACTAATCCGCATTTACAATACACCTCAACTTCCGAAAGATGCTTGAGGATGGTGGTGATCTTAACACGGATCAAAACAACCCAAAAACTGAAAGGCATTACTTAGGATGATCAAGCGGTTGAAATTTTTATTTTTTGAATAAGCAAAGAGAAATTCACTAAGAGTCACCCAAGGGATTGCCAATCCATTTACGAAAGGAAAAGAAGAATAACTAACGAGTGGAATACATTTCACCTTGCCACATAATAAATACTATTAGCAAACTAAGCACAGAAAGGAAAAGAAGAATAACTAACAAGTGGAATACAGCCAACAAAAAATGAGCAAGCATCACCAACGAACACCACTTCAGAAGCAAGCTAATAAGAAGCAGAATAATCATTTTGTAGTTACCAAGATTCAATTACCGAATTACAACCCAGCACGAGACTTTCAAATCTGCAATCGGTCACAAAATGGAGGTTTAACCATCACTTTTTATATTGTAACAGAAAACTGGAGTATTTTATCCAGTCCAAATCTTTTTATTCCAATATCAAATCTCCTATCAGTCACAAAAATGGAGGTTCACATTCATAAATTAACTATCACACAGTGAACAACTAAAAGCAAGATTGGGTAAAATACCCAATATATCCTCTTAAGATGCAACATCTAGAAGAAATTTCTTTACCGTAAAGGCAAGCTCTTTAATTTGCATCCTAAATACAGCTTCCTCAGAAGGATCAACATCCTCTGGTAATGCTATGCAGTCCCACCACCTGAATGCATGAATGCAATTATTGGTCATGAGTATGTTCATGTTTAACAAATAAATCTTGAATAGGTCAAACATGACAGAAAAGTTACCTTCTCTTGTGACCAATTGATATTGGCTTCCATGCTTCTAAAAGTAAGGGCATATGAAAGTTGTCCATAACATGAGCCGTGTCTTTCATATAACTACTCAAAAGAATTGCTTTTGACTTCCTATACCTTAATATAGTGTATGCTATTGCCTGAAAAATGACAACCAATGTATTAGCTATCCAGACCAGCTTTATTAAACCTGTGTGGTAGAGATCTGCGGATCAAAATCAAGGTATATCTATAACCTTGTTATAAAGCAACGACATAAACTTTGCTTTGTGCGTGGTATACTCACTACCAACCAAGAACTTAAACAGTTTAAGTATATGGTAATATTCTATGATCCACTTGTCCTGCACTAATGAAGCACGACAATATAATAATTTAAGCAAACAAGAACAACCACCTTGCATTTTCTCACCAGGTGCGTCACCCAAATAGACCATGCCGAACTAAATTAGGCCAATGTAACAAAAAGTATATGTGCCCTCAGCACAACAGTCTTATAACAAGATCTCAGATAAAGCATAAAAAAGGAAATTCAATGCCCCATTGAGCCGCCCACATTTCCTGACCAGGAAGGGCAATTTGACAAGATGGTATAGGATGAATCGTTAACATCAATTGTCAATATCATTGTTTTTGGCAGTTCATATAGTTCAAGCATGATCATCCACCCCATTCCTCCTCTACCAATCCCTAAAAGAAATAACAAGTAGTAGAGTGACACTTACCACAAGTGTAATCATAGTCAATCTCGAAAATGTGCCCAACATTAAGATATGAGTAAGTGTCAAAGGAAAAACTGTGGCAACAAGTTTCTTTGGTAGAACAAATTCATTTTGCATCACCAGAAAAAATTACAAGAAATAGGGTTGCGAAATGAAACATAGGAAGAGGAATAAGAAACATGGAAACTACTTAAAGAAGAAATTACTTTGGCTGCCAGAATGAAAATGTCATTTGTTTCTGCAGTGAAAAGAAAAAATGAAGAAGGATCAATAGAAATAGACAACACGTTAAAATAAAAATAAAAATAAAACCTATTGATAATAAAGATTAAGAGCTTCACCATTAGCATGTTGTATGAATTGGAGAAGAGCCTTTGTGGAAAAGGCTTCTGACTTCTCTCCAGTGCACAGTAAAGAATGAAATGAATTCCAGTCAGCATCTGCACACGCTTTGCTAAAAAGGATTGCCGACATTACCAAATGAACTAATCCACAGAGTAGCCCCATAAAAGAACATACTTACAGCAAGCTTATACATGGCGTAAGAAAGCAAAACATGTGACTCAAAAAACATGATGGCAATACTGCTATTACACATCAGAACTCAGTTGTTAAATTCAATTTCCAGATTTACGATTCAAAACTTTTGATGCTAGGATTGGGCTGTATTTATATCTTGGAAAGTAGCCTTCTTGAGCATAAATTAAGAAAGTATCATCGAAATCATAAAGAAATGTAAACATCAAGAAGATTTCTTTCCATACTCATGCTTTTGGTCCTTTTCATATCATACCAATACAACTTGCTTCTTAGCAGGAAAATAGTGAGAGACCCAAATCTCGAGGAAAAAAGTATATCAAAGCCCCATACCTGCAATAGTAAGCTTCTTGACATCCCCCGGAACATGGAGTAACCGGTGGCAAGGAAAATTTGTCTGAGTATGGCAATACTATTTCACCATTCATCAATGATTCAACAATTTCCTTGGGCAGAGGTACC
This sequence comes from Eucalyptus erythrocorys, assembly GCA_014182555.1. NCBI lineage: Eukaryota > Viridiplantae > Streptophyta > Magnoliopsida > Myrtales > Myrtaceae > Eucalyptus > Eucalyptus erythrocorys. The sequence goes on from CM024607.1 coordinate 10,902,925, forward strand.
TTTGCTCTCTTGCTTCCTGAAGCACATTTACGAGAGTCGTCATAACTTTTCTCATCTGTGACGTCGTCTCCATCAGATGAGTCAGATGCACCATGCTCATTTGAAACATCGGAGCATGAACCAGTGTCACATCCATGGCTTGAAGAGAGACCTAAATCTTGAAAAAACAATCTTCTTCCAATTTGAAGTTCTAATGTCCCAATAAAGCGAAAACAGAAACTACATACTAGACAATCAATCTGCAATAACAAAAGAAAAGGAGGTGTTAGCCTGTGCATGATCAAAGGTCCTGACAAGTGGTTATTGGGATTTCGTGCCAGCAATACCTTATTTGAGGGATGTTGACACCCAAAAAGCATTTGATCCCTTAAGAGAAGCTCCTCTTCTTTAAAATCCACATCAGCATATACACCTGGAAAACAATCATCCAACAGATGCTCAATGGTAGAAAGGCTGACCGTAGAAGCCACTGTGCAAGAGCACCTTCATTGCATTAACAATCCAAAAAACAATATAATTCAACAGTGCATGAAATTTTTTAAACTTGAGCTCATGTTGCCTAATCAGAAACTACATAATTAAAATGGAGAAACAACACAATGTAAGTAATAGCAAGTGGCACTGCACACAGGTCATCATAGAGTAAATTATGTGCCTGGAATGGACGCTCCCAATTAGGCTGAACAATGAATATACTCTCTCTCATGACTTCAGAAAACAAAACAGTACACGGAGATTCTTCTCTTATTGCCCTCATCAAACGCAAAGAAGCATCTCGCATATCTTGGTGTACACTTTAAGTAAAGTTTGCAGCTTTCAGGTCAATGTCATTTGTTTTTGCACAATTCATCTGTTTCCATAGGCACTCATGCGCCGGCAAATTTCACTGGAGAACTATCGATGAAAATGGAAAAACATCACCAACAACACAACCAATTTCACAACAGCAACTCGCCATCCTCAGGAATAGCAACTGCCTCTAAACGATTAAAAGTCGCGGAGTGATCCCGCACCAAAACAAGAGACAACAGTCAGATTCGAGAACTCAGCCAGGTAGTAGCACAATGCCAGGCGTATGAAACTCATTTAAAAAAAAAAAAAAAAAAAAAAAAAAAAAGAAAACCCAACTTATCGAGCAGGAGACCGGTCTTACCTTTCCCGAAGTCGCCGTCTTGTCTCACCTTGAGGCGGCAGCCTTCCCGCGAGGCCAAAAGCTGGTCAAAGTAATCCTGAACGGACGAGATTTCAGGCAGCCATCGAAACCGAAAAGGCGGGAGAAAAAAAACAGAGGGAAAAAATGCGAAATCTGCTCGACCCTATCGCCGTCATGCTCGATACTCTCGAGTCTCCACCGAGCATCCCGCCCGCGACGCGAAAAAACACGGCGCGGTCGCGTCGCGAAGATGCGAATGCGAAGGGGCGCGAAAAGCGGACTCGTTCCTTCTATTCGACGACCGCAACAACTTGCTCGTTCGTAAAAAGGATCGATTGAAGGCGCAGGAGGAGTATTACCTGGATTTCGCGAGGAGGAGGGGGTTGGAGGAGGGCGGAGATTTCAGAGGCGCACTTCTCGTCGATCGGGCAGACGACTTCCATTCGGGAATTTGCTTCTTTCTGCTCGAGCTCGAGAACGCTCTGCGGATTTTTCCGGCGAAGGCAGCGATGGCGAACTCTCGATCCCGAGTTGTAGTCCGCGCTTCTTCTGCTGCTCTTGGGTTCTTGGCGGCGGCGCGGCGCTACTCGGCGTCCATACATGTACTTAAGAAAAAAAAAAGAAAAACTTCAAGTAGCCACTTCAAAGCTAATTTTAGCCTAAAAATGTCACGTGGACAATCAGGATTAACTGAATAAATTTATGCGAAAATGACGTCAAAAGGTGATATTAACTTATGAATATTTGCAAACTTCTCTAAAATTTATGAGGGACTTGTATGTGAACTTCTCTTTTGTTGGATAAAATTTCATAGAGCATGTAAATCGTTCAAAGTAAAATGAAAAGCATAAATGTAGAATTAGCATTTTTTTTTTCCTACGTAAAGTACGATTTTAACCTCGTAGTTAGAATCAGAAATTACGTTGTTCGCAAGTAAATGCCAAATTTTAAAAATAATAATAATAATTGCATCGGACGTTATTAAAAAGTTCTTCTGCACTATTCATTCTATCCATCATCGATGCATTTCGTGTTTCATGAGACGATTTCTGTAGAAGTAAAGGAGCAAATTACTCCCGACCAATTTCAGGTAAACTCATCATTCACCAATTACTCTCTAATGAGAAAATAAAATGATCTCAGTTTAATACATGACCACTTCTTCTGTTCAAATGTGCCTAATCATAGACCATTCATTCCACAACGTGATCAATCTAAAATAAAGATGTCACAGCTGCGGTCCAGGACCCACCCAATTTGCACAAGCGAATCTTCCAAATAACCAAAATCGCTCATACATCTGACGAAGCCCAAAATCCTCCTTGAAAGTCATCAGTACTGTTTAAAACCTAAATAATACATATGTATTGCGTTTCTAGAAAGTGAGAATATCGACTTCAAGACGCACTTAACCATTAATTGCGACACTGGAACCTATGAAACATTAAAAATTTAAGGAAAAAAGAATCTTAAAACACACAAGATATATGCCAAAAAAGCTTTATGGGGTATCTTGCTCTACAGCTCGCAAAATGTTGATATTTTCAAGGGTACTAGTACAACATAAACTTAAAAACTCGTCTATGAAACTAATGCAACATGAATTGCAAACAGCAAATCTCGTGATCCAACGAAGATGACTAAAATTAATAGTGAGCCAAGGCCACGACCCACTTATCATCGGAAAACCAGCAACGGCTGGTGAATATCGTAACTCCCCAAGAACTGAGCTGGAAGATTATCTGACCGAATAATAAACAGGATGACATAAATATACAATCGCTTTCGCAGCTTTTATGAGTTGCTGCTAAATGCTTCCGAAGAACTGCTCCACAGATGGGGAAGTGAACACGTTGGAGGCTGTCCTTTCAGGTCTGATGGGGGTCACGTGAAGTTGGTACTTGATGAATCTCTGCAAACAAATGCGTCATTGCATGTATATACTCGTTGTGTGATGAGATCATGAAGGCAGATAGTACCCATTGAGCAAGAAGAGAAAGCAAAAACTTTACCGCTAACTGAGAGATGACTTCAGGGTTTGTGTCAATGTGCCAGTCTGGTTCCAGCTGCCGAACAAAAGAGGAACGCCCGTTCTCTGTGCTACAGAAAAGAACCTGCACATGAATTTCCCAAAAATCACGTATGCATTCAAAGTGAAAAATACATAGCAGATAATATGAATCGGTGATTTTGCAAGTCTAATTCAGGCCATAAAAGGATGCTGGAGATCCCGAAGTCCTTAAGAAATAAGTGAGACGTAACCATCATTCATCCAACTCATCAACCACACAATAACACACTATTCGACTTTTGATTGTTGATTGCTCTCTTCAGCACCTAAACACCTGCGTGCCCCATTTAATTCCACTACTTTCTATCATTAATCTCAACAACAATCCACTCCATAATTCTGTGACCTTCTTCAAACGGGAATTGGTTCTTAATTGCAAAGACTCTGCACCTACCCTAAAAAGAAGGACTGCACCATGCCTAGAAACAACTTTTTTTCAACAATTTCTACGAAGCAAAGAAACCACTGTAATTTTCTTCTGAGGCTTATGCATATGAACCCAACTGATGTTTACATATTACACAATTACTCTCAACAGGTCCAGACCTTCTGAGTCCCTTGCTTACACTACATATCAATTCAACTGAGGCAAATCATATAGGCTTTACTATTGCCCAATCATACAGCACAGCTTTATCTTTATCAACATATTCTTCAGCTTCAACGCGCTAGGAGTAATGAGTCTGTTGTGCTGCTATGTCGAATGTGCATATGGCTATGATGAGGATCACAAGGAACAGAATTATATTCTCATGGAGTAGCATCTGGTAATAGACTGGTAACATTGCTCATAATATAGATTAACTATGAAAATAAATGCCATGAAGAAGTCCCCTCCAACCCAGAATCCAATTGATTAAAGAAAGAAGAAAAGCTTGGGATAGACGATCATGCAGAGGGAAAAAATTATTAGCATGTCACACATGCAACAATACAGAGGCCAGCTTAGGTTCATATCAGGTACTTATGTACCTTCTCCCTGATCAGACCACCCGACGTAAAGACTCCAGCATACTCCAAGGCCTGAAGAATTTTTTTCTGCACATATGAATCAAACAACTTCAACAGGTAGCACAACTGGCTGAAATAACACAAATTGAGGAAATTGCCCCAGCAATACAATTGCTATCTTAAGAAACAGAATGACACAAAATGAAGTATGATTAAGAAAATATATGATGCCAATACAACATAATCAAAATAACAGAACCATGGTATACTAACAGCAGTTCTACATGAACAAATTCGAAGCTAAAGCTAGGTTATAACGAGAATTAACAAGGTCCCAAAACCAGAAGTAACTACAGCAAAATAGTCCACACAAAACAAGCACATTGTGTGCAAACATAGCGGTTTAGTAAAATCATTAGTGCAACAACCATACACTTCTTACTGGGAGAATTCTAGCAATGGTACTGGCATTCAAGGTGCAAGAATGAGAAAATGCTCAAGCAGAATATGAACAATTCTCGACACTGTTGTCCAAATAGATTCCATTCAGTATTTTGCAAATACCTCACTCTCGTCGTCAAGAACTCTCTCCATGAGATAAAGATCACAAAATTTGGTGATCTCCAAAAGTACTTCCAACACAGAGGATCTTACAGTTGCTTGTTTCTGCAAAAAGAAGTACTAAATCAGGCAATACTCATGCAAAACAAATGTGAAAGTGTAATGGGACCCCACAAAGGATTCTATTACCTGAAGCTCCTCAGGACTACTTTCCTCAAGAACAACTCCGAGCAAACGACATGTGACCTGAAGAAATAGCTTAAGCATCAATGCATGACTTGATGAGGGAAAGAGAAGTAAAAAACCTTGGTGCTTATCAAAAGCTAAAGAAGATAATCGTTTCCACTACATTAAAATGCAAAGAAAAGCATAAATTTTTAATCCAGAACACAGATCAACAACCTCAATTATCCAAGACAGGAATCAGTATGAAACGTGAATTAATGACAAGGATCAGATAGTAACTACAACCATGAGCAAATGTACAATACCATGATTGATAATCCATATAGAAGATATTGCACTTCATGGCACAATATTTGCAAAGTACTAAAGACAAAAATTGTTACACTAATTACCTTTCGGCCTTCACTCAATTTTTGCCTCACTATCTGCCCCAATGTTGGCTGAAAATTAATAGGGAACGACATCAAAGCTAGAATGAATAAATTAAAACACAAGATAAATCACAAAGATGAAAGTTAACACTTACCTTCACAGGCTGGAAAAACTCATCAACAACATTTTGTGCCCTTAAATCCTCTGAAGTTGAACAAACTCCAGAAGACGTTGAGGCTGTATTTGTTTGAGGAGGTAGACCCGAACTGGCAGGTGAAGCAGCTTGTCTTTTTTGTATCCGTCTTTGAGGACCTCTAGGTGTCCTCAATAACCTCCATGTAAAAACTACAGCAACAGCAAACCCAGCAATTGCCCCAAGCGAGCGCGAATTCTAAATCCAAAAGGATCAGGGTGCAGTGTGAGAATTAGGCATCAGTATGGGCATCACACATATCATGCTGTCAGACAATGAGATTTACTAATCTAAGATAAGTGATCACAGAAAGACTAAAGACCTTGACAGAACCTTGTAGCTCCCAGATATTTTTCCTATGAGCATATTTTAGGAACCATATTATCTACATCATTTTATATCATTAAGATATCTGCAGATACTCCTGTAGGAATGATTAAACTAGATGGTGTTTGGCATAGCCGTGGGCGGCAATTACATCTTGTAAAAGGGGCAATGCTCCTCCAATAAGGTATTTGGCAAACATTTAGAAGCTGAAACACCCCAAAACTGAAGCATTTTGTAGGAGAATTTAACAAGTGCTATGAATATAAAGTTGTGTTATCAAACACATTTAATAATCGTAATCACAGCTCATCACACAGCTACACCAATACCGAATGACCACTTGAACATAATAGAAGCCAAAAATGTTCTACATTTTTCCTGACCATAAAAATCAATACCATTAGGGTGCGTTTGGTCTAGGCACAAGGCACGCAGGTATAGTGAATTTGTGCCACTCACCACTTCCTTCCTCTTCCTCCATATTGTTCCTTACCCTCCATTATCATGCCATTCCATCCATCAGCACTACCGAATTTGTTGTCACCACCTTCATCCCTCCAAAATTACCACCACTCTCGTTCCTCCTCCACCATCCCCCCTCACCACCAAATCATCTACAGTGTAGCCTCTACTAAATTTAATTCTGAATCCACTTTCCTTTGAATAGTACATTACAGTGTAGCTGAAGGGCATCTTAGCATAGACCATCAGAATTATAAGGAGAATACATAAAAGCTTTCTGGAAAACTACTAAAGAACAGTCTTGTGCTTTCCTATGGATGCGGGTACTGTTAGGATAGGGAAGCCCAGCGTGTCAGAAAGGTAGCAGATTCTGGAAGAATTAATAGTAAGTTAAAGGCATGACAACATCAAAGGATTCTTGGTGATGAAGCTAGTTAATTAAGATGAATAAGATATATGATCTGGGTAAGGGCCTGAAGGCAGATGTACCAAACGTGATTAGAAGGTTTTAACTTTTCGAAAAGGATATGAAAGTTAGCATTGCGGAGTAGTTAAAAGCTAAATTTCTTGAAGACGAGCCACTCCCACAAACTGGCTCAAAATGATGAGAAGTGGCAAGCGGACAGATACAAAGTAATCCCTCACTGATCGGACTCCGACCGCAGTCAATGGAATATTATTCAGCAGCAACACCAAGCCTTAATTTTTATCAGCCCCAATTATACCCAGAAGTATCATCCAGAGGTGGCATTAGTCCCAAAACCCTCTACAAGGACCATCAAAACACGACCTTGCCCCTGACCAAACATAAGCGAACCCAAACAAGCACCAACCTTTGCGACCAAATCATATGGAAATCGCAATCAAAAGAGCACAAACAAAAGAAAAAAAAAAAGAAAGAAATCAGTCACACGAGCCAAAGGCAGCAATTCGACGCGATATAAGAGCAGCGAATGGATCACAAAATCCTCTATCCCTTGCAAACCAAAAAAGGCGACGGAGACAAAGAGGAATCCGACGACGCACCACGTTGTTGAGCGAGATCGAGAAGATGTTGGAGAACTTGACGGTGAGGTAAGCCCCGAACCTCCTGATCAGCTGGACCAGCTCGTCCTTCGAGGTCTCCGCCATGGCCTTTCCCCCCGAAATCGGCCGTCAAAACCCGCCGTTGGCCTTTCCGCGGAGAGAGACTTTTCCGGCCCGCCGGCGACCGAAACCCGCGTGGAGAGATAGAGAGAGAGAGAGAGAGAGAGAGGCGGCGAGGCTGGCTCGATGCTTCTTCGCGTCAATGGTGGAACCTCACAAGCAGGGAGACTTCTGATGCGATCTGCTCGCTTTTAATTTTTTTTCTTCTTTCCTTTTTTTTTTTTTTTTTCCTTGTCAGTTTAGGGATTTTACTTTTCAGTTCGGGGCACGGGCACCCAATCCATCGGGACGAGTCCGAACCCGAACCCGAAACCGATACCGACCCCGAACGGGTTTGTCTTGACGGGTTCCTTATTGGACCGGACTCGGGTCGTCGGATGGGGGATGAGGTTGGGCCCCCGGCCTAGCATAGAGAGTAAACGGTCCAGGTCAAAGAAGACCAACCAGCTGGGCTCTTAGAGAGACTCAGTAAATTCTGATCTTTTTACCTTCTTTTGTCGCTTGCTTGTTCTTTGAATTTAGGGAATAATTATACAAATAATCCCTAAACTTTGATATGATGTGTGATGTGATCCCTAAGCTTTGAATTTATTCAATGTGACCCCTGAATTCGTAATTTATTCAATATGACCTCTAAATTTTTAATACATGTTCAATACAATCCATGAATTAAATTATATGAAAATGTCCTTAAAACCATAAATTTTCGAGTTATCAGAGACGGTGGGCGCCGCATTTCACAGTTCCTCTCTCACACCTGTTGCTCTGTAATCTTCGGTCATTGGACGCACATGCCAGAACCAAAACAGCCTTTGAAATTCAATGGCCCATCCGAGACAAGAATGTCAGTCACCGTGAGCGACAGACAAAACGTAAGAAAAGGACATGGACGACGTATGCAGGGTGGGGGAAGCAAAGGACTCCTTTTCGCTCAGTCCACGGCCTGAGGAAGCGATGGTGGGTCTGCAGTTGCCGGTGCATCATCGACCACCGGTAGTTCGGTCACGTCATCGAGTGGTTCCGGATCCAACAGCGCCTTGTCGATCTTGCCGTGTCCCCCATTCCCGTTCAGCAGCACCTCTCTCTCCAGGTGAAAGCAGTAGGTCTCGAACACCCTCGAGCTCACCACCACCCCGAAGTCCAGGAGGAAAAGCAGCTCCATCTCGAGCCTGTTCAGCTCCGCGTTGCTCACCCCGCCGACTTTCGCGTAGAACGCGTTGTTGTAGTGCCTGCGCAAATTCGCCAGAGCCAAGTGATGCGGAGATATGGCATTCTTTAAACAAAGATAACGATGCATGTACGGATAATCCGCTCCAGAGCTAGAAAGGTTGGATTTCTGTCTAGATCTGTGAGCAACTATGGATCAAGAGCTAGAAAGGTCCTACACCGACAGGGTTCTGCCGGCCGTGACCTATAGAAATAAAGGAGTTCCTACATAAGTAAGATGGGTTGGCTTTCCCCGTCTTTCTTTTTCCAGCCGAGGAACTAATGAGATCTCAAGAACGCCTAATTTTTTGTCCTTAGATTTGGCAGAAAGGCTTAGCGAATGTCAACGGCCACTTTTCTCGGATCTCCTGGAAATTTTTTTGAGTCTGTGTCGTTCTAATCACAAAATGATAGAGCCTAATCTTGAGCTTTTCCAGGACTTGGACCCTCAATCGGCTTTCTTTTGGATAAGGAGACGGTCTCAGGCTCTTATAAACTTCCAAACCATCCATGGTCACATATTTAGAAATCTGACCATTAAGTCTATACTCAAACATTCTTCGAATTAATCAGCTCGATTAACTCAGAACGTCGGGATGTCAATCACTCAATCAAGTAAAGGCGCTGAGTTAACAAAAGATGTAAGCACGCACATGAATTTTGGCGGCACACTTACTCATCATCCAGCATCTTGGAGGCGACCATGACGCTCGTGACGAGCAACCTGTGCACATTCAGCGACACCACGAGCGAGTCCGGGTGCTTATGCACCAACCTGTCTATGTACACGAATCCCACCACGAAACAGGACGGGCTACAGCCCGTGTACTTGTATATCCTCTCCAAGTACTTGGGTATGCTTATGTTCGGCGGCCTCGCACCATGGAATCCATCCAAGCTCTTCCCGAGCATTGCCGACCCGTGGCCGCCAAGCCCATTTAGCTCCCGGCTGAGGCTCTCCAGGAGCCGGTCGTTCCGAGCCACTAGCCTCTCTAACACGAAAGACAGCACGGTCAGCACCCGAGGAAGGGTGGCCTCTACTTGGCTCAGCTCAGGCCCGGGTTCCAAGCCGGTGCAGTCGCCGGCGGCTAACATTTAGATGCCATCCTGATGGAGGCTCTTGCTCGGCAGAGGAAGGAGAGTTTAAAGGAACTCGATTGAGTGGCCAAGAATGAGTGTTCCGAGAGCGATGCGCGTGTTATCCTGGGGAACACGCTTTAGGTGGCTCACATGAAGTGGGATTTCGACACGTGTACAGCCGTTTTGTCTGCGGCTGATACTTCTCGTACGGGAAGAATTTAAGAAAGCTCGGTCGTACTTCATTGAAAGGAACTCAACGCTACGCGAGTTACCTTCTGAATTATGCGTTCATTTTGCTTATACTGCGTTCCTTGCGCCATTTAAAGGGATGGCGTTTAACTTGATAAGGTCCAACTGATAACCCCATAACCTATCGATCAATCGAAAGAGATAATTCGTCGAATGAACTAAAATCTCTGTTTCATGCGATGATCAAGACAGCCTCTTTGGTCAAGCTCGAAAGAATTCTAATCTCGGTGCAAAATTGGAGAGCGGAAAAGAATTGTCAACGTTGATTGTTCGGCCGAAATATGGAGAGTTTAACAATGACGAACCTTAATATATCTAGTGAATGCGCGAAATTTTTATCTATACACTGTGGTCACTGGACGAGAGTAATTTGTCTTCCTCATTTCCTATTTCGGTCGTGGATAGCTGAATACCCGACTTGGAATTCATTTTATTCCACTCATTCTCGACACGGAAGAAAGCCCACTGAAACCGGCGAAGCATCTCCAAGGCAGTAATGGTGAAAACCGTGAGGTAGTTATGGCGGAGATGGGCAGACAATTTGTACGTCCAAGTGCAACGCAGGATCAGATTGCTGCCTATCACCCAAACATAAACCTGCAATGTCATAGGCTTGATTAGTTGGAAGGCACTTTGTAATGGTCCTGCAAAAGCAGCGATCACAAAAAACAAAGCGAGACGCATAATTTGGCGCAGCTAGTGAGTCAAAGTAATGAGCTTCACCACAAGCATCGGCAAGGTATTTTGAACATAACAACCTGAAGCATCACTATAGTGCTTACCCATTTTCGTCCATACAGAAGTGATGATACTGTACTTGGTTTGCCGAACTTGAAAATCCGGGTGAAGCAACTGCCAGAAAGAAAATCAAAATATTACATTTTGCAAGTGAGAGAAATTACTGAACTTCCAAATTTCATCAACGCTGGACGTAGGTCCAACACAATCATAAAGAGGCTATGAGGTTAATAATCAGCGACTCCTATGGTAACCAGTAATATCACAAGCACGACTTCCTTTTGAGAACAAACTTTATACTCATCAAAGGCAGATTATTCTCACAATAAAAGCTCAAGCTATGGCATTCAAAATGTAAGATAATGTTGTATTAACTAGGGTGACGTACCTCAAATCCCAATCTCGGGTCACGTCCCAATAAAATGAATACAAAGAATTCAAGACACTCGAGAGAAGCCAGAGAGGCCGGTAAAAACTTATCCACTTTTCCGGGAATACATGATATTTAAGGGCTGAGAGAAAAATCACTGGCACCGCTGTTGAATATTTCAAAGCTGAAAACAAAAGCACAAAAACCATTAGATATAATAGTTGACAAGGACAAAAGAGTATCATATCCATGGATACAATAGATGTCCTAAGACTGTTGAATTGGACCAAAACCAGGTAAAAGGAGATGGAGGAGGAGGAGGAGGAGGAGGAGGAGAAAAGAGAAAAGCCCAGGGGGCGGGGGGTGTGGGGTAGCAGAGAGTAGGAGATGTGTGAAATAGATCTTCAATATCCCTAGCTACACTCATGTCTTCCTCAGGTATATACAAGAAAATCTTAGTCCTTGGAAATGCCATGACAGGATAAATACAAATTTTCCAATTGAAGGCAATTGAAAAGGAAACAGGCTTGCAATAATTATCACATCTTTCACACCAATTTTGCAAGTCCTTAGAAGTCTAGGAGGTAACTGTAGAGCCTGAGACATTTCATGTTCCCACAGAGTGAGCTGGGAAGTAAGTATAAAGACAATAATCAACCACCCAAGACTTCATGTTGAACAAGCAGTTCTACAAATTGAGATGCTGCACTGCACGAGAATGGCCAACATATGCAAAACAAAAATTGCTTTCTGTCCCATCAGTTAAAAAATGAGCATAATCTAAATGTCGGTTGGCCTGGACCCAAGATCAAATTTGCTCTATGCATACCAAAGATGCTGTGGTTGACACTTAGAAATCCAACTCTAGTCATATTATCAGACAGCAGCCAGAAGAATATTTGATTCGTGCAACAAGAGGACTGGATATGCATGAGGCAGTCAAACATTCCAGATCTAAGTACCCATTCAGCACATGTGATTATAATATGAGCAAATCAAGCTAAGCAAATTTTCTCCTCTGAGACTTGAAGTTCAATTCATTTGCTAACTGAGATTATTGTAACATTAAATGCTTGATAATGGATCTTCTCCAGCAAACGAAATGATCCAGAAGAAGCTGAACAGAGTACAAAGATATATGAGACAGTAAGAGTGAAAAGGATCCACACCATAGTTTCCTTGATACAAACACCATGAAGGATAGATAAAATAAGTGATTAACACGCATGGGGGCCCAAAAAGTTTGCAAATGCCAAGTAACACGATTATGTTAATAGATGGCCAATTATCAATTTGATGAACTTCATCATATATATGGAAAGCCTGGAGATGCTACCATTCAAAAGCGTGTTTCTTTCTCCAGTATCCTTGTACTGTCGGAGGCATTGGAACAAACGAAAAAGGTATGGCAACACTAAAACAATAGGAATCGCAACGGAGTGGCTTCCACAGATAGAATCAGCTTCAAACCAAGCAATAGTGGCGACCTGCAAGAGTTTTACAGATTTGTATTAATTAGACCTCACATAAGCTCCACAAAACATTCTCAGTAGAGAAATGACTCTACTCTGTGCTTGCACACAAACATTCCACATCACATCCCCAAAGATTAAGCTATTTGACCCTGAACAGGAAGTGCTAAGTTACTGACAGTAAACCTCCAACCAGCCACACTGGTGATCCAGGCATACAGTCAAGTATCTACCAGAAAAGCTCATTATTTTCTTTTTGACTACTAAAATTCAGTGTATGCCTACCATTACAACATTTAGGCATACAGTCAAGTATCTACCAGAAAAGCTCATTATTTCCTTTTTGACTACTAAAATTTAGTGTATGCCTACCATTACAGCATTTTCAAAAGTATGTCCCTCATCATCTTCATTAGTCAAGTCCTCCAAGAGTTACTTACTTAGACATTTAATCTAAACATCAATACCATACCATCCACTATAACTTTGGGCACAACACCCCAAAGCGACAATGACCTACTGACCTGTCGATGGACCATCCGACATACTGAGCGCTCCAAATCTGAGAAAACCTGCAGATTACAAGGTGACAAGTGCATAAATAAAAAAATAAATATCTGAACAACGAACAGTCCGTTTCCGGTTTCTAACAACCATGCAAGGAACCTTGCTAGTACTAGTGAATTATAAGCCTAATGAGATTAGTACCTTGGACATGGAGGTCATAATATCAGCCAAAAAGAAGTCGGAGAAGCTTATTGCCTGTACATGAAAGATGATGATCAGGGCACAAATAATAGACTAGAAACTATGAGCCTGCATAATCTACCCTTGAAGACCAGTGAGTCATGGAAACACAGAGATTTTAAGGGACAAACAAGTCAGTGCACTTCTTTATCCTGACTAAAATCCTTTTTACATAGCTAGTTTACAAACAAGTCAGTCTTTTTTTTTTCCCCAGCTAAGTTCCGACCCAAAAAATAAAACCTAGAAAGCATAGATTTTAAGGGAAAAAAGAAAGACGACTTGCCTAGGGCTGCTATACCAGGCCTTAAGTAACCTTTCAAAAGGATGATTCCTTCCTTCATGTGCCTTGACAAGAAAATCTACATCTAGCATATCCTAACACACTCAAGGACTTATTGCTGGGCGCCGTGCCCAGAAACTAGGAAAGGTGCAGAAGCAACAAAATTGAGTCCAGCAAGGGTGCAATGGTGATACATCACAATGTACATAATAAAGCAATCACGGTGTGTATCAAGAAGTTTCACACTTCAACAAGTGTCTTACACTATGCAGATTTCGCAAGGCTCAAAACACAATGGTCATCTTTTAACACCTACAGACATGCGCCACAAATGTCAATCTGATCTCATACTTTCCATGAAAAATGTCCATGACGTCATCACCCCATAAAAAAGGTTTGGACCAAGAGAAATAAAAAAACAAGATAAGCAATTTATGTAACAAAATCACATCAAATTAAGTTCAACAACCAAGCCAAAAAGACTCAACAAGTCAAAGCAACCCATATCAAGCAATACTAGACAGCCTTTCAAATCATCTGAGAGAGAGGGGAAGAGAGGGAGAGAGAGAGGGAGAGTGAAAGTACATGTTGATGCTAATTTTAGGTTAACTTCATATTATCTTAGGAGTATATTTTGCAACAATCCAAGAATGAAGAATAAGCTAACGGAAGAGCCCGAACTTGCCTGAAGTGGAAAAACTATCCTCCAGAGAGTCCTTAAAAAGTAGAAGCGAGACGACAAATAGAAAATATCAAAAGGAAATATCAACACCATCACAACAGCAGCATACAGAAGAACCTGCAATCAAAAGCATCAGAAAGTTTGAGCATACTTCCTGCTTGTGAGAAACTCATTGAGTTACTTTAAGACGGAAAAAAAATTCGGGCATCCCAAAACGCATTGACGTACTTTAAGGTGTAAAAAAATTAGGTTGTCCCAAAAGCATTTTCGTACAAAGTAGGAGTAGATATTGAGACATATAAATTCAATCCTTTGCTAGAGACCCATCATCCAAAATCTGGTCGTTATGACGATAAATACAGCAAGAACTGATAAGAGAGATATAAAGCATAACCTAGGAACATCAAAGGCCACAGGGAAAAAACCATCTAGCCCAATAATTTCTTAGTGAATTATACACAGTTGTAGGTATATATAAATACATTTGTGAAACATTGTTCACAATTTGCTTAGGCAGAGTGGTTGCTTATAATACATGCAAAAAAAAACTTTTTACTCCAGATTTCCATATGAAGTGGCACAAATCTTCTTCCCAACAACAAACAGAAAGAGGAATGAGCAGCACACACTAATGAAAAAGACATTACTTTAGTCATGAAATAGGAAATTTATCCAAAGGAAAACCAGTATCATATTGGTTACCAGAAGTAAATAAAGCCCAAAATGAAACCTTCATCTCTTAGTTGTATAAACAATAAAGTTTCCTGACCACATGAGACCTAATCTGGTAGTATCAACTTTAAGAAAAAGAAGAAGATGTCACTAGTAAGAGCGGATGCATCTATTACACTGGTTGTGAAGCAGCCAAGGACACTTCTCCATGAGAGTATAGATACAGATAAGCAGTCATGCTTGTGGGAACGATTATTGTCATCCAAGTTGCACACTGCAAGACCAAAATCAAGCAATTGTGAGAACACACAAGCCGTAAAATACATTCGCCTTGAAAAAAGCAATATTAGCAGTATATTTATCTTTCAAAGCTGAACTCCTTAGCTTTTGCCACACTAAAGTGCTTGTAGCAATTGGGAAAAAGGCATCGTTGGACACAATTGGTTAAAGAGCTGAGAGAAAAAGCAGACGTGTAACTACATATTCCGGCATCCATCAAAGCTACAAGAACAACTGACATAGTACATTTCAAATTTCATTCATAGGCCTCATACACATAATGAATGTAAGTAATTTCTTAGCCACAGGAACAACTTGCAAATTTTTGCTAAAAACAAGTACTGAAGGAGCATATAAAGAGACTAAAGACAGAGGGAAAACATGTCAATGAGATCATAAGGAGGCAAATATTGCCTACAGTAAAAAATACAACACCTTCCATATCTCTCTGTGCGTAAGATGGTTCTGATCAAGATCAAAAATTTTAGCATAATTGACATTAGCTTGTGAAAAAACCCACAAATTGATACCCCAGAGCCAAACCATCATAGTCTGCAGGAAAAGAATTAAATTCATCACAGGATGAAATGAGAAACATTGATAAATGATGCAACTAGTATAGATTCATATCAAATCACAGAGCAGTAACTAACCACAAGAAGAAGAGGGTTATAGTACAAAAATGCCTCATAGAGGAACAGGTCCCGCAAATCCACACTCATTCTCATGACTGAATCCCATCCAAACTGCAGTTCAACATAAAGAGTTTAATTACCTTACGTATTTCGAGTAACAAGCCAATTATCAAAAATATCGACTGACATAATAGTTTCTTTTTATTACGCCAAGTCACCAAATATCTTAAACCTCACTGCAACATCATATGATTGATACAAAACTAAGTACTCACCTTGCAACAAATGAAACCCCAAATGAAGAATAATAGGACCTGGAAATCCAACAACAATAGAAAACTCAGAGAACAAGAAAGTGACATCGAGAGAGAGGGTAATACAGGTTCCCAGTGCACGGCACTCAAATTTTCGAGCAACTACTCACAAAAGGTTATGTTTATCAGTATGAGAACTCACGTTCGAGCATCTCAATTTTACTATACTACTATGCCGACACAATATTAAAGCCAACTGCATCAATGAGAAAATGTTGAATACTGCCACCAAAAAAATGCAGTGCATGGTAAGAAGGCCATATCTATTAATAGAAAAGGCTATTTCTCGAAGCAAATTGAGCCAAAAGATGTCGGTATTTGTTAATTGCTCAAGCAGAACCATTCCTAGTTGACATTTGCTTCACACAATAAGGATGAGAATGAATGAGAAAGGATGTTAGGCAAATTGATGAATGGGCTTTCAAAAGAAAAAAAAATAAAAAATTGACAGACAAATAGATTGATCCAAGAGAAAGCACGGGGAAAAAAGGCTCAGGAAGCTCCATACCATCCAACAAAATCCATGAGCGCAATGAGAAATATTACTATCTTTACCAATTCAGCTCCATAGGAGCACCCCTAAGCACAACCAGCACAAGTATCCATTTTTTCAGCAAGATAGCAATGCATTCAACAGGTGCCTCAAAGATCCACTTCACAGATCCAGATCAATTTTTTCGGCAAAATAGCAATTCATTCAACAGGTGCCTCAAGGATCCACTTCACAGATAAGCTGGAAGCATTGAGCCTTAAAGCTAAATCAGCAAGTATTCATGGCAATTGGCAACTTTCCATTATGGTAAGTGAATTGGAAATAAGGACACAACCAACAAAAATGACCTTGCAACAACCCGAAACCCCTTCATCATATCTACAATGATTATAATGATATAATACTCTGTGACTGGAGATATCTACTCCCTTGCTCCACTCTGTCCTAAAGAGTAACCAGGACAAAGACTAGATCATTTTCGTAAAATAGATCTTGACAACGATTAAACTTCAGCACCAGTAATCATGCTAATCCTTTATGCATGTGCTTTAACTAGTGAAATAATTAAATTCTTAGACGATACAAAAACCATCAGAAGTAATGCAAGCTACGAATTCTCTACAAATGACTAACATCTCTTTCGTGCCCTGCCATCTTTACTCCGAATCGGACATCTATCAAGCACCCGAGTGGAAACTGAACTTATGAAAGTTAGGACCTTGAATCTCCACAATAAGATAGGAGAAGGCATGATTGCTGTAGCGCTGATCGGCATGCTCCCAATCTTCAATTCATCCGTGGCGACTGAATACATCAGACCTTCCTCAACACCATTTCCAAGCTCACCGCCTGAAAGATAGATAATTCTAAACACGTCGAGCTCACACGCATTCCCCCCATTTCGAAGGAGGCAAAATCAACACCCGACCACGCTCCTACTCCTTACCGAGATCAGAGACGGCCGTTCTGCTCCCCGCCTTCCTCAAATGCGGACTATTAGCGGGCGCCGTCGCGAGGCCTCCGATCATAGATATAGCGGAAAGCGGAGATACGAAGGCCTTTCCGCACCACTCAGCCTAGACGAAAGGCCTGCAAATCAGCAAATCAGACGATCAGAGGCGCAAACGACGCCAACCGCGAGCAATAAACTCCAGCAAATCCGGAGCCGCCAGAGCAGCCGGACGAGCAGGAGCACCGACGAACGGCGGCCGACGCACTTGCGAGCGCGCGGGCGTCAATCGGAGACGCAATGCGCGACGCCGGCCTCGAATCGGCGGCGAATCGAAGCGAGATTCGGAGGAAAACGCAGGGATTCGGGCAGCGATCTGAATTCGCGGATTAGATCCCGGAGAAGATGATGATGATAGAGAGAGAGAGAGGAGGAGGAGAAAGCTCGATGACCTGGGAGATCGCGCATGAATGTGAGCGCCGTATCTTCAGTCGAACGCGATGGAGCTTGCTTCTTCGTCTTGCTTCGCTTGCTGGCGGTGCAGATCTCGACGTCCCCCCCGCCCTGATCTCGCGCAGCGAAGTTTGGGAGGAGGGGGAGTTTTTGAGTGAGCCGAGTCGGGGCCCGATTTGGTAAATGGCCGAGCAGTTCCGGGGTGAAATTGGAAACGGGGGAAAGCTCCTGGGCCCTTTTTGGAATTTTCCGCGAGACGTTTGGCCCCCAGGGATCCATTTCGGGACAGGAAGTAACGTGATTTCGGCTTTTAGGCCCAACTTCATTATAGATTATTGGGTCGTGCGGTTCTGTTGCTCCATATTTAATTTATTTTATTTTATTTTATTTTATTGGACATGTGATATAATTGGGGAAAAAAGAATCTTGGAGTTCTGGGATAGAGAGTCAAAAGCGTAGCGACACAAGGCACAGCAAAAGGGAAGGCCTAGATGTAGTACGGCAGGTAATACTATATACGGTGATTTTATGATAGGATGCAAAGCACGAGCTATATAAGGAAAATTCGAATATGAGACGATATGACGTATCGAACTTTGCACAAGAAAATGAGTTTTAATTATAATTCGATTGTTTGGTATATGGAATAAAAAGGATGTTTTAAGTCAGCATGAACTAAAGACATGATCTTGAGTAACCTCCCATGTGCATGACTAAGCAATTTGCAACTTAGTCCCTTGTGACTCTTGTTACTGGACATGTTTAATAAAGTTTGTTTATGTAGTTCCCTAACCTTACTTTTAATCCAACAACAATTTACATATCTCTATTTTTACAAATATCATTCGCATCACTTAAATGAAAAAAGAATGACATTAAAAAGAACAAATTGTCCATCCTATTACTCAGGGATATGGTGGTTTGGTTTCTAGTTAACTCTGAGTGTTTTTTATGGGTGTGAAAATTTAGAAATTGGAGATAAACAATTTTGCTCTAAAAATTGCATAGCAAAGTAGTTTCTAAAGATAAACCCCCTTAATGATAGGTTAAAAAAATAGAAGTGTGTAAATATTCATTGGATAAAGGTAAAGTGTGCTTTATTTTCTTTGTATTTTTCCTTTTTACTCAAAATGACATTGGGAACTGGCAAATATTAAGATTTAAAAAGAAAGAGATTCCGATTAAGGGTCCGTTCGTTTTGCGGAAAATAGGCCATTTCCGGAAAATGTTTTTCCAGAAGTCATTTTCTAGGAAAATGACAATATTTTATGGCATTCGGCTAAAACCTGAAAGTATTTCGAAAAATATTTTCCAGTGTTAGGTAAAGAAAATATTTTCCACTCACCAAATTGACGAGCGCGAGTGCCAAGCTTGAGGCTCGCCAAATCGATGAGTGCGGGTTTAAGATCGATGAGTTTGAGGTTCACTTGATTCGACGACTAGCCAAGAAAGAAGAAGATAGAAAACAAATAAAGAAAAATAAAAAAAAGGAAAAAAAGGAAATTAAAAAATAAAAAGAAAAAGGAAATTAAAAATAATTCAAATTAAAAAATAAAAAGAAAACTAAAAAATAATTTGAATAAAAAAAAAGGAAGAAGAAATGAGAGGAGAAAGTGAAGATTTGTAGAGGTGTGAGGTAAGAGAGATCAAGTACCACATTTTCCATTACTTTAGAAGACTTTTTTCTTTGGATGGAAAATATTGTCCCCAAGAAATTCATTTTTCATGAAATGAACACCGGAAAATTCGGAAAACATTTTCTCATAAATTATTTTCCGAGAAACGAACGGAACCTAAAATTCAGCCACTTTTGCCCCGGGAAAGAAGGGGGATGTTTGAAGATGAAGAAACTTGCGCGTAGGAAATGATGAGGGAATAAAATAGTCCAAGTAAGTTCGGCGATGTGCGTAGAAAGAAATTCTTCTGAATCGTTGACATTGCCGACGGGGCAATGAAACCGTTGACACAGGTGACGATTGATCCGCAAGCAGAGCGCAGGTGGCGGCGAGTGACTCTCAATCAGCCGGCAGTATTGGAGCTAATCATGCTCGCCTAACGACGGTGACGGTTGGTACAAAGTGATGTTGATTCACAAAAGTCGACAAAAACTTAAATCGATTAATGCGTGGAATAACCTTTCAACAGATTCTCTAGCATACAAGCCGAATCAAAACCTGTACATGGAAAATGAATTATGGGTTTGAGGTACATATGTGGGATGGCACTGACTCTGATATCCCGAAAAAAAGTTTAACTTGAAAAATTAAAATGTTAAATAAAAGAAACCCGTGATTATAAAAAGCATATAGAATCTATTGACAATATTTTCACGGAACAAATTAAAATATATTCGGTAACTTCGTGTGATTCAATATTGAATCAAATGTCAAACAAGATCTTTCGTCAAACCAATGTCTTATGTATGTTTTTCTAATGTTTAGCATATAGCTCCATTTTTGAAATTATCAATCTTATTTCGTGGATTATAATTGAAATTTGATAATTACTTCGGATCTAGCCATTGAGTTTGGACCTTTTCTCTATACGAATAAAAAAAAGTCTTTAATTGGCTGGGACATCACCCGACCGCCAAACTTAAAAAAAGGTAGTAGTATCCGCCTATACAAATATTATTAGCCAAACTGGAAATGGTGACGCATCGACGTCAAACCTACCGCTACCAACCCAGTGCCGGACACTGACAGAACAAACCGTCTTAATTTCCAGGACAGAAAATTCGAATGTGGAATTCGTGGTCTTGGAACCGGAGTCATCATCAAGACGCCCTTCGATTGTCAACCCCTGCTAGAAGTTAGGCACACGTTGGCAGATCCGTGCCAAACTTCTAGGACCACCAAATTGTGAATAATCAAAAATGACATCGCTTTCTAACACGTATACCAAAAATGGCAATTAAATGCTCTTGTCGCACTTAACTTGTCGTCCCGTAAAATATATTTCGATCTACTGCCAACATATTTCTTAACTCATCGTTCCATGAAATATACCTCGATCTATTGCCGACATATTTTTTAGCAATTGAATCAAAAAAAACCATTTATCGAAGCGCATAGCGTGTCGTGTCACTCAACTTGCTCGAATGAGGATTTTCAGGAAAGATTTGGAAGAAAGACGATGAACAACAATCGATTGGTTACGCACTAATAGGACACATGGGAAACGGTCTTCCAGGCAGGCCGAACGGATGGGCCTGAAACTCGAGGAGTTTCTGCTGGACTTAGGCCCATGATGTTCCGGCTTCATGGGCCGGGCTACATGACTTAACAAACCGTCACGGCCCATGAGGTGGAATCTCCACTCGAGTCCGTTTGCTCCTCTAGGTGATTTCAAGAGAAGAAGCAGGTCCGTGCGTGCGTGCTCTCCATGGCGTTTTCACGTTTAGAGACCATCTAGCGCTTTCACATCGATTATCCCTCCTACAAAAATTATACCTTCTTTTGAAAAATGCCCAACTAAGATGTAAATACGTCCGAGCAAGAAGGGGCAATTTGATCATCTTGATGTAATTGGTTAATAGGTTTAGAGAGAGGCGTGGTATCGGTATTTTCCTTGTAGAAATTTCATTGATATATAATGGCATAACTTTACGAATATTTGCTACAAAGGCATTTCTTTTGTTTACCTTTTCCTTGCGACACAAACATCACCAAGTGAATAAATGTGAAGAATGACGAAGCTCATCCACATGTTGTATTCATCGTGTCGGTTCCAAAAAGTTCAACCTTAGAGATCGTGAACTTCATTTCAAGGCATATGACTCTCAAGTAGGTCCCCCTCATGAAAACCTAAGATGCCTGGCTTAAAGACAATACTTTATCTCTCATCCGCTAAATTGCTTATCATCTTGCACACACATAACTAGTGACATAAGACGAAGAATTTATCCTTAGGTGGATCAAAAAAGCCGGCACACATTCGTACGTATGTTAGTGCTATCCTACGCGTACACTATCATGCAAATTTGGACCTCGAATGACATACCTTTTCACACCAAACCTCAATTTTTGGTCATGCAGTTGGGCGTCATCTCGAGTCGAATTTTGCCCACTAAAGTAAACGTACGTTCTCGACATTGGCATAGGCAAAGGCATCAAGAGATTACACCAATTGCTACAACTCATGACGTGAATGTTCACATAGCCTCTCAATCACCTATCCGTAGGCATGATTGAGCACCATCTCGACGCCAACTTCTTTCGGCTTAGACTTGTATGCGCCAAAGCACCTTAAACCCACAGTTCGCAGAAGAAAGAAAGAAAGAACGTTTGCAGGAAAGGAACTATCTTTGAAAATAAGGCATTGCCCCACAATCAGATCGATTCAAGTCGGATTCAGGACAGCACAGGGTGGTGAAAAGCGGCCACAACATCCTCAAATTACAGAGTTTGTACAACCGATGTTGATGTTCGCTTCCTAGTTCCTACTTTGTCTGATCATCATTCTCACTTTCCTTACCTTGAATACATGATGCTTTCAAAACCCACACTAATCCTCCAATTCAAGCAAACTTCAAAAGGAAAAAAAAAAGGGAAAAAAGAAGAACATTTCATCATTCTCCTCCTCCTAACTTCCCTCCAGAAAATCCCTGATGAATGAATACTAAAGAGGGGTTATCAAAGGAAAAAAAAAAAAAAAAAAAAAAAAACAAGAACGAAGGAAAAAGGAGAAGCCCTCAGAGGAACAGGAACGGCCTCCTGACGTTCCCCGAGGACTTGTCCTCAGCGTCGCTCGAGTCTTCCCCATCCGCGCAGCTCTCGACCATGCTTGGGAGCACCACCACCAGCGACGGCCCGAGGACGTATCTCTGGGTGAGCCTCTGGCAGGAGGTGCAGAGCAGGCACCGGATGTGCCTCTGGGCCAGGAAGTTCGCCCCGTGCACCCACCGATCGCACTGCCGGCACAGGTAAGCGTCGTCGGCCTGGCAGTACAGGCACGCCCTCGACCCGCAGAGCTCGCACGCCACCGCGGCCTTGCGGGGCGGCGACTTACACGGAGCCTCTTCTTTGGCGAACACCCCACCCGGGCCGCACTCTCTTCCAATGCCTCTGCACATGTCGAACTTGGGAAGCCCTTCGAGGGAGAGGAGGACTTGGCAGAGAATTTCACTTGGATTATGCTGAAGATGTCGAAGGAATTGGAGGGTTTGAGGGTGAAAATGCGTGGGTATATATGGTGGTTTTCTCCCGAGATCATCCTGTGGTGGGATGCTAAAGTTGATGGGGGCGGGGGGGGGCTTCGTCCAAGGAATTCCTGGGAGGGGAGGAAATGACGACAACGCCCTCCGCTCCATGACAAAAGGTGGTCACTGTTCTGCGATCTCTTGCTTCAGCTTCACTCACCCTTCCAGGCTTTCTCCCCCACCCTGATTTCCTTGTCGCCTTCCCCCTGACGAGTCAGTCGCGATTCAAACTTGTGATGGAGAAGAGCGCGCTGGTGGAGTTACGTGTCGAAGCCGCTCGCTCTCCAGAGACCTCAAGGCTGACTTTAGGAGCCATTACTTTAATCATTTCCCGTCATTAGTCAGCTTGGAATAGAATTCCGAAAGCATATAGAAACTTAAAAAATAATCCATTTTTCCCGAAGTGATTGAAGTTTTTATCTGTTCAACTTCGGTCATCGTACACCACATGTTTGATTCTCCACATTATTGAATGCGACGGCTCGAATCATGAAACTTTAAAATGATATTTTAGGAGGCATGGTGTTCAATTATTTGATGGGTTCCTTTTCATCACTAAAGAATACATGTAATTCGGGCTATTGTGCTTCTTGGAGCAATATGGATCTTTAAATTTTGTTTATGGAAACCTCCCCTCCCAATTTCGACACTAGTACTATGACTTTTTCCAAGTCAAGGACCCACTCAACGCAAGACATGTAATCCCATAGGTTAAAAGAGTTAGTGGAGCAATTGCAGCGCCCCCATCTCGTAAATGACAATCCATGCCAGCCAGCCTTTGAGCACAAGACACAATCGTTGGTCCACCAAAAGGGGCCTCTCGAGTTGCAACGCGATCAGAATCAAAGCTCCAACACTCCGGAAGAGATTCTTTGGGAGGGGGGAGGTGCATCGGCGAGGCATTATTGAGTGGTTACCAAGTCAATCGGGGGTTTCCCAAAGTAGAGGAGGAGAGATTGTATGGCCCCAAATTAAAGCCGGCTCCCGAAGTGGTACCCCACCAACCCCCTCCTCCCGACCCAAAAAGAGTTCTTGTCAAGGCCGTGGACGGAGAGCCTTTTTTGAAGGGTTTTGAGAATGGAGGACTTAGGAAACTTTGATTTGACCCCAATTTCACTCCTTCCCCCCGACTTTTTCCTCCCTTCCCGATTCCATATTCCCAATTTGTCCCTCCCTCCCACACACGCACGCACGACTCGAACATGGGTCGTGACTCGATGCCCCCAATTCCATGCACATCGATACGTGGAATGCTCCGAGTGGGAAAGATCTCCTCGTCCACTTATTGCCGCCTCCCCCGCGTCCCATTGGGGCGGTCCACTTGTATGGTGGCGAAGAGAGGGTTGGGAGGCGCGCCCCTGGGCCACTCGCGCACACCATCCAATCCCTCCCGCCGCTCGCTTGCTGCTAATTAGAAAAAATATCATCGCCTCCCCCTCTAACCTGTGGCCCATTTTAATTCGGCCAGGTACGGTGGTAAAAAAAAGCCAGCCTCGACCACTCGATGATTCCTAGACGGAGCAAAGCAACGTGCGGCATTATTGCGGAAAAAAAAGGGAAGGGGGGAAAGAAATTCGAAAAAATTCGAAATGAATTAAGCAATTAAAAAAAAAAAAAAAAAGGTGAGGTAGGGAGGGGTGGCAACATAGTAGCATCATAATGAGGGGGCGATTTCGCATTGATAACGTTGCGGAAACGTGAGAAAGGCTAGATTTCAGGGGCAGGGCCCACCCGGGGGGGAACTTGTGATGGGGAGGAGTTGCGTAGGTGTTTGGTGGCGGGGATTGTACGTACGGATTGCGTGTCGATCATTAAAGGCGCCGCGATGGATCGATCGGTTCGACAGGAGAGGAGCGCGAGACGTGTCGAGCGGAGGGAATCTCGAAACTGGGGCTGGTCGCTCCCCGCTTTGCTTTTCCCCTTTGGCCGGATGCGTGGCGCGCGCGACAGGGACGTCGCCCCCGGGACGGTCGCGATCTGGACGAGAACCATTGAATATCTGCCGCAGCGGCAGGCAGCCGACGACCATGCGGAGAGCACGATTGTGTCGCATTTAAGGACGAGAGAAGGTTGTTGGGCCGAAGGGTGGGCTTGACGGACCGGTCGACCCCATCGAGTTCAAGAAGATTGTTTGGGCAATTGTTGGGCTGAGGCTCATCTTCAAGAAACCTGTCGACTTGTTATAATTAGACTTGTCAAACGAATGGATTAGATTGGATTTGAGATAGATCGTAAATGATTTGATCAGTATTAATTTATTTAATCCATTTTGATCAATTTTCATACGATACAATTCTAGCTATCCATGCACGATTGATATGCAACTAAATTCATATTACTAAAAGACTATATTAAATCCAATTTAGAAAAATTCTTATGAATTTTTTAAAAATATATTGTATCTTTTTTCGTCCAACAAGACTATGAGTGGTGACCAATGATGACCAATGACTGTAACTCGTTCCTAGCGGCAACTAGTGACTAGTGAAAATGATGAATGGCATCGACGGTTGATGGTGTTCGATGGTGATTGGCAACTAATCGAAAACGATGACCCTTAAGGATTTCCTAGGAAAGAAAAGGAAAAGAAAAGAATATTTAATTAAAAATTAAGAAAATTAATAGAATTTAAAGAATTTTAAAAAATGACTTATAAAAGTTGGGAATTGACTGTTTCAATTTCGAGTTAGTACCAAGTAACCATACGTTCGATTCCTAGTTTGAAAATTACTCACTTTGGACCTATCTCTCTTGGTAATTGTAAATTTATTGAGATGAATAGAGTTAGTACGTTATTTGGTCCAACGGTCTGGAAATTTGAAGATTTTACTTCTTTTTTTTTTCTTTTTTTTTTTTTTTGGCCTTTTCCAAGTTTTGTGGTGGATGGGAACTTTCGGTTTCGTCATGTTCCTCTTTCGACGGTTGGTCACTTACTTGTGCCTCACCAACTCAACCAATGTCATATGAAAACAACTCTTTTTTCTATCTTCTCGAATTTTAAATCCGAAACTACATATTCTTCTATATATCTATTAAGACGAAAGGAGTTTCTGCAGTAGTTGGCCGACGTGTCCCAATTTCAAGATTTTAAATTTCTGTTAAGTTGTTTTTTTTTTTTCCTTTTCCATCTTTTAGGGTGGATAGGAACTCTATATTTTATCGTTGTACTCTTTCAGTAGTGGAGTCCTTATAACTGCTCAACTTGCTCGACTAATATGATATGAGAAGGCTTTTTTATCTAAATTTTCTAATTTTAAATCCTAAGCTACATATGTCGACCCTCCCATTTTCTTTATAACTCCAATTAATGTCTTTTGCCTCATGAAAATTTTTTGTCTTTAAAAAAGAGATATCTAAATAAGATGATCTTGTCGTTACAAAAAGGGTCACGACAATATAAAGAACACATTGAAGAAAAAACACACAAATAACTAGTCCTCAAGTTGATGTTGGCAAAAGGGACAACTTTGCGGGTCTGTGGTTTATAAGGAGAGCTAAAAAGGTTACCAATGAAATAAGAAGAGTTAGTGATGAGAATTTGAAACACATTCTAAAAGTTAGCATTACTTCTCGAGAAATTGTCAATCACGTTTGAGAAATCCAAGATTTTGTCGGACCTATTTTTGGAATTCTCTCTATAGATGAAACTCGATGGTCTGATGGAACCGAGCAATCAAGCAAGAAGAATATAATTTTTTAAAAATCCACTGTTCAGCATGAATAACTTCTTTTGAAAATCAATCGCGAATTAGCCATGAAAATAGAACGTAAGTATATTCTAAAAGTACGAAGACATCGACCATTCGCATTGTAGTAAATCCAACCCAACATTGCTCATATGCTAAGGAGAGCGAAGATACTCTTTGAACAAAGAAGTTCAAAATTACACTTTTATTATTCATATCTTATTGCCATCTTGCTAAATTAGGGCGAGAACAATAAATTGTTGGAAGTTTGTTTGTAAAATAAACTAAGTGTATGTTTCTTTGTCCTAAATAAGAAAAGTAAAAGGAAGTGAGTCAATTAATAAGTGTGGATTTTTTTTTGTGCCTAAAAAAATGATTGAGTGTGGGCTATATCCTACCATACTCGCGTGCGGGTGCGTGATTTTTGCGCACTTAACACTTAGTGGTTTAATTAGCGCTAACCCCTTTGTTATTTATTATTATATTATTATTTTACTCTTATTAACTTTAATCAATTCAAAGGTTATTTTTGTTTATTGAGAATTTTCGGAAATTTTTGAAAAAGAATCGAAGATCTTGGAGGATATCTACCGGCGACCATTAGCAACTTTGTGGGGCAAATAAATCATTAAAGAAAGTAATATCACACTTCAAAGTTCGACTTAAAGAAAGTAATATCACACTTTAAAGTCCGACTTGATTACTCTAAAGGTTTTTTTGGTAAAAATGATTACTCTAAAGATTTGATTTCATTGTTCTATTCAATTCGTAACCGTATTTTCCTATCAGACATTATAGCAAGAATTTACTCACTAAAACATCCTAATCTTGCAAGTAAATCAACTACTCTTCACTGTTCAACGCCAACCAAATTAAAATCCACAACAAAAGTAAAATTAATTTTCTTTTATGGAACTCATTGAAAAAATGATTAATGTCACTAAAAAATCATAAAGTGGTATACTTATGACAAATTTATTCAAACATAATTTTTTGATAACAAAATACTAAAAACTAATATGTTTATAATAAATTTATTCTTCAATAATTATAGTTAAATTGGATTAATATTATAAAAAATCATAAATCAAGACACATATGACAAATTGAGAGTAAAATCCTAAAGTAGCACACTTGTTAATTTAACGAAAATTAATGAAAAATAAATTTATTGTGAGTATATTGATTTGAAAATTTTTTAAAAATAAATTTATCTTAAATATATTAATTTAGGATATTTCGAGGTGTTGATTTTTTACGAAATAAGGTAGGCCCGAAAAGACGCGAAGGTAAAGGGCAGGGGGATGGACGGCACCTGTCGGGGGCAGATGCGATTAGCGTGGTGGTGGCTTGTGGCTTGTGGCTTGAGAGTTGGAGTTGGTCCAACCTACGGGGCCACGCGTACGGCCAATCCCGCGATCTCGAGATGAGCAACTCCTTCCTCGTATATCACGTCGACTCCTCCAACATCATGGAGGGCCAAAAAGCTGACAAAATTCGGCACATGACCGAGAAAAAAGAAGCGGGGGCCAGGACCGCTCCTCTCGAGTCTCTCTCCGGCTTTTCTCTCCTTTTCCTCCTCCATCATCGTTCCGTCTGTCGTCGTCTGTCCGCGCTTTGCCCGGTGGGGCGACAGAAAAGTCCCCTTGCACCGCATGAAAAGTTCCAACCTTGGTTAACAAGGAAAGATTAAACAATGGAAAGGGTCGAATGGCCCATCAAAGCTTGCCACGCTGAGATATCGCTTGTCCCGCTCTGCGTTTAGACCTATGAGGGGATTGCACCCACTGGGCGTGCTAAAGCGAGCCATGTACTATAATTCGATTTTTAAAACGTCCATGGCACTTGTCACTTAAGAAAAAGCGTCTCAATGATGAAAAGTTTTAAATTAGTATAGTTATGATGACTTTATCTTAAATTTTAAAAACCCTATATTGATATGTTTATAATAGATTTATCTCCATTAGTTTCCGTTGTATGTGGACGTCAAATTACTTAATTGAATGATACGTGATAATTAATGAGAAAATTGATTCAGAATTTTATCATCAATTCATCACAAATATATCAATTTGAAATTTTAATGATTAAAAAATTAAATTTTAAGTAAATTGATCATAGTATATCAATATAGGGCGTTTCCTGACATTGATCCTAAATTTTATAGATGTGAATTTAGGTCGTTAGGTCAATAGAATTGCCACACAAACTACGCAAATAAAAGATTCAAAAATTCAACACCGTTTTGCCATCTGACTTGTTCACATTTATGATGAATTTACTTAAAATTACAAAAATCCTATACTACTATGCATACATAGATCTATCTCCATTAGTTTTCGTTATATTTTGGCATCAAATTATTTAGTTGGATGATACGTGATAATTAACAGGAATATCAGTTCAGAATTTTATCCTCAATTTATCACAAATATATCAATTTGAATTTATAATCATTAAAAAATTAATTTTAAGTAAATTGATCATAGTATATCAATTTAGGGCGTTTCCTGATGTTGACCCTAAATTTTATAGATGTGAACTCAGGTCATTGGGTCAATAAAATTGCTGCACAGACTACGCAGAGAAAAGATTCAAAAATTCAACACCCTTTGCCCATGTAACTTCTTCGCATTTATGATGAATTTATTTAAAATTACAAAAATCCTATATTGTACGTTTACGATAGATTTATCTCTCTTAGTTTCTGTTATATTTTGACATCAAATCATTAAGTTAGACGATACATAATAATTAACATGGTATATCAGTTCAGAATTTTATCCTCAATTTATCAAAAATATATTAATTTAAATTTTTAATGATTAAAAAATTAATTTTAAGTAAATTGATCATAGTACATCAATTTATGGCGTTTCCTGATCCTGATATTGACCCTAAATTTTATAGATGTGAATTCTGGTCGTTGGGTCAATAAAACTGCCACACAAACGACGAAAAGAGAAGATTCAAAATTTCAACACCGTTTGGCCATCTAACTTGTTCACATTTATGTCCATCTGCACCTGCAATGGCCTGATTGGGCAAAGCCCCCGTGAGCTTTTTTCCTTACATCTAGCCATCATCGCCTGCGCCCTCCGCTCAATTCTTGGTCATCTATAACTCGAATGCTCCCATTACCTTTTTGACTAGCTGTCCTCCGGTCCTTGCGTCTCTCGCCGCGGATTGCGCATTCCACCCAAAGCCCTGCCGTACTTATAAGTCTCCCAAGTCTCTCTGTCTCTCTCCCTACCGCCCGCCCCAAGCTTCCTCATCACTCCACGCCGCCGTCTCCTCCTCCGCCTCCGCCGCCGCCGCCGCCGCCGTCTTCTTCCTCGAACCGGCGAAGCGAGGGACCCTCGTTCAAGCCCCCGCAAATGCGACTCCTGAAGATCCTGAAGCTGCCCACCAAGCACCCCTTCTCCCCCTCCCGCCTCATCAACCTCATCCTCATCCCCTCCTCCCTCTACATCCTCTACCTCCTCCTCTCCCTCCTCCTCAACACCACCGCCCACCCCCCACCTCCTCCTCCGCCGCGCCGATCCGCCCTCCCCCTCGCATTCCGGCTCAACCTCTCCCCCTCCTCCTCCCCCCTCGCCCTCCACCACCTCGTCTTCGGCATCGCCTCCAACAAGGACTCCTTCCCCCGCCGCCGCCACTACATCGCGCAATGGTGGCGCCCCGGCGTCACCCGCGGCTTCGTCTTCGTCGACGCCCCCGTCCCCCTCCCCGACGGCGGCGGCGGCAACAATGACACCCGCTTGAACCGCCTCCTCCCTCCCGTCCGCGTCTCCGAGGACTCGTCCCGGTTCCCCTACACCAACCGGTACGGCCTCCGGTCCGCCGTACGCGTGGCCCGCGTCGTGGTGGAGACGGTGGCGATGAACCTGACGGGGGTGCGGTGGTTCGTGTTCGGGGACGACGACACGGTGTTCTTCCCGGACAACCTGGTGAAGACGCTGTCCAAGTACGACGACGGGCTGTGGTACTACGTGGGGAGCAACTCGGAGGTGTACGAGCAGAACCGGGTGTTCTCGTTCGGGATGGGGTTCGGCGGCGCCGGCTTCGCCATCAGCTACCCGCTCGCCAGGGTGCTGGCCAAGGGGTTCGACGGCTGCATCGACCGGTACGCCAACGCCTACGGCAGCGACTCCAGGGTCTACGCCTGCCTGACCGAGCTCGGCGTCGGCCTGACGCGCGAGCCGGGGTTTCATCAGGTACGTCCCACGTTTCAGTCAGATTCGATAGAGTGAATCCGTCATCTCGTTCTGCAAGGAAATATCTCGATTTGATTTCGAGACGATAATGTTGATCCGATGAACCAATAAGAAGTTAAAATATCTATTAAAAAAGATAACGTGATCTGATTACCTAATTTTGATCATCTAATTCTAACTAACCATCAATTTCAAACTCGGTTTTTCTCTCAATTAAATTTGGTAACTACATTTTACCAATCGTCCGTGTCGAGAACGACACTTGAGCTCGATCACTTTACTTTGCAAGGTCCCACCATCATAACTAGGTTTTTTTCCACGAATTTACCACGACACCTTCCGCAGGTTAAAAAACTATACAGTAACAATCCAGACACTACTTGAACCCATTAACTTTACTTAATTACCGACTTTGCAAAGTCATGTATTTTCCCAGTTTTTCCATAATTTTTTTTTTGTAACTTTAATATTTCTAGTGTTCTGCATTTTGGGGGTATGTAATATGTGCATCGGTGGTAATACTAATGTATTGATAAAACACAAAGAAAACAAGATTATCATGAAGAATTTCATAGACTCGCTACTCACGTGATTCATGAAGTTAAGAAAATATTTCGTCGATTCAGAATTTATTCGTTAAAATGAGATTTTTTATTTATTTAAAATATACTAGATTGGTTACTATATCAAGACAAGAATCTGACGCATCACTCTACTAGTTAATTTAATGCGTTGATTTTAACGATTCTAGCATTATTCCCGTTAGAAAGTTAGATGTTTTAGTTGATTATTTTGATATTTATATTGGGCAAGTTTCTTTTTCCGTCTAAAACGGTCGCTTGAGCCACACCATATTATTCCTTCGTTGTCTTCCTCTGTTTTCATGACGCTGATCACTCTCGCCGGAAACAGTTCGACGTCCGGGGCGACACGTTCGGCATCCTGGCGGCTCACCCGGTCGCCCTGCTGTCGTCCCTCCACCACATCGACTACACCGACCCGATCTTCCCCAACATGACCCGACCCCAGGCCCTGCGGCACCTCTTCCGAGCCGCCCGGACCGACTCCCAGCGGCTCCTCCAGCAGTCGGTCTGCTATGTGCCGTCGCTCTCGTGGACCGTCTCGGTCTCTTGGGGCTACGCGGTCCAGGTCTTCCCGCGCCACCTGCCGATGACCGAGGCAGTCCGCGTGCGGGAGACGTTCCGGCAGTGGAAGAAGGGGAGCGTGCTCGCGCGGTCATACGGGTTCAACACCAGGGAGGTCGAGGAAGAGCCGTGTGAGCGGCCCGCCGTGTTCTTCATGAACAGCGTGGCTTCGAGGAAGGATTGGATCAAGAGCGCTTACAAGAAACACAACGACACCGGCTGCTCGAGCGGCATGGCTTCGCCGAGGATGCTCGAGGAAGTGAGGGTCTACTCTCGCAAACTCGATCTGGATATCAAACAGGTATACCTTCTTTTTAGCAATGGCTTCGAAATATGAAAGTGATCTCACGGATGGTAAATGATTATTTAAGTAGGCGGTTCATGTTCATAGTAGGCAAGTAGAAACTGACTGACTAGGTTGGAAGGCATATGTGTCAGAATTTTTGTGAGCAATTCAGGCTCGATTCAATCCGATACAACTTCTAGTATAATGTCGAGTTCAAACTCGAGTTCAAGTTCAATTGCAAGAGCTGAAGCTTAGCTTGAGCTCGGTTTCGAACTTGCTCTGTTTAACCTGACTTGTGTCCTAGTCAAAGTCGAACTTGTAGAAGATTTATATCAGGTCGAGAATGTCACTAGAACACTGATACTTTGTTCATTTCCGATTCTCAGTTGCAGGCTCCAAGACGGCACTGCTGCGACGTTTTATCTTCATCCGTTGGCAAAGTGATGGAGATTGCCATCAGGGAGTGTGGAGAAGAGGAATCGATCTTCATGCGTCAGTAGAGTAGCATACGCCGTTCTTTTCCTCCGGCCAAATTTATGAGCTGATTGTAGTACTCCAGTGTACATACTTTCTTCCCCACAATCCATAATGCAACTATACTGAAGATCGCCAACCATATTCGTGTCATATTAATAAATGCAGAAACAGAAACATTACCAAAGTTTTACGCTCTTTCTGCAAAATGAGTTCTTAGTACCGTTCTCATCGAAACAAAATTATTTATATGAATTGGCAATCGGTGATCTGGTTATTCGTCTGGTAAACTTCATGTCGACTAATGAATCTTCTAGGCAAGTTTGACATCATCCACTGCAAGCTTATTACCATCCCTTGTACAGTCTAAACATACAAATGCCGATTGTAATCCATCTAAGATGACATTGAGTTTGGTTGTATGAGCCGCAAGAGTCACCAAGACAATTTCATTCGACAGTGACCTGTTCAAGTCACCAAACCTTAACTTAATCTTGGCTCACGCAACTGAAAAACTTGCTTCATTTGCTGAACATGTCCCAATTTGGAGACTTTCTTGCTCCTTTAGGTTTTAACCTAAAAATACTGCTTTAGCAGTGATCATTGCCTGCCTAATGGTTGCGTAGCAATGCCCCAAGGGTACGTCGGGCATTATATTGGGGACTGGTAGGGAACTCTAATGCTTCTTTGATAAAGACTATTCATCCTTACATGTTCAAGCTAATCAAGCCACTGGTGATATATGACTAAACAAATAGAAAATTGGGCCAGCCAAACAGCATTATATCAGGACTTTTTCCTGCAAGTTTTGTACTTTATTGTGAAGTTAACTGGGACCTGCCATTGTGGTCTTCCTTGAAATTGTGTTGTCAATTCCTTCAGTAGAAAAATGCATTTTACTGACGTTCAGTGGAATTCTGGTTCATAAAATGTAGCGGTCAGCCTCACATATAACGTGATTGACGATAATCTCCCTACATTACTTTAAGGAATTTTTTGTTGTATTGTCGCATGAATTTCAACTTGCTCAGATTGTTTGATAAGATCATTTTGTTTGCTTATAAAATTAAAAATGACTGAAGGCCGATGAAGAGTTGTATCAGAAGTTTCTAGTTTTTGTGAAATGTGGGAAGGGAGATTATCACTCTTCAAACTCATTAGCCTGTTATGCCTGCTGTGGCAACTGCTTCAAACTCTCTTGCTGCTTTTAAATACTTTCAATGTTTTAACTGCCTCCTTCGGTCTCTCTAATGCAGAAAATCGCAATGGATTCTCTTTAGTTAATCTTTCTCTTATGTCTTCTTCAAGTGTTCTGTTTTACAAAATGCCAGCTTCTAAATAAAACCTCTTGCAATTCTGCAATCAACTTCACTTCTGAGAGCATCTTCCCAGTCAATTTGAATCTTTCTCTGGCTTCTCTTGTTGCCAATGCTTCGATAAGCAGGTTCTGTAAGCGTAAAAACAGCGACCCAAGACCGACATAGCTAGGAATCAAGACTTTGTGCACCTGTTTTCGGGTCCATGGCGTCGTTGGAGCGGAAATCTCGACAAGCCGGGCCGTGGATGCTGAAGATCTTCTCCCCTATGCCCTTGGTAACCCTGGCTCGATGAGGCGGCCTTCTCTTTCCCCACTTGGTCCTTATGTGAGAGAGAGAGAGAGAGAGAGAGAGAGAGAGAGAATTTTGCTTGTGGGTTGCAAAAAAATTGTGAGGGTAGGGGAGGGACCTTAGCCATTTATAGAATTGGACAGGCCCTCTCATCACGGGCCGGGCCCAATTTGGCCCACACAAGCCAGGCCCATATTGGACTACTAAGAAACCTTATACCTCACTTTATTAGATTAACTCCGTAAAACGGATAATTATAATCTCAATTAATCTGGCCCACACCGGGAAAATTCTTACATTCTCCCACTTGGGCCATATTAATTGAGATCATACTGTATGTGCACACTTTATGTTGATCTAGAGATAATTCTCGGCGGTCAATCCGATCCCATAAAGTTTCCAACACCGGATCATGGCGGTAATCGCATATACATATACGAGCCTTCCATGGTCACAAATACTATCAACTTTACTCGATATGGATTTAATATGGTTGTGTGGCAAATTGATAACACCTCATAAAGAGTTTTACCTTATGTGTTATCCCATTTGTCGGTCACTATTCTCTTACCTTAAGTGTCGCAGAAAACCGGATGTGGCACTAGAGAATATCTTTATGGTTCTAAAGAACCCACATATGTCTCATCTTTATGGTTAACCTTTCCTTATGTGTAACTGAGACATATGTACAAGGCTAATAACCGCATGCCCCTAGCCTTTACTCAAGATTTACACAAAGATCTTGAGATTTTCTTTAGATATATGTACACAACTCAATAACAACTTACACGAAGGAGTTGACATATATCGTAACGTTACAAAAGGTAACAAAATACTGACATGAACTTTATTAGAGCAAATCCGAAATAACTCCCACTAAACGATAGTATCCACTGATTCTCCCAAGCCCATGTTCATGACATGTCTCTCAAAAACACAAGGGCGTAAACTTTTAGTCAATGGATCTACCAACATATCGTCTGTGGGAATATGCTCTACTATAATGTCACCATTCTGTACTATTTCCTTTATGGTCAAAAATTTGACCTCCATATGCTTAGACCCCTTTAGACTTCTGTTGTTATTAACAAATAACACAGTAGAATTGTTATCGCAATATAACTGCATGGGTCTATCCACAAAATCAAATACCGTCAATTCTCTGATGAGTTTCCGGAGCCAAATTGCTTGAGTAGAAGCTGAAAAGCATGCTATATATCCTGTTGTCGACTTTCTATCATCTTCACAACTAGCAAAGTCTGCATCTGAATATGCCAACAATCGCAAATCATCGACATATCTATACATCAGCATATAATCTCTTGTTCTTTTCAAATATCTCAAGACCTTTTTGGCAGCAACCCAATGATCGTGTCCTGGATTCGACCGATATCTGCCCAAAAGCCCCGTTACAAAAGCGAGGTCTGGTCTTGTGCAAACTTGAGCATACATGATACTTCCAAGTGCATTAGCATAAGGCACATCCTTCATTTGGTTTTTCTCAAAATCTGAACGAGGACACTGTGAGAGGTTCAGCTTGTCACCCTTAACTACAGAATGCCTTCCTAGTTTGCGGAGTCTTGCATGTTGAATCTTTCCAAAATACGATCAACATATGCCTTTTGAGATAAACCTAATACACGACGAGAGCGATCCCCGTGGATTTCAATGCCAAGAACGAAAGATGCCTCACCTAGATCTTTCATGTCAAAATTCTTTGACAACATTTTCTTTGATTCACATAGCAATCCAATATCGCTACTTGCAAGCAAAATGTCATCCACATAAAGTATAAGGAAAATAAATTTCCTCCCACCGACCTTGCAAGATATGCATTGATCCACTTTGTTCTCAACAAAACCAAAGGAAGTGACGACGTTGTGAGACTTCAAGTACCATTGTCTAGAAGCTTGTTTGAGACCATAGATAGCCTTCTTCAATTTACATACAAACTTATCTGAATTGTTTGTTGTAAAACCTTCAAAGTTGTACCATATAAACCTCCTCATCAAGATCTCCATTTAGAAAAGCAGTCTTAACGTCCATCTGGTGTAATTCCATGTCAAAATGGGCTACCAATGCCATGATTACTCTAAAGGAGTCTTTAGAAGAAACTGGTGAAAATGGTGCTTCATAGTCTATCCCTTCCCTTTGAGTGAACCCTTTGGCTACAAGTCTGGCTTTAAATTTCTCAATCTTTCCTTTTGAATCTCTTTTAGTTTTATAAACCCACTTGCAACCTATGGGTTTATAACCTTCAGTAATTCAATAAGTTCCCAAACACCATTATACTTCATAGATTGCATCTCATCTCTCATTGCATCCAACCACAAACTTGATTGAGGACAAGAAACAAAGATCCATATAAGTTGCTGGATCCGTAATGCAACCTATATCGTAATCATGTTCTCCTAAAAAGACCATATAATCCGGTGGTATAGCTGAACATCTTTCCCCGGTAGACCTCCTAAGTGGAGCCACCGTAAGCTCATTTTGAGTTTGAGGAACTTCAAGGACTTCATCTCGTGGATCGCTTCATCGCAGGGATCTTCGGTGTTAACGAGTTCGCCTTTGCGGCACAAGAGGGCTCCATGATCGTTTGCACGAGGTAATGAGAAAGACATAGCAGTCTCGTTAAGTTGTCATGTTCATTGATTTGTGAGCAATCATGCTCTTCGGCTACATCAAATTCCAAAAACTTGGCCGTTTGTGATTCCACAATCCTTGTTCCTCCACTTGGATTATAAAATCGATATCCCTTTGAATGTTCTGAGTAAGATACAAAGTAACATCGAGTGGTTTTAACTTCCAACTTACCCAATGTTGGATTATCCAATCTTACTTCGCAGTGGCATCCCTGCACTTGAAATGATTCAAACTTGGTTTGCGCCCGAGTCCATAACTCAAAAGGAGTTGATGCAACAGCTTTAGTAGGAACACGATTCAAGATATAAACGGCTGTCTTTAAAGCTTCACCCCATAAAAAATCAGGTAAATTAGTCCTGCTCATCATACATCTTACCATGTCCATGAGAGTACGATTGCGTCTTTCAGCCACACCATTCTGTTTAGGACTCCCAGGCATAGTGAACTGAGTTACTATCCCGTAATCCTCTAAGTATTTAGCAAATGGCCCTTTAATTTGCCCAAAGATTAACATGTCTACCATAATATTCTCCACCTCGATCGATCGACCACCTTTATTACCTTTCCTAACTCAAGTTTCTCAACTTCGCCTTTGAAAAATTTTGAATTTGTCAAGAGATTCAGATTTCTCCTTAATCAGGAAGAGATAACCATACCGAGAATAATCATCAATAAACGTGATGAAATAAACATTTCTACACAAGGTTGCAGTATAGGGTCCACTGATATCGGTGTGAATGACTTCCAACAATCCAGAACTTCGAATTGCGGTTTTCTTCTTTATCTTGGTCATCTTTCCTCTACAAAGAATCTATGCAAGTTTCTAGGTCACCTTTAAGAGTAGGCGGGATGTGAGTCCTTATCGCCTTTCTACTCTTTCTTTAGATATGTAACCTAGTCGTTTATGCCACAATACATAAGATTGTTCCTTAGGTAGAGGTCTTTTGGGAACAACATTTTCAACTGTATTAGCGACGTATATATCATTGGGAGATAAACACAATCTGTACAATCCATTGAACATGTTGCAAAGACCCAACCTTATTTGAGCCAAAGAACATAGAAACAAGATCGTTTTTTATTTCAAAAGAGTAACCACACATATCCAAACATGATGCGGAAACTAAGTTCCGTCTAAAGGAAGGTACATAGAAAGTGTTTCTTAATATCATATTAAAACCAGAGTCTAGATTCAAAAAGACATCTCCCATGAACTCAACGTCGATCTTATCGTTGTTTCCCACAGTGAGCGATGATTCATCCTTATTTGGCATCCTTCGTTTGTGAATCCTGTATGGTAAACGCAACATGATTAGTTGCACCACTATCTAGCCACCAGAACCGGATGGGGCTTCGTATAGATTAGATTCACGAGACAAGTGCCAAAGAATCATTACCTTTATGCTCATTTTGAGACAACCAAGCCTTATATTTATCACAGAATTTCTTCATGTGTCCCATCTTTCCACAAAAGTAGCAAAGAACACCATCCCTCTTAAAAGTTGTCTTTCTGGGAACCATAGAAGAGGAGGGACCAGCAAAAGGTGCCTTTCTAGAAGCCATAGAGTTGGAGGGACCAACAAAAGGTGCCTTTCTGGAAGTCATAGAGTTGGAGGGACCAGCAGCTTCGGAATCTCCTCTCTTGGAAGCTGTATTGTTAAAAGTACCTATAGCTTTAGGATTTCCTCTATGATGTGCAACCCATTTGCCTTTTCTCAAGGGCGTAACTAGAGGCATACAAGGCAAGATGCCCTCTTTCTTTCTTTAATTTCTCTTCTTCGCCACCACTCGAACTATAAGATCATTGATTGACCAAGTTTCATTCTCGCGAACTATAGTTCGTCTTGATAATTCCAAAGTCGGGAGGAAGAGTGTTTAATGCCAAATGCACAATGCAAGCCTCGGGGATATCAACATGAAGAACTCGAAGTTTTGACCGATAATCCACCATTCTCGACATAATCTCGACCCCGTCGAACCATCATATTTCATATTAAACAAGTAATTGCATGAGTGTACCAATCTCAGCATTGGGAGAGACACGATACCGGCCTCCAAGGCTTCCATCATATCCCTAATAGTACAATCGATGGCAAGCCACTCAACGGATGTTCCTGAATTGATCTTTTCATTATAAGCGTGCAAATTCTGTTACTCTTCTCCCATGCAGCAAAACGTACTTTCGAACTTCGTACTGTCATCGCAAGGTCCGCCGGCCTATCCTCGGAGAGCAACATGAACATCCGCCAACTCCATACCAAACTGAAAATCCTCTTTCCATCTCTTGAAATTTGATCCAGTAAGAACCTCAATGGCTATGGAATTGCCATTCACAGAGAATGTGACTGATTTTGCGAGCAATACATGTAATTAGCATCATGTGAGTATCATACATCTCAAGAGCTACACGTATCATCATATAAACACCTTTGGGCAGAATA
This sequence comes from Eucalyptus erythrocorys, assembly GCA_014182555.1. Lineage (NCBI taxonomy): Eukaryota > Viridiplantae > Streptophyta > Magnoliopsida > Myrtales > Myrtaceae > Eucalyptus > Eucalyptus erythrocorys. Next base: position 10,942,668 of record CM024607.1, read on the forward strand.
CATGACATACAATTGTATATTCTTTACATGACAGCGGTTCCATGAAAAATATGTTCTAACCTTTCGCGAATTCATCACCTTTGGGTGTACAAATTACTATGGTTAGCTACTTTTCAACCATATGCTGTACATGTAGCCCTCCATCAACTAATGCACAATCACCTCCTTTGGGAGTATAATCATGCATAAGAATATGAGACATCCCATTTTACTGTGAGATAGATATTTCTCAAATCCAATCAAATGTGCCACTTTGGCGGTCACAACCCAACTGAATCATCAAAATTTCTCTCATATCAGGGATATAACTTTATAACTCACATACGCCTTCCACAAGTGATTTTAGACTTGATGACGGGGCATTTTGTCACTAAAATCACAAAACATGCTAATTGCATTGCTCCATCCATTAATACAAACTGATGATAAATCAACACCATTTATATTCCTTAAGTGATGATATAATTATAAGCATGAAAATTTGTATTTCATAAACCATGTATAAATATTCCAGAAATGCATCAAAAAACACATCTTTAGGGTTTCATGCATAATTTCACATCCTTAATGGCATCAAAAAAATATAAATAAATACACCACAAGGTAGGAAATTTCAATACGAGCATGTCCATATAAAATACGCCCCAAACGGAGCTCACACGCTCCCTCACGCGCCGCTGGAAGGTGCGGCGTGTGAGCCACACGCGCGGCCCCTTAAAACTGGTTAAAAAACCGGTTCGACCGGTCAACTGGTCGAACCGGTCAACGGTCGGACCGGTCAACGGCTCGACCGGTCAACCCGGGTCGGGTCGGGTTAACCGGTGACGTCATCGGTGACGTCACCCGCCACGTGGCGGCCGCTCGTTAAGGCGGTTTACGTGACGTCAGCATGACGTCACCACCGACACGTGTCCTTGCGTGTCGAAGGCGGTGGTTGACGTCATGCCGACGTCACCGACGCCTTGCCGGCTCGCACGTGCGCGCGCGCGGCCAGACGGCGCGCGTGGCACCAACGCCGCACCGCCTTCGGCGCGTGTCGGCGCGTGCGGCTGATTCCGGCCTCCTCCGACAACGTTTGACCCCTCATTTTGCTCGTATGGACGAGTAGAATCCATATATGCAATAAAATCTCACTTTTATTGGACCAAAAATCACGAAGAAGCAAGCAAAGTTTTCGGAGCTAGGGCCAAGACCGAGAAGGGCTGGAGGCGGCCGATTTTGGTTCGGCCGAAGGCTCAACAGGCATAAAAGGACTCGCTCTAGTCTATGCAAGCTCTGATACCAAGTGTAAGCGTAAAAACCGCGACCCAAGACCGACATAGCTAGGAATCAAGACTTTGTGCACCTGTTTTCGGGTCCATGGCGTCGTTGGAGCGGAAATCACGACAAGCCGGGCCGTGGATGCTGAAGATCTTCTCCCCTATGCCCTCGGTAACCCTGGCTCGATGAGGCGGCCTTCTCTTTCCCCACTTGGTCCTTATGTGAGAGAGAGAGAGAGAGAGAATTTTGCTTGTGGGTTGCAAAAAAATTGTGAGGATAGGGGAGGGACCTTAGCCATTTATAGAATTGGACGGGCTCTCTCATCACGGGCCGGGCCCAATTTGGCCCACACAAGCCAGGCCCATATTGGACTACTAAGAAACCTTATACCTCACTTTATTAGATCAACTCCATAAAACGGATAATTATAATCTCAATTAATCTGGCCCACACCGGGAAAATTCTTACAGGTTCGCCACCAGCAGTTTTGGTCAGGATCCTGACACCGCGTATGGCCTCACACAATGCAGAGCCTATGTGAGTAAAGATCAATGCCAAACCTGTGTAGAAACCTCAGTCAGGGCGATCCACCAACTTTGCACCAACCAGAAAGAAGCTTTCGTCTTGTCCGATGTCTGTTCGATTAAATTTTCAAACCAGAGCTTCTTCTCAACTGCTGACAGTGCCCTCAAAATTTCTTTGTATAATGTTACGAAGGCGAGCCAACCTGCTCTTTTTCAGAGCGTTCTGGGGAATCTAATGTTAAACCTTTTGTCCTCGGGTCATATTGAGTCCTTCCAGATTAGTGAGCAGGAGCTCTGCTAACATGGATTTCAGAACAATATATGCTATGATGCAGTGGACACCAACTTTGGAAGTTAGTGGCTGCTCGAACTGCTCACAAGATATCATTGCATGCATGTCGACTGTATGCAACCTAAACGAAGGATGTAGGATATTATCTCTGAGTTGTGATCTCCGGTATGAGATGTATCCATTCTCTTTGACATATTCACCTACACCAGCAATGTGGCCGTCGCCTCTTCCTTATCCTTCGTCACTTGGGCCTAATTCAACTACTAATTCTACAGGTACCTTGAGTGGTGGTAAGGGCAACTTTATTTTCTGTTGTGCTGAATAATTAGTCAGTAAAAGCAGATAAATTAAATAACGTTTGCGTCAATTGCTCTATGGATAATTTAAGACATCATGCAGGAAGCAAGAAGAAAAGAACCATCATTGTCGTGGCCCTTCCTGCAGCTGCTGCAGCCATAGTACTGATGATAATCTTCCGTTACTGCTTCTGGTGAAAGGCCCTGAAAAAAGTACTTAGTAATGGTCATATTCTTTAGCTTTCAATTTATTGATGCTACGTCGCCTTAAGAATCCGGATGCCTCTCTTTATTGTATTATATTCCTAAAGATGTAAACTGCGGTAGTTCTCTGTTGACTATCCTTATTATGGTATCTGAGTGAACATCTCTCCAGTTTGTTGTGAATCAGATGATGGTCACGATCATGATGAGAGCATTAGAAGCAAGGAATCACTTGTGTTTAAGGAAACTGAAGGAAGCAACAAGAGACTTCTCTGAGGGATATAAGCTTGGCGAGGGTGGTCTCAGTTCTGTTTACAAGGTACTCACCAGCTGATGCTCAACCAATTTATAGTGTTTGTTTTGTGCACAAGAATTGACAGATACAAGAAAAATACTGGGGGAGATTGTTCGATGGACAAGAGATAGCAGTGAAAAGGCTATCGAGTAGCTCAGTGCAAGGGCTAGAAGAGCTAAAGACAGAAGTCTTGCTAGTTGCCAAGTTGCTGCATCAGAACCTTGTGAGATTGTTAGGCTTCTGTGTTAAATTATGTCTCGAGTTTGAGTCTATATATAATACCCGATCCGTATAAAATACTTACATGCTGAAATGAGAAAGAACGAGCGCGGAGCATTTGATGAAAAATGGCGTGTGTCGGGAGCCGAAATGATCACGTCCTCGATCTGCTCTTCACGTTGGAAATGAAGGCTGCAAATCCGTGGAACTCTTCTCATTTGTCAGCATAAAATAAGGCCGAAGGGTGATCGTCCAATTCCACTTCTTCTACGTAATTAAATGCATGCACATGGCCATGTGCATGCATGCTTGAAGAAGAGTGAAGTTGGTCAAGAATAGTAGGCGCCGAATTCCTCTTCTACGGTTTCTCTCTTGTGTGGGCTTCTATTATTTTATTAATAAAGAAAGAAGGGAGGCATCCTTGTTGAATAAAATATTCACCCCCTCCCACATGAAGAAGGCTCCTCTTCTACGTAGCTTCTCTCGGAACAACAAATTGAAGACTTCTCACCTCATTGAATATTTTATTCACTCACATATTAAATGCCTGCCCACGCATGCACGATCCGCATGCGGACCTACAAATAAGGTGGGCGTCGGTGCCGATTGCGGGTTTGTCTTGTGGGCGCCTGTGCTGCATTTAATGAGGCCATTTGTCTTGTTTCTTGCTCTTCTCCCTATAAAAGGAGAAGACGTCCGAAGAGCTGAAGACAGAGAGCGAAAGAAGAGAGCTCGGCGAGAGAGTGGAAAGAAAAGAGCTCGAGAGAGAGAGAGAGACGTGAGCTCGAGAGATTTGTGTGGAGTCGAGTCTATTGTGTGAGTTGTTAAACACCGTGGGTATCGGGTATAAAAAGTAGGATTGGGAAACACTTGAGTGGTGTGTTGTAATCCTGTAATTCTCGAGATTTATAGTGGATTGTTTTTTTGCTGGCTCTCCCGTGGACGTAGGTTCCGATATTCGGACCGAACCACGTAAATTTCTGGTGTCCTTTTATTGTTCCTCGTTTTATTTCGATCGATTTCTATAGCTCCCGACATAATTGCAAAACGTTCGATCCGCTTCCGCTGCGCCGCCAATTCACAACAATTGGTATCGGTATCAGAGCTTTGGCTTTGCAATTATGTCTGGAGCAAAAGTAGAAATTGAGAAATTTAATGGGAGGAACAACTTTGGGTTGTGGAGCGTCAAGATGAAGGCGCTATTAACAACTCAGGGATTAGCCAAGGCATTGGAGGGCAAGGCTAGGTTGCCCGAAACAATGCGAGATGCTGAAAAGGACGAGCTAATGGAGAAGGCCATGAGCATCATTCTGTTGAACTTATTGGATGAAGTGCTAATAGAGGTGGCCGAGGAGGAGGATGCCGCAGCGTTATGGGCTAAACTTCAGGCCCCTATGTCACGAAGGGTTTGAACAATCGCTTATATATGCTGAAGAGAATGTTCCGGTTCCGATACACCGAAGGTACGTCCATTAGATCCCACCTAGATGAGTTTAATAAACTCATGATGGACTTGAAGAATGTTGGCAAGATTTTAGATGATGAAGAACAAGGCATGATGCTGTTGGCGTCTCTACCGGAGTCATGGGAGCACTTCACTGACTCCTTGTTACAGGGGCGTACTACGATTACCTCAGAGGAGGTAAAATCTGCCCTGTTTTCAAAGGAGTGGCAAAGAAAGTTGCGTGATGACAGTCTAGCGCAAGATGTAGCGCGTGGATTGGTGATTCGAGGTAGAGACCAGCATCGGAGGCCCAAGAATGAAGCAAAAGCAAGAGCGAGTCGAAGTCGCGACATAGAAAATCAAAAGGTCGCGTGAAATGCTTTGAATGTCACGAGGAGGGGCACATAAGGAGAGATTGTCCAAAGCTAAGAAATAAAGGCGGCTGGCAAAATGCCACAAGCAGTGTGGCGAATGTTGCCGAGGAGAGTACCAATGATGCCGAGGCTGTCCTATGTGTATCTACGAGTTCATCAGGAGATGAATGGGTGCTAGATTCTGGATGTTCCTATCACATGACTCCTCATAGGAACCGGTTCACTACTTACCGGGCTGCAGATGGTGGTAGAGTTCTTCTGGGGAATAATGCAGCTTGCAAGGTGGTTGGGATAGGAACAGTTCGAATCCGAATGCACGATGGCGTAGAACGGACGTTGACAGACGTAAGGCACGTACCGAAACTCAAGAAGAGCCTTATTTCTCTGGGTACACTCGATGACCTCGGGTGCAAATACACAAACTGAAGGTGGAGTATTGAAGATCTCTCGAGGTGCCCTGACAGTGATGAAAGGGAAGAAGGTGAATTCTCTCTATCATTTACTGGGAGAAACCGTGACCGGAGTTGCTGCAATTTCATCAGGTGAGTCAGACTCAAATTTGACTCAGTTATGGCACATGCGATTGGGACACATGAGTGAGACAGGTATGACAATGCTGAGTGAGAAGGGGTTGCTTTGAAAGGTCGAAGACGGGAAAGCCGACTGTGTGAGCACTGCATCTTCGGGAAGCAGCGTCGTGTTAAATTTGGTACAGCTCAACATTCGACTAAGCAACCAGTCGAATACATTCATTCAGATGTTTGGGGGCCGTCTCCGCCCATCCAAAGGAGGTGCCGATATATGCCGACATTCATCGACGATTACTCAAGGAAGGTATGGGTGTACTTCCCCGAAGCACAAATCCGAGGTATTTGATCGGTTCAAGAATTTTAAGGCATTGATTGAGAAGCGTCAAGTAAACAAATCAAGTGCCTAAGAACCGATAATGGCATGGAGTTCTGTGGTAAGGATTTTACCGAGTTCTGCCAAAAAGAAGGGATTGTGAGACACCGCACAGTTCCCGGGACACCACAGCAGAATGGCATAGCAGAACGGAAGAACAGAACTCTACTCGAGCGAGCTCGGTGCATGCTTTCACATGCGGGATCGGGCAAGGAATTTTGGGCCGAAGCAAGAATATGGCATGTTACCTCGGTTAATCGATCTCCATCATCTCGCTATCGAGTGGAAGACTCCCGAGGAAGTATGGTCGGGAAACACGTTGATTACTCCGGATTACGAATATTCGGATGTCTGCGTATGCTCATGCGAGAGATGGTAAGCTTGAGCCGAGGGCGAAGAAGTGCATATTTCTGGGTTATGCACAAGGGGTGAAAGGCTACCGGCCGTGGTGCACGATCCCGGATCACCCGATTTTCTAATCGCGAGAGACGTGATCTTCGACGAGACCGCAATGCTTCAAAAGAAGAGTCTTGAGACTCAACCAGCGAGCAAACGGATCATGGTGTCGAAGTGAGGTGGAGATTCGGGCGGAGTCTCCAAAGACCTCAGAGGTAACAGAGGAAGAGATTGTAAATGAGGCCATAGTTCCTGAAGACGGTGATATTGAACAACCAGCAGAGTCACAACACAACATAGCCACGAGCAGACAAAGGAGGCAAATTAAACCACCGGTACGTTATGGTTATTCTGATATTGCTTATGCATTAATTGTAGGTGATGAGGTGGAGATGGATGAGCCTTCATCCTATTCGAGGCGATGGCTAGTGCTTTGAGTCATCACAAGGTGGCTAGAGGCTATGAGTGAGGAAATAGAATCACTCTATCGGAATCAGACATGGGAGTTGGTCAAAGTACCCAAAAGTCAGAAAATTGTTGGATGCAAATGGGTCTACAAACGGAAAGAAGGCATTCCCGGTGTAGAGGCAGCCGGGTTCAAGGCGAGACTTGTTGCGAGGGGGTATACTCAACGAGAGGGCATCGACTACAATGAAGTGTTCTCTCCTGTGGTAAGGCATACCTCTATTCGTGTATTACTTGCCTTGGTTGCTGCACAGGATCTTGAGCTGGAGCAGCTAGATGTGAAAACGGCATTTCTTCATGGTGAATTGGAGGAACAAATTTACATGAAGCAGCCGAGGGATTTGCTATTCCGTAAGGAAGACCATGTTTGCTTATTGAAGAAATCTTTATATGGACTGAAACAATCTCCTAGACAAAGTGGTATAAGCGTTTTGATGCTTTCATGACTAGTCAAGACTATTCGAAAAGTCAGTTTGACAGTTGTGTTTATTTTAGGAGATTGGAGGATGGGTCTTTGATTTATTTGCTATTATATGTTGATGACATGTTGATAGCAGCCAAACATATGTCGATATTGATGTGTTGAAGCGGCGGTTGAGTGCTGAGTTTGAAATGAAAGAATTAGGTGCTGCTAAGAAAATATTGGGTATGGAGATTTTGCGTGACGACTGCGAGAACGTTGCGTTTGTCTCAAAAGAAATATATTGAGAAGATTGTGGCACGTTTTAATATGCGAGTCAGCAAAATCTGTAAGTACTCCTTTAGCCGCACATTTTAAACTTTCTGACAAGTTATCACCGCAAACTGAGGAGGAGGAGGAACATATGTCCCGTGTTCCTTATTCTAGTGCAGTTGGTAGTATTATGTATGCCATGGTATGTACTAGACCTGACATTTCACAGGCTGTAAGTGTTGTCAGCCGTTACATGAAGCACCCAGGTAAGGCTCATTGGGAAGCAGTGAAATGGATCCTTAGATATCTAAAGGGGACAGCAAACGTTGGCATTATGTATCGAAGGAACGACAATGGCAATGAGACCACAGGGTACGTGGACTCGGATCATGCTGGTAACCTGGATGACCGCAGATCGTTAGCGGGGTACGTGTTTACGCTAGCAGGTGGTGCAATAAGTTGGAAAGCGTCTTTGCAAGACGATGTTGCATTGTCTTCAACTGAGGCGGAGTACATGGCACTAACCTTTGTTGCAAAGGAGTCGATATGGCTAAGGGGTTTGCTCTCGGACCTTGGACTGGAGCGAAAAGTGTCACCATACATTGTGACAATCAAGGTGCGATATATTTGGCTTATAATCCGATATATCACGAGCGAACAAAACATATCGACATCGGGTACCATTTCATCCGAGATGTCATAGCGAAGGGTAAAATTGTTGTGAAGAAAATAGCAACAGCGGAGAACCCAGCAGATATGATGACAAAGCATGTTCCTTCAGCAAAGCTCGAGCTCGTATGAGCTCGATTGGCGTCTCGTAGAGTATGAGCGCCCGTCGGGCGTTGGGAGAGCCGAGCATTGAAAATAATCACTATAACCTAGCCTCAAACGTCGAGCCAAGGTGGAGAATTGTTAAATTATGTCTCGAGTTTGAGTCTATATATAATACCCGATCCGTATAAAATACTTACATGCTGAAATGAGAAAGAACGAGCGCGGAGCATTTGATGAAAAATGGCGTGTGTCAGGAGCCGAAATGATCACGTCCTCGATCTGCTCTTCACGTTGGAAATGAAGGCTGCAAATCCGTGGAACTCTTCTCATTTGTCAGCATAAAATAAGGCCGAAGGGTGATCGTCCAATTCCACTTCTTCTACGTAATTAAATGCATGCACATGGCCATGTGCATGCATGCTTGAAGAAGAGTGAAGTTGGTCAAGAATAGTAGGCGCCGAATTCCTCTTCTACGGTTTCTCTCTTGTGTGGGCTTCTATTATTTTATTAATAAAGAAAGAAGGGAGGCATCCTTGTTGAATAAAATATTCACCCCCTCCCACATGAAGAAGGCTCCTCTTCTACGTAGCTTCTCTCGGAACAACAAATTGAAGACTTCTCACCTCATTGAATATTTTATTCACTCACATATTAAATGCCTGCCCACGCATGCACGATCCGCATGCAGACCTACAAATAAGGTGGGCGTCGGTGCCGATTGCAGGTTTGTCTTGTGGGCGCCTGTGCTGCATTTAATGAGGCCATTTGTCTTGTTTCTTGCTCTTCTCCCTATAAAAGGAGAAGACGTCCGAAGAGCTGAAGACAGAGAGCGAAAGAAGAGAGCTCGGCAGAGAGAGTGGAAAGAAAAGAGCTCGAGAGAGAGAGCGAGAGACGTGAGCTCAGAGAGATTTGTGTGGAGTCGAGTCTATTGTGTGAGTTGTTAAACACCGTGAGTATCGGGTATAAAAAGTAGGATTGGGAAACACTTGAGTGGTGTGTTGTAATCCTGTAATTCTCAGATTTATAGTGGATTGTTTTTTTGCTGGCTCTCCCCGTGGACGTAGGTTCCGATATTCGGACCGAACCACGTAAATTTCTGGTGTCCTTTTATTGTTCCTCGTTTTATTTCGATCGATTTCTATAGCTCCCGACATAATTGCAAAACGTTCGATCCGCTTCCGCTGCGCCGCCAATTCACAACATTCTGCTTGGAAGAATATGAAAAACTTATCGTTTATGAATTCTTGCCCAATGGGAGCTTGGACAAAATTCTATTTGGTAATGAACCCTTTTGACGTAAACTCGTATAGTGTGAAAGCTTACTATGTGATTGACCATCATCTCTATCCTGGCTTCATGTTGACCGTGTCTTGAAATGCCGCAGATCACCTAATTGTCATAGTTTTGCTGTTCCTTATGATTGCCTTCAGAGCATATGAAAGCAACTTTATGCACTGTTCTCTCCTTTTTAAGTGACTTTGTGCTCAATTTGTATTTGGATGTGGTTGTAGACCAGATCAATAAATTTAGCTTGGAATGGGAGAGACGTTACAGAGTTATAGTTGGAATTGTGCGTGGTCTACTTTATCTGCGTGAGGATTCTCAGCTGAGGATTATTCATCGAGACTTGAAAGCCAGCAACATACTCTTAGATAAGGACATGAATACCAAAATTGCTGCTATCGGTTTGGGCAAGTTATTCTCTGGAAGTCAGACTCAAGGCAACACACTGCGCATTGCAGGAACATAGTAAGCCATGAGTTTCTGTTATGATTACCTATCAATTTAACACTATCTTGACGCAACGAAGATAACTTTTCTAATTACACAAAAGAGTATAATGGCACAATTCTGCGCACATGAACAAGCACGGACACAGTTTAGTGGTATTGCGTAAGATCATGAATGTGATTGTTATCCAGCCTTTATGTTGCTCTCTTGACTGATTTCTTGCTCTATGTCTGTAGTGCAAAGTGGATACATGGCTCCAGAATACGTTCAGCATGGACACTTCTCTACTAAATCTGATGTCTATAGCTTCGATGTCCTTGTGATGGAGATTGTGACAGGTTGAAAGAACTCAAGTTCCCACACTCCAGCTAATCTTCAAAGCCATGTATGTGTTTTGCAGCATTGCTTTCTTTCTTCCGAATGCAAAGTTGCATAAGTATGTTGGCTTGAAAATTATATTTACTCATGCAACTTGTTGCAGGCATGGCAACATGCGTCCAATGGAACGGCTTTAGAGCTCTGAGATCCAACAATAGGTGATCAGTTCCCAAGGTATGAAGTCCTGAAGTGAAGTGCATCCAGATTGGCTTGATGTGCGTTCAAGAGGGTCCTGCAGATAGAGCTTCAATGTCTGAGGTGATCATGATGCTCAGCAGTTACACAAACTCTTCTCCAGCACCAGCAAGACCAGCCTTTTATGTCCCCATGGAGAAACAGGGACCAGGCTCTGCCAAGAGAAATTCCAATGCATATTCAAGTGATCAGTTCAAAACTTCATCTGCGCAATGACTGCAAACGGGGTTACAATAAGTGAATTGTGTCCACACTAGGGATCAAAGAAGTAGAGCTCTAGTGCCAAATTTATGTAAGATTCTCCTTTAACGCCTTTTTTCCCCTTTCTGTGTTCTTTCGGCTCAGGGTAGCTACTCCAAGCGACGCTCATCTATAATAATACTGGTTTCGAAAACCAAGCAGTTGCCAACTCGCATAAAATGCGATTGACTAGTAGCAGTACTGCCTTCTGAGAAGGTCATTGTCTTACTAAATAAATTTCAGATTGTTTGATCAGATGATTTCGTTTGTTTCTTAATATAAAATGATGACAGGCCAAGAAGGGGTTATCAGAAGTTTGTCTCCTATTGTGAAATACTTATATCCGCTGCAGCGACTGCTTTTACCTCTTCTAGTATAAGAATTTTTTATCAGAACTCCAACACCGGCTTCCTTGCTCTGCCATAAATGCTCTCTGGCCACTCTTTCTTTGATGTAATTTTCAGGCGCTCGGGTTTCGAAATCCCAGTTTAATATAACCTCTTGCAACCCCATATAAAAAATATCAAGCTGAATTCAGCTCATTTCCTAATTCGGTTGGTTATGACCTGGAAATTTCTATATTCTATGTTCTCCTTGTAGTTAACATCAGGAGCTGGAGTTCCAGCTCCATATTGGGTTTTAACACATACAATAAAAGGGAAGAGCTCGATGCAGATCTGTGCAAACGCTTTGATTTAGAATGGGAGAGACGGTACAAAATAATTGTTGGAAGTGCTTGAGGCCTAGTTTATCTCCACGAAAATTCGTCATCCATCGAGATTTGAAAGCCAGCAATATTTTGTTGGACAAGGACATGAATCCCAAAATCTCTGATTTTGGGTTGCCAAGATTATCTTCTGGAGGCAAGACTCATGGGTTACTCGGTTCGGATTATGGGGACATAGTAAGTCAAGAATTCCAGTATGATTGTCAACTATTTTTATAGGAAAGTTAGAACCAAGCCACTAGAAACTTTGAATAAAGTGCGAGACATTATTCATCGAAATTTTCTCTATAAATTCGTATTCTTTTCCCACTTCCTGTTTAATGCCAGCTTAGTTGATGTTTTGGACATCTATTTTCACATTTGTATTTGCATGTCTAGAATTACGGATATGATTTTATGTTCACATCGCTCGAACTGATTACTTGATTCTTGTATCATCAGCATGAAGTGGATATATGGCACTAGAATATGTTCAGAATGGACATTTCTCCCCCAAAATCTGACGTCTATAGCTTTGGCATTCTTGTGTTGGAGATTCTGACTGGCCAAAAAAACTCGAGTTCCAGCAATGCGATAGATCTTCCAAACCATGTAAACGTTTCCAGCACCCACCTCCTGAAATTCTAGTTTTTTGTCAACATTTCAGTGCATTTAACCTGTTCTACTTGTCATAGGTATGGAATCATTGGAACAACGGAACAACCTAGAAAATAATATATTCAACCTTGGGCGACGAATGGCCAACAGATGAAGTCCTGAAATTCATCGGATTGCTATGTGCTCAAGAGTGTGCTGCTAATAGACCTTCAATGTCTAAGGTGATTATGATACTCAATGTCACTTCAACACCTCCAACTCTCACAAGGCCAGCCCTTCATGTCCCTTAGAAGAATCCTGGTCCAGGGTCAGCAAAGAACAGTTGTGGTGCGTCTAAAACGGATGAAAAAAAAAAAAGTTACATCTGCACAAGGTTTCTAAATGATTCTGAGGTTGCATCCACATGGGAGATAAAAGTAAAGTGCATGCCTCAAACGTGCAAGAAGCTCTATATATCTGCTGAATGGCTACATATCCATAAGAAGAGCAGCAACGGGTTTTATTATAAAGATCACGATGACACTTGAATCACTCTATCACTTTCCGTGTTTTCCAAGTTTTAATTACACCAAATGACTCACTCAACATTAAGCCTCATAAATCCTCGCGAAATATTCTCTTAACATCACAAAGGAATTATACACGCAAATCTTACCATAAGATTTAATCGACTTCAACACTTAAATGTTCTTGGTGCAATTGTACGGTCAAGCGCAACAAGCGTACTTTTAAGCACTCCATGTACACGGCGCTTCACGGCTCACATCAACAACCGCGGCTCGCATTTATGCCCTTTCTTTCTTCAACCAAGCCACATCTAAGCCAATAACTTTTAAGCAATATGTATATCCACCGCCTGAGTGAAATCCCGGGTTGGTCGCGCGCCGAGTCAAAATAAGAAAGATATTAGAAAAGTCAATCTCCGAAACTTAGTCAATCTCTTTCTTGGTACCCAATCAATGTCAAATTCAAAGTCCATGCCAGACTTTCCAACATCAGAAGCCGCAGACTCCGATGCATATTAGGAAAGTCAATCTCCATGACTTAGTCTCCGATTCCTTTACTTTATTTTAATTTCCAAAATTCCAATTTTAGCTTTAGGCTCAAACTCATTACATGTTTTAACACTCACTATAAAATATATTTTTATGGTGCAAACTAATGAGAATCTCGGATGTGCCTTTCTTTCATTAGCCATTCCTATTCTATCTCTGCTACTAGGAAAAGTCCAAGACAATTTCATCCGACTCTGACCCGGTTTGAGTTGCCAAACCTTCACTCCATCTTGGCTCAAGCAACTGAAGAACTTTGCTTCGTTCGCTGAACCAGTCCCAATTTGTTGCTCCTTCTAGATTTTAAACTACAATGTACCACTTTTTCCGGAGATCACTGGGTACTTAATTGTTGCGTAGTAATGCACCAAGGATTCGAGGTGCATTATACTGAGCAATGGTAGCTTTCAGGGAAATCAAAACAATGAATATGGTCAAATTAATGCTTCTTTGACACAGACTATTCATCCTTATGCGTCGAAGCCAATCAAGTTACTTGTAGAAAAAAGACTAAACAAATATAAAATTAGGCCGGCCAAACAGCATTATACCAGGACTCTTTCCTGCAAGTTTTGTACTTTATTGGGAAAATGGCTAGGACCTGTGATGCCAGCCTTCCTCGAAATATAAACTATTATATTGTTGATTCACTTGCTAGAAATGGAATTCTGTTTGGAAAATGTAGTAGTCAGCCTCACACATAGCGTATTTGACGATGATCACCCTCCATTACTTTAAGGAATATGTTGCTGTCTTGATAGATGAATTTCAACTTGTTCAGATTATGTGGTCAGATCATTTTGTTTGCTTATCAATTTAAATGAGCAAAGGCCGATAAACAGTTGTATCGAAAGCTTCTGTTTTTTTTTTTTGTAAAATGTGGGGAGTGGACCATTATCACAAACTTCAAACCCATTAGCCTGTTATACCTGCCATGGCAACTGCTTCTAACTCTCTTGCCGCTTTTAAGGACTTCCAATATTCCCACCCCCTCTTCCTGTCTCTGTAAAGCAGAACATCGCAATGGATTCTCTTCAGTTAACCTTTCTTTTATCCCTTATTCAAGCGTTCTCTTTTACAAAATGCCAGCTTCAAAATATAACCTCTTGCAATTCTGCAATCAACTTCACTTCCGGCAGCATCTTTCCAGTCAATTTGAATCTTACTCTGGCTTCTCTAGTTGCCAATGCTTCGACAAGTGGCTTCGCCACCAGCAGTTTCGGTCAGGATCCTAACGCTGCATATGGCCTAACACGGTGCAGAGCTTATGTAAGTAAGTAAGAGTGCCAAACCTGTGTTGAAACCGCAGTCAGCGAGATGCGCCAACTTTGTCCCAGGCAGAAAGAAGCTTTCATCTTGCTTGAAAAGTGTTCGCTTAAATATTCAAATCAGAACTTCTTCTCAACTGCTGACAGTTCTTCCAAAATTGAATATTGTGATGTTGTGGAGGCGAGCCAACCTGCTCTTTTTCATAGGGTTTTGCTCAGCTTAATATCAAACCTTTCATCCTCGGTCATATTGAGTCCTTCCAGATTGGTATACAGGAGCTCTGCTTATATGGATTCCAAAACGATATATGCTATGGTGCAGTGCACACCTACTTTGGAAGTTAGCGGTTGCTCGAACTGCTTGCAAGATATCATCACAAACATGTTAACATGGTGCAACTTAAGCGACGGTTGTAGGATATTATCTCTGAGTTGTGATCTCCGGTATGAGATGTATCCATTCTCTTTGACAAATTCACCTACACCAGCGCCGTCACCACCTCCTCTTTCTTCTCGAAATTCTTTGTCACCTGGGCCTAATTCAACCACTAATTCTACAAGTCCCTCAAGCAACGGTAATGATTTTCTTTTGCAATGAATAGTTAGTCAGTAAAATCTAGTAAATTAAATAACGTTCAGCTCAATTGCTTTGTGGGTCATTTAAGACATCAGGAAGGTGTGTCGTACCATGCAGGAAGTAAGAAGAAAAGAGCCACTATTCTTGTGGTCCTTCCTGTTGCTGCTGCAGCAGTAGTACTAATGATAATCTTCAGTTGCTGCCTTTGGCGAAAGGCCCACAAAAAAGTACTCGGTAATGGATTCTTTAGCTTTCAAGTAATTGATGCTACATCGCCTCAAGAAACTTGATGCCTCTCTTTAATTTATTGTATTCTAGTCATGAAGATGTAAAACTGCAGTAGTTCTCTGTCAAATATCCTATTAAAGTTATCTAAGAGAAACCACTCCAGTCTCTTGCGAATCAGATGGTGGTCACAATCATGATGAGAGCAGTAGAAGCAACGCATCACTGCTGATCAGTTTAAGGGAACTGAAGGAAGCAACAAGAAACTTCTCCGAGGAATACAAGCTCGGCAAGGGTGGTTTTGGTTCTGTTTACAAGGTACTCATCTGTTGATGCTCAACCAATTTATAATGTTAATTTCGTGTGGACGAATTGACTCAATATGAGTAAAATACCAGGGGATATTGTGTGATGGACGAGAAATAGCAGTGAAAAGGCTATCAAGTAGCTCAGCACAAGGGCTACAAGAGCTAAAAACAGAAGTCTTGCTGGTTGCCAAGCTTCTGCATCGGAACCTGGTGAGGCTGTTAGGCTTCTGCTTGGAAAAAGACGAAAAACTTCTTGTCTATGAATTCTTGCCCAATGGGAGCTTGGACAAAATTCTATTTGGTAATGAACCCTTTTCACGTAAATTCATATTGTGTGAAAGCTTACTATGTGATTGAGCATCATCGTCTCTTTCCTGACTTCATCTTAACTAAGTCTTGAAATGCCCCACATCACCTAGGCGTCATAGTTTTGCCGTTCCTTATCATAACCTTCAGGGGATAGGAAAGCAACTTCATATGCACTGTTCTCTCCTTTTTAAGTGACATTGTGCTCGATCTGCATTTGGATGTGGATGTAGATCAGATCAAAAGGTTTAGCTTGGAATGGGAGAGACGTTACAGAATCATTGTCGGAATTGCGCGTGGCCTACTTTATCTGCATGAGGATTCTCAGCTGAGGATCATTCATCGTGACTTGAAAGCCAGCAACATACTCTTAGATGAGGACATGAATCCCAAAATTGCCGATTTTGGTTTGGCCAAGTTATTCTCTGGAAGTCAGACCCAAGGCAACACACTGCGCATTGCGGGAACATAGTAAGTCTTGAGTTCTGTTATGATTAGCGATCAATTTGACACTATTTCTGGAAGCGAGGAATGTAGCTTCTCTAATTACACACAAAAATACAATGGCACAACTCTGCGTGCACGCACAAGCACAGACACAGTTTTAGTGGTAATGTGCAAGATCTCGAAAGTGATTTATATTCAGCCTTGACGTTGTTCTCTTGATTGATTTCTTGCTTTTTGTTTGTTGTGTGAAGTGGATACATGGCTCCAGAATACGTTCAGCATGGACACTTCTCCACTAAATCCGATGTCTATAGCTTCGGTATTCTGGTGCTGGAGATTGTGACAGGTCAAAAGAACAGGTGTTCCGACAATCAAGCTAATCTTCAAAGCCATGTATGTGTTTCGCAGCACTGCCTTCGTTCTGCAAAATGCAAAGTTGCATTAGTATGTTAGCTTGGAAATTATTTTTTACTTGTGCAACTTGTTGCAGGCATGGCGACATTGGGCCAATGGAACGGCTTTGGAGCTCCTAGATCCAACCATAGGTGATCAGTTCCCAAGGTATGAAGTGCTGAAGTGCATCCAGATTGGCTTGATGTGCGTTCAAGATGGTCCTGCTAATAGACCTTCGATGTCCGAGGTGATCATGATGCTCAGCAGTTACACAATCTCTTCTCCAGCGCCTGCAAGACCAGCCTTTTATGTCCCCAGGGAGGAACAGGAACCTGGCTCAGCCCAGGGATATTCCAATGGATCTTCAAGTGATCAGCGCAATTCTTCATCTGTGCAAGGATCTGTAAATGAGGATACAATTAGTGGATTGTGTCCGCGCTAGGGATCAAAGAAGTAGAGCCTTCGTGCCAAATGCAAGGTAATTGTCATCGACCATTTATGTTAGATTCTCCTTTTATGCCTTTTTTTCCTTGGTTCTTTCGGATCTGGCTAGCTACTCTACGCAACGCTTGTCTAGACTAATACTGGTTTCGAAAACCAAGCAGTTGCTGACTCGCATGCAGTGCGATTGACTAGTAACAGTACTGCCTTCTGAGAAGGTCATTGTCTTACTAAATAAATTTCAGATTGTTTGATCAGATGATTTCGTCTGTTTCTTAATATAAAATGATGACAGGCCGAGAAGGGTTTTTCAGAAGTTTGTCTACTATTGTGAAATGTTCAGAACTATTCACGGACATTTTACATTCATAATCTAGCACGATCAAAATACTTATGCCCAGCCATAAATGCTCACCGGTCACTCTTTCTTTGATGTATTTTTCGGGCACTGGGGTTCACGAATTCCCAGTTTAATATAACCTCTCGCTACATGTACTCTGTTTCCTCAATCGTACAAGCTGGGTTAGCAATTTGAGCTTTGAGAGGGTTTGACGATACATCTGAAATTTTACTACTGCGGATAACAGGAAAGCTGTCAGAATTCAAAATCTTTGAGAAACAAATGAAGAATGAAGCCAATGATATAAGAAGTGGAAACCCCAGAAAGTGTGGATGTCACCAAGTTATTATTTCAGACGTGTGAAGTGCGTTTACCAAGTTGTCGGACATAGGCTTGTATCAGGAAAAGTTAATCAATCGGTCATAAATTTATTGTATAGACATCAATTCAATCTAAACTTTTCAATTTTGTTAATTTCGCCATAAAATCTGCGCATCACCACGTTTGGTGAAAATTAGCCTAATAGACCACAAGGAAATTTCATGAAAAGATTATGATTAAATTGACACATGTATGATAGGTTTAGAACTGATTAGATAATTTCTCCACTCGCATAGAAATAAAGGGTGCAAATGATGCTAGGTAGTCGCTTGAGTTCATGTACCTCGGGTGTCAAATTCAATCAAGTTCCGACTTGTTTATACTTGACTATGGCTGCCTAATATCACAGTCAATTAGTTCAATTTGTCCATTCTGATTATAGTTCCTGAGCACAAATGTTAATGACCTACGCATTATATACTTCTGAAGATTTTTTTGAGTACTCGAGTTCAACCCGAGCTTCAAATAAAATCATAATGGGGAAAAATAGTTCTCAGCCATGGAGTTAAGCCGAAATGAGCTTGACCACAACAAGAATTTGTCAAGTTGATCTCGAACATGGAGAGTTAAAAACTCGATCGAGCTTGAGTCAAGTAGTGAACCTCCAATATTACCGCCAGACCTCGTTCAAGAAATTTATCGACTCGATTCATTTCGGATCGCAAGCCTGTATAAAACACATCGAGCTGAATCCAGCGCAATTCCTAATTCGGTTGGTCATGACCTGTGAAATTTCTATATTCTTTTAGCATGTTCGCGGTGTCAATAAGCCATGGACTTGAGCAAGAGCAGGTGCCGAAGTGTTCCAACAGCTTCCGTTATAAAAACCGGTCGGCGACGACGGAACCACCTACTCTTTTGTGACATCCGTCGCTGTGCCTCCTGTTTTGGTAGCTGTAGAATGTTGCGTTTCGATGCTAATGGTGGGTTAGAAGCTGGATTAGGTATACTTCCCAAGGCAGAGCTCCTACTTCACATGGATGACAGGAACTACTCCTCGTTTGGTTCTTGATTTTTACATTTTTATTCAGCAATAGTAGAAACATCAACACTGGCACTTTCAGAAATATAGTCACCGAACTCAACTCGCAAGAACCCTCAAAAAATTCTTTTAAATTGAAACTATCGGAGTTTCTGAGAAACATTATTTGCGAAAATACACCGCTCAGCTTTGTAACGCCTTAAAAAGATTAAAAAAAATGAACTTAAAGATTAATCAAGATGGAAACAGTATGAAGATATTTATTTGGAAACAGCCTGTCCCTGCATGATACTCAAACCTACTCCAACATATTGAGATACAGTGCAGTAGTATCTTCTGTTCCATTAGATCGCTTGAAAGATCTCTTTTCCGTTCTATATATAGATGAATTGCTAGGCCAAACTGAAATCAACTCTTCCGGTATTTGCAACATTCTTCCACCTTCTGTCCTAATCAGTTCGCTTCAGCTGCCTTGCCATTTCGCTCTTCTTGCAGTTCAAGATGGGCATGCCAAGAACCTTTCTAATGTCCCTCCTGTTTGCAACCGTGCTTGTTGAATTAGCCGCGGCAACCAATTACGTGGTTGGAGGTCTAAACGGTGGTTGGGACATGAACACTGATCAGGCTACTTGGGCATCATCTCAGACGTTCTTAGTAGGAGACAGCCTGAGTAAGTTGCATCCATTTCACACGTCTTGATGTAATTCAACTTTGTAGTGACATGAGATCATCCGAGCGTTTATATTATCAGATAATTCAATCATCTTGCTGCTGTTTTCAGTTTTTCAATACTCACCCAGCCATGACGTATCCGAAGTTACCAAGGCAGACTATGACTCCTGCCAAGCGACTAGCCCTATTCAAACTTACACGAGTGGATCCACAGTCATCCCTCTTACATCTCCTGGGAAAAGATACTTCATTTGCGGTTCACCTGGACATTGTGCTGCTGGAATGAAGCTCCAAATTAACACGCTGACGGCTTCCTCGGCTCCATCTCAATCTCCTGCCACTTTGCCTCCTCTAGGACCTGTCTCATCCCCATCACCTGCTACAGGGGTCGATCCAGTTTTGCCTCCAGCTCCAGAAGCATCTTCGCCGGTCGATCCTTTGCCTTCAGCTCCAGAAGCATCTTCGCCAGTTGATCCTTTGCCTTCGGCTCCAGAAGCATCTTCGCCATTGATGACTCCTACATCAAAATCAACTCCTGCAGTGTCACCTGGGGTTTTGATCACTCCCCCGAGCCTGGCTTCAGCAGAATCGACAACCTCGTCGGCTAAAAAGGGCAGTTTTCCCACCACTCTAGCTGTGGGATTGAGCTTTCTCAGCGTGGTACTTATTGCCCAGAAGGCATCTTAAAGCTACACGTTGACCATGGAGAATTGTGTGGTGCACTGCTCTAGTGATTTTTATCTTTCTATGCTTCGATGTACCGTTGGCGAGCAAATTCTTAGTGATTAACGAGTCTATGCTATCAGTTGTTCAATCAGAAATTGGGGAAATTCTTTAAGGATTTTATTCGAGAAGAGAACCATATCAGTTGAGGGAAATGCAAAAAGCATGCTGACTAGGTGGCTATAATTATTATGAATCAAGGCACAAGAACAGCCACACCGCACAATGAATTCTTGCCCCTAGAAAAGTAGAGGAGGCTTCTTAGTCCTTTTCATGATGTGCTAGTTCAATTGCCCCATGCAAGAGTCGTGAGATGAAAAAGCTATAATGAGAACAATTTCTAACAGTACGCTAGAATTCAATCTGACCAACCAAGCCTACAAATTATAAGTCTTCAAACGAGAATTTTGCTGTTTTATTGCATTTTACATGACAACAGCACGTCTCTATCACAATGGATGAGCAACAATTGCGATATCAGTCCGCAAATCAGATCATCCACCTTATCAAGTTTTTTCCACCGTGTGGGAATTTAATGTACCAACCAAAAAAACAAAAAGAAGAAGAAGAAGAAGAAGAAGAAGAAGAAGAAGAAGAAGAAAGAAATCCAATGTAGAAGGTCCAAGAAACAACATAAAGCATCGGCACGCGAATCCTATTAAGACAGACTCCCAGATGATTTGTGTCTGCTGGTTAAGCAACAGGAGGACGGAGTATGTGATCCTGTGACGTGTCAACTGCAGAAGGCGGCATAAATTGCCACATTGCCACACTAGGGAAACTAATATAAGGCATCAACTTGTTGCCACCTGCCCGCTCTTGAGCAGCAAAAGGTGTTGACACTGCAGACGGATGAGCCGGAAAAACTGGATGAAAGCTCATGGCTTTCAGCTGTTGCTCCAATTTTTCTTTATCTGCCTTTAGCCTCTGTTTCTCATCGCGAAGTTCATTCTTCTCAGCCTAGGTATATAATGTACAATGATCAGTGCGCCGTCACTATCTTAACTTTTTTAAAAGAACAATGTGTGATAGACATGAAGCGTAAGCAAGAGAGTGGTCATCCCTGCCTGATCAGCAAAATTCTTATAAGTGCAGTAACCAATCTCACCTTCAATTCTTTTATTTTCTCTTGCAATTCCTCGTTCGACTCCTTGAGTTTCTGCACTTCAGTACGCAGCTGGGTAACCATGCGAACAGCATCACTCAAAATGGCAGACTTGTCCGTCTTGGGTGGCCTTCCAGGCTCCAGGATAGAACCCAATTCTAGGAACCTTAAAAGTGAGCCAGCTTGATGTGAGAGCTGCTAGGTAGAAAAATTACAGAGAGAGAGGAAAGAAAGAATGGCATGCCTTTCATTTAGTCTATCCCTTCGAAGTTTCTCCCGGCATGCTTTGGAACCAGATGAAAGGCATGATTCAGATTTCAGTCTGCAGAAGCATTAGCATAAATTTCAGTCTCTTCCACAAGATATGAACCCATTGTGACCAGATAATTGTCTGAGTATCAGAGGAGTTGATTTACTCTGGATTAAGCTTTGGAGGAAACAAACTGTTGTAAATGAATGAAAATTCACGAGTAGCTAAAGTCTAAAAAGTCAACAACCTCTAGTTGACTGAGAATTATGCAAAACAACACCGTCAACAACCTCTAGTTGACTGAGAATTATGCAAACCAACACCGTCTCAGTTGCTAGTTTATATCCAGTAGACTAGACAAAACCCATACCTTTTGCGACAGCTTATGCCCTTGAGGTTCTCTGAATCCCTAGTAGATGCACAGTTAACCTCGATGCTGAAAACAGTAAAACAAGAAATCAGACGTCAAGAATGATTGGGGGGGTGGAGAAAAATAAGATCTGACACACCGAGCTATGATTGAGAGGTTCTACTATTCATTGCTTGCTTATAGTTACAGAAGTACCACAAAGTAACTTCCTTTAACCAGCAGATTGGATCTCTGGTATTAGCTCAAGGCTCATCGAGCCAATACAGGCACTTTATCTGCCAATAAGAGCTCTAACGTCTACCGCATCTCATTAAAGCTGACAACATCATAAGAAATTCTAGCAGATAACTACTAAGAATCCTGTTTCCTCAAAGCATGGCGACTTTGCCATCACAAATACTTCCCAATTTGTAGATGATACGCGTGCCGAATTGCTAACTCGTCATTGCTAACTCGTCTCGCCTCAGAACAAACAAGAGCCTCAATCCTAATCCTGAAGAATCATCTTGACTTAAGTCTCTCTCACATGATTCCCAGTCAACCAAACTATTCTTCTCACTCAATAAATACTCCTTCCGCCCTTCCTAGCGACTTCGCAGGGTAAACAAATTTGCCACAAAACCGAAGCAGCCAACAAAACCCGTCCTTTGTCTTGCCTCTGCAAGCAAGGAGGCGGGACGAAATCTGCCAACATCAACTACTCCTACAAGTCCCCACTCTCTCGAGGCCACAGGCTACCCAAAAACCTCGGAAAACGGCGAAGAGAGAGAGAACCCACCTGGCATTGGAGGAGGAGACGTCGAAGGACGGGGAGGACCACGCAAACCCGGAAGTGGGTAGGACGTCCCCGGCCGAGACGTCCACGAGCCCGTAGTCGACGAGCCAGTTGGAGTTATCACCAGGGTCGATCTCCATCGCACCCAGAAGAAGACGAAGAAGAAGAAGAAGAAGAAGGAGAAAGCGTTGAACTTGCAAAGCAGGAGCTTGGAATGTAATGCGGGCCAAGTCCTTGAATGCAGAGAGAAAAAAAGGGAGGAACGAAAGGAAGTGACGAAAGGCGATGATGGTGATCATTGGGAGGAAAGGCAACAGCAGAAAATAATAAAAAATAGGGATATGTCTGCAACACCAGGTCCTAAAACTTAAAGTCACTGAGTCCTAAAAACTTACAAAAAGTGCAATCAGTCAAAAAACATCGACAGATTGAATTCATCCAAAATTAACACCGTTAGTTTTTCCGTTAAAAATTGCGACGTGGCGGCGACGTGACATTTTAAATTGTTTTTTATTATACACATGGCTTTTAACATTATTTTTATTATTATTTAAATTAGATTTAAAAAAAGAAAAGGAAAAATTAAATTTATTTAAAAAAGAAAACTGTGCAAAAAAAAAAAAAAGGAGCACCGATGGTGCTCCGCCGCCGCCCATCGCCGGAGTGGCCGGCGAGGCTCGCCCGATTCGGGCGGGCGAGGCTCGCCGCCCGAGGGAGGGCCGACGAGGCCTCGCCCGGGCGGGCGACGGTCGCCGACCCTCGCCCGGGGCCGGCAACCGTCGCCGCCCCCGGGCGAGGCCTCGTCGCCCTCGCTCGGGCCGGCGAGGCTCGCCGGATCCGGGCGAGCCTCGCCGCCCTCGCTCGGGCGCGCGAAGCCTCGCCGGCGAGGCCCGCCACCCGCCCGGGGCCGGCGACCGTCGCCGGCCCCTCCGGCGACCGTCGCCGGCCCCTCCGGCGTTGGGCGGCGGTGGAAACCACCCGTGCACGCACCGCCCTCTTTTTTTTTTTTTTTTTGATTTTCCTTTTTAGTTTTTAATCTAATTTTTAAAGATTTTAAATATAATATTTTAATTTTTAAATCTATTTTTTAAAAAATGAATAAAAAATAATTAAAAAATCTACGTGGAAAATAAAAAACAATTTAAAATGCCACGTCGGCGCCACGTCAGCAATTTTTTACGGAAAATCTAACGGTGTTAATTTTAGGACTGAATTGAACCAAGTTGACAAGTTTTAGGACTTGATTGCACTTTTTGTAAGTTTTAGGACTCAATTGCACTTTCCTTGCAAGTTTTAGGACTTGTGTTGCACATATCCCTAAAAAGTAAAAGGGATAGTGGACAGTGATGGCAGACCAAGCGTCACACGCAAGTGACGTCATCTCGCGGTCTCCGAAGGGTTCTGATTCGCCGTTACGAGCGCGCGCGCGCACAGGTCTGCTGTGTCGCACGTGGAATCGCACACGTGTCGTCTTCTCTTCGCACGTGCTGCGCCCCGACCACCCAATCAGAAGCCCAGTAAAATCTCGTCGCCAGGCACTCTTCCTCGGCCTTTCGGTCACTGACGCAGACGGGCCGCCGCCTCCCGTCCCCATCGTTGCCCCCATTCCAAACCGTGCCTCCGGTGGAGGCGGTCGTCGTCTCTCTCCGCCATGCTTGTCATCTGCAATACGGCTCATAGTGGTGAGAAAGCCCGATTGTTGTCATCTTCCTTACTCCACCCATTAATAGAAAATCATATCGACACTCAACTCATTATTTGTAACAAAACTCAATGTCGTGTCTATTTCAATATTAAATTAAAATTAATTTGAGATTTTGTCACATATGTATAAATTTAGAATTTTAATAGGAACTCGTAATAGGTAAATTTATCATAAATATATTAATTTGAGATTTTAATTTTAGATTTTTAGTGGTAAAAAAAGTAGTTTGATAATTTGGGGTTGTTCACTATATTAATTATACCTTTTGACATTCATCAACCATAAACTTTTGTCTTTTTAGTATGATGATGGCCTAGTGTGAGCACTAGGTCTAATGTAGAGTATGCTCTAAAGGATATCAATTCTCATCAAAAGCACCGGTTTTATATCAAATCTTGTGTTGAATTTGTCACGTTCCGAATCTCGAGCACGCCAACATTCCACCATGGTCATTCAAATGCGACCTTCCCAAGTCAAATCGCCGACCCATTCAGTTCTTTAATGCACATGCAGAAGCAATAAAAAAAAAAAAAAAAAAACCCGACAATAAAATACGGGATAGAAAAGCAGAAAGCAAATTCATCACAATACACTTTCACAAACCAACGAAGTTTACAAACGAAGGCCTATAGCCAAAAGTCCACAAAAGACCGGCCCTTAAACGAAATCATCCTACGTCCTACAAGTTGGACACGTTCTCCACTCCTCCTGACTTCATCTCTGCAACTCCTCAAGGCCGACCCAAGCGATCTGGTCGCTCCGTCCACGGGGGACCTGAAAATGTTGGCTCACAACGGAGTGAGACATTATCTCAGCAAGTTCAACCCCCTAAACCCCTATTAGAGAGAAAATACGCCCAAGGTGGCCTAGCCACAACATCAAAAGGACTTACCTCGTCTTAATTCTTACCTGCAGGTTAGTACAATTCATATAATCAATCACGTGCAATTATAAGAACCAAACAATTGTAGCACAATCATTTCATCCAAACAATTCAATTACTCGGATCGTCTCAACGATCAATCGACTCAGTCGATTACATGTCATTGAGATCATCATACGGCCATTCTGACTAATCAATGTCGACTCTCAATCACAACCCTACAGGCAAGTCTAAACTTTAGTGGTAATCATGGCCCCACTCGGCAAATTAGAACTAGTGGCATCACGGCCCCATTCGGCACAACCTTCAAAAGGTGGTAGATCCCGGCTCGATGGGCACAACCTTTAACAGGTGATCAATCACGATCCCATTGGGCACAACCTCTCATAGGTGGCTCATCACGGTCCCATTGGGCACGACCTCTCATAGGTGGCTCATCACGGTCCCATTGGGCACGACCTCTCATAGGTGGTGAATCACGGCCCGATGGGCACGACCTTTAATAGGTGGTGAATCACGGCCCGATGGGCACGACCTTTAATAGGTGGTGAATCACGGTCCGATTGGGTGCAACCAAATCCAATTTGGTGGCAACTCTCGGCTCAGCTGGCACAATCATACATCGACGACTTTCTAAGGCCACTCATAATTACTTCACGGTTAAATTTCCATCAAAATCCTACACTTGTGATTTTATGAAAAGAATCCCTATTTATCGCAATCACTCTCAAATTGCCATAACTAATCATCAAATTTAAATTCTAAATATACAGCAGCGATCGGTACGAAATTCTGAGCAACCGGGGTGAAAAATAATTTTTTTTGTTTTTTAATAAATAATATTATTTTAATAATTTTGGAATATAATATATTATTTTAATCCCCATAAATTCGAATCAATTAAATAATTCAAAATTAAAATCAAATTATGTCCCATCAAAGCTTAACATTAATTAATCCTTTATTAACCTTAATTAAACACAATTTAAATTAAACAAATCACTTAATCTAAAACATAATTAAACACACTCAACTAACCACGTAAACATGCTTAATTCACACTAAACACATTTAGGGCATCATTAACACTCTAATCAAGGTTTAGTGAGTTAAACTCACCAAATTAACTAATCGAATGGACCAAAACGACGAGGACAGCGAGGGGATCGACTTTCTCCAAGGTGGGCCACGCGTCCAGGGTTAGGAAGCCGGCCAAAACGGCCCACGAAGGGGCTGCCATACCCATTTTTTTGCTTGCTGGTTTGCTACTGTTTGGGGTCGAAAATGAGTAGATCCGGGCTAGTTTGGGCGAAGGAACGGCGGAGGAGAGGGGCGGCTCATGGCGGCGGTTGACGGAGGATGACAGCAACGGAGCTGGCGCGGGCTGGGTGAAGCGGGGCGGTGTCGACGGGCTGGGGAGGCGAGGCGAAGCGCGCACGAGCGCGGGGCGTTGTGCGGACGGGCGGCGCCGGCGGGGTGCGGCGGCGAGCGGCGGGTTGGCTCCAGCAGCTTGCTCGGCGTCCCCCTTGCTGCTAGTGCTTGAAGAAAACCAAGAAGAAGAACATGGAGGAGCACCGACGGGAGAGGAGGGGAGGAAGAAGAAGACCATCTCTCTCTCTCTCTCTCTCTCTCTCTCTCTCTTCCTTTTTTTCTTTTTTCTTTAATCCAACTAAGATGGCCCACCATGACATCACCATATGAGGTCATCCTCCACTACTCATCCCCCCCACAACTTATTTCAATGGTTGCACTCACATTTTCCGCCGGGGTCAAAATCTTGTACATCTCAATTTTTTCAAATTTTCTTTCAATTCTCTTCTAATTGAATCCAATTAAAATCCACAAAATCAATCCAAGATCCTAATAAGATTTGTGACATAACCGGACCTCCAATTTCTGAATTTGATCTCAATTTTCACGGTTAATTTCGATCTGGTGCGATTCTAGCACGTCCTAACCCACCGGGTAGCTTTCAGGGAAATTTTCTTGCATCCAACCTGAGAGTGATCAGTCCCCAAGTCTGACACGTTAAAATCTCTTAATTGCTTCGCCCAATAGGCTAGTTCTTTCATGAGTGGCCAACTCAGAGAGTCGAACTAAATGCACAGATGAAATGCCCGACTCAATCAGCTGAAAATAGAATTGAAAAATCGGGATGTCACAGAATTTGCTTGAAACTAGTATTTAAAGAAAAGGAAAAAAAAATCACTTTTGCACACACGGAGAATCACACCATGATCTTCAACATAGACAAACGATGATAAAACCACTTGACCAATTTTTGCTGTCGTAATGAAACAATGCAATAGTAATGTTTCATTATAAAGGTTTGATTTTTCTTTTTTTAGATAAAGAAATAATTGGACTGGGTAAAGTATGGAATCGAATATGAATCGGCTGGCTTGATTCTTGATTCCAACTTTTTGAAATCGGGAGTTATGGATCGTGAATCGATCAACTCTAAAACTAAAATCACCCTTACCAAAATCATGCCATTCCCTTTTGAATTTATGGACATGTGGACAGCTCCATAATAAAGCTCTTAAGTGCTCGATTTATTCCTCTTTTGGAGCAACATATGAGTTAATTCTTGGCAAGCAAAAGAATCCTCAATCACAACTTTTTTTTTTTCATGCGAACAGGAAGCTCACGCACGAGAAAAATAGATGATAAGGCTAAACATACATTTATAAAGAAAAAAAAAGAGCGATCAATTCGAAGATTGACTTGCCAATTACTATATTATTATGCCTCATTCGTTGAAGGTCATGAACACAATAATTGTTTCAAAGTTCAACTTAGATAAAATATTCTAAAATCGAATTAAAATCATAGCACAAAACCCAAAATAAATCGAAATAATGAAAAAGAAGAAATCAATTCAAAGACCCTTGCTTATCTTGACTCAGGACACATTTTAAGAGCATAATGCTATGCTGAGCAAATTAAATAATTGGTGGCGCAAGGAGAGATTCAAAATTACAACCACATCAAAGTCCAATAATCCCACGCAAGGCTCCTAGACTATAGCAATAAAATAAAAGGTTCGATGCCAACGTCATGTCAACTGTAATTTGCACTACAAAAACAATTCATAGATCAAATAATTACATGCGCCCAGCAGTGATGACACCTCGTGTCCTTTAGTCCATACATCAATAAGATGAATGTGGGGCGAGTTGACGATTTGCAAGCTGTCCTTAATTTTTTCTGCGGATTCGCGTCGCTTCATCACCTCCACAGAAAAAGGATGGGATTAGATTTTGACAGATTAAGTGTGGGAGAGCGTGAAACGTCTTAATCTTATGTATCACGGAATGGTGAGTTTGACACTTCTTTAATAAATGAAAAAATTTAAGGTGCATCAAGTCAAGGTATCCTAATCCTTAAATCTTGATAAATTGTATATAAAACTCACAAGATATAAAAATTTTAACAGTTCACCAGAATTCAATTTGACCAACCAAGACTACAAACTAGAGGTCTTCAAACGAGAATTTTGCTGTTTTATTGCATTTTACATGACAACAGCACGTCTCTATTACAATGGATGAGCAACAATTGCGATATCGGCCCGCAAATCAGATCGTTCACCTTATCAAGTTTTTTCCACTGTGTGGGGATCCAATGTACCAACCCAAAAAAAAAAAAAAAAAAAAAAAAAAAGAAGAAGAAGAAGAAAGAAATCCAATGTAGAAGGTCCAAGAAACAACAAAAAACATCGGCATGCGAATCCTAGTACGACAGACTACCGGATGATTTGTCTGCTGGTTAAGCAACAGGAGGACGGAGTACGTGATCCTGTGACGTGTCAACTGCAGAAGGCGGCATAAATTGCCACATTGCCACACCAGGGAAACTAATATAAGGCATCAACTTGTTGCCACCTGCCCGCTCTTGAGCAGCAAAAGGTGTTGATACTGCAGACGGATGAGCCGGAAAAACTGGATGAAAGCTCATGACTTTCAGCTGTTGCTCCAATTTTTCTTTATCTGCCTTTAGCCTCTGTTTCTCATCGCGAAGTTCATTCTTCTCAGCCTAGGTATGTAATGTACAATAACTTTTTTAAAAGAACAATGTGTGATAGACACGAAGCGTAAGCAAGAGAGTGGTCATCCCTGCCTGATCAGCAAAATTCTTATGAGTGCAGTAACCAATCTCACCTTCAATTCTTTTAATTTCTCTTGCAATTCCTCGTTCGACTCCTTGAGTTTCTGCACTTCAGTACGCAGCTGGGTAACCATGCGAACAGCATCACTCAAAATGGCAGACTTGTCCGTCTTGGGTGGCCTTCCAGGCTCCAGGATAGAACCCAATTCTAGGAACCTTAAAAGTGAGCCAGCTTGATGTGAGAGCTGCTAGGTAGAAAAATTACAGAGAGAGAGGAAAGAAAGAATGGCATGCCTTTCATTTAGTCTATCCCTTCGAAGTTTCTCCCGGCATGCTTTGGAACCAGATGAAAGGCATGATTCAGATTTCAGTCTGCAGAAGCATTAGCATAAATTTCAGCCTCTTCCACAAGATATGAACCCATTGTCACCAGATAATTGTCTGAATATCAGAGGAGTTGATTTACTCTGGATTAAGCTTTGGAGGAAACAAACTGTTGTAAATGAATGAAAAATCATGAGTAGCTAAAGTCTAAAAAGTCAACAACCTCTAGTTGACTGAGAATTATGCAAACCAACAACGTCTCAGTTGCTAGTTTATATCCGGTAGACTAGACAAAACCCATACCTTTTGCGACAGCTCATGCCCTTGAGGTTCTCTGAATCCCTAGTAGATGCACAGTTAACCTCGATGCTGAAAACAGTAAAACAAGAAACCAGACGTCAAGAAGGATTAAGGGGGGGGTGGGGGTGGAGGAAAATAAGATCTGACACACCGAGATATGATTGAGACGTTCTACTATCCATTGCTTGCTTATAGTTACAGAAGTACCAGAGAGTAACTTCCTTTAACCCATCTGTGATGGCGATAGATACGAGACCAGTTTGGCAGATTGGATTTCTGGTAACAGCCCAAGGCTCATCAAGCCAATACGGCCACTTTGTCTGCCAACAATAGCTCTAACATCTACCTCATCTCATTAAAGCTGACAGCATCATAAGAAATTGTAGCAAATAACTGCTAAGAATCCTGTTTCCTCAAAGCATGGCAACTTTGCCATCTCAAATACTTCCCAATTTGTAGATGATACGCGTGCCCAATTGCTAACTCGTCTCGCGTCAGAACAAACAAGAGCCTCAATCCTAATCCTGAAGAATCATCTTGATTTAAATCTCTCTCACATGATTCCCAGTCAACCAAACTATTCTTCTCGCTCAACAAATACTCCTTCCGCCCTTCCTAGCGACTTCGCAGGGTAAACAAATTTGCCACAGAACCGAAGCAGCCAACAAAACCCATCCTTTTCCTCGCCTCTGCAAGCAAGGAGGCGGGACGAAAGTCTACCAACATCAACTACTCCTACAAGTCCCCACTCTCCGGAGCCCACAGGCTACCCAAAAACCTCGGAAAACGGCGGAGAGAGAGAGAACCCACCTGGCATTGGAGGAGGAGACGTCGAAGGACGGGGAGGACCAGGCAAACCCGGAAGTGGGGAGGACGTCCCCGGCCGAGACGTCCACGAGCCCGTAGTCGACGAGCCAGTTGGAGTTTTCACCAGGGTCGATCTCCATCGCACCCAGAAGAAGACGAAGAAGAAGAAGAAGGAGAAGAGGAGGAGGTAGAAAGCGTTGAACTTGGAAAGCCGGAGCTTGGAATGTAATGCGGGCCAAGTCCTCGAATGCAGAGAGAGAAAAAAGGGAGGAAGGAAAGGAAGTGACGAAAGGCGACGATGGTGATTATTGGTCGGCAAGGCGACAGCAGAAAATAATAAAAAGTAAAAGGGATAGTGGGCAGTGATGGCAGACCGAGCGTCACACGCAAGTGACGTCATCTCGCGGTCTCCGAAGGGTTCTGATTTGCCGTTACGAGCGCGCGCGCGCGGTCTGCTGTGTCGCACGTGGAGTCGCACACGTGTCGTCTTCTCTTCGCACGTGCTGCGCCCCAACCACCCAATCAGAACCCCCAGCAAAATCTCGTCGCCAGGCACTCTTCCTCGGCGTTTCGGTCACTGACGCAGACGGGCCGCCGCCTCCCGTCCCCATCGTTGCCCCATACCAAACCGTGCCTCCGGTGGTGGCGGTCGTCGTCTCTCTCCGCCATGCTCGTCATCTGCAATACGGCTCGTAGTGGCAAGAAAGCCTAGTCGTTGTCGTCTTCCTTGCCCCACTCATTAGTAAAGGATTATATCAACACTCACTCACTGCTTGAAATAAAACTCAATGTTGTATCTATATTAATACTAAATTAAAATTAATTTGAGGTTTTATCACGTATGTATAAATTTAGGATTTTAATGGAAACTCGTAATAGGTAAATTTATCATAAATATATTAATTTAAGATTTTAATTTTAGATTTTTAGTGGTAAAAAAGTAGTTTGCTAATTTGGGGTTGTTCACTATATTAGTTATACCTTTTGACATTCATCACCCATTAACTTTTGTCTTTTTAGTATGATGATGGCCTAGTGCGAGCATTAGGTCTAATGTAGAGTATGCTCTAAAGGATGTCAATTCTCATCAAAAGCACCGGTTTTATATCAAATCTTGTGTTGAATTGGCTTGAAACTAGTATTTAAAAATAAACAGACAAAAATCACTTTTGCACACATGGAGAATCACACCATGATCTTCAACATAGACAAATGAAGATAGAACCACTTGACCAATTTTTGCTGTTGTAATGAAACAATGCAATAGTAATGTTTCATTATAAAGGTTTGATTTTTTTTTTTTTTTCGATAAAGGAATAATTGGACTGGGTAAAGTATGGAATCGAATCTGAATCGGTTGGCTTGATTCTTGATTCCAACCTTTTGAAATTGGGAGTCATGGATTGTGAATCGATCAACTCTAAAACTAAAATCACCCCTACCAAAGTCATGCCATTCCCTTTTGAATTGGGATAAGTACACTAATGATGTCATAAGTCGTGTATGGCGCTCACTTTGGTGCCAAAAGTTTCCACCGGATTACTTAAGTGCTAAATCGGAGAAAAAATGATCACTTTGGTACCACCGGCGATAAATTCCGCCCAAAATGATTACGTGGCTTTATATTTAAAAAAAAATCGATAAACCTTTTAAACAACGTCGTTTTGCCGTCCTATGTGGATGGCTTAGGAAAAATGACGCTGTATAGCTCATTTGTGATTGAAATTAGGGTTTTTTTGGGTTTATCCTCGTCGATCTAGCTTGCTTGGCCATCGTCGCTCGGCCACCATCGCTCGGCCAAGAAGTGATGGGAAAATAGGAGGCAAGGGCGGAGGAGGAGGAGGAAGAAGGAGGATTGAAGGTGCAGAGAGAGAGAAGATGAGGAGTGCGAGGGAAACAAGGAGGGCGCAGATGGAGATGGTGGATTGGGCTCTGTTCAAAGAGTGGTTGGTGTTGGTGTTGTTCTTCGGGGAAGAAGACGCCGCCGCCATGGCTTCTCTCTCTGTTGGTGTTGTTCTTCGGGAAGAAGACGACATCGCCATGGCTTCTCTCTCTCTCTCTTTGCTGTTGTTGTTCTTTGGAGAAGAAGACGATGCTGCCATGGCTTCTCTCTCTCTGCTAGTGTTGTTCTCGGGGAAGAAGACAACGCCGCTGCCATGGCCTCTCTCTCTCTCTCTCTCTCTCTCTCTCGATTTGGGGATTTAGGGTTTCGACTTGGGGTTTAAGACACCAAACGACATCGTTTGGTAGTTTACGCGTTGACTGAACTCTCCAGCGAGCCACATCAGTATAAGAAATTAATAAAAAAAAGGCTATGTCGGATTTCCGATAGTTCAGATCGGTGTTGGCACAAAAGTGAGCGTTTTTAAAATTTTTTGGCATTTAAGTGATCCGACAGAAACTTTTGGCATCAAAGTGAGCACCCTACACAAATTATGGCACAATTAGTGTACTTATCCCCTTTTGAATTTATGGACATGTGGACAGCTCCATAATAAAGCTCTTAAATGCTCGATTTATTCCTCTTTTGGAGCAACATATGATTTTTTTTTTTTTTTTTTTTTTTGTGTAGGAGGAACCGGTTTGCACTAACAGCGCGCCGTAAACCCCCTGGGTGACATGTGCTAGCCACTACACACGTGCCATCAGGTAAGTCACCTAGCGTCTCCGCTAGCTTCCCTGCCACTTGCGTCGCAAAGGCTTCGAATACTCGACCTCTCTGATAGAAAGGGAGTGCCTATCCAGCTGAGCCATCGCGGCGGGTGGTAACATATGAATTAATTCTTGGCAAGCAAAAAATTTCCTCAATCACAACACTTTTTTCTTCATGCGAACAGGAAGCTCACGTGCTAGAGAAATAGATGATAAGGCTAAACATACATTTATAAAGAAAAAAAAAGAGCGATCAATTCGGAGGTTGACTTGCCAATACTATATTATTATGTCTCATTCGTTGAAGGTCATGAACACAATAATTGTTTCAAAGTTCAACTTAGACAAAATATTCTAAAATCGAATTAAAATCATAGCACAAAACCAAAAATAAATCGAAATAATGAAAAAGAAGAAATCATTTCAAAGACCCTTGCTTATCTTGACTCAGGAGGACACACATTAAGAGCATAATGCTATGCTGAGCAAATTAAATAATTGGTGGCGCAAGGGAGAGATTCAAAATTACGATCACATCAAAGTCCCATCATCCCACGCAAGGCTCCTAGACTATAGCAATAAAATAAAAGGCTCGATGCCAACGTCATGTCAACTGTAATTTGCACTACAAAAACAATTCATAGATCAAATAATTACATGCGCCCAGCAGTGATGACACCTCGTGTCCTTTAGTCCATACATCAATAAGATGAATGTGGGGCGAGTTGACGATTTGCAAGTTGTCCTTAATTTTTTCTGCGGGTTCGCATCGCTTCATCACCTCCACAGAAAAAGGATGGGATTAGATTTTGACAGATTAAGTGTAGGAGAGCGTGAAACGTCTTAATCTTATGTATCACGGAATAGTGAGTTTGACACTTTTTTTAATAAATAAAAAAATTTAGGGTGCATTAAGTCAAGGTATCCTAATCCTTAAATCTTGATAAATTGTATATAAAACTCACAAGATATAAAATTGCGAATAAAAGGGTCAATAGCCTCAATAGCCTATCTATTTTTTTTTTTTTAATTCCCTTCTAACTCAAAACGGAATCGGGTCATGGAATATGAGTAATTTAGCTAATCAGCTAACAAACTAAAGCAGGCCACGAAAAAAAATAAAAAGTCTAAGTAAGTGAATATTTGATTTGACCTGATGCCAACTCGAGCATTAGCTCAAGCGAATTCGGATTGTCTAAGGGCACGATAAAGAATTTTTAACTAGACCCACTTAATCCTTCTTAATTCAAGCGATTTCGGGTCATACACGGTAATAAATTTTTAATCGGACCTACTCAACCCTCCTGTATAGATTCAATATTGTCCGTGGCTGGGAAAAAGAAAAGATTATATTATCATGCAAAAAGCCAAAAAGAAGACACACAGCCGACGAAGATGGAGATGCGGGGTATCGATCCCCGTACCTCTCGCATGCTAAGCGAGCGCTCTACCATCTGAGCTACATCCCCTTTTGGTTTCTGAGACGCCTCTTATTTAATAAATATTTTACAACAAGGATTTGGGCCCCTTACTAAAACGATAAACGACTCAACCGCACTCTCTTGGGGGGTTGTTGACTTTTGATGTCACTTTGTCGCATGCTCTTCCTTCAGCAAAGCTCACGGCGCTCATTGATTGACATTTCTCACTTTAATGCAGATGAATTAGCGGATTTGGTATTTCAATATTTAGTATCGATTTTGATTTATGCCAGCCGTGAAAATGACGGATTCTTAAAATGATTTGTCATTTACCACTTCAATGTTTTGCCTTTTTTGGTCCTTCTCTTTAGACCAGCTCCATGCATTATCCTCTGCCATTTGGGATCTGCACTGGACTGTACTTGTGAGTACAGCTTATGGCAATTAATCAAGCATTGGATGGACGCCCTCAATTTCCTTCCAAGTGCGCTTGGCTAAAGTGGCCTCAAGAAGGAAGCTCGACAATTGGCTTAACTGAGCATGACTCACACTTTGCATGGCCCTGGAGATTTAATGCATCTTCTCATCCGCTGGCTTATATAATCCCTCCACCGGACTCTGGCTTAGCCACAGGCAGAATCTTTTTTCTCATCATTTCGCATTCCTCCGTCTCCTTCCTTCTCGCCGTCGCCATGGGCCGTAACAAGTTGGTGGTGAAGAGGATCGATAACCACACCGGTCGGCAAGCGACCTATAGGAAGCGCAAGGATGGGATTGTCAAGAAGGCTGCAGAGTTATCGGGGTTGTGTGGCACGGATGTTGGTCTGATGATGTTTTCTCCGAATGGAGAATTGACTAGCTTTGCCAGCGGCGGCAGGTCGGTGGATTGTTCTCTTATCGTATCCTCCTCGGTTTCACTCTTCATGATTTATCGAAACTAGATCTTTCTCGCAGTGTCGAGGATGTCTTTCTACGATATCTCAACTTGTCCACTGCATCGCGAGGAGAGTATGTTTGATCTCTTCTCTATCTTTTCTGATCATTCTAAATTTGATTTTTCCTCACGATATTTTCTTGAATCGCAGGTTGGTCGAAAACCGAGAGGTGAGTAAAAAGTTCTCTCTCCAGAAACCGTGTTTTAGCTTCATTACTCGCGCTGATAAGTATGGGTTTAGATTAAACAATGGCCATGGAGTTCGATTTCTCTGGTACGGGGTCACGATTTGTGCTTACAGGTTTTGCGTCAAGGCCTCGAACATGTGAAGTATGAAGCGCAAATGCTCGAAGTCCTGGCAAAGTAAGTCTAAAGAAGAGAGAGTAAGAAAGCTCGTTACATTCTCATCATCTTTTACTGCTTTTTACAGTTCATTCTCATCATCTTTTACTGCTTTTTACCTAATGAAAAATCTCTCTCCTTCATTTGATTATGATGAACTCATTGGTGACGGTCCAACTGCCTTCAGACAGCAGGTAAATCAATTGATCTGTGATTGCTAACTCTTGGCCAACGCTGACCTGCCAATCGATCAAAAGATTATTGACTTTGATGTTAAACATTTTCCGCAGGCTCTTGAGGAAGAACTCGCAGTGCTTAATCAGCAACAAGCTGAAGTGCAAGAAAAGATCAGGTTTACAAAGTGTACTTATGTCCTCAAACTTTTACGTAGTCGGTCATGGCTTGGTCTAAATTTGGTCAAATGTACTCTGATCCACTTTGCTGTGGTGCATGGTGAAATAGATGTTACAAACCGGAGCCTAGATCGGTTCGAGAAGCTGAAGTGCACATAAGATTTCTTAGTGATGCTCTCAAGCGTATAGAATATCTGAAAGTGAGTTCATTCGTTGGTCGCATTCTTTCTTACGAATGTGCTGGACTTGGAAATAACGGGGATTGTCTGTTTACCAGCAAGCGAAATTGTCAGGGAACCAGCTTCTGCCTCAAGAATCTGCCAGTTTTGAGGTACCATACAACAAGTGTACCATGCTAAACACTGATCAGGCACAAGTGAGTCGAAATTTCAACTCTTTTGATGATGGAAAAAAAATAGAGACGCGGGCCCAAGCATTCATCTTGTATCATCTCTTGATTGAATATGCTACGACCTGTTTATCAGAGTGTGTTCTAATTAAACACTATAATCTGGCGTGCTCTTACCAAATTAATGTCTGAAAATGGAGGAAAGTTCATAATAGGGAATGCCGGCTCATTCCCGTGATAGCTTACTTCGACGAGAGTTGCCAGAAGAACTTGACAACACCGATTACACCGACTCATCATCTATCTTATTGAATTCCTTCTACTCCTCCTCCTCCTCTCTAAAACCCATTTTGGTGTTCTTCGTTTCCAGGCACCAGGTACCTCAGTCGGGGGTTCGAATCGGGCAACTAACAATTCTGCATATGCTATCCAGAAGAGGTACTGCTCTTTCTTTGATTGATTCCGTGGGCATTCTTTAATCATGAATTCGTCTGTGCACTTGCATTTCCTCTCATCATGTACTCAATCAGCTATCCGATTTTCGCGCTAAATTACCATGAATCCATGCATGATCCGATCGATGGCTTGTCAGGAAGATGTCTGATCTTAACTCCTGTTTTATGCAGGGACCTTTCCGATTATGAGCGTCGAGGCAAAGCAGTGCAGAACCTGAGCATTGGCCCCTCGAAGCCGCCGCAGGCTGAGCAGAACGTTTAAAAGAGCACCTTGACTCGAGGACTGAACCTTCGGTTTTCTTTTTTTTCTAATCGAGAGGATCCGCCTGAGCCTCCTTTCGCTTACCCCGGAACTTTCGATTTGTTCTTAAGGAAATGGAGGGAAAGGATTCGAATGCTAAATAAAGTCGATTAAGTCTATGGACCTTGTCTTTCTTGTGTTCAATGAAAACAATTTCCCGGTCGAGGAGCACCTGCGTTATGTCGTAATGGGCCTATGCCCCAATAAGAAGTTGCAAGTGGGTTGGGCTTTTTGTGATGCTTTTTTGTCGCAAAAAGACGAATATTTCTTAACTCACTTGACTAATCCCTTCGAGTAGAGATGTCACAATCAACCGAAATCCTTTTTTTAACCGGTATTTAACAATAAGGTGATAGACAGATTGTCCAAATTTTTAAATATAGGTTCAGATGGGTCCGAAAGATAAATGCCTAACTTCATATGGGTGGGTCTCAATCGAGCTTAATTGTTCAATCGAGCCTGGCCTCCCTCGATGGTGTGTTATCACTCGAGCACAATTTCGAAAGGCTCTAAAAAGCTCATGACAAAGTTGCGCTTGATCGAGATATGAAGTGAGGGAAGGAGGAAGAGAGAGACCAATTCGAGAGGTAAAGGTGATGGTTTGGTGAAGAGTCGAACGCAGTAATGGCTTAGCAATAATTCAGCCACAGCAACGATCCAACCGCGTCACCCGTCAATGGCCGTAATTTTCTCCCGTAAACGGATATTGCAAATCTTCAATGGTGAATTCGCAACAAAGGCAGAAGATTCCTTTT
The DNA here is from genome assembly GCA_014182555.1 of Eucalyptus erythrocorys. Taxonomy (NCBI): domain Eukaryota; kingdom Viridiplantae; phylum Streptophyta; class Magnoliopsida; order Myrtales; family Myrtaceae; genus Eucalyptus; species Eucalyptus erythrocorys. The sequence goes on from CM024607.1 coordinate 10,980,961, forward strand.
TTTAATTGTCTAGCTTAGCTTTTTTTTTCCCCGAAGTGCAAACATGCTTTTTTAAATATTAAAACCGAAGTGTCGTCTTTTTTACTTTTTCCCAGCAAATACATGTGCAATCAAGGATTTTCACTTTCATATTTAAGTAAAAGAAAAACATACGTTCGGTAGATAGGCATCCTATTTTGATTTCTTTTTCTTACCAACATCTTTTTATTTCGTTAATTCTTCTTTTCAATTAGATATTAAATTTTACTCAACTAATAGGTGTGTATATTTTTTGTTATCTCGGTCATACTGGTACAAATATGGGATTTTGGTGGCCCAAAAAAGTTTTAGAGGATTAGCATCGAAGGAGGCATAGTAGTAGTTCCTCGCCTTTTTTTTTTCCTTGTGTATAAGCTCCATTGTTATTATCTCAACATGAACGAAAAGCACAATATATAAACGCTTTAAATCCGATGAACCGTCTCTAGAAAGAACCTGATTCTTGAAGGGCGATAAAGCCCATTGAGTAAAGTCTAGACAATATTGTACTCAAACCAAATGTTAAAGCTCAGTCACGTTTCTTTTCTTCCTTTCGTGACGGTAGCAAGAACGCCGTCCACGCTTGTAATCCATTGGCAATTGCATAACCACCACAGAGAGCAGTAGCTATCGTGCTATCGTGCACCTTTAATTAATTCCTTGTGGGGAAAAGAAGACAAAAAAAAAAAAAAAAAAAAAAAAAAAAAGAGGACAATAATGCTCATAATTAAGCTCATTCTTGCACTCCATAGAAAAAGATAGTGGAAGTAACTTGCAAACATTATCAATGCCCACGTCTCAAATTGAAGAAGTACTTTGAAAGAGACCTATCATTTACAGCTCCTGCTCTAACCCATTCACCACTCCAATTTACAAATTTTGGGTGAACAATTACCCCATAAAGAAACAAGGGAAACTGAGGAGATATGTAGTGCGAACACCGCCTTTCGTCTCAGATCATAAAAGGCGTCGGCGAGAACGCTGGCACGAACATCGATAACGGGCTCGGCCTGCAAAAAGAGGAGCACTTCTCGTTTAGCAGATAATCCAAAGTCGCTCAATTTCACCCAGTGACAGACACACGGTTCAAGAGGACCGAAGAAGATTCTAGCGAACGCATGGTGTCTAGTTGCTTCTACCATATCCCCCTATTCAAGATCCAAAATGTTAAAAAACTATACGTTCTTACCGATGCACTAAACATAAATATAAGGATTGATCCGTTTTTCAACGCTCCACTTTATTAGTAAAGAGGAAAGGCATAATGCAACTTCATGTAATTTGGAAGTAATATTTAGGACAGACCCATGATTCGAGGGAGCTGAAGAGGATTCTTATAAACACGCAGTGTCTAGTAAGTCATGACCAATTTCAATTCTTGCTTACTTGTATAAGACTATCCATTCGTACCAATAGAATTAACATAAGGATCGATTCGTATTCCAACGCTCCGATTTATTTTTTTGGTCGACATCTCAAGATAAGAATTTTTATTGTTTTGGTCGACATCAAGATGAGATTGACTTAGGAAATAAACATCTTAAATGTGTGATGGTATTTAGTTACGAGACTAAAACAGAGTAAACAATCCTCATTTTGTAAACCGGAAAAACAGGGCAGAAAAAAGAAGGACCAACCAAACAGGAACGCCCAATCCGAAACGAAACCGGAACAGAGACGACACGAAAGGACAAAGCCGCGAGAAAACCGTTACCGGTAGTCTTCTCTGTCGCCGAAACTCTGAGCTCTCTTCGCGGCGGATCCGCCCTTGGAGGGCGGCGGCCTCTTGACGGCGTTCGCCCCGCGCTCCCTGCTCTTCGTCGCTCCCGCCGCCCGGACCGCGGCGGCGGCGGCGGCGGCGGCGTCGTTGTCCTCCGAGATGACCGACAGCGCCGGACGCCAGTGCCCGCTCGCTTCGGCCCTGGACCTCCCGCCGGGCGACCTGCGCCTCCGGCCGGCCGAACCGACGCCGCCGCCGCCGCGCAAGAGACGGGCGGGCGCGTCCTCCTCCTGCCTCGTCGAGGCCGGGTCGTCGCCGGCGCCGGCGCCCGGGCGGTAACACGAGCGTAGGTCGGAGAAGAACTTCATGGGGGATTCAGGCGTCGGATTCGAAGAATTCGTTTCTTCGTCTTCTTCTTCTACGGAGAGAGAGAGAGAGATAGAGAGAGAAAGTATGTCATTTGGGACTGAAGAGAGGGATGGGGTGGGGGGTCGTCGCTATTTATAGAGAGAGAAACGGTCGCCGGACGGGGACGGGTTGCTGACGTGGCCCGTGCCCCACTTTGCAATCTGCAGTGCTTTTTGTCCTTATCGGAGGACAATGCTCCAATTTCTGGCTGAGGTCGTTGACCCACGGAGCAAAAACCAATTTTCACGCAACGGGCGTGTCTTTCTTTGGGCCCCAAATTCCACGTCATACATTGTAAAAAAGGGGGAAAAGAAAAAAAATCCTAAAACTTGGAAATATAGACGACGGTAGAAATTTTATTTCTGGTTTTTCTTGAGTGAGTAATGGGAAAATGCCATGCGTGCGAAAAAATTGGTCTTTTGCGAGATTAGCGAAGTTGTTTGATTGTTGAAACATTCGAATTATTTGTGTGGAAAGATATCGATAGTAGTTAAAGACTATCAAGAAAAATCGAGTGTGTGGAAAGATTAAAAGAAATTTTTCAAAATTTGATCTTTCTTCGAAATATCGTTACATACAGGATTGAAGAGATATGAATTTTAATTTGTACCATCATGTGAAAGTCGTGATCAATTAGGTCGAGGTAAGAAGAAGAAGGAAAAGAGACTAAATGGTAATTAAATTAGCCACGCTTTCTCTTGATTTAAGCGACAACGGTGGCCTTTCTAGTGTTGCTTTTTTAAAACGAATACTCTCTCTCTCTCTCTCTCTCTCTCTCTTTCCGGCCATCCATAGGAGCCCATTGAAATATGCATACTTGAAAGTGGACTGAGAAAATCTGTGGGCTCTAATATTGGCCAGAATTTGACGATTTTCGGTTTCTCGAAATGTAGACTTTGCATTTCTCAAACTCTGTGGGTCAATCTACCGTGACAAGTCCTTCTTAGTTTATATGAGCAAATGTCGTCAAGATGTAGACACAATATAGAAGAGTTGAAAGATAAATTACTCAATTAGTTCCAAACTTACTGTATGAATATTAATTCAATTTTAAACTTTCAAATTTCATTAGTTTATTCCTAAACTTTCTTTGGAGTTAGCCAATCCTAATCGGAAATTATGGACATGACGATATACCACCTAGGATGGTTAGCAAAAACTAGAGCCAGCACATCAGTGATTTTCGGCAACAATTGTGTACAATGACCATATTGAAATTTCATGCAAAAGTTGAGGATTATATTGAAAAAATTATAAAAAATTTAGGATTGATGTGGCTTTTTCACAATGAATTTAACACCGATTGAGTGATTATCTTATCTCCCGAGCCGAGGGATGTCCAATGATCCACGAGAATATAAATGTTCGACTGATAAAGTCAAATCACAGCCTTTGCCAATGGAAGGTTCATTGCATAAGTCTATCAATGGGCTAAGATGAAAAATTAGCTGGCATATTAGTTCAGTTAATCTGGGGTTAGCCATTGACTTAATCATCCAATGGCCTTGATGACTACAACAGACATTTGGTATATACTGTATAGTTTGGTCCCTTCGTGTTCCATATGCTAAATTAATAAAATAGATGCCAACCGTCCCAACCGGGCGATCGGAATAAAATATTGACTAACGAATGGAATGACTCCACTAAGCAGGAAAATTAATTTGCTGTCCCAATAAATAGCACGTGCAGAGTCAACGGCTTGAGTAAAAAGCATCACCAACTAATGACGTGGTGCATTCCCCGTGTGCACGTTTTTGACAAGTCCTCCTTTACGTATGCACTCCAACGATAATTGAGAAATATGACCACTCCTCTCGAGCCACGAGAGTTTCTCCATCCCTAATAGTCGAGTCATTATTGGGACAAAAAAGGCTGCCCAGGAAATAATTTTTCCCGAGACTTGGATTTGTGAATCACATATTTCCAGGAAATTTACGCAAATCAGTCCAAAAATTATTATGCATATGCTAATTCAATCTTGAACCGTCTTAAATCCTCGCACAAAGTTTCAATGTAGTCCTTTTAGTGAATGACAAGAAAGACTATTAAAATTTTGCGCGAAAATTTAAAGTTAAATTTGATAAAATTGAAAAACTTAAGACCAAACACATGTGTACAATTTGTTTATAACTGATTTTTCTTATCACTTCTCGAACCCCACCGCTCGGGCGTGGCACCAATCCATCGGTCGACACCGGTTTCCATTTTTAACTTTCAATCACCACTTGTTGTCGGGTCCAATGCATCGACAGCAATCGAAGGACTGTCTACATCTTTGTACAAGACGCACCAAGGAAAATAAGAGTCGTACATGACCCACTGAGGAGGGAAATGCCGATGCCTCTCCGCCACAAAACGTTGCCCTCGGAATCGTGCCTCGTGCCCCCCCTTCCCAGGTCTCTTCCCCTCTGAATCACCAACGTGCACTCCCCATCCCATGGCTGGTCCTCTTTTGGCCAACCTTTGTGTGGCTGCAATCTCTATCGAGAAAATTCTTGCTAGACATCGATGTTGTGAGGGACGATACTTTCCCTTCATCCCAAATGTTCCGACGTGGGCGTGACGGCCGTTGTCGGGGCGGTGGGATTTCTATTTAATGCTCGAGAGGTCGGGGAGATTGATGTGGTTTGCAATGAAGGATGGAGGAGAGTACGAGATATCTCCACTGTTTGGTCACTTTCGAGGGTTGTGTTTTGGGGTCCTGAGGCTTTAAGAGGAAGCATACGGGCCAGGGCATGATGCACAGATGAAGCCAGAGAGGTATTCATATGTTTAGAATGTACGTGCGAAATGTGTTAGAGAAATCCCGCGTCGAAGAATTGGTGTGTTATTGAATAGTTAATATATCTTATTTAACCCAAAACTCATTGGTTTAAACTTTTGAATGCATGTATATCCATTCAAATATGTTAATAGGCTCAGACGTAGATGTATGCTGCTTTTACTATGTTCCCAACAAATTTGTATTTGAGCCAATTGTCAATTGGTGTGCTTCATCAAAGTGAAGATATTATCAAAATTTTGCTATAAAAAAAATGATGAAATAGAGATGGCTTTAGCATCTTAGGGCGTGTCTATTTCACAAAAAATATTTTTCCTCATTTTGCGGCATTTGCTTCGGGGCAGTGGGATTTCTATTTAATGCTCGAGAGGTCGTGGAGATTGATGTGGTTCGCGATGAAGGATGGAGGAGAGTATGAGATATCTCCACTGTTTGGTCACTTTCGAGGGTTGTGTTTTGGGGCCTTGAGGCTTTAAGAGGAAGCATACGGGCCCGGGCATGATGCACAGATGAAGCCAGAGAGGTATTCATATGTTTAGAATGCATGTGCGAAATGTGTTAGAGAAATCCCATGTCGGAGAATTGGTGCATTATTGAACAGTTAATATATCTTACTTAACCCATAACTCATTGATTTAAGTTTTTGAATGAATGTGTATTCATTCGAATATATTAATGGGCTTAGACGTAGATGTATGCCGCTTTTACTATGTTCCCAACAAATTTGTATTTGAGCCAATTGTCAATTGGTGTGCTTCATCAAAGTGAAGATGATTATCAAAGTTTTGCTATAAAAAAAAAAAAAAAAAATGATGCAATAGAGATAGCTTTAGCATCTTAGGGCGTGTCTATTTCACAAAAAATATTTTTCCTTATTTTGCGGCATTTGCTTCGTTTAGGAAAATGAGTCAATGGAAAATATTTTCCTAGTTAACAAAAAATATTTTTTTCCTACCTAGTCAACAAAAAAATATATTTTCTATTAAAGCTTAAATTTAGGAAAACGATTTCCTCTTTGAAATAGCCAAACATTTTCCAAAATGTTTTCATAATAGGGTTCTTGGTTAATGAAAAGTTTGTTCTTATGAAAAATATTTCTTTAGATAAACATTGAATATTTAATTATTTAAAAAAATTCTGAATTATTATTATTATTCTTATCATCATCATTATTATTTTCTTTTCTTTTTCCTTCCTCCTTCGCTTTCTTCCTTCGTCGGTGATGATCGACAGCCAATCTAGGTGTGCCCCAACTCCATCAAGGTTGGCGAGATTGTGACTTTCTAGATCCAGGTGAGCCTAAGCTTAGCCAAGGCTAACGAGCCCAAGCTCCATCAAGGTCAATGAGCTTGTAGCTTGCTAGATTCGAGCGGGCACGGTGAGGCGAGCTTGCTTGTGGCCATTGTCAACCCGCAACAGTGGAGGGAGGGAGGGATAGAAAGAAAAGAAAGAAAAGAAAAAAAGAAAAAGCAAAGAGAAAAAATATAAGTAAAAATAATTAAAATTCATATTTTAAAAATAAAATAAAAATCAACAAAGAAAAATAAAATAAGTACAAAAATCAATTTTTTAAATTAAAATTTTAAAATAAAAAATTTTCAATTCTTTTTTAATGAAATAAAGTCATGATGTTGAAATCATTTTCCAATAAAATCCAAAGAACATAAAATATTTTCAATCATATATCACCTAATAAAGGAAAACTAACACTATCTGAAAATGATTTATTGGAAAGCATTTTTTTGTATCATTAAATTTTCCGTAAAACAAATGCACCATTATTTTGTAGTAGACTTATGTGACATTTATTAATTTTAAAGATACATGATGGGTGGGGATTTAAAAAAAAAAAGTCTTAAACTTATTATATAAATATCAATTTAATTTTGAATCTTTTAATTTGGGCAATTTAGTCTTGAATCTTTTGATGATTTGCTAATGTAGTAATTCTAACCAAAAAGTACTGACGTGGATGTCAACTATCTTATATGACACGGTCGGCACTATATGCAATTTTGCAATATCTTACAAAAAAAAAAAAAAAAAAAAAATCTGAATTTTATTCTTTTATTCTTTTCTTTCATTTCTTTTTTTTTAAATTTTTTTTATTTCCCCTCGCCAATCCATGACCTTAGCAATGACCGGTGGAGGGTCGTTGGCACATAGACAAGTGTGAGGATGCCCTTGCGAGGTTTGAGTATTGTGGCCTTGCCAAATTTGGGTGAGAGCCATTGCTAGTCGTAGCGAGGGCCCGTGAGCTTTCGCGTTGAAAAAGAAAAGCAAATAAAAGAGTTTATGAAATTTATCAAAAAATATAAAATTTTAAAAAATTATAAAAATTGTCCACATTAGCTCAACTTTGTCAACATAGGATTGCAAGCATCCACATTAGTAATTTCTAGTTGAAATTAGTTGAAAGGACTATATTGACAAATCATAGAAAAATATAAGACTAAATTAATCATTGTACAATAATCTTAAGATTTTTTTTTTTGGGGAATTTTCCTTAGGATTTAAAAACGCAAAATATAGAGTATAGTAATAAAAAATATGGGGGCTTTATGCTCTAACCACCACTATCATTTTTTAGCATAATCCCGTGTACAAGCTCTTCCCCAGATAAAGCGGGTTCCATCAACCTTTGGACCTTCCAATACGTCTCGACCAAAAAGCTTTCAAATTGCCACTTGGGAAAAAGTATAAAAGAGAGTCAATTGCGTGACTCTAAGGACAAGCCCTCGTCTAAGGCCTTCATCTTTGTGCCATCCGGTTGACCCGTCATGTCCTCGGTCACCACCTCAATTGTTGTAAGCAGTGCAATGGCATGAACGAGTTAAAATTGGGAAAATGACTTATTAGCATATACATTGGGTAATTTATTTGATGCGTGTTGATGTGTCATGACTTTGAGAAAGCGATGGATATGACTATTAGAGGTGAGCATGGTTTGAGGGTTGAACCTAAAATCTAAGAATTGGACTAATAGGAATTTATAAATTTTAGGTTTTAAGGTATACATGGTAGGTTCCAAATTCCAAAAAATGAAAAACTTATTTTGATGGGTAGGTTTCAGGTTCTTAGTTGGAGGAATCTAGAACTTGAAACAAATTTTAATATTTTTTTTTTGGTTCATGTCTCCGTGCGATCTTTCAATATTCTATATCGTTCAATGATGAGTGTATAATTTGGAAGCACTACTCTGAGTTTCCATTTTATAACTAAGATTTTGACTTTATTAATATTCATACTTTTCATGTGTCTAAATATAAGTTATGGTTAGTGAATTGTAATAATTCAAATAATAATATAGATGGAATTTAGATAGATTTTAGAACTTATGACGGGGTAGGTTCTAGATTTTAGGGTATATAGGATTGGTTCAAAGTTTTAAAAAATGAGGAACTTGTTTTAATGAATAGATTCTAGGTTCTAGATGGAATCTGTACGGAATCTAAAATCGTTAACTTCAACTAAATCTCCTAGCATCAACATACCAATGCGTGTAAGACATATACAAGAACATGGGATATTTCAACAACCACGAAAATAAGCATTATGTCATCCCTGACATTTTTCACATTTGAGTTTACTAGGACATCGCTTCTCATTTACTTCTATTTTTTAGTTGTTTTCATTCCTCGTGTTTTAAATTGAAATTTCTTGGAGCTCTTTCTTCCGGGGGCAGGTATAGCCTTGAAGCTCCGTTTGTTTCATGAAATAATCTGTTAATGACAAATGCTTTCATTATCGACAACAACTTACATACTCGTTCATTCATTTTTTGAACGATACAAATGACCGTTTTTAGAAAAATATTTTTTAAATTATTTATTTTCCGTGAAACAAATGCGGCCTAAGATTCTTTTGTACGTCGTAAAGATTCACAGCTTCCATAAGCGTGTCCGCCTTAGCTACTTTTTTTTTTTTTTTGGTCTAAAAAGATGATATGCATTCATTTATATAAGGGGAGCTTCAGTACATAATAAGTCTAGAAGACAAGCAGGAGAAAAAGAAACCCAATTAGCTAGAAGGGCTTTTCTTCTGTGGGCCTTACAAACCCAGTCTGCGATGGTGTTGCATTCTCGTTGGCAGTGTTTGATTTTTAGCCGTGTAAAAGACTTCGGATGTGCTTTTAGTTCTTTGAACATCATGTCGATACCCCACGAGACCAAGTTACTTTCCTCCAAAGACTTCACTAGTTCCAAGCTATCTGACTCCACTTCTATCTCTTGTTCCTCTTTTCCCTCAAAGTACTTTAGGGTTTGCAAAGAAGCTTGTGCTTCCGCCTGAAGAGCTGAAGACACTCAGACCGTGTGGGCCTCAGCTGCTTGTTAATGAGCTATTAAGTAAGAAATATCTGAATGGGAGACTGTAGTTTGACTAAGAAAAAGAAAAAGTAGATTGTTGTTTTTTTTTTGGTCAGTCAAGTAGATTGTTGTTTAAACATAACAAAAAGTAAAATATTCTTTTGTATTATGTAAAGGCATCCGCTTGATGTAGATGTGCACTTCTTTGGATAAGCACGCGTTCCCGTCATCTTAAATTGATGCGCAAGCCTAGTGCGGACTTATAGAAAGTAGATTGTAGTTTGAACATAAGCAAAAGTAAATGATCATTTTGTATTATGTGCATTTTCTCGGGCAAGCCCCCACCCCCGTCATCTCAAATTAATGATGAAATTTTTTGTATTTGTGCAAGTTCAGTCTATTTGGCTAATATTAGCTAGTTGGCATTGATGTGGATGCTAGCTGTCCGACTAATACAGAGGTGGAAATTTTTTAGTAATTTATTTATTTATTTTTTGAATATTTATTTATTTATTTTTCCTTTTCCTTTTCTTCTTATTTTTCCCTCACCATCCACTAGCCGAGGGGCATGAAGCCCTTGCTGGCTATTGGTAAGGGTTGCGGCCCTTACCCTACCTTGCTGAAATCTAGTTAAGGTTAGCCTCACCATGGTCTCGTTAGCCGTGGGGGATCGGTTACTGGTAAAGCCATGGTTGCCTTTGCCCATGACCTGTGAGCAGCAACCAATTGTGAACCTAGGCTTGCAAATCTCCTGTTCAAGGGCCCCGATTGCCAAAGTGAGTGGAATGGGTTAGGCATTTCATCAAGCAACCAAAAGGATCAAGGTGATGTCAGGTTCAGAGGTGGCTTTACCTTCCATCTTGAGGCTCGGTTGTAGGTGAGGTATCCTTACTGAAGTCTTGCTAGCCACTGAGGGAAAAAGAAAAAGAAAAAAGAAAAAAATAAACAAAATAAAAAATTCAAAGAAAATATATATATTTTTAAAGATTACTATGTCGGCGTTGGCCGGACGGCCGACGTTCACGTTAGCAATGGAGAGAGAGAGAGAGAGAGAGAGAGAGAGAGAGAGAGAGAGAGAGAGAGGCACTCGCACTCACATACTAGGGATGAGCATGGTTCAATGGTAAAACTTGAACTTGAGAATTGAACCGATGGGAACTATAGGTTCTAGGTTCTAAAATATGTTAGGTAAGTTTCGGGTTTAAAAAATAAGGAACCTATTTCGACGGATAAGTTCCAAATTCTTAGTTGGAAGAACTTGAAATCTAGCATTTAGAATAAGTTTTAATATTTTTTTTAAGTTCATGCCTCCGTGCGATCCTTCGAAATTCTATACCATTCGATGATAAGTATATAATCTGAAAGCACTAGTCTGAGTTTCTATTTTATAACTAAGATTTTTTACTTTATTAAAGTTTATAACTTTCGTGTGTCTAAACATAAGTTATGCTTAGTGAATTATAATCATTCAAATAATAATATAGATAGAACTTGGGTAAAACCTGAAATTGATCCTAGAATCTATGACAGGATATGTTTATGGTTTTAGGATATGCATGGTAGGTTTTAGGTTTCAAAAAATGAAGAAATTATTTCAACGGGTAGGTTTTAGGTTCCAAGTAAAATCTGTATGAAACCTGAAACCACTCATTTCTAATGACTATCATAGGATCACTAAAATGAGTAGTTGACATGGTGAAATAATTAAACAAATAATTTGCAGATGAGTACTTGCATAGACTCGACATTGTATTGAGCACGAATCAAATGTAAGAAAACACCCTGCCTCCATGTAATTTCTAATGAATTCTCAAAATTTGTCCTCCCCTGGAATAATGGAAATATTATACCAAAAAACCCATAGGTAACCCTAATTGAAAGTGAAAACTGAAAATGATCAGAAAAATTCATAAAATGAATAAGGAAAAAAAGTTACCTCAAAACGAATGACAACCATGGGTTTTGGCACTAACATCAATCTCAAGTGGATTTTCCTATCTAAATGAGCAAAATCAGTATTGCAAGCTCCAGTCGAGAAGGAGTTATTGCTTGTTGAACGCCAGAGAAAGTCATCAACAACAAAGTTCAAACAATCTCGACTAGCATGTTAACCACTTTAGAGTGCGTTTGATAACGTTTCTATTCCGGAGAATAATTTTTGAACATAAATAGTTTTTTTTTTTTGTCTCTGTTCCTGGGAACAATTTCAGACTACAAGAATGCGCTTGGTAACTACAAAAAATTTCTATTTCTAGAATATAAATGTGTTTGGTAAACTTGTATAATTTTGTTGTTTCTTTTAATTTTTCAATATTTTTATTATATTTTTCCTTTTTCTTTTTTTCTTTTTCTTTCCCTTCTTTCTCTTTGTGGTCGGCTATAATGGTGACTGGCGACCGGCCGGGCGGGCTCGGCAAACTCGCCGATGGCCTCGGTGGCCAGGTGAGCCTCATGCCACCCGGGTGAGCTTGAGCCTCGCCGGTGGCCTCGCGAGGCTCGCCGGCCACCGAGGCCACGGTGAGACTCGACCTCACCCGACCATTGACAAGACTCGGCCTCGCCGGATTTGGCCGAGGTCAAACTCGCCAAGCCCAAGTGAGGCCGAGCCTCGCTGTGGCTCGGCGTCTTCGGGGACCGGCGACGCTTCGGCGAGATTGCCGGCCCTCGTCTGGCCAATCGCCAGTGCCGGTCATGGCCAAAGTTGGTGACCGTTCATAAGGAAGAAGAAGAAGAAAAGAAAGAGAAGAAAAAAAGAGGAGAGAGAAAAATCGTTTCTCAGAATTGTTTCCAGGAACAAGAAGCAACTTTTTTTCTACTTCTTGTTTCTATTCCAAATCTACTCCTGAGAACAAAAAAAAATATTTTTTGTTTCTGAGAACAAAAGTTTTACCAAACACTTTTTTGTTCCCTAGAACAAAAGAACAAAAATTTTTGTTCCGAGGAACGGAAACGATTTTAAACAAACAGGGCTTTACTGGCGGAGCCTTTCCTCGATATGTGTAAACAAAGTATTTACTTCGCGCCCGCAGATTAGTAGGATCGAAGGGTCACATACCTCGAGTTACGAAAGAAATGGCCCGTAATTTCTATAGAGCTATATTTGACCTTCCAGTGAGCTATACTGTCTTTGCTTGGGATTTTGAGGGTAAGCATAACATAACCATTGAGCCAACCTTGATTGGACTACCGTTGTTGCACCCAGACCCATCACAATAGGCCTGATGGTGAGTATATCCTAATTAAGCAATGCTTGCACTCTCCCGTCCGGATTGCTTAGTTAACATATTCAAATAACAAAATTTGGGCCTGGGCTTGTAAAGGAAATCATTTTCTCAGCCTGTCCAGTCCACATTCTCTTTTCGTCAGCACAAGAGCCTGATTGATGGGCTCACATTGAAAGCCGAACTCATCCAGAGGCAGGCCCATCATTTCGTCATGCCATGTTTGTCGAGTTCTCTGTTCATGCTGTAAAGCAAGGTCAAAAGGGGCTTGTCTGTCTTTCAAGAGTTACGAGTTTGACTCAATCCTTTGAACGGCTCGTGCTGCAATTACATAGCTGCGACATTTTTTGTGTGCAGAGGCTTCCTCGTGGCTAGTATTTTGGTGGGGCCACAAAAATGAGCTCGTTAAACCTTGAACTTTTAAGTCACGAGTAGTATGGAATAATTATGACTCAAATCGAACATTCTATAATAGGTAAATGATCTTCTATTATAACATTATTGGGAGGGTCAATAATGTCGATTACCCAAATAAGCCCTGGCTGAGTTCTCTACCGCGTGCATGTGTATGCATTTCTCACTTATTCCCAATTGTTAACACGTCAAGGGCAAATCTCAACCAAGATACGGATTAAAAACTTCAATAGCCGGTTTCACTTCAAAGTTCAATATAACTAGTTTAATTTTTGTGTTTTATACGATTCGAAAATCTCTCCCGAGTCGATCCAAATGAACTAATCAACTACCCTATGCTGAACGACCTATCTAGATTAAGAAAAACAAAAGGGGGCACAGGTGCAAGAAGCATCCCAACACCCCAGTACTGATTTGGACCCTTCATCGTCTCTTTCATCTGCTTTGTCCACTAGAAAAGCACAAAAATACAACCATGCCAAGTTAAAACCCATTGACTTACTCAAATCACTCAGGCACGACCATCGATCCTCCCAATGGAAGCTTGCAAAACTCATCTTTCCTCCGACGGGAGTAATTCCACCACCTCCTCGTGCAAGCCTTGTCACATTCTCTGGATATTTCATCGATCGATGAGACGAGTACGTGGTCCTCTTCTATTGTTTTTTTCCTTTTAGTAAGGTTGCCAGAAAGTGAAGAAAGTGAAGATCACTAGAGAGCTCCACATTAGTCCAAAAGGGGACTGATGATCGGATTTCTGGTGAAGATCGCTATGCTCATCCTTCGGGACATCTTCGACTGGGTCGGCTAGATACGCCAACCTGGTCTCAAGGTGCTGTCATTTTCTCCCTGTTCGAGTGGTATATTGTTCTGAATTTGGGCATTAGGAATGACCCTTTCATTTGAAGCAGAAACGAATAGAGAAGAGTTCAAACGATGTGGGTGTCTCTCTCTCTCTCTCTCTCTCCACCTTCGTTTTTGTGTGTGTGTGTGTGTGTGTGTGTGTGTGTGGATTTTGTGATACTTGCTATCGATTTGCGGTTGGACTCTGCTAACAATGGTCCTCTAATACAATCTTTTGCACTTAAGGTAATTGCTTCTTTTCCTTTCGAGTACGTATGTATATTCAATTAGAGAGAAATGATTATATGATAATCTCTAATCAATTGTGAGGATATTGATCTATTTTGGATCATAAAAATTTAAAAAAAACAAATAAATATAAATTATTATGGGATCAATTCTTTTAAGACTTTGTAATATACAACAAGATGTTATTTTCAAGTAATTCAAAAATTGTTATACTAGTAAAGCTCTTTAACTAATAAGAAAGAAAATAACAAAAACCATGCTAATGGCTTAATTAGGGCCTGTTTGTTTGTACTTCTTTTTTTCGTTTATAAACAAAATTACTTTTTTTTTTTTTATCCGGGGAACAAAAAAAAAAAAGAAAAGAAAACGCGTTTGTTTGTATTTTTGTTCCAAATCTATTTTTTTTCCTAGGAACACATTTGGAACAGAAATAAGAAACGAGAAAAATGTGTTTTTTGTTCTTGGAACAATTTTTAAGAACAAATTTTCTCTCTCCTCTCTTTTTCTTCTCTTTTTTTCTTCTTCTTTTTTCTTTGGCCGGTCACTGGCCTCGGCCATGGTCGGCGACCGGCCAAAAGGAAGGAAAAAGAAAAAAGGAAAAAGGAAAAAAAGGAAAAAGAAAATACAAAATAGGAAAAATAATAAAGAAAATAGAAAAAATAAAATACAAACATTAAAAGAAACAAAAAAATCATACAAGTTTACCAAACGTGTTTCTATTCTTTTTCTATTTCTAGAACAAATTTATCAAACGCGTTTTTCGGTTTAAAAATTGTTCCAGGGAACATAAATATAAATATTTCTGTTCCCTAGAACAATTTTTGAACAAAATACAAATAAACGCACGCTTAGTGGCTAGAAATGGACAATGTGTATGTATCTTCTATTTTCTATATAGAATTTTTCATTCGAGTCATTCACTTGAGTTTTGACTAGGACTCGTAAAATTAATTGGCATTTCAAGGACCTTGCATTTACTTGTAAATTTTCTGGTCATGGGAAGAGAAAAGAAAATAATGAGGGGGAAAATTGCATTGTCTGGCCCCTTTCTTAGACCTAAATGAGATTGGAGTGGCGATGGTTGCAACAATTTTCATCAACCGTACATGTATTGTAAAATTTGAAATTTCATGCGATACATCTCCCTCTCTTAAGTTAAGATTAGCAAAATTTTCTGAATCTGTCAGCGTTAGCTCAAATTTTGACATTTACCACTAGAGGGGATTCTTTTTAGATTATGGTAAACTCAGATGGTAAGCACAAATGAGTTTCGAGAGATTTTGTGTGTTATATTATATTTTACACATTTACATTAATAGTGATACCCACGAGCACTTTTGAGGAATTTCGCAATCTCAACAATTTAGAATCCCGAAGAAAAGCCCTGGCAATATATATATCAGTAAGTACATAGGCTCTGATGATGGCACTCTTTGTACTTTTCTTTGGCCAAATACTCATGTCCTGTAAATATTCTTTTTCTCCTTTTGTCACTCGCGTACTATTTTACATTCAAGACGCTTGAAGAGGTGCACGTTTGCTGCCAAAATCTATTCAATGATTTAGGTAGACAAAGCTGGCTTGCGGAAAACAACTTTCTTTTATACCAGAAAGAACGAGCCATCCAAATCGAAAGATCTCGTTGGCTCGCCATTGATAGAGTGATGGAGACATGTCTTGCGTTGGCTCACTCTCCCTGCAGCTTTGTCACAGCGAATAATTCATCGCAAAGATGTTTGCTACTAGCCGAAACCCTAGCTTCCTAGACGACGGTTCAAATCAAAGCTTTAACCGCCTTCTTTAGCATCTTTGCTCCATTTCTCTTTTGCATGCCAAGTAGGACAGGTATAGAATGCTTTCATTTTTCCAAATCTTATACATACATAGATTTTTCGTATCGACATGTAAATTTACATATCAACTTTTCGTAATCCTCTTTTGAAATCTGGATAAAGATTTAAATATTAGGAAAAGTAAGAAATTCACTTTTAACTTTTCAGAAGTCAAGGTAAACAAACCAATAATTCTCATTACTTACAGAAAGTATCTCTGTCAAAATACTTTTGCCATTATTGAAGTTATATATGCGAAGGTGTAAGTAAATAGGAGTTTGTGTACTAGATAATTTATGGGAGATGGGTTTGTTAACATATGGCATAAAGTTGAATAGAATTATGGGGATAATAACCAAAAACAAAATTATAAACTTATTGTATGGATGTCAATTTAGTTTAAATCTTTTGAAGGTTTATCAATGTTGCTAATTCGATCAATTTTGACTAGAAATTGCTGACATGCATGCTGACCATCCCACGTAGCATGGAATCACTCATGTTTTATGAAATAGAATTAAGAGTGTTGTATAAATGATGGAGTGGGTATGGTGTATGGATGGAACAGAGTCACCAGACGACGCCGCTACCACCCCAAAACCTCGGAGGAAAATGACCTCTCTCTCTCTCTCTCTGTGCGCGCCGGCATCAACAAGTCAAGGCCTACAGATCTTCAAATCTACAGGGGTGCCGCCTAGATTTCGACGATGAGATGGCACCACCAACACTAGGCTGGAAGCCTAGGTTGAGTTTTTTGCCTCTTCTCCTGCCAAGTCGAGCTTTAATGGGGCCGAGACATGGCCGGAAATCCTCCTTGATGTAGCATTCTCAGAACTGCTATATAGTTTATATCAGCTCAGCTTGTATGGAGCTGCCTCATATAGTGTTAGGATATTGTAGTTTTTAAATATGTATAACCAAATATATAAGTTACATTACTTCACAACGCATCAAAATTGCGACAGAACCATTTATGCCAAATAAATGCTAATATCCTCACCAACTAATTTCATTATGCTTGTAATTTGGTCTAGCATTAACCATCTTCCGTGACGTGCATACTCAACACTTGTATATATGCAGAAGATGACACACTAATAACAAGTGCGACAATAAGATAGAAATCTTTTTTCTGACCTAAAAAAGAAAAAAAGATAGAAAACTTTTCAGCAGAAAAAAAAAAAAAAGAGTTAAGTCTTTAAAACAGCTTTTGGATCCACACGCCGACCTCAACTCGCGAGAATAATTTATGTTATTTTCTGAAAAATCTAGTATTTTGCAAGCCAAAAGATGATGTGGCCCAAGGGATACCAGCCTTTGGAAAATGCATGCGACAACCTTCATCCTAAATAAGGATTTTTTTTGACTTTAAGCGCACGTGGTCCTCTGCACACGCGCGCGCGCGAGAGAGAGAGCCAGCATTTTGTAGGCTTTATCTTGGGGAGTGTGTGTTTGGACTTGGTTGATCTCAAATTCAGCCCTTTTTAGGCTTTATTTGAGGGGACAACAGTTTTGAGTGGTTAGAAAATTAGGTAGTATTGAACTCTCTGCTTTTACGAGGGTTGATATGATATCAGAATTTTATTAATAAGTGTTCTCAATTGATAAACACATTCAACAGAATTTTTTTTTTTTAAATTCAATACATTAATTATGCATAAAATAAGAAAAATAGTGATTTAAGAATGACCAATTTTCTTCATGTGGATGCTTTAGAATTGCTTCCGAAGCACTTGTTGATAAAATTCAATGCTACTTCTCTCTTAAATCCAGAAAATTCACCCCTCTCAACAAACATAGACTCATTTCATTTAGGTGTTGTTGTGGCATTCCCCCAAGTCAGCGACGCTTGCAAGGCCTCAATCTCCCATCCCCTGTCCTTGACAAGGACAAAGGAGGCAGGGGGAACTGTAGTAATGGTTGCTTGGGGATAGGCCCATGGTGGGGTGGCAGCGGCGGCGGCGATGTGCGGGTGTTGGAGGCGGTGGATATGGAGTCATGGCTGGTAATTGAGTTTGGCTTACTTTCATGCGCGGTGACTAAGCGGTCGGCATTTTGCACAGTGAAGAGGTGCAACCATGGGCGAAAAGGGAAAGAAAGGAAAGAAAGGGGAAAGATAGGAAAAAAGCATGACTAATTTTAACTGTTTAATTTACTTATTGTAACATGTTCAGATCTTAAGAGGTAACTTTACCCAACTTTAAAGAATGATAACTTTAGAATATCTCAATCCAACGGTTCCTACCTATAGCTAAAAGGCAAGGCTACGCATATGAACAAAAGTTGAAAAAAGATAGGGATTGCACATCGCAGATGGTATATATGTCCAAAACTCTTCCACCATCATGTCCCTTTAACGAATACAGGGAGTGACAATCTTTTAAAAAGATAAACATATATTTATTTATTTATTTATATAGCCTAGTCCGTCGTCCTCCTAGTCATTTTGACAAAAAGTCGATCAAGTTTGTCGTACGTGGTGGCTGGACATGGGGCAAGCAACCAATTTGAAACCACATGCGTATCAGGTATATGTGGAAGGATGGCAATGGAGGGTAACCATCAATCACAAAGCTCGATGCTGTGGAATCCATTTGATTTTATTCCACAATTATAATACTAACGATTGCCTTGTCTTGATGGGCAGTTCAGGGTCTCAAGTTCGACAAGAATTTGGCCGGCTGAGACAGCTTAGTTAACCTACTCTTTACCTCTCTTTCAAGAGGAAGCTGGTGCTGTTGAGAATACGTAAGTAAGCGGAAGAGAAATATTAATGAGCAACCTGCCAAAGCAAGATGATAAATACGTGTTCGGAGGGTTCCATCGTTACCAGGAGCATCTAGTGTAAAAGCTGATAAACATGCGATTAACATAGCTAGTTGGGAGAGGGTAGTTCTTTTGAATAGACCTACCAATCAAATCGAGTAGAGTCTAGTCAGAAGAAAATACATATTGACCATATGTTAGTCTATTAATCATCATGTACTTTGCCACAAGGCGTGGGTGACCTTATCCAAAGTTTTATGAGCTTTATTCAACAAAAGAAGTCATGCAGAACTAGCTTAATATATTATCCCCTCACTCCGTGATGAACTGACCAAACAGTGGTGATGTCCACTTCATGAAACATTGCCGTTATTACTTCCCTATAATCCCAACGACCCTAAGCAAAATGCCCATCACATCCCATTATATCTCTCGACTATGGTTCCACGTCTAATCCACTTCTCAACTCCTATAATATCGCCTAACAATTTTTTTAATTGGATCCCTCAATCATTGGAAAATATGCAGGGACACATGAATGATTGTTCAAAGAAATCAACAAATAGATTAGTAATTTATATATATATGCATATTAGAGGATTGCGCAAAGAATGATGTTGTGGTGCTAAATGGTATCTTGAGCAAGTTTACATGAAATGGGTTCTTAGTATCTTAACATATATTTACACAACAGGGTGCTCTCTCTCTCTCTCTCTCTCTCTCTCTCTCTCTCTCTCGCCTTCCTATATATATCTAGCTAAAGTGTAGGCAAATCCCGAACCCCACTTAACTCAACATCTCTCACAACCAGATAAAACCCTAGCTCTTCAATCCCCCCCAAACCTGAACCCCACTCAACTCAGCATCTATCACAACCAGATAATCCCCTAGCTCTTCAATCCACTCCTCCAGTACCCACACGACGCGTGTCAAACGAATCAACTCACATCAACCAGAAAGAAAATGGAAACTTGTTTTACACACCTTCTCTTCGCCATCTAAACTTCCATGCACGTTACGGCAACAAGACCCTAATTATCTTTTCAGCCAAAAAGCTTCATTTCAGTTCATAATGAAAGCTGAACTGCGGGGAAAGGCGACCACATCGATTTATCTGCAAAACCTCAGTCTCTTCAACACCCAGCAGAGTTCGCTTTCCGGCGCCCTCAAAGGGTGCCTCGGAAGCCTGGATGCGGCATGTATAGAGAAGCTACTGCTTCACTGCGCGAGCGCCCTCGAGCGGAATGACGTCACTTTGGCCCAACAGGTCATGTGGGTTCTCAACAACGTCGCTTCTTCCACAGGTGACCCTAATCAAAGACTCACTTCGTGGTTCTTGAAAGCCTTGATCTCTAGAGCGTCTAGGTTATGCCCGACAGCTGTCAATTTCAATGGCAACGGGATTGTTGAGAGGAGATTGATGAGCGTGACTGAGCTAGCGGTGTATGTTGATCTCATCCCTTGGCATAGGTTCGGTTATTGTGCGGCCAACAGTGCGATGTATAGGGCGATTCAAGGGTATTCGAGGGTTCACATCTTAGATTTTAGCATCACTCATTGTATGCAATGGCCGACGCTCATAGATGCCTTGGCTAAAAGACCCGAAGGCCCTCCATCGCTGAAGATCACAGTGCCATCTTGTAGGCCCCCGGTCCCTCCCTTGCTTAATGTAACGAGTGAGGAGATTGGTCTTCGTTTAGGTAATTTCGCGAAGTTTAGGGATGTACCATTCGAATTCACCGTGTTGGATGACTCACCCAACGCATTTGAATCGGCTAATACTTTTCATTTCGAGTCAATCCTGAGTCAGCTGAGTTCGTTAGATCTGAATCTTGCGGACGATGAGGCTTTAATCATCAATTGCCAAAACTGGGTAAGATATCTGTGTGATGAGCCTAACGGGGGTGATTCTCGAGATGCCTCTTTGAGAGATGTTTTCCTGGACATCATAAAAGCTCTTGACCCGAATCTAGTGATTGTGGTGGATGAGGATGTTGATTTGAGTGAGCCGAGTCTGGCCTCGAGAATCACAACTTGCTTCAATTATTTGTGGATCCCGTTCGACGCCTTGGAGACTTTCTTGCCCAAGGACAGTTGCCAGAGGTTGGAGTACGAATCTGACATCGGCCATAAGATCGAGAGCATCATCGGATTCGAAGGGTTTCAAAGGATAGAGAGGTTAGAGTTGGGCAGCAAATTAGTGCAAAGGATGAAGAATGCCGGGTTCTTGAGTCTGCCTTTTAGCGAAGAGACCTTGAGCGAGGTCAAGTCGTTGCTTGATGAGCACGCCAGCGGATGGGGGATGAAGAGAGAAGAGGATACGTTGGTGCTCACGTGGAAAGGGCACAACTCGGTCTTCGCCACGGCTTGGGTCCCCAGCAACGGATACGTGAATTGAATGGGGGGAGTCAATACGGAGCCATTTCTTGTCTGAGACCCGCCCCGATCGGTCGGACTGCATGCCAGCGCTTGAATCAACCGATGCAGCAGTTCCTGGAACGGAGACAAGACAACTTTTGGGGTCGGTCTGGACAAGAATTTCGTTTCATGTGAAACTCGAGCCTCGCCTTCAAATGGCCATATTAGGTGGTTTGTCCGAAACTGCCATATGATGGTTGTTCTTTCCTCAGTGGTCCATGAGGCGCATGCAGAGACAAAATGGCATTTCGTGCATTTCATATTTATCGAGAAGAAAAAGACTGCACGGAAGAGCGTTCGGACAGAAGAAAGAAAACCGCAACAGAGTTTTGAGAATAAGATCGTGCCGCTTTAGCTGTGTTCGAGCTCTCCTTAAAGTGTGATTCACGTGAGAGAGAGAGAGAGAGAGAGAGAGAGAGAGAGAGAGAAATGTTGTTTTGTCTCTGTACAATGGACAAAATCTCTTGGAACGTTGTTTTAGATGTGAAGGCCCCTGTGCATTGTATTTCTATAAAATATGTTTTCTAGCTACCCACTCATGACATAAGCAAGTTTACTATATTCTCATTAATCTTTACTGCTCTTTCGCGACATCTTGGATACATATTGGGATCCTGCTATTTCAGATTACTGAGAGCCATGCAGTCCTAGAGAACTCAAAAGTGAAAGAAAAAAAAAATCGTCAAGTTTTTTAGGTGTCGCTTATTTATGGAGCATATGAATGCCCTTACATACATTTCACCATATCCCAACCAAATAAAAAGAAAAATTAAACATGGGTGTTAAAGGTTCAGCTATCTATTGAGGGCCTATTTGAGATGAAATTAATTCCACTTAAGGGGGTGATAGGAAAAAGAAAAAGTCATAAATATGGTATTAAAAGATAGAGATGATGAGCTTACTTTTATTGAGAAAGGGGTAATGTTAATTATAAATATTGAATCAAATCTTGTGATTGAAGGGTTGTAACTCGGTCATTTAACACAATGAATTATGTGTTTTAACAGATTAGGTGTGGAAATAACGGCGCACTAAATCTCGTCCATCTTATGTATGAGATACCAAGGTTTTGACATGATTCTTGCTTCGGACAGCAATAGATGGAGAATCTTCCTCTCTTTTCCCCCCCTTCCTTTTTCCTCTTGATTTTGAACGAGTTTCAGAAGGCAGAAAACAACTTTATCATTTGGACAGGGTAAGGATTTGAACCTTTGGCACATGGAGGGTACAGACACGAACTTATATCATTTTCCCAGAACGTTAACGTTTGAATTGAACTTCATCTTTTGCCCTTTGAATGCTTTCCAGTTCAAACTTACTATGGTTTTCTGGCTATACAGATCAGGATTGAGGACCACGACCTTTTGGTGTAGAACAGTCGCATTCACCTCGCATCCTATGCAGCTAAACAGGAAAGTTAAATTTCACAGGGTTAATTTTGTTGTATTTGTCTATATTTGAGTGTTCTATAAAAGCTTTTGAACTTAGCCAAAGGTTATACCACCAAGATGGAAGGTAAGAAGGAAGCAATCTTGCTACTAACTAATGTGATTATGCAATAATGAGACTACATCAAAAGTAATCTAGTACAACTTGTGCAAGCCCCTCATAAGATCGACATAATCTGACGGGGTCGTATGCTTCAGCGAGGTGCAAAAGTTGCTCCTCATTCGTGTTAGGAATCAGCTCTCTTGCTGCCAAGAAGAGTCGTTATTGAGGAGCGAAGAGCAGATCGGTCATACCAACAGACACAAGAATCGAACTATTAAGTATCGACGTCCATCTTCTGCTGTGAGAAGAGTTGCTAAAGACAAATCTTATGGTTTGCTCTTGGCAAGGATGATTCTTGGAAAGCTTACATTGAATCTCTTTAATTGAGGTAGAGGTCATTAGCAATAAAAGGGCTGAACTAGGCCCAGTTAGGCCCTTTACCAATAAGGCCCGTTTTGTACAAGACTCTCTCTCTCTCTCTCTCTCTCCCCCGCAAAAGTTGGAATCGAATTCAAAAGTTAAGGGAGTCAGCAGATCACATTGCGGAAAAATGGGGGCAATATCTCTACAAATACAGATTTGGGATGTGGTTTTAGGGTTTCACGTGAAGATGCTGAAACAAAAACGGCCATTTTTGGATGCTTTTGAATGCGATTTTGCAGGATGGAGTCTCTTTCCCTTTATTCATGGCTACCACATGACTTGCCTACCACTTGCATGCCCCCATCACATCATCAACACATGTCCTCCATTAATTCCCCCAAGTTTGGTTTTTCTTTTTAATTTATGAATTATGAACAAGGCCTTTTCTTGCCTCCTCATTTCTAAACCCTAGTTGACGTTATTTTACATTGATCCACACCCGATAAAAGAAATACCCGACGAATGACCGAGTAGAACTATGGTCCTAGGATTTTAAGATGAGCATAACAACGTGGCTTCAAGAAGCATACGAATATACTAGATGTCCTTTTTAATTCCAAAAAGTCCATACACAATCCGTAAAACTTTTATGATTTGCCTCATGTCTACGCACAAGATGGAACTAAAGAATGTGAAGCTGTGAGGAGACGTTCACATGCGCTCATGCATATTTATAAGGCCCATAGGAATTGTGTGGGATAGTGATGTGGGATAAAATTTAAAACCCTATACAAGTCTAGGTAGAATAATGGCAAATGAGATTATGAGAATTGACAGATAGATTGACTGATTGATTAGGATGGATAAGATGTGAAATTAAGCTCTCATCATTTAGAGAGTCTTCATTGAAAGTCAATTTATAAATTTAGGTGGATGCATGCACACAAAGATTGCATTATATCCATAGATGAGCGATGTGAAAGAGATTCTTTTAATAATCCTAATTAGGTTTTGAATAAAGATTCTTTTCTTGCCTTCTCTTGTCTATACCCTATTTAACGTTATTTTAAATTGATGCACACCCGATAAAGGAAAGACCCGACAAATGGCTGAGTAGAAATATGGTCTTAGGTTATTAAGATGAGCCTAACAATATAGCTTCAAGAAGCATATGAATATAGTCGATGTGTCTCCATACGCAATTTGAAAAACTTCTGAAATTTGCCTCGTCTCTGGGCATGAGATAAAATCAAGGGTTGTAAAGCCGTGAGGAGATGTAGACACGCGCTCATGCATATTCATTAGGCTCGTAAAAATTGCATGGAAAATGAATTTATGAGAATTCATGGGTAGAGTGACCTACTGACTGAGATAGATAAGATGCAAAATTTAGTTCTCATTGTTTTGAAGAGCTCCCCTTGAAAGTCAATTTATAAATTTAGGGTGGATGCATGCACATAAGGATAACATTAAATCCATCGATGAGCAATGTGAAAGACATTATTTTAATAATTTCTAATTAGGGATTGATTAAAGATGATGAATTTTGAATCTCAATGCAAGAGAAACAGAGTTATCGTTTTAGCGATCTTGCATAGGAAGTCAACTTATAAATTTAGGGTAGGTGCATGGACATAAGGATAGCATTAAATCCATAGGTGAGTGGTGTGAAAGAGATTCATATAATAATTTCTAATTAGGGTCTGAATAAAGATGATGAAATTTGAATCTCAATGCAAGAGAAACAGAGTTAAACATCAGCAATCCTTTTTACGTGTCTTTTCCATCCGTTAAGATTCTAATTGATCGATTTGCCTAGGCAAAAGGTGACATCGAGGATCCCACAAATTTAAATTCGAAAATAGGCTAGTACTAAATTAATAAATTTTCTATTGATAACATCACTTTGGAGGATCATACCCAGATTCAATAATCTATGATTAACCAAAAAGGCTGCTTAAGACACGCTCCTACAAATATTGAGTTATGAGACGGACCCATGATTTGACTCGCATTACATTTTTTTTTTTTTTTTTTTTTTGCTTAATGTTAGATTGCACGACTAGAATATTTATCTATGTAAAATGAGTTGAATATGGTCTAGTCTTTCAACAAAATTTTGTCACATATATTCTTTTTACACCTCGAAGTATACCCAAATTATGTATAGTAAATGCAATCCACCTTGTAAGATAGCACTATGATTTTTCTTCCTGTTTTTGTCCTACTCGGGACTTCTTCTTTTTTATTCCATAATTGATAAAAAAAATATTAAGGTCAACATCAATGTATAAATTGTTTAGTGAGGACGAAATTAAATAGGTAAGGACAAAACTAAGTTTTCATTAAAAAAATCCATATTGAGAGGGAAATTTTCGAAATGCTCCCATTGAAGATATAATGGTCCTGTTCCAAAACCACTCTCTAAGCACTTCTTAAACCTCGTGAAATAAAAGTGGTTGCCTTTAGCAAATGATAGTACATATTGCATTAATAACTTCCTTTTAAGTTTACATAGACTCAAGGTGCGATGAACCAATCAATCGTGATGTTGTACGTCGTACCACAATTATGAAACGCATTAAGTTAATTATTACCGCTCTTAATGGTGTATTTTTTTAACGGAAAACGTAAAGTTTTTGGAAAATATTTTCCAGGAAACTATTTTTTACGAAAACGGTTAGTTTTCCTTTGTTTTGTGATACATGATTGAAAATATTTTTTAATGTTTGGATTGCATTTGAAGAATGATTGAAGGTGTAGAAGATGTCAACGGAGAGGAAGAGGGGGGAGTGAAGCTAACGGGAGTGCAGGAAGGGCTAGGATTGGAGGAGACGACGGTGACGTAAGGGAGGGGGCGAAGGAGGAAGAGATAGGGGAGGAGGAGTTAGGGTTTACGTTCACATGCAAAAAAAAAAAAGAAAAACAATAAAAAAAAAAAAGAAAAAAAAAAAGGAAAGAAAAGATATAATAATAATAAATTTAAAATTTTTAATTAGAAATTCTTTTTAATAATAAAATTTTCATTAAGTAAGGACCTTAAACATTTTGGAAAAACGTTTTTCGATTCTTTTAAAGGAGAAATCGTTTTCTTAAATTTAAGCTTTAGATGGAAAATATTTTCCGTTGATTCATTTTCCTAAATGAATTAAATGTTGAAAAATGAGGAAAATATTTTCCCGAAAATTATTTTTCACAAAATAAACACACCTAAATCATCAATCTATTAGGTCATGTGTCTAAAATATTTGTGTTTATGGTACTTTGGGACATGAGCGGAAATATACATACGTATTATCAAGGATGCTTTTACGAAGAGGAGATGATGGGCTAATGATTGATAACTGACCGTGATAGATGTTGAATGCGAACCTTGGGTGGGCGAAGGAGGAAAAAGGAGAAAAAAGGGCCATGGAGTTTTGAGAAGACATCATGTCGCCCCTGGAAAAAAGGGTCAAATGAATGATGCCTTAATAATAACGGTGGTGAGCATCATCAAGTTCACACTACCCTTCAGATCTGACGGCCCGGCTGCTGCGTGGGCCTAGCTTTTTGTGGGTCCCGCCGTTGTTGCGAATTTCATGCATGATGATGGGACTTTGATCCGATGACTCCAAAAAACAGCGTTTCAATTGTACTTTCTCAGGAAGTAAAGTTGCCTATAATTACTCTGCCCCCTTATCCTTTTTTTTTCGTGAGTAAATTCTTACGAAATTGGTAATTGTGGCGTTGCTCCTGGTCTGCTTTGATGGGTAAATCTTGAAAGGAAAACCCCCACACCCCAAACCAACCACCCGCCCCCCCAAAAAAGTTATCGATTTAAAAATTGAACAAAAAGTGAAAAGGTGTCATCCGATTGGGGGATGGACGGCCATCACGTGATCCCTGCTGAGGCTATCCACGTGATCCATCGCTTTGAAATGCAAAAGAATTGCTGAGGTTGCTTGTAGGGGCGTTAATTACAAGTTTATGAGGTGGATATTCATTAATTATAATGTTTTGTGATGAAATAAATCAAATAAATTTTTCATAACTTGAACATTAATGGTTAAATGATCTTATGTTGTGATCTTTGGAAATGAAGACAAAAATTCGCATTATTTGAGACATATCTTTTGCACGGCAGAAGATTTGACTCCCCATCATATCAATATGAATAATGTCATGTTTGAGACACCTGCTTGGGTTTCAATTTGTCTTGTTTAAGATATGCTTCCTCATCATCAAAAAGAGAGAAAGAAAGACAAACTTGTACAAGGTCCTTGATTATAGCTTGTGGTGGGAGTGTCAATCCTTTGGTGAAATTCATTGTGCAATCTAAAAAAGGGTAAAAATATGCTTTTCTGCCCCCACTAAATTAGGTGGAAAACCTTGTATTGACAATATTGTGTTTGTGCAGAGGCAGACCTAGAAAGTATGTCTCCGTTTTGGGTCAAGTCAACTGGGGAGTTTTGTTAGTACATCACTTTCAAATGACAAGATGAGATAACACTGTTCATTCATATAAGTAAATGGTAAAACCATGAGTACATGCATTAAATAAAACCAGCACAAGCATGCGCCGATTGACCATTCAATTACTTTTCCCGCCAAAGGCCAAAAATCCCGTGAGAAAACCTTGGTTTTGGAGGGAATTAAGAAACATTTCTTAATCGAAGCGGCTTTCTTAACAACTCGACCTGCTGAGGAGACGGGAGCCTGTCACAATTAAAGAAAGGGATTAGTTGATGTTTAACTAGTGCCCCGAAGACTCGAATTCGATGAAAGGAGATGATATGATTTGGTTCTAAAGAAGAGAAGAGAAAAAGCCAAGAAACCAACGAGAGTCAGATGTTCAACCCGGGCCCAACCTGGGGGGGATTCATTGGAAAAGTTAACCGAGTCGCCATCCTCTCCATTAAAGCCCAAGCGGGGCCATCTCTGCATTATGCAGATATCATATCAAGAGGCACTGGCACTACGAAGGAAAGCAGATGTAGAAAAACGAGTACTTTTATGGAGTGCATCATTACAAGGGAAAAAGAAAGAAAAAACAAAACCTTGTCGCTAGAGAAAAGAGAGAAATTGGTTAGAGAAATTGTTTAGAGTCTCTGATACGTGCGCAGAGTTTGAGCAGATAAGGGGGCGGTGGTGGTCAGTGCGTGACTACGGGAGTTGCAGAGGTGTGAAGATGGGAATGTGAGCAGAAGAAGCGAGTATGTTGTGTGAGTTCTAAGCTTGGAATCGTCTCAGAAAGGAAAAGAAGAAAAATAGAAAAGAAAAGAAGAGATCCCCAGCAGCTTGCATTTTTTTTTTTTAAATAGCTTGATGGTAATGACAATGATTTCTCTGTCCTGTATTTTTTCCCCCTTTTCTTGAGTCATCATGTAGTAATTTGCAGAGGCAAGTCAGGCACAGTTAACAAGGTCACCTCTCTCTCTCTCTCTCTCTCTCTCTTTCTGTCTGGGTTAGACATTGACACTATATTATATTCTTCTTCTGTGTCTTTACTCGCCTTGTTGCCTCTTTACATTCTCTATTCTCTCTCAGACTCTCCTTCTCTACACTACACAGCAATACCAGAGAGAGAGAGAGAGAGAGAGAGAGAGAGAGGGACCATCTATTGCTTCTGCACCAGTCGACCACTGACTAGTACTGAGTCGCTACAAGACAAAACCCATTTGCTTCGAAACGCCATCGACAGAAGAGAAAAAACCCAGTCGCCGATTTCTTCTGTTTGTCTTCTTTCCATATCTACGAATATGGCCTTGTTTCGCGTTCCCCACTTCTCATCTTCTTCTCCCCTCTCCTCTCTGTCTCAGTTTTTTGGCTAATCCTTTGGCCCCCCTTTTGAATTTTTATTTTGTTTTCCTGAGCGTCCGGGGTTTCGTTACTCGGGTCATGGAAGCTTTATGTGATCTTCAAGTGGACGTCAATGGCGAGGAGACTTTCATGGTGAACAAGGTGATTCTTCTGCAACCGAGATTCATTCTCCCGAAAGAAAAAAAAAAATGCAATCTTTTTCCTCTAACCCCAGTATTTTCCCAATGGCTATAGACTGCCGGCTGTGAGCTGTGTTTTTTTGTTCCGTAATTTTAGTTTTGCAGTTCCAATGATTCGTTCTTTGTTGGGGTTGGAGTTTTCAATGGACTTTGCCTTCAAATTTAGCAGCTTTTGTAATTTCCTTCTTCATCCCGCAAATTTTTCTCAACCAAGACTCATTTTTTTCATGGAAATCGCAACTTTTGACGGAACCGTCCACCATTAAAGTCTGCAACTTTTAGCTATGTTGACAGAATGTGGGTCATTTGAACTAGACCTCTCTTTCTTGCATCTATTCTGGGTTATATGCACACAGAGTGCACATTAGAAAAGCTCGTGGCTTTATGTTCTGTTTCGGCTGTGTAATTTATTGTGAGTCGTTACAGACCTTAAATGCACATCCCCTTCTCTTGTTTCTTTCCAATTTCAAGTCCCTTTTGTTGGTGGCGTGTCCAGAGCGTTGCCTTCATGGCCATTTATTGCTGTTCGCCCCCTTCTTTGCAGGGCTGTGCTGCAGATATCGATCGTTGGTCGTTTGTTATATTTTTTGACTTTTTCCAATGCCAATGTAATGCCTAATAACGACCTCTCGCCTCTCTGTTGTAGCAAATTGGTTGAGAGAATCTGCTTTTCATGCTTTGTTTTATTTTTCTTCCCTCACTTTAAGTTTCCTGGTGTTGCTAAACTCAGGAGACTAAATCCTTCTTTACATTTAACTCCTCCAAGGCTTCATTAAGAGAGTGACTGCGGGTTACTTAACCAAAAGTAGCTGTACATTTCTTTAGTCTGACTTCCTAAATTTACTCCGGTATTCCTGGCGTGTTCTCTGCCAATCTTTTTCTTGAAGAAATTGGTATTCCTTGGAAATCTTCATTTTGATAGTTTGGTTAGTTTTACCGATGTGCCTTTTTTTTTTCTTTTATGGGCTGACCGAGTTTTTGTATGAATCTTTGCAGAGAATCATCTCTTCATATTCAGGAAGACTGGGCAAATTGTTCAGCAAATCAAGCTGCTCTACTAGGAACCTGAAAGTGATCTTCAATGACTTTCCAGGAGGCGCAGAGAGCTTTGAGCTTATGTGCAGGTTCTGTTACAACAATGGCAAGATCGAAATAACTCCTCTCAATACAACCCTTTTGAGTTGTGCTGCGAATTTCATGGAGATGAGCAATTCTATCTCTGGAAGTGATAACTTAATCGAACAAACAGAGAAATCTCTTGAAGAGATCAGACATTGGACCTGGTCTGAACTTATGGTTGCGCTCAGGCAGTGCCAAAATTCTTTTCCAGTGGCGAATAAATCTGGCCTGCTCGAAAGATGCTTGGATTCCGTCACTACGAGATTGGCATTGGCAAGTGAACCGAGTCCAAGTCCGTCGACTTCTTCATCAGATTATTCTGGAGTCCGGTTTTCGTGCGACACAAAGAGCACGGAGAGTTTGAAGAGCAGCTTCTCCAGAGTGACGTGGTGGTTTGAGGATCTCTTAGTCACAGATGTGAGTTTGCTTGAGATGATGGTCGGATCCATGATTAAGCAAAAACTTGAACAAGGTACAATTAGCAAGTTCCTCTTCTTTTACCAGAAATCCAAGTTCCACACTGCCGTGTCTCATGAGAAGAGCAAAATCATGGAAACAGTTGTCAATTTGCTCTGTAGTCTGGAGCCAAGTTCCGTCCCTTGCAAAAGCTTATTTGGGATTCTGAGAGTTGCTCTGGGGTTGAACATAAGCAAAGGTTGCCGAAACAAGTTAGAGATTATGATCGGTTCTCAGATGGATCAAGCAACGTTGGACAATTTGCTTGTTACATCTCCTCAAGGGACGAACTCTTTGTATGACACAAATCTTGTGCTGAGGCTAGTAAAAGCATTTCTGAAGGAAGGAACTTGTGGAGTGCCTGAAGGGCAGTTGAAGAAAGTGGCCAACTTAATGGATCTGTACATAGCTGAAGTAGCGCCTGATCCATGTTTGAAACCTTCGAAGTTCCTCGCTTTGGCTATGGTCCTTCCTGATTCTGCTAGGGACTCATTCGATGACATGTATCATGCTGTGGATATGTACCTAGAGGTACCAAATTCAGCAGCATTGTTGTTGCTATGAAGGATATTGATCAAAAAACCTTCCTAAAGATATCATATGTTAGCTTAATTTATCCGTGTCCTTGGTTGATTTCATGCTCAAGCAGGGGCCTTTGAAAGCTTGATTTAAAGATTGAAACTTCTCCAATAAAATACGAATTGTATGTCAATTATTTGGTTTTCTTGGACTTGATTTGGTTTTTCTTTCTGCAAGGTGCATGCGGGATTGTCTGAAGAAGAAAAGATCAAGATTTGCCGTGCCTTGAATTATAGGAAGCTCTCAGCCGAAGCTTGCAAACATCTTTCAGAGAATTTGAAGTTTCCATCCAAGATCATTGCGCAAGCTTTAAATTCTCAACAATTCAAGCTCAAAAGCTTGATCCGAGTGTCCAGCAATACTAGTTCCATTGCCAGTTCACCATGTAGTTGCAGTGACAACATCAAGAAAGACGAGGTGGGCGAACAGATAGTACTCTATGCGGGGGACCTCAATCTTTCCACCGATAATGTGAGGCTCAGAGCTCAATTGCAAGGGATGCAATCGAGGGTTATGGAATTAGAGAAACTTTGCCGGAAAATGCAGACTCAAATGGCCAAGGTTCTCAGATCAAGAGTGTCATCAAGCCACAAAAGCAGATCATTACCGAGGCTTTGCTCGTGATAATACTAGGCAAATAACTTGTGAATCTTCTGTTTCCATAGATATTTGTGAGGGTTGTATAGCAAGAGCAATGTGTCCTTATGCTTGCCTTTTTCTTTGCCCACCTTCTCTTTTTGTGCAAATTGAGCTTGAGGTCAATGGTGAGTTGTTTCTTTTACAAGAGATTCAGATCATGATTGTACAGCTACACAGGGAAGAGGAAAAAAAGGTTGCGTTTTTCCAGACAAAAAACATGAATATATTGACACAGGCGTGTTCTTAGTGTCATGTCTCCAAGGTCTAGTCCTTTTCCCTGTCATTCTCACACATGACAACTTGATAATGTCAAATTGGCTCGTTCTCTTTACAGTTCACAAAACCAAGCACCAAACCACAAAGCTTAGAAACCTGACTTGCTGTCTCCAACCCTTGCTGAGCGTCATAGCATACCTGATATCTCATGACCAGTTTCTTACATGAACAATCGCTGACCACTGCATAACTTCCCCATCCAATCAAAGAGAAAGAAACAGAACCTTAGCACATGTGTTGCAATTTGCACCCACCACATGATCAATTACATAGAAAAGATTTAATTTTGAGGAGAGATTAACATTGGAGAGTGAAGACAACTCAGTGGTTGACCTGCCAGAGAACGATGATGATATTTGGAGCAATGATGAACAGGGTACATGTGGTTGCCCAGAGAGTGAGATTTGCTACCGGCAATATTTTTCCAGTCACTCCTTTGGACGGTAGCTCTTTCTATAAACTTCTGATTGTATGTTCCACTAGTACTCGGCATTGATTGGAGGTCGGTACCATGTCAGAGTCCCAATTCCCAGGAATACCAAACCTTCATAATCCACAAAAAAAGAAAAGAAAAAAAAAGATGATTTTTTTCCTCGCTGTACAGAAGAAAGATCAACTGGATTATCATATTTAACTATATGACTTGCATGCCAGTGGTGTATCTGGCTTTTTCTCCGATACACCATTGACTAAATACCATTTTGTTTTGTACCTGACGTCTTCAATTCTTGGGAGATGCCTAACCCTTAAATTATATATAATTATCTATCTCCTAGATAAAGAAACAAGATTAATTGAAAACATGGTGGAATTTCTGTACTTTCATACTTTTTAAAATGCAAATAGCTCAATTTTTAGTATGAGATGGTCTTTGAAGATGGGTTTTATGTGAGATGGTTCTGGCCATTAAAAAGCTCGATTAAACTATGTTTAAATTAGGCTTTGGGTTCCTCAATGAGCATTTATTTTAGGAGAGATGTCTTGCCTGATGATATAAATGTGCACATGATCGGTTCTTCCAAAAAGAAAGGATATTCGTACCACCAAATTGAAAATCAGATAGCCCACCCCCAACTTACCGTGATTTTTTTTTTTTTTTTTTTTTTTTTATGGGAAATAGTACGAACTGGGGATGAGCACGGGCGGGCCTGGCCTCAAGGCAGTTTTGGCCCAGCCGGTACGGATTGCGACCGGCATTTAAAGTCTATAGCTATGTACGATAGTTGTTAATCGGAAAAATTGTTCAAAAAGTCTTAAATATATTTAATTTTTGTCAATTTAATAATAAACATTTTAATTATGTCAATTGAGTCATAAATATATTTATAATTTACCAGCTAAGTTCATCCGATCAATGTTGGTTGCAAATTTCTAATGTGGATATCGACTGTTTTATGTAATATAAGTAGCACTGACGTGAATTATTATTATCTTTATTATTTTTTTGCTTTTTATATCCTTTTTATAATATTTTGGAATGAGGGTCAACCACCATGTCGATTTTGAGTTAGGACATCATGGCTGTCGCCTAATGCCTTTGCTTAGATCTAACGAGGGTCGCCATGCCCTCGTTGTGGCCATTGAGGACTGTGACGCCCTCATTAGCCAAAGCAAGGGCACGCTAGCCCTTGCCTCGTGGTCGACAAGGGTGGTAATGCCCTTGCCTAGTATCGGAAGGCTTGTTGGCCCTTGCTTCAAAAACCATAAAAAAAGAGTAAAGAAAAATAAAAAAACCATAAAAAATTCAAAAAAAATATTAAAAATATCTATGTCAAATTGGTTATATTATGTAAGACGGTTGGCATCCATGTCAATAATTTCTGGTTGAAATTGACTAGATTGGCTCAATTGATAAAACATAAAAATGTTTAGAACTCGTTTGGTATAATTAAAAAGTTTATGACAATATTGATAAAAAGTGTAATAGATGTAGGTTTTTTTGGATAATTTTTCAATATTAATTAGGAATGGCGGGTCGGCACTTTCTTAGGAGGGTCAGGTAGGCAGCAATTTCACAACCAAATATTAGTGAGAAGATAGTGGAATGACGAATTTCCAAATCTAAATGAAGTTCCCTCAACTTTATCTCTTTCTCATGAATCTCTGTTCTTGCTGTGAGATATCAATTTATCAAGTAATTAGGTCAGTGATTAAGTGTGTAATTATTAATTTAAGAGGCGAAATGCCCGGAGAGCGTGATCGTTCCTTAGACGCTACTCCTGTTTCTGTCCCGCCTGCCGCCCGAGGTCTCTCGCATTTCCACGATCCAGGAACACCGACATGAATTTAAGGAAAACATCTAAACTTCCGCCAGATATAATCAGAACATTAAGAAATAAATTCATTAAGTCTTTCGAATTCTTAATTTTTAACGAAGTGATCGAAGCTTTCAGGCGAAGCAACAGATCGTTTGACCGTTGAATATATGTCTGTGTCTCCTTCTTGAAGCATGGAAAGATGGACAGAGACAGAGACAAGAAAAGAAATAGCGAAAATGATGAATTGGAAATGAAGTTAAAACTTAAATCGATGCGGGATGGGAAAAGATTAATTTTAGAATCAAATTTCACACCTTTTTTTTTTTTTTGTTAATTTCTTATTGCAGGTCGGGGTGTTATTTATTTATTTATTTATTTATTTTTCGCTGATTCATCTCGATTTCCTCCTGGTTTATAGCATGCGTTAATTTCTTCAAAAAGAAAAAGAAAATGATGGCAATACTTCTGTCGTATGCTAGTATAAGTTCTCTTCCTTCGTAATTCGTCTCGATTTCTTCCTGGTTTATAGCACGTGTTGATACTTTAATTTCTTCCAAAAATGACAGAAATATTTCTGTCGTACGTTGGCATAAGTCTCATTTAACCCGTCAATGGATCGGGACGGTTTGAAAATGATTCGGCTCATTTAACCATTCTCGATCAATTTATATGTAATACAAATTTAACGACATATACTGAATTGTTTTTTTTATGTTAACCATGAATTACTGTGACAAGAATTGCGTTTAGAATATTACATTAAAACAATGTTAAATGCAACCATTATGTACTCCAATTATTAACAAATGAAATTTACTAGATCAATAAAAATAAAAATAATTGGGAAAAAAAGAAGCCATATATATATATTTTTTTTAAGAGTGAC
Source organism: Eucalyptus erythrocorys (assembly GCA_014182555.1). Lineage (NCBI taxonomy): Eukaryota > Viridiplantae > Streptophyta > Magnoliopsida > Myrtales > Myrtaceae > Eucalyptus > Eucalyptus erythrocorys. Next base: position 11,015,990 of record CM024607.1, read on the forward strand.
GTCGATCCCATCTTGCAAGCTCACTAAGACTTCTCTAAACTGAGAACAGTTTAGAAAAAATCCATTATTTTCTTATAGAGGGTAAAGATAGAGTTACAAATGTATATTGGACTTGGATAAATTACAAACCATTTAAAACCCCCCCTTTTTTTCCTAGGGTTGTCATTTTAAACTTATTTATAACCCATTTATTAACATAACCAACCCTTATAATGATTCGGGTCATCAAATATGGGTTAAGAAGTAGGTTTATGACCCATTTTGATAGTTCTACTCGAGAGAAATGGGATCAATTAATAATGAGTGGATACGGTACTTTGCTCTATCATCTGGATCTCCATGTGCATCTCCGTCTTGATACGTATAGTGAGCTATTCGGGCAAGGTTGAAAGCCAGACGTACGAATGATTTTCCAAACATAGAGTCATCGACTTGATATCTGTTCATCTTCTTCCACTCTATGTCGATCAGTTCCTTAATGTGCTCGCGAGCAACATTCTCCGACACCTCGGTGTCTTGCATGTAGCATAGGATCGAATTTGCCGTTTCTCCCCTCTCTAGCTCGGCCTGCAAAATATAATGTGGGGGGTGAGCACAGGCTTTCATAACGCCTGAGCCAAAAAAGAACTGAATGGATAGTTTGCATCATAGCTCAATGATGTTCTCAAAGAATTACCTAAAAGGTTCAAGTGCACGAGACTTCCTAAAGCTATTGAAAGAAAAGTGCACCGGGATGAGATTTTGAAGTAATTTCAAAGACTTCTTGCATGAAGTTTTTGGATTAGTTCTGGTGGGTATTAGTTAGTAGCAGCAACTGGAAACATCTGCAGCACTTTCACAAAATATTTCAATCTGTAATCGTTAATCTGGACGTTCGTCAGTCAAAATTATAAGTCTGAATTTATCGTGCTCTTTCAATCGGAAGTTGCAGTCATTTTATGCTCTGCCCTTTTACTGCAGCTAGTTCTAGGAAGCGAAGAAGAGGAAGGAGAGGAATGCATACCGATGAGGTGCCAAGATCGTTGCAGAGGCGGAAAACAATGGATGGCGACTTCAAGAGAATGTGGCCATGAGTCTCAATCAATTCTAATTCCTCCTTTCTAACGTCCGGGGTTGACAGAAAGAAAGCATGAATCAATATGACAAGTCCTGAAACTGAGATCCAGCCATTGTTCATGTACTCTTCGAACGTCGGGGTGACCTTGTCGTGCTTCCACTTCGCCTCTTGCAGGAAGGCTTTGAACATGTCACTCCACTGAATCCATCAAATTCAAATTCTTTTTCTGTTACCATAAAGAATTCGTAAGCTTCGAAGGGTTCAATTGTGGTAAACGTTGAGTACGTACCGCCTTTGTTAGGCACGGGATGATATTTTCCCCATTCTGCTTGAGGACGTCGTAAGCCATCTCGTGCACTGCGTTGTAGAGAGCTAGGAAGCAAAGCTTCATACAGCTCGGAAGATTCGACACGGCGTTGACATCCCATCTGAAACCACACGTTGATGAAAAGAGGCTTTAACATATATAGACTCAAGAAACCAACGATTTCACCGGCTTTTTTTTTTTTTTTCCCCTAAACAGATAATTCGAAGCAAAGTATTGAGGAACCTGAGTACGGCATCTGTGAATAGCTCCAATTCATCAAAACTACCATAAACGTCGTAGACATCGTCGATGGTGGTGACGAGTGCGGTCACCTTCGTTAGCCCTTTACGGAGATTGCTAAACTGAGGCTCGTAGGCCATCCCAACCGTCCAGAAGAAGCACTCCATCAGTCGATCTCTTGCAAAGCTCAACTCGTTTGCCAGGCTAACATCATTCCACCATCTGCAATTGATTCACGCATGACAGGTATTAGTGATGCCTAATTCACTCGCGATCTGTCCATCAAGGCCTAATAGCATTTGAATTTTGCAAGATGAACTCTAAAACTTTTTTCCGCGTTCCCACACCAACCTCGACATCTCCTGAAGATCACTTTGGAGGATAGACTGCACCATGTTGAAATTGTACACGGCCAGTTCGAGCAGCCGATGTTCTGTGTCTCTCTGTGGGCTATAAGCTTCGATGGACTGTCGAGCTTCCAGCAATGGCATTCTCTGGTGCAGGGGTGGTACCGACCCACGGTTCACTCGGAAATATTCAAGGGCTTTGCTGATATCAATATCGTTAAGGCGTTTGAGATGCTTGACTGCAAATTCCTTAGCCTCGAGCAAGATGCCTTCTTCTTCGAAGGCCAAATGCGAAGCTTCATATAAATTCAGTAGCCCTTCAACGTCACGGCCAAGGCTCTCCATAAATGTTCCTCGCTCGTCCATGAAAATCCGGAAAACATCTGTTTGTTCTTTCCCATCAAGATTAGTCGATTGCGGTCTAATTTTTTGTCAATTAGATAGAACTTTAGTATGGTCAGATTACCTGGAGAAACTTCGAAACCATTTTGTCTCAGAATCCTAAAGAAGAGAGCTGTTCCATGAAGGGTCTTCTGGTCTCTGTTCTAGTAACCTCCATCCGGAGAATGGTATCTGCGGAGAGCTCTCTTTACGTCTTCCTCGAAGAGAGAGACTAGTCCCAGTCGTTGAATGTCATCGACCAGAGCGAGTATGGTGGAGAGTTCGGCATTTTCGTCCTTCATGGCGCTCCTCACTTCTTGTTCCAGCATTTGCACTCTTCCATTTTGCTGCTCGTCCTGCGTAAAGAACCCAATTTGTGCAATATTATAGCTCAGTTTGAGCCGAAAAAATGGAAAACGAAAAGTTACACCGTCTATATAGTTGATATTAATTCAAGAAAAAATTATGAGTACTGAATCTTATGCACTGTAATAAATTTATTTACATATATCTCATATCCACTGTGGCTCGCTTTTATGAATTGTAAACTTGAGGTTGTTTTCTCTTATTATTGTCAATGGAAATTATGGAAAAAATAAATTTGATGGGACCTCAAAAGCCGAACATGAGACTTTTTTTTTTTTTTTGGGTACATCACATTCATGCGTTTACGATTCAATTGACATAGGACCTTAACCCCTGACCTAGAACGACAGTTCGGACATGGGACCACAGCCTTTAGAACTGGAGAAGAAGTCAATTGAAGTTCTGGAAAGAAGAAATTTGGTGGGACCTCGAAAGCTGGACATGGGACCTTAACCCTTGCCCTAGAACCAGAATTCGGACATGGGACCACAGCCTTTGGAACCGGAGAAGAGGGCCCCAGGACTCGTCACCCGAACACAGACCTCGGCATGGGGACATCGATTCCCAAATTGACCTCACGGGGCAAACCCGAACCTGGAACCATGGGGGGGTAGACCAGAGATTTGGTCCCTGGCTGACAGGGCCAGGTCTGGCTTCCACGGGCCATGGTCGGACCCATCGGATGCACTGCCGAGCAACGAGGCCGGAGATTAAGTCGGAGGTCCAAGGGACCGGATCCCAAGTTTGACCTTAGGGATATCTACCTTGATCTTATTATCGAGTCTTACTTTGGAGAGCTTGACTCGTGTGATTAGATTTTCATAAAGGAATTTAGAGATCCTGATCATGGGAGTCCAAGTCACGAGTCCAAAAGTATCCAACTCGTGTGGCTAAACTTGGTTTCATTTCTTGTTTTAGACTTTTCCAACAATATAATTGTTAAACAATATTTAGCTCATTTAAAAAGTACAAATTGAATGACGGAAAATAATGAAAATAACTTATTTTTGAAATATTTTCCTATAATGTCCAATTGCCAGGAAACAAACAAACCTTAGTTACACAAAGAAAGGTTACTTATAATAATAATGATAATAACGTTTGCCACTCCCCTTTTTACATATAAGCTTCAATTATTAGAAAAAAAGAAGAAGAAGCCAATACCTAGTATAAAGATAAAGACGGACTATAATTTGGTACAGTGGCAGTGTAATAAAGGGATTAAACATGTAAGGTCCAGGCACTAACACCTCTAAAATTTGTAATTTTGATCGTTCGTGCAAAGTTTTATATACTGATCAGCGGTGTGCAAAGTTTTATATACTGATCAGCGGTATATTTTATATAAATTCATGATAACAAATAATAATAATTCATATAATCTCAGCTTTTTTTTTTTTTTTTTTTCCTTTTTTCCTTGTGTAGAGATAACATCTCGATTGAGAACGAACAAAATACGGATTTATTACCGCACGACGATGAACACCAGTTGGCAGGGACTGGAGGTAATCGTAACTCCAGAGAGTCGGCCGATACCGGGGCGACCTCCATCCTCCTTGAGAGATGGCAGCCCTGGCGCTTGCCGAACACAGGACCTGAGCATGAATCCTCTTGGAGCAAACATTCGGAAGAGAGACAAACTGAAGCGCCATTATCGCATGTAAGTGAAGAAGAAGAATAGGAGGAGGAGGAGGAAGTCGGTCTCAAAGTCGCCGCCGCCTTCGATTCCCAGATGGTCCGACATTTATACAGGTGCCCATCAAGGTATTCAGCTGTGCTGGGACTCTTTCCGTCGCTTGACGACAGATGCCGTGTTTCGTTGCAGTCTCTGGAGAGCGACGTACGTTGCAGTCCCTGGCATCCGACCCTCCTTGGTTTGGTCTCTTCTGGTGCTCTATCTAATCGTCGATAAGGGGGAAAGCAGAGGGAAATCAACCGTCGAGGGTTGCTTTGGGTGGGTTCTCTTTTCTCTTATTCTCGATCTGGCATTTGATCGACCGTCGCATCCACAACGTGCAGTGCAAGCATCACGTTGAAGCAGTTGAAAGCGAGACAGTCAGATGCCGTCGTGAGATGAAATTCACGTTTAGTAAATGTCGAAAGCGAGACGGTAATTATGACTAGCATAACAACGATTATCATATTTCATATATAGTTTCTCATTACAGCCGTTAATTATGACCGCCATTTCAACACTGGAAAGTTTTCTTTTCTTTTCTTCTTTTTTTTTTTTTTTAAGGGAATAAAGGATTGATTTTCTCATCACAAGAGTCTTCTCTCTCGAAAAGAATCTTCTAGTCCGTGTCGCAACTTATGTCAATGTTTATGAAATAGACACAACGTCGTTTAGTATAAAGATCAACCTTAATTAAGATTTATCGAAGATAGTTCGACTATATTTGAAAGGATTAAACAAAGTCCGTAATGTAATTACGAGCAATCTGTGTTGAAGATATAGAATAGATGAAAGTGACTAAAGCAAAGAAAGAGAAAGCTGCTGAGACAGGGGAAGCTGAAACAGATGAAGAAAGGGCTCGCATAAGTTGTGATGAGAGACAGGGGATGCTGAAACAGAGGAAGGGAAAGTACACATACCTCAGCAATCCGATGAGCTGAAGATGAGCTAGCAATCCGATGAGCTGGCGATCCACCTCTGAACATGACTGATGAACTGGCGATCCATATCATCATCAAAACCTGAAACAAAAGCTATTCACGTGTACTTCAAGGAAGATATTCGGTTGCAACAGCTCAATAACAAGAAGTTGTTATTTTTCTGACTATAAATAGAATAAGAATAGAAAGCTGAAGGTTAAGCTGAACTTGCTCAATACTTTCACATTTTGTTCTTTTGTTTTTTCTCTTGAGTGCATCTTGAGGATCTTCTCTTCTGATCTTGTAAGTCAATGTACTTGAATTGATGTAAGCTGAAGAAGAATTGTTGAAGGAGAATAACAGAAACAAAGGTATTTCATTGATGAGTTTGAGATCCACAACTATATACAGGATCTGCACTATATTTCGATTTCTTCTCATGGTATCAAAGCTTGTATCTTGGGAATGATAAGATCTGGTGTGTTCTTACTGCAAATATTCTGAAAGATCTGGATATACTATCCTGTTCTTAGCTAGTTCATCTTGGAAGGTTACTGGAATAGTTTTCTTCGAATCTTCAAAGTATCAGATCATATAAGAATGGCAGCTAGACTGCAAAAGTACCCTTTTCCTATCCATGTGTATATAGCTAATTTCGTGACTATCGAGTTGAATGAGGAAAACTTCCAGCTATGGCAAGCCCAATTCAACAGATTTCTCAAAAGCCAAGATTTGATTGGTTTTGTTAATGGTGAAACCACATCACCTACTCAAATAATACAGACTGAAACAGGAGAAGTAATAAATCTTGATCACCTGGATTGGATAAAAACCGATCAGCTCATATCTTCTTGGATTAGTGGTGCGGTATCAGAAAATATCCTAAGTCTGATAATTGGATTAGAAACCTCATTTGAAGTATGGCAGGCTCTCATAAACAGATTCACACAGAGATCTGTTGCAAAGGAATTTGAATTAAGAGGAAAATTACAGGCTTGCAGGAAAAGAAACAGATCATTGAATGAATATTTTCGAGAATTCAAAACAATTTGTGATCAATTGAATGCAATAGGTAAGCCTGTTGATGATATAACTAGAATGTTTGGCATACTCGAGGGGTTAGGTTCTGAATATGAAACATTTAGAACAACCATGTATTGCCTTAAACCCCAGCCTGAATATGATGAGGTTATCTCACAACTTGAAAGATTTGAAACCAGATTACAAACATACTCTGTAAATGAGTACAATACAAATCTAGCCTATTATGGGCAGAGAAGAACTGGAACTGGTTTACAGAAATTCAATCCCAGAAATCAAAGAGAAAATAGTCAGGGGGGATTCAGCTATAACAGGGGTCAGTCTTTCAACAAAAGGGAATATGGAAACAATTTTCTAGAAGTTGGAAGAAATCGGCAAAGTAAACCGAACAACCCGAATCCAACTCAAAGAAGGCCAAGCTAATAAGGATAACTGGTCTAACTCTGGACAGGGTTTTAGACCTTATTCAAATACTGCACAGAAGTATCAAAGTATTAGATCTTATCCACCACCAAGTTCAAATGGTGATAGACAAACACAGCTCACAAGACCTATGAGTAATGGTCCTCTGCAATGTCAGATCTGTAAGAAATCAGGACATACTGCACTCAGATGTTGGTATAGGTTTGATAATTCGTACTAGGCAGATAAAATACCAACTGCATTAGCTGCTGTGCACATTGAAGAACCCTATGGATCAAAATGGTATCCTGATACAGGAGCCACTTCGCATATTACCTCAGAACCTGGTATGATTCGAAACTACAATGCATACAGTGGCAATGACACTGTCATGATAGGAGATGGATCCCATCTGTTAGTTTCATGCATTGGTAATGGAATACTAAATACAGAAAACAGCAAATTACCACTGAATGATATATTAGTAGTTCCTGCAATAAAAAAGAACCTTCTATCTATATCAAAACTAACAGATGATTATCCCTGTTCTTTTACTTTTGATAAACATGGGGTATATATGAAGGACAATTGCAAACATACAACAGTAGAGCTGGGAAAGAAGGTCAAGGGGCTATACCAGGTGGAACCTAAAGTAGCAGAAGCTTTCTTCACTCAAACTCAACAGGAAGTGGAAGAAGATATTTGGCATCAAAGACTTGCTCACACCAACCTAAAAACAGTGAAGATTTTGCAAAAACAACATCTCATTCAGTATAGTTCTAAAGTTCAGAATGTATGTGATAGCTGCCAAGTTGCTAAGAGCTCAGCTTTGTCTTTTCCTTTCTCAGACCATAGTTCTAATGTTCCATTAGAAAGAATACATTGCGATGTATGGGGACCATCACCAATTCAATCTGTTCAGAAATTCTCCTATTATATCATTTTTGTGGATGATTTTTCTCGATATAGTTGGATATATTCAATGAGACAGAAGTCAGAAGTTTATGATGTGTTCATTCTATTTCAAAGATACATAGAAAATCAGCTTGATCACAAAATCAAAGCTTTTCAGAGTGATGGAGGAGGTGAATTCACTAGTAACAAATTTCTGAACCATTTACAAAAATGTGAAATCAAACATAATATCTCTTGTCCTCAAACACCAGAGCAAAATGGTGTTGCTGAGAGGAAACACAGACATGTAGTAGAGTTGGGATTAGCAATGATGTATCATGCTAAAGTACCACCGAGATATTGGGTTGATGCATTCAAAATAGCAGTTTATGTTATCAATCTTCTTCCTATAACAAAACTACATATGCAGTCACCCCATTATAAACTCTACAATAAGATTCCAGCTTACTCTCATCTTCGAGTCTTTGGGTCAACCTGTTATCCATGCCTCAGGCACTACACACAGCATAAATTTGATCCAAGATCACTTTCATGTGTCTTTCTTGGATATAGTGAAAAACACAAAGGCTACAGGTGTCTCTTGCCTACTAATGGGAGAATTTATATTAGCAGGCATGTAATATTTGATGAGAAGGTTTTTCCCTTTACTCATACAATCAGTACTGAGTATCAGCAGGGATCTACACTATACAAACAGTGGATAGAAGGAGTATTATTCTCTATTTCCAACTCTATTAAACCAACTCAGACTCAAGACAGTATCTCGAAGGAATATCTGCAGCACAATAGGTTAACTCAAATAAATCCAGAAATGTAGAGCAACAATATCAATACAGTTGATACTACATATATATCACAGATAGTACCTGATGCTGATATGCAAGTTGATAATGTTCCTCATAATATTGAATCTCAGCAGGAATCTCCAAGCACTGAGGAACAAATATCTACAAGTCAAGAGTCTGCTCCAATATCAAATACTAATACAGGACAGATACAAATCAGCTCTGAAATAGGAAATGTACAAGGTAATTCTTCAACTCATCCTATGCAGACAAGACTTCGATCTGGGATTATTAAAGCAAATCCTAAATATGCATGTCTGGTTGAGTATCAGCTTCCTGTTGAACCCAAATCAGTAAAGTCTGCCTTGGCAGATAAAGGATGGCATCAGGCAATGAAAGAAGAAATGGATGCCTTATACCAGAACAAAACCTAGGAGCTGGTTCCTAGAAATGATCACATGAATGTAATTGGGTGCAAATGGGTTTTTAAAACAAAACTTGCATCTGATGGGAGCTTAGATAGACTCAAAGCTAGACTTGTAGCTAAAGGATTCCATCAAGAAGAAGGGCTTGATTTCACAGAAACATTCAGTCCTGTAGTAAAGCATGCAACAATTCGAATAGTCCTATCAGTGGCTATGATGAAACAGTGGAAAATCCATCAATTAGATGTCAAAAATGCCTTCTTACATGGAACCTTAACTGAAACAGTGTATATGGAGCAACCTCCAGGGTTTAAAGATCCACAAATGCCTTACCATATGTGTCTTCTTCGAAAGTCACTATATGGTCTTCGCCAAGCCCCTCGAGCCTGGTTTGATAAATTTAGCAGCTTTCTACTAGAGTATGGTTTCTTCTGCAGCTCAACTGACCCTTCATTATTCATTCTGCATACTAAAACAGAGACTATTCTCCTGCTATTATATGTCGATTATATCATTGTCACTGGAAGCTGCTTACAAATGATCTCAAATCTTATTACTTCTCTGAGTACTCATTTTCATATGAAAGATCTAGGCTCCTTACACTATTTCCTTGGTATTGAAGCCAAAAGAACTCCTGATTATCTTTTCCTTTGCCAAACAAAATATGCCTTAGACCTACTCACCCGAGCCCATATGCTAGACTCCAAACCAATCTCAACTCCTTTGTCCTTAAAACCACCAATTCTGATCAATGACTCTACACTCTTAAACAATCCTACTGAGTACAGAAGCCTAGTTGGAGGTCTACAATATCTTACCTTAACCGCACTTAGACATTGCTTATGCCACAAACATACTTTGTCAGAAAATGCAGCAACCCACAGTTGCAGACTTCAACAGATTAAAGAGAGTCTTACGCTACATAAAAGGTACCATAAAGCTTGGTTTATTCATTCATTCTGCAAGTACCATGCATCTCTATGGTTACTCGGATGCAGATTAGGCGGGGTGTGCGAGAAACCGAAGATCCACAACCGGTTTCGCACATATCTTGGAGCAAATCTTATATCTTGGGCTGCAAAGAAACAACCCACAATGAGCAGATCATCTACTGAAGCTGAATATCGTGCTCTTGCATCAGCAACTGCTGATCTCACTTGGATAAGCTTTGTGTTAAGAGATATAGGTTGTGCTCTTTCTCCTCCTATTCATCTGTACTGTGATAATAAATCAGCTATATCTCTTACTCTAAACCCTGTCTTACACGCCAGAACCAAACATATTGAAGTGGACTTCCACTTTGTTAGAGAAAAAGTGGCTTCTGATTCATTACATGTCAATTATATTCCAAGCTCTTACCAATTAGTTGATATCTTTACAAAACCACTGACCAGAAGAGCACATTCTTATCTAAGAATCAAATTGGGAATCTGTACTTTACCAATTCCCAATTTGAGGGGGGCTGTTGAAGATATAGAACAGATGAAAGTGACTAAAGCAAAGAAAGAGAAAGCTGAGACGAGACAGGGAAGCTAAAACAGATGAAGAAAGGGCTCGCATAAGTTGTGCTTTGAGAGACAGGGGATGCTGAAACAGAGGAAGGGAAAGTGCACATACCTCGGCAATCCGATGAGTCAAGATGAGCTGGGAATCCGATGAGCCGCGATCCACCTCGAACATGACCGATGAACCGGCGATCCATATCATCATCAAAACCCGAAACAAAAGTTATTCACGTGTACTTCAAGGAAGTTATTCGGTTGCAACAGCTCAATAACAAGAAGTTGTTATTTTTCTGACTATAAATAGAATAAGAATAGAAAGCTGAAGGTTAAGCTGAACTTGCTCAATACTTTCACATTTTGTTCTTCTGTTTTTTCTCTTGAGTTCATCTTGAGGATCTTCTCTTCTGATCTTGTAAGTCAATGTACTTGAACTGATGTAAGCTGAAGAAGAATTGTTGAAGGAGAATAACGGAAATAGAGGAATTTCATTGATGAGTTTGAGATCCACAACTATATACAGGTTCTGCACTATATTTCGATTTCTTCTCAATCTGTACATCGAGTACACTTGGATCATTTAATATAACGGTATCCACCAACTTTATGTATTCATAGGACCCACCAGCTTAGACAAACTGAGATGCATACATCCGATCCACCCAGTAATTTTTCCCTATGTTGTCGTGCATATACATTTAATTCCCTTCATATGAGCGAGGGAGGGAGGGACGGAATTATTTTGTGCAAACTAATTTAGTTCAAGATCTCTCTATCCAAGCATGGCTCGAGAGTAAATACGCTCATTATCAATGAGTGCGAATGGACCGATTGCCATTAGCACTGCACGCATCTCCGTCCCGATACACGTGGCATGCCGTCCACGTCAGTTCTATGAAGTGATCGCGAGCTGTTTGATACGGAGGCCCCCCTTTCTTGCAGGTGACGCACGTAAGAATTCGTCGTCTCTCCCCTCGTTTCTCATGCCTAGGCTTGATAAAAGGTAAGGCACGAGTCAACATGACATGCCCTGTTCGACCAAAAAAAAAAAAAAGAAAAAAACATGACATGCCCTGACATTGATATCCACCTTTGGCATTTGTTCAAGCACTCCAACTCTCGAGGTGATGATCTTGTCGTGACTCCATTTTGCTTCTCGCAAGAAGGCTCTGCACGAATCATACCACTGCGAAACAATAGAAACACCGACTATCTCCTTATTAGGCAGGAGATCCCACTCAGTTGCACACACGGTCAATTCTTACGATGACGAGCACCATATATGTTTTTCTGTTGATATCTAAATTTTGACGACTCAATTGGTCGTTTATTGCATTAAAAATGGGTTAATTTTACCCCAAAAATAAAAATTTTGCATAACATATAGTTTAGAAACATTTTGTTTCATTCCATTTTTTTTGCATTGGACCGACGGTGAGCATTGATATTCACATATTCAGATAATATACATTGAGGGGGTATATTCTTGAGTAGAAAGAAGATCTTTGAATGGAATATTTGAAAAAAATATAAAAAAGAATATCATGTGGGGTGCAACGAAACATGCTACAAAGATTTGAATTTTTCTCCTATAAAATGTCTTGTCATGTACGGACACGGGGGGGATGATCTCGATTTTCTTTGGTGGAAAATTGAAGATCAAAAGAAAAAATCGTTTTCATCGTTTTTTTTAAGGGTTTTTGGGGGGCCGGCCTTTCGTTTGTTCATTGGAGTCAAAGGGTACAACAAAAGAAAGAAAAAAGTCTGAGAGAAAAGTCAAAAAAAGCAGCAAAAGTGACTGCACAACAGAGAGAGGGACGCGTGAGAAGACAGGGGAGAGAAAAAACAAAAAAAAAAAAAACAGAGGAAAAAGGGTAGAACAGTTCTTCTTCTTCGTAGGGCTTTTCGTCGGTGTCCCCTGCTGCCCCGCGACGTCAGATCACCGGACCGCCGATCTGCCAGCAACCCGCGAAGTTGCCCCTGCCTCGACGCGCCTCTGTTGCTGTTGCTCGCCCCCGCTGGTGGTTGTCCGCGCGCCCAAGCGAAGCCGCCGATACAACCCGATTCCAGAACCACGCCGCGCCACCGCTCCCCTGTTGCAGCGCCTCGGCACGCCGCTGCCTCGCCGTGCCTGCTTCTCCGCTCAAGCGTGACGCCGCGGCAGATCCCAAGCCGGCCGTCGCCACTCCGCCTTTACTCCGAGACCCCCTGCTCCCGAGTTTCCTTGCCACGATTACCGACGCCGGCAGCTCGAGATATCGCGACCCACCTGCTGCTCCGCCTCTATCTTTGCTTTGCCGCGCCCCCTTCGAGCGACGCCGTTGCACCCGTGATTCCGGCTGGCCCCTCTCGCCGCCGCCGGTCTCTTCGCCGGAGCCGAAGCCAGCTGCCCTCTGACCCACGGCGGACCTCCACGAAGAAGCCAAAAAGAGGAAAAAAAAAAAAGAAAAAAAGCTAAAAGCAAAAATCATTAGGTAGTTTTTTTTATGTACTTTACTTTATTCTCTTTATTGTTTTATTCTATTTTACTTTATTTGTTTTTTTAGTATAATTATCCTTTAATGTAAAATTGAGATTGCCTGATATGAAGTAGCCTATGAAATTTATAATTGTCGTTCGATTTTCGCGCTTGAAATCTTACTCGCAATCATTTAAAAAATTGCTAATCGATCTCCCGCCCAAGATCCGATTCGTGATTTTTGTAAAATTGACCAATCCAATCTTATGCGCGAGATATGATTCGTCAATTTGGGATCAATATTACTGATTTGCTGTCGTGTCATTTAATGTAATTTAAAAAAATCCAAAAATGTAAACTAGAATTAGGTTTCTTGTTTTAGGGTTTCTATGTTTAGAATAGAAATTTTATTCTGAATTTAAAAAAATAATAAATAATAAATAATAAAAATCAAATCAATTAATTTAGGTTGTTTTTTTTTAAAAAAAAAAACTTGGATTGCATGTTTAATTATTTGGCAATTACTAATTTCGAAAATTAAAAAAAAGGGAAAAACAACAAAAAAATCATCGTTGCGTATGTCATGTAAAATTAAGACATATTTTGCATGTCATTGCATTTTAAGGTAAAATTATATAGTTTAATTTTAGATAATAGTTTCTAATTTATTACAAGTTTAGATATTAGATAGATTGCATTTTAGGATTATTTGGATTAAGATAATATTTTGGTTTAAATTAGGATTTGGCTTAACCTAATTCCTAATGCAGATTAAATAGAATCTTAATTTAATTAGGTAATTTTCACATTTTTTTAAATTTCGAATTTCATTAAAAATATCAAAAAATGTCTTAGGATAAATTATTTCCATTCTTTAGGATAAATTGCATTCTTTTAGGAAAAAGAAAGAAAAAAGAAAAATGTCACGTGCATGTCATTTAGGATTAGATTCATCAAATGCACGTCATTTAGTCTTTTTAGGCCAATTTAATTAGAAATTGTCCGTCAATAGAATTAGGTCATTTAGATTGCATTTCATTATTGCATTTCTTTAGGATTTACTTTACTCATGTCATATAGTTTAGATCACGTTGCCATGTCATATTAGGTTATTAGCATGCATTGCATATATATTAGGTTCCTATTAAATAAAGTGAAAATAAAAAAATTGCGTGTTAATTAGAAATCATATGCATGGTTGTTGATGTGGATTCTAATTTAACATTACAAATGCTTTCGTTGCTTTGAGGTAAATTTAACAATTTATTCATTGTTTATCTAGATGTTAAATTGATGGTTTGCGCACCCGTATGATCATATCACATGTTAGGAAAATAGATTTAAAATCAATTTAAACTGCCTTCAAAAACATTTTGGAAAATAAAAGAATAGTACTAAAAGGGCATTAGAGAAATCTAATATAACCAAGTTCCCGTACCCATAGTCTCTAGTTCGTAGGAGTAAAGTAAAACTTTCGTTATTTTACTTGGGTTTCTAATCGATCCACTAAAAATAGATTAGTGGCGACTCCTAATTAAAAAATCATTTGCATGTTAAGAACTTGAACCTAAGTTGCGAATTGGTATGAACTTGAGAAAGCCCGAGCTAAGTTTAGGCTTAATAATCCATTAGTCGAATCTTAGGTGGTGCATTCGAAAATTTGGCTGCGACATTTTTGCTTGCCGCTTTTGTTAGACAAGGAACGATAATTTTCCCCATTCCCTATAGAGTCTCACAAGCCAATTTCATTCCGTTGTTATGGAAAGGTCTTCCACAGCATTGATATACTGTTTGAAAATATGCAAATCAGAAGGCGAAAATTCAACAATTAAGATGCATGAATATTGCTTTTCCAAGTAAATCGATGTTCGTGCATAGCTCTAGTTTGTCCAATATGATGTAAACATTGTGCACATCATTGATGTCGGTTATCAGTGTGTTCACTTGGGTTAGGCCTTAATAGATTGTCTGGAGAGGCTCATCTATCATCAAGATCCATTGGCCTCTCCGTTGTGAAAGTTCAACTTGTTTGCAAGGCTAACATTATTCCACCATCTACAATAATTTAAATGTAAAACTTTAGGGCTACCTCACAATTTTCCACTTGCCTTTGGTAGTCCGAATATAAGTCTAGATAATGGAAAAATTATCAAAAAAACCTTAACTTATCGTAATTTTTTCAACTCAATTATAAACATTTTTTCAGCCATTTTAGTTCTAAACCTTTGTAATTGTTCCAATTTAGTCCAATTGGCAAAATTTGGCCGGCTGATGCTAAAGTGGACACCGGCCAGCATTAGTGGACAATTTTTTCAATAATATTTTATTTTTTGAATTTTTTATTTTATTTTTTTCCTTTTTTCTTCTCTTTTTTTTTTTTTTTTTTTTTGGGCAAGCTTGCCTAGTCACTGATGAGGCTTGACCTCGTCGGTCCATCGTGAGGTTGGCCTCACCTTGGTCGAGCAACGAGGACCTTACGATGGTCCAGCAGGGTCGAACCTCTCGTCAGCCATGATTGAGGCTAGTGACCGACTCAAGGAAGAAAAAAGAAAAGTGAAAAAAAAAAAGAAAAAAGGAAAATGGGCTTGATTTTAGAGTTTTTCTTGGGAATAAAGAAGCAACTTTTTTATACTTTTTAATTTTATTCTAAATCTATTCTCGGAACAAAAAACTCACCAAACGGATTTCTATTTTTTTTTTTTTTTAGAGATCAAAAAATAGAATCATACACTATTTGACCGGTTACCAAATGAGGCCCAAGACTTCTTCGAACTTGGAATAGTTTAGGGAGTCCATTATTTACTGATAGAGGGTAGAGAGAGAGTCACAAATAAATAATGCTAGGGTAATGACGCCATTATCGTTTGAAGATGACAGTGCAATTTCAACCATCACTTTCACTTCAAGAAGAACTTGTAGCAAGAAAAAAGGTGTTAACACCTGAATTTTACCTTAAGATTTAATTTTATAGAAAATTATGAATTAGTCTCTAGAAAAAGAAGAAGTGAAAAGCCAAGTAAATAATTTTCATTAAAATATATCATGTTTTCATTAAATTGCATTGCATATAGACATTAAAAAGTTTGCATTACTAGTATTAAAAAATTAATTAATTAATTAAAAAATTCTAAAAAAATAATTTTAAGAGTTTTTTTTTTTAAAAAAAAAACTAAAAAGTAGCAGGGCTGGGCTAGAGACAGCCAAGCCCGGCCCCTTCTTCTTTTCCCTTTCCTTGTCCCCACCTGGGCCGGCTCAGCTGAGCTTCCTCCCTCCTCCTCCTTTCCCTTCTTTTGGACGCTAGCTGAGGAACGACACGAAGGTTAGGAAGGACGATGTACGTGATGAAGGACAGGGAGGACAGGGCGAGCGGTCACGCTCGATGCTCGGTCGAGCAGGCTGGCCAGAGGCGGCTGGCACGCCACATCCCATCCGGCCGGTGCTTAAAAGCGAGAGGGGGAGAGTTTCGAGTGACTTCGGCGAGAGTCCAAGCGAGAGAGCTTGAGTGGGTGTGACAGAGTGAGCTAGGGGGAGAGAGAGCTCGAGAGAGTGGCTGGCCGTCGTGTGAGGTCCGTCCTTCGCTGAACCACGTACGTCGTTACCCCGAGCGTAGGTGCCTTGTTTGTTTTGAAGGGGGGCGTCGGGCGGAGCTCGCGGCTAACCAAGTCAGCGCGAGTTTCGGTCTCGTCGGTCCTCCGTGAAACCTACTGTGTGATCTAGTATGCATGTTAGGAAGTTAGGTCCGTGTCCGAATCCCCATCGAGTTCGAAAGCCTTCATGTCGGGCCGAAGCTTACCGACAACCAAGTCGGCATGAGTTTCGGTCCCGTCCGTCCTCTGTGAAACCTACCGTGTGATCTAGTATGCATGTTAGGAAGTTAGGTCTGTGTCCGAATCCCCATCGAGCTCGAAAGCCTTCATGTCGGGCCTGAGCGTGCAGACAATCAAGTTGGCGCGAGTTTCCGTCCGGTCGGTCCTTCATGAAACCTACTGTTTGATCTAGTATGCATGTTAGGAAGTTAGGTTTGTGTCCGAATCCCCATCAAGTTCAAAAGCCTTCATGTTGTGCCGGAGCTTGCGGACAACCAAGTCGGCACGAGTTTCGGTCCCGTCCGTCCTCCGTGAAACCTACCTTTGATCTAGTATGCATGTTAGGAAGTTAGGTCTGTGTCTGAATCCCCATCGAGTTCGAAAGCCCTCATGTTGCGCCGGAGCTTGTGGACAACCAAGTCGGCTCGAGTTTCGGTCCCGTCGGTCATCCCTGAAACCTACTGTGTGATCTAGTATGCATGTTAGGAAGTTAGGTCTGTGTCTGAATCCCCATCGAGTTCGAAAGCCCTCGTTTTGATAGCGCAAGCCAAGTGCTTGTGAAAATGTTTCCGTCGGATCCGTGACCACCTCCTCTAACTTTGGTTTGCTCTTGAAGTGCTAGTTATCGTCTCGTTTTTTTTTTTCTTTTCCCCTTTGTTGAGGCCCGGTTTGTGCGAGTCCCGATCCCATCCATGTGGTGCTATGCTCTGTTTTAGTTTTGCGCATCAGTTAAATATTTCGGCACGTTTGGAGTCTCGGTTGATCCCGTGTCCTCTCTTCGGTCGATGCCTGTTAGGTGTTCGTTAAAATATCTGACTGAGCTTGTGTGGATTTTCTTTGATTTACGCTTGCTTTTGTACATCGGCTTGTCATTTGATGCGGCGTGTCCATGAGGTAGTGGGTTGGCACGCGTCGATGGCCTAAGGTGATAGCCGAAGTGGGCATGGTTTGTTTGGTTTTGGCTCGATGAGGGAGACGATCGGCGAAGGAGGCATATATGGTTTGGGTGAACTTCGGTGAGAATGTTGCAGAGAAGAGGGAGGCTTCGAAAAGGGGCTGAGTGTGGAGAAGAGAAGAAAGGAATAAAATAGGATTTAAAAAGGGAAGGAAAAAGCAAAAGCAAAAAAAATAATAGGAAACTATGAAGCGGGAGAGGTGGCTTCGGGCGTGCAGGAAACCACCGGCAAGTCCAGGAGAAGAAAAGGAAAGAATGAAAGGAAAAAAAAGGGTGATGAAAAACTAAAAAAGACAAAAGGGAGAAGAAGACACAGGGGAGGAAGAAAATAAAAGAAAAAAGAAAAGGAAAGTAATTAAAATATTAATATAAAAAGGGGTTTTAAGAAATATTTTTTAATTAGGCCGGGTCCGGGTCTTCGGATCGGGTCAATGGGCTGGATTGGATTCCCCCGGTCCGAACCCGTTTGCCCGAATATAATACTATTAAATATTAAATATATTAAAAATTCAAAAATTCAAAAAAATTTCTGAGAATTCAAAAACTTTGAGAAAACATAAAAAAAATTTCAAAAATTTTCTGCAACTTTGAAAAATTCCAGAAAATATTAAAAATTCAAAAACTTCCATAGAAATAAAAAATACTACAAATCAAGAAAAATTCAGTAATTCTCAGAAAATTTCAAAACTCGATCTTTTTGAAAAATTCAAAAATATTATCATGAAAAAATTTAAAAAAATTCAAAAGTTCATTAAAATTTACAAAACTCACTAAAAAGTTATAATTCCTTGAATTTTTTTTTTTTTAAACAGACTTTTCATGTTGTTTTCTTTTTTAAAAAATAGAAGCTTCATAACTCTAAAGTTGTGCTAAAAAATTGAGCAAGCTTTTATGGTTCAATCTTAAGGTTTCGATTGTCCTCAAAGACAATTACCCTTATTTACATGCTATAGTTGTTTGTGGCTTCCTTTAGTCTAGTTAGGATCATCATTTATCTGTTTCCTTAATATTAGGTCTTTTATTCCATGCAATCCATTTAACGCTTTCTTTGGTGGCCAATTACTATGTTGATGATTGCGCACCCATATGGTCAATTCGCAAGTTAATGGATTGGTCTAAAATTAATTCAAACTGCTTGACAAAAGTCTTTATCTTTTTAATTAAAAGGATTATATACTGAAATGGTATTAATTGGTTAATTAGATAATTAAATTATCGACCCTAGATTCTCACTCCCATGTCTCATTTGGTTTATAGCCGACCCCAATAAACTAGTGGTAATTTATTCTCTAGAAAATTCTCATACTTTCAATTTGAATATTCAATGTTACGCGAGGTATGGATTTGGGAGAGCTTGTGCCTAATTATAGACCGTAAACTTGTCTTTTAGACAATACTCCCAAACCTATTTCCTTCCCCAAGGGGTAGGTCATGAGAAAAAGGAAGGTTGCTCAATAGGCTTCACCGGAATGGAAAATTATAATTTTCTTTTTTTCCATCCTAACCTTACATGTTCTTTTGAGAATATTACAAAGTTAAGAGAACATTAGAAACATAGTAGACTAATTCAAATCACATTTTACCATGTTAACTCTAAATTTCTCTTTGGTACATTTCCTTAAAATGTGTTTGTATTTTTCAATATGAGAATATGCTTGTTTGGAATAACCACTATGATGAGGGCAGCTCACTATGATCAATCACCTAGATTTCCCTTTCTCCATTGGTACAATTACCCCTTCTTGGCACGCTCAGATTGAAGTGAGAGTGATTATGATCAAACCAGCTACTGCCATCATAATGATTATCTCAAACAATTATTTTCTCAAATTGAAAAATACAATCATATTCTAAAGAAGTTCATTAAAGGGAAATTTAGAGTTAACGTTGTAGAATGGGATTTGATTTAGTTTACTGTATTTCTAATGTCTCCATTACTTTGTAACTCTCATGTTTTTTATAGCAATTAAGCACTAAATTTTATAAAATCGGAAAAAGAATTATACCCGAAAAAATCCCACGAAAGAAGTTGGGCCGGAGATCACGAGAACATGCTAGGTGAGGATGAAAGAAAAAAGGAAAAATTTCTATTTCTCTTTTCCAGTGCAACTCATTGAACAATTTTCCTTCTCTTCATATTTAAACAAATCCAGTAGCCGGTTCCTCTTGAAGCAAAAGTAATGGTTGAAATTGCACCCTTATCTTCGAGCAATAATGGCACCATTGTTCTAGCATTGCTCGTCACAAATATAGGTTAGATTTGGGTATATTACAAACCCACTTAACATTCATATTTTTTTGGACATTGCTATTATAAACCCATTTATAACCCATTTACTAACATAACTAACTCTTAAAATGTCCATAAAATATGAGTTAAGAAATGGGTCCATGACCTATTTTGACAAGTCTATTTGAAAGAAATTGGATCAATCAATAACGAGTGGATACGGTGCTTTGATCTATCATCTGGAGCTCCATGCGCATCTCCATCCTGGTATGTATAGTGAGCTATTCGGGCTAGGTTGAAAGCCAATTGTACGAATGATTTTCCAAACAAAGAGTTGTCGACTTGATATCTGTTCATCTTTTTCCATGCTGTGTTGATCAGTTCCTTAAAGTGCTGGCGAGCAACATTCTCGCACACCCCGGTGTCTTGCATGTAGCACAGGATCGAATTCGCCGTTTCTCCTCTCTCTAGCTCGGCCTACAACATATAATGTGGGTGTGAGCATAGGCTTTCACCACGCATGAGCCGAAAAGGAATCGAGTGGAAAGTTTGCGTCATAGCTTGATTGATGTTGTCAAAGAAATTACCTAAATAGGACAAGTGCAGGCGAAGTCCTAAAGCTATCAAAAGAGAAGTGCACTGGGCTGAAGTAATTTCGAAGACTTCTTCTTGCACGAAGTTTTTGGATTAGTTCTGGTGGGTTTTAGTTAGTGGCAGCAACTGGAAACATTTGCAGCACTTTGACAAAATATCGATGAAAATACTCTAGTGGTTCGAAGTAATTTCTTGTTTTTGTCTATTTCAATCTGTAATCGTTCATTTGGATTTTTTTTTTTTTGGGTGAAAACATTCATTTGGATGTTCATCGGTCAGAATTGTAAGTCCAAACTTATCGTGCTCTTTCAATCGGAAGTTGAAGTGCTTGTATGCTCTGCCCTTTTACAGCTACTAGTTCTAGGGAGCGAAGAAGGAGGAGGAGAATGCGTACCGACGAGGTACCGAGATCGTTGCAGAGGCGGAAAATAATGGACGGCGACTTCAAGAGATCATGGCCGTAAGTCTCGATCAATTCTAGTTCCTCCTTTCTAATGTGCGGGGTCGACAGAAAGAAAGCATGAATCAATATGACCAGTCCGGAGACTGAGATCCAGCCATTGTTCATGTATTCGTCGAACGTCGGGGTGACCTTGTTGTGTTTCCACTTCGCCTCTTGCAGGAAGGCTTTGAGCATGTCACTCCACTGAATCCATCAAATTCAAATTCTTTTTCTGTTACCGTCAAGAATTCATAGAACTTCAAAGGGATTAATAGCGGTAAACATTACGTACCGCCTTTGTTAGACATGGGATGACGTTTTCTCCATTCTGCTTGAGGACGTCGTAAGCCATCTCGTGCACGGCATTGTAGAGAGCTAGGAAGCAAAGCTTCATACAGCCTGGAAGATTCGACACGGCATCGACGTCCCATCTGAAACCACACAGTGATTAAAGGAGGCTCTAACATATAGACTCGAGAAATCGACCTTTTCACTCATAATCTTAAACGAAGTATTGAGGAACCTGTGTACAGCATCTGTGAATAGCTCCAATTCATCCAAACTACCATAAACATCGTAGACATCATCGATGGTGGTCACAAGTGCAGTCACTTTCGTTAGCCCTCTACGGAGATTGCTGAACTGAGGCTCGTAGGCCATTCCGACCGTCCAGAAGAAGCACTCCATCAGTCGATCTCTTGCGAAGCTCAATTTGTTTGCCAGGCTAACATCGTTCCACCATCTGCAATTGATTCACGCATGACAGATATTAGTGATGCTTGATTCACTTGCAATAAATCCATCAAGGCCTAACGGCATTTGAATTTTTCAAGACGAATTGTAAACTTTTTTCCATGTTTCCCGTACCGACCTCGACATCTCCTGAAGATCTCTTTGGAGAATAGACTGCACCATGTTGAAATTGTACACGGCCAGTTCAAGCAGCCGACGATCCACATCTCTCCTTGTGCCATAAGCTTTGATGGACCGTCGAGCTTCCAGCAATGGCATTCTCTGGTGCAGGGGCAGTGCCAACCCCCAGTTCAGTTGGAAATATTCGAGATCTTTGCTGACATCGATATTGTTGAGGCGTTTGAGATGCTCGATGGCAAATGCCTTAGCCTCGTGCAAGATATCTTCTTCTTCGAAGGCCAAATGCGAAGCTTCTTATAAACTCAACAACCCTTCAACGTCACGGCCGAGGCTCTCCATAAATGTTCCTTGCTCGTCCATGAAAATCCTGAAAACATCTGTTTGTTCTTTCCCATCAAGATTAGTCGATCGTGGTCTAATTTTTTGTCAATTAGGTAGAACTTTAGTATGGTCAAATTACCTGGAGAAACTTCGAAGCCATTTTGCCTCGGAATCCTAAAGTAGAGAGCCGTTTCATGAAGGGTCTTCTGGTCTCTGTTCTTGTAACCTCCATCCAGAGTGTGGTATCTGCGAAGAGCTCTCTTTACGTCTTCCTCGAAGAGAAAGATTAGTCCCAGTCGTTGAATGTCATCGACCAGAGCGAGTATGGTGGAGAGTTCGGCATTTTCGTCCTTCATGGCGCTCCTCACTTCTTGTTCCAGCATTTGCACTCTTCCATTTTGCTGCTCGACCTGCGTAAGGAACCCAATTTGTACGATATCATAGCTTAATTTGATGGGACCTCAACCCTCGGTATAGAACCAAAATTCGCACGTTGTTTCTCAGCCTTTAGAACCCAAGAAGAGGGACCCGGGATTTATCACACCAACAGAAACCTCGGCACGGGGACATTGATTCCCAAATTGACCTCGTGGGGTGAACCAAACTGGAGACTTCAATCTTTGAGACTGGAACCATGGGGCTAGACCAGAGATTTAGTCCTTGGTTCAGGGGCTAGGCCAAGGTCGGACCCCTTGGGACACCCGGCCAAGCAACAAGCTCAGAGATTTAGTCGGGTGGTGAGGTTGGAGGTTCGAGGGCCCGGATCCCAAGTTTGACCCTAGGGATACTTGCCTTGGTGTTATCATCAAGCCTTGCCTTGGGGAGCTCGATTCATTCAGTTAGGTTTTCATATAGGAATTCATAGGTCCCGATCACGGGAATCCAATTCACGAGTCTAAAAGTATCTAACTCTTGTGGCCAAACTTGATTCTATTTCTTGTTTTTGACTTTTCCAATGATACAATTATAAAATGATATTTAGCCCATTTAAAAAGTACAACTAAATGATGGAAAATAATGAAAATAGCTTATTTTAAAAATATTTTCATGTAACCAACCTTAGTTATACAAAGAAAGGTTTCTCATAATAATGATAACAAGGGATGCTACTTCTCCTTTTACATATAAGCTTAAATTATTAGGAAAAGAGCCAATACCTAGTATAAAGATAAAAATGGACTATAATTTGGTAAAGTGGCAGACATGTAAGGTCCGTTACTAACACCTTTAAAATTTGTAATTTTTTAATCAAATGAATTTATCTCATTAGTGAAGGAGAATTTTCATTTCATAAGTCAGACTGTTCGCATAAAATATTATATATCGATCAACGGTGTACCTTATATAAATTCATGATAATAAATAATAACAACTTATATAGTCTCGGCTTCTTCTTTTTATGCTTTGGTCTAGAGATATCATCTTGATTGAGAACGAAAAAAATGTGAATTTATTACCGCACAATGATGGACACCGGTCGGCAGGGATTGGAGGTAATCGTAAGTCCAGAGAGTCGGCTGATATTGGGGCGGTCTCCGTCCCCCTTGAGATACGGCAGCTCTGCACTCGTCGAACGCGGAGCTGAGCAGGAATCCTCTTGGAGCAAGCATTCGGAAGAGAGAAAAGCTGAAGCGCCATCATCGTGCGTAAGGGAAGAAGAAGCCGCTGCCTGCTTCGATTGCAGATAGTCCTGGCATTTATACAGCCTCGTGCCCATCAAGATACTCAGCTGTGCTAGCACTCTGTCGGTCGCTTGACGACCTAGGTAGCACCGACACGTGACACGACACGACACGTCGACACATCATTTCTAAAAAATAGAGAATTCCGACACGTTGCGACACGTTGAATATTAAATGAATATTTTTATTTTTAATTAATTTGATTCAAATTTATAAATAATTAATTAATTAAAAAAAGCCTATAATAAATTTACACTAATAATATTAATAAATCAATTCATTTGAAATTTGAAAGATATATTCATAATTAATGCGAAACATATTTTTAATTTTAACAAAAGTTATTGATAAAACTAATAATTAATAAGAAATTAGAATCAATTTATTTAAATAAATTCATGATTTTTTAGAATAATCAAAATTTATCATTATTCAAAATTCAATATGTTTACTTTCTGAAATTATTTTTCAATTTCATTTATTTAATTTTTCTATAACAATAAATCCCCAAATCCACTCTTTTTTTCATTTGTCCATTTCCCTCCACCCCAAACTTATTTTACTTTTTTTCCCTCCCAAAATCACTGATGGACAGCTGTCAGCCTCACTTCCCCTCCTTCAAAACTCAAAAGACACGCATCCGTCCCCCTCTTTTTATTATTTTTTATTCCCTTATCACAAACCCTAGCGACCCTCTCTTTCCCCCTTCTACCACTCGCACAAAAGACACCGGACCAAGACAAACAGCAGACAGCAGACCTCACTCATTTCTTTCACACCTCATATCGTTTCTCAGCTTCCGACGATGGAGCGGACGCGACGCCGAGGAGGAGGGACACGACGCCGAGGAGGAGGAGATGCCGTCGCCGCTGCCGCCGCCGCCGCCCCCTCGAGCCTTGATCCCTTCCTCTTCTCTTCCTCTCTCTGCCTGTCTCTCGCCGTTGCTCACGGCCTCTGCACCCTCCCCCTTCCTCGCCTTCGCCCGGAGTCTTCCGAACATGCGTCGACACGCGTGTCGAGAAAAGTTGACCGCGTGTCCAAAAATCGGACACGCGGTCAACGCGTGTCCGACCGTGTCCGAGCGTGTCGGCGTGTCCAACACGCTCCGACACGTGTCGGACACGACACGGAAGCACGGACAACGTGTCCGTGCTTCCTAGTTGACGACAAATGCCCTTGCATGAGAGGTGGAGAAAAAGAAATCTCCCGATAGAAAGGACTTGCTCTCGTCATTTGTGAAGTTGCTGAGCGATGTATTTAGCATTTTCTGATGATTATTATACTACCTTAAGTAATATTGAGGCCCACACTCGATATGACGTGATACGACGCGACACGATACGACACGACATCATATATTAAAATATCATTTCTAAAAAAAAAATTTTCATACGTTGAGATACATTATGCATTAAATATATATTTTTATATAATTATCATTTTTATGATTATTTTAATCAAATTAATGTAATTCAAATTCATAAATAAATAGATAATGAAAAAGACTCTAGAATAAAATTACACTAAAAATATCATGGGAGTCCAAGTCACAAGTTCAAAAGTATCCAACTCGTGTAGCAAAATTTGATTTCATTTCTTATTTTAGACTTTTCCATTAATACAATTGTAAAATGATATTTACCTCATTTAAAAATACAACTAAATGATGGAAAATAACGAAAATAGTTTTTTTTTTTTTGAAATATTTTGACTATAATGTCCAATTGCTAGAGGAAATAAACAAACCTTAGTAACACAAAGAAAGGTTCCTCATAATAATGATAATAATGTTTGCCACTCCCCTTTTTACATATAAGCTTCAACCATTAGAAAAAAAGAGCTAATACCTAGTATAAAGATAAAGACGGACTATAATTTGGTATAGTGGCAGTGAAATAAAGTGATTATACTTGTAAGGTCTAGGCACTAACACCTCTAAAATTTATATTTTTGATAAAATGAATTGATTTTATTAGTGAATGAGAGTTTTCATTTCATAAATTGACCGTTCGTGTTAAATTTTATATATTGACCAATGATATACCTTATATAAATTTATAATAACGAATAATAACTCAAATAGTCTCCCCTTTCTTGGACGTGACGCACGATTGAATTCGTCGTCTCTCCCCTCGTTTGTCATGCCTGGGCTTGATAAAAAGTAAGGCGCACAAGTCAACATGACATGCCCTGACATTGATATCCACCTTTGACATTTGTTCAAGTA
The DNA here is from genome assembly GCA_014182555.1 of Eucalyptus erythrocorys. Classification (NCBI taxonomy): domain Eukaryota; kingdom Viridiplantae; phylum Streptophyta; class Magnoliopsida; order Myrtales; family Myrtaceae; genus Eucalyptus; species Eucalyptus erythrocorys. The sequence continues at coordinate 11,041,941 of CM024607.1, forward strand.
AGCCAACTCCCGGGGTGATGATCTTGTCGTGACTCCATTTTGCTTCTTGCAAGAAGGCTTTGCACGAATTATACCACTGCGAAACAATAGGAACACCTAATATCTCCTTATTAGGCAGGAGATCCCTAAAAACTCGGTTGGGCACACAGTCAATTCATACAATGTCAAGCGCCAGATATGTTTTTCGGGTGCCGCTTTTGTTAGACAAGGAATGATAATTTTCCCTATCCCCTATAGAGTCTCGCAAGTCAATTTCATTCCGTTGTTTTGGAAAGATCTTCCACAGCATTGATGTCTTGTTTGAAAGTATGCAAATCAGAAGGCGAATATTCAACGGTGAAGATACGTGAATATTGTCTTTCCAAGTAAATCGATGTTTGTGAATAGCTCTACTTCGTCCATTGTGATGTAAACACAGTGCACATCATTGATCACGGTTATCAGCGTGTTCACTTGGGTTAGGCCTTAATAGATGCTACGGAGAGGCTCATCTGTCATCACGATCCATTAGCCTATCCCTCACGAAGTTCAACTTGTTTGCAGGGTTAACATTATTCCACCATCTCCAATAATTTAAGAGTAACACTTTAGAGCTAGCTCATAATTTTCCACTTGCGTTTGATTGTCTGAATATAAGTCCACATAAGCGAAAAATCACCAAAAAAATCCTTAACTTATTGCAATTTTTTCAATTCAATCATAACATACTTTTTTAGCTATTTTAGTTTCAAACCTTTGCAATTATTCCAATTCAGTCCAATCGGCCAAATTTGGTCTGTTGATGCTAAAGTGGACATCGGCCAGCATTGGTGGACAATTTTTTTCTATAATACTTTATTTATTGAAAATTTTTATTCATTTTTTGTTCTTTCCTTTTCCTTTTCCTTTTTTCCTCTCTCTCTCTATTTTTTTTTTGGTGAGCTCGCCTCGCCAAACTTGCCTAGTCATCGGTGAGGCTTGATCTCGTCGGGCCACCACGAGGTCGGCCTCACCTTGGTCAGGCACTGAGGACCTTGCGGTGGTCTAGTAAGGTCGAACCTCTCATCAGCCATGGCTGAGGCTAGTGATCGACCCAAGGAAGAAGAAAAGAAAAGTGAAAAGAAGAAGAAGAAGAAGGAAAATGGGCTTGATTTTAGAGTTGTTCTTGGGAACAAAGAAGCAACTTTTTTTTACTTTTTAATTATATTCCAAATTTATTCTCAAGAACAAAAAAGTCACCAAACGGATTTCTATTTTTTTTTTTTTTTTAGAGATCAAATAATAGAATCATACACTATTTGACCGGTTACCAAATGAGGCCCAAGAATTCTTCGAACTTGAAACAGTTTAGGGAGTCCATTATTTACTGATAGAGGGTAAAGAGAGTCATAAATGAATAATGCTTGAGTAATGATACCATTATTGTTTGAAGATGATAGTGCAATTTCAATCATCACTTTCACTTCAAGAAGAACTTGCAGTAAGAAAAAGGGTGTTAACACCTAAATTTTACCTTTTACTTAAGATTGAATCGTATAAAAAATTATGAATTAGTCTCTAGAAAAAAGAAGTAAAAAGCAAAGTAAATAATTTTCATTAAAATGTATGATGTTTTCATTAAATTGCATCGCATATAGATTAAAACATTTGCATTACTAGTATTAAAAAATTCGAAAAAATAATTAAAAGAGTTTTTTTAAAAAAAAATAAAAAGTAGCAAGGCTGGGCTAGAGACAGCTAAGCCCAGCCCGTTCTTCTTTTCCCTTTCCTTGTCCCCACCTGGGCCTGCTCAGCCCATTTCTTTTCTTTTATTTCTCAACCCAGGTTCCACCCTCATCCTCCTTTCCCTTCTCTTGGACGCTAGCTGAGGAACGACACTAAGGTTAGGAAGGATGATGTACGTGATGAAGGATAGGGAGAACTGGGCGAGCGATCACGTGAGACGCTCGCTAGCCGGAGGCATCTGGCACGCCACATCTCTGAAGAAGTTTATGAGCAAAAGTAATGGAGAGGAAATGATAGAAAAAATGAGATGAAAAATGCTTCTTCTGTATTTCAACTTCTCAAAGATCTACATCAGGAGAGTTTTCCTTTTATATCTACATTGTCTCTCTAAAGAATATGTTTTACAGGTATTGAGTAGTTGAAGAAGATACAACTAACTAACTGAAAAAGAAACAACTAACTGTAAACAACTAACTGCTTACCGAAAAAGAACAAGAAGGAATAGAGTATAAGCAGAAACAGAGTACAAGAACAAAGTGCTTTCAAAAGGAGATAATTTTTGGCTTTACAAGCTTCACGGATCACTCATATAATGCAATCCACAGTATCACCCTTATCTTCATCCTCTTTTCTTTCTCTGTTTTTACTAATGGTTCTTCTTCTTTTACATTTCTCGACAGTATTTATATATTCTGCTTCTTCCTCATATGTTTTCTTTCTTCTATTCTTGATAGCATTATTAGTGGTTGATCTGTTGTTATTCACTTCAGTGGTTGAGCTGTTGTTATTTATTGAGTTGCTGCTATGTTGAGCTGCTGAGCTACTGTTACTCACTAAACTGCTGCTATGTTGAGTTGCTGAGCTACTTGTACCCACTGAATTGTTGCTATGCTGAGTTGCTGAGCTACTGTTGCTTACTGTAGTCTTGACATCCCCCCGCAAATTGGGCAGGGGTGAACAGCCAATGCCCAATTTGAGACGAAGAGAAGAATGTGTTAGTCTGGATAAAGGCTTTGTAAATATATCAGCAATTTGATTGTTGCTAGAAATATATCTAACACACAAAGATCTAGAGGCAACCTTTTCTCGAACAAAGTGAAAATCAACCTCAATATATTTTGTTCGAGCATGAAGTATAGGATTAGCTGTGAGGGATATTGTAGATTGAATACCACAAAATAGTAAGGTTGGAGAGTGTAGAGGAAGACCAATATCAAGTAACCCAAGTAAGGTCAGCTGTTATAGAAGCAAGTGCTCTGTATTCTACTTTAGGGAAGAATAAGAAACAGTTGTTCGTTTCTTGGCTGCCCATGATATGAGATTAGAGCTGAGATAAGTACAATAACTTGTGGTAGATCGTTTGGTTTGAACACAACCAGCCCAATTTGCATCAGAAAAGTCATATAGATTGAGAGAAATTTGAGAGTGAAGATAGATACCAAGGTGAATTGTTCCTTTTACATAACGAAGTACTCTCTTCAGTTTAAGGAAGTCACCAACAGTGGGTTGTTGCATTTTCTGACACAAGATATTTGTTGTAAATGCAAGATCAGGACGAGTGATAGTGAGATATTGTAAGCCACCTACTAAGCTTTTGTAATCTATTGGATTTGGAAGAAGTTCATCATCTGTTTTTAGTATGACTGGTTTAAGAGAAAGTGGTGTTGCAATAGGTTTGCAGTCAGACATATGTGCACGAGAGAGTAAGTCAAGAGCATATTTGGTTTGACACAGAAATAACTCAGTGGATGTTCGTGTAGCTTCAATTCCAAGTGGAGGTGGCCAGGGTCTTTCATATGGAATTGGAGACTTAGAGAGTGAATAAGTGTCTGTAACAACTTATCTGGGCTACCAGTGAGGATTATATCGTCAACATATAGCAATAGAAGCACTGTCTCTTGAGCTTAATGAAGTATGAACAGAGAAGGATATGTTGAACTGCAGAAAAAGCCAACTTCAAGCAAAAAATTGCTGAACTTGTCATACCAAGCAGTCCATAGAGTGATTTTTGAAGAAGACATACATGCTGAGAGTACTGTGGATGTACAAAGCTAGGGAGTTGTTCCATGAATACTGTTTCATTCAAGGTGCCATGCAAAAAGGCATTCTTGACATTGAGTTGGTATATAAACCAGTGTTTTATCATTGCCACAGAGAGTATAATTCGAACAGTGGCATGTTTAATAACAGGATTGAAGGTTTCTGTGAAATCTATTCCTTCTTCATGATGAAACCCTTTGGCTACTAGCCGATCCTTCGGTCGATCAAGACTCCCATCTGATGTAAGTTTAGTCTTGAACACCCATTTACAGCCTATAACATTCATGTCATTGGTATGGGGAACTAATAACCAAGTTTGATTTTGATGTAAAGCATCCATTTCCTCTTGCATTGCCTGGTGCCATCCTGGATCTGTTAGAGCAGATTTTATTGACTTTGGTTCTGGGGGGAGCTGGGTATTCAGCAAGATATGCATATCGAGGATTGACTTTGATAATCCCAGATTTAGATCTAGTTTGCATAGGGTGAGTAGATATTGTACCTTGTGAGGCTATTTGAATATTAGAAACAACTTGTTCCATATTTGGTTCAGCTGTTGTTTATGATATAGACCCAGGTATTTCTACTTGATGTGAAATGTTTTGAGAAGTAGAAAAAGTTGGATCAATAGGTAATTCAGTTGTAGAAACAGAGGCTGCTGGTTCTGTGACACTGGTAGAGATTATTTGTTCAGCTGTTTGTTCTACTGTAGAGTCTTGCACATAGCTTGTATGATGAGACAATGATGTGTTTATGCAATCTGTTCTAGAAGATGTGAAGAATTTCTCTTCTTCAATCCATAGCTTATACAAATGTGTGTAAGTTGGATATGTTGTTGCTAATTTCTGAGAGAATGGAAAGAATGTCTCATCAAATACCACATGTCGACTGATGTACACATGACCAGTGGTAGGAACAAGGCATCAATATCCTTTATGGTGAGTACTGTACCCTAGAAAGACATAGGTGAGGGATCTTGGATCAAGTTTGTGCTGAGCATAGAGTCGAAGACAGGGGTAACAAGCACACCCAAAGACTCTGAGATGATCATATCTTGGCTTATGCTGATATAACTTGCTAAAGGGAGACTGCATCTTTAGCTTTGGAGTTGGAAGAATATTGACAATATAATTGGCTGCCACAAATGCATTGACCCAGAATTTTAATGGGAGTTTTGCATGATACAGCGTAGCCAAACCAAGTTTAGCTATATGATGATGTTTTCTTTCAAATTCCATTTTGTTCAGGTGTATAAGGGTAGGAGATATGCTGTTGAATGCCACAGTTCTGTAAGTGAGTTATGAACTTGTGGCTGACAAACTCTCCTCCACCATCACATTGGAAAATCTTGATCTTATAGTTGAATTGGTTTTCTACTAGTCTCTGAAACATGAGAAAAATATCATAGAAGTTTGACTTTAGCTTTAATGGATAGATCCAACTGAATCTAGAGAAGTTGTCAACAAAAATGACATAGTATTTGAACTTCTGAAAAGAGTTTACTGGAGAAGGTCCCCAGATATCACATTGGATTTGTTCTAGGGGTTCAGTAGCTGTAGAATTCGACAATGAGAAGGGCAGAGCAATACTCTTAGCTAGTTGACAACTTCTACATACAAATTGTGGTTCTATATTGCACTGAATTAGCTTCTGATTCTTCATATGCTTCAGGACATTCTGATTTGTATGAGCTAGATGTTGATGCCAGACATTCTCTCTTGCAATTCTCTGTCTTTGAGTGAAGAAGGCCTCTGCAACATAAGGATTCACTCTGTAAACTCCTTTAACCTTCCTTCCTAGCATCTTGGTTGTGTTGGAGATGCTGTCCTTTATGTATACCCTAGTTTTGTCAAAAATAAAGGAACAAGGATAATCATCTGTTAGTTTAGAAACTGAAAGAAGGTTTTTCTTAATTTCTGGAACAATCAACACATCATTTAAAGGTAAGACATTAGTTGCAGTATTCAGCAATGCATTGCCAATGTACTTAACAGGTAAGCATGAACCATTGCCAATCATGACTGTATCAGTACCAGCATTCTTAGAAAATTTATGAAAAATACCAGCATTGGCAGTGATGTGAGTTGTTGCTCCAGTGTCTGGATACCATTCATTACCATTTGCTTCCTCAATGTGTAATGCTGATAAGGTTGTTGGTATCTCCTCAACTGGTAAGAATTATTAAATCGATACCAACAATGTAATGCATCATGGCCAGGCCTTTTGCAGATTTGGCACTCCAGTCGAGTGTTTCCTATTGTTTTCTCTACCTGCATATTTTTATGAAAAGTTAAACTTGAAGAGGGATAGGTCTTGGTATCTGAATACCTTTGTGCTGAACCATTATATGGTTTGAATCCCTAACTAGAACTCAAAGCAGAGGAAGCATTAAACTGCTTAAGCTGCTGATTTCCTTGTTCATAGTTCGCACTATTATTTCGGTAACTCATATTTCTTCCAGGATATCTAAAGTTTCTATATCTGTTATTGAATGACCTTCCTCTTCCATAATTTCTTCCCCCACGACTATTTCCTCTTGAACTTCCAAGGCTATTATTCTGTTGTTCAAAATCTCTGTTAGACTCATCTTTGTGTATGGCTTCAGTCTTCCTCTGGCCATAGTAGGCTAGATTTGGATTATACTGATTCGAAGAATAGTTTTGTAGCCTTGTTTCAAATCTTTCAAAATGTGAAATCACTTCGTTGAGGCTTTAAACAATAAATTGTTGTGTTAAAGCTATCATATTCAGACCCCAGACCTTCCAAAACACCAAATAGTTTTGTTATTTCATCCACTGGTTTCCCAATTGCATTCAATTGATCACATATTGATTTATATTCTCTGAGATATGTTGATAAGGTTCGATCAAGCTTCTGACAAGCCTGCAGTTTTCCCTTTAACTCAAACTCCTTAGCCATTGATTTCTGTATAAACCGATTAAGTAAAGTCTGCCAAACTTCATGTGCAGTGTTTAAACGAATATCAAACTGAGTATATTTTCTGATACAGCACCACTAATCCAAGAAGATACAAGCAAATCAGTCTTAACCCAATCATTATATTTAGGGCTAATGATCTTAGTGGTCTGACCTTCCTCTTCTTTGACCTGCAATGTTTTAGCAGGTTGTGCAATTTCTCCATTAACAAAGCCAAATAGGTCTTGACTTCTCAAGAACCTGAGAAATTGAGCTTGCCAAAGGAGGAAATTATCCTTTGCTAGTTTGATAGTAACAAAATTCGAAATGTTGACATGAATAGGGAATGGATATTTCAAACTTCTTGCAGCCATTCTTCTCTTTCAAATCCTCAGAAAAGCTTCAATTGCAAACACAATCTCTACTTGTTTTGCAGTATATTGCTACAGATATATCTCTGATGATGAAAATTTAGATCAAGATGAGAAATGCCAACTCACAGATCCTGTTAACAACATAGAAGTACCACAGATCAATGAAGCTTTGAATATGACTTCAATCTTGCTGTAGATTCAGCGGTTTTATGCAGCATCGATATGACTCCTTCAGGATGCAGGGCTCTGATACCATGAAGAAGTTTATGAGCATAAGAAATGGAGGGGAAATGATAGAAAAACTGAGATGAAAAATGCTTCTTCTGTATTTCAACTTCTCAAAGATCTACATCAGGAGAGTTTTCCTTTTATATCTACATTGTCTCTCTAAAGAATCTGTTTTACAGGTATTAAGTAGTTGAAGAAGATACAACTAACTAACTGAAAAAGAAACAACTAACTGTAAACAACTAACTGTTTACCAAAAAAGAACAAGAAGGAATAGAGTATAAGCAGAAACAGAGTACAAGAACAAAGTGCTTTCAAAAGGAGATAATTCTTGGCTTTACAAGCTTCACGGATCACTCATATAATGCAATCCACAGTATCACCCTTATCTTCATCCTCTTTTCTTTCGCTGTTTTTAATAATGGTTCTTCTTCCTTTACAATTCTCAACAGTATTTATATATTCTGCTTCTTCCTCATATGTTTTCTTCCTCCTATTCTTGATAGCATTATCAGTGGCTGATCTGCTGTTATTCACTTCAATGGCTAAGCTGCTGTTATTTATTGAGTTGCTGCTATGCTGAGCCGCTAAGCTGCTGTTACTCACTAAATTGCTGCTACGCTGAGTTGCTGAGCTACTTTTACCCAATGAATTGCTGCTATGTTGAGTTGCTGAGCTACTGTTGCTTACTGTAGTCTTGACAATCTCATCCGGCCAGTGCTTAAAAGCGAGAGGGGAGTGAGAGGCCGGGAGGGGGAGAGTTTCGAGCGACTTTGGCGAGAGTCCAACGGAGAGAGCTTGAGTGGGTGTGACAGAGTGAGATGGGGGGAGAGAGAGCTCGAGAGAGTGGCTGGCCATCGTGTGAGGTCCGTCCACTAGCCCCCGTCCGCCACGGCCATTCGCTGAACCACGTACATCGTTACCCCTAAGCGTAGGTGCCTTGTTTGTTTTGAAAAGGGGGGGCGTTGGGCCGGAGCTCGCAGCCAACCAAGTCAGCCGAGTTTCGATCCCGTCAGTCCTCCGTCAAACCTATTGTGTGATCTAGTATGCATGCTAGGAAGTTAGGTTTGTGTCCGAATCCCCATCGAGTTCGAAAGCCTTCATGTCATGCCGGAGCTTGCGGACAACCAAGTCAACGCGAGTTTTAGTCTCGTCCGTCCTCCGTGAAACCTACCGTGTGATCTAGTATGCATGTTAGGAAGTTAGATCTATGTCCGAATCCTCATCGAGTTCGAAAGCCTTCATATCGGGCTGGAGCTTGCAGACAACCAAGTCGGCGCAAATTTCGGTCCGGTCAGTCCTCCGTGAAACCTACTGTGTGATTTAGTATGCATGTTAGGAAGTTAGGTCTGAGATCGAATCCCCATCGAGTCCGTGAAACCTACTGTGTGATCTAGTATGTATGTCAGGAAGTTAGGTCTGTGTCCGAATCCCCATCGAGTTTGAAAGCCCTCATTTTGATAGCAGACGCTGAGCGCTTGTGAAAATGTTTTTGTCGGATCCGTGCCCACCTCCTCTAACTTTGGTTTGCTCTGGAAGTGCTGGTTGTTGTCTCGTTTTTTTTCCCCTTTGTTGAGGCCTGGTTTGTGCGAGTCCCGACCTCATCTGTGTGGTACTATGCTCTGTTCTAGTTTTGCGCATCAGTTAAATATTTCGGCACGTTTGGAGTCTCAGTTGATCCCGTGTCCTCTCTTCGCTTGATGCCTGTTAGGTGTTTGTTAAAATATCTGACTGAGCTTGTGTGGATTTTCTTTGATTTACGCTTGCTTCTGTACATCGGCTTGTCATTTGATGCGGCGTCTCCATGAGTTAGTGGTTGGCACGCGTCGATGGCGTGAGATGATAGCCGAAGTGGGCATGGTTTGTTTGGTTTTGGCTCGATGAAGGAGATGATCGGCAAATGAGGCATACGGTTTGGGTGAACTTCAGGGAAAATGTTGCAGAGAAGAGGGGGAGCTTCGAAACGGGGCTGAGTGTGGAGAAGAAAGGAGTAGAATAGGATTTAGGGCCCGTTTGGTTCGGCTTTTGGGGAATGCATTTGCAGAAATGCAAATACCTTTGGCTAAAGGGGGTTTTCCGAAATGCAAATGTCGTTTGGTAAAATTTGCATAGAGAAACAACTTTGACCAAAATACCGTTTGGTAAAATTTGTATTTGTAATTAACTTTTATTAAATTAAAAAAGCAAAAATATGTTTATATTTTTTTTAAGTCCAGCCACCGGACCGCCGAATCCGGTGGCCGAACCACCTATATAAAAATATAAAAATATAAACATAAAATATATTTATTAAACATAAAAAATATATAAAAATAGATATGTTTATATAAATATATATTTACATAAAAACAATCGGAGAAAAAAAAAAAGTAGATATGTTTATATAAAAAAATAGATATGTTTATATTTATAAATATATATTTATTTATTAAACATAAAATATATTTATATAAAAAAATAGATATGTTTAAACAATCGGAGAAAAAAAAAGTAGATATGTTTATATAAAAAAATAGATATGTTTATATCTATATAAAAATATATAAATATATAAATATTATATATATTTTTTTATAAATATATATTTATTAAACATAAAATATAAAAAATAGATATGTTTATTTTTTATATAAAAATGAACATATAAAATATATGTTTATATTTTTATATAAAATATATATGTTTATATTTAAAATATAAACATATATTTTATATAAAAATATAAACATTTATTTTTATATAAACATATTTATTTTTATTTTTATTTTTATTCGACGTAGATTGGCTTCTCTAGGAGATATGAACAATATCAGAAGTTGCATTCCGAAGATGCAACTTTCCAAAGGACCTCAAGAGCTGCATTGGACTAAAGGCCCTTAGAGCCACTTGGAGATGCAATTGCATCTCGCCAAAGTCGTGCAAAAAAACGAACCAAACACCTTTGCATTTGGCCAAGGGACTTTAGAGCCCAAATAAACATTCCAAATGCTGAACCAAACATGGCCTTAAAAGGGAGGAAAAAGCAAAAGCAAATAATAATAGAAAACTATGAAGCGGGAGAGGTGGCTCCGGGAGTGCAGGAAACCATCGGGGAAGAAGAAGTCCAGGAGAAGAAAAGGAAAGAGCGAAAGAAAAAAAAAAGGGTGATGAAAGAGACAAAAAAAGACAAAAGGGAGAGGAAGACACAGGGGAAGAAGAAAATAAAAGAAAAAGAAAAAAAGGAATTAAAATATTAATTAAAATATTAGTATAAAAAGGGGTTTTAAGAAATAGTTTTTAATTAGGTCACGTCTGGGTCGTCGGATCGCTCAATTGGCTAGATTGGGTTTACCCGGTCCGAACCATTTTTCCCAAATATAATAATATTAAATATTAAATATTTTAAAAATTTAAAACAATTCAAAAAAATTCGAAAAAAAGTTAAAAAAATTAAAAATTATGAAACGATAAAAATTCAAAAATTTTGAAAAAACATAAAATAAAATTTCCAAAAATTTCTACAAATTTGAAATCTTTCAAAAAATATTAAAAATTCGAAAATTTTCATAAAATTTGAAAATATTATAAATATTCAGTAATTTTCGGAAAATTTAAAAATTCGATCTTTTTGAAAAAATAAAAAAATTATTATTAAAAAATTAAAAAAAAAATTCAAAAATGTCGAAAAATTCATAAGTTCATTATAAAATTACAAAAATCACTAAAAAGTTATAATTCCTTGAAAATTTTTTAAAATAGACTTTTGAGTTGTTTTCTTTTTTAAAAAATGAAAGCTTCATAACTCTAAAGTTTTACTAAAAAATTGAGCAAGCCCTTATGGTTCTATCTTAAGGTTTCGATTATCCTCGCAAACAATTATCCCTATTTGCATTTTTCATTGTTTGTGACTCCCTCTAGTCTAGTTAGGAGTGGCATTTATCTGTTTTCTTAATGTTAGGTCTTTTGTTCCATGCAAACTATTTAATGCTTTCTTTGGTGGCCAATTACTATGTTAATGATCTTTACCAAAAAAAAAAATTACTATGTTAATGATTGCGCGCCTATATGGTCAATTCACATATTAGTGGACTGGTCTAAATTAATCCAAATTATCTGACAATTTTTTTTTTAAATTAACAAGATTAGGTACCGTAAAAGACACTAATTGGTTAATTAATATAATTAAGTTCGAGACCTTAATTTTTCTGGTTACGTAAGAAGTGAGGTACACTCTCAGGCCTTACTTGATTTCTAACCGACCCCAATAGATTAATGGCAACTTTTTCTCCAGAAAATTTTCATACCCTCGATTTGAACACTCAATGTCGCACAAAGTACGAGTTTGGGAGAGTTCGTAACTAATTATGGGCCATAGGCTCGTCTTTTAGACAATACTCTTAAGCCTATTCCCTCCCTAGGTCGTGAGAAAATGGAAGGTTGCTCAATGGGCTGCACCGAAAAGGAAAATTAGAGTTTTCATTTTTTCCATCATAACCTCACATGTTCTTTTAAGAATATTACAAAGTTAAGAGAACATTAGAAACATAGTAGACTAATTCAAATCACATTTTACCACATTAACTCTAAATTTCTCTTTAGTACGTTTCTTTAGATTATATTTGTATTTTATAATCTGAGAATATGCTTGTTCAAAATAACCACTATGACGAGGGAAGTTCACTATGGTCAATCACCTAGATTTCCCTCTCCCAATTCTCTTTTGTACAATTATGCCATCTTGGCACGCTTAGATTGAAGTGAAAGTGATTATGGTTAAACAAGCTATTGCAATCATAATGGTTATCCCAAACAAGCATTTTCTCAAATTGAAATTTACAAACATATTCTAAAGAAGTTCACTAAAGGGAAATTTAGAGTTAACGTTGTAAAATGGGATTTGATTTAGTTTACTGTATTTCTAATGTTTCCATTACTTTGTAACTCTCAAGTTTTTTATAGCAATTAAGCACTAAATTTTATAAAATCGGAAAAAGAATTATACCTAACAATAAAAGACGGAAGAAGTTGGGCTGGAGATAACAAGAACATGCGAAGTGAGGATGAAAGTAAAAAGGAAAAATTTCTAATTCTCCTTTCCGGTGCAACTCATTAAACAATTTTCCTTCTCTTCATATTTAAACAAATCCAGTTGCCGGTTCCTCTTGAAGCAAAAGTAATGGTTCAAATTGCATCGTCATCTTCGACCAATAACGGCACCGTTATTCTAGCATTGCTGGTCATAAATATAGGTTGGATTTGGGTAAATTACGAAACTACTTAATATCCATTTTTTTTGGGCATTGTCATTATAAACCCACTTACAACCCCTTTACTAACATAACTAACCCTTAAAATGCCATAAAATATGGGTTAAGAAATGGGTCTATGACCTATTTTGACAAGTCTACTCGAGAGAAATGGGATCAATCAATAACGAGTTGATACGGTGCTTTGATCTATCATCTGGAGCTCCGTGCGCATCTCCATCCTGGTATGTATAGTGAGCTATTCGGGCTAGGTTGAAAGCCAAACGTACGAATGATTTTCCAAACAAAGAGTCATTGACTTGATGTCTGTTCATCTTCTTCCATGTTGTGTCAATCAGTTCCTTAATGTGCTCGCGAGCAACATTCTCGCACACTCCAGTGTCTTGCATGTAGCATAGGATCGAATTCGCCGTTTCTCCTCTCTTTAGCTCGGCCTACAACATATAATGTGGGGGTGAGCATAGGCTTTCATGATGCATGAGCTGAAAAGGAATCGAGTGGAAAGTTTGCGTCATAGCTTGATTGATGTTGTCAAAGAGATCACCTAAATAGTACAAGTGCACGCGAAGTCCTAAAACTATCGAAAGAGAAGTGCACTGGGTTGGAGTAATTTCGAAGACTTCTACTTGCATGAAGTTTTTGGATTAGTTCTGGTGGGTATTAGTTAGCAGCAGCAACTGGAAACATTTGCAGCACTTTCACAAAATATCGATGAAAATAATCTAGTGATTCGAAGTAATTTCTTGTTTTTGTCTATTTCCATCTGTAATCGTTCATTTGGATGTTCATCAGTCAGAATTGTAAGTCCAAATTTATCGTGCCCTTTCAATCGGAAGTTGCAGCGCTTGTATGCTCTGCCCTTTTATGGCTACTAGTTCTAGGAAGCGAAGAAGAGGGAGGAGGAGAATGCGTACCGACGAGGTACCGAGATCGTTGCAGAGGCGGAAAATAATGGACGGCGACTTCAAGAGATCATGGCCGTAAGTCTCGATCAATTCTAGTTCCTCCTTTCTAATGTGCGGGGTCGACAGAAAGAAAGCATGAATCAATATGACCAGTCCGGAGACTGAGATCCAGCCATTGTTCATGTATTCTTCGAACGTCGGGGTGACCTTGTTGTGCTTCCACTTTGCCTCTTGCAGGAAGGCTTTGAGCATGTCACTCCACTGAATCCATCAAATTCAAACTCTTTTTCTGTTACCGTCAAGAATTCATAGAACTTCAAAGGGTTTAATCGTGGTGAACATTAAGTACGTACCGCCTTTGTTAGACATGGGATGATATTTTCTCCATTCTGCTTGAGGACGTCGTAAGCCATCTCGTGCACGGCATTGTAGAGAGCTAGGAAGCAAAGCTTCATACAGCCTGGAAGATTCGACACGGCATCGACGTCCCATCTGAAACCACACATTGATTAAAGGAGGCTTTAGCATATAGACTCGAGAAATCGACCTTTTCACTAATAATCTGAAACGAAGTATTGAGGAACCTGTGTACAGCATCTGTGAATAGCTCCAATTCATCCAAACTACCATAAACATCGTAGACATCGTCGATGGTGGTCACGAGTGCGGTCACTTTCGTTAGCCCTCTACGGAGATCGCTGAACTGAGGCTCGTAGGCCATTCCGACCGTCCAGAAGAAGCACTCCATCAGTCGATCTCTTGCGAAGCTCAACTTGTTTGCCAGGCTAACATCGTTCCACCATCTGCAATTGATTCACGCATGACAGATATTAGTGATGCCTAATTCACTCGCGATCTGTCCATCAAGGCCTAACGGCATTTGAATTTTGCAAGACGAACTCTAAACTTTTTTCTGCGTTCCCACACCGACCTTGACATCTCCTGAAGATCACTTTGGAGGATAGACTGCACCATGTTGAAATTGTACACGGCCAGTTCGAGCAGCCGACGATCCGCGTCCCTCCGTGTGCCATAAGCTTCGATGGACCGTCGAGCTTCTAGCAATGGCATTCTCTGGTGCAGGGGCAGTGCCGACTCCCAGTTCACTGGGAAATATTCGAGATCTTTGCTGATATCGATATTGTTGAGGCGTTTGAGATGCTCGATGGCAAATGCCTTAGCCTCGTGCAAGATATCTTCTTCTTCGAAGGCCAAATGCGAAGCTTCGTATAAACTCAACAACCCTTCAACGTCACGGCCAAGGCTCTCCATAAATGTTCCTTGCTCGTCCATGAAAATCCAGAAAACATCTGTTTGTTTTTTCCCTTCAAGATTAGTCGATCGCAGTCTAATTTTTTGTCAATTAGGTAGAACTTTAGTATGGTCAAATTACCTGGAGAAACTTCGAAACCATTTTGTCTCAGAATCCTAAAGTAGAGAGCCGTTTCATGAAGGGTCTTCTGGTCTCTGTTCTTGTAACCTCCATCCGGAGAATGGTATCTGCGAAGAGCTCTCTTTACGTCTTCCTCGAAGATAAAGACTAGTCCCAGTCGTTGAATGTCATCGACCAGAGCGAGTATGGTGGAGAGTTCGGCATTTTCGTCCTCCATCGCGCTCTTCACTTCTTGTTCCAGCATTTGCACTCTTCCATTTTGCTGCTCGACCTGCGTGAGGAACCCAATTTGTACTATATTATAGCCCAGCATGAGCCGAAAAAAGGGAAAGCAAAAAGTTACACGGTCTATGTAGTTGATATTAACCCAGGAAAAAATTATTAGTATAGGATCTTATGCATTGTAATCAGATTTTTACATATCTCGTATCGTCGCAGCTAACTTTTATCAATAGTGACTTTGGGGTCGTTTTGCGGGAATATTGTCAATCAAAGTTATGGAAGAAATAAATTTGACGGGACCTCAAAAGCTGGACATGGGACCTCTGCTCTCGGCGTAGAACCACAATCCGGACATGGTTTCTCAGCCTTCAGAACCCAAGAAGGGGCCCCAGGCATTTGTCACCCCAACGCAGACCTTGGCATGGGGACATCGATTCCCAAATCGACCTCATAGGTAGAATCTGAGTTCGATCTTTGAAATTGGAACCATGGGGGCCAGACCGGAGATTTAGTCCTTGGCTTGGGGCTAGGCCAAGGTCGGACCCCTGGGACACCCGGCCGAGCAACAAGCTCAGAGATTCAGTTGGGCGGTGAAGTCAGAGGTACGGGGGACTGGATCCCGAGTTTGACCCTAGGGATACTTGCGTTGGGCGTTGGTCTTGTCACCAAGTCTTATATTGGGGAGCTCGACCCGTGCGGTTAGATTTTCATTTAGGAATTCAGAGGTCTTGGTTATGGAAGTATCTAACTCACGTAGCCAAACTTCATTTCATTTATTATTTTTGGCTTTTCCAATGATACAATTATAAAATGATATTTAGCTCATTTAAAAAGTACAACTGAATCATGGAAAATAATGAAAATAGCTTATTTTTAAAATATTTTCCTGTAAATAATGTCCAATTGCTAGGAAACTAAACGAGCCTTAGTTATATAAAGAAAGGTTCCTCGTAATAATGATAATAAGGGACGCTACTTCCCCTTTTACATATAAGCTTAAATTATTAGGAAAAGAGCCAGTACCTAGTATAAAGATAAAAATGGACTATAAATTAGCACAGTGACAGATATGTAAGGTCCATTACTAACACCTTTAAAATTTGTAATTTTTATGAAATGAATTTATTTCATTAGTGAATGAGAATTTTCATTTCATAAGTTGACTGTTTGCATAAAATATTATATATCGACCAACAGTGTATCTTTTATAAATCCATGATGATAAACAATAACAACTTATATAGTCTCGATTTCTTCTTTTTTCCTTTAGTCTAGAGATATCATCTTGATTGAGAATGAACAAAATGTGAATTTATTACCGCACGACGATCGACACCGGTCGGCAGGGATTGGAGGTAATCGTAAGTCCAGAGAGTCGGTTGGTACTGGGGCGATCTCCGTCCCCCTTGAGACACGGCAGCTGTGGCACTCGCCGAACGCGGGAGCTGAGCAGGAATCCTCTTGGAGCAAACATTCGGAAGAGAGAAAAGCTGAAGCGCCATCATCGTGTGTAAGTGAACAAGAAGTCGGTGCTCGAAGCCGCTGCCTGCTTCGACTTCAGATGGTCCTGGCATTTATACAGCCTCGTGCCCATCAAGATATTCAGCTGTGCTGGGAGTCTTTCGGTCGCTTGACGACATTTGCCCTCGCATGAGAGGTGGAAAAAAAAAAAAGGCATCTCCCAATAGAAAGGACTTGCTCCGGTTCTTTGTGAAGTTGCTGTCCCCGGATAGCGACGCATTTAGCATTTTCCGATAATTGCTGTACTATCCTAAGTAGTATCAAGGTCTACGCAAAGCGTCGTTGTACGTTAAATATATATTTTTATATACACATGATAAATTATTATTTTTATGATTATTTTAATCAAATTAATGTAATTCAAATTCACAAATAAAATAAATAAATAATAAAAAAGAGTTTAGAATGAATTTACGCTAAAAATATTAATATACTATTTGTTAATATTGTTCATTATTTTAATTTAACAAATTCAATTCCATTCCATTGATTCATAAAACTTGGAGAAAAAATAAATAAGTACTCAGCATTCTAGTCTCACGTGTCAAAGTGTGTAAAAAGAAAAAAAAGACAAAAAACAAACTTTGGAGGTAAATTATGTATTACGAGAAGTGAGAGTCAGAAAAAGTTAAGATTATGTTTTTCTTTTTCTCTCCTTCATTATTTTTATTATTTATTATTTATTACAAATTTACATTTTGACCTCCATTTATTGAAAATTTTTTAAATTAACACTATACAGATCAGAATCACGTGTTAGAATTTATAACTCGTATGTCAGAATTCGAGTTGATCATGTATCGAATTTTTCGACACTCATTGATTGAGTATCAGAAACTCTGACACGGCATGACAAAAAGGTTATGGAAGAATATTGGTACTTCCTAGGTATTATCCACTGGGCATCAGATCGTGCTCGGACTTGGCCTCTTTGGTATTGTCTAATCGTCAAAAATTGGGGGAGCAGAGAGGCTGTCTCTTTCCACTTCTTTTCCATCTGGTATTGATTGAGCCCCTCGTCTGCAACATGCAGTGCAAGAAACACGTTAAGAATGTCGAAAGCGATAGGGCAAGCCCTTGTCGCTACATAAAATTCACGTTTGGCAAATATGGAAACCGACGGTAAGGCGTGTCCTATAGTTCGTGCCTCTCGTGGGACTTCAAGAAAAAAAATTTGTTTCATGGAAAGTCGCGAGTACATGCATAGATTACGCTCCTGAAGTACCAAATTACGAGTTTCTGCTTTTAATTTCACATGTTATTGTCCTCTATTTAGGTTGTCAGATCTAAGGCAGAGACTGACCGATGTAAATTAGAAGAGACGGGCTCAAGCCTCTACAGCACTCAAAAAATGACTAACATATATTGCTCATCAAATTTCGGCTAGCATTTTTTTATTAAAAAAATAAAATAAAATCGACCAGCATAAAGATGATTATTTTATTTCATAGATAGTTTCTCATTAATTAGATAAATAATTACAGCCATAAATTACAGTCACCACTCGACGCCTAGAAAGTTCTCTCTCTCTCTCTCTCTCTCTCTCTCTCTCTCTCTCTCTCTCTCTCTTTTTTAAGAAAAGATAGATTGATTTTCTCATCACTTAAGTTTTCTCCCCCTAGAATAACCTGCTAGCCTGTACTACAACAGATGCCAATATTTGTGCCATGGACACAACGTCATTTGGTATAAAGGTCAACCTTACTTATGATTTATCAAAGAAAAGTTTCAACTTTAACTAAATGGATTAAATAAAGACCATAATTAACATTAGAGCAATCTGTACATCCGGTGCTCTCCAATCATTTAGTATAATGGGATCCATCTATTCTATGTATGGATCCACCAAACCCGACAGTTCAAACGAACTGGGATGCATACATCCGGTCCATCCAATATTTTTCCCCGATGTTGTTGTGTATGTACATTTAATTTCCTTCACTGGAGGGAGGAAATTATTTTGTACAAACTAATTAAGCATGGCTCAAGAGAAGCAGGCTCGATTATCAATGAGTGCGAAAGGACCAATTGCCGGTAGCACTACGCGCATCTCCGCCCTGATGCACGCAACGCGCCGTCCAGGCAAGGTGCTAAGCCATCCGCACGAAAAGATCGATCGCAGGTCCAGTCATGGCCTAGATATTTTGTTCATTCGCCTAGATATTTTGTTCAATCTGTTCCACGCCATGTCGAAAAGTTCTATAAAGTGCTCGCCTTGCACGTGACACGGGATTGAATTCGTCGTCTCTCCCCTCGTTTCTTATGCCTGGGCGGGACTAAATGTGAGGCACGAGTGAACATGACATGCCCTGACATTGATATCCACCTTTGGCATTTGCTCGTGTACTCTTCAGCTCTCGAGGGTGATGATCTTATTGTGACTCCACTTTCCTTCTTGCAAGAAGGCTTTGCACGGACCATACCACTGCGAAACGATGGAAACACCGAATATCTCCTTAGTAGGCGGGAGATCCCTAAAACCTCGAATGCGCACATGGTCAGTTCATTAAACGTCGACCGTCAAAGATGTTTTTCGCATGCCGCTTTTGTTAGACAAGGGACGACGATATTCCTTGTCCCCTTCAAAGTGTCGCCAGCCAATGCCATTTCGCTGTTGTGCAAAGATCTTCTACGGTATTGACGTCCAATTTGAAAATATGCAAATTAGAAGCCAAAACTTCAACAGTTAACATTCGTGGATATTCCTTTTCCAAGTAAATCAACGTCCGTGAATAGCTCAAATTTGTCCAATGTGACATAAATATCATGCACATCATCAATGACGATTATCAGCTTGTTCACTTTGGTTAGCCCTAAGCTGGGGAGGGAGTCATTTGTCACCGAGTCCAATGGCCTATCCCTCACGAAGTTCGACTTGTTTGCAAGGCTAACATTATTTCACCATTTACAATAAATTAAGAGTAAAACTTTAGAGTTGCCTCACAATTTTCCACTTGCCTTGGGTAGTTTGGATCCAAAGAAGGGGAAAATTATCAAAAGAGTTTTTAACTAATTGCAATTGTTTCAATTTAGTCATAAATATTCTTTTTTTTTTTAGTCATTTCAGTCCTAAACTTTTATAATTATGGATCCAATCAAATTTGACTAGGCGACGGACAATTTTTTAATAATATATTATTTTTTGAATTTTTTTACTTAATTTTTTTATTCTTTTCTTTTTTTTTTTCCTTCCTCGCTTCTTCTTCCTCTTGCTTTGACGACCAGCCAAAGTGGAGGGCCAGTCGTCATTAGTGGCTAGCCCCCATTGGATCTAGCAAGAGCTCACCTTGTCCAGCGATGGCAAGGCCAACCTCACCCAAATCCAACAAGGCAGGTCCTCATTAATGGATTGGCGAGGTCGGCCTTGCATGGTTTGGCTATCTTGAAACTTCCAAGAAATCCTTCACATGACTGAGGAGACAAATCGAAGTGCATCGACAACGATGTCATGGAGATCATCTTCTTCTCCTTCAATCGATGGTGGATGATCATCCCTTCGATGTGCGCACCGACTGATGGGCTCTCTCTCTTTTTCTCTAATTTGCTAGTCGTTAGGGCTATCGTCTGTTGCCCAAATCCAAGGAGGCTGGGCGAGGGTGCCTCATCGGATTTGTGTGAGGTTGGCTTTGCTGTCGCTGGGCAAGGAGAGCCCACACCAAATTCGATGGAAGCTCGCCACTAGTCAACAATCGACCCTCCACTCTGGCTAATCACTGGAGCAAAAGGAAAACTGTGGGAGGATGAAGGAAAAAAAAAAAAAAAGAGAAAAAAATTAGAAAAAATACAAAAATATATATATAAAGAAATTCAAAATAAAATAAAATATTATTGAAAAAATTATCCATCGGCATCGGTTGGCATCCACGTCAGCATTGGCTAGCCAAATTTAGTTAGATATACTAAATTGATATAATTACAAAAAGTTTAGAATTGAATTATCAAAAAATAAGATTTATAACTGAATTGAAAAAGTTTTAGGACTTATTTGGTAATTTTCTCTCCATCTAAGATAACACATTATTCTATTTGGTGTCCGGCAATGTCCTCCTTTAGATCGGATGATCCCGAAGCAAATGTGATTATGGGTCTAGTAGTTTCGTCATCAAGGGCACCTCTAACTTTATCTTCCAACACCCGTGCCTTTTCTTTCTTTCTGTAACTCAATGTACAATCTACATTAGAATTAAGAAAATCCATAGCTTAGTTTTTGAATCCTAGGAAAAAGCCAATAAGGATAATTCAAAGGAAGAGGTCGAAATCTTCAATCTTAGGGCCCTATTTATGTCACGTGCATGGGATTATGATATCTATGATTGACTTTTCATGTGATGCTGGGGATTTTGTTTGGTTTATATCGCTTTCCAATCACAAATAATAAAGTATTGTACCTTTCTCTATTCTCGTTAGGATAAAACTTCCTCCATTCTTATTGGAGAAAACCTCCTCCATTCAATATTTAGGCCGGTGGATACAAACAAGAACATTACCATATTTATGTGTAGTCATATATGCATTCCGATGATGGCCCGAACTTCCAATTCATCCATCAAAAACATGATAAGAGGAAACTAAGTACGGAGGAAAATATGATCCATTAATAAAAGTGATAAAATTTTGAATTTGAGACCACATGAATTAGAAAAGGGATGACAATCTTCCCTGATCCCTTCAGAGTGTCACGAGCCAATGTCATTTTGCTATTGTGGAAAGATCTTCCACGACATTGACATTCCGTCTAAAAACACGCAAATCAGAAGCCGAAACTTCAACAGTTGAGATGTGTGGATATTGCTTTTCCAAGTAAATCGATGTGTGAGTAGCTCCAATTCATCCAACGTGATGTAAATATTGTGCACCATCAATGATGGTTATCGACTTGTTCACTTTGGTTAGCCCTTGACAGAAGTTGGGGAGGGGCTCATCTATCACCGCGAGCCATTGGCTTATCCCTCATGAAGTTCAACTTGTTTGCAAGGCCAACATTATTCCACCATCTGCAATAATTTACGAGTAAAACTTTAGAGCTGCCTCACAATTTTCCCTTCGCCTTTGGTAGTCCAGATATAAGTCTAGATGAGGGAAAAATTACCAAAAAAGTCCTTAATCAATTGCAATTTTTCCAATTTAGTCCTAGACCTTTTTTTTTAGTCATTTCCATCCTAAACCTTTTTGCAATTATGTTGATTCAATTCATCCGGTCAAATTTGGTCAGCTAGCAAACAATTTTTTGATAATATTTTATTTTTTAAAATTTGTTACTTAATTTTTTATTCCCTATTCTTTCTTATTTTTCCTTCCTCCCTTCTTCTTCCTCTTGCTCCAACGACTGGCCAAAGGAAAGGGCCCGGTCACCGACCAATGGCGAGCCCCATCAGATTTGGCAAGAGCTTGCCTTGCCACAATGACGGCAAGGCCGACCTCACCTAAATCCAACAAGGCAAGTCCTAGCCAGTGGATCGGCGAGGTCGGCCTTGCATGGTTTGGCTATCTCGTAACTTCCAAGAAATCCTTCACAAGAAGGAGGAGACAAATCGAAGTGCATTGGCGACGATGTCATAGAGACCATCTTCTTCTCCTCCAATTGATGGTGGGTGATCCTCCTTACGACATGCGCACCAACCAACGGACTCTCTCTCTTTTTCTTTGATTTGCTAGCCATCAGGGGTGTCGTTTCTTGCCTAGATCCGACGAGGCACCCTCACCCGGCCACTGGCAAAGGCTCTCTTCATAACCCCTCTAGCCAATCACCAAAGCAAGAGGAAGGAGGAGGGAGGAAGAATAAAAGAAAGAAAAAAATTCACAAAAATATAAAAAAAATATTATTAAAAAATTATTTGTTAGGGCCAGCCAGCGTCCACATCAATGTTGGCAAACCAAATTTAGACGGATGTATTGAATTAACATAATTACAAAATGTTTATGTTAGAATTATCAAAAAATAAGGTTTAGAATTGATTTGAAAAAATTTTAATTTTTTTTAGTAATTTTCCTTTCATATAAGATAACAAATTATTCTATCTAGTGTTTGGTAACGTCTCTTCTAGATCAGATATTCTTGAAGTGAATGTGGTTATGGGTTCAGCAGTTTCGTCATCAAGGGCACCTCCGACTTCTCTTCCAACATGCCTTTACTCTCTGTAGCTCAATCTACATTAGAATTAAGAAAATCCATAGCTTAGTTTTTGAATCCCGGGAAAAAGCCAAGAAAGATAATTCAAAGGAAGAGGTCGAAATCTTCAATCTAGAAGTCCTATCTATGACGCGTGCGTGGGATTATAATATCTACGATTGATTTTTCATGTGATGCTGGGGATTTTGTTTTGTTTATATCGCTTGCTAATCACAAATAATAAAGGATCGTACCTTTCTCTATTCTCGTTAGGATAAAACTTCCTCCATCCTTGTTGGGAGAAAATCTCCTCCATTCAATATTCAGGCTGGTGGATACAAGCAAGAGCATCATCATATTTATGTGTAGTCATATTTACATTCCGATGATGGCCACAACTTCCAATACATCCATCCGAAACATGATAAAGAGGAAACTAGGTATGGAGGAAAATATGACCCATTAATAAAAATGATAAAATATTGATTATGAGACTACATGAATTAGCAATCACGGCGATGGAGAGATTGTTAAATCGAATTCCTTAGTCATCAAGTTATCAGAGTGATGCCTAACATAAAGGTATGGCACTACCAAGTTTGATCGACGGTTTGTTCTAGGATAATTATCCTCTCTAATTCCAAAATTTCATCCGTGTTTTCTTGAGAATGTGAGGATAATTGAATTCTCAATTAGACTAACTGCCCACTGATACACCAAACCGCCCTGTCCGTCCATGTACCTATGGTAGTGCTCCACCCACAAGTGGCGGATGGAGAATCCAAGGCTAGTTTGAGCGGAAGACGCTATGGTTCGAATACAAGATGTCTTGAATCCGAACACAGCGTTTAACCATTTGTCTAAACATTAGAGTTAAGTTCATGCCAAATTGCGAAAATCGTCTTTATTTCTTTTAACTTTAGCATAAATATCTCGTATAACGAGAGGGTGTTTTACCGCACAACGGGATTGGCAACCTTCGTTGACCACAAGAGACTGATGGTAAATGTAATTCCAAACGGTTGGCTGATAATTGGCCCATCTCCGTCCTCCTTGAGTATCAAAGACCTGCGTGCTCACTAAACAATGGACTTGACCATTAGCCGTCGGAGAGGAAAGCTTCGGAAGCTAAGGCGTGACAAAAAAGATGGAGTGTCATTAATCGCGCGAACTAGACTAAAGCGGGAAAATTACCTAGAAAGTCATAAACCTGTTTCAATTATTCCAATTCAATCCTAAACTTTTTTTTTTGTCCAATTAAGTCCTAAACCTTTTGTTTTTGTTCCAGTTCAGTCCATCTGGTCAAAAATGGCCGGCCGGCGCTGACGTGGCAGCCGGCCGGCGCCGGCGACATTTTTTAATAATATTTTATTTTAAATTTTATTTTAAAATTTTTTATCTTTTATCTTTTTTTTTTCTTCTCCCTCTCCCTCCTTCCTTCTCCTCTTCTCCTTCCCTTGGCTCCGGTGACCGGCTAGAGGGGAGGGCTGGCCAGTCGCCGGACTGAGGCGGCCGGTGGGGCGAGCCTCCCCGCCAGATTCCGAATTTCGGTCTCTGTTTTTGTTCTTGACCAAATTTTCGGATCTGGGTTTCGGTTTCCTCTCGATTCTCTTCTCGACTCTGATTTCGACGTACATTTGATCCGAATCTTTCTTCTTTTCTTCTTTTCTCGACCCATCTGTACAAAGGAGGAATCCTTTTGCTTTGTTTTTTTTTTTTCCAAGCTTTACTTCGTTGCTTAAAGCTCGAGAGAGAGAGAGAGCGGAGCTGGTGATTCGATCGGGTTAGCGATGGCTGCGGCGAAGAACACCAGGAAATCGAGAAGGGGCGTTGATGAGACCCAGAAGATGACGGAGTTGGAGACGGGCAAGGGAGACTATGAGTTCAGCCTGGAGAGCTAGCAGTGGAGGCCTGTGTTTGGGGAAGCTTCCATGTCGAGTAGGCCTCTCAAGAAGATCCGGAGCCCAGAGAGGCAAGCGAGCTTCCACTTATCATCGTCTTCTTTCGCGCATCAGAATCAAACACCTTTCACCATGCCTTCCTCTGTTCCTCCTACTTCAGCCTCATCGGTCGGTCACTCTCCCATGGCTCCTTCGTCTTCGCACAACTCTCCGAGATTGGTCTTTCCTTTTGCTCTGGAGGGAGCCTAACATCACGGGCAGCTTCAGCAACAGCTCGGGACCGTGCCATATCACGCGTTTCGGCCGACGATCTAGCTCCAACCTCCGCAAAACCAGGGGCAGCAGCCGTAGCAGATGATATCTTTCACCTCGCAACAGCAGCAGCAGCAACTAAGCCTTAATCAGCCGCTGTATAATTTCGCCGTCGCCGGGCGAGGCGAGCCCTTGAGCCCTCCCCAAACCTGGCGACGGCGAGGCCCCCCTCGCCGGATCTGGCGGGGGGCTCGCCCCGCCGGCCGCCTTAGTCTGGCGACCGGCCAGCCCTCCCCTCTAGCCGGTCGCCGGAGCCAAGGGAAGGAGGAGGAAGGAGGGAGAGGGAGAGGGAGAGGGAGAAGGAAAAAAAATAAAAAAAAAAATAAAAAATTTTAAAAATAAAATTTTAAAAATAAAATATTATTAAAAAATGTCTCCAGCGCCGGCCGGTTGCCACGTCAGCGTTGGCTGGCCATTTTAGTAGGATGGACTGAACTGGAACAAAAATAAAAGGTTTAGGACTTAATTTGACAAAAAAAAAAAAAAAAAAAAAGTTTAGGACTGAATTGGAATAATTGAAATAGGTTTAGAGACTTTTTAGGTAATTTCCCCAAGGTGAAAACTTAATGATCAGTGCACGCCCTCGTTAGCGTGGACAGTCCCCTATTTATAAATAATTTTTCTTTTTTTTTATTTACTAGGACATGATGTTGGAATACGCTGATAGATTTTTGACTTCAAGTGATTGTCGCTGTTGTCGTGGTGGACCACATCCTCTCGTCCTATTATTTTTCTATGTAAGCTCGATCACATGTTGCTAGATCTTCTCTCGTCTAATCTCTGTCTGTGTTTGCTCAATCATACGTTGCTGGATTCGTCTCTCGTCCACTCGTTGGTTTCTTTGATTGGCGCGCGTGAAGTTGTGTCGTTCTAATAGTATCATATTGACAATCCCTTGGCCTGGGCTTGCTGGCCTCATTACAGGGTTTAGATCCTTTGAAATATCAAGACTCTTGGCAGTCTTGCACCCATCCATTTTGCTGGATTGATAAACCAATTGACCGTCCTCATTATTCCCATGAATCTCTTAACATGCTACGCAAATCACATCGATTTCCTTTTCGAGTTCATATGAAAATCAGTGCGGTCTTTACTTACTTTGATTTTGCCGAATAAAATCCTCATGACACACCAAGAGGGCTCCCACTGCTGATACTAGATAAGTCCGAAACGAGTATTTTTGGATTCAAACTTGACACACGGAGGTGGGGTCGCAATGACACCTGAACACACACCTCCATTACTGGGGAAATTGAACCGTCACTTTCCGAATCTCAGCCCCGACCAACTAGATTACGCTCAGTAATTAATATCGATTGATTGAGCGTGTGATATCGAGTTAATATGCTACATTATGTAGCTCTCGCTCGCTCGAGATAGGCTGTCTTATGGAAGACTTTTGTACGCTAGTTTGAAAATGTGAACTCCAGGGAAAGAGGAGATGGCCTTCGCTTCGCTGATGAGCAAACATGAGTTACTCTTAACGTTCGTTGAGTTCAAAAGAGTCAACTTTTACGTGTGAAGACCAGATTATCAAGGGCCATTGACAGTGAGCCGATCGCTTTGATAGGTAAGCTTTTGATTTCACTCGCCAGCATTCAATCTTCCCCCCCTTTTGTACTCCAAAGCATCCACCTCATTATTCATCGTCCAAACAATCTGTATGGACAATTTTCTTGATTTGTTGGTCGCTTGATCAAGTAAATCAGGCATTATCACTCTTTCGAGTCTTATCCACGTATGCCATTTGTGTTGACATCATGCAGACAAACTCTAGTCAACACCCCTTCATAATTGGAGTACTAGTGAGGTTTCGAATTGTGGCACACCTCTAACATCTCTTGGACTGTATATTTATGTTCCGCTAAAATTAATCTCGCAATGAAAAACTTTTCACCGAAAGTCATTCTTCAATTTTTTAATAGAGGAAAGGTTTCATGATGCAAATCATGTCGGAATTTAATCAACAATGTGACACTTCGGATAAAAATACACACCGAAATTTAATTTACAACGCGGATCTGAAAATTATAGTTAAAAAACTCACTGGAATTTAATTGACATGAGTCTAAAATTGAAAGTACAATATAGAAAATCCTTCAACGAAGGGGAGAAAATGTAATTTAGGTCAAAATCCCTCCATCCAAACATGGCTCGAGAGAAATTGGATCAATTATTAGGGAGTGCACACGGTTCCTCGATAGATCGTCTGGAGCTCCAACTGCATCTCCGTCATGGTACATACAATGCGCCATCCGTGCAAGGTTGAAAGCCATCCGCACAAAAGATTGATTGAAGGTTGAGTCATTGACTAGATATCTGTTCAGCTTCTTCCACGTTGTGTCGATCAGTTTTATAACGTATTTGCGAGCCTCTAACTCGGAGACCCCCATTTCTTGCATGTAACACCAGATTGAATTTGTCGTCTCTCCCCTCTCGAGCTCGGCCTATTAGGAACAGGGTTTTGCCAGTTGTTTTAGAAGAACGAGAAATTATGAATATGTGGACAGAAATTTCAGTTGTTTCGCTATAGAAAAATGTGCCTGTATAAGGTTCATTATAACACGAAAAAAAGGACTGAAGAGAGCTGTGCCTGTATAAGGTTCATTGTGATACAAATAAATAAATAAATAAAAGGACTGAAGAGAGCTGAGAACATGCATACCGATGAGGTAGCGAGATCATTGGTAAGACGGAAAATCATGGATGGCAACCGCAAGAGATCATGGTAATGTTCTAGTGATTCAAGTTCCTCCTTTCTCATGCTTGGACTGGATAAAAAGTAGGCATGAATCAACATGACATGCCCTGATACTGAAATCCACCCATTGTTGAGGTACTCTTCTACTCGTGGGGTGATCTTGTTGTGACTCCATCTAGCTTCTTGCAAGAAGGCTTTACACGAATCATACCACTACGAAACAGTAGAAACACCAAATTTCCGTATTACGTAGGAGATTCCTAAAACAAAGATGCATGCATGGTCGATTAATACAATGTCGAGTCATGTACCGCTTTTGTCAAATACGGGATGATATTTTCCCGAGTCTCCTTGAGAGTGTCGTAAGCCAGTTCGTTCAAGCTGTTGTAGAGAGCTAAGAAGCACAACTTCATATAGCCAGGAAGATCTTCCACAGCATTAATGTCCCATCTGAAACCACGACTGATAAGATGACACTTATGAAATGCGTGAATATTATTGTCTCCAGGCATGTCGATGAGAGATGGACCTGCGAACAGCGTCTGTGAATAGCTCCAGTTCGTCCAATGTGCCATAAATATCGTACACATCGTCGATGATGACGTTCAGCATGTTCGCTTTGGTCAGCCCTTTCCGACAATTACTGAGTGGATGCTCATCTGCCACTGTGACCGCTGCAAAGAAGCACTCCACTAGTCTATCCCTCGCGAAGTTTAGCTCGTTTGCGAGGCCAACATTATTCCACCATCTGCAGTAAATGAAAAAGTAAAATTTTTAGAGTATGCATTGCTATTTTCTCGAACACATGTCAAGCTTTCTAAAGTCTGATTACCTTACAGTCCAACAATTCCACCATCAATCATAGGGTCTATCCTTGTTATTTTGCATACTAACCTTAACATTTCCTGGAGATCTCCTTGGAGGGTTGATTGCAACGTGTTGAAGTTCGTAGCAGAAAATTTGAGGATTCGATGACTCGTGTATCTACGTCTGCTATAAGCTTCGATGAACCTTCGAGCTTCTAACAGGGACATTCTACGGTGCAGGGGCCATTCCAATTCATGGTTCACTTCGCCTTGAAGATCTTTGTTGATGTCGCGATTATGGTTTTTGAGATGCTCGATGGCGAATGTTTCAGCCTCGTGCAAAATATCTTCTTCTTCAAAGGCCAAATGGGAGGCTTCGTATAGGCTTAGCAAACCTTGGACATCATTCCCAAGGGTCTTCATAAAACTGCCACTTTCGTCCATGAAAATCTTAAAAACATCTGTTTCCTCGTCGCCAAGATTAGTATATTTGATTAGAGAAAAATACTATCGAGTTGTTCCTTAGTGAATTATCTCTCCTCTAAAATATAGTCATGTGAAGATATGGTGAGGTCCTATGTTTTGAATGTCACTACAGCTAGCGATGGGCATAAAATACTTTAATCCATCGTAGCGATTACAAAGTAATTATCTATTTCTTATAATCATCTTGAACCTTTACATACAAAGGAAGTATAAAAAAAATTCAGAAGCATCTTGATCCCACTTTTGAGCATTATTTTCTAATCGCTTTATATCATCGGATTTAGGGTCAAGTACCTTGAGAAACTTCAAAGCCATGCTGTCTAAGAATTCTAAAGCTGAGAGCTGTGCCATGCAGAGACTTTTGTAGGCTCTCATAGACCACATCTGGAGAGAGACATCTGTGAAGAGCTCGCGAAATGTCTTCCTCAAAATGACGTCCCAATCCTAGGCGTTGAATGTCGTCGACCAGGGCAAATATGGTAATGAGCTCAGCATTTTCGTCATGAAGAGCACCTCTGACTTCTTCCACCATTTGTGCCTTTTCTCTCTGCAGCTCAACCTACATGAGGAAGAGAGAGAGAGAGAGAGAGAGAGAGAGAGAGAGAGAGAGAGAGTAGTTTTGGAACCCTAGAAAAAGGTTTTGATACTTCAATGAAAGAGGTGGAAATCTTTGATCTTAAGATCCTATTTGTGTCACGCATAGAACAATAACATTTATTATGGAATTTTTAGAATGAAATAGTGTCAACTCTGCAACAAACGTAAAGAGACATGAGGATAGAGGGATTCCCCCTTTTCATGGCATGCTCTAGATTTTGTTTTTCTCCATTCTTGCTTGGAAAAAATTCTTTCTATCCTTGTTCGGAGAGAGAACCTTCTCTAACCAATATGTTGATAGGTAAATATAAAAATTGACATCAGTCATTTGGCAATTCATCCATAGAGACATGGTCGGAGGAAACTAAGGAGGGAAGATAACGTAAACTCTTAATAAAAGTGATAAATCTTAACAATGAGATCTCATGACTTGACAACTACAATGATGTAGAGATCATTAAATCGAATGTCATAGCCACCTTGTTATTAGAGTGGATCCTAACATAACTGTACAACACAACTCAATTGGATCGATAGTTTTCTCTAGGATAATCGTCATCTTAATGCTGCAAGTTCATTTATAACATGAGGATAATCAATTATTGAAGTAGACTAATTCCCCCCTCCCCCCAATGCATTGAATTACTCTGTCTACTTGTATCCGAAAACTACAAGCAGCCAATATAAGATTCCTAAATTACTTTGAGTGAAAGACGTTGTAATTCGCACATATAATATGTCGTATTTGAACCAAGCATTTATTTACTTGAATAACTGTTAGAATTAAGTTCGAATTACATTGCAAAATTCCTCTTTAACATTTTTAAACTATAGCATAAATATCTCTTATAGACAACAAATGGCTAGAGTGTGGATTTTTACCACGCAACGGGATTGGCGACCTTCATCAGTCACGAGGGACGGAAGGTCATTATGAGTCCAGACAGATGGCTGATAATTGGCGGATCTTCGTCCTCCTTGAGGAACAGCAGCTTTGGTGCTTGTCGAACGAGGGAATTGACGGCTAATCTTCTTGGAGAAAACACTTGGAAGAGAGAAAAGGTGAAGTGCCATCGTTGCTTGTAAGTGAAGAAGTCAGTGCTCGAAAGTCGGTGGCTCGTCTGATTGGATATCAGTCCAATATTTATAGAACATGGACCGATGAAAGTATTGAGTCTTTCATAAATTAATATAACAATCATCATGATTGCTCCTAAATTAATAAACTAATCAATTTGGCATACCTAATTGTTTATATAAAGGTAAAAGTCACCAAAAACAAAAATTATACTAACACGTTTACCCTCAAAATAATGAAAGGGAGACGACAGCAACTATTCCTCATTCAAATGCTCAAAAGGATGATTTTAGTTTTGATCACATCTCATTTGTTAAAAAGAAGTGATTTTTTGGTTTTGATAGTGATCACATGCCTATAAATCACCACAGGCCTTTCTATAAACTTCTAACTTTCAAACATATATCTATTATTGTTTGAGGGAGGTACCATGTCAGAGTCCAACTCCCAAGAATACCAATCCTTAATGAAGATCTTTTCCTTCTTTTCTAGGCGTGTCTGAAGAAAGAAGATATAATGGAAGATCATACTTTTACAAAAGGGAAAAAACCACGAAAAACCCCAAACTTTGCCCCGAGTGACACATTTATCCCGAACTTTTTTTTTGCCGTGAAAAACCCCAAACTTTCAAACCGTGACACATTTACCCCAAACTTTTTTTTTTCGACACCAAAAACCCTAAACTTTCAAGTGCGACACATCTACCCCAAAATTGAAGGGCATTTTGGTCTTTTCATTTAATTTTTTTTTTTTTCTTTTTTTTCCTTCTTCCCTCCGCCGGCCATGGCGGAGCTGGCGGAGGGAAGCCGGCTCCGCGAGGCTCGCCCTCGCCGGTATGGGGGGCGAGGGCGGCCCTCGCCGGCGTCGGGTGAGGGCCGCCCGACGCCAGATCTGGCGAGGGCCGCCCTCGCCCCACGCCGGCGAGGGCGACCCTCGCCGGCGCCGGCTTCCCTCCGCCGGCTCCGCCATGGCCGGCGGAGGGAAGAAAAAGAAAAAAAAAGAAAAAGAAAAAGAAAAACTAAAAAGACAAAAATGCCCTTATGGGGTAAATGTGTCACGATTGGAAAGTTTGGGGTTTTTCACGGTGCAAAAAAAAGTTCGGGGTAAATGTGTCACTCAGGGTAAAGTTCGGGGTTTTTCGTGGTTTTTTCCCTTTACAAAATAACACTTCCACGCTAATGGTGTATGTGGTGTTTCTCCATTTTTGGCTACATTAAACAACTCCCCTTGAACCCTACCACTCTCTTCTATGAAACTTCCTCTTGAAGCCCCATGTGGTGCACAGACCTCGAGCTAATTTCTTGACATACTTGTTTTGGAGATGTATGGTGTAAATTTTACAAAGTTAGCTTTCATTTATGAACCAAACGAACAAAATTTTACTAGGAACGGTTGATACCTAAATTTTAATTACATTTTTATGATTAAATTGCACAGAAAAATGAAAAATCAATTTGACCCTAATATCAATTTTATCCTAACGAAAATGATTTTCGCATCAAATAAGTATTAACATAGATATTAATACTATTTGCATCAACTAAGGTTTTTTTTTTTTATTTTCCTTTATTTCGGATAAATAAAAAAGTTAAAAAAATAATTTCTCGCGGGGCTGGGGCAAATTTCTTTCTTTATTCCCACGCACCGCCCATCACCCCTCCCCCTTTCTCCTCCTCCTTCCCTCGCCTTCCTCCTTCCTTCCCCGCAGCGCACGTGGGCGGCTCTCCCTTGTCTCCTTCTTTTCCCCTTCCCACGCAACAACGACAACGTGCCGCGGAAAAAGAAGGAGCAGAGCAGGCGGAAGTAATGACTGACGGGACGCCAGCTCGGCAGGAGGAGGCCGGTGGGCGCGCCGAGATCTCTGAGAGATCTGAGAGAGGGTGAGCGAGAGAGAGAGTCAGAAAGAGAGGCCGCCACATCGACAAGCCGCCGCCGTACCGACTGAGTTGAACCGTGAGCCCCCCAACTTCTGTTTATGCCTTGTTTTGGGCATGTAGGGCCGGAGCTTGCGGCCGCCCGGTTGTGCGAACTTCGGCCCCTTCTCTGTTATTTTCGGCTGCTGTGGTGTCGCTGTTTGTCCGGCGAAGGTTTCGACTTTGGTTTGAGCCCCGATGGAGCCAAGATCCGACGTTTTGGCAATGTGCTCTACCCGTTCGACGAATTTGAATGATTTCGAGTTGTCCGGACACCATCTCGGCCGGTCGAGAAGCCTCGGTGACGCTCGACGCTCGCGGACGACGCGTCCCCACCGCCCCCCCTCCACCGTTTCGGCGCCGCCCGTCTCGATCATCGCCGTCGACGCCGCAAGGAGTAGGGAGATTGGCGCTCTGTTTGCATAAGGGAAAAGAAAAGTAGAAAAATCGGAAAAAAAAAAAAAAAAAAAAAAAAAAGAGGATAAAAATGGGGATGGGCAGCGATTTTACAGAAGCGAAAAGGTGACCTACTTGTGTTTTGGTCGATGAAGTATAAATAGTAGGGGTGTGCATGGTCCGGGCGGGCAGTTCCCGACCTAGAACCGGGAACCGCCCGCTAAGGACCGGTTCCGAAAAATTGGAACCGGGATCCACCCGTTTGTTGCATGGCTCCACCCGAGAACCGGACCGCCGGTCCGGTCCGGTTCCCGGGTGGATCCATGGAACCGGTCTCAATGTACACAATGAGAGAGAGAGAGAGAGAAGTTCGATATTTGCACTCTTTCTTGACATTCATGGAACCGGTCTCAATGTAATGTACACACTGGATTTCACATTGTTCGGAATCCACTCAACAAAGTAAGAGGAGTTCTTGCTCTGGAAATTGATCATCTGCTCATCGACTTCCTTGGTGCTCATCTTGCCTCTGAACATGGCTGATGCTGTGAGGTAGCGACCATGGCGTGGGTCTCGCTGCACACATCATGTTCTTTGCATCCCACATCTGTTGAGTGAGCTGGGACGGTCAAAGCACGATACTGCTGAGAGCCACGGGAAGTGAGAGGGGCAAATCCAACCATGAAGAAGTGAAGACGGGGGAAGGGGATGAGATTGACTGCAAGCTTTCGGAGGTCAAAGTTCAGTTGCCCAGGGAACCTAAGGCAGCATGTAACCCCACTCATGGTAGCAGAAATCAGATGGTTCAAATCGCCAACTGCAAGAGAGTACACACGTATAAGCTTATGCCTCCATTATTCATCAATTGACTCAAATGACAAATAATGAATAACAGCAAACAGAGATCATAACCTTCCAAGTTTAATTAAAGTTGTAAGGCATTTGACAGTCAAAAGATGCTGGATTGACTCTCTCAAGAATATTATCAGATAGCGAAGCAGTAATAAAGTTAGTCGACCAATATTGATTCTATAACGGCCAATAAGATATAAGTATGATACCCATAGCTAGGAGTCGTCAGCTTGAGAGTCCTGAAACAAATGTCATATAGAGCCTCATTGTCCAAGACCATGCACTCATCAGCATTCTCCACGAGCTGATGCACAGACAGGGTGGCATTGTAGCACTTCGTTTCAGCCAAAATAGAGAATGACATATCAGATATAAAAAGTTGTAGATCAAGGCAAATCAAGTGGAATAATCTAATAACATTGTATAAAAGCAATAATCAAAGGAAACACTTATAAGAGGAGCAAAGTCAGTTGAAAATGAACGGGGCAGCAAGGCAAGCATGCATGGTTATTGCGGAAATTTTCGAATAATTTTGGGCAATCCTTGCACTTCATGACTGCCTCATTTGCCCTTTTTTAGTGGCTTATTCCTACCAATAAACCCAGAACTCCAATAAGCCCTCTCGCACGTCGGTGATCAACCTCTCGCCTTCGCTGCCACCACGGGCGACCCTGTCCCCAAGCTCCAACCAAACCTTCGGGATCTTACGATCCAGCTCCGAATTCCAACAAATCCTCTCGCACGCCAGTGAAATCAAAGCCAGCAAGAGAAAACGAAGCTTCAAGGGAGGGGAGTATGGAAGTACAGAGATGATCCTTAAAAAAAATTTTGCTAGAAAGAAAGAATCGATAATCTCAGTGAGATTTACCGAGATTTGAGAGAGAAAACCCTTAGAAATGATCCGATCCAGAGAGAAATCGTTGTCAAACATTATTGCGCGCGAAATCACTGAAAAAGGAAACGATCGGACGCCGCCGCCGACACCGCTGTCGTTCAGCTTTGGATCCCTATCTTCGGAGCCGAACCTCGCGATTGGAGCTCCTCCACCGGCCGTTACTCCTTCTTCTAGGGTTTCGAAGGAAAAATCATGATCAGATCTCCGCGATTGAACTTCTCGAAGAGATTGTCACCTTCGATCCTTGGAGCCGAGCCAAAACTCCGGACCCATCACGGATCTGAGCCCTTGGTCAGAGATCGGGCAGGCGCATGTGGAACTCGTCTTACTCTGGAGTAGAATCGTCGTGCCGCCGAGGCTACGTGACAAGAGAGAAGTGGACGCCGGCGACGATTGGCGGCGACGAAGACCGAAACGGGAGGAGGACGCGTCGGGCGGTGATCAAGTGACCTTGCTTCCGGATCGGTGCCGTGCTCCGGATCCAGCGAGAGAGAGGAAAAGGAGACGGTTCTAGAAGGACCGATTCGCCAGAAAAAGAACGCCCGCCCGCACGCCGGTGGCTCCGTTGGCCGTGGCACGACGGGGGAGGAGCGGAGGTTTGGCGGCTGCAGGGGAGAAGGAAGCGGAGAGAGAGATCGCAGAGGTGAGGGTTGAGAGTCGAGAGAGTCGAGAGAGTTGAGAGAGAGAGGGTTGAGAGTTTTTGTATTTTTAGTATTTTTTTTTAATATTAAAAGGGACCGGTCCGGTCCGGGTGGGCGGGCGGGTGGATCCGCCCATGGAACCGGGAACCGGACCGGTTCCCTCAAGAACCGCCGGTTCCGGGCGGTTCCGATCCGGGGCCGGGCGGTCCGGGCGGGTCCGGGTATTTTGCACACCCCTAATAAATAGTGGGGCTACTCTCTTCTCTAGTCTGACCACGCGCAAAAAGAGAAAGAAGAGAGAGGTAAGGAAACGACAAAAACAAGGAAAAGACAAAAGAAGAGGAGAGAGAAAAGTTGAAAATGGGGGCAAATCGCACGCGCGCGTCGTTCGGGTTGGGGAAGCGCGACCCGGTAATCGGGCCAGCGCCCGGGTATGACCGAGTATATTTTCATTTCATTTCATTTTTTTAAAATAATAAAAATAAGAAAAATGAAAAAATATTTTGCATTCCAAAAAAAAAAATCAAAAAAATCTTGTAAATAGTCTTTGAATGTTCTTTTCTTTAAAATTTGTGAAAACACTTAACAGAAAATTAAAAAAAAAAAATCGTGTTTGATACCACCGCTTGCGGTGGTCCAGTTGGATAAGGCTCTCCAATGAAACTAACGAAAGTGGAGGGAGTCGAATCCCGCCGGCCGCACGGGATCTTAAGCGCGACGTCGGGGTGGTGGGTCATCCGCTAGCGTCGCCTCAGGGTTTACCCGCCGGCTACCGGCTGTACGGGTTCCCTGGGTATCAAAAAAAAAAAAATCGTGTTTGAGTTCTTGGAAGTAAATATTGGCTCATTAAATTGTGCCCTTATGATATGGTTAGAAATGGAATCCTCGAATCCATGATTGGTATAAAATGTTTCATGAATTCTTTATTTGATTTTAAACAAAATTAGATACGGAAAAGGTATTAGTGATTAATTAATGTAATTAAGTCCCCAATTGTAGTTTCTTTGGTTGCATAGGAGTGAAGTGTTTCTTCTAATATTTTATTTAGATTTTTAGTTACCTCATTCCAAATCAATTAGTGATGATTCTTATCTAAAATTAGCTTATAAGTCAAAAATTCGAATCATAAATTATAAATTGATGCACTTGGGAGAGTTCGAACTAAACCTAGTACTTAGCACCGGCCATTTGCTTGCGCCCGCACCCACATGTAAGGTGCCAAAAAGGAGGTCGTGACAGGAACATATGAATCATGTGTCGCTAGGGACCAAACGTTTTGTAAGTCCAAGTTGGTTGGTACTTGGCCGATCGTTGTCCCCCTTGAGGAACAGCAATTTTAGTGCTCGTCGAACGAGGGACCTGATTCTTTATCTTCTTGGAGAAAACATCAGGAGCAGAATAAAGTGGAAGTGCCATTATTTCATCAAAGCGAAGAGAACAGCATGAGAGAGAGAGACCAAAACATCAGTAACAGAATAAAGTGGAAGTGACATTATTTCATCGAAGTGAAGAGAACAACATGAGAGAGAGAGAGAGAGAGAGGGGGGGGGACGACGGAGGAACAGTCATCTCACGTCAAAGAAAACAAAGGACTTGTTTGTGTTCTTTGTCTCCGGAGAGGACAGATTTAGCATTTTGCGATCATTCTTGTACTGCTCACCTTGCATCCGACCCTCTTCGACTTTGCCTCTTTGTGCTTTATCTATCATCAGTAGATGGGAAAGCATAGGGTAAGCAACTGTCGAGGCTTGTTTGTCACTTTTCTCTTATTTTTGATTTGGTTTGGTGTAACATCTGCGATACAGCATCACGTCGGAGATGTTGAAAGCAAGGCAGAAGCCCTTAAGCAGATGCTTTTGAACATGGGAATGGCAATCTCAGCTACAGAAGGTCTTCCGGTGTGCCCTAGTTCGTGCCTCGTGGAACTCCAAGGAAAACTTATTTTTTCATAGAAAGTCATGAGTATATGTACAGATTAGACTAAGCACGTACCAAATTACAAGCTTCTATTTTAATTTCACACATTTTCATCCCCCTTTTCAAATTTGAGGTTTAAGATAGAAAATGACAAATGTAAATTAGAATAGACAAACTTGAGCCTCTAGCACTCAAGAAAAGGCTACCAGATTGCGTTGCTAAAATTGAACTAGCACAAATTTAGATGATTATTATATGACTATTTCTCTAGAATTTATCCTGCAACGAAATATCTTTGATTGAAAATCATTTTTTGGCTTTTAGGCAGATGAAAGAGGTTCTGTGATGACTCCGGAAAGGGAATCAACAACTTTACTTCGAACCAAATTATACAAATATAAACCATACTGGAGTTTAGACAATGACGAAGCTTGGAAAATACAACTATTCTAAACAAAATTTAGTCCATCCATTCTAGATATGGCTTTCTATATATAGGCCTGATGTTTTCAACATGGAAACCTAGGCGTTGCATTGCTTGATCCACTAACAACTGGCCTGACGTTCCATGCCAGTGGTGCATCTGGTGTTCCTCCATTTTCTCTTATTTTTGGTCTGGTATGGTATAGCACCTGCAATATGGAAATGACGTTGGAGATGTTGGAAGCAAGACAGAAGCCCTAAAGCAGATGCCTTTGAACATGTGAACAGCAATTCACCTAGAGATGGTCTTCCGGTGTGTCCTAGTTCATGCTTCGTGAATCTTCAAGAAAAACCTTTTATTTCATGGAAAATCAGTGTATGTACACATCAGACTAGGGACATAGTAAATTACAAGCTCTAATTTAATTTCACAAATTTTCATCCCCTTTTTCAATTGTCAGATTTAATATAGAAAATGACAATTGTAAATTAGAATAGACAAACTCGAGTCTCTAGCACTTGAAAAAAGGGTAACAAGTATTGCATTACTAAAATTCAACTGGCACAAATTTAGAAGATATTATTATGTTCCAAATTTGCCGTAAGTCATTTTTCGGCTTTTAATTAGATGAGACGAGCTTCGTGGCTACTTCAAAAAGGGAAGCAACCACTATACTTCTAATCGAATTATATAAATACAAACTGTGCTGAAATTTAATTGACGACAAAACTCAAGGAAAACAACTATTATAAACAAACGAAACGTAGAAAAACTATGTTGGAATTTAATCGAAGACAACGATTGAAAACGCAAAGATAAAGATACACATCGGAATTTAATTGAAAATGTGAATCTAGGTACTACAGCTAAGAAAGATGTAAAATTTAATCGATAACACGAATCAGGAAAATAGAAGTACAGTGCAAGAAAGTAAAGATGATTGAAAGTTAGTAAATTTGTTTAATTTGTGAGAAGAGGGGGCCTCCGAAGAGTACAATGTGGCTATCAAAAGCTTACAATCAACGATAATCAACAGAGGTTACAAAGGGAAGTTAAAAAATAAAAAATAAAAAAGTTACAAAGAGAGAGGGGGGTAGGGAGTCATCTCACATCAAAGAAAACAAAGGACTTGTTTGTGTTCTTTGTCTCCGGAGAGGACAGATTTAGCATTTTGCGATCATTCTTGTACTGCTCACCATGCATCCGACCCTCCTCGACTTTGCCTCTTTGTGCTTTATCTATCATCAATAGATGGGAAAGCATAGGGTAAGCAACTGTCGAGGCTCGTTTGTCTCTTTTCTCTTTTTTTTTTTTTTTTTTTTGGTTTGGTGTAACATCTGCGATACAGCATCACGTCGGAGATGTTGAAAGCAAGACAGAAGCCCTTAAGCAGATGCTTTTGAACATGGGAACGGCAATCTCAGCTACAGAAGGTCTTCGGGTGTGCCCTAGTTCGTGCCTCGTGGAACTTCAAGAAAAACTTATTTTTTCGTAGAAAGTCATGAGTATATGTACAGATTAGACTAAGCACGTACCAAATTACAAGCTTCTATTTTAATTTCACACATTTTTATCCCCCTTTTCAATTTTGAGGTTTAAGATAGAAAATGGCAAATGTAAATTAGAATAGACAAACTTGAGCCTCTAGCACTCAAGGAAAGGCTACCAGATTGCGTTGCTAAAATTGAACTAGCACAAATTTAGATGATTATTATATGACTATTTCTCTAGAATTTATCCTGCAACGAAATATCTTTCATCGAAAATCATTTTTTGGCTTTTAGGCAGATGAAAGAGGTTCTGTGATGACTCCGGAAAGGGAATCAACAACTTTACTTCGAACCAAATTATACAAATATAAACCATACTGGAGTTTAGACAATGACGAAGCTTGGAAAATACAACTATTCTAAACAAAATTTAGTCCATCCATTCTAGATATGGCTTTCTATATATAGGCCTGATGTTTTCAACATGGAAACCTAGGCGTTGCATTGCTTGATCCACTAACAACTGGCCTGACGTTCCACGCCAGTGGTGCATCTGGTGTTCCTCCATTTTCTCTTATTTTTGGTCTGGTGTGGTATAGCACCTGCAATATAGAAATGACGTTGGAGATGTTGGAAGCACGACAGAAGCCCTAAAGCAGATGCCTTTGAACATGTGAACAGCAATTCACCTAGAGATGGTCTTCTGATGTGTCCTAGTTCGTGCTTCGTGAATCTTCAAGAAAAACCTTTTATTTCATGGAAAATCAGTGTATGTACACATCAGACTAGGGACGTAGTAAATTACAAGCTCTAATTTAATTTCACAAATTTTCATCCCATTTTTCAATTGTCAGATTTAAAATAGAAAATGACAATTGTTAATTAGAATAGACAAACTCGAGTCTCTAGCACTTCAGAAAGGGTAACAAGTATTGCATTACTAAAATTCAACTAACACAAATTTAGATGATATTATTATGTTCCAATTTGCCGTAAGTCATTTTTCGGATTTTAATTAGATGAGACGAGCTTCGTGGCTACTTCAGAAAGGGAAGCAACCACTGTACTCCGAATCGAATTATATAAATACAAACCGTGCTGAAATTTAATTGACGACAAAGCTCAAGGAAAAGAACCATTATAAACAAACCAAACGTAAAAAAACTATGTTGGAATTTAATCGAAGACAAAGATTGAAAACGCAAAGATAAAGATACACATCGGAATTTAATTGAAAATGTGAATCTAAGTACTACAGCTAAGAAAGATGTAAAATTTAATCGATAATGCGAATCTGGAAAATAGAAGTACAGTGCAAGAAAGTAAAGATGATTGAAAGTTAGTAAATTTGTTTAATTTGTGAGAAGATGGGGCCTCCGAAGAGTACGATGTGGCTATCAAAAGCTTACAATCAACGATTATCAACAAAGGTTACAAAGGGAAGTTAAAAAATAAAAAATAAAAAAGTTACAAAGAGAGGTTACAAACAATTACTAAATGGTTTCCCTCCTGTAACCTCTTTCTGCAAAATCTATATACTTATTACCTTTACCAAAAAAAACAATTACTAAATGGTTACATCGTTGGTTATATTGACTCCACTGCCATAATTGTTTCTTAGATTCAACTATATTGGTGGTTGTTTCATTCGATTACGTTATTTTTTTCCAATGCTTTTGTGTATGTACATTGATATTCCTTCACCAGAGGGAGGAATGACTTTGTGTAAACGGATTTAGGTCAAAATCCCTCTATCCAGAAATGTGTTACAGCCCGATTGTTTGAAATCGAGACCGTGCGGCAAGTCAAGCTCACGTGGATCTCTTGGGATCGTTCGGGCACCTAAGCAAAGCCTTGCTTGGATCGATCGTTCGGTCGCTCACCCAGATCGTAGAGGGAGAGAGAGAAGCTTTGAAGAGAGAATGGAACTTTTGATTACTGAATGATTGGATGGATACAAATGAGGGGGAGGGTACCTCTTCTTATACTTGAGGCTCTTATATTACAACCATTGATCGTACTTCGATCCGGTGGATGGGATCATATCGCCTACCCTATTAACTATTGACATTTATTCGAGAGAGTTCAAAATCTTGGCACTATTATCGTATTATCCACCCTTGGAACGTTCTGAAGCTCTTGTGGGAAACCCTAGCAATCTTAGGAGGTTTTCCTCGAAAATACATGGTCCCTTAGTCATAAGAACCTCGCAATCGTGATATTCTCCCCCACTCATTGGAGTGACGCCCTCGTAACTCTCGCCTCGGAGAGCAGTCTTCTTGGCACGAGCTTGAGCTCTCTTGTTCCAATTTCGCTTGGTCCTGAGTCTCTCAAATGGTGGACAATACAGCTCCAACTTCGGCTCGGGCATGACATGCGATAAGCACTCAGCCTTAGGGAAGAGCACTTAGATCGGCATGTCACGAGTTGGAGTAGAAGGATCCAACCCTACTTTCAGCTTCTCCAAGGATTGCGGCTTTGGTTGTGCCTCAGTCATGCACTTCTCGGCCTTCAGACTTTTGTCAAGGCATCAAATCATGGCAATGGTCTTGGTGTTGATTGCTCATTTCATTATGGGGATTATCACCGAGTATTATGGATCGAGGATCATAATGGCCTTGGTCTTCATGTAAATCATGGACCTCACATTATGGAAGAATTGCATGCCAAAATGAGATTGTAGTCATCGAGGGGGATTACCTCGTCTGTCTTACGGTGTTTATGAATTGGCACTTGCCTTGGGCTTTCACTCCGCCTCGTCATCACTATCCTTTCTGGTCTATAGCCCATATTGAATGAATGAAAGGATCCCAGCCCAGCACGGTCTGAAAAGCGTAAACAAGCCAAGCTGTTTCTTAATCACTGGACCAAGGGGACGCAACCTGAACCTCCAACCCTATCTCCTAGCTATCGTCTAAGGTCCTTGGTTACTAATCTCCTCTTCTTAGCCCCTTCTACTCCTCCGTCCCTGACCTTCTCAAGCCTTACCATAACAGCACCCTCTTACCTTCACAATAAAAAACAGGGTTTAATAAAAAATACCGGGAAGTG
The DNA here is from genome assembly GCA_014182555.1 of Eucalyptus erythrocorys. Taxonomy (NCBI): domain Eukaryota; kingdom Viridiplantae; phylum Streptophyta; class Magnoliopsida; order Myrtales; family Myrtaceae; genus Eucalyptus; species Eucalyptus erythrocorys. Next base: position 11,084,059 of record CM024607.1, read on the forward strand.
TGAAATAAATGGATTGAAAAAAGACTCGATCAATCGAGAACAGGTTTTAATGAAATTGCACATAAGAGAGAAAACTCTTCCCATTTTGATTGCTGTCTTCCGAGTGAGAAAGCATTTTCATCATTTTACAAATATAGAAGAATGAACAAAAACCAATTCCATTATAAATTAATGCCTCCTCTGATTCGGACGTCCACCTCAAGAGTTATTCCCATGCTTGCAAGTTCGTCCGAGTTGATGGCCTTGAATGATTTCTTATTTGGCTCTACACAAAGTCCCAAGGCTTTGACTATCTTGGTGGACATGAACACGTTCGAAGCGCCCGTGTCAACCAAGGAGTATAGGGCTCGCCCACATACCTCAATCTCCACAAAAAGCATGTCTGTGTTCAAGGTAGTTTCCTTCTTTTTAGATGGCAACCGGGCTTGAACGGCATTGACATACTTCATGGTTCCAAGCCAAATTTGCCGCTTCTCTTCTTTGGGCTCCTCCTCCTCCTCTTCTATGGTAAGGAGAGCATTGATCTTGTGCTTCTTCGAGCATTTTTGGGTCCAATAAGGACCTTTGCAAATGAAGCAAGGACATGGCGGGGGTTGGTCAAACTTACTTGTGGTGTAGTCCGCCTGGGATCGACCCTTTTGGAAGGATGGCTTGGATGCTCCTTCTCCCCATGACTTGGCTCAGATGCCTTGGTCATGTGGGCCTCAAGGAGCGTTTCCTCCTCCGTCCTTGGAGGATCGATCCAACCTCCAATCCCTTGCTCAGTTCTTCAGTTCAAACAATGGATTCAACCACGCTTAGCGCTCTCATGAGACTCTTCGTGTCCTCACGTTTGAGCTCAAGTTGCACTCGTGGCTTGAGTCCATCCATGAACACTCGAGAGCCTATCCCTCTCCAAGATTGTGGATTTGGAGTTCGAGCTTCGTGAATTTCTTCACATACTCTCGGATCGTCCTTCTTTGTTCAAGGCGATGGAGCTTGCCATAGGCTTCTCTTGCTAAGCAAACTCAGGGAAGAACTAGTCCCGGAACTCTTACACGAAGTCGTCTCATGTGTTCACGAGATTGGCACCGCGCTTTGTCTCGTCACACCTATTACACCATCAAAGCATTGCGGTATCAATGAGGAACATTGAAGCAATTCTTACCTTGATTGTTTCGTCTTAGATTTTGACAGCACCAAAGTACTGCTTCATGCTCCACACAATAGTGGATTGGTTGCCACTGAACTCTTTGGGCTTCGATACCTCTAGCTTGGGCACCGCTTGCATGGGCATCATCCCATTCGTGATGCTCATCTTGCATAGGGCGAGGTCGGTCTTAAGCTCTTAAATCTTTGCCTTCATGGCTTCGACCTTGTCCTTATGGGGATTTTCTTCCTCAATCACTTGGACTCTATCCCTTAGGAAATCGATCAACGCTTCGAGGGCTTCATCCTCATTGTGCAACTAGGCCGTAGCTTGGTTGATGCCATTCGTGACGTCTTCACGGAGCGAGACCTCAACTTCCATGATGCGGTCTCTCACATTGTCAAGTCCTTCCATGAACTCAGCCATGGCACTCCTTACCTTCATGAGCTTCTCATCAAGCGTAGCTATGGCATCCATCGAGGTTTCTCTTCTCTTGGTTCGGCCGCAGGTCTCCTTGACTTGGATGGCCTCTCCATCCATAATAGCTTCTTGACTTGACATTCTCTCTAACAGCTAGTGCTCCTCGACCTCTCAAAATGGATCTCCCTTCTCGCTTTGATACCACTTGTCAAGGGCCGATTGATTGGAATCAAGACCGTGCGACGACTCAAGCTCATGTGGATCACTTGGGATTGCTCGGGTGCATAAGCCAAGCCTTGCTCAGATTGATCGCTCGATCGCTCGGATCATAGAGAGAGAGTTTCTGGAAAGAGGAGCTCTGAAGAGAGAATGAAACTTTTGATTACTGAATGGTTGGATGGATATAAATGAGGGGAATGACACTCCTTATACTTGAGGCTCTCAGATTATAACTATTGGGAAACAATAGATTTACCAAATTTATGTATTAGTAGGGAATTCCTAAAAGTTGGATGTGCATGTGGTCAGTTAGAGTGTGTTTGGTAACATTTCTGTTTCGAGGAACAATTTTTTAACAAAAATAGTTTTTTTTTTTCCATTCTAGGGAACAATTTCTAAGTATAAAAACGCGTTTGATAACTGCAAAAAATATCTACTCCAGGAATAGAAACGCGTTTGGCAAACTTGTATAATTTTTTTGCTTCTTTTAATTTTCAATATTTTTATTATATTTTTCCTTTTTTTTTTTTTTTTTTTTTTTCTTTTTCTCTTTGGCAGGCCACCAGCGGTGGCCGGCAACCGGCTAAGCGATGTCCAGCAAGGCCCAGCGAGCTCGTTAGAGGCCAGCCTGGCCCCGGCGAGCCTAGCTAGATTTGGGCGAGGCCAACCCTCGCCCTTGCCGGTGGCTTGGCGAGATCACCGCTAGCAAGGCAAGCCTCACTAGGCCACCGGTGAGGCTCGGCCTCGCCCAAGCAACGCGAGGTTGGCCTCGCCCTGGCCTGGTGAGGCCGAACCTCGCGCCGGCTGGGGAGGCCGAGCCTTGCCATGGCTCGACCTCTCTGAGGGTCGATGACACTCTGGTGACGCACTGGCCATGACAAGGCCAGTGATCGACAAAAGGAAGAAAAGTGTTTTTCAGAAGTGTTTTCGGAAACAAGAAACGAGTTTTTTCTACTTCTTGTTTCTGTTTCAAATCTGTTTTCGAGACCAAAAAATGGATTTTTTATTCCCGGGAACAAAAGTGTAAACAAACGCGTTTCTGTTATTTTTTTGTTCCCCGGAACAAAAGAACAAAAATTTGTGTTCAGGAAACAGTAACAATTTTAAACAAACACACCCTTATTACAAGTCGAGTACTGAAAATTCTTTTTGCTTACCAATTTTGCTAGATACAGGATGACAATTTTCCCAGTATCCTTGAGAGTGTCGTAAGCGATTTCGTTCATGCTGTTGAAGAGAACTAAGAAGCACAACTTCATATTGTTGAAGAAAAATCCCTTAAGTGTTTTGAAGCTAACAAAACATCTTCATCAGTTAAGTCTAAAGAGTCCAAGACTCAAGCGCTTAAGTCTGAAGAGTTCAAGACCCAGATGTTTCAGTCTGAAGATCTTTAGACTCAACTACCAAAGTCTGAAGACATTAGACTCAAATTTCAGAGTCTACCCAAGTTGACAGCTTTTCAACCTAACGATTTAGGATTTTAAAGATTGTATAATATCTTCTATGATTCGTTCTATTTCATGGAAGATCTCTGGCTGAACTTAGCTCGAAGATTATTTGGTTATTCTCATCAAGATTTATCTCGATTTGAATATCCATTGAAGAACAAGCAAAATTTGGAAGGTTCTACTTATAGAAACTCAAGATCCTGATTGTATGGGCGAACATGATTGACGAGCTATCTTCCACATATATTCGACAGATTGAAAGATCACCTTAATTGATTCATTCCAACGGATAGTTTGGATGACCTCCTTTGAGAAGTGCTAACGGCTATGAAGGCACGAAGGAGTATTTAAAGGTGGAGTCATTGTTGTTCGAAGAGAGTACACTGATAGAAAATTTCAAAGTCTGAACCTCTGAAGCTCCTTGTTCTCAAATTTCTTGAGGTATAGTTGTGTACAAAAGGAGAGATAATACAGTGAGGATTTATGTGAGCAATAGCCAAGACTTTCTACTGAAGAAGTCTAGATCATAAGTTGTACAAATCTCATTTGCTACATAGTGAATTCAGCCAGTTGGCCGTCAGCGTGGAGAGTGGACGTAGGCTTACATTAAGCCGAACCACTATAAACTTCTGTATTCAAATCTTCTTACCTTAATCTCTTTATTTTATTGCTGCACGATTTAAATTGCTTAAGTGTTTAGTTTTAAGTCTTTTTACTCTAATTTTATTTCAAGTCGAGTAATTCGGGTTGAAGATTTCAAAAGAAAATTATAAACACCTATTCACTCCCCCTCTAGGTGTGCTTACTAGCCTTTATCACATATAGCCTGGAAGATCGTCCACAACATTGATGTCCCATCTGAAACCACACAAATGACAAGGTGGAACCTCAACCACTAAAATGCATGAACGTTCTTGTCTCCAAGTAAATCGATGAGCGATGAACCTGCGGACAGCATCAGTGAATAGCTCCAGTTCGTCCAATGTGCCATAAACATCGTACACATCATCGATGATGGTTATCAGCGAGGTCACTTTGGTCAGCCATCCGACAATTAGCGAGTGTACATTCGTCTGCCACTCCAGCCGCCCAGAAGAAGAACTCCATTAGTCTATCCCTCACGAAGTTCAAATTTCTCGCTAGGCTAACATCATCCCACCATCTGCGATTACACAGTATAATTTTAGAGCATGCATTGCAATTTTTCGAATACATGGGAAGCTTTCCAAAGTCTAATTTCCTTATAGCCCATGAATTCCATCGTCCATTATAGGATTTATCCTCATGAGTTTGCAGACTAACCTTGACATTTCCTGAAGATCTCTTTAGTGGATTGATTGTGACGTGTTGAAGTTCATCACAGCAAATTCGAGGATTTGATGATTGGTGTTTCCGCATCTGCTGTAAGCTTCGATGGACCATCGAGCTTCTAGCAATGGCATTCTACGGTGCAGAGGCAGTTGTAATTCATGTTTCACTTGGTCTTGAAGATCTTTGTTGACGTTGCGATTAAGGTTTCTGAGATGCTCGATGGCGAATGATCTAGCCCCGTGCAAGATATCTTCTTCTTCAAAGGCCAAATGGGAGGCTTCGTGTAGACTCAGCATACCTTGGTCATCACCACCAAGGGTCTTCATAAAACTGCCACTTTCGTCCATGACAATCTTAAAAATATCTGTTTATTCGAAGCCAAGATTAGTCCATTTGGATACTATTAGTTTTTTTTATTTATAAAGCCCTTGGCTTATGAGAGGATATGGTGAGGTCTTATGCTGAGAGCTATTATAGATGTCACTACTGAAAAGGGCTAGTAAACACACCTAGAGGGGGGTGAATAAAATTTTCTTTTGAAGACTTTGAAAAATTCAATTGCCTTTGAATGATAACTCAGAATGTAAAGGACTTGGAATAAATCTATGAAACAATTGAATCAAGCAGCAATTAAAATAAGGAGATTAAGGTAAGAGAAATTGAACACAGAGGTTTATAGTGGTTCGGCTTAATCCAAGCCTATGTCCACTCTCCAAAGCTGACAATCCACCGGCTGAATTTCACTATGAATCAAAAGATATTTATGTAGCTTGTAGTATAGACTTCCTCAGTGGAGAGTCTCAGCTAATTTTCACAACTCCTCACTGTATGTTTCTCTCTTTTGTACACAAATATAGCTCGAAGAATGAGAAGACAAGGAACTATAGAGATTCAGACTTTGAAATTTTTCTATTAGCCACACACACACCAAACAATGAAAAGACAACCTTTAAATACTCCCTCATGCCTTCATATCCGTTGGTACCTTTCAAAAGGAGTTTTTCCAATCTATCCGTTAAAATGAATCGATTAAGGAGATCTTTGAGTTGTCGATTAAGTGTAGAAGATAGCTCGTCAATCCTGCTCGTCCATACAATCAAGATCTTGAGTTTCCATAAGTAGAACCTTCCAAGTTTGCTTGCTCTTCAAAAATGATATTCAAATCGAAGTAGATTCCAATGAGAATAACTGAATAATTTTGAAGCTATATCCAGTCATAAGATCTTCCATAACCAAATAGAACGAATCTTCAAAGATATAATTCCATCTGCAAGAATCGTAAACCTTCGGTCTGGAAACTGTCAACTTGGGCAGACCTTGAAACTTGAGTCTGGTTGACTTCAGACTTTGATGACAGAGTCTGGAGATCTTCAGATCTAAATACTTAAGTCTTGAAGTCTTCAGACCAGACTGACGGAGATGTTTTGTCAACTTCAAAACAGCAAAGGAGTTTTCTCCAACACCTACAACAAGTGTTTAGCATGTCATAGTGGTTACAGAAAACTTGTCCGTTTCATAAAATCATTTCGAACCTTCATAAACAAGAGTAGTATAACAAAAATTGCAAAAGCATCTTGGTCCCACTTTTGAGAATTATCTTCTAATTGCTTTTTACGATGAAGTACCTTGAGAAACTTCAAACCCGTGCTGTCTAAGAATCCGAAAGCTTAGAGCTATGCCATGCAGGGACTTGTGCCGGCTCTTATTGACCGCATTCTTAGAGAGACATCTGCGAAGAGCTCTCGAAATGTCTTCCTCAAAATGTCGTCCGATTCCTAAGCATTGAATGTCATCAACCAGAGCAAATATGGTAACGAGTTCAGCTTTTTGGTCATTGAGAGCACCTCTCACTTCTTCTTCCAATAATTGTGCTTTTCTCTCTGTAGTTCAACGTACATTAGAAGAAAGTAAAATCCACAGCTTAGTGTTTGAACCCTAGAAAAAAGCAAAGAAAGATACTCCCAAGGAAGAGGTAGAAATCTACGTGGGATTATGAATATGATTTTTTTAAAATGAAGTAGTGTTGTGTAAAAGACGTCAAGATACACAAGGATAGAGGATTCCATCTTTTCGTGGCATGCTATAGATTTTGATAGGTTTATATTACTAACTAATCACAAACTAACTAATCACAAATAACAATGGTTCATGACTCTCTATTCTTGTTTGGAGAAGACTTCCTACATACTTGTTGGAAGAAAACTGTTAAATATGACTCGAGTTTGAGTATTTACAATTACGCGATTCGCTAAACACGCGAAGGATTTACAAAACAGGAAATAAAGAAAGAATGATAAATTAGGAATTTTCTTTCTTTATTTGAGTTCGCTAAAGCCCACACATTGATCAAGAAAAGGAAAGAAGCAGCATCTTGCAACTGTACGCGTGAAAAAAAAGGCTTGTGGCAAGGTGGGCCCCCAGGTCAAATATTTGATCTCATGGGCACACCATTTATAAGAACAGAATTGTTCCTTTTCACGTGTGCGTGAACGAAGCCGCCGAAGGATTTACGTAGAAGTCGCACGCCGCCAAGAGGGAGAAAAGCCACGCCGTTTTTACTCCGAGTGCTTTGTGGGTGTTCGTTTTGTGAGAGACATTCATAGGTCTTTGGGTGTTTGGCTTTGGGTCTTCGTATTGTTCGTGTTGTGAAGTTTTTTTCGTGATTTACATCCAAGTAAGATTGGTGTATTGCGTGTAATTGAGGCTTGGGAAACACCAAGTGAGTGTTTGAGTGACTTGAGTGTGTAATCTCCTTGTATCGCTTGATCTATAGTGAAATTCGCTACTGCTCTCCCCGTGGACGTAGGTCTTTACGACTGAACCACGTAAATCCGTGTCCAATTTATTTTCTTCTCTGTCTATATTTTGTTCGATCGCTCGCCCTATCTCAACAAGTGGTATCAGAGCTAGGCTTGGCTAAGTTAAAGCGAATCGATAGCGACAGAAGAAATAAAAGTGAGAATCGAAAAATTTGATGGGAAGGATTTTAGTTTCTGGAAGATGCAGATTGAAGATTATCTTTACCAGATGAAACTGCACTTGCCTTTGTTTGGGGAGAAACCAGAGACGATGAAGAAAGCTGAATGGGATTTGCTGGATAGACGAGCTATGGGTGTTATTCGGCTGACGTTGGCTGGTAACGTCGCGTTTAACATCCTGAAGGAGAAGACCACTACTGATTTGATGCAAGCCCTGTCGGATATGTACGAGAAGCCCTCTGCAATCAACAAGGTCTATTTGATGCGACGTCTGTTTAATTTGAAGATGAGCGAAGGTGCGTCAGTTGTTGATCATATCAATGAATTCAATGTGATTGTTAGTCAATTGAGTTCAGTTGAGATTGACTTTGAAGATGAGGTACGTGCTTTGGTTCTGTTATCCTCATTGCCCGATAGTTGGAATACTACCATTCTACTCGCTGTTAGTAATTCCTCCGGGTCAACAAGTTTGACGTTTGATGGAGTTCGAGATTTGATTCGAGCGAGGACATTCGTAGAAGAGAATCTGGCGAACATGTATCTACTGCTTTAGTAGGTGAAAATAGAGGAAGATCTAGAACACGTGTGGGTAATAGTAGTACTAATATGAACAGGCGTAGTCAATCTAGGACTGCTAATGTTGTCTGTTGGAGCTGTGGCAAGATAGGGCATCTTAGAAGGGATTGCCTTAAGCTGAAGAATGAGAAGGGTAAGGGAATTATGGTTGATTCTGCAGATAATGTTGCAGCTGTAGCAGATAATGCCGATTATATCTTGTCTGTCACTAATGATTCATCACTTGATGGATGGATTATGGATTCTGGTTGTTCTTTTCATGTCACACCAAATAAAAACTGGTTTATCACTTATCAATGCATGGGTAGTGGTAAAGTTCGGTTAGGGAACAACGCTGAGTGCGATGTTGTGGGTGTTGGTGATGTTAAAATCGAATGCATGATGGTATCGTGAGGACATTGACTGGAGTGAGGCATGTTCCGAGTTAAAGAAGAACTTAATTTCCTTGGGTGCCCTAGATTCAGCTGGTTGCAGGTATTCTTCAAAAGGTGGAGTTTTGAAGGTTGTTCGAGGTGCCCTGGTGATAATGAAAGGAATCAAGCACGGAGGCCTGTGTAAACTTCAAGGTGAGACAATGACAGGTTTCGCTCCGAAGACATTAGATGCATCTGTTCGAGGGTCTATGGACTGCTCGAAGAAGACCTGGGTGTTTGTGCCAAGGCACAAGTTTGATGCTGGTGTCAGGATCTTGCAGTCAAGAGCTTTGATCGAGATGGAGACTGGTAAGTCGATCAAGCATGAGCAGACTGACAATAGCATGGAGTTATGCGCGGAGCTGACAAATAAATTCTGCATGAAAGAGAGCATAGTGAAACACCGCACTAGTGCTAGTAAATCACAACAATTTGCAGAATTGACGAGCAGAACATTACTGGAGATTGCCCGAAAAATTATCTCTAGTGCTGGTATGGCTAGGAGATTCCTAATTGATGTGCTAAGTACGATGAGCTGCTTGGTGAATAGATCTCCATCAACTGCTATTGAGAGGCGGACTCCTGAAAAAGTATGGTCAGGTAACGTTGCTGATTATTATACTTTTAGAATGTTTGGTTGCCCGTGTTATTTTCGAGTGAGTGATGGTAAGCTCGATGGGAGGGCAAGATGCATATTCCATGGCTATGCACAAGGTGAGCGGGGTGATCAGTTGTGGTGCCCGGATATAAATTCACCTGTTAATAGCAGAGAAGTTACCCTTGATGAGTCTCCGATACTTCTGGCTAGGAGTGTATGTGGCAGTGTTAATACAGATCTGGATGGTGTTCAGCTTGAGGTGGAGTTGCAACCAGAAATTTCTGAGGTAGCGAGTACAAGTACTAGTAAAGTAATCGACACAGATGGTGCTCATAACAAGGTGGAGCCTATAGAGCCAATGGTTACTGTAACTGCTGAAATTAACAAGGTACGTGTTCGTTCTCCTGACAGATATGGATGCAACAATGGTTTTGCTTTATCTGCGGTTAGAGAGGTTGTGTCAGAAAATCCTTGCAGAGTAGTTAAAAGTGCATGTGGAGTTGGTATTCTGATGAGGTCCTCAGTTATGGCGAAGTTCAAGCGAGGCTTGGACTTGAATAAAATCTGTGGCGGTTGAGCCCATTGAGGGCAATGGGAAAGTAGCAGCAGAATTTGAATTTTTTATGAAGCGATTGTAATTTGGCTCAAACGTCGAGCCAAGGTGGAGATTGTTAAATATAACTCGAGTTTGAGTATTTACAATTACGCGATTTGCTAAACACGCGAAGGATTTACAAAACAGGAAATAAAGAAAGAATGATAAATTAGGAATTTTCTTTCTTTATTTGAGATCGCTAAAGCCCACGCATTGATCAAGAAAAGGAAAGAAGCAGCATCTTGCAACTGTACGCGTGAAAAAAAAGCTTGTGGCAAGGTGGGCCCCCAGGTCAAATATTTGATCTCATGGGCACACCATATATAAGAACAGAATTGTTCCTTTTCACGTGTGCGTGAACGAAGCCGCCGAAGGATTTACGTAGAAGTCGCACGCCGCCAAGAGGGAGAAAAGCCACGCCGTTTTTACTCTGAGTGCTGTGGGTGTTCTGTTCGTGAGAGACATTCATAGGTGCTGGGTGTTTGGCTTTGGGTCTTCGTATTGTTCGTGTTGTGAAGTTTTTTTCGTGATTTACATTCAAGTAAGATTGGTGTATTGGGTGTAATTGGGGCTTGGGAAACACTGAGTGAGTGTTTGAGTGACTTGAGTGTGTAATCTCCTTGTATCGCTTGATCTATAGTGAAATTCCGCCGCTTCTTGCTCTCCCCGTGGACGTAGGTCTTTACGACTGAACCACGTAAATCCGTGTCCAATTTATTTTCTTCTCTGTCTATATTTTGTTCGATCGCTCACCCTATCTCAACAAAAACCTCTTCCAATCAGTATTTGGGTCAGTGGATACAAATATCGTGAGTGCCATAATTTTTGTATGACGCTCACTTAATTACCATAATTTTTTTCAATCATTTAAGTGTCATAACTTATATATAACACTCATTTGAATATTATAACTTTTTTTCCCGACCACTTAAATACTATATAACTTTTCAGTCAATTACTTTAATGTCATAACCTTTTTAAAAAACATTCACCACAATTGATATGCCATGTCAGATTTCCAAGATTTGGATGAGCATTTGTAAAAGGGTTTGGCACTTAAGTGATAGATTAAAAACTACGACACTCAAGTAAATATTTTTCGGAAGTTATGGCACTCAAGTGGTCAAAAAAAAATATTATGACACTCAGTGAATGCTGTAACGAAAGTTATGATAGTTGTGGTGTTCTTTACCTTTATTTAAATCCATATTTCGATGATGGCCTTCCAATTCATCCATCAAAAACATGATTAGAGGAAACTAGGTACGGAGGAAAATATGACCTATCAATAAAAGTGATAAATCTTGATTATGAGACTACATGAATTAATAATTATGACGATAGGAGATCATTAAATCAAATGTCATACTCATCAAGTTAGTACAGTGATGCCTAATATAAAGCACAATCGAGTTTGATCAACAGTTTGTCCTAGGGTAATTCTCCTCTCTAATTCCAAAATTTCATCTTTTTTTTATTGAGAATGTGAGAATAATTGAACTTCCAATTAGACTAAATGTGAGAATAATTGAACTTCCAATTAGACTAAATTCCCACCGATGCATTGAGCTACCTTGTCCACGTACCTGCAGCAATGCTCCACCCACAATTGGCCAATGTAGGAACAAAGGTTATTTTGAGCGGAAGACATTATAATTCGAATACAAAATGTCTCGTATTCGAACCAAGTATTTAACCACTCATCTAAACATTATATTTAAGTTCAAACCAAATTACGAAAATCGTCTTCTTTTCTTTTGACAGTAGCATAAATGTCTCGTATGGAGAACATATAGCTAGAGTGCGGTTTTTTACCGCACGACGAGACTGTCGGCTTTCATTAGCCTCAAGCGACTGAAGGTAATTATGAGTCTAGACGATTGGCTGATAATTGGCCGATCTCCGTCCTCCTTGAGTATCAGAGACCTGCGTGCTTGCTAAACAATGGACTCGACCATTAGCCGTTGGAGAGGGAAGCTTCGGAAGATAAGGCACGAACAAAAGACGCAGTGCCATTACTCACACGAACTGGACTAAGGCCAATTCTACAAAAAGTGAAAACTCAGCGATTAGTGCATGCCCTCAGTTAGCATGAACAGTCCCCTATTTATACAAAATATCTGATTTCCTAGGACACAACGTTGGAATACGCTACTGGATCGTCCCTCATTGAATCTTCTGTCCATGTTGCTCAATCACACGCCGCGGTGCTCGCCTCTCGTCCATTCTTTAGTGTCCTCGTGTCGTTCGGGACACCTGGTCGGAAACGAATGGCGCGGAGAAGTCGTGTCGTTCTCAGGATCGAAGATTTTATTTGGAGACGTTGTCTCTATATACCATCATTATTCTCCCGCAAGCTATAAAGAGGGAATCTGCACGGAACATACAGTTATGGATGGTCCCTTGTTCTCCCAAAGAAGCAAGTCCCCACCTTCTGGGAAAGGGATTGATGCTCGAATGTTCCGGAAATCTTGTGGTGTCATGTAGACAGTCCCTGGGCCTGGGCTTGGGCTTGCAGGCCTCATTACAGAATTGGATCCTTCGAAATTTCAGGGATCGTGATGGTCTTGGGCCCATCCATTTTGATGGTTCGATAACCAAATATTGTCCTCGTAAACTCCTTTGGATCTCTTAATATGCACCTGTCTACGTCTTTTTCAAGATAGTCAAGAATCCGACCCAAAAAAGATCCTCACAGGACACCAAGAGGGCTCCCACTTTTGGTACTAGATAAGGTCCCAATCGAGTATTTTCGGGTTCAAACTCGACACATGGAGGCAGGACTTCGTTCGCATGCAAGTTGAGGAAGGGAGAAATTGAAGAACCCTCACATTCCGGATCTCAACCCCAACCAACTAGACTAGGCTTAGATGCCATAACTGATATCGGTTGATTGAGCACGCGATATCAAGTTAATATGCTACATTATGTAGCTCTCGCTTCCTCGACGTAGGCTACATTTTGAAAGACTTTTGTATACCATAATATTAATCATTTGGAAAACTTCCTTGATTCACTGGTCACTTGGTCGCAAAACGAAGGGTGTCACTCTTACAAGTTTTGCCGCCATCTATGCTCATATCATGTAGACAAACTCTAGTCACGCCCCCTCCATGATTCGTGTACTATTAGGGTTCCAAACCACGGCACACCTTAATGTCTCTTAGACCTAATACATAATTGCCTGAGCTTGAGTTGTAACACCAACAATAGATTTTTCTTCATTCCCAACATGTGATATGCATTTTGCAACTCAACCTGTTGTGAACTGAACGGGGATGTTATAGCCAATCGGTCAACATGGGTATTCAGCAACTTTGAGTTGTCTATGGTGACAACTACTCATCCATCGATGTACTTAAACATGTTTGATAGTTTGCCTTGATCTCTTCTCATATCACTTGAGCACCCCAAATCAACAACCCAATCATTATTAGAATTGATTAATTTATCGCTTACATTGAAAAGGGTCGTCACATCTTTTGACTAAATGATAGAGAAGAATGCAAGCTCTTTTTATTCTTCACTGCAAGGGACACATGGAAATCCTAGTCCTCTTCACCATTATTTTCCTTAGATGTCGCAATGTTTCCTTCTATTCTTTTGAATTGAAAATCCCTAGCAAAGTGACCTTTTTCTCACAAATATAGTAGCGATTGTCTCATGTTTTGCTGTTTTTACCTTCATTCTCATTATCTTGGTAGTGATCCCAACGAGCTCCCCCTTGCTGAGCACTTGTCCCTTTTGGTCACCTTTGCCAATCTTAATAGGAGTTTTTTTTCTCAATTTACCATCTTTAGTGCTAGCACCATTTCTCATCTAACTCTTAAACCCTCTTTTATTACTAAAGAGGACAGTCTTATTATGTACTAAGACCTTACACATCTATTTGTCTAAAGCCTCTTGGTTGGCCAAAATATTATCCAAATCGGTCAAAGTTGGATCTTTAGCCCATCCACAAGGGGCCATAACAATAGTGTTTTACTCTAGTCATACCCCGTGAATGATCTAACTTTGAAATTTCTTCACAAAAAGATTTGACTTTAAAAAAAATATCATATCCTATTACAAGATCAATAGTAACTTGTTTTTCAATTATTCTAACTTGGTACTATTTTTCCTCATGGACAATGCCACCAAAGCATCCTATGCCGCCTTCAGGGGCTTTGCACTCTTGATATGCTGCAATAATTCATCTTCTACTATGACCGCAAGACATAGAGAGTCTTACCATCATTGATCTTCCACTTCCTCCACTCTTCATCATTAGTGGATGGTTTGGTATTGTCATCGCTAACAATATGCCACAAATCTTGATCTAATAGGTGAAACTGCACACAATTACTCGAATTATGGTAATTGAAGTTATTGAGCTTCTTTATTGCTGTTCACCAAACTCGAGATATTCGCTGACTTCATTAAAATGCCCAACAATATACCAAGTGAGCTTCATCCCAGTTTAACCAATCACGGTCCCTGACTATACACTACCAAAACTCTGTTGTTGACACCTAAAATTTTGGGGTTCATTTTTGCTAAAAAATAAAATAATAATAATAAATGCATGGCATATAGTTTAGGCAGGTTTTATTTGATTTTGTTATATTTTGTTTATTTTATTAAGATTTTTATAGATTTAGGTAATATGCACTCGGATGTGTTTTTTTTTTTTTTGCGCAAAAAAGGGATTTTTTTGATCAAATATGCAAAAAATATTGCGCGAGGTGGAATGATATATTCAATGGAATTTTGCATGAGCGAAACTGGCAATGAAATATATCGCGGAGATACATTTTTTCTGCGTATAAAAGGGGTTCTTTTCGGTCTAAAAGGGGGTCTTCTTTTCGAGCAAAAGGAGAACAAAAAAAAAAAAAGGGCGTCGAAAGCCCCCCGTGTGCGTACTCGTTCGTCTTCCCCGAGGGGGAAAGTCTTCGCCGGCCGCCGTCGCCGTCGCCGTCGCCGCCGCGCTACCCTGTTGCCGTATCCCCGGCGACTCGCGACCCGCGCCGCTCGACTCGCCGGTCTCCATAGCAGCAGCCCGAGGGCCCCCCGCTCTGCCCTCGAGCTTCCCTCGCCGTGCCCAGGAGCCCCGACCCAGCCGCCCCCGCTCCGCTCTGCGCCGCCCCTCCGCCGCTCCAAATTCGCCGCGACCCGAGCCCTCCGCCGCTCCAAATTCGCCGCGACCCGAGCCCTCCGCCCTGCCCGCGACACCAGCCCGAGCCAATCTGCGACCCGGTCGTCCTCGCCCCACCTCCACCGTTGCAGATCTGCACCAGTCACGATCGACCCAGAAGCGGCCGCCGCCCGTCCCTCGCCGTCGCTCGCCCTTTGCGCCCCCGCAACTGAAGCCGGCGCCCCTCCTCCTCCAGATCCAGGCCCCCGCGACGCTCACCGACGCCCTCGCCGAGGTCCGCCGCTGCCGTCGAACCCAGATCCGTTGCGCCGTCCCCGGAGGACCCCGCCAAGCTCGAGCCGCGATCCACCTCAGCTTCAACCTCGCTGCTCACGCCGATCCGCCTGTGGCCGCCCGTCGCCGGAGCTCCGACGACAAGGACTTGCCGACAGTGACCTGGAGACCCACGAGCCCGAACCCTGAAAGAAGAGAAAAAAAAAAAGCAAAAAAAGGAAAAATTGATTTAGGTAGTTTTTTTTTTTTTTTTTTTACCTTGTCGTATTTTTATCGTTTTATTGATTTTATTTTATGTATGCTTTTTGGTATAACTAGGCTTTGATACATGATTGGAAATCCCCATTTATCCCCTAATTCGCAATCGTGCCGATTTTTTTATTATTTCATCTATAAGGCCTTAGACGAAGTAATTAATCATGTGGGAATAAAATTGATATTTTGATCTGTAAGGGTTAAGATCAATTTATCGATTTTACTAGCGAAATATTATCCCTCGACTTGAACGATGTGTGATATTTTCTGGATAATTTTAGATGGTCTTGATTGCCTTATTTATATTGAAATATGTTTAATTTGGGATGTTGCTTGTTTAGGGTTATTTGCATGTTTAGGCTAAGCATTTTAGTTATCGTAAATCTTAAAAAAAAAAAAAATCATTTAATTTAGGTTGCATGTTTAATTATTAGAAATTGTTAATTTCAAAACAAAATCAAAAAAATCTTTAACTAGGTTTAGTTTTTATTGTCTTGCATATTTAGATTAGGGATTTTAATTAAGTCATGAGGGAAAAAGAAAAAAAACAAAAAAGCAAAATTCACCTAGGATGCTAGTTGAATTACATGTTAAATTTTAATTAAAAAAGCAAAAGGCAAACAAAAAATCATCAATTTTTAGAATAGAATTGCATGTTTAATTTTAAGCTTAGATCATTTCTAAATAGATTGCATCTTAGGCTAGAAACTACTAAATTAAAACAATGTCTTAATTTAAATTAGGATAACCTAATTCCTAATTTAAATAGGATAAAATTTTAATTTAGTTAGGAATTTCATCCAAATATCTTAGGATAGATTACTTCCACCTTTTTTAGGATAAATTGCAATTTTTTAAAAAAATCATAAAATCAAAAATCAAAAATCAAAAATCTTGCATGAGCATGTAGCATTAGGAATACAGATTTAGTAAATAAGACATTTAGGCTAGTAAATTAGGTTTTTTTTTATAATCACATTTTTAGGATCATATTTTTTAGAAATCTCTTTTAAATAGGTTAGGATTAGATTTAGATAATTTTATTCTTAGAAAACTTGGCACCTTTTTTTAAAGAAAAAACAAAAAATAAAGAAATGGTTTTCTAAGTCAAAATAGGGTTAATTTAAATTAATCCTAAACATGAATTAGAAAATTATTCGTTTCAGGTAGTTCAATTAGGGCTTTTACTAATTCAAAATTCCAGATAAAAAAAATCCAAAAATTAGGTGCATGTTAATCAATTTGCATTCTAGGACCACTTAATTTAAATTTGCATATTAGGTCGTTTAAGTTGCAATTATTGCATTTCATATCATATAATTTAGATCATTTTGCCATGTCATATTAGGCTATTAGCATGCATTGCATTTAGATTAAATTCCATTAAATAAAGTGAAAAAAAAAAAGAGAAATTTGCGTGTTAATTAGAGACCATATCTAGGATTGTTGATGTGGAATTTAATCTAACGATGTAGATGCTTTCGTTGCTACAAGGTAAGTCCCTTAACCTTATTCATTGCTTTATTGGGTGTTAAATTAGTGGTTTACGCACCCGCATGATCACCTCACATGTTAGGGAGATAAATTAAAATCAATCAAAGCTGCCTGCCAAACATTTTTTCAAAAATAAAAGAAAAGGTACCGAAAGGGCGTTAGATAAATCTAGCGTAACCAAGTCCCCGTATCTAGAATCTCTAGTTCGTAGGAGTAAAGTAAATCTCCCATTACTTTACTTGGGTTTCTAATCGACCCACCAAAAAACTGATTAGTGGCAACTCCTAAATAAAAATCATTTGCATGTTAAGAATCCAAACCTAAAGTCACGAATTGGTATGGGCTTGGGAGAGCCCGAGTTAAGTCTAGGCTTAACAATCCATTAGCCAAACCCTAGGTGGTTCACACCCCGAAAATTTGGTCGCGACATCTGTTATGGCTAAAATGTCACTTAGAGGGGGGTGAATAGGTGATTTGTGAAAATGAAAGAAATTAAACCAAAATTCTAGTGGGACAACTTCTGATGAAGTAGTCAAATCTTACCGGTGCACAATTCTATTATAGAAAATTAAAAGTGTAAGGGATAGAGAATTTCACACTCAAAATTATAGTGGTTTGGCTTTTGCAAGCCTACGTCTACTCTCTAGTGCTACAACCAATTGGCTAAAATCCACTTATGAGAACCGATAAGAGGTTATAAAATCTGAGCTCCAACACTAAGGCTCGTGTGTATAACTTTCTCACACACTCACAACCTCTAAAAGGTTACACAATTTTGCTCACTGAATCAAATGCAAAATGATCACAAACGACCTTCAGGCTTTAGAATTAAATGCTCCAATACTCGTGAAAGCAAATTGTTATCTTTCTACTATGAGATCTCCTTTCATACCCCTCCTAATCCAAGCTGACCGTTGGACATGCCTCAAGAGGATCATCTAGCCAATCCACCCGTTGGTCCCGAAATTGGTTGAGAAGATCTGATGGCGTGAGGATTGCCACGGTTGAAGCTTCCCATAAGATTTCCTGCTCATATAGTAAATCGAGTTTCCAAAGTCGAGTGTCTATGTTTATAAAGAATAGCTCGTCTTTGAAGATTGAGGAAAGATTGGAAACATGAGGATTTTTTTATGAAAACCTTCCATTTCAAGTTCCTCCAAAGAGATGAAAGTTATCCAATCAATTTAGCCGTTGCACGAGAAACATATTCCTTCCTAACCAATTGATTGTCCGAATAAGAAAGTATCATCCATGACTTTGATTCTGATCGCAATCATCAGACTTTCCTTCATGAAAAATACTTATAATCAAATTCCAAAATCAGTAAGTTTTGTCAATCATCAAAACCACTAAAGGAATGTTTTCTCAACAATTTCCCCCTTTTTGATGATGACAAAACTTTGGTCAAGGAAAACTTTTAGAAAAAATATTGATATAGATAAAAATAAATTGCTTCTTCAATAAAGCTAATTTAAACAATGTAGCACAAAAAAATGAGATAAGGATCAAGAGAATTTTAACCAATTCCCTTGTCTTTTACAATGCTCAAAGTCCTTAGAAACCTGTGTTCTGCTGGACCTCCACTTTCTCCCCCTGTTTGTCAACAATAAAAAAAGATAAGATTCTAAACATAATATTATCCACAAGCCATAATACTAATATCAAACAAATTCATAATACCAACGTCAAACATAGTGCAAAACAAACAGCAACAGTCCACAAACAGATCAAACCACAGCAAAAAACAAACTAAACTGTGAAAAAATTAATGAAAACGGAGAGTTATTTAGAAGAGGATGGTTGGTTGAACGCGGGGTCTAGACCAAGTGCTAGAGAAGGAGCTGGAGATGGCATCCTATATTCTGGAGGCAGTTGAATTAGAACATAATATTGCATATTCTCAAGAGTTAAGTTCGTGCCAAATTGCGAAAATCATCTTTATTTCTTTTAACTTTAGCATAAATGTCTCGTACAAGGAGAGGGTGTTTTACCGCGCAACAGGATTGGTAACCTCCATCAGCTACAAGAGACTAAAGGTAATTGTAAGTCCAGACAATTTGTTGATAATTGGCCCATCTCTGTCTTCCTTGAGTATCAGAGACCTGCGTGCTCACTAAACAATGGACTAGACCAGTAGCCATCGGAGGGGAAAGCTTCGGAAGCTAAGGCGTGACAAAAAAGATGGAGTGTCATTAATCGCGCAAATTGGACTAAAGCCAATCCTACATAAGGTGAAAATGTAAGAATTTTCCTAATATGTGGACTAAATTAATTGACGTTGTTATTTACCGTTTAACGTTTATCGTTTTACGGGGTTTGGTCTAAGGTGAGATAGAAGGTTTCTTAATTAGTCTAATATGGCGCTGGCTAGTGTGGGCCGAGTTGAGCCTGGCCCTTAATGAGAGGGACTGGCTGGAAACTCTATAAATAGTGCTCAAGTCTCTCCTCTAACCCTAACCTCACATATCCTCACCTAAGGGACGTTATTCTAACGTCAATCGTGAGGGGCCGCCTCATTGAGCCAGTGATTCGGAGGGCGACAGAGGAGAAGGATTTGCGCAAGGAACATTGTGTTTTCGCTTCCGCTCAAGAATGATGGATCCTAAAACAGGTACGTTAATCTTCTACTCTTTGGATGTGTGTTCTTATTCTAGTTATGGAGATCTTGGGATTGCGCAATTTGCGTCCTACATACGGTATCAGAGCCTCCATAACTCTAGAACTTGAACCCTAATTGATTTTGCCCTAATTATACTAATTTGCCCTAATTAGTATGAATCCGACCTAATTTGTGATTTTCAAAATTTTTTATTCAATAAAAATTAAATTAAATCACAAATTCGGACTAGGGGAGTCGAGACTGTCAAAACCATCGCTGGCGCGTTGCCGGGGGACGCCACACGCGCCCCCACGCGTAGCCACGCGCCGGTGGGGCGTCGAACACGCGCCCCACACGCGGCCACGCGCCCATAAGCATGGGCGTGCGACGAACGCGACCGCTAACGTCAACACTCGACCCGCTGACGTCATCGACCTGGGTCCGACTCGATGCATGCACTGCACGTGCGTGCTGACGTCAGCGCCGACTTGTTGACATCAGCGACCAACTCGATGACGTCATTGAACCGGATCCGACCCGATCTATGACCCGACCCGACCCGACCCGACCAAGGATCCGACCCGATCCGTTGACCAACCTAACCTAGTCAACTGTTGATCGGACCGGTCAACCGGTCGGACCGGGCGGTTGGACCAGGAACAGTTCGAACTGCTGCCGGTCGGACCGGTTTTGACCGGTCTGCAGGCGAGGCATGTGAGCTCCACGCGTGGCGCACTCAAGCGGCGCGTGCGGGCGCGTGGAGGCTCGGATCGGCGCGTGGCTGGCGGCATTGGATTCATATGGTCCTCCTCTATCTTGTGGTATATTTATTTTACATGTTTGATGATTTTATATATGTGAAAATACATACAAAGCCCTAAATACGTGTATTTTTGCGTATTTTTCTTGTATTTTCTGTGATTTTGGAAATACAAGTGTTGGGTTATAGGTATATTACCACATAATCATTATAAAGGTGTGATTCGTTAATAAAAATCAAACTTTATTGTGAATTGAAGCTTGCTTAATGAGATACAATCATTATGAGATAGTTATTGAACTATATCTTGAGATAATGAGAAAAACTTTTGCTGCTCATGCATACTCCTTTACATGCTGGTAAGCTTTGAATGTTGGACATCTTAAGAATTTGTGACTAAACTGATTGTACTAATTAACACATCTGCTGAGTATAGGTAATGCATGTTAGTTAAGTTATTGCATATTATACTTAAACTCATATGGTCATTGGTTAACATCTATCAAATTGAATATTTTTATGGTTAAGGAGTATGGCAATATTTATGCAGAGCAATAGTATCTACTGTTATAGTTTAGATATTTGGTTTTGTGATTTGACTCAATTTATAGGCCACTGGTTGAAGTAATGATATTTGTTACTTAAAATTGACTAATAAATTTGTTGTTGGCCTTGGAGTCATGTTTCGCCTTATAAAACTCATGAGCTGTAATGGATCAGCTGTCAAGCTTCTCGATCTGGTGTACCATGTATTGTTATTAATGTTGATTTGTGATAGATTATCTAGATCAACATTAAAAGAATCATTGGAATCAGTAATTTGGGTGCACAAGAAAAGTTTCATGTGTTGCTTTGATTGATGATCTTATTGGAATCTATCTTTCAAATTATATATATATGATTAATTTTATTAATAAATAAGGTAATGTAATTAGCATGATATGTGATTTCAGTGATATATGCCCCTATCACTAAAGTTGAAATCACATGTATATGGTGTATATGAGATGTAAATATATCCCTGGTATGAGAGAGTTTTAAGGATTCAATTGAGTAGTGACCGCCAAAGTGGCACGCTTGATTGGATTTAAGAAATTTCGGTCTCGTACGCTGATTGGGATGTCTCCTAGTCTAATACATGATCATACTCCCAAAGGAGGTGATTGTGTATTAGTTCATGGAGGGATACATGATGGTGTAGTGGAGGAGTGATCAGTCCTAGTGATTCATCTGCCCAAAGGTGATGAATTCACGAAAATTGCAACATATTCTCATAACCGCTATCATGTGGGGAGTGTACAACTGCATGTCATGTATTCTGCCCAAAGGTGATTATATGATTATACGTGTAACTCTTTGGATGTGTACTTGTATGTCAAGTTACACAGTGCTCACATAATGCTAATTATATACATTGCTTGTTTTTCAGTCACCTTTCTGTAATTAATAACTCCACTATTATTGAGGTTTTTACTGCTTCATATTTTTAAGTTGTGGACATATGATTTGTTGCTTAAGAAAAGAGCACTAGAATTTGCTTACTGTCTATGAAGCGGTCTATTCTGAAACACTTGAAAAGTGGTTTGCCTACTAACTGCACTGCTAAGAGATGATGGAAACCTTAGTGGCTTGTAATTATGTCTTGTCTAATACCGAAATTAGGACACATCTGCAAAAAATTACGTTTGAGTCCTAATGACATACATCTCGTATATGTTTAAAAGGTTGTTTTCAAAAGGTTTCTATTTAAGGAAAATGACCGAGATAAATAATAAATAATTACAATTAGTCTTAAAAGGTTGTCAGGATTAATAGTGGCCGTGAGTATTTTAGCAAGTATGACAATACGAAATAGCTTAAAGGGTCATTTGTCAAATACTTGGTAGATTCTGGGGTGGTAACTTAATTACTATACTTGTAAATTCTGACAAAAGATTTGGCCGAAAAGCATAATTGCACCGTAATTGACGAGGATAGCTGCTCTCAGACTATTAAGGATAATAGTACAATGAAAAATCACTGTGTCTTTATTTTTGTCTAAACAGACAATTGTGGAATCTCATGTACCATAGACTAAACTTGATGAGGTTCAAAGTACTATTCTTGATATAGTTTATGATGAAATTTTCCTCTCAAGTATAGAATGAAGTGGTTGTAGATTTACTCGGGAGATTTGTTAGGGAAAGACGATCAATTATTTCATTAGACTATATAGTCTATTTGTGAGAGCATGACCATAGTATCCACTACATGGTTGATTTAGCGACATAAATAAATGTTATTTCTTATCTTCAATTAAGGATGTGATTAGATGCCATAAAAGGCAATATGCAATCTATGAAACATGTTTGGAAACTTACTGACTTGTCTAAAGATCACAAGTTCTTTAGTTGCAAATTGGCGTACAAAACTAAAAGAATTTCAAAGAAAGATTGTGGAGTTTCAAACTAAATTTGTAGTTAAAGTTTTCACTCTGAAAGTGGGGTGGATAGTTAATAGTGAAGAAATAATTATTTCTTTAAAAGATTCTTTCAGAGTGGATGTGGCATTAATAGTTTATTTATTTAGTTACGCCAAATAGATACTATATCTATATAGTGCAACTGGAGGATTTTGCAACAAATTTAAGTAAACTTGTGTTTAGACTGAAAGTCTTATTAATAGTTTTATGCAAGTTTCCAGACAATATTAATAAAGTTTCATAGTGTTGTTATTTTGTTCAATTGGGAACAAAGTTATTAATTATACCGCAAGGTTAGTGGGAAGAAATTTATTTTTCCTCAACTCTATGTACATGATACTTTGTTTACAAGTAGTGACCTTGACGCATCTTTTGTCCTTTACACTAAGGTTCGTAAGGATTGTTCTTGTCACATATATTGGATTTTATTAGATTTTCTCTGAGAACATTTGCTGATCGTATTTTGGAAATATTCAATATACGTCATCGCAAGTCAGGAATTTATGCTTGATTTTGCACTAGATTAAATATAGTCTTTCCGACGAGACTTCTAGGCAGATATAAATTGAATCCAGGACGTGATCACTGGGTTGTTGCCAAGAAGGTTTTAAGGTACTTTAAAATGACAAGAGATTATATGTTAATCTACAGACAAGTTTAATTCTTGCAGTTAATAGGGTATTCAAATATTAACTTTGTTGACTGTTAGGTTGATATAATATCAATAACATGATACATATTTATGTTAACAGGAAGTGTAGTGCAGTAAATAAAGTTCTATATCTACTATATAAGTAGAGTTTGTAACTTTATTTTAGGCTGTTAATTGAGTTATTATGCTTCGGAACCTTATGAAGGAGTTGACCGTTTTGACTTTATGGATAGACCCATACGGTTAAGTTGAGACAATAAATTTGTTGTATTTTTTATTAATAACAAATGTCTCAAGGGGTCTAAATATATGGCGGTCAAATATTTTTTACCATAAAGAAATGGTACAGAAAGGGTGACTTATAATATAACATATTATCTACAGATCCACTAACTAAAGGCCTACGCCTATGTGTATTTGAGTGACATGTCATTTACATGAGCCTAGGAGTATCTTCGGATACTGTTGTTTAGTGGGAGTTACTTTGGCTTTACTCTAATAAAGTTTACATCTGTGGTTCGTTACATTTGTAACGGTTTGATATGTATCAACTTTTGCATTCAATAAAATATTTTGAATGTGTTGTTATCATATTGAATACATATTGATAAAATCTCACGGTATTACTTAAACCTTGAGTGAAGGCTAGGGGCATCCGGTTATTAGCCTTGTGCATATGTTCTTGTAAAAGATTAACCATAAGGACAAGACATATGTGGGTTCATTAGAACCATAATTTTATTCTCTTGTAGCACAAACTTTTGTATCGCCTAACTAAGAGAATGGTGACTGATAAATGAATCTCTCTATGAGAGATGTTAGCCATTTGCCACACTACCATATTGAATCCATATCAATAAAGTTGAAAGCACTTGTGACCATGGAAGGCTCTGTGTGTATACATGTAGTTACCGCCATGATTCGGTGTTGGAGGCTTTATGGGATATGATTGACTATTAAGAATTATCTCTGGACCAATGTGCGCACACACAATACAATTTCAATTAATATAGTCAAAGTGGGAGAATGTAAGAATTTTCCTAATATGTGGACTAAATTAATTGACATTGTTATTTACCGTTTAACGTTTACCGTTTTACGGGGTTTGGTCTAAGGTGAGATAGAAGGTTTCTTAATTAGTCTAATATGGGGCTGGCTAGTGTGGGCCGAGTTGAGCCTGACCCATAATGAGAGGGACTGGCTGAAAACTCTATAAATAGTGCTCAAGTCTCTCCTTTAACCCTAACCTCACATATCCTCACCTAAGGGACGTTATTCTAACGTCAATCGTGAGGGGCCGCCTCATTGAGCCAGTGATTCGGAGGGCGACAGAGGAGAAGGATTTGTGCAAGGAATATTGTGTTTCCGCTTCCGCTCAAGAACGATGGATCCTAAAACAGGCGCTTAATCTTCTACTCTTTGGATGTGTGTTCTTGTTCTAGTTATGGAGATCTAGGGGTTGCACAATTTGTGTCCTACAGAAAACTCAGCGATCGCTGCACACCCTCGTTAGCGAGAACAGTCCCTTATTTAGACATAAATTTTTTTTTTTATTTACTAGGACATGACATTGGAATATGCTGATAGATTTTCGACTTCAAGCGATTGTCGCTATTGTCGTGGTGGACCACATCCTCTCGTCCTATCGTTTTTCTGTGTAAGCTCGATCAAACGTTGCTAGGTTGTCTCTTGTCAAATCTCTATCTGTGTTTGCTCAATCATACGTTGCTGGATTCGTCTCTTGTCCACTCGTTGGTTTATTTGATTGGCGCGCGTGAGGTTGTGTCATTCTAGTAGTGTCATATCGACAATCCCTTGGCCTAGGCCTGCCGGCCTCATTATAGGGATTAGATCCTTTGAAATATCAGGACTCTTGGCGGTCTTGCACCCATCCATTTTGCTGGATTCATAAACCAATCAACCGTCCTCGTTATTCCCATGAATCTGTTAACATGGTACGCAAATCACGTCGATTTCCTTTTCGGGTTCATATGAAAATCAGTGCGGTCTTTACTTACTTCGGTTGTGCCAAATAAAATCCTCATGACACACCAAGAGGGCTCCCACTGCTAATACTAGATTAGTCCGAAACGAGTATTTTTGGATTCAAACTCGACACATGGAGGTGCAGTCGCAATGTCACCTCCAAACACACCTCCATTAATGGGGAAATTGAATCGTCACCTTCTTAGAGCTGGCAATATGGGTCAAAAACCCATATTATGACTCATTTTTAGTTAATTGGGTTATATATGAGTCAAGTGAAAGTTAAATATGAGATAGAAAAGGGTCAAGTGAAGGTTATATATGGGTCAAAAATGGGTCAAGTCAAAGTAAAATATGGGTCAAAAATGGGTCAGTGAATGTAAAACAAAAAAAAAAAAGCCTAAATGGGTCATAAGGAAATCCATTTTAAAGTTTAAACCCTTGGCCTTTTAAAATTTATAAAAATGTTTTTGAATAAAAAAATCGAAATTATAATTATTTTTCATATTTCAATTTTTTTTTTTTTTTTTTTTCTTTTTCTTTATTTTTCTTCATTCCTCACCGGCGGCCGAAGGCGACGGCCGACCGCCGGCCGGCGACAAGCCTCACTAGTCGTGGGCGAGGCCGAGCCTCGTTGAATCTGGGTGAGGCTCGAGCTCGCCGGTGTCGGACGAGGCCTCGCCTTGGCCGATCCGGCGAGATAGAGCCTCGCCGACAACTGCGAGCTTGAGCCTCGCCGGATCTCCGCGAGCTCGGGAGCTCGCCGGATCCGACGAGACTCGACCTCGCCAATGACTCGGCAAAGCCGAGCCTTGCCAAATTTGGCGAGGCTCGAGCTCGCCGGCATCGAGCGAAGGCTCAACTTTGCCGAATCGGCGAGATCGAGCCCCGCCCGACGTCGGCGAGCTCGATCTCGCCTATGGCCGGTCGCCAACCGTCACCGTGGCCTGCCCGGCCAAAGGAGAAGAAAAGAGAAAAGAAAAGAGAAAAGAAAAGAAGAAAAAATAATTAATAAAAAATAAAAATTATATTTTAAAAAATAAAAATTATACTTTAAAAAATAAATGTAATATTTTTAAAAATAAAAAATAAAAAAATTATATTTTTAAAAAGTTATGTTTAAAAAAATTAAAATTTTTATAAATATTTTTAAAAGAATTATAAAAATTTTCCATTAAATTTGTATTGCATAAAAATTGTTAAAAAATTTTGTGTTACATAAAAATGTTTTAACAATAAATAGGTTTTAGCAATATAGGTCGGGTTAGGTTGGGTTGGTCGGGTATGGGTCGGATACAGGTCGGGTCGGGTATGGGTCACTAGATTTACACTACAAGAATATGGGTTAAAATGGGTCAAATATGAGTCGACCCATTTTCGACCTGACCCATACCTGACCCGACGCACCCATTTGCCACTTCTACACCTTCCGGATCTCAGCCCCAATCAACTAGATTACGCTTAGATGCAATAATTAATATCGATTGATTGAGCGTGTGATATCGAGTTAATATGCTACATTATGTAGCTCTCGCTTGCTCAAGATAGGCTGTCTCACGGAACACTTTTGTACGCTATTTTAAAAGTGTGAACTCTAGGGAAAGAGGAGATGGCCTTCGCTTCGCTGATGAGCAAACAGGAGTTACTCTTGACGTTCGTTGAGTTCAAAAGAGTCAATTTTTACATGTGAAGATCAGTTTATCAAGGGCCATTGACAGGGAGCCGATCGCTTTGATCAGTAAGCTTTTGATTTCACTCGCCAGCATTCAATCTTCCCCCCCTTTTGTACTCCAAAGCACCCACCTCATTATTCATCATCCAAACAATCTGTATGGACAATTTTCTTGATTTGTTGCTCGCTTGATTAAGTAAATCAGGCATTTGTGTTGACATCTTGCAGACAAACTCTAGTCAACACCCCTTCGTAATTGGTGTATTAGTGAGGTTTCGAATTGTGGCACACCTCAACATCTCTTGGACAGTATATTTATGTTTCGCTAAAATTAATCTTGTGATGAAAAACTTTTCACCATGTTAAATTAATGACTCGAGTTTGAGTGTTTGCAAAACGCGATTTGTTGGACTAAAAGAGGAAATATAAAAATAAAATAAAAGACGAAAGTTCTTCGCTGCGAAGCCTGAGGATTCCGAATTGAAGGAAATCAATTCGTAGGTTTTGGCATGGAGTCCTCTGCACACGTGAAAAAATAAAAGGAAGCAGGTGGGGCCCAAATGGGCACACACGCAATTCTTCACACGGATTCTCTTTGCACAAGGAAATCCAAACGTGGTGGTGGTGGGCCCAGGTCAAACTTTGACTTGGGCACACATATAAAGACGAATATATTTCCTTCTTTGATGGTGTGTGTGAAGCGGCCGACGACCTACGTAAAAGGAAAAGCTGCACGCCACCGAAGCATTGTTGTTGATCGAAGCACTGTTCTTATTTTGAGTGCCATGGTTTTCTTTGTTTGTAAGAGACATTAATAGGTGCTGGGTGCTTGGCTTTGCGTCTTCGTGTTTCTCATGCGGTAAAGCTTATTTGTGATTTAAATCCAAGAAAGATTGGTGTATTGGGTGTAATTGGGGTTTGGGAAACACCGAGAGAGTGTTTGAGTGACTCGAGTGTGTAATTCCCTTGTATCGCTTGATCTATAGTGAAATTCACTGCTGCTCTTCCCGTGGACGTGGCTTTTTACGACTGAACCACGTAAATCCGGTGTCCGATTTATTTTCTTCTTCTGTCTATATTATTGTTCGATTGCTCGCCCTATAGCAACAATTGGTATCAGAGCCAAGCTTGGCTAAGTTGAAGCGAATCGATGGCGACAGAAGAAGTAAAAGTGAGAATCGACAGATCTGATGGGAAGGATTTAGTTTCTAGAAGATGTAGATTGAAGATTATCTTTATCAAATGAAACTGCACTTGCCCTTATCTAGGGAGAAACCAGAGACGATGAAGCAAGCTGATTGGGATTTGCTAGATAGACGAGCTATGGGTGTTATTCGGTTGATGTTGGCTCGTAACGTTGCGTTTAACATCTTGAAGGAAAAGACCACTGCTGATTTGATGCAAGCCTTGTCGGATATGTACGAGAAGCCCTCTGCGATCAACAAGATCTATTTGATGCGACATCTATTTAATTTGAAGATGATTGAAGGTGCGTCAGTTGCAAATCATATCAATGAGTTCAATGTGATTATTAGTCAATTGAGTTCAGTTGAGATTGACTTTGAAGATGAGGTATGTGCTTTGATTCTGTTATCCTCATTGCCTGATAGTTGGAATACTACTGTTACTGCTGTTAGTAATTCCTCTAGGTTAAAAAGTTTGACGTTTGATGGAGTTCGAGATTTGATTCTGAGCGAGGACATTAATAGAAGAGAATTTGGCGAATCTGTATCTACTGCTTTAGTAGGTGAAAATAGAGGAAGATCTAGAACACGTGTGGGTAATAGTAGTACTAATATGAATAGGCGTCGTCAATCTAGAACTGGTAATGTTGTCTATTGGAACTGTGGCAAGAGGGGGCATCTTAGAAGGGATTGCCTTAAGTTGAAGAATGAGAAGGGTAAGGGGATTATGGTTGATTCTGCAGATAATATTGCAGCTGTAGCAGATAATGCCGATTATCTCTTGTCTATCACTAATGATTCATCGCTTGATGGATGGATTATGGATTTTGGTTGTTCTTTTCATGTCACACCAAATAGAAGTCGATTTATCACTTATCAGTGCACGGGTAATGGTAAAGTCCAGTTAGGGAACAACGCTGAGTGCGATGTTGTGGGTGTTGGTGATATTAAAATCAAAATACATGATGGTATCGTGAGGACATTGACTGGAGTGAGGCATGTTCCAAAATTGAAAAAGACCTTAATTTTCTTGGGTGTCCTAGATTCAACTGGTTTCAGGTATCTTTCATAATGATTTTAGATAGAAAATATCATAGGTAGACAAGAAACTAAAAACCGAACATAGGAATTTTATTGACGAAAAGGCTTGAAAAATACAATCACTTCAACCAAACTGAATGTAAACAAACCATGCCGAAATTTAATCAACAATAAGACACTTACGATAAAAATACACATCGAAATTTAATTGACAACGCGAATCTGGAAATTATAGCTAGAAATTCACTGGAATTTAATTGACATGAGTCTGAAATTGAAAGTACAATATAGAAAATCCTTCAACGAGGGGGAGAAAATGTAATTTAGGTCAAACACCCTCCATCCAAAAATGGCTTGAGAGAAACTGGATCAATTATTAGTGAGTGCACACGGTTCCTCGATAGATCGTCTGGAGCTCCAACTGCATCTCCGTCATGGTACATACAATGCGCCATCCGTGCAAGGTTGAAAGCCATCCGCACAAAAGATTGATTGAAGGTTGAGTCATTGACTAAATATTTGTTCAGCTTCTTCCACGTTGTGTCGATCAGTTTCATAACATATTTGCGAGCCTCTAACTCGGAGACCCCCATTTCTTGCATGTAACACCAGATTGAATTTGCCGTCTCTCCCCTCTCGAGCTCAGCCTATTAGGAACATAATTTTGCCAATTGTTTTAGAAGAAGCTGCTTGAGAAACTATGAATATGTGGACAGAAATTTCAGTTGTTTCGCTACAGAAAAATGTGCCTGTATAAGGTTCATTGGGACACGGAAAAAAAAAAAGGACTGAAGAGAGATGAGAACATGTATACCGATGAGGTAGCGAGATCATTGGTAAGATGGAAAATCATGGATGGCAACCGCAAGAGATCATGGTAATGTTCTAGGGATTCAAGTTCCTCCTTTCTCATGCTTGGACTGGATAAAAAGTAGGCACGAATCAACATGACATGCCCTGATACTGAAATCCACCCATTGTTCAGGTACTCTTCTACTCGTGGGATGATCTTGTTGTGACTCCATCTAGCTTCTTGCAAGAAGGCTTTACACGAATCATACCACTATGAAACAGTAGAAACACCAAATTTCGGTATTACGTAGGAGATTCCTAAAACAAAGATGCATGCATGGTCGATTAAATACAATGTCGAGTCATGTACCGCTTTTGTCAAATACGGGATGACATTTTCCCGAGTCTCCTTGAGAGTGTCGTAAGCCAGTTCGTTCACGCTGTTGTAGAGAGCTAAGAAGCACAACTTCATATAGCCAGGAAGATCTTCCACAGCATTAATGTCCCATCTGAAACCACGAATGATAAAAAGACACTTACGAAATGCGTGATATTATTATCTCCAGGCATGTCGATGAGAGATGGACCTGTGAACAGCGTCTGTGAATAGCTCCAGTTCGTCCAATGTGCCATAAATATCGTACACATCGTCGATGATGACGTTCAGCATGTTCGCTTTGGTCAGCCCTTTCCGACAATTACTGAGTGGATGCTCATCTGCTACTGCGACCGCTGCAAAGAAGCACTCCACTAGTCTATCCCTCGCGAAGTTTAGCTCGTTTGCGAGGCCAACATTATTCCACCATCTGCAGTAAATCAAAGAGTAAAATTTTTAGAGTATGCATTGCTATTTTCTCGAACACATGTCACGCTTTCTAAAGTCTGATTACCTTACAGTCCAACAATTCCACCATCAATCATAGGGTCTATCCTTGTTATTTTGCATACTAACCTTAACGTTTCCTGGAGATCTCCTTGGAGGGTTGATTGCAACGTGTTGAAGTTCGTAGCAGAAAATTTGAGGATTTGATGACTTGTGTATCTACGTCTGCTATAATCGTAGATGAACCTTCGAGCTTCTAACAGCGACATTCTACGGTGCAGGGGACATTCCAATTCATGGTTCACTTTGCCTTGAAGATCTTTGTTGATGTCGCGATTACGGTTTTTGAGATGCTCGATGGTGAATGTTTCAGCCTCGTGCAAAATATCTTCTTCTTCAAAGGCCAAATGGGAGGCTTGGTATAGGCTTAGCATACCTTGGACATCATTCCCAAGGATCTCCATAAAATTGCCACTTCCATCCATGAAAATCTTAAAAACATCTGTTTCCTCGTCGCCAAGATTAGTATATTTGATTAGAAAAAAATACTATCGAGTTGTTCTTTAGTGAATTATCTCTCCTCTAAAATATAGTCATGTGAAGATATGGTGAGGTCCTATGCTGCGAATGTCACCACAGCTAGCGATTGGCATAAAATACTTCAATCTATCATAGCGATTGGAAAATAAGTATCTATTTCTTATGATCATCTTGAACCTTTACATACAAAGTAAGTATAACAAATATTTCAAAAGCATCTTGATCCCACTTTTGAGAATTATTTTTAATCGCTTTATGTCATCCGATTTAGGGTCAAGTACCTTGAGAAACTTCAAAGCCATGCTGTCTAAGAATTCTAAAGCTGAGAGCTGTGCCATGCAGAGACTTTTGTAGGCTCTCATAGACCACATCTGGAGAGAGACATCTGTGAAGAGCTCGCGAAATGTCTTCCTCAAAGTGACGTCCCAATCCTAGGCGTTGAATGTCGTCAACCAGGGCAAATATGGTAATGAGCTCAGCATTTTCGTCATGAAGAGCACCTCTGACTTCTTCCACCATTTGTGCCTTTTCTCTCTGCAGCTCAACCTACATGAGGAAAAGAGAGAGAGAGAGAGAGAGAGAGAGAGTAGTTTTGGAACCCTAGAAAAAGGTTTTGATACTTCAATGAAAGAGGTGGAAATCTTTGATCTTAAGATCCTATTTGTGTCACGAGTAGAACAATGACATTTATTATGGAATTTTTAGAATGAAATAGTGTCAACTTTGCAACAAACGTAAAGAGACGTGAGGATAGAGGGATTCCCCCTTTCCATGGCATGCTTTAGATTTTGTTTGTCTCCATTCTTGTTTGGAAAAAATTCTCTCTATCCTTATTCGGAGAGAGAACCTTCTCTAACCAATATGTTGATTGGTGAATATAAACTTGGACATCAGTCATCTGGCAATTCATCCGTAGAGACATTGTCGGAGGAAACTAGGGATGGAAGATAATGTAAACTCTTAATAAAAGTGATAGATCTTAACAATGAGACCCATGACTTGACAACTACGATGATGTAGAGACCATTAAATCGTATTTCATAGCCACCTTGTTGTTAGAGTGGAGCCTAACATAACGGTACAACACAACCCAATTGAATCGATAGTTTTTTCTAGGATAATTGTCATCTTAATGCTACAAGTTCATTTATGTTTCATTGAGAACATGAGGATAATCAATTATTGAAGTAGACTAATTCCCCCCCTCCCCCAATGCACTGAATTACTCTGTCTAATTGTATCCAAAAACCACACGCAGCCAATAGAAGATTCCTAGATTACTTTGAGTGAAAGACATTGTAATTTGAACATACGATATGTCGTTTTTGAACCAAGCATTTATTCACTTCAATAACCATTAGAATTAAGTTCGAACTACATTGCAAAATTCCTCTTTACCTTTTTTAAACTCTCGCATAAATATCTCTTATAGACAACAAATGGCTAGAGTGTGGATTCTTACCGCCCGACGGGATTGGCGACCTTCATCAGTCACGAGGGACTGAAGGTCATTGTGAGTCCAGATAGATGGCTGATAATTGGCTGATCGTCGTCCTCCTTGAGGTACAGCAGCTTTGGTGCTTGTCGAACGCGGGACATGATGGCTAATCTTCTTGGAGAAAACACTTGGAAGAGAGAAAAGGTGAAGTGCCATCGTTGCTCCTAAGCGAAGAAGTCAGTGCTCGAAAGTCGGTGGCTCGTATGATTGGATATCAGTCCAACATTTATAGAACATCGGACCGATGAAAGTCTTGAGTCTTTCATAAATAATATAACGATCATTATGGTTGCTTCTAAATTAATAAACTAATCAATTTGGCATGCTTAATCGTTTATAACCTAATAACCCAATTGCCACATGATGGAAATTTCACAAAACCGTGGGCTTTTTTGGCCTTTACTAGCAACTCATCGAAGCCATGGAAACTGAAGAAGTGGTTTTCGCTGGTCAATGTCATGTTTAGAACGAGAATGAAAGTTTTCTGATATTTTCTGGGTCACATGTTCAATAATTGATGCTCTCCTGTTTTCAGAAAGATTCCCGAATCGGTTCACGACAAATAGAAGTGAGTTGATGTCTTCTATAGGGCCATCTTCCTCAATTACATAAAGGCAAAAGCCACCAAAACTCAAAAAATACTACTGGGATAGGTTTACTCTAAATTTACTGAGAAAGGTCAACTCTACCTCATTCAAATGCTCAAAAGGAAGATTTTAGTTTTGATCACATCTCATCTGTTAAAAAGAAGTGATTTTGATTTTGATAGTAATCACATATGTATAAATCACTACAGGCCTTTCTATAAACTTCTAATTGTCAAACATATATCTATTATTGTTTGAGGGAGGTATCATGTCTGAGTCCAACTCCTAAAAATACTTACCCTTAATGAAGATCTTTTCCTTCTTTTCTAGGTGTGTCTGAAGAAAGAAGATTAACTAGAAGATCATACTTTTACTAAATAACACTTCCATGCTAATGGTGTATGTGGTGTTTCTCCATTTTTGGCTACCTTAAATAACTTCCCGCCAACCCTACCGCTCTCTTCTATGAAACTTCCTCTTGAAGTCCCATGCGTTGCAGAGACCTCAAGCTAATTCTTTGAAAAATTTGTTTTAGAGATATATGGTGCAAATTTACAAAGTGAGCTTTCATTTATTAACTAAATGAACAAAATTTTACGAGAGACCGTTGACACTTAAATTTTGACTAAATATTTATGATTAAAATGCATAGAAAATTAAAACTATTTAACCCTAATGAAAATGATTTTCGCATCACATCGATATTAATACTATTTGCATCAATCAAGGTTTTTATTTTTTATTTTATTTTCCTTTATTTCGGATAAATAAAAAGTTTAAAAGAAATTAATTTGTTTCTTTCTTTTTTCCCACGTACGGCCCATCGCCCCTCCCCCTTTCCTCCTCCTGCTCCTCCTCCCTCTTTCCTTCCCCGCGGCGCACGTGGGCGGTTCTCCCTTGTCTCCTTCTTTTCCCCTTCCCACGCAACAAGGACAACGTGCTGCGGAAAAAGAAGGAGCAGAGCAGGCGGAAGTAATGACTGAGGAACGCCAGCTCGGCAGGAGGAGGGCGGTCGGCGCGCCGAGATCTCTGAGAGATCTGTGAGCGAGAGAGAGATCTGAGAGAGGGTGAGCTCGGAGAGAGTCAGAAAGAGAGGCCGCCGGTGACCACCGCGCCGACGAGCCGCCGCCGTACCGAGTGAGCCGAACCGTGACCCCCTTAACCTCTGTTTTTGCCTTGTTTTGGACATGCAGGGCCGAAGCTCGCGGCCCCCCGGTTGTGCGAACTCCGGTCCCTTCTCTGTTATTTTCGGCTGCTGTGGTGTCGCTGTTTGTCCGGCGAAGGTTTCGACTTTGGTCTGAGCCCCAATGGAGCCAAGATCCGACGTTTCGGCAGTGTGCTCTACCCGTTCGACAGAATGCCGGAGCTAGATCCAGTTTTTGCGTGTTCATTTTGAACGATTTCGAGTGGTCCGGACACCATCTCGGCCGGTCGAGAAGCCTCGGTGACGCTCCACGCTCGCGGACGTCGGCCGTTTGGCCGTTTCGACGCGTCCCCACCGCCCCCCACTACAGTTTCGGCGCCGCCCGTCTCGACCATCGCCGTCGACGCCGCAAGGAGCAGGGAGAGAGGCGCTTGGGTTGCAAAAGGGAAAAGAAAAGTAGAAAAATCGAAAAAAAAAAAAAAAAAAAAAAAAAAAGGATAAGAAAAGGGGATGGGCAGCAATTTTACAGAAGCGAAATGGTGATTTTCTTGTGTTTCGGTCGATGAAGTATAAATAGTGGGGCTACTCTCTTCTCTAGTCTGACCACGCGCAGAAAGAGAAAGAAGAGAGGAGTAAGGAAAAGACAAAAGATGTAAAAATGGGGGCAAATCGCGCGCGCGTTGTTCGGGTTGGGGAAGCGCGACCCGGTAATCGGGCCAGCGCCCCGGGTCTGACCGATCCGAATCGGTATATTTTCATTTTATTTCCTTTTACAAAAAATAAGAAAAATGCAAAAATATTTTGCATTCTAAAAAAAAATCAGAAAAAGCTTGTAAATAGTCTTTGAATGTTTTTTTCTTTAAAATTTGTGAAAACACTTAACGGAAAATTCAAAAAAAAAAAAAGAAACTCATGTTTAAGTTTTTGGAAGTAAATATTGGCTTTTTCAATTGTGCCCTTATGATGTGGTTAGAAATGGAATCCTAGAATTCATGATTGGTGAAATGCTTTATTTAATTTTAAATAAGATAAAGTATCGAAAAGGCATTAGTAATTAATTAGTATAATCAAGTCTCGATCTTAATTTTTTTGATTACGCAGAAGTGAAGTGTCTCTTCCAATATTTCATTTGGATTTTTAATTGTCCTACTCCAAATCAACTAATAACGACTCCTATTTGAAATTGACTTATAAGTCAAAAACTCAAATCAAAAATCGTGAATTAATGGGCTTAGGAGAGTTCAAACTAAACTTAATACTTAGCACTAGCCATTTGCCTCTGTTTGTGCCCGCACGTAAGGGCACCAAAAAGGAGGTCGTGACAAGAACATATGAATCATGTGTCGCTAGGGACCAAACGTTTTGTGAGCCCAAGTTGGTTGGTACTTGGCCGATCGTTGTCCTCCTTGAGGAACAGCAATTTTGTTGCTTGTCGAACGAGGGACCTGATTCTTTATCTTCTTGGAGAAAACATCAAGAGCAAAATAAAGTGGAAGTGCCATTATTTCATCAAAGTGAAGAGAACAGCATGAGAGAGAAAGACCAAAACATCAGTGTCGCAACCTAACCTCAGGAGGAGGGAGTAGGTTTAGAGATAGTGTCTAAATGATGGGCCTAAGGCTCATGATTAGGCGCGGTCTCTCATAAGCTTATACCTCGCGTGACATTTAGGTATTTTTAAATATTTTTGCAATAAAGAGTCGCCACTAGCCTATTGGAATCGGCTAGAAATCAAGTGAGGCATGGGAGTGTACTTCGCTTCCTACACAACCAGAAAATTTAGGGTTGGGGACTTGATTATATTAATTAATTAATTAATTAATATCCTTTCGGTACCTAATCTTATTCATTTTAAAATAAAATATTTTTGTCAAGCAGCTTGGATTGATTTTACACCTATTCACTAACATATGAGATGATCATGCGGGCACGCAATCATTAAAATAATAATCATAGCTACCAAAATCATAATTGCAGTAAAATTAAACATGTGCAATTAAACATAATTCGATATGCAAATTAAACGTACGACATAATCAATGTGTAAGTAAATAAAGGCTTAATTATACTGAAAAGGACAAACATGGCAATTTCAAGCAAACCCTACATTTTTTAATTTTCAAAAATTTTTAAATATTTTAAAATTTTAAAATTTTAAAATTTTATTTTTATTATTTTTTCATTAAAAAATAGGCCATGCCAGGTCGAATCCGGTCTGACCCGACCCGTGTTCGGCCCGATCAGCGCGAATCTCCGACCGAACCCGGGTTCTGTCCAATTGGGGGCGGGCCGATTAGCCCGCCCGAGGGGGCCAGGCCCGACCACGGTTGGTGGGGCCTCTGCCCAATTGTGGGTTGGGCCCAATCGATGGGCCCAACCCCCTCGCAAAAGGGCTCCCTCCACAGGCCCACGACCCAGACCAACTCTAGGCCGCCGGCCTGCGGGGCGAGAGAGAGGCCAAACGGGCCAGACCGGTGATCTGGCCCGTTTTGGCCTGCCCTGCCCCCTCCTCTGGTCCACGACCAAAAAGGGGCGATGCATTGCAGCCTGGGCAGTTCTCCCGCTGGGGCACGACGGCACCTCCTCGGTTGGGGCGGAGGACGATGCTCGTCCTTCGGCCAGGCGACGGCATCCACTCTGGCAACCTAACAACCCCGTGGGAGCTGCAGGAAGAGGGGCGGAAAGAGGCTTCGGTTGGGAATTTTAGCGAGCAGGTGGGGGGCACTCGGGAACCGGGGGCTTCGACATCAGTCGAGGCCCAAGCGCAAGTCAAAACCACTGAGGACGCACACCAGAGCAACAACAAACACAGCGGGGGATGGGTGGTGGCCAGAGCTCACTCGAAACGGTCGAGGGAGCTCCGGCCAGCTTCGTGCAACACACGCACACCAGGTGTTTGGCGAAATGCTCACCTGGGTTCCGAGGAAGACGGCGGCTACCGGCGGCTAGACGTTCCGGGG
The DNA here is from genome assembly GCA_014182555.1 of Eucalyptus erythrocorys. Taxonomy (NCBI): domain Eukaryota; kingdom Viridiplantae; phylum Streptophyta; class Magnoliopsida; order Myrtales; family Myrtaceae; genus Eucalyptus; species Eucalyptus erythrocorys. The sequence continues at coordinate 11,121,601 of CM024607.1, forward strand.
GGTCCTCGGCTCCTTGGCTCACCTCCACGAGTCCTCTTCTCCTGCTTTTCTCTCCAGTTTCGCTCTCCCTCCCTTTCCGTTCTCTCTCGGCTCTCTCCCTCCGTTTTTCCTTCTTCCTTCGCTTTTTCTTTTTCACCCCCCCTTCTGTTCTTCCCGTGCTGTCTTTTTCCCTCTGCTGCGCCCGCTTTTGCTGCGGGTTTTTCCTCTGCCCTATGTTTCCGCCGTCTGCCCTATGTGCTTTATCTATCATCAATAAATGGGAAAGCATAGGGTAAGCAACTGTCGAGGCTGGTTTGTCTCTTTTCTCTTATTTTTGATCTGGTATGGTGTAACATCTGCAATATAGCATCACGTTGGAGATGTTGAAAGCAAGACAGAAGCCCTTAAGCCGATGCTTTTGAACATGGGACCGGCAATCTCAGCTATAGAACGTCTTCCGGTGTGCCCTAGTTCGTGCCTCGTGGAACTCCAAGAAAAACCTATTTTTTCATAGAAAGTCATGAGTATATGTACAGATTAGACTAATCACGTACCAAATTACAAGCTTCCATTTCAATTTCACACATTTTCATCCTCTTTTTCAATTGTTAGATTTAAGATAGAAAATGACAAATGTAAATTGGAATAGACAAACTCGAGCCTCTAGCACTCGAGAAAAGGCTACCAAATATTGCGTTACTAAAATTCAACTAGCACAAATTTAGATGATTATTATATGACTATTTCCCTAAAATTTATCCTGCAACGAAATATCTTTCATCGAAAGTCATTTTTTGGCTTTTAGTCAAATGAAAGAGGTTCTATGACAACTCCAGAAAGCGAATAAACAACTTTACTTCGAACCAAATTATACAAATATAAACCATACTGGAATTAAATCAATGATGAAGCTTGAAAAGTACAACTATTATAAACAAATTTAATCCATCTAGTCTAGATATGGCTTTCTCTATATAGGCTTGATGTTTTCAACATGGAAGCCTAGGCGTTGCATTGCTTGATCCACTAACAACTAGCCTGACGTTCCACGCCAATGGTGCATCTGGTGTTTCTCCATTTTCTCTTATTTTTGGTCTGGTATGGTATAGCATCTGCGATATAGAAATGACATTGGAGATGTTGGAAGCAAGACAGAAGCCCTTAAGCAGATGCCTCTGAACATGTGAACGGCAATCTCACCTATAGATGGTCTTCTAGTGTGCCCTAGTTCGTGCTTCGTGGATCTTCAAGAAAAACCTTTTATTTCGTGGAAAATCAGTGTATGTACATATTAGACTAGGGACGTAGTAAATTACAAGCTCTATTTTAATTTCACAAACTTTCATCCCCTTTTCCAATTGTCAAATTTATGATAGAAAATGACAAATGCAAATTAGAATAGACAAACTCGAGCCTCTAGCACTTGAAAAAAGGGTAACAAGTATTGCGTTACTAAAATTCAACTAGCACAAATAGACAAAACTTCCTCCATTCTTATTGGAGAAAACCTCCTCCATTCGATATTCAGACCGGTGGATACAAACAAGAACATCACCATATTTATGTGTAGTCATATTTACATTCCAATGATGGCCCGAACTTCCAATTCATCCATCAAAAACATTATAAGGGGAAATTAAGTATAGAGGAAAATATGACCCATCAATAAAAGTGATAAAATATTGATTATGAGACCACATGCATTGGACAAGGGACGACAATCTTCCCTGAACCCCTTTAGAGTGTCACGAGCCAATGTCATTTTGTTATTGTGGAAAGATCTTCCACGGCATTGACATCCCGTCTAAAAGAAAAACACAAATCAGAAGTCGAAACTTCAACGGTTGAGATGTGTGGATATTGCTTTTCCAAGTAAATCAATGTTTGTGAATAGCTCCAATTCATCCAACGCGATGCGAATATCGTGCACATCATCAATGACAGTTATCGACTTGTTCACTTTGGTTAACCCTTGACAGAAGTTCGGGAGGGGCTCATCTATCACCATAGGCCATTGGCTTATCCCTCATGAAGTTCAACTTGTTTGCGAGGCTAACATTATTCCGCCATCTACAATAATTTAATAGTAAAACTTTAGAGCTGCCTCACAATTTTCCACTTGCCTTTGGTAATCCGGATAGTCCAAATGAGGGGAAAATTACCAAAAAAGTCGTTAACCAATTGCCATTTTTCCAATTTAGTCATAAACCTTTTTTTTTAACCATTTCAGTCCTAAACCTTTTTGCAATTATGTCAATTTAATCCATCCAACCAAATTTGATCGACTAGCAGACAATTTTTTGATAATATTTTATTCTTTTAATTTGTTACTTAATTTTTTATTCTTTTATTCTTTTTCCTTTTTTTTTTTCTCTCTTATTTTTCCTTCCTCCCTTCTTCTTCCTCTTTCTCCAACAACCAACCAAAGGAGAGGGTTGGTGGCCAATGGCGAGCCCTTGTCGGATTTGGTAAGAGCTTGTCTTGCCCAACAACAACAAGGCCGACCTCACCCAGATTTGACAAGGCAAGTCCTAGGGATCAACGAGGTCGGCCTCACATGGTTTGGCTATCTCAAAACTTCCAAGAAATCCTTCACATGACGGAGGAGACAAATCGAAGTGCATCAATGACGATATCATAGAGACCATCTTCTTCTCCTCCAATTGATGGTGGGTGATTCTCCCTTTGACGTGCACACCAACCAACGGGCTCTCTCTTTTTCTCTGATTTGCTAGCCATCAGGGGTGTTGTTCGTTGCCTGGATCCAACGAGGCACCCTCGCTGGATCTAGGTAAGGTTGACCTCGTTATCACTGGGCGAGACAAGCCCACACCAAATTGGGTGGGAGCTCGCCTCTGGCCAGCAATCAGCCCTCCCCCCTAGCCAGTCACCAAAGCAAGAGGAAGGAGGAGGGAGGAAGAAAAAAAGAGAGAAAAAAATTCACAAAAAATATAAAAATAAAATAAAATATCATTAAAAAATTATCCGCCAAGGCTAGCCAAAGATCCACATCAGTGTCAGCAAACCAAATTTAGCCGGATGGACCGAATTGGCAAAATTACAAAAGATTTAGGATTGAATTATCAAAAAATAAGGTTTAGAATTGAACTAAAAAAATTTTATAACTTTTTGGTAATTTTCCTTTCATATAAGATAGCAAATTATTCTATCTAGTGTCTGGTGACATCCTCCTCTAGATCGGATAATCTCGGAGTGAATGTGGTTATGGGTTCAGCAGTTTCGTCATCAAGGGCACCTCCGACTTTCTCTTCCAACATCTCTGCCTTTTTCTCTCTGTAGCTCAATCTACATTAGAATGAAGAAAATCCATAGCTTAGTTTTTGAATCCTAGGAAAAAGCCAAGAAAAATAATTCAAAGGAAGAGGTCAAAATCTTCAATCTTAGGGTCCCATCTATGTCGCGTGCGTGGAATTATGATATCTAAGATTGACTTTTCATGTGATGCTTGGGATTTTGTTTGATTTATATCACTGGCTAATCACAAATAACAAAGGATTGTACCTTTCTCTATTCTCGTTAGGATAAAACTTCTCCATCCTTGTTGGGAGAAAACCTCCTCCATTCAATATTCAGGCCGGTGGATATAAGCAAGAGCATCACCATATTTATGTGTAGTCATATCTACATTCCAGTGATGGCCCCAACTTCCAATACATCCATCAAAAACATGATAAAAGAGGAAACTAGGTATGGAGGAAAATATGACCCATTAATAAAAGTGATAAAATATTGATTATGAGACCACATGAATTAGCAATCACGGCAATGGAGAGATTGTCGAATCGAATTTCTTAGTCATCAAGTTATCAGAGTGATGCCTAACATAAAGGTGTGGCACTACCAAGTTTGATCGACGGTTTGTTTTAGGATAATTATCATCTCTAATTCCAAAATTTCATCTGTGTTTTCTTGAGAACGTGAGGATAATTGAATTTTCAATTAGACTAATTCCCCACTAATACACCAAACCGCCCCGTCCATCCATGTACCTATGCTAATGCTCCACCCACAAGAGGCAGATGTAGAATCCAAGGCTTGTTTGAGCAGAAGACGTTATGGTTCGAATACAAGATGCCTTGAATCCGAACCCAGCGTTTAACCATTCGTCTAAACAAGAGTTAAGTTCGTGCCAAATTGCGAATATTGTCTTTATTTCTTTTTAACTTTAGCATAAATGTCTCGTGTAACGAGAGGGTGTTTTACTGCCCAACGGGATTGGCGACCTCCGTCAGCCACAAGAGACTGAAGGTAATTGTAAGTCCAGACGGTTGGCTGATAATGGGCCCATCTCCGTCCTCCTTGAGTATCATAGACTTGCGTGTTCACTGAAAAATGGACTCGACCATTAGCCGTCAGAGAGGAAAGCTTCGGACGATAAGGCGTGACAAAAAAAGATGGAGTGCCATTAATCGCGCTAACTGGACTAAAGCCAATCCTACATAAAGTGAAAACTCAGTGATCAGTGCGCGCCCACGCTAGCATGAACAGTCCCCTATTTATACATAATTTTTTTGTTATTATTTACTAGGACATGATGCTAGAATATGCTGATAGATTTTCGACTTCAAGCGATCCTCGCTGTTGTCGTGGTGGACCACATACTCTCGCCCTATCATTTTTCTATGTAAGCTCAATCACATGTTGCTAGATCGTCTCTCGTCAAATCTCTGTCTGTGTGTGCTCAATCATACGATGCTGGATTCGTCTCTCGTCCACTCACTGGTCTCTTTGATTGGCGCGCGTGAAGTTGTGTCGTTCTTGTGATGTCATATCGACAGTCCTTTCGCTTGGGCTTGCCGGCCTTATCACAGGGATTAGATCCTCCGAAAGATCGGGACTATTGACGGCCTTGCGCCCATCCACTTTGCTAGATCGATAAACCAATCAACCATCCTCGTTATGTTGGGTGCAGATTATGCACAACCCAAGATCTCCATAACCAAAACAAGAACATGCAATTGTAAATAGAGAGATTGACGCACCTAATTTAGGATCCATCGTTCTTGAGCGGGAAGCGGAAACATAATGTTCCTTACGCAAATCCTTCTCCTCTATTACCCTCCGAATCACTGACTCAATGAGGCGGCCCCTCATGATTGGCGTTAGAATAGCGCCCAGGGTGAGATATGTGAGATTAGGGCTGAGAAAAGACTTGAAGACTATTTATAGAGTTTAAATGGTCCCCCTCATTATGGGTTAGGCTCAACTCGGCCCACACTAAATCCCCATATTAGACTAATTAAGAAACCTTCTATCTCACCTAAGACCAAATCCCGTAAAACGGTAAACGTTAAACGGTAAATAACGATGTCAATTAATTTAGTCCACATTAGAGGAAAACTCTTACATTCTCCCACTTGGACTATATTAACTGAAATTGTATTGTATGTGCGCACATTGGTCCAGAGATAATTCTTAATAGTCAATCATATCCCATGAAAGTCTCCAACACCGAATCATGGCGGTAATTGCATGTATACACACAGAGCCTTCCATGGTCACAAGTGCTTTCAACTTTATTGATATGGATTAAATATGGTAATGTGACAAATGGCTAACATCTCTCATAGAGAGATCCATTTGTCAGTCACCATTCTCTTACTTAGGCGACACAAAAGTTTGTGTTACAAGAAAATGAAATTATGGTTCTAATGAACCCACATATGTCTTGTCCTTATGGTCAACCTTTCTTTATGTATCACAAGAACATATGCATGAATTACCCCTAACCTTCACTCAAGGTAATACCTTGAGAATTTTAACAATATAGTATTGAATAACAAACCATTCAAAAATATAGTATTGAATGCAAAAGTTGAAATATATATATATATATATATATATATATATATATATATCAAAACGTTACTAAATTGTAACAAACGCAGATATAAAATTTATTTAAGAAAAATAAAATATAACTCCCACTAAATGACAACATCCCAAGATACTCCTAGGCCCATACTAATAACATGTCGATCAAATATACATGGGCGTAGGCCTTTAGTTAGTGGATCTGCAATCATATCATCTGTAGAAACATAATCTACAACAACGTCACCATTCTGCACTGATTCCTTTATAGTCAAAAACTTGACCTCCATGTGTTTAGACCCCTTGAGATTTCTGTTGTTGTTAATAAACAACACTGCAGAATTATTGTCACAATGTAACTGTATGGGCCTATCCACAAAATCAAAAACTGATAACTCCCTAATGAGGTTCCGGAGCCAAATAGCTTGCGTAGCAGTTGAAAAACATGCTATGAACTCTGCTTGCATGGTAGAAGAAGATATGGATTTCTGTTTCTCGCTTTTCCATGATACTGCACCTCCTGCCAACATAAATATGTATCATGTTGTTGACTTCTTATCATCTTGACAACCAGCAAAATCTGCATCAGAATATCCTACTAGTTGCAAGTCAGGAACATGTCTATAAATCAACATATAATCCCTTGTTCTCTTCAAGTACCTTAAAATCTTATTGGCAACAACCCAGTGATCGCGTCATGGGTTTGATTGATATCTGCCTAGAAGCCCAACTGCAAAAGCAATATCTGGCCTAGTGCAAACTTGAGCATACATAATACTTCCAAGCACACCAGCATAAGGTACATTCTTCATTTAAGCTTTCTCAAAATCTGAATCAGGGCATTGTGAAAGACTCAATTTATCACCTTTAATAACAGGAGCAATTCCTGGTTTGCAATCTTGCATATTGAATCTTTCCAAAATGCGATCAATATATGCCCTCTGAGATAAACCCAATGAACGGCATGAGCGATCCCTATGAATCTCAATACCAAGAACAAAAGACGCCTCACCAAGGTCCTTCATATCAAAATTTTTCGATAACATCCACTTTATCTCATGCAGTAAACCAATGTCACTACTTGCAAGCAAGATATCATCCACATAAAGTACGAGAAAAATATATTTCCTCCCATTGACCTTGGTGTATATGCACTGATCTACTCTGTTCTCAATAAATCCAAATGAAGTGACAACACTATGAAATTTGAAATACCATTGTCTAGAAGCTTGTTTAAGGCCATAAATAGATTTCTTCAATCTACAAACAAGCTTGCCTGAATCATCATCTGTAAAACCTTCAGGTTGCACCATATAAACCTCCTCATTAAGGTCTCCATTAAGAAATGCGGTCTTAACATCCATTTGGTGTAGCTCCATATCGAAATGAGCTACTAATGCCAAGATCACTCTGAAGGAATCTTTAGAAGAAACTGGAGAAAATGTTGCTTCATAATCTATTTCTTCTCTTTGAGTGAAACCCTTAGCCACCGATCGGCCTTAAACTTTTCAATCTTTCCTTTAGAATCCTTTTTAGTCTTGAATACCCATTTGCAGCCAATAGGTTTGCAACCTTCGAGCAATTCAACAAGCTCCCAAACATCATTATGTTTCATAGATTGCATCTCATCTTTCATCGCATCTAGCCACAAATCTGATTGAGGACATGAGATAGCATCCATATAAGTGACCGGATCAACAACACAGCCAATATCATAATCATGCTCTCCTAGGTAGACCACATAGTCTGGTGGTATAGTAGAACGTCTATCCCTAGTAGATCTTCTGAGTGGAGCAACTCCAACCTCATTCTGAATTTGAGGAGCTTGAGGAATTTCAACAGGAACTATCTCAACAACAGGATCTTGAGCCACAACAGGTTCATTTTGTGGAGCAAGAGGTTCCAAAATTGTCTGCATAAGATGAGATGATGATCCAGTAAACCCCACCATACTATCATCTTCAATAGTTTGTGAACAGCTACCCTTTTCAGCTACATCAAATTCCAGAAATTTTGCAATCTGAGATTCCACAATTCTTGTACCTCCATTGGGGTTATAAAACCGATACCCCTTTGAATGATCTGAGTAAGACATGAAATAACATCGTGTAGTTTTGGAATCCAGCTTATTCAATGTAGGATTATATAACTTCACATTTGCTAGACATCCCCAAACTCTAAGATGATTCAAACTAGGCTTACGTCCAGTCCACAACTGAAAATGAGTCAATAGAACTGCTTTAGTAGGAACACGATTTAAAATATAAAGAGCTGTTTTTAAAGCCTCACCCACATAGAAAAGTAGGCAAATTGGTCCTACTAATCATACTTCTCATCATGTCCATAAGAGTACGATTGCGCCTTTCAGCTACGCCATTTTGTTCAGGACTTCCAGGCATAGTAAACTGACCTACTATCCCAGAATCCTCTAAATATTTGGCAAACGGCCCTTTAAGTTGTCCAACGTCAACGTGCCTACCAAAATACTCACCACCACGATAAGATCTGACAATCTTTATGACTTTTCCCAACTGTTTTTCCACTTCAATCCAAAAAATCTTGAATTTGTCAAGAGACTCGGACTTTTCTTTAATCAAATATAAATATCCATATCGAGAATAGTCATCAATAAATGTGATGAAATAAAAATTTCTGCATAAAGTTGCCGTGTATGGTCCACTAATATCAGTGTGAATAATCTCCAACAAGTCAGAACTTCGTACGGCTGATTTCTTCTTTATTTTCGTCATCTTACATCTACAACAGTCTATGCAAGTCTCTTGATCACCTTTAAGAGTAGGCAAGATGTCAGTCTTTACAAGCCTTTCTACTCTTTCTTTAGAGATGTGACCAAGTCGTTTATGCCACAATGCATAAGACTGTTCCTTAGGTAGAGGCCTTTTGGAAACACCTTTTTCAGCTGAATAAGCAACATACATGTCCTTGGGAGATAAACTCAATTGATATAATCTATTGGATAAATTGCAACACCCAATCTTATTGGAATCATAAAAGATGGCAATAACATTACTCTTTATCTCAAAAGAGTATCCACACATGTCCAAACAAGGCACAGAAACTAAATTCTACCTAAATGAAGGTACGTAAAAAGTGTTTCTTAACATCATCCTAAAACCATAATCCAAAACCAAAACGACATCTCCCACGAACTCGACGTCAACTCCAATGCTATTTCCAATAGTGAGCTTTGATTCATCCTGATTTGGCGTCCTTCTGTTTATAAACCCCTGTATGGTAAATGCAACATGATTAGTTGCACCACTATCTAGCCACCACGAATTAGTGGGAACTTCAGATAGATTGGATTCATAAACTAATGCCAAAGAATCATTACCTTTAGGCTCACTTTTCTTGTTTTTCTTAGACAACCAATTCTTAAACCTTTTACAGTCCTTCTTTACATGTCCTCTCTCCATGCAAAAGTAGCAAAAAACACCCCTCTTCCTAGGGAATGTTTTCTTAGGACCCAAACTATTAGAAGGACCAACAATGTTAGAAGGACCAACACCTTCAGAATTTCCTTTACTATTAGAAGGTCCAGCTGCATCAGAATTTCTCTTCCGAATATAATTCTTCACACTCTTACCCTTATCAGTGGCAGAACTTGAAGTATAAAGAGCAATATGCCATTTGTCTTTCTTCAATTTCCCTTCCTCTGCCACCACCCTAGAAATCAATTCATTAACTGACCAGGCTTCATCTTGGGAACTATAATTAGTTTTGATAATCCCAAAATCAGGAGGAAGAGTATTTAAAGCTTGATGCACAATACAGGTAGTGGGAATGGCAACATTGAGAGCCTGAAGCTTGGTCTGCAAATCAACCATCCTCAGAATATAATCTCTTACCCCACTAGAATCATCATACTTCATAGTAAACAGTGTATGAATGTGTGTCCCTATCTCAGCATTAGATGACACACGGTACCTAGCCACCAAGGTTTCCATCATTTGTCTAGCAGTGCAGTTTGCAGGCAAATCACTTTTCAAGTGTTCCTGAATTGAACGCTTCATAGACAGCAAGCAAATTCTATTGCTCTTTTCCCCGAAAGTAAAGTGTGCTTTCGATCCTCTCGTACTTTTAGCGAAATGGCTGCGGTCGATCAGCAGTAAGAGCCAAATGAACATCTGTCATCTCCATAGCAAACAGAAAATCCTCTTTCCATTTCTTAAAGTTGAAACCAGTAAGAACCTCAATAGTGACGGAGTTACCGTTTACAGAAAAGGTGACTGAAAGACAGCAGTATATAACAATTAGCATCATGTGAGTATTGTGTACACAAGTACACATCCAGAGAGTTACATGCAAAATCATATAATCACCTTTCGGCAGAATATATGACATGCAATTGTACACACTCCCCACATGATAGTAGTCATGAGAATATATTCCAATTTTCGTGAATTCATCACCTTTGGGCAAATGAACCACTAAGACTAGTCAATCCTCCACCACATCATCATGTATCCCTCCATGAACTAATACACAATCACCTCCTTTGGGAGTATGACCATGTATTAGACCAAGAGACATCCCAAACAACATACGAGACCGAAATTTCTTAAACTCAATCAAGTGTGCCACTTTGGCGGTCACAACTCAATTGAATTCTTGAAACTCTCTCATATCAGGGATATATTTACATCTCACATGCACCATATAAATGTGATTTTAACTTTAGTGATAGGGGCACATATCACTCAAATCACATATCATGCTAATTAAACTGCCTTATACATTAATAAAATAGCATACCTGTAACCCAGCACTTGTATTTCCAAAATCACAGAAAAATACAAGAAAAATATGCAAAAAATCCATTCAAAATACACGTATTTAGGGTTTTATATGCAATTTCACATCAATAGAATCATCAAACATATAAAATAAATATACCACAAGATAGGAAATCACAATACAAATCCAACGCCACCAACCATGCGCCAAACAGAGGTCCCACGCGCCCGCACGCGCCACCTGAGTGCGTGGCGCGTGGGACTCACGCGCCTGACGTAGAGTCGGCCAGAAGTTGGTCCAACCGGTAACGGTCTGACCGGTTTCCCGGTCCAACTATCCGGTCCAGCCACCCGGTCGGACTGGCTGACCGGATCGATCAACCGTTGATCGGGTCGGGTCGGTTAACGGCTCGGGTCAGACCCAAGGTCGGGTCGGTCGCCGGGTCGGGTCGGGTCGGGTCAAACACCGTGTCGGGTCGGTGACGTCATCGAGCATTGTGCTGACGTCATTGGGTCGGTCACCTCTAGGTCAGGTCGATGATGTCATCGGGTCGGGTGATGACGTCATCGGGTCGGACCCGGTTCGCTGACGTCATCGTGACGTCAGCAGTCACGTGCGGCTCACGCATCGGGTCGAACCCGGGTCACTGATGTCATGCTGACGTCAATGGCCGCGTGCAGCGCACTCCCCGCGCGTGGAGGCGCGTGACCGCGCGTGGGCGCATGCTCGACGCCCCCAGCAGCGCGTGGCCACGCGTGGGGGCGCATGCAGCGTTCCTCGGCGACGCACCGCCGACGATTTTCACCGTCTCGTCGAGCCAAGTCCCAATTTGCAATTTAATTTGATTTTTATTAAATTTAAAATCTTGAAAATCGCAAATTAGGGCAAGATTCATACTAATTAGGGCAAATTAGTATGATTTAGGGCAAATTCGTACAGATTAGGGTAAAACAAATTGCATTCAAGTTCTAGGGTTATGGAGGCTCTGATATCACATGTTGGGTGCAGATTATGCACCACCCAAGATCTACATAACCAAAACAAAAACATGCAATTGTAAATAGAAAGATTGACGCACCTGATTTAGGATCCATCATTCTTGAGCGGAAGCGGAAACACAATGTTCCTTGCACAAATCTTTCTCCTCTATTACCCTTCGAATCACTGGCTCAATGAGGCGGCCCCTCACGATTGGCGTTAGAATAGCACCCCTTAGGTGAGGATATTTGAGATTAGGGCTAGAGGAGAGACTTGAGCACTATTTATAGAGTTTCCAGCCAGTCCCCCTCATTACAGGCCAGGCTCAACTCGGCTCACACTAGCCAGTCCCATATTAGACTAATTAAGAAACCTTCTATCTCACCTAAGACCAAATCCAGTAAAACGGTAAACGTTAAACGGTAAATAACAATGTCAATTAATTTAGTCCACGTTAGAGGAAAACTCTTACACGTTATTCCCTTGAATCTCTTAACAAGCTAGGCAAATCACGTCAATTTCCTTTTCGGGTTCATATGAAAATCAGTGCGGTCCTTACTTTCTTCAAGTGCCGAATAAAATCCTCATGACACACTAAGAGGGCTCCCATTGCTGATACTAGATAAGTCTGAAACGAGTATTTTTTGGACTCAAACTCGACACATGGAGGTGGAGTTGCAATGACACCTCCAAACACACCTCCATTAATGGGGAAACTGAACCGTCACCTTCCAGATCTCAGCCCCGACCAACTAAATTACGCTTAGATGCAATAATTAATATCGATTGATTGAGCGCGTGATATTGAGTTAATATGCTACATTATATAGCTCTCGCTCGCTCGAGATAGGCTGTGTTATGAAAGACTTTTGTACGCTATTTTGAAAATGTGAACTCCAGGGAAAGAGGAGATGGCCTTCGCTTCGTCGATGAGCAAACAGGAGTTACTCTTAATGTTTGTTGAGTTCAAAAGAGTCAATTTTTACTTGTGAAGATCAATTTATCAAGGGCCATTGACAGGGAGCGATCGCTTTGATAGGTAAGCCTTTGATTTCACTCGCCAGCATTCAATCTTCACCCCCTTTTGTACTCCAAAGCACCCACCTCATTATTCGTCGTCCAAACAATCTGTATGGACAATTTTCTTGATTTGTTGGTCGCTTGATCAAGTGAATCAGGCAGTATCACTCTTTCGAATCTTATCCACGTATGCCATTTGTGTTGACATCATGCAGACAAACTCTAGGCAACGCCCCTTCATAATTGGTGTACTAGTGGGGTTTCGAATTGTGGCACCGCGACATCTCTTGGACTGTACATTTATGGCTAAAATTAATCTCGGGATGAAAAACTTTTCACTGAAAGTCATTCTTCATTTTTAGTAGAGGAGACAGGTTTCATGATGATTTCAGATAGAAAATATCATAGGTAGACAAGAAACAACAAATTGAACATAGGAATTTTATTGATGAAAAGGCTTGAAAAATACAATTACTTCAACCAAACCGAATGTAAACAAATCATACCGAAATTTAATCAACAATGTGACACTTAGGATAAAAATACACATCAAAATTTAATCGACAACGCAGATCTGGAAATTATAGCTAAAAAACTCACTAGAATTTAATTGACATGAGTCTGAAATGGAAAGTACGATAGAAAAAATCCTTCAACGAGGGGGAGGAAATGTAATTTAGGTCAAAATCCCTCCATCCCAACATGGCTCGAGAGAAACTGGATCAATTATTAGGGAGTGCACACGGTTCCTCGATAGATCGTCTGGAGCTCCAACTGCATCTCCGTCATGGTACGCACAATGCGCCATCCGTGCAAGGTTGAAAGCCATCCGCACAAAAGATTGATTGAAGGTGGAGTCATTAACTAGATATTTGTTCAGCTTCTTCCACATTGTGTCGATCAGTTTTATAACGTATTTGCGAGCCTCTAACACGGAGACCCCCATTTCTTGAATGTAACACCAAATTGAATTTGTCGTCCCTCCCCTCTCGAGCTCCGCCTATTAGGAACATGGTTTTGCCAATTGTTTTAGAAGAAGCTGCTTGAGAAATTATGAATATGTGGACAGAAATTTCAGTTCTTTCTGTTATAATATTATAATATGTAATATATTTATATTATTCTAAATATGATCCCACTTATTGGTATTCCCAATAAATCCCGATGTTATTGCCAAATTTATCACCCATGTGTATTTCGTGATATTTGCCCATTAATATGTTACCATAACGGTCTTGATGGAAGATATCGGTAACGTAATAAACGGTATATAAACGTCAGGTCGTCTAGTTCAAACCCTATCACTACAAAAAAACACACCATCAAGTTTGAGGGGTATTGGCTAGTAGAACAGGATGTACAGTTCTCCATATTGCAGATCGATCGTGCTGTGTGGATCCATCAAAGGTTTTGAGGCTTTCCGCTTTTGCAGATTTCATCAATGGCTGGAAGTATGTTGATCTTTACATTTCCACAAATTGATCCCGAATTCTATATGAATTTATCTGTGAATGATAAATTGGGACATCAAGTTTTAGTTTATATTTATTCTAACAATTGGTATCAGAGCATGTTTATAATCTCTGTCTTGGTGAAATTTTTGGAATTTATTTTCATTGAATTATATGTGAGTAAATTCCGTGTTATATATGGCTTTGATCGGAACTTAGAATTCCGATCAAATTCGGGTGACCACCACACAATGATGGATTTGCATGATCACACCGCTATTAGGAAGAAAAACCCTTAATTTTTCGGTATATTACTGATCGTCGGAGGTTAATCGAGCGGTGAATTTTTGTGGTTAGGGTTTTATAGGACAAATTGTTTTCAGACTTAATTATGGTCAATACATTAGTCGTTTTTGCCGGATCTTGAAATTATTCGTGCATCTCGATGTTTTCTTCGAAACCCATCAACCAATTTGGTCGGATATGGGCTGTGGGAGGAGACCCAGATGGCGGAAAAAGACTGGTCGCAGCGGAGGAATCGACAAAAAAAAAAAAAAAAAAAAAAAGGCCCGAAAAGAAGGCTTCGGGCGCGTGCGTCACACATGCCCGAAAGACTGCGCGGGTGCGTGCGATGCACGCGCCTGACGGGCTGAAGCGGGTGCGTGCAGGCGTGCGTTGCACGCGCGCCTGTGATTTCTCGGTTCTACCCTCCACTTTTTGGAGAATTGCGTTTCTACCCTGGATGCCTAAAATTTCGGTTTTGCCCCCTTTGGGCATGAAAATCTACGATTTTGCCCCTTTTGGGTGTGAAATTCCTGTTCTGCCCTTAAGTGCAATTTTATGAATATTTACTCATAAAATTAAATGTCTAGTGATCCGTAAATATTTAGTTAATTAAAGATTAGCCACAGCATCTTTGATTATATTAAATTATATACATTAAGAGCCTTTGGATCACATATAGTAAAAGACAATAATTGTGATTAGTCACATTAATATTATGAATTTTATCCCACAGGAATTTTCAATATATTAATGTGATTAATTAGGATAAAATATTATTTTATCTTTCTTAATTTACCCACAGGGATTAAGGAAGGGAATATAATTTGATAATTTCATCATGAAGTAATTATGAATCAATTTAAATTAGAAACTTAGCCCACAGGTAGTTTTTGATGTTATGCGATTCATATTTTATAACATGTTTTACATTGGTAAAATATAATTTAAGTTTATTTGCCTCAAATATATTGATACATAAGTTTTATTTGATTATGATGCAGTCTTACCACCTACGATTAATTCTGGTATAATTGTTCCCAAGCTTAATGGAAATAACTTTAAAGAATGGAGGGAATTAGTCATTCTTCAATTGGGGTGCATGGATCTTGATTATGCTCTAAGGTCAGACGAACCACCTAAACCTACTGAGAATAGTATTCATGCTGAACATACTCGTTATGTTCAATGGGAGCGGTCCAACCGTCTCAGTGTGATGTACATAAAGATAAAACTTTCTGCTAGCATTCGTGGTTCAGTCATTCAACATAACAATACCAGGGAATTGCTGGAGGCTATCGATGCACAATTTGAGTCTTCAGAGAAGGCGCATGCCATGACCCTAATTATGAAGTTCTCCTCATTAAAGCTTACTAGTGTAAAAGGTGTGCGTGAGCACATCATGAAAATGAGGGACATTGCAGCTCAGCTAAAGAATCTTGAGGTTGGGATATCAGAATCCTTTCTTGTATACTATATCCTAAATACTCTCCCACAAGAGTATGCCCTTTTTAAGATCTCTTATAACACACATAACACTAAATGATCAATCAATGAACTCATGACCATGTGTGTTCACGAGGAAGAGAGGCTACTCATGGAGAAAGGAGAAAGTGCTCATATGGCAACACAAGATAAGTATAAAGGGCAAGGCAAGCAGAAGGGAAAAGGTAAGATGCCTCTACCTCCCCAAGCTGGCATTAAGAAGGAATCCAAGTGCTTCTTCTGTAAAAAGAAGGGGCACATGAAGAAGGATTGCGCCAAATTGAAGGCCTAGCTCAAAAAGAAAGGTAACCAACTCACATGTGTTTGTTATGAAACTAATATGGTTGATGTGAGTCACAATACTTGGTGGATTAATTCTGGTTCAACAATTCACATTTCAAATTCCTTACAGGGTTTTCAAAACCAGCGGAAACCAGTGGGAAGTGAACAAGGCATCTATCCAGGAAATAAGATGCGCTCGCGTGTGGAAGCTATTGGAACATGCAGATTAGTTCTCAGTAGTGGTTTTGTTTTAATTTTAGAAAGGACCTTTTATATTCCTAATTTTTCTAGGAATTTAATTTTAGTTTCAAGACTTGTACCTTTAGGATACTCCTTTGAATTTTTAGATTCAACATTCAATTTATCGTATAAATCTGAAATTGTTGGGAGCGGTATTTTGTCTGATGGTCTCTTTCGAATTAATTTACAAGACAATGCCATTAATAATGCGATGCACGTTCATGATAATACTGGTATAAAACGAAGTGTTGTGAATGAGGATTCCTCTATGTTGTGGCACCGGAGATTAGGACATATCTCCATGGATAAAATTAAGAAACTAGTAAATGATGGAGTACTTAATACTCTAGATTTTACTGATAATGACACTTGTGTGGACTGTATAAAGGGAAAATAGACCAACAAGTCAAAGAAAGGTGCTAAGAGGAGTACAGAAATATTAGAAATCATACATATAGATATTTGTAGTCCTGATATGGACTCAAATGGTCAGAGATACTTCATTTCTTTCATAGACGATTATTCACAATTCATGTATCTCTACTTGCTTCGTAATAAGCACGAAGCACTAGATGCCTTTAAGGTATTTAAAACTGAAGTAGAAAAACAATGCGACAAACAAATTAAGATCGTGAGATCAAACAGAGGTGGAGAATACTATGGTAGATACACTGAAGATGGACAAGCACCTGGTCCATTTGTGAAGTTTCTTGAAGAGCATGGGATTATTGCCCAATACACTATGCCTGGTTCACCAGACCAAAATGGTGTCACAGAAAGAAGAAACCGAACATTATTGGACATGGTGCGGAGTATGCTCAGCAACTCCAAACTTCCTAAGTTTTTGTGGACTGAGGCTCTTAAAACGGCTGTGTACATATTAAACCGAGTTCCAACCAAGGCTGTTCCAAAGACGCCTTTTGAGCTATTCAAGGGTTGGAAACCGAGTTTGCGACATGTACGTGTTTGGGGATGCCCATCTGAAGTAAGAGTCTACAATCCACAAGAAAAGAAGTTAGATCCAAGGATTATAAGTGGGTATTTCGTTGGATATGCCGAAAAGTCCAAAGGATACAGATTTTATTGTCCATCTCACACCACTAGGTTTGTGGAATCAAGAAATACTAAATTTCTTGAGAATAACCTGATTAGTGGGAGCAATTAATTCAGGGACTTTTATCCCAAAGAATATCATTCAGATACTCAACCTTCCACCTCAGGTACTGAATTGGTTATTGCTTACAACGCCCCTTCAGTTCAACCGGTCATTGAGTAATCGATCATTGAAGATCCACAACCTGCTGATATTGATCAAATAGACCCAACTGTTCAGCAATTACCAGATACTGTTGAGCTTCCAGTTGAACAACAAACTCCTCAGGAGGATGTTGATACAACATTAAGAATGTCTACTAGAATAAAGAAATCAGCAATTCCTAATGACTATATTGTGTATCTACAGGAATCTAACTATAATGTTGGAGCTGAAAGTGATCCCGAGACGTTTTCACAAGCCATGAGCTGTGATAAATCCAATTTATGGTACAATGCCATGAAGGAAGAGATGAATTCTATGGCATCAAACGAAGTCTGGGATTTATAGAATTGCCTGATGGAGCGAAGGCCATTGGTTGTAAATGGGTCTTCAAAACTAAGAATGATTCATTAGGCAATATAGAGAGATATAAAGCCAGACTCGTTGCCAAGGGATTTACTCAAAAGGAGGGAATCGATTATACGGAGACATTTTCTCCTGTATCCAAGAAAGATTCTCGTCGTACTATTTTGGCATTGGTTGCTCATTTTGATATGGAGTTACATCAAATGGATGTGAAAACGGCGTTTCTCAATGGAAAATTGGAAAAAGTGGTTTATATGAAACAACTAGAAGGATTCTTCTCTAGTGCTGGTGAGCATTTGGTATGCAAGCTTAAAAGGTCTCTATATGGCTTGAAACAAGCATCCCGCCAATGGTACTTAAGATTCCATGAGGTCATCTCTTCATTCAGTTTTATAGAGAATGTCATGGATCAATGTATATACCAAAAGGTTAGTGGGAGCAAAATTTGTTTTCTTGTACTATATGTAGATGACATTTTACTTACAACCAATGACAAGGGGTTGTTATATGAAGTGAAACAATTTCTCTCTAAGAGTTCTGATATGAAGGATATGGATGAAGCCTCTTATGTCATTGGCATTAAGATCCATAGAGATAGATCTCGAGGTATATTAGGACTATCTCAAGAAACTTATATCAATAAGGTCTTAGAGAGGTTTCGGATGAAAGATTGTTCACCAAGTATAGCACCGATTATGAAGGGTGATAGGTTTAATTTAAACCAATGCCCAAAGAATGATTTTGAAAGGGAACAAATGAAGAACATCCCATTTGCTTCTGCTGTCGGAAGCTTGATGTATGCTCAGGTATGCACTCGACTTGACATAGCATTTGCTGTGAGAATGTTAGGAAGATACCAAAGTAATCCAGGTATGGACCACTAGAGAGCTGCAAAGAAGATGATGAGGTACATTCAAGGAACTAAGGGACATATGCTTATGTATAGACGAACGGACAGCTTGGAGGTAGTTGGTTACTCAGACTCAGACTTTGCTGGCTGCGTTGATTCCTGTAAATCAACATCGGGATATATTTTTATGTTTGCTAGAGGAGCTGTATCCTGGAGGAGTGCAAAACAAACCTTGGTTGCCACTTCCACTATGGAGGCAGAGTTCGTTTCCTGTTTTGAGACCACCTCACATGGTGTGTGGTTAAAAAGTTTCATATCGGGGCTTAGAGTTATGAATTCCATTGCTAGGCCATTAAGAATATATTGCGACAATTCAGCTGTAGTTTTTATGGCTAAGAACCACAAGAGTGGTAGTCGAAACAAGCATATCTCGATATCAAGTATTTAGCCATCAGAGAACATGTTAAAGAGAAGAAAATGGTCATAGAACACGTGAGCACTGGATTGATAATAGCTTATTCTTTAACTAAAGGCATGCCACCAATGAGTTATAAGGATCATGTATTTAGAATGGGCATTGGTCCAATCATGTAATTTTTCTTATATGGAAGAATTTATGAGACTTTTATTTATTTACAATGTTTTTCACAATACAGTTGTATACATTCAGTTATTCTGAGAAAAACAATTATGTTTGACCTGGAGTAAACATGAAGTTTATTCATTAAGTTATTTGATTACATATGAGCTGATGAAATACATTGTGATACACGGAAGACAATACTCACTCTAAGAGGACTTATCGCCGTGATTCATGTGTTTTATTTCAGTATGAAGTTTATGTGGGTTAAGGTTAATAATTCATTTGATGGATTATTGGGATCAAGTGGGAGAATGTTATAATATTATAATATGTAATATATTTATATTATTCTAAATATGATTCCACTTATTGGTATTCCCAATAAATCCCGATGTTATTGCCAAATTTATCACCCACATGTATTTCGTGATATTTGCCCGTTAATATGTTACCATAACGGTCTTGATGGAAGATATTGGTAACGTAATAAACGGTATATAAGCGTCAGGTTGTCTAGTTCAAACCTTATCACTACAGAGAAACACACCATCAAGTTTGAGGGGTATTGGCTAGTAGAACAGGACGTACAGTTCTCCATATTGCAGATCAATCGTGCTGTGTGGATCCATCGAAGGTTTTGAGGCTTTCCGTTTTTGCAGATTTCATCAATGGCTGAAGGTATGTTGATCTTTACGTTTCCGCAAATTAATCCTGAATTCTATATGAATTTATCTGTGAATGATAAATTAGGATCATCAAGTTTTAGTTTATATTTATTCTAACACTTTCGCTACAGAAAAATGTGCCTGTATAAGGTTCATTGTGACAAAAAAAAAAAAAAAAAAAAAAAAAAAAAAGGACTGAAGAGAGCTGAAAACATCATACCTATGAGATAGCTAGGTCATTGGTAAGATGGAAAATCATGGATGGCAACCGCAAGAGATCATGGTAATGTTCTAATGATTCAAGTTCCTCCTTTCTCATGCTTGGACTGGATAAAAAGTAGGCATGAATCAACATGACATGCCCCGGTACTGAAATCCACCCATTGTTCAAGTACTCTTCTACGCTTGGGGTGATCTTGTTGTGACTCCATTTAGCTTCTTGCAAGAAGGCTTTACACGAATTATACCACTACGAAACATTAGAAACACCAAATTTCCGTATTACGTTGGAGATTCCTAAAGCATAGATGCATGCATGGTCGATTAATACAATGTCGAGTCATGTACCGCTTTTGTCAAATACGGGATGACATTTTCCCGAGTCTCCTTGAGAGTGTCGTAAGCCAATTCGTTCACGCTGTTGTAGAGAGCTAAGAAGCACAACTTCATATAGCCAGGAAGATCTTCCACAGCATTAATATCCCATCTGAAACCACGAATGATAAGATGACACCTATGAAATGCGTGAATATTATTATCTCCAGGCATGTCGATGAGAGATGGACCTGCGAACAGCGTCTGTGAATAGCTCCAGTTCGTCCAATGTGCCATAAATATCGTACACATCGTCGATGATGACGATCAGCATGTTCACTTTGGTTAGCCCTTTCCGACAATTACTGAGTGGATGCTCATCTGCCACTGCGACCGCTGCAAAGCACTCCACTATTCTATCCCTCGCGAAGTTTAGGTTGTTTGCGAGGCCAACATTATTCCACCATCTGCAGTAAATCAAAGAGTAAAATTTTTAGAGTATACATTGCAATTTTCTCGAACACATGTCAAGCTTTCTAAAGTCTAATTACCTTACTGTCCATGATTTCATCGTCCATTATAGGATTTATCCTCATGAGTTTGCAGACTAACCTTGACATTTCCTGAAGATCTCTTTCGAGGATTGATTGCGACGTGTTGAAGTTCATTACCGCAAATTTGAGGATTCGATGATTGATGTATCCGCATCTGCTGTAAGCTTCAATGGACTGTCGAGCTTCTAGCAATGGCATTCTACAGTGCAGAGGCAGTTCTAATTCATGTTTCACTTGGTCTTGAGGATCTTTGTTGACGTTGCGATTAAGGTTTCTGAGATGCTCAATGGCGAATGATCTAGCCCCGTGCAATATTTCTTCTTCTTCAAAGGCCAAATGGGAGGCTTCGTGTAGACTCAGCATACCTTGGACATCACCACCAAGAGTCTTCATAAAACTGCCACTTTCGTCCATGAAAATCTTAAAAACATCTGTTTATTCGAAGCCAAGATTAGTCCATCTGATTAGAGGAAGATACTATGCAGTTTTTTATTTGTAAAGCCCTTGGCTTATGAGAGGATATGGTGAGGTCCTATGCTGAGAGCTATTATAGATGTCACTACAACAAGTGTTTAGCATGTCATAGTGATTACAGAATACTTGTCTGTTTCATAAAATTATTTCAAACCTTCATACACAAAAGTTAGTATAACAAAAATTGCAAAAGCATCTTGGTCCCACTTTTGAGAATTATCTTCTAATTGCTTTTGTTTCATCAGATTTACGATGAAGTACCTTGAGAAACTTCAAAGCCGTGCTGTCTAAGAATCCGAAAGCTTAGAGCTGTGCCATGCAGAGACTTCTGCCGGCTCTTATTGACGGCATTCTTAGAAAGACATCTGCGAAGAGCTCTCGAAATGTCTTCCTCAAAATGTCGTCCGAGTCCTAAGCGTTGAATGTCATCAACCAGAGCAAATATGGTCATGGGTTCAGCTTCTTGGTCATTGAGAGCACCTCTCACTTCTTCTTCCAACAATTGTGCCGTTTCTCTCTGTAGCTCATCGTACGTTAGAAGAAAGTAAAATCCACAGCTTAGTGTTTCAACCCTAGAAAAAAGCAAAGAAAGATCCTCCCAAGGAAGAGGTGGAAATCTGCGTGGGATTATGACTATGATTTTTTAAAATGAAGTAGTGCTGTGTAAAAGACGTCAAGATACACAAGGATAAAGGATTTCATCTTTTCATGGCATGCCGTAGATTTTGATAGGTTTATATTACTAACTAATCACAAATTGTTCATGACTCTGTTCTTGTTTGGAGAAGACTTCCTACATACTTGTTGGAAGAAAACCTCTTCCAATCAGTATTTGGGTTGGTGGATACAAATACCGTGAGTGCCATAATTTTTGTATGACACTCACTTAATTATCATAATTTTTTTTCAATCATTTAAGTGTCATAACTTATATACAACACTCATTTGAATACCATAACTTTTTTCCCGATCACTTAAATACCATATAACTTTTCAGTCGATTACTTAAATGTTATAACTTTTTTTTAAAATATTCACCACAAGTGATATGTCATGTCAGATTTCCAAGATTTGGATAAGCATTTATAAAAGGGTTTGGTACTTAAGTGATAGATTAAAAGTTACAACACTCAAATAAATAGTTTTTAGAAGTTATGGCACTCAAGTGATCGAAAAAAAATTATAACTCTCAAGTGAATGCCCTAACGAAAGTTATGATAGTTGTGGTGTTCTTTACCTTTAGTTAAATCGATATTTCGATGATGGCTTTCCAATTCATCCATCAAAATCATGAATAGAGGAAACTAGGTATGGAGGAAAATATGACCTATCAATAACAGAGTTAAATCTTGATTATGAGACCACATGAATTAATAATTATGATGATGGGGAGATCATTAAATCAAATGTCATAAAGTTACAGCACAATCGAGTTTGATCGACAGTTTGTGCTAGGGTAATTCTCCTCTCTAATTCCAAAATTTCATCTATGTTTTATTGAGGACATGAGAATAATTGAACTTCCAATTAGACTAAATTCCCACCGATGCATTGAGCAGCCATGTCCACGTACCTGCGGCAATGCTCCACCGACAAGTGGCCAATGTAGGAACCAAGGTTACTTTGAGCGGAAAGACATTAAAATTCGAATACAGAACGTCTCGTATTCGAACCAAGTATTTAACCACTCATCTAAACATTATATTTAAGTTCAAACCAAATTACGAAAATCGTCTTCTTTTCTTTTGACAGTAGCATAAATGTCTTGTATGGAGAACATATAGCTAGAGTGTGGTTTTTTACCGCACAACGAGATTGACGGCTTTCATCAGCCTCAAGCGACTGAAGGTAATTGTAAGTCCAAACGGTTGGCTGATAATTGGCCGATCTCCGTCCTCCTTGAGTATCAGAGACCTGCGTGCTCGTTGAACAATGGACTCGACCATTAGCCGTTGGAGAGGGAAGCTTCGGAAGATAAGGCGCGGCCAAAAGACGGAGTGCCATTACTCACACGAACTGGACTAAGGCCAATCCTACAAAAGGTGAAAAAGGCCAATCCTACAAAAGGTGAAAACTCAGCGATCAGAATGAACGGTCCCCTATTTATACAAAATATCTGATTTCCTAGGACACAACGTTGGAATACGCTACTAGATTTTCGACTTCAAGCGATCGTCGCTGTTGTCGTGGCGGACCATATGCTCTTGTCCTCTCATTTTTCTACGTATGCTCGATCACACGCTCCTGCTGGATTGTCCCTCATCGAATCTTCTGTCCATGTTGCTCAATCACACGCCGCTGGGCTCGCCTCTCGTCCATCCGTTAGTGTCCTCGTGTTTTTAGCCGGAACACCTGATCGGAAACGAATGGCGCGTGAGAAGTCGTGTCGTTCTCAGGATCGAAGATTTTATTTGGAGACGTTGTCCCAGAGAAGCAAGGCCCCACCTTCTGGGAAAGGGATTGTTGCTCGAGAGAAATAGGCTCGATTATCAATGAGTGCATACGGTTCCTCGACCGGTTGTCCGGAGCTCCATGCGCATCTCCATCCTGGTACATGAAATGTGTTGTCCGGGCAAGATTGTAAGCCATCCGCACAAAAGATTGATCGAAGGTGGAGCCATTGACTAGATATTTGTTCATCTGTTTCCAAGATGTGTCGATCAATTTCATAACGTAATCGCAAGCCTCTGATTCGGAGACCCCCATCTCTTGCATGTAACACATGATTGAATTTGTTGTTTCTCCCCTCTCTAGCTCAGCCTGTTAGGACCATAGTTTTGCCAATTGTTTTAGCAGAAGATTATTTTAGAAGAAGCTGTCTAAAAGATTATTGAGTAGATGGATATTATGACTGCAGAAAAAAGAAGTATTTGCATAAGGTTAACTGTGAAACAGGAAAAATCGAACTAGAGAGAGCTGAAAAAAATCCATACCGATAAGGTACCGAGATCATTGGTAAGACGCAAAATCATGGATGGCAAGCGCAAGATATCATGGTAATGTTCTAGCGATTCTAGTTCCTCCCGTCTCATGCTTGGGCTTGATAAAAAGTAGGCATGAATCAATATGACATGCCCTGATGATGATATCCACCCATTGTTCAAGTATTCTTCAAATCGTGGGCTGGTCTTGTTGTAGCTCCATTTGGCTTCTTGCAAGAAGGATTTGCACAAATCATACCACTGGGAAGCAATAAAAATACCAAATTTACGTATTAGGTAGGAAATTCCTAAAAGTCGGATTCGTACATGGTCAGTTAGTACAATGTCCAGTACTGAAAAGTCTTTTCGCTTACTGATTTTGCTAGATACGGGATGACAATTTTCCCAGTCTCCTTGAGAGCATCGTAAGCGATTTCGTTCACGCTGTTGAAGAGAGCTAGGAAGCACAACTTCATATAGCCAGGAAGATCGTCCACAGCATCGATGTCCCATCTGAATCCACACAAATGACAAGGTGGAACCTTAACCTCTAAAATGCATGAACTTTATTGTTTCCGAGTAAATCGATGAGGGATGAACCTGCGGACAGCATCAGTGAATAGCTCCAGTTCGTCCAATGTGCCATAAACATCGTACACATCATCGATGATAGTTATCAGCGAAGTCACTTTGGTCAGCCGCTTCCGACAATTAGCGAGCGTAGGTTCATCTGCCACTCCAGCCGCCCAAAAGAAGCACTCCATTATTAGTCTATCCCTCACGAAGTTCAAATTTCTCGCGAGGCTAACATCATTCCACCATCTGCGATAACACAGTATAATTTTAGAGTATGCATTGCAAATTTTCGAATACATGGAAAACTTTCCAAAGTCTAATCTCCTTATAGCCCATGAATTCCATCGTCCATTATAGGATTTATCCTCGTGAGTTTGCAGACTAACCTTGACATTTCCTGAAGATCTCTTTGGAGGATTGATTGCGACGTGTTGAAGTTCGTCGCGGCAAATTCGGGGATTCGATGATTGGTGTATCCGCATCTTCTGTAAGCTTCAATGGACCGTCGAGCTTCTAGCAAAGGCATTCTACAGTGCAGAGGCAGTTCTAATTCATGTTTCACTTGGTCTTGAAGATCTTTGTCGATGTTGCAATTAAGGTTTCTGAGATGCTCGATGGCGAATGATCTAGCCTCTTGCAAGATATCTTCTTCTTCAAAGGCCAAATGGGAGGCTTCGTGTAGACTCAGCATTCCTTGGACATCACCACCAAGGGTCTTCAAAAAACTGCCACTTTTGTCCATGAAAATCTTAAAATATCTGTTTATTCGAAGCCGAGATTAGTCCATCTGATTAGAGAAAGATACTATGCAGTTTTTTATTTATAAAGCCTTTTGCTCATGAGAGGATATGGTGAGGTCCTATGCTGAGAGCTATTATAGATGTCACTACAAGTGTTTAGCATGTCATAGTGCTGACAAAGTACTTGTCTGTTTCATATAATCATTTCGAACCTTCATACACAAAAGCTACGCTAGTATAACAAAAATTACAAAAGCATCTTGGTCCCACTTTTGAGAAATATCTTCTAATTGCTTTTGTTTCATCAGATTTACCATGAAATAAGTACCTTGAGAAACTTCATAGCCGTGCTG
Source organism: Eucalyptus erythrocorys (assembly GCA_014182555.1). Classification (NCBI taxonomy): domain Eukaryota; kingdom Viridiplantae; phylum Streptophyta; class Magnoliopsida; order Myrtales; family Myrtaceae; genus Eucalyptus; species Eucalyptus erythrocorys. The sequence goes on from CM024607.1 coordinate 11,147,782, forward strand.
TCTAAGAATCCGAAAGCCGAGAGCGGTGCTGTGCAGAGACTTCTGTAGGCTCATAGAGACCGCACCCTTAGAGACACATCTGGAGCGTTCGAAATGTCTTCCTCGAAATGATCTCCCAGCCCTAAGCGTTGAATATCATCAACCATAGCAAATATGTTAAAGGTTTCAGCTTTTTCGTCATTGAGAGCACCTCTCACTTCTTCCAACATTTGTGCCTTTTCTCTCTGTAGCTCAACCTACGTTAGAAGAAAGTAAAATCCACAGTTTAGTGTTTGAACCCTAGAAAAAAGCAAAGAAAGATACTTCAAAGGAAAAGGTGGAAATTTTCTATCTGGTGGTCCCATTTATGTCACATGCGTGGGATTATGACTATGATTGATTTTTTTAAATGAAATAGTGTTGTGTAAAAGACGTCAAGATACACGAGGATAGAGGATTTCATCTTTTCATGGCATGCTGTAGATTTTGATAGGTTTATATTGCTAACTAATCACAAATGACAATGGTTCATGACTCTCTATTCTTGTTTGGACAAGACTTCCTACATACTTGTTGGAAGAAAACCTCTTCCAATCAGTATTTGGGTTGATAGATAGAAGTACACCAAGTGTCATAATTTTTGTATAACGCTCACTTAAATATCATAATTTTTTTTCAATTGTCTAAGTGTTATAACTTATATATGACGCTCATTTGATTATCATAACTTTTTTTTTATAATCACTTAATCACCATATAACTTTTCAATCGATTACTTAAATATCATAACACTTTTAAAAAAATATTCACCACAAGTGATATGTCACGTCAGATTTCCAAGATTTAGGTGATGCCTAACATAAAGTTACAGCACAACCGAGTTTGATCGACAGTTTGTCCTAGGGTAATTCTCCTCTCTAATTCCAAATTTTCATCTATGTTTTATTGAGAATGTGAAAATAATTGAACTTCCAATTAGACTAAATTCCCACCGATGCATTGAGTTGCCTTGAGCGGAACACATTATAATTCGGATACAGAATGTCTCGTATTCGAACCAAGTATTTAACCACTCATCTAAACATTATATTTAAGTCCAAACCAAATTACAAAAATCATCTTCTTTTCTTTTGACAGTAGCATAAATGTCTTGTATGGAGAACATATAGCTAGAGTGTGGTTTTTTACCGGACGATGAGATTGACGGCTTTCATCAGCCTCAAGCGACTGAAGGTAATTGTGAGTCCAGACGGTTGGCTGATAATTGGCCGATCTCCGTCCTCCTTGAGTATCAGAGACCTGCGTGCTCGCTGAACAATTGACTCGACCGTTAGCCATTGGAGAAGGAAGCTTCGGAAGATAAGGCGCGGACAAAAGACGAAGTGCCATTACTTGCTGGACTAAGGCCAATCCTACAAAAGGTGAAAACTCAGCGATTGGTGGATGCCCTCAGTTAGCGTGAACGGTCTCCTATTTATACAAAATATCTTATTTCCTAGGATACAACGTTGGAATATGCTACTAGATTTTATACAAAATATCTGATTTCCTAGGACACAACGTTGAAATATCCTACTAGATTTTTTACTTCAAGCGATCGTCGCTGTTGTGGCGGACCATATGCTCCTGTCCTCTCATTTTCCTATGTTTGCTCGATCACGCGTTGCTGCTGGATCGTCTCTCATCGAATCTTCTGTCCATGTTACTCAATCACACGCCGCTGGGCTCGACTCTCGTCAATTCGTTAGTGTCCTCGTGTTTTTAGCCGAACGCCTGGTCGGAAACGAATGGCGCGCGAGAAGTCGTGTCGTTCTCAGGATCGAAGATTTTATTTGGAGATGTTGTCTCTATATGCCATCATTATTCTCCCGCAAGCTATAAAGAGGGAATCTGCACGGAACATACAGTTATGGGTGGTCCCTTGTTCTCCCAGAGAAGCAAGGCCCTATGTAGCACCGACACGCGACACGCGACACGCGACACGACACGACACGCGATACGTCATTTCTTAAAAAGTAAAAAATTCCGACAAGTTCCGACACGTTATATATTAAATAAATATTTTTATTTTTAATTAATTGGATTTAAATTCACAAATAAATAAATAAGAACTTACAATAAATTCACACTAATAACATTAATAAATCTATTCATAAGAAATTTAAAAACATATTCATAATTAATAAGTGTGCATATTTAAAAATGTATTTTTTATTTTAACAAAAATTATTCCCCTCAAACCCTCTCTCCTCCTCTTCTCCCACGCCACCGCCCCAAAATCCACCCCCTTCGATTTCTGCGGATCTGCCCCCACTCTCTCTCTCCCCCCTCCCCTTCAGCCTACGCCCCCACTTGCTCCCTGCGCCCCCATCAATCACCCCCAGCGCCCTCGATTTCTTCCCCTTCTCTCCTCTCTCTCTCTCTCTCCCCCTCCCTTCCCCCACGCCACCACCTGCTCCCTGCGCCCCCATCACCGATTCACCTGCGCCCCCATCAATCACCCCCATCCCCATCGGTTTCTTCCCCTTCTCTCCTCTCTTCTCTCCCCCTCCCCCTCCCTTTCCCCCACGCCACGACCTGCTCCCCGCCCCCATCAATCACCCCCTCAGTTTCTTCCCTACTATCGCTCTCTCCCTCCCCTTCCCCCAACGCCACAACCAGCTCCCCCGCCCCCTCAGTTTCTTCCTCACGATCTTCTCAACTCTTTTGGTCGCCTCATCGCTGTCGCCTCCGGCCCTTCCTCCTTCGCAGCAGCTGCAGCCTCGCCGTTGGCCCTTCATCGCAGCCTCGCCTCAGTTTATGCTCCTCCTCTCGCCGTCGCGGCCTCATCTTCGCTTCCTCGGCATCACCTCTACCCACCATCGTCTTATTCAACAATCTCTCTCGGACACGCGTGTCGAGAAAAATTGACCGCGTGTCGGATTTCTCGACACGCGTTGACCGCGTGTCCGGACGTGTCCGAACGTGTTGGACACGTCGACACATGTCGGACACGATACGTGAGCCTCAGCAACGTGTCCGTGCTTCATAGGCAAGGCCCCCCCACCTTCTGGGAAAGGGATTGATGCTCGAATATTCCGGAAATCTTGTGGTGTCATGTAGACAGTCCCTGGGCCTGGGCTTGGGCTTGCAGGCCTCATTACAGAATTGGATCCTTCGAAATTTCAGGAATCGTGATGGTCTTGGGCCCATCCATTTTGATGGTTCGATAACCAAATCTTGTCCTCGTAAACTCCTTTGGATCTCTTAATATGCACCGCAAACAGTGTCTACATCTTTTTCAAGATAATCAAGAATCCGACCCAAAAAAGATCCTCACAAGACACCAAGAGGGCTCCCACTTTTGGTACTAGATAAGGTCCCAATCGAGTATTTTCGGGTTCAAACTCGACACATGGAGGCAAGACTTTGTTCACATGCAAGTTGAGGAAGGGAGAAATTGAACAACCCTCACGTTCCGGATCTCAACCCCAACCAACTAGACTAGGCTTAAATGCCATAACTGATATCAATTGATTGAACACGCGATATCAAGTTAATATGCTACATTATGTAGCTCTCACTTCCTCGACGTAGGCTACATTTTGAAAGACTTTTGTATACCATAATATCAATCATTTGGAAAATTTCATTGATTCACTGGTCACTTGGTCACGAAACAAAGGGTGTCACTCTTACAAGTTTTGCCGCCATCTATGCTCATATCATGTAGACAGACTCTAGTTACGCCCCTCCATGATTCGTGTACTATTAGGGTTTCAAACCACGGCATACCTTAACTTCTCTTAGACCTAATACATAATTGCCTAAGCTTGAGTTGTAACACCAACAATAGATTTTTCTTCATTCCCAACATGTGATACACATTTTGCAACTCAACCTGATATGAATAGAACAGGGATGTTATAGCCATTCGGTCAACATGGGTATTCAGCAACTTTGAGTTGTCTATGGTGACAACTGCTCATCCATCGATGTACTTAAACATGTTTGATAGTTTGCCTTGATCTCTTGTCATATCACTTGAGCACCCCAAATCAACTACCCAATCATTATTAGAATTGATTAATTTATCACTTACATTGAAAAGGGTCATCACATTTTTTGACTAAGTGATAGAGAAGAATGCAACCTCTTTTTATTCTTCACTGCAAGGGACACATGGAAATCCTAGTCCTCTTCACCATTATTTTCCTTAGACATTGCAATGTTTCCTTCTATTCTTTTGAATTGAAAATCCCTAGCAAAGTGACCTTTTTCTCACAAATATAGGGATTGTCTCATGTTTGGCTGTTTTTACCTTCATTCTCATTATCTTGGTAGTGATCCCAACGAGCTCCCCCTAGCTGAGCACTTGTCCCTTTTGGTCACCTTTGCCAATCTTAATAGGAGTTTTTTTTCTCAATTTACCATCTTTAGTGCTAGCACCATTTCTCGTCTAACTCTTAAACCCTCTTTTATTACTAAAGAGGACAGTCTTATTATTATTTACTAAGACCTTACACATCTATTTGTCTAAAGCCTCTTGGTTGGCCAAAATATTCTCGAAATCGGTCAAAGGTGGATCTTTAGCCCATCCCCAAAGGGTCATAACAATAGTGTTTTACTCTAGTCATACCCCATGAATGATCTAACTTTGAAATTTCTTCACAAAAAGATTTGACTTTAAAAAAATATCATATCCTATTGCAAGATCAATAGTAACTTGTTTTTCAATTATTCTAACTTGGTACCATTTGTCCTCACGAACAATGCCACCAAAGCATCCTATGCCGCCTTCAGGGGCTTTGCACTCTTGATATGCTGTAATAATTCATCTTCTACTATGACCAGAAGACGTAGAGAGTCTTACCATCATTGATCTTCCACTTCCTCCACTCTTCATCATTAGTGGATAGTTTGGTATTGTCATCACTAACAATATGCCACAAATCTTGATCTAATAGGTAAAACTGCACACAATTACTCAAATTATGGTAATTGAAGTTACTGAGCTTCTTTATTGCTGTTCACCAAACTCGGGATATTCGCTGACTTTATTAAAATGGCCAACAATATACCAAGTGAGCTTCATCCCAGTTTAACCAATCACAGTCCCTGACTATACACTACCAAAACTCTGTTATGGCTAAAATGTCACTTAGAGGGGGGTGAACATGTGATTTTGTAGAAATGAAAGAAATTAAACGAAAATTCTAGCGGGACAACTTCTGATGAAGTAGTCAAATCTTACTCGTGCACAGTTCTTTAATAGAAAATTAAAAGTGTAAGGGATAGAGAATTTCACACTCAAGATTATAGTGGTTTGGCTTTTGCAAGCCTACGTCTATTATCCAGTGCTACAGCCAATTGGCTAAAATCCACTTATGAGAACCGATAAGAGGTTATAAGATCTGAGCTCCAACACTAAAGCTCGTGTGTATAACTTTCTCACACACTCACAACCTCTAAAAGGTTATACAATTTTGCTCACTGAATCAAATGCAAAATGATCACAAACACCCTTGAGGCTTTAGAATTAAAAGCTCCAATACTCGTGAAAGAAAATTGTTATCTTTATGCTATGAGATCTCTTTTCATACCCCTCTTAATCCAAGCTGACCGTTGGACATGCCTCAAGAGGATCATCTAGCCAATCCACCCGTTGGTCCTAGAATTGGTTGAGAAGATCTGATGGCGTAAGGATCGCCGAGGTTGAAGCTTCCCATAAGATTTCCTGCTCATATAGTAAATCGAGTTTCCAAAAGTCGAGTGTCTATGTTTATAAAGAATAGCTCGTCTTTGAAGATTGAGGAAAGATTGGAAACATGAGGATTTTTTATGAAAACCTTCCATTTCAAGTTCCTCCAAAGAGATGAAAGTTATCCAGTCAATTTAGCCGTTGCACGAGAAATATATTCCTTCCTAACCAATTGATTGTCTGAATAAGAAAGTATCATCCATGACTTTGATTCTGATCGCAATCATCAGACTTTCCTTCCTGAAAAATACTTATAATCAAATTCCAAAATCGGTAAGTTTTGCCAATCATCAAAACCACTAAAAGAATGTTTTCTCAACAATTTCCCCCTTTTTTATGATGACAAAACTTTGGTCAAGCAAAACTTTTAGAAAAAATATTGATATAGATAAAAATAAATTGCTTCTTAAATAAAGCTAATTTAAACAATGAAGCACAAAAAAATGAGATAAGGATCAAGAGAATTTTAACCAATTCCCTTATCTTTTACGATGCTCAAAGTCCTTAGAAACCTGTGTTCTACTGGACCTCCACTTTCTCCCCCTTTTTGTCAACAATAAAAAAGATAAGATTCTAAACATAATATTATCCACAAACCATAATACTAATATCAAACAAATCCATAATACCAACGTCAAACATAGTGCAAAACAAACAGCAACAGTCCACAAACAGATCAGACCACAGCAAAAAACAAACTAAACTGTGAAAAAATAATGAAAAGAGTTATTTAGAAGAGGACGGTTGGTTGAACGCGGGGTCTGGACCAAGTGCTAGAGAAGGAGCTGGAGATGGCATCCTATGTTCTGGAGGCAGTTGACTTAGAACATAATATTGCATATTCTCAAGAGTTAAGTTTGTGCCAAATTGCAAAAATCGTCTTTATTTCTTTTAACTTTAGCATAGATGTCTCGTACAACGAGAGGGTGTTTTACCGCGCAACGGGACCGGTAACCTCCATCAGCCACAAGAGACTGAAGGTAATTGTAAGTCCAGACGGTTGGTTGATAATTGGCCCATCTCCGTCCTCCTTGAGTATCAGAGATCTACGTGCTCACTGAACAATGGACTCGACCATTAGCCGTCGGAGGGGAAAGCTTCGGAAGCTAAGGCGTGACAAAAAAGATGGAGCGTCATTAATCGCGCAAACTGGACTAAAGCCAATCCTACATAAGGTGAAAACTCAGCGATCGGTGCACGCCCTCGTTAGCGAGAACAGTCCCTTATTTAGACATAATTTTTTTTTATTATTTACTAGGACATGACATTGGAATAGGCTGATAGATTTTCGACTTCGAGCAATTGTCGCTATTGTCGTGGTGGACCACATCCTCTCGTCCTATCGTTTTTCTCTGTAAGCTCGATCACACGTTGCTAGATTGTCTCTCGTCAAATCTCTGTCTGTTTTTGCTCAATCATACGTTGCTGGATTCGTCTCTCATCCACTCATTGGTTTATTTGATTGGCGCGCGTGAGGTTGTGTTCTAGTAGTGTCATATCGACAATCCCTTGGCCTGGGCCTGCCGGCCTCATTATAGGGATTAGATCCTTTGAAATATCGGGACTTTTGGCGGTTTTGCACCCATCCATTTTGCTGGATTCATAAACCAATCGACCGTCCTTGTTATTCCCATGAATCTCTTAACATGGTACGCAAATCACGTCGATTTCCTTGTTCGAGTTCATATGAAAATCAATGCAGTCTTTACTTACTTCAATTGTGCCAAATAAAATCCTCATGACACACCAAGAGGGCTCCCACTGCTAATACTAGATAAGTCCAAAACGAGTATTTTTGGATTCAAACTCGACACATGGAGGTGCGGTCGCAATGTCACCTCCAAACACACCTCCATTAATGGGGAAACTGAATCGTCACCTTCCTAGAGCTGGCAATATGGGTCAAAAACCCATATTATGACTCATTTTTAGTTAAATGGATTATATATGAGTTAAGTGAAAGTTAAATATGGGTCAAAAAATGGTAAAGTGAAGGTTTTATCAAGTGAAAGTTAAATATGGGTCAGTAAATGTAAAACACAAAAATAATAGTAATAATAATCTAAATGGGTTATAAGGAAATCCATTTTAAAGTTTAAACCCTTGGCCTTTTCAAATTTATCAAAATGTTTTTAGAATAAAAAAATCAAAATTATAATTATTTTTCATATTTCAAATTTTTTTCTTTTCTTTTTTCTTTTTATTTTTCTTTATTTTTCTTCATTCCTCACCAGCGGCCAGTAGGGTGACAACCAGCCGCCGATTGGCGATAGCCAGCCACCGGCCGATGACAGGCCTCACTAGTCGTCGGCGAGGCCGAGACTCACCGAATCCGGTGAGGCTCAAGCTCACCAGCGTCGAACGGGGCCTCGGCCTCGCCAACAACGTGAGCTTGAGCCTCGCCGGATCCGCAAGGCTCGACCTCGGCACCGGCGAGGCCGAGCCTCGCCAAATCTAGCGAGCTCAAGCCTCGCCGATCCGGCGAGGCTCGACCTCGCCGACGACCGGCAAGGCCGAGCCTCGGGATCCGGCAAGGCTCGAGCTCGCCGGCATCGGGCGAAGGCTCGGCCTTGCCGGATTGGCGAGATCGAGCCGCGCCCGACACCGGCGAGCTCGATCTCGCTTGTGGCCGAATGCCAGCCATCGTCGTGGCCAACGGCCCACCAAAGGAGAAGAAAAGAGAAAAGAAAAGAAGTAAAAATAAAAATTATATTTTTAGAAATAAAAATAATTAAAAATTATATTTTTAAAAAGTTATATTTAAAAAAATAATTTTTTTATTTTTTATAAATATTTTTAAAAGAATTATAAAAAGTTTCCATTAAATTTGTATTACATAAAAGTTGTTAAAAAATTTGTATTACATAAAAATGTTTTAATAATAAATAGGTTTTAGCAATGCGGGTCGGGTCGGGTCGGGTCGGGTCGGGTCGGGTCGGGTCGAGTATGGGTCGAATACAGGTCAGGTCGGGTATGGGTCACTAGATTTACACTACAAGAATATAGGTCAGAACGGGTTAAATGGGTCAAATATGGGTCGACCCATTTTCGACCCGACCCATACCTGACACGACGCACCCATTTGCCATCTCTACACCTTTCGGATCTCAGCCCCGATCAACTAGATTACGCTTAGATGCAATAATTAATATCGATTGATTGAGCGTGTGATATCGAGTTAATATGCTACATTATGTAGCTCTCGCTCGCTCGAGATAGGCTGTCTTATGGAAGACTTTAGTACACTATTTTGAAAATGTGAACTCCAGGGAAAGAGGAGATGGCCTTCGCTTCGCTGAAGAGCAAACAGGAGTTACTCTTGACGTTCATTGAGTTCAAAAGAGTCAATTATTACATGTGAAGATCAATTTATCAAGGGCTATTGACAGGGAGCCGATCACTTTGATCAGTAAGCTTTTGATTTCACTCGCCAGCATTCAATCTTCCCCCCCTTTTGTACTCCAAAGCACCCACCTCATTATTCATCGTCCAAACAATCTGTATGGACCATTTTCTTGATTTGTTGCTCGCTTGATTAAGTAAATCAGGCATTATCACTCTTTCGAGTCTTATCCACGATGCCATTTGTGTTGACATCTTGCAGACAAACTCTAGTCAACACCCCTTCATGATTGGTGTACTAGTGAGGTTTTGAATTGTGGCACACCTCAACATCTCTTGGATAGTATATTCATGTTCTGCTAAAATTAATTTCGCGATGAAAAACTTTTCACTGTGTTAAATTAATTACTCGAATTTGAGTGTTTACAAAACGCAATTTGCTGGACTAAAAGAGAAAATATAAAAATAAAATAAAGGAGGAAAGTTCTTCGCTGCGAAGCCTGAGGATTCCAAATTGAAGGAAATCAATTCGTGGGTTTTGGCATGAAGGAGTCCTCTGCACACGTGAGAAAATAAAAGGAAGCAGGTGGGCCCCAAATGGGCACACACACAATTCTTCACACAGATTCTCTTTGCTCAGCCACGTAAACAAAACAAAGAAATCCAAACATGGTGGTGGTGGGCCCAAGTCAAACTTTGACCTAGGCACACATATAAAGACGAATATATTTCCTTCTTTGATGGTGTGCATGAAGCGGCCGACGACCTACGTAAAAGGAGAAGCCGCACGCCACCGAAGCATTGTTATTGATCGAAGCGCTGTTCTTATTTTGAGTGCCATGGTTTTCTTTGTTTGTGAGAGACATTCATAGGTGCTGCGTGTTTGGTTTTGGGTCTTCGTGTTTCTCGTGCGGCAAAACTTATTTGTGATTTACATCCAAGAAAGATTGGTGTATTGGGTGTAATTGGAATTTGGGAAACACCGAGAGAATGTTTGAGTAATTCGAGTGTGTAATCTTCTTGTATCGCTTGATTTATAGTGAAATTCGCTACTGCTCTCCTCGTGGACGTAGGTCTTTACGACTGAACCACATAAATCCGGTGTCCGATTTATTTTCTTCTTCTGTCTATATTATTGTTCGATCACTCGCCCTATCACAACAATTGATATCAGAGCCAGGCTTGGCTAAGTTGAAGCGAATCGATGGCAACAGAAGAATTAAAAGTGAGAATCGACGGATTTGATGGGAAGGATTTTAGTTTCTAGAAGATGCAGATTGAAGATTATCTTTATCAGATGAAACTGCACTTGCCCTTATCTGGGGAGAAACCAGAGAAGATAAAGCAAGCTGATTGGGATTTGTTGGATAGACGAGCTATGGGTGTTATTCAGTTGACGTTGGCTCGTAACGTCACGTTTAACATCTTGAAAGAGAAGACCACTGCTGATTTGATGCAAGCCCTATCGGATATGTACGAGAATCCCTCTGCGATCAACAAGGCATATTTGATGCAACATCTGTTTAATTTGAAGATGATTGAAGGTGCGTCAGTTGCAGATCATATCAATGAATTCAATGTGATTGTTAGTCAATTGAGTTCAATTGAAATTGACTTTGAAGATGAGGTACGTGCTTTGATTCTGTTATCCTCATTGCCTAATAGTTGGAATACTATTGTTACTGCTATTAGTAACTCTTCTGGGTCAACAAGTTTGACGTTTGATAGAGTTCGAGATTTGATTCTGAGCGAGGACATTCGTAGAAAAGAATCTAGCGAATTTGTATCTACTGCTTTAGTAGGTGAAAATAGAGGAAGATCTAGAACACGTGTGGGTAATAGTAGTACTAATATGAACAGGCGTAGTCAGTCTAGGACTGATAATGTTGTCTATTGGAGCTATGGCAAGAGGTACGTGCTTTGATTCTGTTATCCTCATTGCCTGATAGTTGGAATACTATTGTTACTGCTAGTAATAACTCCTCTGGGTCAACAAGTTTGACGTTTGATAGAGTTCGAGATTTAATTCTAAGCGAGGATATTCGTAGAAAAGAATCTAGCGAATTTGTATCTACTGCTTTAGTAGGTGAAAATAGAGGAAGATCTAGAACACGTGTGGATAATAGTAGTACTAATATGAACAGGCGTTGTCAATCTAGGAATGGTAATGTTGTCTGTTGGAGTTGTGGCAAGAGGAGGCATCTTAGAAGGGATTGCCTTAAGTTGAAGAATGAGAAGGGTAAGGGGATTATGGTTGATTCTGCATATAATGTTGCAGCTGTAGCAAATAATGCCAATTATGTCTTGTCTGTCACTAATGATTCATCGCTTGATGGATGGATTATGGATTCTGATTGTTCTTTTCATGTCACACCAAATAGAAACTGGTTTATCACTTATCATTGCATGGGTAGTGGTAAAGTCCAGTTAGGGAACAACGATGAGTGCGATATTGTGGGTGTTGGTGATGTTAAAATTAGAATGCATGATAATATCGTGAGGACATTGACTGGAGTGAGGCATGTTCCAGAATTGAAAAAGACCTTAATTTCTTTGGGTGCCCTAGATTCAGCTGGTTTCAAGTATTCTTTATGATGATTTCAGATAGAAAATATCATAGGTAGACAAGAAACTACAAACCGAACATAGGAATTTTATTGACGAAAGGGCTTGAAAAATACAATCACTTCAACCAAACCGAATGTAAACAAACCATGCTGAAATTTAATCAACAATGAGACATTAGGATAAAAATACACGTCAAAATTTAATCGACAACGCGAATCTGGAAATTATAGCTAGAAACTCACTGGAATTTAATTGACATGAGTCTGAAATCGAAAGTACAATATAGAAAATCCTTCAACGAGGGGGAGAAAATGTAATTTAGGTCAAACTCCCTCCATCCAAAAATGGCTCGAGAGAAACTGAATCAGTTATTAGTGAGTGCACACGGTTCCTCGATAGATTGTCTGGAGCTCCAACTGCATCTCCGTCATGGTACATACAATGCGCCATCCGTGCAAGGTTGAAAGCCATCCGCACAAAAGATTGATTGAAGGTTGAGTCATTGACTAGATATTTGTTCAGCTTCTTCCACGTTGTGTCGATCAGTTTTATAACATATTTGCGAGCCTCTAACTCGGAGACCCCCATTTCTTGCATGTAACACCAGATTGAATTCGTCGTCTCTCCCCTCTCGAGCTCAGCCTATTAGGAACATAATTTTGCCAATTGTTTAAGAAGAAGCTGCTCGAGAAATTATGAATATGTGGACAGAAATTTCAGTTGTTTCGCTACAGAAAAATGTGCCTGTATAAGGGTCATTGTGACACAAAAAAAGAAAAAGACTGAAGAGAGCTGTGCCTGTATAAGGTTCATTGTGACACAAAAAAAAAAGACTGAAGAGAGCTGAGAACATGCATACCGATGAGGTAGCGAGATCATTGGTGAGACGGAAAATCATGGATGGCAACCGCAAGAGATCATGGTAATATTCTAGTGATTCAAGTTCCTCCTTTCTCATGCTTGGACTGGATAAAAAGTAGGCATGAATCAACATGACATGCCCCGATACTGAAATCCACCCATTGTTCAGGTACTCTTCTACTCGTGGGGTGATCTTGTTGTGACTCCATTTAGCTTCTTGCAAGAAGGCTTTACACGAATCATACCACTACGAAACAGTAGAAACACCAAATTTCCGTATTACGTAGGAGATTCCTAAAACAAAGATGCATGCATGGTCGATTAAATACAATGTCGAGTCATGTACCGCTTTTGTCAAATACGGGATGACATTTTCCCGAGTCTCCTTGAGAGTGTCGTAAGCCAGTTCGTTCACGCTGTTGTAGAGAGCTAAGAAGCACAACTTCATATAGCCAGGAAGATCTTCCACAGCATTAATGTCCCATCTGAAACCACGAATGATAAGATGACACTTATGAAATGCGTGAATATTATTATCTCCAGTCATGTCGATGAGAGATGGACCTGCGAACAGCGTCTGTGAATAGCTCCAGTTCGTCCAATGTGCCATAAATATCGTACACATCGTCGATGATGACGTTCAGCATGTTCGCTTTGGTCAGCCCTTTCCGACAATTACTGAGTGGATGCTCATCTGCCACTGCGACCGCTGCAAAGAAGCACTCCACTAGTCTATCCCTCGCGAAGTTTAGCTCGTTTGCGAGGCCAACATTACTCCACCATCTGCAGTAAATCAAAGAGTAAAATTTTTAGAGTATGCATTGCTATTTTCTCGAACACATGTCAAGCTTTCTAAAGTCTGATTACCTTACAGTCCAACAATTCCACCATCAATCATAGGGTCTATCCTTGTTATTTTGCATACTAACCTTAACATTTCCTGGAGATCTCCTTGGAGGGTTGATTGCAACGTGTTGAAGTTCGTAGCAGAAAATTTGAGGATTCGATGACTCGTGTATCTACGTCTGCTATAAGCTTCGATGAACCTTCGAGCTTCTAACAGCGACATTCTACGGTGCAGGGGCCATTCCAATTCATGGTTCACTTCGCCTTGAAGATCTTTGTTGATGTCGCGATTATGGTTTTTGAGATGCTCGATGGTGAATGTTTCAGCCTCGCGCAAAATATCTTCTTCTTCAAAGGCCAAATGGGAGGCTTGGTATAGGCTTAGCATACCTTGGACATCATTCCCAAGGGTCTTCATAAAACTGCCACTTTCGTCCATGAAAATCTTTAAAACATCTGTTTATTCGAAGCCAAGATTAGTCCATCTGATTAGAGAAAGATACCATGCAGTTTTTTTATTTATAAAGCCCTTGGTTTACGAGAGGATATGGTGAGGTCCTATGCTGAGAGCTATTATAAATGTCACTATAACAAGTGTTTAGCATGTCATAGTGATTACAAAATACTTGTCTGTTTCATAAAATCATTTCGAACCTTCATACAGAAGAGTTAGTATAACAAAAATTGCAAAAGCATCTTGGTCCCACTTTTGAGAATTATCTTCTAATTGCTTTTGTTTCATCAGATTTACGATGAAATACCTTGAGAAACTTCAAAGCCGTGCTGTCTAAGAATCCGAAAGCTTAGAGCTGTGCCATGCAGGGACTTCTGCCGGCTTTTATTGACCGCATTCTTAGAGAGACATCTGCGAAGAGCTCTCGAAATGTCTTCCTCAAAATGTCGTCCGAGTCCTAAGCGTTGAATGTCATCAACCAGAGCAAATATGGTCATGGGTTCAGCTTTTTGGTCATTGAGAGCACCTCTCACTTCTTCTTCCAACAATTGTGCCTTTTCTCTCTGTAGCTCAACCTACGTTAGAAGAAAGTAAAATCCACAGCTTAGTGTTTGAACCCCAGAAAAAAGCACAGAAAGATACTCCCAAGGAAGAGGTGGAAATCTGCGTGGGATTATAACTATGATTTTTTAAAATGAAGTAGTGTTGTGTAAAAGACGTCAAGATACACGAGGATAGAGGACTTCATCTCTTCGTGGCATGCTGTAGATTTTATAGGTTTATATTACTAACTAATCACAAACAATGGTTCATGACTCTCTATTCTTGTTCGGAGAAGACTTCCTACATACTTGTTGGAAGAAAACCTCTTCCAATCAGTATTTGGGTCGGTGGATACAAATACCTCGACCTCGCCGGCCACCTTGTCAATGGCCGCGAGGGCGGCCTCGCTCGGGGCAGCAAGGCTCGCCCTCGCCGAATCTTGCGAGGGTTGAGCCTCGCCCACGGCCGGCGAGGCTCACCCGCCCGACGCTGCCATGGGCAAGGGTCGACCCTCGCTAGATCCGGCGAGGGCGAACCTCGCCTGCCCGGCGCAAGGCCACCCTTGAGGCCTAGGCGGTGAGGCTCGCCCTCACCGAAGCTGGCAAGGGTCGAGGTTGGTGAGGGCAAGCCTCGCCGCCCAAGCCTCGAGGGCAGCCTCACGCTAGGCAGGCGGGGCTCACCCTCGCCGCCCAGGCCTCGTGGGCGGCCTCACGCCGGGCAGGCGAGCCTTGCCGGCCATCGACTTTGGCTAGTCGTCAAGGTTCGGTGACCGGCTGGAGGAAGAGGGAGGGAAAGGAGAAAATGAAAAATAAAAATTCAAAAATATTAAATTATTATTAAAAATTGTTAATGTCAGTACCGATCAGGCGCAAAATCCGGCCAAAATTGGCAAAAAATGATTGAATTAGCACAACGTTAAATGATTTATGACTAAATTGTCACAAATACAAAAGATTTATGATTTTTTTTTTAACACTTTTCCCTTCTTTTGAGAGTAGCATAAATGTCTCGTATGGAGAAAATATAGCTAGAGTGTGGTTTTTTACCGCGCGACGAGATTGATGGCTTTCATCAGCCACAAGCGACTGAAGGCAATTGTGAGTCCAGACGGTTGGCTGATAATTGGCCGATCTCCGTCCTCCTTGAGTATCAAAGACCTGTGTGCTCGCTGAACAATGGACTCGACCATTAGCCGTTGGAGAGGGAAGCTTTGGATGATAAGGCGCGGACAAAAGACGAAGTGCCATTACTCACACGAACTGGACTAAGGCCAATCCTACAAATGGTGAAATCTCAGCGATCAGTGCATGCCCTCAATTAGCGTGAACAGTCCCCTATTTATACAAAATATCTGATTTCCTTGGACACAACATTGGAATACGCTACTAGATTTTCGACTTAAAGCAATGGTCTCTGTTGTCGTGGCGGACCATATGCCCTTGTTCTCTCATTTTTCTATGTATGCTCGATCACACGCTGCTGCTGGATCGTCCCTATCGAATCATCTGTCCATGTTGCTCGATCACACGCCGCTGGGCTCACCTCTCGTCCATCCGTTAGTGTCCTCGTGTTTTTAGCCGGAACACCTGATCGTAAACGAATGGCGCGCAAGAAGTCGTGTCGTGCTCAGGATCGAAGATTTTATTTGGAGACGTTGTCTCTATATACCATCATTATTCTCCCGCAAGCTATGAAGAGGGAATCTGCACGGAACATACAGTTATGGATGGTCCCTTGTTCTCCCAGAGAAGCAAGGCCCCACCTTCTGGGAAAGGGATTGATGCTCGAGAGAAATAGGCTCGATTATCAATGAGTGCATACGGTTCCTCGACCGGTTGTCCGGAGCTCCATGCGCATCTCCATCCTGGTACATGAAATGTGTTGTCCGGGCAAGATTGTAAGCCATCCGCACAAAAGATTGATCGAAGGTGGAGCCATTGACTAGATATTTGTTCTTCTGTTTCCAAGATGTGTCGATCAATTTCATAACGTAATCGCAAGCCTCTGATTCGGAGACCCCCATCTCTTGCATGTAACACATGATTGAATTTGTTGTTTCTCCCCTCTCTAGCTCAGCCTGTTAGGACCATAGTTTTGCCAATTGTTTTAGCAGAAGATTATTTTAGAAGAAGATATCTAAAAGATTATTGAGTAGATGGATATTATGACTGCAGAAAAAAGAAGTATTTGCATAAGGTTAACTGTGAAACAGGAAAAATCGAACTAGAGAGAGCTGAAAAAAATGCATACCGATAAGGTACCGAGATCATTGGTAAGACGCAAAATCATGGATGGCAAGCGCAAGATATCATGGTAATGTTCTAGCGATTCTAGTTCCTCCCGTCTCATGCTTGGGCTTGATAAAAAGTAGGCATGAATCAATATGACATGCCCTGATGATGATATCCACCCATTGTTCAAGTATTCTTCAAATCGTGGGCTGGTCTTGTTGTAGCTCCATTTGGCTTCTTGCAAGAAGGATTTGCACAAATCATACCACTGGGAAGCAATAGAAATACCAAATTTACGTATTAGGTAGGAAATTCCTAAAAGTCGGATGCGTACATGGTCAGTTAGTACAATATCGAGTACTGAATAGTCTCTTTGCTTACCGATTTTGCTAGATACGGGATGACAATTTTCCCAGTCTCCTTGAGAGCGTCGTAAGCGATTTCGTTCACGCTGTTGAAGAGAGCTAGGAAGCACAACTTCATATAGCCAGGAAGATCGTCCACAGCATCGATGTCCCATCTGAATCCACACAAATGACAAGGTGGAACCTTAACCTCTAAAATGCATGAACTTTATTGTTTCCGAGTAAATCGATGAGGGATGAACCTGCGGACAGCATCAGTGAATAGCTCCAGTTCATCCAATGTGCCATAAACATCGTACACATCATCGATGATAGTTATCAGCGAAGTCACTTTGGTCAGCCGCTTCCGACAATTAGCGAGCGTAGGTTCGTCTGCCACTCCAGCCGCCCAAAAGAATCACTCCATTAGTCTATCCCTCACGAAGTTCAAATTTCTCGCGAGGCTAACATCATTCCACCATCTGCGATAACACAGTATAATTTCAGAGTATGCATTGCAAATTTTCGAATACATGAGAAGCTTTCCAAAGTCTAATTTCCTTATAGCCCATGAATTCCATCGTCCATTATAGGATTTATCCTCATGAGTTTGCAGACTAACCTTGACATTTCCTGAGGATCTCTTTGGAGGATTGATTGTGACGTGTTGAAGTTCATCGCGGCAAATTCAGGGATTTGATGATTGGTGTATCCGCATCTTCTGTAAGCTTCAATGGACCGTCGAGCTTCTAGCAAAGGCATTCTACAGTGCAGAGGCAGTTCTAATTCATGTTTCACTTGGTCTTGAAGATCTTTGTCGACGTTGCAATTAAGGTTTCTGAGATGCTCGATGGCGAATGATCTAGCCTCTTGCAAGATATCTTCTTCTTCAAAGGCCAAATGGGAGGCTTCGTGTAGACTCAGCATTCCTTGGACATCACCACCAAGGGTCTTCAAAAAACTGCCACTTTTGTCCATGAAAATCTTAAAAATATCTGTTTATTCGAAGCCGAGATTAGTCCATCTGATTATAGAAAGATACTATGCAGTTTTTTATTTATAAAGCCTTTTGCTCATGAGAGGATATGGTGAGGTCCTATGCTGAGAGCTATTATAGATGTCACTACAAGTGTTTAGCATGTCATAGTGCTGACAAAGTACTTGTCTGTTTCATATAATCATTTCGAACCTTCATACACAAAAGCTACGCTAGTATAACAAAAATTACAAAAGCATCTTGGTCCCACTTTTGAGAAATATCTTCTAATTGCTTTTGTTTCATCAGATTTACCATGAAATAAGTACCTTGAGAAACTTCATAGCCGTGCTGTCTAAGAATCCGAAAGCCGAGAGCGGTGCTGTGCAGAGACTTCTGTAGGCTCATAGAGACCGCACCCTTAGAGACACATCTGCGAAGAGCGTTCGAAATGTCTTCCTCGAAATGATCTCCCAGCCCTAAGCGTTGAATATCATCAACCATAGCAAATATGTTAAAGGTTTCAGCTTTTTCGTCATTGAGAGCACCTCTCACTTCTTCCAACATTTGTGCCTTTTCTCTCTGTAGCTCAACCTACGTTAGAAGAAAGTAAAATCCACAGTTTAGTGTTTGAACCCTAGAAAAAAGCAAAGAAAGATACTTCAAAGGAAGAGGTGGAAATCTTCTATCTGGTGGTCCCATTTATGTCACATGCGTGGGATTATGACTATGATTGATTTTTTTAAATGAAATAGTGTTGTGTAAAAGACGTCAAGGTACACGAGGATAGAGGATTTCATCTTTTCATGGCATGCTGTAGATTTTGATAGGTTTATATTGCTAACTAATCACAGATGACAATGGTTCATGACTCTCTATTCTTGTTTGGACAAGACTTCCTACATACTAGTTGGGAGAAAACCTCTTCCAATCAATATTTGGGTTGGTGGATAGAAGTATGGCAAGTGTCATAATTTTTATATAACGCTCACTTAAAAACAATAATTTTTTTTTCAATTGTAAGTGTTATAACTTATATACGACACTCATTTGATTATCATAACTTTTTTCTAATCACTTAATCACCATATAACTTTTCAATCGATTACTTAAATATCATAACATTTTTAAAAAATATTCACCACAAGTGATATGTCACGTTAGATTTCCAAGATTTGGATGAATTATAAAAGGTTTTAGCGCTTAAGTGATAGATTAAAAGTTACAACACTCAAGTGAACATTTTTTAGAAATTATGGTACTCAAGTAACCAAAAAAAAATTATGGCACTCAGTGAATATTATAACGAAAGTTATAATAGTTGTGGTGTTATTTACCTTCAGTTAAATCCATACTTCGATGATGGCCTTCCAATTCATCCATCAAAAACATGATTAGAGGAAACTAGGTATAGAGGAAAATATAATCTATCAATAAAAGTGATCAATCTTAATTATGAGACCCCATGAATTAATAATTATGACGATGGGGAGATCGTTAGTCATACTTATCAAGTTAGTACAGTGATCCTAGCATAAAGTCACAGCACAACCGAGTTTGATCGACAGTTTGTCCTAGGGTAATTCTCCTCTCTAATTCCAAATTTTCATCTATGTTTTATTGAGAACATGAGAATAATTGAACTTCCAATTAGACTAAATTCCCACCGATGCATTGAGCTGCCTTGAGCGGAAGACATTATAATTCGAATATAGAATGCCTCGTATTCGAACCAAGTATTTACCCACTCATCTAAACATTATATTTAAGTCCAAACCAAATTATGAAAATCGTCTTCTTTTCTTTTGACAGTAGCATAAATGTCTTGTATTGAGAACATATAACTAGAGTGTGATTTTTTACCGCACGACGAGATTGACGGCTTTCATCGGCCTCAAGCGACTGAAGGTAATTGTGAGTCCAGATTGTTGGCTGATAATTGGCCGATCTCCGTCCTCCTTGAGTATCAGAGACCTGCGTACTCGCTGAACAATGGACTCGACTATTAGCCGTTGGAGAGGGAAGCTTCGGAAGATAAGGCGCGGTCAAAAGACGAAGTGCCATTACTTGCACAAACTGGACTAAGACCAATCCTACAAAAGGCGAAAATTCAGCGATCAGTGCATGCCCTCAGTTAGCGTGAACGGTGTCCTATTTATACAAAATATCTGGTTTCCTAGGAAACAACGTTGGAATATGCTACCAGATTTTTTACTTCAAGCGATCGTCGCTGTTGTCGTGGCGGACCATATGCTCCTGTCCTCTCATTTTCCTATGTTTGCTCGATCACGCGTTGCTGCTGGATCGTCTCTCATCGAATCTTCTGTCCATGTTACTCAATCACACGCTGCTGGGCTCGACTCTCGTCAATTCGTTAGTGTCCTCGTGTTTTTAGCCGAACACCTGGTCGTGTCGTGCTCAGGATCGAAGATTTTATTTGGAGACGTTGTCTCTATATACCATCATTATTCTCAAGCTATGAAGAGGGAATCTGCACGGAACATACAGTTATGGATGGTCCCTTGTTCTCCCAGAGAAGCAAGGCCCCACCTTCTGGGAAAGGGATTGATGCTCGAATATTCCGGAAATCTTGTGGTGTCATGTAGACAGTCCCTGGGCCTGGGCTTGGGCTTGCAGGCCTCATTACAGAATTGGATCCTTCGAAATTTCAGGGATCGTGATGGTCATGGGCCCATCCATTTTGATGGTTCGATAACCCGATCTTGTCCTCGTTATTTCTCTGGATCCCTTGATATGCACCGCGAACGGTGTCTACATCTTTTTCAAGATAGTCAAGAATCCGACCCAAATAGGACACCAAGAGGGCTCCCACTTTTGGTACTAGATAAGGTCCCAATAGAGTATTTTCGGGTTCGAACTCGACACATGGAGGCAGGACTTTGTTCGCGTGCAAGTTGAGGAAGGGAGAAATTGAAGAACCCTCACATTTCGGATCTCAACCCCAACCAACTAGAATAGGCTTAGATGCCGGAATTGATATCGATTGATTGAGCACGTGATGTCAAGTTAATATGCTAAATTATGTAGCTCTCGCTTCCTCGACGTAGGCTACATTGAAAGACTTTTGTATACCATAATATCGATCATTTGGAAATTTTCCTTGATTCACTGGTCACTTGATTGTGAAAACCAAGCATGTCACTCTTACAAGTTTTGCCCCCGTCTATGCTCATATCATGTAGACAGATTCTAGTCACACCTCTCCATGATTCGTGTACTATCAGGGTTTTAAACTACGGCACACCTTAATGTCTCTTAGACCTAACACATAATTGCCTGAGCTTGTGAGTTGTAACACCAATAATAGATTTTTCTTCATTCCCAACATGTGATACACATTTTGCAACTCAGCCTGATATGAACTGAATCGGGATGTTATCACCATTCAGTCAACATGGTATTCAACAACCTTGAGTTGTTTATGATGACAACTACTCATCCATCGATGTACTCAAACGTGTTTAATAGCTTGCCTTGATCTCTGGTCATATGACTTGAGCATCCCGAATCAATTGCCCAATCATTATTAGAATTGATTAATTTATTACTTACAATAAAAAGGGTCGTCACATCTTTTGACTAAATGATAGAGGAGAATGCAAGCTTTTTTTATTCTTCACTGCAAGGGACACATGGTAATCCTAGTCCTCTCCACCATCATTTTCCTTAGACATTGCAATGTTTCCTTCTATTTTTTTGAATTGAAAATCCCTAGCAAAGTGACCTTTTTTCTCACAAATATAGTAGTGGATGTCTCATGTTTGGCTGTTTTTACCTTCATTCTCATTATCTTTGTACTGATCCCAACGAGCTCCCCCTAGCTAAGCACTTGTCCCTTCTGGTCACCTTTGCCAATCTTGGTGGGAGTATTTTCTCAATTTACCATCTTTAGTGCTAGCACCAAGTCTCATCTAACTCTTAAGCCCTCTTTTATTCCTAAAGAGGAAAGTCTTATTATCATTTACTAAGACCTTAGACATCTCTGTCTTAAGCCGCTTGATTGGCCAAAATATTCTCCAAATCGGTCAAAGTTGGATCTTTAGCCCATCCGCAAAGGGCCGTAACAATAGTGTTTTACTCTAGTCATAACCCGTGAATGGTGATTCTTTTATCCTAGTCTCAAAGATGGCACTTTAAGGATCTAACTTTGAAATTTCTTCACAAATAGATTTGACTTTGGAAAAATATCATATCTTGTTGCAAGATTAATAGTAACTTGTTTTTCAATTATTCTAACTTGGTATATTTGTCCTCACGGACATTGCCACCAAAGCATCCTATGTCGCCTTCAGGGGCTTTGCACTCTTGATATGTTATAGTAATTCATCTTCTACTATCACCGCAAGACATAGAGAGTCTTACCATCATTGATCTTCCACTTCCTCCACTCTTCATCATTAGTGGTTGGTTTGGTATTGTCATTGCTAACGATATTCCACAAATCTTGATCTAATAGGTAAAATTGCACGTAATTACTCGAATTATTGTAATTGTAGTTGTTGAGCTTCTTTATTGCTGTTCACCAAACTCAGGATATTCATTGACTTCGTTAAAATGCCCAACAATATACCAAGTGAGCTTTGTCCCAATTTAACCAATCATGGTCCTTGACTATACACTACCAAAACTCCAATATACTTTGATTTATAACCACCTACTCCCGTGCAATGGTCCTAACTATCGTCTTCACATACCACAATCCCCGATTGCTGGTTCAAAATCGCCAACCGCTTGCTCTAATTTGGTCCCTAGTCACTAGTTCTGATACCACTTGTTGAGGATCAAATTGATGCTCAGTTGGAATAAATGCTCTCTTATTATTGCTATTATAGAACAAGCACTTCACCCCACTCACACTTGGAGACTTACTCAACAATACTTTCAAGACAATCACCAAAAAATATTTAGACATATTACACTTGTGCCAATTCATTTATAAACCCTTCAATTGTGCCAATTTAATTCTAAATATCTTCACATTATATTAAATGAGTCGATCTGATCAATTTTAGCTAAGATCCGCTAGTATGACCGTCGACAATCTTATGTAGCACAGCTGGTGCTAACAATAATGTTTTTTCATAATATTTGAGTTAATACCACAAAAAACTTTAAATTGTTCACATGTGACAAATTTATCATAAATTAAGTTGTTGGTCATTAAAAATCCCAAATTGGTATATATGTGACAAACTTACCTCAAACTTATCTTTTAGTCATCAAAAAATCTAGATAGGTATACTCGTGACATATTTACCCCCCATTAACGTCCATCAAATTTTACCATGAAATTGCTAAGTTAGATGACACATAATAATGATTCAATTGACATAGTAAATTCACGTGGAAATCCATATCAGTTTTGGGTAAATTTGTCACAAGTATACTAATTTGGGATCTTTCATAATATTAATCCGTAATATTTTTCTTTTTTTATTATTTTCTTTTCTTTACTTTACTTTTCTTTTTTTTTTTTAGACGAGGGCCAACCAGGGTTGTTGACTAAGCCTCGTTGTGGCTAACAACCACTGACCCTTAGTATAAAAAAAAAAAAAAAAAGTAAAGAAAAATATATATATCAAAAGTTCAAAATATTATTAAAAATGTCGATGTCAACGCCAACTGTATCACATAAGATAGCCAGTATCTACGTTCACGATTTCTAGCCAAAATTGATCAACTTAACTCAATTAGAAAAATGTGAAAAAGTATATGACTAAATTAACACAAATACAATAAATTTATGACTTTTTACCCACAAAAGTGGTTGCTTCACTCTTGTCTATTTTTTCTTTTTCTTTTTTTCGCTTTGCTAGTATTATAATATTTAGCTTACTATAAGACGAATAGTTTATTGTGTTGAAGAAAAATCCCTTGTAGTTTTGAAGCTGACAAAACAGTCTCGACAGTAAGGTCTAAAGAATCCAAGACTCAGTTGATTACGTCTGAAGAGTTCAAAGACCCAAAGTTCGATCTGAAGTTTTTCCGTCTGAAGACAGTCAAGACTCAGTTTCCGTCTGAAGACCTTCAAGACCCAAATCTAAGTCTGAAGACAATTTACGATTTTGACAGGCTGACAGCAGGTTATTTTTATTGTAGCACCCCTGAACCCAAAGGGATCGCCACAGTCATTCATCTCCTTGTAGCTAAGCCAATAAATACTTGGGCATTATATATATATATATATATATCTCGGTCCCAGCGCAGTTTAAATTTGCGGAAGCATAATCTTTTCAACTCTCCCTTCACACAAACATGAGGCAATGCACACCCACTAGACATCATAGGATAAAAGCCGAACCATTTTATTTACATATTTACAGGATGGGTTAATCTCGGGGTAGGTACATACAAAAGTAAGCCATCGCACAACTAGTGTGGCTTATACTCAAAAAGGGACACCTCTACCCCTTTTTCACTGATCTCAAAGAGCGACCCATCCCTCCGTGGTGTCGGTCATGTCCAAAAAGACCATCAGCTCCCAGCCTATCCCTCACGCAGCAGCTACACCCATCCTGGTGCATCAGGTGGTGGAGGTGGTAACATCCCTCGCATCATCCCATCCCGGCGCACATGGATGGAGATGAACTCCTGGATGACTGGGCCATCAAGTAGGCCCACCTCATATGAAACAATCGCACGAACCCGGAGGAATGTCAGTCCACAGACGTGGGGACAGTCGATCACCATCACCTCTACATCTACATCAGATGGTATACCATAAAAGGTGCGCCGCATGACAGGTGGAATCGGCATCTCTAAGCTGAAATGTTAATCCCCAAAAAGGGGTGAGTACAACCACTCAGCAAATAAATAATTCCCTATGGCTACTCAAGCATCACACGAGACATCACAGTTAAATTCCATATACATGAAATTGCATCATATAGGAATACATCATCGTACATCCACATATGTGTCACATTTCGCCATAGGAATCCATCCATCTATATATTCAAATTCAATACTCATGCATACATATCACCATATGCATCAATTCAAGCTCATGCATACATGTCACCATATGTATATACATCATTCCATGCTCATGCATACGTGTCACCATACACATCATGCCATGCCCATTCATATATATCACCATAGGCATATACATCCATCCATGCCCATGCATATATATATATATATATATATATATATGTATATATATCCATATGCATCAATCCATGCTCATGCATACATACCACCATATGCATATTCACATATACCATGCCATGCCTATGCATACATGCCGCCATATGCATATTCACATATACCATGCCATGCCTATGCATATATTCACACATATGCATATTTACATATATAATGCCAGGTTGTCACAATTTCCATTGGCTTTTAATATACCCCTGGCACACACCATCCGGGCTTCCGGCCCCCACATTCCGGGCATCTCGCACCCCAACTAGCATCACGAGGCATTCACGGCACACACCATCCGTGCTTCCGGCATTTACACTCCCTGGCCGGGCATCTCGCACCCCAACTGGCATCACGAGGCATTCACGGCACACACCATCCGTGCTTCCGGCATCCCCTACGCTCCGGACATCTCAACTCCGAGGCCATCCAGATTTACGCACACAGGGCTACTGGGCATCCGGCATTTTCACTCCCTGACCGAGCATCCCGACACTCCCGGGGCATTGTCGGCTCACACCATCCGACAGCCTTCTCATTTATCATGAGATATAATTTTATGCATGGCCTAATCTCACATGGCATATAACGTGATGTACACATCCAATATCAACACGATATGTCAAGGATAATCATTCATGTAGCATGGTAAAACACTTGGGGCCACATCAATCATCTAATTCATGCCATTTAAATTTGCCCATATATCTTTTCCTTTCAAAATCTTGTAAATTCCAGCATACATGTTTTTCTGAAATTGCCCAAATTGGATACTCAATTGACTTTCAAAAAAATTTGGGATTCACACAAATGATAGCCAAAACACAATAACACATTTTTCCATGAAGAATTCAAGTCTTAAAAGTCATTACATAAAAAGATGTAATTTTAACTTCACAGTTTACACCGGTTCAGAATTCTCCTCAATTAAATAACTAAATGACCTCTAAAAATTATAAAATTTTACCACAAAATAGATAAGACATAGAGGCACAACTTTCATGAAGAACTCAAGTCCAAACGATCACCACACAAAAAGATATAAATTAAACAATCCAGCAAATTATTCTCGGGTACACAGTTTGCACCGTTTTACAATCTCTTTAAATTAAATATTCAAAACAGCTTCAAAAATTATAAAACTTTACCACGATCTAGCCAAGATGTTAAAGTATGTTTTTCATTAAGACATCTAGGTAAAATTCATTATAAATAATTAATTATAGTGATCACAAGCTTCTGCTCCTGGCGTCATTGCATCCAAATTAACTCCTGAAGTTAACATCTACCCTTTCTCAAAATTAAATGTCCAATTGGCCTTCAAAATTTATGATATTTTACCATATGATCAACAAGACTTTAATATAAGTTTCTCATGAAGACACTTAGGCCAAATTCGTTATAGAAAATTTATTATAGCTAAAAAGAGCTTCTGCCCATATACCGTAATTTGCAGAACGTCTTGTCTCCGAAAAATTCACATATGACCCACTTATTTTGCTTATTTTTCTCTGGATTTTGGAAATGTTCTTGTTTAAAGTGTACTCTCCAACTTTCATTTAGATATCAAGACGAAATACCCAAAGGAACATCACCTTATAGTCCCCCGAAGTCACTGGCGTCAAGAACAGTTCATCCAGTTTTCACGTCCTCAAGAAAAACGATATTTCACTAGGCTATTCATATTAGTTTGGTCTCAAATTTGAGTATGTTGTTCCTCTTGATGTTCTTTACAATTTTCATGAAGACATCGAAGCAAGATTCTCAATAGAAAGTCAAATACAGCAACCAAAATCATCAAGACTCCACATGCATCACCAGATCTGAACGTCTTTTTAAAAAATAAGTTTCACCCCTCAAATGTCGTCCTTTTTATTTCAATTTTTAGTATGTTGCAATTCAAGATGTTATATTCAAGTCTCATGAAGAAGTCGAAGCCAAATTCTCACTGCAAAGTTACATGCAAGTCCACACAAGTTACTGGCGCACAGGAATTCACTCGGACAGAACACTACTTCAAACCAAACCCCTCAAATCCATGCCTTCTACTCTTTAAAATCCACGAATTTCACCACAAAACAGCACTATACTCACAACAAGACATGCAAGAATAGATAAGGGAATTGATTTCTTGCCTTAATCTCAAGAAATCGTGCGAAATGGACGGGCGGACACGAGCGGCGACGACGGCTTCTTTCCTTCCTCTCCTCCTTCTTTTCTTCTTTCTCTCTTCCTTTCTCTCTTCCTCTCACTCTCTCTCTCTTATGCACGTCGAAGCCCCTCTCTAGAACCGGCCATCCTCCTCTTATACCCCCAAAACCTCATCATTACTTGAAACGATGACCTATCACACTTGTTTTGCATGCAGAAATTTGCATGCAAACCGGCCACTTCTCCCCCCATCCTCCTTGCTCGACCACCCACGGTTTTTGGTGGGTTTGTGGGCTTGTGGCCGGCCCACTTGGCCCGCCATAGGCCCACTCAAATTCGGCCCAAAGCCCTCTCTCTCTTTTTTTTTTTTTAGCCCAATTTAATTAATTTCCAATTCTTAAAAATAAACTCTTAATTAAGTTAATTAAAAATTAAATCAACCCATAAAGATGTACAACTTCTAATCACACGGCCAAAGTCTTTTGCCGTCAAAATTACACTCCTCACAAGTTCATGGCCGAGCCTCGCCACGAATTGTAGGCAATTGATCGCCAATTACAATCACAACAATTTTTTTCTCGCCTATCCATATTTCAAGGATTCTTAGTAAAAATCCCGGGATGCCACATTTATGGTTAAGGAAAGAAAGATTTGGATATATATTTCCTATCTAATCCATGGAATATCTCTAGCTGTGATTGTGAACTTAGAAGATTTATTCTTCGGATTTTATCCGTTGAAGATCAAGCGTAATTTTGGAAGGATCTAATTTTGGGAACTCAAGATCGTGATTGTATGGGCGAACAGGATTAACGAGCTATTGTTTACTTATATTTTCGGCGACGTGAAGATCATTTAAATTGATTCAGTCCAACGAGTTGATTGGATGAATTCTTGGAAAGTGTCAACGGGTATTGTGGCACAGAGACTATTTAAGATGGATTGGTGTTGCTCAAAAGTAATGAGAGACTCGATAGAAAAATCTCGATGTTAGAACCCCTGAAATCTCTTGTTCTCTAAAATACTCTCGTGTTCAAATTGTGTATCAAAGAGAGTCACTTATAGTGCAAAAAAAAACAAAGCAGAAAAGTCAGTAGGAGAGATTGTCTATTGAAGAAGTCTAGTTCGTGAACTCGTAATGCCTTTCTCATTTGCTACATAGTGATTACATGGCCAGGTTGGCACAAATGGAGAGTGGACGTAGGCTTGGAATAAGCCGAACCACTATAATACTTGTGTCAATTCTCTCTTACCCTACTCTATTTACTTTATGATTGCATGATCTATTTATTGTTGATATATTCTTTATTTTTAAGTAAAGGTTGCAAAAGAATTCCGTAATCACCTATTCACCCTCCCTCCAGGTGGATTCACTAGCCTATATCATATTGTGAGTTATAAATTTTTGAAAGAATAGGCCCCAGAATAATATATAATTATTTGTTATTTGGTTTTTGGTGGTCCAAAACAAATTATTATTCTCGCAAAAGATTAAAAACTTTCACTCAATCATTTATCTTTTTTTTTTTTTTATAACTCTACTCACTACGTTGCTTTTCTCTACACAACTTAAAAAGAGGGCTGCATATTTATAGAGATTCCCACTACATAATGGACTCATCTATAATTACAAACTTTAACTACTTCCATGGTGATTTTCAACCATGCAACTCAACTATCACTAAAAGATTTCAACACCACAAACAACAGCTACCAACTATTGATGTTTTGTGAAATTTAATGATTTGAAAAATATTTTCTTAAAATTGATTGTCCACAATTACCCTTCAAGGAAGTGACCGCATTTCTTGGTCATCGAGGATTGGTCTTCAAGGTGGACACTATGGAAAGCTTGCACAGCTTGACAGTCGCTGTCGTGCCACCAAATCCAATCTCGCCATCAGCTATGGTGGACTCGAGATAGTCGACTTATGGGGTCCTGACCTTCTCCTCCCGGCTCATGCTCATCCACGCGTCCCTCCACACCCCCCCCCGGGGTCTCTCTGTGTGCTTACGATCAGGTACTGTTGAGCAAAAGAAAGGTGTTTGACCTGGTTCGGGATGGTGAGTCCTGGGGATAGTCAGCGAGGTCCGGCCCCGGTTTGTTGGTGGACATGTGGGTCAACGAGCACTGTCAACCATATGAGCAGATCGGGTCCAACTGCGCGGTCACTTGCACGGGGTCGGGGCGCAGCAAAAGTTTCGGAGGCTGTGCCATCGGCTCGGTAGGTCTTCAGGGTCCTCAAGAGCTTTTTCGCCATCTCATTCAAGCCATAGCATTGTCTCAGGTTGCCCTGTAGCACCACGCCGTCTTTAGCTGTGAAGGGTCGCTGGGTTAGCTTAGAACCTCTCGGAGCTCCCCAATCCCTGCACCACGGCAACTTCAGCTTTGAACCTCCCTTCTTCCTCCATCTCTATTCAAAGATCTCCACCATTTTATCGTACACTTTTAGAAATCTTGAGTGATATCATGTGTCAAGCAATTCTCATTGCGTCTCAATATATAGCTTGAAAAGTTTCATCGTCACTAGAGAATACTGAATATATAGAGTTCTAGAGTGGCAAAATGTACTTTGCTTATGTGTGTAGTTGGAGATTGGTATCACCAAGCATATAAAATCGAGTAAATTAGTGCAATTCGATAAGTAGTCTTCTTCTTTTGTCAAAGTGGATTATTGTCATTGGGTCGTGATCTTTGTTCATTTGTTTGTTTTTATGCAAATCTAATACGAAATTAGCATCAAATGTTTGCACATAGGGAAGGAATCAAATGGACAAGGTAGAACCTCTAGAACAATGAGTCCTTTTGATGGTTACCTAATGATCAAGATAAACAAATATAAAATAATCTGCAGGTTCTGAATTATGTGGCAACAATGATCTAATGTAGAATAACAAGACATTTAAATCACTATTACCATACTAGTTTGAAGTCCCAAGCATGACATGGTCAAGTTGATTAAGTGAATTTTTTCTCGTTCACAGATAGATATTTACTGTCAATAATTATGACCAACGCTCAACACCTAAAAAGTTCTCTTAGGAAAAAAAAAGGATCAATCTTCTTGTCATTAGAATCTTCTCTCCAAAAATATAATAAAAATCTTTCGATCCATATCACAATCGATGCCAACATTTGTTCAACACGGTGTCATTTGGTATAAAATACACTTCAATTGCTGTTTATTACAAAAATGTTCAACTATGATTAGATGGATTGAATTAACCGAAATTAAAGCACTTTGTACATTAAGTGCCTTTGGATCATTTAGTACAGTAGGATCCACCTACTTTATTTTGTAGTTTCCGTACGTCCATTTTCCTTCACCAACGGGAGGAAATTGATGTTGTCCAAACTAATTTAGCCATTTTATGCCGCAGGAGAAATGGGTTTGATTATCAATGAGTGCACACGGTTCCACGACAGATCGTCCGGAGCTCCGATCGCATCTCCATCCTGGTACACGCAATGTGCCATCCGGGCAAGGTTATAAGTCATCCGCACAAAAGATTGATTGAAGGTCGAACGTTCGACCATATATTTGTTCATCTTCTTCCATGCCGTGTCGATTTCTTCTTTAACGCACTCGCGAGCCTCTGACTCGGAGATGCCCTTTTCTTGCATGTAACACCGTATTGAATTCGTGGTCTCTCCCCTCTCTAGCTCAGCCTGTTAGGATCATAGGAAGCTATTTAAAAGACTATGAACATGTGGATATTAATTTTACTTGCTTTGCTACGAAAAAGAAGTGCTTGTATAAAGTAAACTGTGACACAAGGAAAATCGGACTAGAGAAAGCCGAAAGGATGCATACCGATGAGGAGGCGATGTCATTGGTAAGCCGGAAAATCAAGGCTGGCAGCCGCAAGAGATCATGGTAATTTTCTAGCGATTCAAGCTCCTCCTTTCTCATGCTTGGGCTTGCTAAGAAGTAGGCATGAATCAACATGACCTGCCCTGACGATGATACCCACCCATTGTTCAAGTACTCCTCAACTCCTGGGATGATCCTGCTGTTACTCCATTTTGCTTCTTGCAAGAAGGCTTTGCACAAGTCATACCACTGCAAAACAGTGGAAACACCAGATTTCGTTCTTTAGGTAGGAAATTCCTAGAACTCGGGTGCATTCGCGGCCGATTAGTACCAGGTTGAGTACCAAAGAGGGCTTTTTACGCGTACCGCTTTGGCTAGATACGGGATGACGTTTTCCCCTTTCTCCTTGAGAGTTTCGTAAGCCATCTCGTTCACGCTGTTGTAGAGAGCTAAGTAGCACAGCTTCATATAGATAGGAAGATCTTCCACAGCATTGAGGTCCCATCTGAAACCACACAAATGACAAGGTGAAGAACTTCCAACTTCTGAAACGCATGAACATTAGTATCTCCAGGTGATATCGAAGAGAGATGGACCTGCGAACGGCGTCTGTGAATAGCTCCAGCTCTTCCAATGTGCCAAAAACATCATACACATCATCGAGGACAAGGATCAGCGCGAAAGCTTTTGTCACCGCTTTCCGACAAATACTGAGCGAAGGCTCGTGGGCAATTCCTACCGCCCAAAAGAAGCACTCTATGAGTCTATCCCTCGCAAAGCTCAACTTTTTTGCGAGGCCAGTATTATTCCACCATCTGCAATAATCCAGAGGGTAAAATTTCAGATTCTGCGTTGCAATTTTTTCGAATGCGTATCAAGCTTTCGCAAGTCTAATATCCTTGTTGTCCATCAATTCCATCATTAATTATAGGATTTATCCTTATGAGTTTGTAGACTAACCCCAACATTTCCTGAAGATCTCTTTGGAGAGTTGATTGCGAAATGTTGAAGTCCGTTATGGCAAGTTCGAGAATTTGAGGATTCGTGTATCCACGTCTGCTGTAGGCTTCAATGGACCGTCGAGCTTCTAGCAATGGCATTCTACGGTGCAGAGGCAGTTCCAATTCATGTTTCACTTGGTCTTGAAGATCTTTGTCGACGTCGCTATTAAGGTTTTCGAGATGCTTGATGGCGAATGATCTAGCCTTGTGCAAGATGTCTTCTTCTTTGAAGGCCAAATGGGACGCCTCGTATAGACTCAACACGCCTTGGACATCCCCACCAAGGGTCTTCACAAAACTGCCACTTTCGTCCAAGAAGATCTTAAAAACATCTGATTATTCGTAGCTGAGATTAGTCCATCTGATTAGAGAAAGATACTATGCAGTTGTTCATTAATAAATTCTCTCTTCCCTAACATATATGTTCATGAGAGGACACGGTGAGATCCTATGCTGAGAGCTGTTATAGATACCACAGAAAAATTGTCTGTTTCATATAATCATTTCGAACCCACATACGCGAAAGTTAGCACAACAAAAACTGCAAAAGCATCTTGATCCCACGTTTGAGAATTATCTTCTAATTGGGTTTTGTTCTCATCAGATTTACGATGAAATACCTTGAGAAACTTCATAGCCATGCTGTCTAAGAATCCGAAAGCCAAGAGCGGTGCTGTGCAGAGACTTCTGTAGGCTCATAAAGACCGCACCCTTAGAGACACATCTGCGAAGAGCGTTCGAAATGTCTTCCTCGAAATGATCTCCCAGCCCTAAGCGTTGAATATCATCAACCATAGCAAATATGGTAAAGGTTTCAGCTTTTTCGTCATTGAGAGCACCTCTCACTTCTTCTTCCAATATTTGTACCTTTTCTTTCTGTTGCTCAACCTACGTTAGAAGAAAGTAAAAATCCACAGCTTAGTTTTCGAACCCTAGTAAAAAGCAAAGAAGGAAACATAATTCTTCAAACACATACGATGGCTCTCCTAAAAAGGTTTTGATACTTCAAAGAAAGAGGAGTGAATCTTCTATCTTAAGATCACTTTTTAAAATGAAATACTGTCACATGTGTGCAACAAACGTAAAGAGATTGGAGGATACAGGAATTCCATCTTTTTCATGGCATGCTCTAGATTTTGTTTGGGTTATGTTGCTAACTAATCTCAATCCGTAGAGACGCTCATGTTTTTCTCCGCTCTTGTTTGGAAAAAAAATTTCTCCATCCTTGTTTGGAGGAAACCTCCTCTAACCAGTGTTCTGATTAGCGAAGACAAACATGGACCTCACTCACGACCTGCAATTCATCCATCGTAAATATGGTTGGAGAAAAATAGGGATGGAAGAAAATATAACCTATTAATAGAAGTGATCAATCTTAGTGATGAGGCCACATGACTTGCCAACTATGATGATATGGAGATCATTAAATAAAATTTCATAGTCATAAACTTATTAGATCAGTGCCTAACTTAAAAGTACAACACAAACGAGTTTGATCTACAGTTCATCCAAGGTTAATTGTCCACTCCAATTCTGACATTTCATTCATGCTTCATCGAGAACATGTGGACAATCAGAATTTCCATGAGACTAATTCTCCCACCGATGCACTGAACTACCCCGTCCACGTGCACTTGATAATGCTCCGCATCACTAGTGGCCAACATACGATCCAATTTTTTTCTCCTTTTGAGTGAAAGGCGTTGTGATCTGAGCACAAAATCTATCGTATTCGAACGAAACGTCCAATCATCCAACTAATTATTATAATTAAGTGGGATCCAAATCGCAGAAATCTTCTTTACTTTGTTTAAAAACTCTAGCATAGATATCTCAAAGAGAGAACAAACGGCTAGGTAGCGTGTGGTTTTTCACCTCGCGGCGAGATGGCCGGCCTTCACCGGCCACAATGGACTGAAGGTAATTGTAAGTCCAGACGGATGGCTGATAATTGGCCGATCGTCGACCTTCTTGAGGATCAGAGATCTGCGTGCTCGCCGAACAATGGACTCGACCGTTGGCCCTCCGAGAGGAAAGCAACGGGAGATGAGGTGTGAACAGAAGACGAAGCGCCATGAACTGCCCAAATCGAACCGAACCGAACCGAACCGAATCGAACCAAGCCAAAAATATATAGAGGGAGAGCTCAGCGGTCAGTGCAGGCCCTCGCTAACGTTAACACTCCCATATTTATACTACCATTTTTCCGATTTTCTGCGACAGAAGTGTTGGGATATGCTGATAAATTTTTCTGATGGCCTCAGGTACTTCCAACTTGCCTTTTTGGACATCGAGCGAAGTCGCCGTCGTCGTCGTCGCAGCGCATCACATCCTTCGCCCTACCCTATCTTCTTCCTCTCCATCGTGGCGCTCGATCACACGTTGCTGGGGCTCGCTTGGATCACACGTTTCCGGGCTCGTCCCTCGTCCACCCGCTGGGGTTGTCGTGTTTTTTACCGCAACACCTGGTCGAAAATCGCTTCGTCCACGTGACGCTCCGTGGTTCGTGGGATCGAAGATTTTTTATTTGGGGAGGGCGTTGTCTGGATGCCATCGCCGTCCTCCTCCTCGTCCTAACCTGTAGCGAGGGAATCCAGCGTGGGACATGCACTTTAGCGATGATCGTTCTTCTTCTTCCAGAGATTGCGCGGCGCCCCACCTTCTGGGAAAGGGACTGGCGCTGGAATACGTTCGAGAACCGAATCGAAGAACTGGGTTGTATGGACGCTTGGACAGTCCCTGGACCTGGGCTTGCAGGCCTCGTTACAGGGATTCGATTCCTTTGAATTCTGATGGGTTCTTGATGTTCTTGGGCCCGTTTGTTTTTGCTGGATCGATAAAGTGATCGGATTTTCTTATCACTTTGGTGGAAATCTCTTAAGCCCTGTTTAGTAACGCTTGCTTTCGGGGAACAATTAATTTTATTTTTTTATTCCCTAAAACAAAAATAGAATAGAAATTCATTTGTTAAATTTTTTGTTCTCAAAAACAAAATTTCATTTTTAGAAAAAATAATTTTTATTCCTGAAAATAATTTCATAATAAAATCTGACTTTTTTTTTTTCTTTTTTTTTCTTCTTTTTTTTTTCTCTCTTCTTCTTCCTCCCAGCCAGTCACCAATCATTGCCAATCGCCGTTGTAGCCACAAGACTCGCCTGGCCACGGCGAGCCTCGATAAAGTGAGGCGTCAGCAATTACCATGGCTAACAATCAGCCACAAAAAAGGAAGAAGACGGAAAGAAAAGGAAAAAAAAAAAAAAAAGAGAAGAAAAAATGTAATAAAAGCATTAAAATATTAAAAGAAATAAAAAAATTTAAAAATTCTATCAAACGCATTTTTTTCTCAAAATAGAAATTTTGAATAAT
This sequence comes from Eucalyptus erythrocorys, assembly GCA_014182555.1. Classification (NCBI taxonomy): domain Eukaryota; kingdom Viridiplantae; phylum Streptophyta; class Magnoliopsida; order Myrtales; family Myrtaceae; genus Eucalyptus; species Eucalyptus erythrocorys. Next base: position 11,183,175 of record CM024607.1, read on the forward strand.
TATCAAGCATTTTCAAAAATTCAGAAATTACTCTTAAGAATAAAATGAAAAAAATTATTTCTGAATAAAATTTATTTTCGAGAATAGAATAATTACGAAACACGTCCTTAACTTACATTGCAAATGAAACCTGGTACAAGATAAAGTCCAAACTGAGAATTTTCAGATTTGACTCGGTCGAAGTGGCTATACAGTATGTATAGAAGACTTTTGTAAACCATTTCAGAAACGTGAGCTCCAGGGAGATACGAGTTGGCCTTCGCTTCACTGCTAAGCAAACCGGACTGACCATAACGTTCGTTGAGTTCATAAAAGAGTCCATTTTTACGTGTGACGATTGCAGTTTATCGAGGGCCATTGACTAGGTAGGCTCTTGATTCGACTCACCAGCATTCAATCATTCTCCCCTTTCGGTAATCCAAACCACCCATCTTGTTATTCGTCGTCGAGACGGTCTGTTTGGACAATCACCTTGATTCGTGGGTCGCTTGAAAGTGATCGGAATCCTCGGTTCGAGGGACAGAAACTGCACTCTTGGCGGGATCGGGTGTTTGTGTCGACATGACATTGCGCTCCATGTGGTTGATGAAATTCCCAGAGTACTTGCCGCAAATGTTCCCCGTGCTTTGCCTCTGTCAGCACTCGTTTGCATGATTGCATTGGCCCCACTCGTTTGCTTGTGTTCTGTCAGCGGTGAGAAAATTTACAGTTCAAAAGTTGTCTGGGGCTACTTGTTACTTGACATGACTAGATTATGGATCTTGATTTGAATAGCGGTTGCCACTCGGTTCCCCCTTAGTATTGTGTTTGTCGGATATGATACTGTCTAATGAATCGTTAGTTCACATTCAGGATTTCTCTTATGTAGAGCTCAAGTGATTTATGAATGCCTGTGTGTAAGAAATGGTGCTGGAATTATGTCTAGGGTTCAATTTTGTGCGTGACTTCTTTATCAAGCACTTCGCTTAAAGCTTTTGTGCAAATTAGCATCTAAAAAATTCTAGCTTGGGGTAATTAGAAAAGTGGTAGATGCTTCTTTGCCTCTTTTTTTTTCTCCTTACAATGAGCATCAGGAAAACTATAAAGATACTATAGAGATCAAACCGAAGCTTGTCGACTGACTCAGATCCATGTGGGATATGTTGTGTCTTAAAATCTAAGACAACATTAGGTCAGGAATATTTTGTTGTTTCCTTTCACTGGTTTGACTTTGGAGACATGTATTTTTTTAATATCTGCAACTAAAAGGAACAGGTGCAAAGGTTCCAATGACGTTATGACTGAATCCATGTGTTTGATTTTGATGCTACTGGAAGTTTTTTCTAATTCGGAATTCAGACTCTTGCACTTGAATTATTGAATTCTAATGATGCATTTGAAAATTTCTGTCTAAATATTGACAGATGGGGGAGCTTGTTGGCAATAAACATGCCGAGTATATATTATCGGTTGAAAGGGTATCAGTATACAATCCCCTTCTTATGTTTTCTACCAATATATGAAAATGACCATGTACATTGGGATCTGCTACCCAGTATTTCAGTTTTTCACTGATTTAGTTTTTTGGTGACCTTGTGGTCAGAGGAAAGATGATTTCTATTCTGTGCTTATGGATCATTTGAGAATGAATGGAGCTTATTGGGGACTGACCGCACTGGATCTTCTTGGAAAACTTGACACCGTGAATTCAGAGGACATTGTTTCATGGATCATGAAATGCCAACACGAGTCTGGTTTGTACGAATCTGTTGGCTTCTTTGTTGTGCTTACCCACGTTAAAGATGCACCTAACAGAAACTAACATCTAAATAGTTCGTCTTTTAGAATAGTCCTATACTTGAGCTGTTTATCTGTTTAAACTTTCCTTATTTGGGGCTAGGATAATGTGACTCAAATCTATTAATGACAGTGTCTCAGGAGTGTTTAATGTTGGTGTTGCTGTATTCTCTATAGAACTCTAGTTCAAAGAGCAAGTCTGAGCATCTGTCAGGGCTCTTTCTGCAGGTGGCTTTGGTGGAAACATTGGACATGATCCTCACGTGCATTATACACTCAGTGCTGTGCAAGTTTTGGCCCTCTTTGACAAGTTAGATGTTCTTGATATCGATAAGGTGACTGGATGTATCCTTCATTCCTTTGGAATAGAGCATTTTATATATTCAACTCTTGTCATGGATGAAGAGTTCATGTTTTGTTGTTTGTCAATTTTGGATGTCATCTAGTAATATACTTAAAGAGGACGAACTTGTGAATCGTTATTCTCTGTGTTTCATTTGAAGTGGTCAGCAAATTTGTCTACTTTTGGATGTTATAGAGCTTTTGTTAATGTTATTGCTTTGCCTGTATATTGCCAGCCAAACATAAATGACGAGGCTCTCTGTGATTGATCTTACTGTTGGATAATTTTTGGCATGAAAGCTTTTATGTTGCTGGTCCTATACTTAAAGTTAGATGTCGCATCACTGCAAAAAGAAGATGGATCCTTTTCAGGGGATACATGGGGAGAAGTTGATACTCGGTATTGTCCTTGTCATTGACCTCTGGGATGTTCGTGCTTCTTAAGGATGTCGCTCAAATATTCAAAATTCTCATCACAATTTTTTTCTCTTCAAAGATTCTCGTACATTGCCATATGCTGTCTTTCAATACTGAAGCGCTTGGATTCGATGGATGTGGAGAAGGCTGTGAAGTACATTGTGAGTTGCAAAAATATGGATGGCGGGTTTGGTTGCACTCCTGGTGGAGAGTCCCACGCAGGGCAAAGTATGTCATAACCTTATGCTGGAACTTTTTCATTGATTTTACTTTCTGATAGGTGCTTTGGAAGTCAAATATATGTGTATGCATAAGGTAGCCTCTTTCTGTGGGTGCAAAAAGTATGGCTCTATCACCACAAAATGAAGTTCTGTTCTAAGTGGTCGAGAGAATGTTTAAAGTGCTTTTAGTTTGCTCAAATTCGAATCTTTTAAGCGCTTGAAACTTTTGAATCGCCCAATGATAATTCTATCTGCTCCTTCATATATTTGGAAGCCCAGCAGTACCTCTAGCTTGTGTGACAAAATTATTTAGAAGCATTTCTGGATGAACATTTGGCTCGGTGCATCTCCTGCTTCAATTGATATCTCCATGATATACTATGTCAGATTCAAACAATTAATCTCACTTTCCAGCCAACCATTTTATGGTTTGTTTAGAGAGAGATGTGAAAACCTGGGCTTTGGTCAATGATGACATGCGCAGAGCTGTAGTCAAGAATAGCTGGAATTTATTTTTGTGAGACTTTTTGAAACTGGACAAGCTGGCTTGGACTTAACTCCTTACTAAGTTCAGTGGCTTTTCCTTTGAACTGGTGGCAACCCATGATAGTCCACAACAGAAAGTGTTTATTGTCACCATTGGGGATGGAGCAGAGCAACATAACACTGATAGATGGCAATTTGAAAATCAAGGGTCAGAGAGTGGTGTATATAGAGTTTAAGGAAAATTAGTTGCCTGATTACTTGTTTAAGATAGAGATGGCAACTGGAAAATCAATTCGAGTTTTATTGTCCTTTTTCATGTCAAGCCAATGGGCAGTTTTGGTTATTTTCAACAGTTAGGGTCAATTTCAAATTATCTTTCGCTGTGGCTTTTGCTTCTTAATAATAGTTATGACTTTTCTCACATTTAGTTTTTGAAGTTGTAATTATACGATTGGTATATCTGCAACCTTTACTCGACACACGATGAAAATGTTGATGAGTTGTATTTCGATATGTCTCCCTATAGCATATAAACATGTCATTTTTTACATGTATTCTCAATTTAAAACCTATAAGCAAGAAGTGGAAACTAGAGAGAGCAGCTTCAGATTTTTTTTCTGCTACTTGCTTTTCTGCATTGGATTTTGATTGGCTCTTGATGCGAAAGACCAGTAGATGGAGAAGCCAGTAGGCTGAAAAAGAAATCAGTGGTAAAGCCCCTTAGTGATTCCCTTTTTATCTTATTTTTACTTTTATGTTCATGGATTTAAGCATGTGAATCGAAGAGAGATTCACATAGCCATTCCTGCAGTATTTTGTTGTGTGGGTGCTCTGGCTATCATGGGTTCACTCCATCACATTGACAAGGACCTTCTCGGCTGGTGGTTATGTGAGCGTCAAGTCAAATCCGGAGGGTTGAATGGCCGTCCAGAGAAACTTCCTGACGTAGGCACCACAACTAATGTTTAAGCTAATTTCACTTGAATATTATTGTCAAAGTCTGTACTCGTCTTGTTGCATTATCACAGGTCTGCTACTCCTGGTGGGTCCTGTCTAGCTTGATAATGATTGACAGAGCTCACTGGATTGACAAAGAAAAGCTCATCAAATTCATCTTGGACTGTCAGGTTATTTATTTGAATGTCCTTCTAGGATGCATGTAGATCTAGAAATCTTTCAGTTTATAGAGTCCTGTCTTATGTTTTGATGTTCAGAGAACTCTGTTGATCTGGTGGCTTTGTAATTTCAGGACACTGAAAATGGTGGAATATCTGATAGGCCAGATGATGCCGTAGACGTGTACCATACATATTTTGGAGTGGCTGGTAATTAATAGTTAGGTCTTGCCATGTACCTTTGCAATCTCTCAGTTGAAATTGGCTATTCCTATCAACTGAATAAGTGCATTCAGTGTTTTCTTGATATCCTACCATTAATCACGCGACGTATTGAAAATGGTTGTCTAGTCAACTATTATGTGGATGCAACATAAACTGCAATAAAACTCAATGCCAATATTAGCTGATATAGGCTATCTGAATGGACTCTTTGTTCTCCTTGTTTTTTCAGTTGTTTTGTCCCTCTTGCTCTTCTTTTCCTTCTTTCCCTTCTTCACTTTTCTCTTCTTTTGTTGGGTGGGGTTGTTTTCATGCCTCTTGATACACTTTCTTCCACTAGAGTTATCTCTGGGCATATTGCTAATCTTTTCTGTTTGGCGGGTGTTTTCAGGTCTTTCGCTTCTCGAGTATCCAGGAGTTAAGGCCTTAGATGCAGCCTATGCCTTGCCGGTCAATGTAGTCAATAGGATTTTCTTTGGCAGATGTTCAACCTGACAGTCTGGAGCACGAACAAAAAATATCACTTTATTGCGATATTTCTAGTCCATTAGCTTCTGCATTGTGGGATGTCGGGAGAAGAGCAGATCTGCAGGTGGGAGAAGACGGTAGAAAACAGAGAAAAGATGGAAATTTTGCTGTAAAATGGCAAGATTTTGGATTAATTATGATGGCTCCAAGATTGTTCTCACAAAAGCGAACATAATTCTTAACATTATACCACATTTTTCTCGGATTTTCTCTGGTTTTGGAGGTTGGACATGCGCCTTATTGTGGAAAATATATGTCTTCAATAGTAGACCAATATCTATCATTTTGCTTCCATGTCTATTGGAGCTGTGTAGAAGATTTAAGAGCTTTTGATTTTGGATGCTCGTGCCTACTGATGGTCCTTCACAGAGCCATCAGTCCTCGCATCTTTTTCCTCACGACGTATTAGAAGTAAACTTGGCGCGTGACTGCAATAATACAGGACTTTTGTAGGCAGGTGATGGTGCACACGTTAACTTAAGGATGATCAGTAAACTCGTGCGCGATTCCTGTGCTCTGAAAAGCTGAGGCTTTTGCGTGGAAGGACATGGAAAGACGGACGCTGCGAAAGCTAGTTAGGGAATCGTTTCATGGACTGATCACTATGAGGAAGGATTGGCATGTGAAGCAATGACTTTCGCCACGATGCCATTCCTAGAATCCCAGTAAAGAAGATAGTGCTGGAAGTTGGCTAATGGAAATGGATCGAAATGACGATGGATGCAACGTGACCAATTAAAGCAAAATGTCTAAAAATCATTTTCTAGCGCATGCAACAGTAAGGGCATTGATTTATCAGTGGACAAAGTGATGAGGGAGCATCTTTTAGAAATCTCGGCAATGGTAGGAGAGGGGCTGGACGCCAAATGAAGGGAAGATCGAACGTTGGATGAAACGGCAGGGACATTCAAGTTATTTTCTAGTTCCTCCACTCACCAAAAATAATAATAATAATAATAACCTTTGAAAACACTGAAAGATCTAACTATGTACGTAATTAATTGATTTTTTATAGGGTTAATACCCTGAAAAACCCCAAACTGATACACCTGTGACAAATCTACCCCAAACTATTTTTTTGACCACCAAAAACCCCAAACTTGTATACCTTTGACAAATTTACCCTAAACCGGTACACTTGTGACAAATTTACCCTATGTTAGTTTTAGTTAAGTTAAATGACATGTGATAATTGACCGGTATACCAATTTGGGATTTTACACTTTATTTGTCACAGTTTACAATTTTTGTGATTTTTTTGTGGTATTAATCTAATTTAGCGGGGGTATATTAGTCACAAATTTATCAGTTTAGGGTTTTTTTTTAGTCGAATAAATTAGTTTGGGGTAAATTTATCATAAATGTACCAGTTTAGGGTTTTTTATAGTTAATCGGGGTAAATTTGTCACAGGTGTACCAGTTTGGGGTTTTTCATGGTTAAAAAAATAGTTTGGGGTAAATTTATCACAAGTGTACCAGTTTGGGATTTTTCAAGGTATTAACCCTTTTTTATAGTTATATTCCTTAGACAAGTTTCTGAAAGAAATGCGTGTTTAATAACGAAACAAAATCTATGTTCTCGAAATAAAAATATGATAATATCTCCCTCTCTAATGGTCAGCCGGCGGCTAGCTAATAATGAGGGTGAGCGATGACCAATGAGAATATTTCTATTTCTTATTTTTATTCCAAAATTAGAAAATAAAAAAATTACTTATCAATTCTATTCCAACCCTATTTCTCAACTGAAAATTTGTTCTAAAAATAGAAAAGTGAAATTGTCTTACCATATGAATTTATGTTCCAAAATCATTTCTCGATTAAAAATTCGTTTCAAGAATAAAAAGATAAAATTATCTTGCCATATGGATTTATGTTTCCAATAACGAAAATATAGAAAAACAAAAAAAGAAGAGATCATCATGCACGTCACTAATATCTTATGGAGATAGAATTCAATGGTGCAAAAGGTTAAAAGCTCGATACCTTCCTCGGAACACTTTTCTTTCTATGAAACGGCGGTGATCGGAGCGAGAATGGAAAATGCTCGGGTAAAAAGAGATTGCCGTGCAGAAAGGGTCGAGCAGAAGCAGCCAACGGTGTTCACCAATCTGGATGCAATTGGAGACCGGATGATGCAGAAAACACATCGTCATCGTCATCGGATCCAACACAGCGTCTCCTTTAATTTACTTGCGTGCGAGCTTCGTTTGTCTATTCAAAGGGAAGCGACCCTTTGTCTGTTCTCCACACCCAACCCCTCTTTGAGAGAATAAAAAGAGCACCATTTTCAACGTGCCCGCCAGAAAATTTGTACGAGGATTTTATTTAGAACAAGAAGATCCAAACGACAATAATGAAGCAATAAACCGAGAGAATTTAATAATATTTTTAATATCGTGACTTGTCTTATCAGGTGTAATGATTATTGATAAAATTGATTGTGCTCTCAATTAAATATAAGAATAATATCACGAAAAATCTTAAATCGATATATCCTTATAAAATCAATCTCAAATTACCACCCGTCGCGGTGGCGTCGCTGGCTTCGACTCTCTCCTCCTCATGAAAGGGAGAAGTTCGAATCCCCAGTGCATCACTTAATGACTTGCTTGGTGCACATGGTAGTTTTCACGTGTTGCGGCGGCTACTAGCTAGATCGGGATTCTTAGGTCACAAAAAAAAAAAAAAAAATCTATTTCAAATTAATTTTTTTAACATCGAAAATTCCAAATTAATAAACTTATGATAAATTTAGTTTTAATTGATTTTGGTTAAATTGGATTTTTTTTTTTTTGGTCAGTGGGTTAAATTGGATTAATGGTATGAAAAATCACAAATTGGTATATCCCTAACAAAGGGAAAGTAAAATCTAAATTGATATATTCATTAACTGTCACTTGTCATCTAACTTAGCAATTTAACAATAAAATCTAACAGAAACTAATAGAGAGTAAATTTATCATAAATGTATTAATTTTTGATTTTTTGTGGCATTAACTCTATTGAAAACAAGAAAATCTAAATGATCATTCTAAGGTAATAAATCAGGAGAATTTCATAATTTTTTTAATTTGCCGACGATCCTCCTGTCACGTACAATCACTATTGAGAAAATCGAATGCCTTTTTAATCAAACATATTCAACGAGCGTTTCGAGTACACTCGTGAGCGCGAATATCGAGGTGATAAAGATGAGAAAATGAAGCTTCGGAGGATTCTCCATTGAAGGAGAGTGCTCCATAATAGATGAGAGAGAGGAAAATAAAATAAGAGAGTGGGGGGCAGGGCAGGGCAGGCATCGTTCGTCAATCCCATAGGGGATCACGTGCGACGGCCTAACCTCGGCACGAAGGTCAACTTGTTGTGTTCTTCAACTTTGTCCTTTTTTTGATGCAATTATTTAATCGATTTATTCCATCGAACCCGAGCACTACCGTCGCCTCCCGTCCCGATTTCGACTCACGTGCTAACCCCACCTCGTCCATGATGCTTCGCGCGCGCGCCCCTACGAGGAAAAGAATAAGAAATTTTTCGACAAAATGAAATCCAATTTCTTTCTCCACCTTGATAATAGAATCCACCTTCTCTAGGACGCTCCTAGAAAGATTTGATTAACGTGACCGGGAACAGATTGGAACTATTCAAATGGGTGAGCATAGAAATGTCATGCCTAGAATGAATTTTTTGAATTCTCTAGCTAAACCTCCACTAAAGTTGCGCACTATGAATTTTCTTATGTGAGCATTAATGTGTTATCTAGGGATGATTAATTCATGATCCAATCCAATCCAATAGAACCAGTCTAACGCAAAGCAAAAGAGAAAATAAGCTTGAAGAATTCCTTTGGATTCACTCTGATTAGATATGTACTCTTCATGTATATTTATATTACAAAGTGTAACTAATAAAAGGAAAATACAAAGATATGAAATCACTTTGAATTGCTAATTAATATCAATCTAGACCTTAGATTGATTCGAGTATCTTCAATCAAATCAATTGCAAAGATTACATCATTAACACGGTCACTTTTTTTCTCACTACTTGAAATTGGATAAAGATGGTGTTTTTAAACATTTTACTAATTTTTGAAGAAATGATGATGATGATGTAATTAGTGTAGTCCGAGTAGAACAAAATTGTTCGAATACTAGTTCCACTTTTAGAAACTGAGAATCGAATTGACACTCTCAGGAACCAAATTAATAACTTGTTCGATCTGGTTCGAGCAATTCGCTTTGTGCAACTCTTGTGTTATCTACGTTTGTCTATTTACCTTCTAGCCAAGCGAAACACCCTTGTTAATCAACTTGTTTTACCACAGCTTAGAATATGTATCAATTAGTCTCTTTACTTCTTCATCATAGTTGATAGGGGAAAATGAAGATGTTCCGTATATAAAAAGGAGGGGAAGTCCATCTATCATATGGGTCATGGCGTTTCGAAGATGACATGTCATTTTGCCGGAAGGGAAGAATTTCATAGAGCAGAGAAAAGGTGTCTTGCTTGTAACAAATTGCCTACTCCATCACCAATGCCTATACAGTTGGGCCATGTGGTATGATTTTCTCTCTCCCAAAGTTTTCTAATTAGGGAATTGAACTTCTATTTAAGGCTGAGCACCTCATATGTTCCGAGGTAAGTGAAAATTGATAATTATCCATTTTGAAAGTGACCGAACAATAAGGACATATTTCTATATTCTCAATCTAGAAACCAACTTTTCTAGCTTCGAATCTGCCCTATGAAACTTGTATTTTGATGGGATTATGGAGCTTGGTGATTGTGTTAGCATTGCTTCACTTAGCTAGCTAATTAGCTAACAATGATTTATTTTGTTTCAGATAGGAAAAGTGATATACAGCAACTGCGGTTTCTATACGAAACTCAAGCTAAAATACACCCAAAAAAAGAAAAAGACGAACGAAACTCAAAATGACAAAAGAGGGATGATGATCTTTCCTGCTTTTTTACCTTTGCACAAGGGCTTATACGATACTACGTCGTTTTGTCTGGAGAAATATCGTCTTTTCGTATTCGTCGGGCAAAACAAATTTGAAAAGAAAAAAAAAAAAAAAAAAAGAACCGATGATACTCGGGGAACATAAAAAGCATCGCGAAAAATATCTCGAGCCACGTGGGAACGCGCAACTGGTCTGTCAGATATTCTCTGGGTTGGGGTGCCGTACGATCACCCGACCTTATTTTTTAGGGCATCTGTTTTCCCAATTTTAAGTTAATATATAAATACCAATTGCCCGAAAACGGGCCAAAGCACCGTACGTCACGGTACCTTCCTTCTTTTGTCATCACGATCAGGACGGGACTCCCAGACGTCGCAGCCCCACCCTAGACTAGCGTGGACGCAATTGCAGCCCCCACCCATCCCCGACCCTTGCTCCGAAAGTTTCGTTTATTCCATTTCTTTTTTCCTTTTTAATACATATCACCGAAAAAATCTCAAATCATATGCAATACGAGTACGACTACGCAAATTATCTCCAACTTTTTCTACCGCAAAAAATCATAAACTCGTCCATTATAGTGCAAATATCCTAACTTTTTTTTTTTTTTATGTTGTATGTAACTTTTATTTCAAGGGTTTATGCCACACAAAAAAAAAATCATAAATTAGTACACATACGATTAAATTTACTCAAAATTATTTTTTAACAATGAAAAATCATGTAACATATTTATCTAAAACTAACTTTTTACTGGGAAAAACCTCAAATTGATATATATGTAATCACAAAAAATCACAAAACTAATACACCTGTATTAAACGAATGACAAAAACTCAAATTGATACATTTATTAACTGTCACGTATTATTCAATTCACTAATTTGACAATACAATTTAATGGATATATCAAAAGATAAAATTGTTACTGATTATACCAATTTTAGATTTTTAGTGTTCAAAAAAATTAGTTTATAATAAATTTGTCACAAGTGTATTGGCTTAGAGTTTTCTGTAATCGGGTAAATTCTTCACATATGTATTAGTTTTGAATTTTTCGTGATATTAATCCTTATTTTTATTGATATAAATTCGAAATTTTTTTATTATTTGTATTACAGTGGGCAAGTTTAGTGTTTTCAATGACAAAAAAAAAAATGGGGTTATCTGTGTCATAATAAATATAATTTAATATTTTTCGTGGTATTAATCTTCCTTTATAAATAATTGCCTTTGAGTTCTCTTTTTTTCTTTTCTTGACAATTTTATCCATCCTTGATCTAAGAATCGACCATCCAATACCTTACGGATGAGGCTGTTCTTTTTTTTGGGGGGGGCAAGAAATATGGCTGGCCTGTGTTGGATTGAAGCGCATTGAGTACTCTAAATTGGACCCCCATTCGCCCATCCCTCTTTCCCCTAATTCCCATCATGTCAACACGCGCATCTTTCGACCCCAAACAAGAGAAGGAAAAAAAAAAAAAAAAACACGTCCATCTACAAGATCCTCAAAGACACCATCACCCCTACGTGCAGCTCCATGTAATATATATAGAGAGAGTAAAACCCACCCACTAAACGTGATTAACGTTCCCGGATTACCATCTAATCATTACGAAGCTTACAACTAAGCATGGCCAAGTTACTCTATTCAAACTTTTACCCCATTATATACAACATCGGATTCGATGAAGAAAGGTTACGTTTATCACGTTGAAGGTGTGATTCGCCTGCCCCGAGGCCCGAAAAGATGGAAATAATTGCCCCGGCGTGGCGTGGGATTAAACCGCGAAATGAATTCTCTCTTTCCTTTTTATAAATTTGACAGTGCATGAATCCACTTTGGGTCACTGTCCAGCTGGCGCCACCGTCAGCAAAAGTTAAAAAGAACGGAAAACCTGGAAGGGAAGGCAAAGAAGGAAGAGGAGCAGGGCGATTAAAATAATAATAAAAGCACGTGGACCCCACTGCTCGCCCCCCAAAAGGAGGACCCCGCCCCTCTTTTTAACTTCGGGACAACTGGACACAACCACTCCCTCCAGCTGTAGCCCTCCACGCGGCGCGCGGCCACTGGCCCTCATCTGTCCCGGCGGTCGCCTTTCGGACAGCGACGTGTCGGGGCGCAGCGTGCCCCCTCCCACAGCCACAGGGACCAGCTCTCGCCAGCTCACTGGCCGCAGCAACGGCTCCATTTTTCAATTTTCAATTTCGACCTCGAGGTCGACCCGCATTTCATTTTTCGTATATTTCCCCTTTTTTTCCCTCTCGGGTTCCATTCCATCCATCTATAGAAATCCGGAAGGGGGACGTGGCTGCCGACGTGGCGCGCGACCCGCCTGACGTGGCAAGTGGGGCTGTGCGGGAGCCGAAGCGAAGCCAGTGAGAAGCCGCTATAAAACGGGGGGCTGGTCTCGCTCGCTCACTCAAGTGAGTGGTGAGAAACAGAGCGACTTCAGAGCTCGTGAAGAAAAGCTTCTGCTCTCCCTCTCCCTCTTCTTCTTCTTCCTTCTTCAATGGCTGTCCCGGTCTTTTCCAGAGTGTCTGTGTCGTTCGGTTTCTTCGTGGGTCTTGCGTTGTTGGTGGGTCTGGTGATGGGTGCGAGGTTTGAGGAGCTCTACCAGCCGGGCTGGGCTATGGACCATTTTGTCTACGAAGGAGAGGTTCTCAAGCTCAAGCTTGACAACTACTCTGGTAAAAACATTGAGCAGAAATCCTCTGTTTTCTTCGACGATACGGTACTCCTTTCGGTTCTTTGAACCCAAGAAAAGAGAGGCTGAAACCCAAAAAACTGAGAGCGTTTCTTGCTCTTGAGATGAAATACCCATTAACGGTCCCGGCATCGGTTGATGCCGGTTTCGTGTTATCCGTCGCCACTTCACTGTTGGGTCGGGGCGTGTTTTCGCGTGTGATACACGTTTGGCTAAACTTCTAAAAGAGGCTTTGATAAAAATCAGTTCTTTGGTGAATGGAAAAAGAGTCGATGAAAGTGGGGTGGGTTCTAACTCCTCTGGTGTGTGTTTTTTAGGCGCTGGGTTCGGGTCGAAGAGCAAGTACATGTTCGGCAAAGTTACCACCCAGATCAAGCTCGTCGAGGGCGACTCGGCTGGGACCGTCACTGCTTACTACGTGAGTAAATCGACTCATTATGCCTTCGTTTTTTTGAATTCTAATGAGTGGATTCATTGAACGATGCTATGATAATGATGGGGGATGGGGAAAAGAAGGATTTATTTCATGTCTCCGGGGCCCCCAGTACATGACGAAGGGTCGCCATCAGTCCCATTGAATTCATTTTGACATGTTTCCTGCTGCAGACGATTTAATCTTGGATTCTACTGAAAAATCAATGCGCATGTAGCCGCACCGCCACCCCACCATTCATCGTAGCTTGGCTACGAAACCTAGCCCGCACCTATTTATCAATCCCGTGAACCCCTTTAATGCACAGGCAAAGAAATATTTGACTTAAATCATGACCACGACGATGATGATGATGACATGAAACATTATGTTCGCGAGTTTTTTAATGTCGTGATGATGTGCAGATGTCGTCGGATGGACCGAACCACAACGAGTTCGACTTCGAGTTCCTGGGCAACACGACAGGGGAGCCGTACCTGGTGCAGACCAACGTGTACGTGAACGGGGTGGGCAACCGGGAGCAGAGGCTCGGCCTGTGGTTCGACCCCACCACTGACTTCCACTCCTACTCCGTCCTCTGGAACCAGCGCCAAGTCGTGTATGTCCCTAGACAAAATTTGCATTGGTGATAAAACAACACAGTAAACGTTAATTACAGCACGTGTCACATGTTTTCCATAATGAAATATTGATGATACTTCGGCATGCACTTAGCTAGAAACCCTTGTGCAATATTGATGATAAATCTTGGCTCGAAAGGTCAGTCTCGTGACTGACCTTATTTGGTGCGACTTCATATTCCAAAACTGCATCCGAAAAACAAAAGCGGGTACCCTGATAAAAGGGAGCGAATCTTGGGGAGGGAGGACACTATTATGTGGACTACACATGCAGAGGGACACCTCCATTTGTCTATTCTTTCCTGCTTTTGCTTTGTCACGTATATCATTCTACTGCACATCACATTCCTTTTTCCGTACATAACACGGGTTCTTTGTCCTTATTCCTCGGTATACTAAACAAGATTTTCAAGGTTAATATGGTAGCTACTACTGTAGTTTACGCTCCGAATCAAACGTGACGTCTTGGTTTCTTAATCCTTGTCGTGTTAGGTTTCTTGTGGACGACACACCGATACGCGTGCACACCAACTTGGAGCACCGGGGCATCCCGTACCCGAAGGACCAGCCCATGGGCGTCTACAGCTCGATATGGAACGCCGACGACTGGGCCACCCAGGGCGGCCGCATCAAGACCGACTGGACCCACGCCCCCTTCGTCGCGTCCTACCGCAACTTCGAGATCGACGCGTGCGAGTGCCCCGCGACCGTGGCGGCGGCAGACAACGCCAAGCGGTGCAGCAGCGCCGGCGGGGAGAAGCGGTACTGGTGGGACGAGCCCACGGTGTCCGAGCTGAGCCTCCACCAGAACCACCAGCTCAAGTGGGTCCGGGCCAAGCACATGGTCTACGACTACTGCACGGACACGGCCCGGTTCCCGGTCATGCCAGCCGAGTGCGAGCACCACCGTCATTGAGCGGAAAGTCCCACGTGAATTGTGATCGACCGGGTCGATGGTCATTGGAGGTTGTTGGATTCTAGAGGGGGATGGGTTGGGTTTTTGTGAAAAAAGTCATAAGAAAAACCGGACATGTTCTCCATGTTCTTTGATATCTTTCTTTCTTTGAAATTTTTTGGTGGTTGGGTCTTTGTTGCAGCATGTAATATAATTTCCATTCGAATGAAATCCCGGTCACACAATCTCTGATCTTCTCGTCATTGGCCAAATTGGGTAATTGCAAAAAGCGTGCCGAAATATACGTTGGTTTCTTCCCTGTGGTCTAGGGGATGACGACACTGGGGATGATGTTTCAGTGCACTGAATAACGTGCTGCGTGGTCGTCCCAGGCGTGGGACAAAGGTGTGAGAGAGACCGTGTCAATGATCATCTCAAGTTCTTTTTTTAGGTGGGGGCTCGATCCAGGAGCTGTCGCAGCTTGCGAGTCGTGATTTGAACCGTAAAGACTCGATTTTTGTTGTGGAGCTGCATCGCCATCCCCCCCTATCGAGATCCCCCTGTGGCCCTCATGTAACATCGTGTCCGAGTTCTCACTAGCGTCATTCAATCGATCGCTGCAGTAGATCAGCAGCAGCCGCGGTGATTTGTGGGGGAGGTTAAATGATTAGAAAGATTCGTCACGTCTCCGCTGTCGTCCACAGCTTCGGGACAGAGATGCTGGGAGTGTGACGTGCTGAGGAAGCCAAAGCCGACCCCTCCTTACCATAATTTGTCATGATTTTTTGAAAAATTTTGCCACTGCTGCACAGGTGCCAAGAAGGACGTGCATTTAATCTTCTAAACCAGCTAACTCCCTGCAGAGAAATTCAGTGGGTATTGAATGATGATTTGACGGATCGGTACGAAACGCTCATTGGCTAGGATTGGCAATGATTCGCAGAGGAGATATTTAGGACTTTAGAAACTTGATTGGTCTTTTAGGCGAGAGGGTTTCTTGGGATCATTACGTGAATTCCGGGAATGTATAAATTTCACTATCGACGTGATTTCACGTAAAATTTGCTAGTGCCATACTCTAGACATTTTAAGATCTCGGTAAGAATTTATCCATCTTCGATGCCCAAGTCAAGCTTTGTTGCATCAATTGATGTATGCTCAAATTGAACGATATGCTAATCAACAAACTCTTTTATCATGTAGGACCTAACGGATGTCGACCTTATCGTTTTTATGAGATCGGTCCATCGAAACCAGATCTTAGGTGAGTTTTTGCATATGTTTGATGATGAATTATTGCCACCACTTGAAAATCTCGTTCTGCCCGTGACTTCACGAAAAAGCACAATGAGTACCATGAGACGGGCGGGGAGTAGCTGAGGAAGTGATGGCAATCTTTATTGCTACATATATGCATTACAAGGGCCATATGGATGCACCTGTTCGGTTTTAAAGAAAGTGGAAAACATCGACGGGGGATGAATGAACCGATCACCTCGCTCGGTCGCTGGGGGGTCCCTCTTTTTACCCTAAAGAGCCAAATTTTTGGCACAAAGGGTTAGAACTGTGGACTCATGAGTGAACATGAACGCAGGAAGCATTATTGCATGTCTCCTATTTCTTCTCTACCCGACAGTCACATCCACCACAGCCACATGCACATTGCCATTCTCCAAAAATCAAAATGGTTGAAATATAAGATAGATCTCCACCATCTCACCGATTTCTATTTCAAGTATTTGGTGCATCGACACACTTCATCTACGAATTATAATCGAAATTGTTCGGTTTGCAAAAGATGAAAATGGAAAAATGGAGTGGGGTTCCACCCTTACATCATGATTTTTACCATTTTAGTGATTTGACTCTCTACCCGACTGTTGGATTGTAAAGTGAACTTTTTACTATACCTTAAGGAAGAGGGGGTGAGGATTTAGAGGAGATTGAAAAGGAAAGAGAGAGACTTTTGCAAGAAAAGAGGAAGAATTTCCACCAATAATCAAACCGGACGACCAACTTTTTTTTGTGGTGTCGGGAGGGGACTTTGGGGGCATTCGATTCCAAAAGCAAAGGCATATTATAATGACATCCGGACAAGACTCCATGATCGATAAAGATGGGCAAGTTTTGGGAGGTGCTGATTAAAAAAGCCGAAAAATAATATTTTATTTAATTCAATCGGAAGAAAAAGGGATTGGTACTTATCAAATGGGCAGGTGAAATTATTGCAAAAAGCAGTTTCATTCGCTCGTCGCGAGGCTACTACAGCTGATAAAAATGGTTTTTATTATTTAAATTAATATCACAATAAATCTCAGATTATTTTCATTACAATACAAATATCTCGACTTTTATTATGTCACTGAAAATAAAAAAATTAATGAAAATTCCCGAACTTATACCATATTAACATATATACCCGGAACCACCCGTAGTGGTGATTTCTGCTGGATAGAACCTTCTTCTTTCGCTTATCTCCAAATTCGCGGCGTGCGGGGTTCCCCTGGCCATAAAAAAAAAAAAAACATATATATCTGGATGAAATTAAAATAAATGGTATATATATCACATTAGGATTTTTGGTTATAAAAAAAGTTTGAAATATTTTGGTTACAGTGAACATAAATTTGAGTTTTTTTTTTTCTTTTTGTGGTATTTGCCCCAATTATTATTCCTTGTGCTCACTAGGATTTATAGTAGGGGTGAGCATATTGGACTGCCCAAGTGAGGAACTGCCCGGACCAATTGATTTGGTTCAGTTCCCGAAAGGATCAGTCTACTTCCAGATTCCACAAAATTGAAACCAGCGATTATTAGTCCAACTCCTGATTTCGAGGAGAACTGGACCGAATTGAATTGACGGACCAAACCAACTCTTTTTTCTTTTTATAAAAAATATCTCGTTTCATTTCTATAAGATTGCAATAAAATAAAAATAGTAACAATTTTAGTTTTTTTTTGCTAAGTGATCGGTTCCATGAGACCAATCATTCGATCCAATCTGGTCCCCGGTCCCAAAAATTAGTAACTAGTCCTTCTGGTCCGATTCCCAATTCCTAGGTAAAACTAAACGGGATTGAGAACTGATCACCCTATTTGATAGCCATCATCATGTTAGAAAGCAAATTTATCACATTCTCAGGATGGACGGCCATTATATAGAAGTGACTAAAATTGGATATTAGGGGCACCTTAAAATTTCAGGGCGTAATTTTTTTTCATTGAATAAAAAGCGACCGTTTACTTTTGGGCGATCACTTAGGAAATGTAACTTTAAAAAGATGCAATATAATGAACGAAAAATTCATGTTAGTATTTGCACGTTTCAAAAGAAATTTGATAAATAAATTAAAACATGCATATCGAGTAATTTGAAAAGAAAAAAAGGAAGAAGTAAAATTTAATGTTTAAAAATTTTTGTGGGACGTGATTATGGTCAGAAATTAGAAGTACGAAAATGGTCCAGCACCTCATCCCTCCCTCCTCTCTGTGATTTGTATTGGGAATAACCGGTTTTAAGAGGGGTACTTTTCAATTTTTGAAACCTATAACTTATCCTATTCTCCTTCAAATCTGCCCTATTTTAGTCTGTTTCTAGGTTTTATTCAAAAACTAGTGGATTTTTTTTTGTTTCATTTTTTTAACAATGTAATATTTTGAAAAGAATAATGTTCATGAGTTTTTTTTTTTGGGTAAGGATAATGTTCATGAGTTACTTCATGCTTTTTTAAAGAATGTTGCACCGTATTCTCTATTCAAGAGTGAGAGAGAGAAATAAGAGAAGGGAGGCTGCAGTATAAGAAATAAAGATCTGCGTGGTAATATTTATGTTCCTTGATTTTTTTTTTTTGAAATAGAAAAAGAACGAAATCATTTAGCTATGTCAATTAATTTTTTTATTCTTTGAAATAGAAAAGTCATTAGGAAATAGATTTGGTACGGAAACAATAAGTAAAAAAAAAAAATAATATCTTACTTCCAGAAACAATTTCTAAATATAAGTCTTTTCTTTCCTTTCTTTTTTTCTTTTCTTCTTCTTCCTTTTCTAATCAGCCAATGGAAACTTGCTACCCACAACCGGTCATTGTTGCCCCCGCCACCACTGCTGGCTAGAGGAGGAGAAAATAAGGAATTAAAAAAAATAAAATTCTAAAATTTTTACTAAAAATAAAAAAATTCTACGGCACAAAAAAAGTTGTAAATCATACCAAACATATTCCCATTCTTTTTCTATTTCTGAAATAGAAATTTTGTATTATTACCAAATGTATGGTTTTATTCAGAAATTGATTTTGGGAACAGAAATAGAAAAAAAATTATTTATGAAAAAAATTGTTCTCCGTAATAGAGATGTTACCGAACGCACCTAAGTAATAAAGTTTAGGTTTCTGAAACAAGTTTCAAATTGCAGATTCTTGAGTGGGTGGGTTCAATGCCCAAAACTAAGAATCTACTTCCCTAGTTATGAGTCATGACTCTATTTGGAATTGGGAATCGGAACCTAACCAACATAGATTAGGTAGGGCAAGTTTAGTCCAATACCTGACTAGACTCTCGACCGACGCTCACTTCTAGTTTATATACCCTTGCTATTACGAAAAAAAAAACTACGTAAAATAACTTGTTACAATAATGAAATATCACAAGCCTGATTGAAACTTAAAGATTAGAACTGAAAATTGCGGAAAACGATAAGCCTAAAGTCGATCAAATCCGACCATGACCCCAGTAAAGCTCTTTCAAGGTAGCTGAGTGTCGAGGCAATGATTAGTCATTACTTTGACAATTCTATTGTCTTTTAGTATAGTATTTGATTTGATTTGCAATTGCAATTATTGCAATGTGATTTAACGGGAGAGAGCCCCCCCCACTGCCATATTCGCCCATTGTTTTGTGTCTCATGATTCACATGAATTCGTGGGATTAATTACTTTATTAGGCTAGCTTTTTAGCTCCCCTCAAGGCATCCACTATTCGCACCGAAAAGTCGAATGAGATTGATTGGTGAAACTTTGGGAAAAGAGGAGCGCTGCGTGAATGATTGCCATTTTTTTTTTTTTAAGGTAATCCCCTTATCTTGTCCTAATGTGGTGGGGATCTAAGTCTACTATGATAGTAGAGCAGTGTACTTCGCCCGCCGTCGAGAGGAAACATTCCGGCTCTCATCCGGGGGATATCTGAAATCAAGATCGCCCTCATGTAAAGAGACGAGACAGATCGCATGCCCTACAAGGTTTAACTCCAAATACTAAATCTGAGTAATTATGTATTTGCTTTTTGTCACAAAGAGAAACAAAGATTATCGGTTCATCCATGATATAGTGTAGATATATTCTAACTCGTCCTCGAGAAGCAGAGAAGCAAACTACTAGGAAATCATTTGCTCGAATAACGCTATTCTCATATCCTAAAGCTGCTCCTAACGATGGAACATATAGCTTGCAATAAGATATGAAAAGTTTTTCCAATCTGTCAACGGGAGATCGATCGATCGTGCAGAGTATGTGGGAACGAAAAGCATGAAAATACGGCTGAGTCCCCAGGAATGGTTTGCAAGTCTCGAGGCTTTTGGGCATCCAGTAGGAGATACGTTCTAACTAAACAAGCATGGCGACATTGAAGTGCTGTAGATGTACATGGAGAGAGAGAGAGAGAGAGAGAGAGAGAGGGCAATGCAATGCGCTCAAGAGTTTGCCGACGGGGTTTGGAGCTCTGTCAAATGGCCCAATCGAGGCTTGGGGCTACAAACACTTGAGCTCAAGTGGACCCAATTGGACTTGGAGAGTGCGAGATAAGAACCAAGAAGCAAAGCTCAAATGGCGGCCCTCTTAGAGAGAACGGACCTGGTGTTTCCAATGATGGTTTTCCCTCTTCATTTCGTGTGTTTTGTTTCGTCTGACAGATGCCACGTTCCGAAGCTCCGAACCGATCTCCATGGACACCGGGACAGCATCCGAAATGGTCCGTCACGTGGGGACAAAGGAACTATAAAATCTCGCGAATCCGACACTTGCCGTCAGTTCATTGAACGCTTCTCATTTTTTTTGGCCCCGGTGAGATCCTAAGCCCGCGCGCAACGGGATTTCAGATTGACAGATCCTTACGCAATGCTTTGCTAATCTCCACTGGGTTCATCAAATCAAAAAACAAACGGGAAAAAATGGGTATCTCCTTGCGCCTGAAACGTGTTCTTCATGTCTCATAAGAGGGTTCTGCAAGTTCCGATGAGACCTGGGGCGTTTCAAAGAGGTTTTTGGCAGCACAAGGGGCTAACTGGGAAAAAAGCACAGGGCATTTTGAATTTTTCCCTTCAGTCGAAATGGGGTAACTTCCTTCATGTCAGGGTGCATGCTAGACGATCCGCTCCGTGTTGGTCCTTCGCGTTTCTGAGCCGATGCTCTGAACTTCATAACTTTTACTTCGATTGTTCAAAAGGAAATCTATGGAGATGACAAGAATGTAGAAGATAGCGCAATAACGTGGATGCATCGTGTGCTTAAAGGCACATGCTTGTTAAGAGAAAGATTGATTCCGTGGACTAATTCGTTTCTAGAATTGGGGACGGCAATGACCATAATCAAGATCAGTGGACAATCGGTTTTCAGGTGGATCGATTCTGGACCTCGAATTAGAGCGGCGCTGCAATCACGAAAGCCTTTTCAAACATCCCGTAAATCCATCGTTTTATTGCTTGATGTTGTTCTTCATTTGTCCCGAATTCAACATAAATCAATGAAAAAAAGAGGACGTAAGTACAGAGGGAAAGACTAGAGAGAGGGATCGGATTCAGATTTCCGGCCAAGCAAAAACGACGTGGCTCGCTCTCTCCATGTCTCTGAATCCTTCTCTCATCTCCTTTCCCTTCCTTCTCTGATCTTCTCTTTCCCGGAAAACCGTACACTTCACGACGACGACGACTGCGTCCTCCCTCGCCTGAACTCCTCCTCCACGATCTCTTCGAACCACGCCCTCGACTGCTCCATCAGCTCCGGGCTCAGCCGGAACATGAGGACGCAGAACTCCATCTGGCTCAGCACGCCGTCGCCGTCCACGTCGCCCTCCCGGAGCATGCTGGCGAGCTCGTCGTCCCCCAGGTCCTGGAGTCCCAGCACCGCGCTGTTCCGCCTCAGGCTCTCGAGCGTGATCACCCCCCGGTCCCTGTCCATCAGCAGCTCGAACCCATTGCACAGCTCCCGGATCAGCCCCTCCCCGCCCAGCTTCTCCGCCATCGCCGGCAACATGTCCTCGAACTCCACCCTCTTCGCGACGCCGCCAGCCATGACTGGATGGATGTACGAGCCAAAAAGTCGGAACCTTTTCCCTTTCTTTCCGGGCAGGAAGAGCGTCGTGATCGTGGGTACTTTCTCTTCGATGCCGATGTATCAAAGGCAATGCGTGCAGACGAATTTATATCGGGGCGTGCGTGCAGCGGAGAGGATAATATAATATAAAGAAACAGCGTCATCGCCATGGATGACAGCAAAGGAACAGGGAGTCATGTTGGTGGTCGGGGTTTGATTCCCCCGTGCAGAGCGAGACAGACACTCTGTTTCCGAGAAGCAATGTCAGGGGCAAGCTCGTCACTTTCCGCGCCGCGGCCCCGCTCCATCGAGCACCGGCGAGGGGCGTCCCGGTCAATTCGCGCGGGCCGTGTCCCCCTGGAGAGCCCCCTGTCGGGGTTGACTCGCGAAGGCGTGCCTGGATGCATGGGTACAGGGTGTACGCCCGTCCAGATGCAGACCCAGAGCGAAGATGCTGCGATGCTGCAGTACGCCGGGTTTGGATTTTCTTGGCCTTCTTTTTTGGTTATTCCCTTTTCATTATCTAACTTTGGTTCGGAATCTTAGGAAGGAGTCTGTCTGCTCCCACGTTGTTCTGTTTAGTTTATTCAAATGCGAGTCGCGAGGATCAAATTCAGATGGCGCAACCAGAAAGTGGAGATTTCTTGGTAGGATCACCGCTCTCCTCAAGTCAATCACCACCTAAAAAATGTATGCCAACTTGTCATTTTTCCACGGGATCGGCGTGAATTACATTGTTTCCCGACGATTGAATCCGCTGGTCTAACAGAAATTCGCGTAAAGCAACTTCTCAGATGTGGGAAACCACGGTCATAACTCCGGCCATGGCATCTCTTTGGTCAAATTTTGACTTTGTATAAAGAACAGCAGAAGCAAGAAGTGCGAGCAGCGCATGTACACATTTACTCATGATTCGACTCCGGTGATAGATGTGAAAATGGGGCGGTCAGATTTTGCTGCTTCTTCAGCTGCAAATTGGGTTTTGCACACGCCTTGTACGCGTACACTAGGCACAGACTATACATGGAAGATTATACATAAGACAGGTTGACTCTCACGATCAGACCTGATCGTTTGGCGTACTTGATGGAATTTATAGTTCGGAGATGGATCTAGACAATCTGCATAAGCTTAACATCAAGGATCCAAGTTAATCTGCTAAAGAATATAATGCTAGTTCAAGCTCAAGTCGAACGCGACTAGACCAATATGATATAGCGATGGATCTGATTCTTCCAGTCAAATGAATGATATTATACATTGTACAGTACCTCTCCACAAAAGAAGCATTGATGAACTTAGAGATCAAAATTGCCTCGACATATTTTCAAACCAACTGACAATTGCATTCTCTAATGCACATGGAATCAATGCCGAATCAAAAAGTAGGGCTGCACTTTATCTGCTACCGGCCGTTCACCAGAGTAACAGTCAGCTCATTGAAAGAGCAGCTCTCCAGTTTGCCGGATGTGGAAGCCCTGCTCGAGGGACATCGTCTCACGACAAAAGCAGGTTGCTTAGGGGTCGGGAGAGTGGCAGTTTCATTGCCTAGCATGAAGACCGCATTCGACATGGTGGGGCGATCGTTCGGGTCTTCTTGTACGCATAGTAGCCCGACGCTGATGCACCTCAGATACTCATTCATGTTGCAGCTTTTACGGAGTGTTGGGTCCATCAAGTCTACCGATTTCTCTTCTTTCCACAACGACCACGCCTGCCAATTTTATTTTTTCAAAGTACTAGAATCATTATGTGTTGGGACATGAAAGTAGGACTTGCTTAAGTTGCATAGGTAGGAGTCTAATTATCACTCACATAGCCTAAGAGACTCAAACCTTGCTCAGCCTGATAGAATCCCGTGTTTCTTTTCCCGCTGACGATTTCGAGTACCACGACGCCGAAGCTGAAAACATCTGACTTATCTGAGAAGAAACCGTCCAGTGCGTACTCTGGCGACATGTAGCCACTGCCAAATAAAAAGTCAGTCATATAGTTAGAACATGTAATTGAGAGGAACGTCAATAAATTTAGCCTTCAAGGACAGGAAAACAGTGGATATCTACTACTGCTACTCACTAAGTTCCGACTACTCTGTTTGTGTTCACTGATGTTTCTTTGACTCCGAATATCCTTGCCAATCCAAAGTCGGATATTTTGGGATTCATCTCCTCGTCCAGTAGGATGTTGCTTGTTTTCAGATCTCTGTGGACGATTCTCAACCTAGAGTCTTGGTGTAGATACAAAAGCCCTCGAGCAATTCCAAGTATGATCTTAAAACGTGTGTTCCAATCCAATGACATGCATAAAGTCCGATCTGCGACATATTGATATTTCCCATAAGGAGGATAGAACTTAGACTATGTTAAAAGAACTATGAGCTCGTCTGAAATGTTGGGTTTTGAATGGGTTAATTTAGTGAACGTACTATATGGGTGTAAAACAGGTGTAGTTACAAGAGAATACAAACTAACCAAATATAAAGGAGTCTAAGCTTTTATTGGGCATGTACTCATACAGCAAAATCTTTTCATCTCCTTCTACACAGTAACCCAAAAGCCTCACGAGATTGCGGTGTTGAAGTTTTGCGATCAAGATAACCTCATTTTTGAACTCCTCAAAACCCTGACCAGAAAAACTTGAGAGCCTTTTCACTGCCAGTACTTGTCCTCCTGGAAATTTGCCCTGCTAAGACAAAAGCATTCTTTTAGCTGGGTAGTGAATTGAAGTTAAGCTTTTAACTGAGTGATTGGTAAATAAGTACCTTGTAAACAAGCCCAAATCCTCCCTGTCCTAGCTTGTTTATATTTGAGAAATTGTCGGTGGCTGCTAGTATGCTCTCCAGATTGTAAAATGGAACATCAATCCCATTTGTACTATCCTCTTTGAACCGGCCCGAGTCAATCAATTCTTTGACTTGTCTCTCACTGTCGTATAGTTGACGTGCAGAATATCTCCGTATGTTCGACCAGTTCCCTGAGTAATGACGAACAGTACACATCAGTTACAGTCCATATGAAACAGAATTGAAGTCCTGGCCAAGGAGCAGACATTTACTCATTTACCTTTTTTCTTGCCGGAGTTCCTCCTCTGTATGTAGATAAAAGCAACAGTGCTTAAGAGAACAATCAGAACAAGAATACATGCAAATATTATGGAAATGACTACAGACGGTGGCACCTTTTCGCTCGATAGAACTTCATGCTTCTTACCTGCAAAAAGGACTGGTCCTTTAGTTGGAGACAAACCAATGCTGTTCTGTCCCTTCTCCGAGCCACAAGTAAGTTCAGAGAAGTATGTAACCAGAACTATTGCTAAACACTCAAGAGTAACATAGAACGCAATGAAGATGATTGACTCTGAGTCTATCGAACTCTGTACTAGCTGTTCATTTAGGTTGTTAGATTGAATGGCATTTTTAGTTAATAGCATGCTCACCTCTGGTACAATTAAGGAGTAGAGGATTCCACCGAAAATTGGGTTTGCACAGACACCTCCGACCATCTAATGTGGTGCTACAAGTTGAATCGGGCCAATCTGTGCAGTCTGTGGATGTAATGCAGGTCGGCTCCAGTGGTGGCTCCCAAGTAATCTCTATTTCAGGTTTACTGCTTGGTTTGCCACGGCATGAGCTTGACAGGTGAAAAGGCAAAGACCGATTGAACTCCAGGACCTTGCAACTATCTGCTTGTTTCGATTTGATAAGGAACTTACGTGATTCGGGGATGATTTGTGTCACCCGATAGGTGCCACTAGGCGACTTGAAATTGACTGTTCCTGTAGATGTGTTGCAGTAGAAACTTCTATACATGGGGTCTCCACATTGGGATCCAGTGCTGAGGGGATATGGAATCAAGTTTGTTCCACAAATCTCACAATTTCTAGCTGTAGATTCTGTAACATCAGGACATCAGTAGGGAGTTTTAGGAGCCATGGATTTCAAGGGGAAATCTTCTAAATGCGTAGATTCAAGGAACATATGAGGACACTGATGCTGTTTTCACTCTGAGATTGACAGGCAGTTCCTTTTAGCACACTTCAGAAAAGCAATCGATCATCACTAAAGCCAATTCTATTGTACTGCATGAACACAAGGGCATGACCCAAAGCACCTTGTGACACCACAAAAAAAATTTCAAATGATTCATTTATTACCGTACCAAACGAAGGATAGAAATGCTTTGCCTGAATTCAACTTTTTATAGTTTCCCATGAACTCAAGGTTGTGCAAAGCTCGAAATTCATTTGAGAAAGATACAAGCATGTATTTTAACGTCTGAATTCTCCAAAAGTCAGTTTGCTGAGATAGTTCAATATATATATAGCGAGGGACTTGAACTCCGGTTATTTCTGTACCGTCGCACCAGGAATGACTTCCTGTCTCATCAGCTGCGTAAAATGGCCAGGAACGTTATTCAGGATTAAAGCTCCAAAAATTAGCCATTTTCTTGTCAAATCCTTCCAGTGTTGAGTAGTGAATTAGGAGGCTGTTTTAGGATGAAAAGACTTACCTATATCAGACACTGCAATACGGACGAACAAATCGCGGCCTTCATCATAACCGTCCTGAAGATTATTAAGATTCTCCGACCAAATCCAGCAGAGCCCACCACCCGAGCCGCCTTGCCCTGCAGCAGATTCGCCTTCTTCAAATGAGTAAGCCTGGCACTGGCAACTATTGAGGCACTCTTTCTTGCACTCCATTTCGTCTGCAGCCACAAATTCTGAGTCCGGCTTTCCTACTTTCATAGCCTTCAAACTGAGGAACGTCTCGCTCCCGACGCTCTTGTTGCACAATATTGACTTCCTAATGCACCCGCCAGAAAAGTCCCCCAAATTCCACAAATCCGGTGAGCTCGGACTGAAACCCGGCAAGCACTTACACTCCACGTCGGCATCGCTGTTGCAGCTTCCGAAATCCCCACACATGTTATACACGCTGCATCTGTCCCTCGGCTCAGCCCATACGAAAGCCCAGACCTTTTGTGAGTCGCGCTTCAGGTACTGAACTTGGCCCCAAGAACTCATGACCAGCCTCGTATCGATGTACATCGACGATGTGAGGTACGGGACGGAAGCGTTGTTGTCTATGCTGGTCGTGAAGTTGGACAAGAAGTACGAGATGGAATACGGCATGTCGTCCGAGGTGATGAACTTCCCCGAGACTCCGCTTTTCCAATACCGGATAGATCTTCTCCAGACCACAAACTGGTACTGCCCTTCTTGATCCAGCTGAAATGAGTAGTTCCCGGGCGACGGGTCGTCGTCGCTTCGCCATGAAGTGAGGGTCATATTCTCATCCATCTTCATCCCCGGAAGGAAGGTGTCGGTCGGGTAATCGAAGCTCTGCCACAGAATCATCTTCCCCGAGCCAGACTCCGCCTCTCCACTCTCTCCTCCTCTGGCTACGACTAAATTACCTGTCTCCAGTAGCTGAACTTCCAATGCAAGATGGGATGATTCCTCGAGATTCGTTGACCAGTAAGATTTCCCAGCTTTGTCCAACACCTTGAGGTTACCGTCTTGCGTCAGCGTCAAAACTCCAGTCGCATCCAACACAGGGTGGTCTCTGTTAGCAACCCAAACTACGGTCTGCGGGTCGGAGTCGTAGTACCATATCCCAAGGTACCTTCTGCGGTCAGAGCCCGAGCTTCCGTTGGGGCTGAAGAAGCCAAGTTGGAAGGTCCCTCCATCAGAAACCAGAGTGTCTCCGTGCTCATCGCTGAGCGGGCTGCCGAGCGTCGTGCTGTCTCTAGCGGAAGAACAACACATCAGGCTGGTAATGATGATTGCTGTCCTCATGATCCACCTTTTTCTTTTGAGAGTCGAAAATCTCATGATCCTGAAGGGACGATGATGAGAGAAAAAGTGGGTCTTTGGGTCAGTTTCAGTTCTCGGACTGGAGACGGAACAGTGGCAACTCAATGATAATGTCTTAGAAAGAAGGTTAAAGGAGAGATGTTTCAAATGTGGAGCTGCTCAGGAAGAAAAGCCGACCACTGCCTTTTGCACCATTGACCGACTTGTCCACCCGAAAGCAGGAATTTAACGAGCGTCGGGCGGCAAAAGGAGAGGATGGCTGTGAGGCGACGCTAGTGAAAACCGATGACTCGTGGGGATTTGGGGAAGACTGTGTTGCCTTGGCACATCGAAATGCTTGTGTTTCTAGAAGCACGAGGTCTAGGATTGAGCCATGTGAGGTGTTCAGATCTTAGGGCGGGGTGACCTCTAAGGTTCCGGAAAAGTAATTGCTAGCAAATCTCTCGTCCCAACGTGAATGCCCTATAACGCCTTTGGTCGAATCCGTGTGCTTGGCAACGTGTTGTACTTATGTTTGGGGGTGTGTATTGCTTATACGACTTGAGCTCGTTAACCGATATTTGCATCTCTCAAAGAAAAGGCGTCAATATTCCTGAAAGACATTTGACAAATGTTTCGTAATTTTGGCAATGTGTATTGCTTATACTTGGGGTAAGCATGGTTCCGGGTTCTAACTTGGAACTTGAGTATCGGCTTAGTGGGAATCTATAGGTTCTAGGTTCCAAGATATGTAAAGTAAATTCTAAGTTCCAAAAATTAAAAAATCTATTTTGACGGGTAAGTTTTAGGTTCTTAGTTTGAGGAACTTGAAACCTGAAATCTAAAACTTGAAACAAGTTTTAATGTTTTTCTTGGTTCATATCTTTACACGATCTTGTGATATTCCATATAGTTCAATAATGAATGTACAATTTGAAATCATTAATTTCAGATTTTATTTTATAATCAAGACTTTTACTTTATTAATATTTATATTTTTCGTATGTCCTTATGGTTAGTTAATTGTAGCAGTAAGTTGTGGTTATCAAATATTTTAATCCGCCGTAATAGTTTAATTAATAATATAAGTGGAATCTGGATAGACTTTGAAATCGACTTTAAAACCTGTGATTGGATAGGTTCTAGATTTTAGAATATGCATGACAGATTTTAGGTTCTAAAAATTGAGAAATCTATTCTAATAGGTAGGTTTTGGGTTTCGAGTAAAATCTATACGGAATTTGGAACTGTTCACTCTTAACTTATATGACTCAACCTTGTTAATTGATATTCGCATCTCTCAAAGAAAAGGCATCACTGTTCCTAAAAGACGATTGGCAAACTATTTGTAATTGTAGTTAGAAAACTATTGTATCCAACTTCAACTTACACAAAAAGCATTACACTTCAACAATGTACATGTTGTATAACTTCAATCACGTCCGACAAGCTTTTCACCCACCGACGTATGTATTTCATAGATGACGTGACAAGCGAGGTTAATCAGGGTCCAAATAATGCATGAAGTCGATACTATTCTTGGCGGCACTTAGTGAGGGTTTTCATTAATAGTTTACGTGTGAATCAGTCGAATAGTAGAATGAGCATAACTAAACATTAGCTCATTAATAACCTGTAATTAGGAAAGCAAAAAAATGATGGTTCATGGGAAGCGCAAAAGTGGGGGAGGCATTAGGTCAAGATTGGTAGATGATGTTTATGCATTGTTTATTCCTCCCCCATAATTAACTACTATTTTCTCTTCCTCTTTCTGGGATCGGCATGTCTATAAATCTCTAACTTTAAACACGGATTACGCGGGGTCTCAATTCCTTGAAAATCGGGAAAAAAAAAAAAAGGAAGAAGATAGGAGCAATCATGGCTAAATTCTGTTTTTGGCGCTTTCTGGTTTCACCTGGCAGACGGGAACCTTTCTTCATTCCACTCCATTCCGCTCCCATCAACATCACGAGTGGATTTAACTTTGTAAAGTCGAATGGGCAAACAGACACGTGCATGTCCTCGGAGCAGAAAAATGACCGAACCTCGTATTGGCTGGAATTACGACCTTCAACGCTTCAGTGGCCGTCTCATTCGTGCACCAGCAGCACTCTATGCAGGTGAATGTTCGCAGGAAAGTGCTGGACAGGACGAGAAGATGATGATGGGCTGATTCTTCTTCGATACAAGTGCGGTTGACAATTTCAAGAGAGAGAAAAGGACTAATTCGAGGAGTCCCGTTTTCTTCGCGCTCCTTGTTTCGCGTGTAGAACATCACTCCATGCCTGATGTTGCTACTGTCATCTTTTGGAATTTATGCCAACATGATGATTAAGCATCAGCGAGCACAGAAACGTTTCGGCAACAAAGGGAAGCATGGACGTGGTACTTTAGGGACCTTAGATGAGTAAATATTCACAGAATAGCGGAACATGTACAGACGATCAAATAATTAAGCTCTTAATGATCAGGAGATCCCGTGCTGTGTTGATGTGATATCGTCTCTCAACGAAATTCGGCATCTTCACTTTTCGAAGATTTCACGAGCATTAATTGCAGCATGCCCTCTTAAGCTTCATTCTCCTGAAACTCAGCCAAAATGGATGGCAATCAAAGCCTCTAGGCGGCCTGCTCGAGGCGAAAATGAAGCAGACATAGATATTCAGGAACGGATTTAGACAGGGTGGGGGGAAAAGGCAACATGATGGCTGCAGCTGTGAATTAGACGTGAGTGGGCCAAAGAAGCAGAAGTGGACACATCACGGGAGCTTTAAGTAACGCGAGAGGAAACTCCAAAGAAAGTTTCGCCTTTTTTTTCCCTGCGGATCTTTGTCTGGTAGCATTCGATTCTCTTAACTTTATAAAGCAGATAGAGAGGAGTGGGGCAGGAGAATGATTTGTTTTCTTTCTGGGTTTCTTCTGATCGACAGGGATTCTGATTTTACGTGCGAAAGAAAAGCTTGTGCGATGTTTGATGCGGCAGGGACGGCTGCCGTTTCTCTTGTTACGAGGCGACAAGGAAATTCTACAAACTAGTCAAGGGTTGAGTTGACGGGCGTGCGAGATTATGACGAGGGTTAAGCGTATGGATGACGAGGTTGATTCGTGTTCTTGGTCTCGCATCCCTTCTTGATCAGAAAGTAACCCCAAAATTTTAAAGTATTAATGATATCTTGAAAACATTATGAGAAAGTATATGTGAATTTACGTATCAACTCATATATATTTTTATAAGTTTCAGATGATCAATTTGAAAAACAGTCAAGACATTTGTATCGTGAGATTTAAAGTAAGTAAAAATTGAAAAGTAAGAATTTTTCCAAAGACATGACAACATTACATGGAATGATTATATTAGATGGAATTGGAATTGATTCATATCTCTCTGTTTTAAGTATTAACATCA
This sequence comes from Eucalyptus erythrocorys, assembly GCA_014182555.1. Taxonomy (NCBI): domain Eukaryota; kingdom Viridiplantae; phylum Streptophyta; class Magnoliopsida; order Myrtales; family Myrtaceae; genus Eucalyptus; species Eucalyptus erythrocorys. The sequence goes on from CM024607.1 coordinate 11,214,408, forward strand.
AACGTGATTAACTCGACAATCAAGTCAAATTCCACTGATTTTCGTTGAAGAATACCTTGATTTTTAGTGGAAAAAGAAGATCGACTTTTGTGAAAGTCGAAAGCAAATTAAGGTGATAAGCAAGGTAAAACATTTAAATGTTTAATAACAAAGTATGTAATAAAGAGAAAGTTGCAAAGGTGTCTTTGAGCTATTCGTTTGGAGATTGAGATCTTATGCAATTGATTCAATTGTTTCCTTAAAAGATCGTGAAACATTGTGCTTCAATGTTAAGAGCAAATCCGATATTAAGGCAAAAAACCAATTCAGCCTGCCTAACTCAAATAGGAGTGTAAAATTATTTGGTAAACTCTAATTGATATTAGTAATTTTTACAAAGAATTAATAATTTTCAAAATTGACAACCAAGGCAAATCAAAGTGACATCTCAACAGAAAAAAGTTTGTGAATTAAAAAAAAAAAAAAAAGCAAATAAATGTGTTGGTACAAGACAACTTACCAGAAGTTAGTAACTAAAAACTAAGTGAAAACTTAATCGAAAAGAAGTGATATGTCACCCCATAGATGCTGGTAATTTCTTGTGGTAATTGGTAAATTCGAGGTGTCAGTAAAAATTGTAAATAAAAGTTTATATATGGTAAGAGAAGTTCTTTCCTAGCAAATTTTGAGAAGCCCGGTAATCATCCGCAATAATGACTGAGTTCTTTGGTTGTATAGAATCGCAGTGAAATCTACATTACTAACGTACACCCTTAAAATACATGTTTTTCACATTTTTTTCTCTGATCCAATTTTTCTAGATATGTAAACAGAAAAAAAAAAAAAAAAGACTATTATATGACCAAAAGAAAAGAAGACTATTTTGATAGCTCACTATGAGCATGTGACGACTCAATTCCAATTCAACTATCGAGAAAGAAAGCTGGCTGAGCTAAGAAGACGCTCGAAATTCTAAGGTGAATTGTTAATAATTCATTCAACCTCGACCCACAGCTCGAAAAAGAGTTTGACAAAATCACCTCTAGGGAAAGTCAATTGTGTTGGGACAAAATCATTGACTCTTTTGAAGAAACTTTTCTGTGGCAGTGGAGTGACCCAGATTGACCGCAAAACCATAGTGTCTTTCCAGGCTATTTCGCCTTTTTACCACCTTGAATTGCAAGATTCATGGCATTGATTCACTTGTTATTGCCTAAGTCCATTTCTAAGGGGAAAAAAAAAATTATCTTCATGTCAAAAAACTTGTGCGTGAAAGCTATAGACTAGTCTTCTCTTCAATCATAATGGCAGAGGCGAAATTTTAAATTCAAGGGACAGGCTAAGAAGTCTCGACTTACAAGGATGAGATGCAAACTTGGTAGATGAAATTTATAAGAACATGGAGCATAGGATTGGCAAAAATTGCATCTAACGCCTAGCAATCAAGATGGCCATTGCCACTGCCAGGTCCTCTTTGGGTTTGTCCATGTCATCTCGCTAATTATATCCATGAATAAGGTCTTTTTATATGGAACCCCAGTGGCAAAGCTCTAGAATTAACAATAATCATGAGGCTATCAGCCCGGTTAACGCATTAAGTGGCCGAGGCCCAAAACACAATTCGGATGAGCATAACATAAGAAGTTTCATTCTATATAGACCCGCCTCGAGATATCCGTCAGCCAAGTCTACGTAGGCGGTGTTGCGTATACGGTCGCAGATACGTCGGTGGAAATCGGACGCGCCACCGAGGGAATTCGGTCTGTAATTGGCCCTCAACTTTTCACACGAGCTCGTTTTCAACTTGCCCCGAACCCCACCCGGGGTTGCATTATTTTGCAAAGGCAAAAAAGCGAACCCAAAAGTCAAGGTCCGGTCGCTGGCCTTGTCGTCCACGTTGCGACGATTCATGTGTCCTCTCTCCTATTCGCTGGCGACGACGACAAAATGAAAATTGGTGCTCGAGAGGGATGATAGGGAGCAAGATTTGACTTCTTCGACTTCGGGAGGTGCAATGCAGCTCTCGCTCTCGAAATTTTTTTTTCTTTTTTCCCTTCATGATTAAGTGTGCAATCTTTAATCTCAAAACAACCAACCATAGATCGTCATATGAAATTCCAATTAAGGCTCCGTTTATTTTACGAAAAATATGGTGTTTACGAAAAATATTTTCTACATGAAGTCATTTTCCAAGAAAATATAATTATTTTTCGGTGTTCGGATGAAATCTAAAAATGAAGTAGAAAATATTTTTCATTGTTCAAGTAAGGAAAATATTTTCCTCTATATATTCTTTTTCATTTATTTTATATTTTTTAATATTTTTAAAAATTGATTTTTAATTATTTTTAATTTTTAAAATCTATTATTAATTTTTTCATTTTCATTTTCATTTTCATTTTCTTTTTTCTTTGTTTTCCATCTCTTTCTTTCTCTCTAGATTGACGAGCGCGAGCTTGAGATCAATGAGCTCGAGTTTGAGATCGACGAGCTTGAGGTTCGCCTGACGACGACCAACAACTGGCCAAGAAAAAAGAAGATGGGAAACAAAGAAAAGAAATAGAAAAGAAAAGGGAAATAAAAAACAATTTGAATTAAAAAGAAGAAGAAGAAAGGGAAGAAGGAAGTGAGGATTTGTAGAGATGTGAAATAAGAGAGATTAAATGAGGAAAATATTTTTTACTTTTGAAAAATGGAAAATGTTTTCCCCTAATTTAAAAGACTCTTTTTCTTTCATGGAAAACATTTTCCCTAAAGAATTCATTTTCCGTTAAACGAATGCCGGAAAATCCGGAAAACGTTTTCTCGAAAATTATTTTTCGCGAAACGAACGCAGCCTAAATTTGAAAATGTTTTGAATCTAGAGGGGGTCGGCCAAGTTAAAATTACTTTCTGAGGAGGTCCATGTAGGGCTGACCAAAAAATCAAAGATTTTCAAGGAGCTTGGTTCTTTTGAGAAGGCAAATTCCCTTATGAATTCACTTCTAGGAGCTTGGTTTTTTTTTAGAAGGCAAATTCCCTTTTGAATTCACCCCTATCTTTTGCGGGGAAACCCTCGGCAATTTTCTCTTTCAAGAGGCATTCACATGTTGAATAATTCTTAAGCGATCGAAGATTCGCCCGTCTCGATTTGCCAATGAATGGAGACTTTATCACGTCAAGCAAGTGTCACCTGTGAACGATTGGAACTGGACTCGCTTACTAGATCTTGATCTAATGCTTTTTTCGAGTTCTAAAATGGCTTGGATATTGACTTGACTCGAACTGCAAGGAAAAGAAGAAGAAAAAAAAGGTCGAAACACCTTGCAGGTCGAGATATTTAGCCTCCATATATATTTATCAGATCTACGAAATCAACAAAGCAAGAAGCAACAACCGAATCGTTCTATCATTGGTGAATTAAGAATAACTAGAACTCAATTTCTAACTCTTATTCATATCATTGACATCTCAACGATGGAGTCGACCACAAGCACAGGAGCGCGAACAGTAGTAAGCCTTAAGCAGACACTTGCACCTTCTGAATAAATATTAATTTGATGATTGACAGCCGATAACGCAAAGGAGTCGATATGTCCGAGTGGTTAAGGAGACAGACTTGAAATCTGTTGGGCTTCGCCCGCGCAGGTTCGAACCCTGCTGTCGACGCATTTCACCTTTAAAATTCTCATTTTCATTTTTCATCTTTTGTTCTATTTGTTTCAATTTTCTAGTTTTGTTACCTTAAATTGTTCCGATTTCGTGGGCCTTCTTAGCTCATATTGTTTGGGAAAGTCTGGGCTTCTCTGCTCATTGGGCTTGGGCTAGAGGATTTCATCATCGACTTCTGTCTGTGCTTGTTCGAATCTCGTGCGGTTAAGTCGGGACCCTCATCTATCTCGATCCTTTCACTGCCTTCGGTTTTCGCCGTCAATGATCTATGTTCCTAGAGTTTGATAATCACAACCTTCAAGAAGACAAAAGTAGAGAAAATAAAAATTAAGACCTTTGCTAACGAGTGCTCTGAGATTTCCCTTTTTGATCCTCCTTCTATTCGGCAGCCAGATGGGGTCAGGATGAACTTTCGTACGCCTCAACCGATCCATTTCCACCTGACGATCTCAAGAGCACCCTCGCTTGCATTAGCCCCGCGCGTTCGAGGTTTTACGTTCAATGCGCTCCAGCCGCTTGACGCTGGATGTTTTGTTTTGTAATGTATAGGTACGTGCGGCGTGAGAAAGGTAATCCGTTCAAGAGTATTCTCGGACCCCTTCCGTAAATTAGGTATTGTCACACAAATTCGAATGCGTTGTTTGAACTCTGCATTGTTGTAAATAGGGGCGATCGGTTTCTGGTTCGGTCCCATCTGGGATTCGAGAATTGGATTAGAAATTTTTTTTTCCAATTTTTGGAATCAGGAACCGTATCGCGGAAAACACGCGGTCAAACGATAAAATAACAAAATAAGAAAATAAATCAGGCACTGGATTTATGTAGGTCAATCATAGTGACTTATATCTACTGGGAGAATAATGACAAATTTCACTATAGATCAAGTAATATAAGAGAGATTACAATTACATTGGAGTCACTCAAATATTCTTAGTGTTTTCAAAGTCTCAATTATATCTGTTGGCGCCAAAATTGACCTTTTGGGCTTCGGAAGTAAATAGAAGTAAAGCAGGCCCAGTGTGTAAGAAACTATGGATAATGGGTCAAAATGTTAGTAATTGGCAACAAAGATGCTGAAAGGTGCAACATAAAAAAACCTGCCAAGATGGATGAGATAAGAATGGAAGTAGTTACCAGAATTGAGATCAGCACGAACGCCTACAAGGTGAAGCAGTTATCAAAGGGGAGCCAAAACTTCCAAAATAATTTAAAATGAAAGTGATAATCATTAAGGGCAGTTACTCGTGGAAAATAACTATAAATAGCCGAGGACGCATTCATGTAAAAAACTTCTTGACAAAATCGACAATCAAACGCCTATTTCATTATTTATCTTTTCCTTTATTGCATTTTTACGTGCAATCATACGTTCACTTTTTCTCTTGTTTTCCCCGTATTTTCGTTTGCCCGTAGTTTAGACAAGTCCCTTCAATATTTCGCATCGAAATTTCTTGTGAAATAATTTGTCAATCTCGCGAAAAAATTATATATAAATTCTTATCACAGCAATTTAATAATGACTTGAACGCTTGTCTCTCGAATGTAATTGCACGAAAAATAACCCATGAAGATAGCTCACTGCCCAAGCACTCGATACGGCGCTTCAAGACCCTTGACATCAATCGCGGAAATCAATCAGTGCATGAGCCAAGGAAATATAATAATCCTGAACCTTTGCGGACTTAAACGGGGAAAGATATCTAGAAGAATATTTGTATATACATTCCCCCGCTTCAAGGAATCCAAATTGAATGGTTCAAAGGCGGTTGACTTTGGCGTAATCTTGACCCCGTCAATTTGATATAAAACAAAACAAAAATCCTTCTGCAACTAGGACTCGTGACACCAAATCGAAAATCTTAATTACCATAGTATTATCACGTCTGCAATTTCCTTAAATCGATCGGCCTTATTTATTATTTATCTCTGATTGGACTTTATTGAGCTCGAATTCGAGATATATTATAATAGGTCGGATGGTTCAATGGAATTGAATAATTTATGAATAATACCCACTTGAAACCAGGGAAAGAGGAGAGAGGGGAGTGAGACACAAGCGTTGGGAAGGGAAAGAATTTTGTGCGAGAAATAAAAAAAAATTGAAAAATCATCAATTCAGCCAAATTTCCTCTGATCAGCCTAAAAATCATCGATTTCATTTTTATGGAATTGCGAACTAGACCGATATTTCTAAAAGCTGCTCAAACCCCGCCAGCCGAGGCAGTTTTCGGTTCGACGGGTCCGTGCTACCAACCCTAGTTGGAAGTTGAGTCGATCCCACACATATTGAGAAGCAAACAAACCTCATACGAATTTTCAAACGGTCAATGAATCCCCCACGCAATGGGCACCCAGGTAAGTGGCGGGACGGGGCCACCATATAAATTGCCAATTCTTTTTTTCTCTCTCCTTTTCTTTTAAAGACAATTGATTAATACAAATGCCATTCCTGCTCTGAAACTAAAGTACAGGAAAAGAAGTACCCAAAAAAAGAAAAAAAAAAAAAAAAAAGGAGGAGAGGAATTCCTGGTCAGGAATCATCGCGGAGAGGGTCCGACGAATCATGAGCTCGCGGGGGGCCCCACCAACCAACCCCGGTCTCTCAGGTGAAGCCCACGTGGTCCAGCTCCCCCAACCTCCCCCACCCGCTGAGCCGAATCGGATCGCGCCACGTGAGCGGATCGGTATCTCCTCGACGAGAACATCCACGTGCCACGTGTGCAGCGGCGCTAATCGCGAATAAATATCCTGTCCCGCGAAGCAGGGGAGCAGGGGCGCGGCCCAATGAGGCACCGGAAGTTGCTTTGCCTCCTGAGGAGCCGACACTTGGCACGCCGGGTCACCGCAAGCCCCTCTCCGCCACTCGCTTCTCGCCTCTCGTTTCTCGTTCTCTCAATTGACGGATTTGCCCCCGGTCCCTTGGGTTTCGATGAGGGGCTGTACGAATTTGTCTTTTCACGTGACGGAGGGGGGCACGGCCTCCATCGTTCATTTCCCATTCGAGATTTCGAAAACCAATTACTACGTCACTATTTTTTGTTTTTTTAACTATCATGAAAAGCCCATTAAATTATACCATTAAATTATCGAATTGAATGCATATAATAATTGAGAGACATGATAGTTTGGGATTTTTTATCCTCTCGTTCGTTATAGATATATTAATTTAAGATTTTTTCTGATATTAATAATTATCGTTATTATATCGCTTTAAGATTTTTAATAGTTAAAAATTAATTTGAAATAAATTTATTATAAATATATTGATTTGAAATTTTTTTATTATATTAAACGCAACGTTCATTTTTATTTCACTACCATAACCAAATGTGCTATCAAGACTTGTGGGCCTATCAAAATGATTTTAAGTCGCATGTTCAAATCAAAGTACAAGACTCTAATTTTCTCCAATGAATCACGGGTCATTATCTCATAATTGTGGGTTAGAATGGAAATTGGGAGGTTGAAACCCTCACCTAACTTCCTCCGAGAAGAAAGCTTCCGTTATTGCACCCAAGTTCCAAGAGGGAAAATATGGACCTCATGCATCTTTCCATGAAGGCAATCTTTTCCGCGGACAGCACAGTCCTTTCAAATGTGGTGATAGCATTCATATTACTATTATATCCAAATGATATATGGTATTGGAATTTCGCCACTCTTTTCTATTAACGTACAAAATATTACATATTATTTATGAGATTTTATAGGATCACTATCAACTGTTCTAAATGCTTAAGTATTTAGATGAATGCGTGGTTTAATATTTAATTACTCTGACATAATCTACCGTCTACATAATTTTATATATTCATAAAAATCTACCAAGATTTGCGTAAATTTTTCTTTTTTCATGATCGAGATTGATTGGATTCATGGAATTGGATGCACACGCGTGAGAAGGGAGATATGATATCTTGCTAGAATGTCCAACCCAATAATTCAATCCGATAAGTGGAGAGAGACTATGCTAATATAAAAATTATATAGGAACATAGTTATGTGAAAACAATATTTTAACAATTCAAATAAAATATCTCCCTCTTGATGTGGGGATTATCTCATTTTCATTTTCATTTTTTTCCTTATTTTCATATTATTATTATTATACTTATTATATTTTTGACATCTTGGATTATGGGGAGTTGGGGTTGTGCGGCTTACTTGCGGACAAGAAACGAGAGACGCATCTGCCAAAGCATACGAGGTAATTAGTAATTCGAAAGGTAAGAGAGGAGAAAGGAGAAGATATCTTTCGCCATCCTTTTCTATCGATGATAGCATTCATATTGCTATTATATTGAAATGATATATCGTACTTTGATTTCACCACCTTTTTTTTTTATTGACGTACCAAATATTACGTGTCATATACGGTCTACATAATTCTATATTTTCATAAAAATCTATAAAGATTCAAGTATAATTTTTTTTTTTAATGATCCAAATTGATTTAATTCATGGAATCGGACACATACACGCGAAAGGGACATAAGATACTATGCTAAAATATTCAACCTGACAATTTAATCTGATAGGTGGAGAGAAACCACGTGAATATAAAAAATCATATAAGAACACAGTAATGTGAAATAATATTTTAACAATTAAATAAAAATATCTCCCTCTTGGTGCGGAGATTCTCTCCTTTCCTTTTTCTTTTCTTCTTTTCATTTTTATTTCATATTTTATTAATTATTATACTCATTTTTTTTTTTTTTTTGACATCCTGGGGTTGGGGGGCATGGGGAGGTTGGGGTTGTGCGGCTCAGCGGCAGACGATAAACGAGAGTCGCATGTGCCGAAGCGTACGAGGTAATTAGTAATTCGAGAGAGGCAGGAGAGAAGAAAGGACAGGACAGGACCCGTTTCCACCACCACCACAAGACACCCCAAGACACCGCAAGACACCACCGCACAGGGAGGCTCGCTCGTTCCTTTCTCCCCTCTCTCCTGCTCCCTTGCCTGCGCAAAACCCCACTCGTTCGTAGAAGCTTCTAGAGAGAGAGAGAGAGAGATTTGCGGAAGGTGGCGGTGGCGGTGGCGGTGGCGGTGGCGGAAGGAGGAGGAGGAGGAGAAGGAGGAGGAGGAGGAGACATGTCCAAGAGGTGCGCGCTGTGCAAAGTCCCGGCTAGGACGTTCTGTGAGTCGGACCAGGCGACCCTCTGCTGGGACTGCGACGCCAAGGTCCACGGCGCCAACTTCCTCGTCGCCCGGCACTCCCGGACACTCCTCTGCCACGTCTGCCAGGCCCCCACCCCCTGGAGGGCCTCCGGCGCCAGGCTCGGCCACACCGTCTCCGTCTGCGACGCCTGCGTCACCGGCGCCCGGGGCCGGAGCCGGGCCGCCGCCGGCAATGGCGATCTCCACGAGGACGACGACGACGAGGAGGACGCCGACGGGGACGAGGAGGAGGACGGCGACGAGGACGCCGACGACGACGACGGAGGAGGAGGAGGCGGCGGCGACGAGGACGAGGAAGGCGACGGCGGCGGCGGCGGCGACGAGGACGGCGACAACCAGGTGGTGCCGTGGTCGTCGACAACGCCCCCTCCGCCGGCGGCGAGCTCCTCCAGCAGCGACGACTCGATCGGGAACTTGTGCTGCGGGTGCGGGGACGCGGAGGAGTGCGGAGCGGCGCGAATGTGCTCGTCGAAGCGGGCGATCGAAGACTGTACGGATCTTCGCTCTCAGGTTCGTGATCGTCAACTCCCGCGAGGTTTTCGTCTCCGTTTTCTCGGCCTATAGATCTGCGATCGCGTGCGGACGGTTTCGTTCCGGACGCATTCGGGTCCCGTAAATCGCCTGTTCGATTCTGAAGTTGGGCGGTCAAAATCAACGACTCTTGGGTCTCGATGTGCAGGAGAAGCTCAAGTACTCGCGCTTCCGGCCGAACGGGAGGCCAATGCTGGCGGCGAGGACGCGGTCCAGGGACGGCGAGGCTACTTCCGTCGACTCGTTGAGGCCGTCGAAAGACCGGCGGGTCGGGCGAGACGAGTCCGTACAAGGTCCGGCCTTCCTAGATTGAAGGGGGGATCGGTGGGGGTATATGGGGAGTGCGCGAGGTAGATAGCCTGTGATGTTCATAAGCCCTTCGATTACAAGTTTCGATTTTTTAACACCACCATCACCACCATCATCGTCTAACCTCGATCGATCTGATTGAATCTGGGGTCGAACTAATTAATCGATTTTAGCAGTCTTTAGCAAGTAGCTAGTAGCTTTGAGGGCGGGATCGGTTTGGATGGGCTGTGGAGATTGTAATGCTGATTCATTTGCGAGTTGGACGAATTCGAAGAGTGAAATACTACCGTGTTTGCTTCATTTGAGAGCAGCCCCCCTTGAATTCCAGTCAGCCCCAATTCATCGATCCTGTTTTCTTCATTCATTCATTCATTTGCCATTTACATTGGAATTGAGGGGGGGATTCGGACATGGGTATCTACGAAATGGACAGAAAGTTCCATGCGCAGCTTACATGATCCCCAAGAGCTTGCTTCGTTTTCACGGGTCTGTCTCCTTTTGCTCGTAAAAGGACATTTACAGAGGGGATGGCGCTGCTGGAGCTTTGAGCTCGACGCAAGAGGTCGCAATGGGGATGTAGCCAAAAACCTCGCCAGTCAGGAGTCGTTTGTCTGCTTCTTCTTTTCAGCGACATCGCCAAGACGTCGAGCCAATATCCGAAGCGGGGATTCCTTGCTCATTGGTCAAGGAATGAATGAATCCCCCTGTTGCGCTCTCGTCCTTCTCATTGACGTGTACGTTTCCTCCCAATTCCAAGGTCCCTCTCTACTTCCAAATTGACCGACTGATTCCAAATCACTCTCACTCGTGGCTGCGGTGCATTTGGTATCTAACGCCAGTAGCGAAAGGGGCCAAGCGCTGGACGACAGCCGTCGAAGTTTAACGTGCGTCTAGAGGGGCGGAACCCATAGAAAAGTCAGACAAGTGCAACGACACTACACGCGTCTAGGACGACGTAACATGCCCGCTCGACGTAGCATACCTGCTCGACGGTTCGAAGGTTGGCGTTTCTCATGAGAAGATACATTCGAAATCTTACCGTAGGACTCGACCACCTTGCGTTTCTTCAATTAACTAATTTAGAGATGATGGGGTTCGATATCCTGATGAGGGGACCACTGGGGTGGATCACGCAGGCATCAAATTCATAGGCCGAGTGGCCTACCTAGTCCTTTCAATTGCTCCCACTCCCTCTCATTTGGATCGTCGAGTCGAGTTTGGTTCGGGTCTTGTCAGTTGTCACCGGGTCCATAACAGGGGGGAGAGAGACTTCCCGGATCGATAGTTTAATATTTTCCCAGGAAAATATCTGAGGTTCGCGCACCCACTTGACTTTTATTTTAATACGGAAGGGGGGGATTAGAATACCACCTCTTGTCTCGACATTAGAAATGATTTGAGGCCACACCTTGTGGTGGCCGCCCGTCAGCGTCAACTTGCGGGGGCCGAAAGCTTTTCCTGATTTGTTTTTTTAATAATGTCCGAGACTTTCGACGAAACGAGAAACGATCTCGACCATGTTAACTCGCCATCGCGGAGAAAGAATAATAGAATACGGGGAGGAGGAGTTTGTGGTGTGGGGTGGAGGTTCCGTTCCACGTGCTGGTGGGCGGAGGGGCGGGCTTTAGATTAACGCTCCCAGATCGTCCGATCGCGATTTGACTACGAATTTCTGTGTTTTTTCGAGGGTTACTAAAACTTATTAGGCCCGTTCGGGTTGGGAGAAGAATGGGACAAGAGAATAATAACTTGGGGGTAAAGGAAAAGGGGATGCCCCTCTTGTGGCGGAGGTTTCGTTTCATGGTTTTCGAGTGTTTCTGAGGACGTCCCCTATCTCTCTCTCTCTCTCTATCTTTCTCTTTCTTCTGTGTGGTGGAAAATGGAGGTTTTCCGAAACGACGGTGAGCAAAGGATGATGGGATGGGAAGGGAGCCTTTTTTTTACTGATCTTAGGATTCGGATTTGGCCCCCACCTCCTTGATGTTTGGTTTGGGCCCGGAAAATTCTTTTGCTTGGATTAGAGTTCACGTATCGGTACGTGATTAGATTGATGGCACGACTCATGTGAGACTCTTGCGTAACTAGAAGTCATGGCGGACGCATTCCTCGTGGACCCGACCGTCTCTATAATGGGTGCAGTTTGCTTTGGCATCGATATTGTCCATCGTTGTGTCTACTAGCTCTTGAGAGATATCGAAAAGCTTACATTGAAAGCTTCTGATCAACAACTTTGATGTATTGTCCTGTGGTCTATAATCGTTATAAACCCCAACGAGGCACGTTTCCTCAGGAGTAGTAGAACCGGACCTGTCTAAAAGAGAGACATATCGAGTTGAAAACATATTGAACATTAGGCATCAACTGTCGAAATTTCTCCACCTTCACACGTACAACCCGAACAAAGCTCTTGAAATGCGAATTTCCCGAGAGGTTGGAACTGAAACTTGAATGGATCAGGACTGACGATGCCGTCCGGGCTTGGGACGCATTCCACTGGAGTCGGAACATGTTTCTAAAACCCACCATGTAAATTTCCTTACGTTTTATTTACGTAGTTCTAAGAGCGAGCACATTACACAAGCATACCAAGTACAATTGGATCTCATCAAAAAGTGGATGAAGCACTGTACCCAAGAGTACGGGTGATTAGTGTCAAGGTGGATTTGCTCTCACCCCGGAATCGGAAATTAGACTAAGATAGCCGAAAGAATTAAATCAACTAGTCCAATCCAGTTCTCAAGTAGGTCCGCTCATTTTTTTTTTTTTTTCTATTCCCTAGCATACTACAAGTGTTGTTGCATAGTCTAAATTATGACACGGGTGATGTTAATAGAATAAGTTCATGATAAGCTAAACAATCTAAGTGGTCTATGTGCGTGGGTCTTTACCTGAAACCGAAAATTGGACTAATATTCACCGGTTCCAAATTTTAGGAATAGAGATCGTTTAGGACTGGCCAATTCAGTCCACTTCTTTTGTTCACCCATTCATGCAAGACAACTCATTAGACTTACAAGACGGGAAACATGTCCCATCGATGAGATGGAACTCGTATCTTGTTCACCATAAAACAAATCCGACCAGGCTTTTGTGGCCTACCTAGGACGCATGATAGATTGAGCAACGCCCCCTAGTCAACGTTTCGGTCGTTGGGATTTCGTCCGCCACCAAATGAGCAGAAAGGAAGACCATTTCTTAACTCATCAACGCAAGGAAAATATAGACCAAGCTTCGGTTCAACTAATCCATCATTGCATGATGACTGATGGACGAAAGCTTTTAGATTAGGAAGAATGGGATGAAAGACTCTTCAATACTCTTAGCTTGAGCGCACGATATAAGATAATCGTACGGCATTCCGTAAATTATAGTACAGGTTTGCGAAAAAGTTGCAATAAGCAGCAAACGGTCAAGGGACGACAACCTACCATCACCCAACCCTCCCTGATTTGTGCATGGCTGCCAAACTATATTGACCGACACACACAACACAGTTAGACACTGAATTGTTATTCAACATCTCCTCTAGAGAGATGATATGCATTGCTACAAAAGTTAAATGAAACGACTGAAACTAGTGTGAAAGGGGTGCCTGTGAACTTAGAGCAAATCAGCCCTTATTTAATGGACAAGATTCAGTGCTTCAATGGTTATTAGCTCAGTACGGTCAGGAGACCAGATGATATGCATTGCGTCAATGGTTATTAGCTCAGTACGGTCAGGAGACCAGATGATTCCACACCCATAAACAGCACCTTTATAAAAGCTTACCCAGGGTCTTACATCAAGCAGCGATCCTTACAGAGTACCATTTAGAAAGAGAACTAAAAAAGAAATGGAAACTAACATTTGTTAGGAAAGACTAATAGGTTGACCGCAGAGCTTCTCCAACTCTGTCTCTAGGACTTTCAAAAGATTAGCCTTGGTTCTTCTGTAAACCCAAGACTGAGACTCCTGATCCCAATCAAATCTGGACGGACCGCTGCAACAAGAACATAGCACTAGATCAAATACTAGCAAGTCTTTGAACAAAATCTAAGTTAGGCAGCTTCTATTACGGCCATCGTCAATAGCAAACAAAATAGTAGGCCACGACATTCACTATAACAAACACCACTAGCATGATCTATGAAGCCATGCTAGTATCATAATTATCCTGCGTGGATGCACACACATCAAATACTGAATCAAGTTCACGATGTAGCCACCCTCACCATGGAAGCAATGGTGGCCATTGTATTTGAAGATGTCCTTATAAGAGTACTATGAACAATAATCATTCGCCCTTAACCCAGTCTAATATGAACTATAAAATATTAGCTGCTTTCCCCTAGCAACACTTGCAGGCTACTCGGTCCCCTAAACCATCCAATTTTTGCACCATTTTATTCCCTTTCCAATCATTATGGGCACCATTCGATTTTTGTCTTTTGGAAGTCCTGCCAAGGTCTACAATTTACGACAAGACCACATTAAATTATTCTTACATCCTCCAACAGTGAAAACTAGAAGTGTTGCAATTATGTAAAGAGAAAACCTTTTGTAGAAAATATTGCTGGAGAATTAAGTGCCACCACATCTAACTTATTCTCAAGACCCCTGGAACCAGGTTATGTTTCCACAGCATTTTTCCATCTAGAAACAGGCTTCAGGAACTAGGAAGATTTTCATGTCGCAACAATTTATATTTAGCTCAAAGAGAGTAATCTATAGGAACCATTCTGTCCTAAAAAATTTCAATTCAGCACAGTTGATCTCTCTAGAGCATTGATCTTCTTAGTCATCACAGCCTGATCCACTGACTTACGATGGAAAAACTTAACCGAGAGAATCAATCCATCAGGCTATCTAAGTGAACTAATAGCCATCCATAGAGATTTACAATCAGGAACTAAGTATGACAACCAAAGAAGTTGAGTAGGTTAAGAATGCAAGCTACCCAGTACCAAAGCAATGGTCAGACTTAATTCAATCCACTCTGATGACTATGCCGTTTATTAATCAAAGACGATTTACCTAGAATTCAGATAACTATCAGATGTAAACTTGATACCACTATTATAGTTTGGCTGCCATCATGCTGAGGGAATTTAGGAATCAGAAGTGCTTCTAGACATATTTCAGACGTAAAGCATCGAGGTCCTTTTAAAATCCCACGCACACAGACCATTTAGACTGTTTAGCTTATCATGAACTTATTCTATTAACATCACTCGTGTCATAATTTAGACTATGCAACAACACTTGTAGTATGTTAGGGAATAGAAAAAAAAAAAAGAAAAAGAAAAAAGAAAAAAATATGATCGGACCTACTCGAGAACTAGATTGGACTGGTTGATCTAATTCTTTCAGCCATCTTAGTCTAATTTCCGATTCCAGAGTAAGAGCCAATCCACCTCGGCACCAATCACCTGTACTCTTGGGTACAGTGCTTCATCCACTTTTTGATGAGATCCAATTGTACTTGGTATGCTTGTGTAATGTGCTCGCTCTTGGAACTACGTAAATAAAACATAAGGAAATTTACATGGTGGGTTTTACAAACATGTTCTGACTCCGATGGAATGCGTCCCAAGCCCGGACGGCATCGTCAGTCCTGATCCATTCAAGTTTCAGTTCTGACCTCTCAGGAAATTCGCATTTCAAGAGCTTTGTTCGGGTTGTACATGTGAAGGTGGAGAAATTTCAACAGTCGATGCCTAATATCGGCGATGTTCAATATGTTTTTAACTCGATAACTCTCTTCTAGACAGGTCCGGTTCTACTACTCCCGAGGAAACGTGCCTCGTTGGGTTTTGTAACGATTATAGACCACAGGACAATACATCTAAGTTGTTGATCAGAAGCTTTCAATGTAAGCTTTTCGATATCTCTCAAGAGCTAGCATACACAAAGATGGACAATATCGATGCCAAAGTAAACTGCACCCATTATAGAGAGGGTCGGGTCCACGAGAAATGCGTCCGCTATGACTTCTATTTACGCAAGAGCCTCTCGCGAGTCGCGCCATCAATCTAATCACGTACCGATACGTGAACTCTAATCCAAGCAAAAGAATTTTCCGGGCCCAAGCCAAACATCAGAGGAGGTGGGGGCCAAATCCGAATCCTAAGATCAGTAAAAAAAAGGCTCCCTTCCCATCCCATCATCCTTTGCTCACCGTCGTTTCGGAAAACCTCCATTTTCCACCACACAGAAGAGAGAGAGAGAGAGAGAGAGAGAGAGAGAGAGAGAGAGAGAGAGAGAGATAGGGGACCTCCTCAGGAACACTCGAAAATCTAAGTTAGGCAGCTTCTATTACGGCCATTGTCAATAGCAAACAAAATAGTAGGCCACAACATTCACTATAACAAACACCACTAGCATGATCTGTGAAGCCATGCTAGTATCATAATTATCCTGCGTGGATGCACACACATCAAATACTGAATCAAGTTCACAATGTAGCCACTCTTGCCATGGAAGCAATGGTGCCCATTGTATTTGAAGATGCCCTTATAAGAGTACTATGAACAAGAATCATTTGCCCTCAACCAAGTCTCATATGCTATAAAATATTAGCTGCTTTCCCCTAGCAACACTTGCAGGCTACTCGGTCCCATAAACCATCCAATTTTTGCACCATTTTATTCCCTTTCCAATCATTATAGGCACCATTCGATTTTTGTCTTTTGGAAGTCCAGCCAAGGTCTACAATTTACGACAAGACCACATTAAATTATTCTTACATCCTCCAACGGTGAAAAATAGAAGCATTGCAATTATGTAAAGAGAAAATCTTTTGTAGAAAATATTGCTGGAGAATTAAGTGTCACCGCATCTAACTTTTTCTCAAGACCCCTGGAACCAGGTTCTGTTTCCACAACATTTTTCCATCTAGAAACAGGTCACAACAATTTATCTATAGGTGAAAGAGAGTAATCTATAGGAAGCACTCTGTCCTAAAAAATTTCAATTCAGCACAGTTGATCTCTCTAGAGCATTGATCTTCTTAGTCATCACAGCCTGATCCACTGACTTATGATGGAAAAACTTAACCGAGAGAATCAATCCATCAGGCTATCTAAGTGAACTAATAGCCACCCATAGAGATTTACAATCAGGAACTAAGTATGACATCCAAAGAAGATGAGTAGGTTAAGAATGCAAGCTACCCAGTACCAAAGCAATGGTCAGAGTTAATTCAATCCACTCTGATGACCATGCCGTTTATTAATCAAAGACCATTTACCTAGAATTCAGATACCTATCAGATGTAAAGTCGATACCACTATTATAGTTTGGCTGCCATCATGCTGAGAGAATTTAGGAATCGGAAGTGCTTCTAGACATATTTCAGACATAAAGCATCAAGGTCCTTTTAAACCAACAAAAAGGTGTTGGAGTCTAATTGGCTCTTAACATATGTTAAGAGGAGCTACTTCACAAAGAAGATGTCGCTCATTGGTGCACAGGGAGAGGAGCTACTTCACAAAGAAGATGTCGCTCATTGGTGCACAGGGAGAGGAGCTACTTCACCAAAAAAGAATGTACTTCCAGTATAACTATCTAAAACCAACAGGCTTTTTCAGGGTATAATGCAGCAGAAGTATGGACCATGACACAAGCCACATCACCGAAACAGTAAAAGGCATATGGTGCAGAAAGCAAGGACAAGCAACCTAGAATCAGAAATTGTGTCAGTTACCAAATTCTTCATTGACCCAAGACAATATAATCCCCAGTTAGTTAGTTACTATGTAAATACGGTCGGTCTTAGGGAAGTAATACAGTTCAAAAGGAAAAGAAAGGGCCAAGCTACTAAAAAATTTGCCCTTCTCCCAGACACAACGACTAGTTTAAGTGATTGAATATTCTTTAGAGCATGCATCTGGTAAGTAGTAACAGTTCAAAAAAGAGGTATTGTGGATTTGTTTATGATACACACAAAAGTTTGTGACATCAATACATGATGCATCACATGATCAAGCATTTAATGTTGAGATCATAATCAATTAACACATTCCATACCTCACTGGAGAGGAGAGCCAAATTTGCCGGTTTGGTGTCTGTTTGTTCAATACATATGTGCCTAATTCCCCAAGTTTGAGGGTTAAGACATCATTCTGCCAATACCCAGAAAAATTGTTCGGGTCAGTTTGACTTTCAAAATTCACCAAATTAAACAACAAAATCTTGAATGCTAATTAATCTCTCTCACCCCATAGTCTATATCAAACCCATCAATCTCAACGTTATCTCCATAATCCTGCACACACCAAAGAGAGATAAGGATGCATGTGTAGGCATTGTAGCCATCGCTGGAGTGCACATGAAGCAAGCATAAATAAGCACTCGCACATGATCCCGCCTTAAATAAAAGACTTTTTCTACCTGCTTTGACAACAGATTTTCCACTTTACAGTGGCATATTATTAGCATTCGATCAGTTTTGTACAGAATAGTGCATCAGAAAAGAAATGGCAGAGAAAGCTATAATTTTTAACTTCATCCATACAAAGAGAAGGCACTCCCGATATCTTCTCCTAGTTAAATTGCATTTTTTTAGACTGAAACAATAGTTCACATGATGGATTATCCGGAATTCCCAATCAAAAAACCCCATCAAGTCACAGATTAACGTATTCAGTGCTGGAATTATTACCTCAAACTTCTCTTGCAGGTCATGGATGGTGGACTCTGCTAGCCTGTGGAACTCATCCTCCTGCAGTAGAGAACTGTGTACATATTAATTCATTAGCACAACCCCCACTCCCCATCTCCAACACTCTCGCATTAAAAAATTAGCAGTCCCTTCCTTCTTAACTAAACCAGCATCATCTCAACTCAACAGTTTCAGGGATTGCACAAGCATGTTTATACCCATTCGACAGACAACATGCTAGAGCAAAAAATTTTGGATTTTGAGCTATTTCCCACCATTTTCTTGCGATAGATTCGATAAATACGGGGGAAAAATCTAAAATTGATAGATAGAGTACCGATAATCAATGGCGGCAGGGCCCGGGAGGTCGCCGACATTCAACGGGCCGGACGAGAGAGACCGAGAAACGTGTTGGAACGGAAGGCCGGCGCGACCGACGTAGCCACGCAGCGCTCGGGATGCCGGAATAAGCTCGCGCGGGGACGCACGGACCGGAGATGATCGCGGCCGGCACGGGAGGGCTCTCGAGAGCCGCCTGAGAAGAAGCGATTTGGACGCCATTTTCGGCAGCAACTGGGAGACGGCGCGTGACCCCTTTTGCATTCGGGTCGAAAACATGCTGAAGGCACTTTCCGGTAGTGAGACCAGCTTTGAGATCTTTGTGGGCTTGAGATAGTGGGCCTTGATGGCCCAAATGGTTTCCCCCAAAGTTGACATTTGGTATGTAATGAAATGGGCCCAAGATTGCCCACAATTGTCTGTAGCTTGTGTTGTGGAGCATGAAGGTTTTAGATTTGATCATGGTTCTTAGGTGAGCAGTAGTAGGTCCGGTTCAAAACTTGATCGTCGGGTAAATCCGATAAACATATAGGTCGGGTATGGTAGAGAATGACCTAGCCCCAGTTTGTCAATTTAACCTACCGTGATCTATTTTCATGTAACATAAATTTAGTGACTTGTATTCAAACGGATACATACCTAACTCATATTCGTCTCGACCCATGTTAGTAAAACACTTATATATAGCCCAATTTTAGAAAAACTCATTCTCAAATTGAGGTAAGAGTATGAAGTAAGCGAGCGTGAAATCAAGTGTAAGTGACACAGAGTAAAGAGAAAGTCATAGAGGTATGTTAGGTTTAAGTAGATTGGGAACCCATGTAATATTCATATTATCTTAAACTCGTTTACTGAATATAACTAACCAAAATAATAATATAAGCGCATTAAATATGGATTTTTTTTTGTCAGTTCTACTCTATTTCTACTCTACATTCACTCTCAAACTTTTGTTCTGCCTGTTGCAGGGCGTGGGAGTCGAAACCCACTCCTGAAATTTACGCGTCCTCACCCCATCCCCTTTGAGAAGGTGAGGATTTAAACCCCTCACCTCTAAGAAATAAATATATGACTCATTTTGACAGATCTATTTAGTGATCGTTAAAAATCCTTTAGTTCGGGTTGCATCCTAACAGACCTAGCATTTCTTTTGGATTAAAAAGAAGAGAGTCGAGCAATCTCAACAATGGCTTGAATTTGGAGTAGGGATACTTTGGCTATAGAAGGGAGTGGATCATCATTGTTGCCCACTACTTACAAATCCAAGCCTATTCATAATATAGTTTACTCTCCATTTGACTTGATCTCTAGCAAAAAAATATGTTGAGTTATGAGTAGTATAGGCATTGACTAATCCATATGTATTAGTGAAAAAAAAAGTGATTTTTTTGGGCTATTCGCTCATGATATAGTATCCCAAAGTTTTATATGAGCAACGTTTTAGTGAAAGCAAAGAAAACATTAGTGGATTCATAGCAGATTTTTGGAAGATAAAAAAATAAGAGATCGTTGTCAACTCGTAATCAAACCACATAATTTGCTTTCTCCCCAAAAATACACACTCATGCCGTCTTGGATACTTGCTGGAGATGCGTAAATGGAGTGCAATCTCGTATTCAATGAAGACTAATAGGGGATGTTCACCTGGCTTGTAATACAAATTTAATAACTCATATCTAACTCATATTCATTTTGCTAATACACTTCTATATTTAATATAATTTTAAAAAATCATACTCAAACTGAAATTGGAGTGCAAATTGAGCGAAATCGAGTGCGGATGAAGAAAGTGAAGAGAGACTTATAGAAATGAGTTGGATCTAAGTAAGTTATGAACTCTTGTAATACCCATATTATTTTGAGTTTTATCATTTTAAACTTATTTATAACCCATTTACAGATATAACTAATCCATATAATAATATGACCCATTAATTATAGGTTTATGACTCATTTTAATAATTACACACTCGTGCTGTCTTGGACTCTTGTCAGATATGTATGAATGGAGTGATCTTGTATTTTATGAAGATTATCGGGTGTTTAAAGGGCGTTAATATTTAGACACGAATCATGGCACTTTAAGGAGCTAATGTAAAGTTTCCATTTTTCTTTTTTTGGTTTTTAAATGTAATCATTGGTAGGCCTCATCTTGACATATGATTCAATCAAACAGAGACCGCAATTAGTAGTTGCCGGAGTTCTTGGATGCTAAAGCAATGGTTCTGAGAGCATTTTCCCTCTTCCAAGCAAAGCAAAAAAAAAAGCAAAAGGTAGAGAATCGGCGATTTCGACAGGAGGAGATCTTGCGGTGCTTTATTATTAAAAATGGACTAGAATCTTTGATGTGCTCATGGATGTGGCCGATAATGGTGCATTTTGATGCTCGATGTCTGCCTGATGTGATCATGTGTAATCACATGGACCGAACATTTACATCCCCCATTGCCTCAAAAGGGAGATTGCAAATTTGATTTGTTCTTTTTCTTGTCTAAATAAACATATCATGCCCCCCAAAAAAAATTTATCCTCTTTCCCCCTTTCTCTTTTTGGGCCGTTCTTTATCTACCGGGTTGGGATTCTTCTGTTATCATGAAATTAGAATAAAATGTTCGCGTTTGAATTTTGAAGCCCACTCTTTTTTCCTTTAGTGGTATCAAGTCCTTTCATATGTTTATCGTGAAAAGGATGTCCACTTTATCACACCATCTTAATTATTGAGTTCTACCATACGAATTCACGACAAAAGTTCGAACTTATGGCGTGAGCTGGACCGTACGTCGACTCAAATCATTTATCCCATGGCCGACTTAAAAATTTTCGTCCATTTCTTTTTTCGTGGGAGAGTCTTTCGCTGACACATATTGTAGCCACATCGGGAAATAATTAGGACTATTTCTTTCTAGAGTAAAATAAAAGTGAAAATGTGTCTTAAAAAAAAGAAAAATTGGAATAATTCGCAGCTTTTTTAAAATAAAAATAAAAATTGTGCACGTCAAGCCACGTTCGGTGGGAGATTTTCCTGGAAAAACCGAAATGCAGGAAAATTGTCGCTTTTCCGGGAAAGAGACAATTCATCGCCTTTGTAGGAAACTGCAGATATGGCGGCAATTCCTTCGGTGCTTTAAAAGGACAATCTTCTCTCCGTCTCTCTTCTTTTCTTTTCTATTCAAATTTGTGGACGCAATTTCTCTCCCTTTTCCTTTCTCGCTCTCCCTTTTTCTCCTTCGCTCGAGTTCATCAAAAATTTCTTTCCTTTTTGGCCTGATTCGAAGGAAAAATGGAAACTTCAATCCCGGCCGATTCCAATTCGTCTACAAAGTTCAACCCCCGTCTCCTTTTTATCTTTTTCCGACGAATTTGCTTTTGATTCGTGTACCCTTTTTTTTGGAAAGGAATTTGACGGCGAGAACAGTGCCCCCCAAGAGAATATAAATTACGTCCCGGCTCCTTTCTAGGGTTCGGGTCGCCTTTGCTCGTCGCTATAAAGAGGGATTCGGCGAAAAAGTTGGGCTTTTGGCGTTGTTTCTTCGGCGGCGTCACGAACCCAAGAAGGGTGATCTCCTGAACGAGGCGTCGCTCGCAATCTGGCTCGAAAAAGGTTGAATCTTCTTTCTCCTGGAAGGCGTTGGATGTATGGTTCAACTGGGTTGCTTGTGTTTTTTTTTCTTCGTGAGCGTTTGGCGTTTGACAAGATTTTTTGCGAGTTGGAATGAGGGAAAGAAGGGATGTGTGCGTGGAGAGAGAGGGTTCTTGTGAGCTATCCTATCAAATTTGACGAGCTTTTGATCTATTCGGAATCGAAAAAAGAAGTTCGAAAGATTTTCAGGCTTCAAAGAGGTATTTGTCGGCGCCGGCATTGTCTTGGCTTCTGGTCAATGCTTTCTTGCATTCTCTTTGTTACCTCTGGTTGATGATTTCGTTTTTTAGTCACCAGCGGATTTCTTGATTTTCTTTTCACAAAATATGAGTATTGTCTGGTCAAGAATCATCAAGCAACGAGCATTTGATTATAGATTATGTGGCTAAGGTTTGTGCCGCCGGATTATAGGGAGGTAGACATAGACAGAAGGAAAACAGAAGAAGAACCAAGGTGTTGTTATGATAGCAAAAGCTTGGCTGAGGTGGTTGCTAGGTTCTAAAGTTCATTTTGATTTTGTTCGGGATGGGTTTATATCTATTCTTGATTTCAATGTTTTTTTTATTAATAATCAGGACTGTTGGTCTCTGTGCCCTGTTGATTGTTGCGCACTTTGTTGCTAAGAAAGAGATTGACATTGGCATTTGGCAGGTTTGCTTTGCAGAGGTAGCTTGCATATAAGAACATCCCTCAAGCTTGTTTTGAGACGCCCTTTTCTTTTAAGAGTTTGCATTATCGTGTGGCAGAGAAATATAGGAAGTTTCGTATAATCAGGAGCTATTTCATAAATTTGGTGTTAGCAGATTTTGTTTGTGAATTTTTGGCACACATATCATTGAGTTCTTGCAGCAAAGTACTGCCATCAGTCTTATGGATACGTTACTCACCTTAGCTTAGGTTTTTTTTGGCTTGTTGCATCTTTTACCCATGACAATAATGAAAAACTTAAATCATTTTTTTGCTCTATCAGGCCAGGATCCTCTGGATGTTTGGAATTTGAATATTATAGCTGATCAGATTGCTTTCACTCTGGCCGCTACTGCAAGATTGAAGTCTTCTCCCACCTTTGTGAGGGTGTGGGGTAGTAATGAGCGAGCCATTTTGCTTTGCGTATTGAGACGATCAAGATCATCATATGCTTGGAGATTATGCCGTGTTTCTGAAGGCTTGTTTCTTGATTACGGCTAAAGCCATTGTTGACTAATCTGAACATTGATGATAGCTTCTTATCACATTGTTGGGGAAGTGCTTTTGTCCTTTTCTTGGGCAGAATAAATTGCAATATGTAGCTTTGGATGTGATACAACGTAGATTGTGTGTGGATGTAGCTCTGCTCAGTATTAGCATGATGGTTCGATTTTCCTGCTTCAATGGTCACAAACCAAAGGTAACTCATCACTCTGTTCTTTTTTATTCTTTCTTTTTCAATACTTGCATTCCTTTTAATTTTGTTTGACTTTAGTGCACACCAAATGAAGATACTTCCAGCATGCACTCACATAATAAGTCCCCTGCACTGCACTTCAAGTAGTCCTGAAAAGTTTACTCTTTCATTTCAAAAGTTCTTTGGGTGGAAGGGGATATGCTTTTAGGCAGAATTTCAGATTACTTATTTGAAATTCCGAGAAATTACAAGGATGATTTGTGGCATGAGGCTTGATCAGAAATTAATATAAATCTGAGGCATAATTGCTTATTTTATTATTTGGATGATTTAATATAAACTTCGCTAAATACAGAAGGGCTTGCATACTGTTTGTTTTTCTTGGTGGATTTATGGAAGTGGTTTTGTTTTGAATCACATTTGATCTAAAAGTTCATACACTGTTACAGATTGGACTTGTGTCCACAGTTTGATTTAATAAAATGCATGTTATTCCCTTCTTAATCCTGCACCCCTTCTTTTTCTCAAGCAGAAATCAGCACATCCACCTGTTGAAGCTGTTAGTGAGTTTCAGGGTTCTGAGTTTCAGGCTTCAGAGAATGCCATGAGCCCAAATTCATCGCTTTCAGAATTGCATCGAAATGGTGAGATGAATAAAATTGTGGACAAGGTTGCAGAATCTCTATCCATTGAACGAGGTTGGAAATCAGAAGAAATGGGGAGTAAAGTTGATAATGTGGAGATTGATACAAGGGGCATTAAGGCTGGCCATCTCAAGAAAAGTCAATCTCTTGCAAGTGGTTTGCATGGATTCTCATTTGACCATCATAGCAGGTCAGTCATGGAGGACGTCAGCGATGAACTGGGTGTTGGCGAGTATTGTAAGGATGGACCCTTTGATACATGTCAAGTCCTGAATCTCAACAAGAAATCAATTTTTTCAATTGGAGATTTGCAAAGTACTGACAAAGGGGTCCTAGAAAATTCTGAAGGCCAATATTCTGGAGAAAATGCTGGTGACTCTGGAGATCACACACCTCATACTTCTGCGGAGTTAGTGAGACCCCAATCGATGCCCAACATTGGTGATTGGTCTCCTAAGTCAGGTGAACATCCGAAGGAGAAGTTGGGACTTACAACAAAATCTTCAGGGGACCTGTTTGTTCTTGGCATAAGCCAAAATGGGACATCCATTCCTGAGTTTAAAGATCGGTTCTCCCAACAAAAAGAAAGCGATGTCAATGCGTGCAAAGGTAAAAACATTATCTATGAAGATGCTGTTCGTAATGATTACGATGATTATGATTATGCTGGTTCTGCCCAAGGGGGGATTACTCCTATTTTTGATGACAACTTCTTGAAACCCCATAGAGGGGAAAGCTCCTCTAACCAACAGTATGATTTACCACATAAGGATTTTAAGATTAAGCGGATTGAGGAGTGGGTCACAGATCTCCAGCCTTGCAACCCTTCGGACGAAGTGGAGGAGTCATACCAGCCAAATGATCAGAACAAGAGAGAATACCCTGTTTTGAATGGTCTGACTGCAGCAAAAGTTGAGCCTAAGGTGAGTCCTGGAAATGAAGCTGCTAAGAGATACATATCATCCCTGAGTGCCTCAGCAACTACAGCTCAGCTGGCGAACCATGGTTTGGCGTTGATCCCGTTTCTCAGCGCATTCGTGAGCTTGAAGATGCTTAATCTGTCAGGAAACAACATAGGTATGCTCATCAGTCTGCATTCTGAAACCTCGGCTTCCTATGCTTTTGCTAGCTGTTGCATTTTCTGATGTTTAATCTTACCTTCCCCAGTGAGGATAACAGCTGGTGCTCTTCCTCGGGGACTTCATATGTTGAATCTGTCCAAAAACCAGATTTCCACTATTGAAGGCTTACGTGAATTGACCCGATTGCGTGTACTTGACTTGAGCTATAACAGAATCGTCAGAATTGGACATGGTAATGCCTAGGTTATACTGCATTATTTGTCCATATCTCATCCAGATAGATGGAGTGTTTACACAACATATTTTGAATGAGGACATGCAAGCTTATATCTTCCTAAAAGGTTCTGCTATCGATTAACCTTTACATTTTAAATGTTCAGGCCTAGCTTCTTGTTCATCACTTAAGGAGCTATATTTGGCGGGGAATAAGATCAGTGAAGTGGAGGGTCTTCACCGCCTTCTGAAACTGAATGTTTTGGATCTCCGTGCCAACAAGATTTCAACAGCAAAATGTCTAGGGCAGCTTGCAGCGAACTACAATTCCTTACAAGCCGTTAGCTTGGAAGGGAATCCAGCCCAGAAGAATGTGGGAGATGACCAGCTTAAGAAGTATTTGCAGGGCCTTCTTCCTCACCTGGCATATTACAACCGACAACTCATAAAAGTCGGTACACTGAAGGATGCCGCTGATCGATCAGTTCGGTTGGGGGCTAGTGCCCATCAATTTGATCGCAGTGGCCTTAGATCAGAACACAAATCGACAAGGAAGGGTGGTCATGGGCTGGCTAGCAAGTCATCGTCCTCATCATATGGTCGGAGAAGTCAAGCACCAGTTTCTCCAAAACATTCTAAGGGCAAGCATGTACGCCTTCCCCCAAGTGGAACCAAGGGAGCAACCCATAACCAGCAGTACAATTTGGACTTCAGTGACAGACTCCGCATCATGAAGCAGGAGCTTGCAATTGGTAGAAGTCGAAGTGAAGGTAATTTGGGAGTGCTTTGAGGCGAATTTGGTGTGTTTCTCTACAATATGTCGTGGAACGTTTGCAAGGGCGACTCCTTTTCTATGTCCTAAGGACCATTTATATTGAGGCTTTGTTTTTTAGATGTTCAATAAATCCTTGCTCTCAGTAACGATTGTTGCTTCTTGTATTGATTGACAGTGATTGTGGGTTTACAATTATTCATTGCTTGCTTGAACTGCAATCATGTGTATCTGGGTCGCTTCAACGACGTGGCTCGGTCACTGAATTTGTTACATAGGGAAGATTGCAAGTGTTCAATTTCACTGAGGAGAAGTGCGTTGTCTATTTGACTACTACCCTTTGATTTTTCGGGGCATGTCAAAGAAAACTCGCAAGCTTATAGATCATCATCGTTCTGCTGAAAATGCCACTATTTTGTTGACAGGGGAACAACGCACAAAATATACAGTATTCCCGAGTAACTGGTCAGAGCTACATGCATGCCGTGTTCTCGCTTTTGTAACAGTAAACTAAAATCACAAAAAGAGCCGACAAATCGGATTTGTGATAGCTCCTTTCTTCAGCTGTATTGATCTTTTTCTGCAATTTCAAGGCGAATTGGAGTTGCCAGTCTTAACACCATAACGTCGGGAGACATTACCTCATGAATTCTCAGGTCAAGACTCTGTGGGACTAAACGTTAGTTAGCGGTCAAGAGTTTCCAGAGAATAGAGCTTAGGAAGTCGAAAACATGTTGCTTGTGTCACCGACCCGATTCTTCCATACTCGTACCCTTGTGAGTGAAGTTTTGTGGCGTTAGATGAAGAGTGAGGCAGAGGAGATGAGCGTTTGTACTAGGAGTTCTATGATGAAATGATTATAACCCTGAGGAGCTTTGAAAATGCTCAGGAGTTAATGCTACTTTCCTAATGAGACTAGCGAGTTGAAACTAGTTGCTCTATCGAGGTGTTTGTATGTCTTACTCTAGGGACTAGATGCTCGAGCTAAATTGGGTGTGGTATGATTGAGCTAAACTTGATGTGGTATGAATCCGTATGAGAATGCGATTTATTATACTATTTTTAGGAACAACTATAGAAGGAATATTGTTCTTGTGTTTTTAGCTCATCATGCGTTGCACGAGCTATTCTTTGCCCTAAAATCTATTGGCCTATAAAAAAATGGTATTAGAGCAAGATCCTGATAGTAGGTGGGTGATTTGGGGAAAGCCTATGATCTACCCGATTCTATGAGAGCGAAGAGTGATCATCGGGGCAAAAAAGGTTTAGACAAGGTGCGGCTCTCCTTTGGAGCTT
This sequence comes from Eucalyptus erythrocorys, assembly GCA_014182555.1. Taxonomy (NCBI): domain Eukaryota; kingdom Viridiplantae; phylum Streptophyta; class Magnoliopsida; order Myrtales; family Myrtaceae; genus Eucalyptus; species Eucalyptus erythrocorys. Next base: position 11,242,076 of record CM024607.1, read on the forward strand.
CTATTATGGCAATTGGGACACATGAAAGAATTGGATTGTTCACAGAATAGGGGAAATGTTCCTAGATCAATCGTCGAATCTTGATAGAAGATATGTTACCATATTTCCAACAACAGGAGAAATCCCCATTGATCTGCTAAGATTAGAAGAAGCCTGGTAGGCGATAAAATGTGTTGCCAAAGGAGTGCAGTTGTTATGACGAAAAAGAAAAAGAAAAAGCAAGAGTGCAGTTGGCCAGATGCCACATCTACCAAGGAGAGCACAAGTGATTAGAGATGAGTGAACAACTTTGATCGGGGCAAGTTACTAGTAAAGTGGAGCAGTTTGTTTTGTAAGGTGAGCATTGGCTCTTCATGTAAGTCTTGAGGAACCACAGTAAAGGCGTTGTAGGATTGAGTGAGGGAGAATGTTATGGACTGAATTCTCTCGTACTATCTCACCCACTATGAGTGGAGTTTTGTGACGATAGAGTGAAGAGTAAGTGTTGCAGAGGAGATGATACAATTCGTTCGTAGGGATGGCATTAGAACATTTGTGTTAGGAGTTTGAAAATAGAATGATTACCTCTGATGAGCTCAGAAGGCGGGATTAATCTTCTGTGTGTCTCGCTCAAAAGACTGGATTCTTGAATCAAATTGGGCACCGTACGATTGCGATTCACCATACTATCATAGGAACAACTATATAAGAAAGGCTAACCTAATGTTCTGACTCATCAAGTGACTCACGGGTTATTTTGTGACCGAGAATTTGTCGTGACACTTGCATGTCAAGATTATATCGATTAATAAATTTTACGATGGCAAAAATTTCATGGCGTGAAGTTCCAACGTTAATGCTGCGATTTTTTTACCTTGTAATTATGTTTTTACTTTGCTCTATTCGTTTCCACTCTCTCTTGTCCTCCACACCAAAGCTGATGGTTAGCCGACACTAAAATCCAAGAACCAATAATTGAATAATGGAAAGGAAGACTAGGAATGCGAGGATTAAAGTCCAATACCTAAGATTCCAAACACATCTCCATCTCTCATTGTCTAAAATTTTGTCACGCTACTAGAAAACGATGACTTTCCAAAGAGAAAAGAAAGAGAGGAAGAAAGCAGGTTGCCTGCCAACTCAGTTAAAGTTTTATAGAAGTGAAGCACATTTTCTTGTGGAGAGAGAAGGATGAAAGTTATAGAACTGCCTTACTCATGTTAGGAATTCATCGCAATCAAAAGATGGAGGTTGAGTTAGAATCGAATCCGGGACATTACGATTTGCGTGTAAGATCTAAATGGCCTCATCATCATCCTGTCAGTCAGACCTTTTCTTCTGTACTAAAGTATGACCAGATTCTTTTGCCTACTCGAATGAGTACAAAATTCCTGATGGCGCGCGGGTCACCACAGGCGTGGATTCTTCCTACAATCGAGCCTGTCGCCATTTGCGACTTAGCCCGACTAAAGACTCAGGTTGGGTCACTCGTTTCCACTTCTCTCCTCTCACCCCTTAAAATCTGGAGTTTTTCTCACTCAATCTCGTCTTTTCTTGAAACCCATCTCCTCAAAGTCCCTCATTTCTCACACCCTCGATTGAAAACCGACATTTTTTTCGAGATTTCCGACATGGGTTTCGAGGGCAATCTTGATCAGGAATCGGCCACGCCGCCGAAGAGGTCCCTCTTCAGGTACAACTCCCCCCTGGTCCAAGTCAGCATCATCGGGCTGGTCTGCTTCTGCTGCCCCGGCATGTATTGGGCTCTCGTGGGCATGGGGGGCGGCGGCCAGGTGGACCCCACGGCGGTGAACAATGCGAACACCGCCCTCTATGCCACCTTCGCCATCTTCGGCATCCTGGGTGGCGGAATCTATAATGTCCTAGGCCCTCGCTTGACTCTTGCCTCTGGTTGTAGCACTTACGCTCTCTATGCAGGCTCTTTCTTGTACTACAACCACTACCACCAACAGACCTTCGCCATCATTGCCGGCGCGATCCTTGGTATTGGCGCAGGCTTCCTGTGGGCCGGCCAAGGTGCCATCATGACCTCGTACCCACCGCACAACCAAAAGGGCACTTACATCTCCCTGTTCTGGAGTATTTTCAGTATGGGCGGCGTTGTTGGTGGGTTCATCCCGTTTATCTTGAATTACGACAGGACCGAGGCTGTTTCTGTGACTGATGCCACCTATATTGGATTCATGTCTTTTATGACTGTTGGTGCACTTCTTTCCCTTGCTATCTTGCCGCCAAGCAAGGTGATTCGCAATGACGGGACTAGTTGCACTAACATCGAGTACTCGAGCGTTTCGACTGAGGCGACTGAGATTCTCAAGCTGTTCCTCAACTGGAAGATGCTCTTGCTCGTCCCGGCCCCTTGGGCTAGCAACTTCTTTTACAGCTACCAGTTTACCAATGTGAACGGGGCCTTGTTCAATTTGAGGACTAGAGGGCTGAACAGTGTGTTCTACTGGGTGGCCCAGATACTGGGGTCGATCGGAATCGGTTATGTGTTGGATTTCAGCCTTCCGAGTCGGAAGATGAGGGGTTATGTTGGGATTGCGATTGTTGCTTTGCTTGGGACTGCAATTTGGGGCGGCGGCCTAGCTATTCAGCTGAAGTACTCTCGCCACGACCTGCCCAAGAAGTTGGACTTCAAGGACTCCGGTTCCGATTATGCCGGGCCGTTTGTGTTATTTTTCAGCTATGGATTGCTGGACGCAATGCTCCAGACCTTGGTTTATTGGTTCATTGGATGCTTAGCTGATGATTCTGAAACTCTTAGCAGGTAGTGTTGGCCTAGGGAATTTGGAGTCTTCTTGATTAACACCAGCTTTGGGTCTAACACTGAAGCTGGTGTCTGGTTTTATACGTCCTGCAGGTACACTGGGTTCTACAAAGGAGTGCAGAGTGCAGGAGCGGCGGTTGCTTGGCAAATCGACACGCGCAAAGTCCCGTTCCTCTCGGAGCTCATCGTCAACTGGTCGCTTATGACGGTGGGCTATCCCTTGCTGGTCGTTCTCGTTAAGTTGGCCGTGAAGGACGATGAGGATGGTGAAGAGGGAGCAAAAAAGGCAGTTGCTTCATCCTTTGCTCATTAGGTGATGATCCAAAACGTCATCTATTTTTATGAAGCTTCTTCGGGCTTAGCAAGTTAACAACCTGAAAAATATTATTTGCCTTGAGAGTTAACGTGACAAAAAATTTCCGAATTGGTACCCGTGTCTCATTTATTTCAGCTTAATTTTCGTACCACAAAAAAAAAAAAAAAAAACTTAAACTAGTACATTTATGACAAATCTACTGAAAATTTAAGGCAAAATTAGAGATTTATTAAGTGGACTTTAGTAGATCTTTGAATTTGAAGGGAGCTATTGGGGCAAAATTAAGGAGACGTGCGTCTGTTTGATTCCTAGCTTTGATTTACATTGTTCTGCCACAAAACATCCCATGTTCTTGCGATTGTAGCAGTAGTGAAATCATTCAGAGAGCCGAACAGATGGGATCTGGCTAAGTCCTTTTATGGCTCCGTTTGCTTCCGCTCTCTCGACCCTTTTCTGCAATTTCAAGGCAAATTTGGAGTCATCAATTTTAGGCCGTGTTTGGTTCAATTTTCCTAAGAGATTTTGGGAAAATACAAAGCTATTTAGCCTAAAGGATTTTGAAAAAATGCAAATATTGTTTGATAAACATTGCTTTGATAAGCAAATTGAAATAAAAGACTGTTTGGTAGAAATATATTCAAAAAGTCCTTTGGGTAATCAAAATAATCTTTTTAAATTTTAATTTGTTTAAAATTAGAAATGACCACAATTTATACATTTTTTTTTTGTCATAACCACAATTTATACGATTTGAATGTTAATGTATTAACAATATAAATGTAAGAAAATCACATTTTTTTTTGGTTTAAAAAAAATCAAATTCGACAAGTACAACAATGTACTAGAAAATTTCACACATTTTAAGGTGCAAAGATGCATATTGGTACAATAATTGCTCAACGTTACAGAGACAATAGTAACTGTTTCCCAATGTTGCAATTTTTCAATCTGAGTTGTAGCCAACACACCTAACAATGCTTATTTAGAAGTTTTTTCCATTCTCAAGCTGCAAAACCGCTCATATCACATTGATCTCAAGGTGCATATATGCATTGTTAAAATCGACACAAAAGTCGGACAGCAAACATCTTGCAAATAGAAATTGATTCTTCAGCAAACTGACATTTCATTGATTAACATGAACTGATTACATCAAGGGCCAAGAAACAAAAATTGTACAGCTGAAATGATTCCCCCCATCTATTATGCAATCCCACATAAGAGTACCTAGCAACTATTCCCTCCACTTGGCATGATGGAACTTGAGCCTACGTCAAGCACTGCAATGAAGTCCATTATTGCCATGGCTTCCAACTCTTGAATTGCATCAATGACGTTAATCGAACTAGCCAAGTTAGGCTTCGGTACCCCCAACTGCTTCCTTGATCTTTGATTGCTGTAGATCACATATATAATTAAACGGTAGATGAAACATTGCATGCTAAGTTTGTGCTACCACTAGTTACCTTGTTGAAAAACAAAGGGCAAGGAAAGAATGTATGAGTCTACACAAAGGTAGAGGCAAGGAATGTAGAGTCACTACTCATCAATTCAATTCATAGCATTCAAACAACTGACTCATGGCCCATTTGGTTCGGCTTTTGAGGAATGCATTTGTAGAAATGCAAATACCTTTGGATGAAGGGGGTTTTCCGAAATTCAAATGTCGTTTGGTAAAATTTATATTGAGAAACAACTTTGACCAAAATACCGTTTGGTAAAATTTACATTTGTAATTAACTTTTATTAAATTTAAAAAGCAAAAATATGTTTATATTTTTTTGAAGTCCAACCATCGAACCGCTGGATCCGACGGCCAAGACCGCCCGAATAAAAAATATGTTTTATATAAACATATTTTTATATAAAAATTAAAAATATAAAAAATATAAAAAAAATATATAACAAATAAAATATTTATAAAAAAATAAATATATATAGATATGTTTATATTTATATAAAAATATATAAATATATATTTTTATAAATATATGTATTATATATTTATAAATATATATTTATTAAACATAAAATATAAAAATATTTTTATATTTTTTATATAAAAAATAAACATAAAATATATTTTATATTTTATATAAAATATATATTTATAAAAAATATATGTATTTTACATATATTTTTTATAAATATATATTTATTAAACATAAAATATAAAAATAGATATTTTTATATTTTTATATATAAAAATAAACATAAAATATATGTTTATATTTTTATATAAAAAACAGACATATATATATTTTTATATAAAATATATTTATACAAAATATAAAAATAAATATTTTTATTTTATTTTTATTTTTATTCGAGCGATTCGCGCGACTCCTTGATCGGCGATTGTCGGCCTCCGATCGGCTTCTCCACCGTAGAGATGAACAATACCGGAAGTTGCATTTCAAAAATGCAACTTCCCGATGGACCTCTACCCCTCCATTCCTCCAAAGCTCTTTGAAGCCCTTTGGAGATGCAATTGTATCTCCCTAAAGTCCCCAAAAACTTGAACCAAACATCATAGCATTTGGCCAAACCCCTTTAGAGCCCCAAAGAGCATTTCAAATGCTGAACCAAACAGGGCCTCATTCGCATTATTCATTTCAAGAAGTTTTTTTTTTTTTTTGATGATTTAGGGAACCCCGCACAGCCGGCAGCCAAAAATAAACCATTGGGGATGACACGTGCTAGCCACCACATATATGTCACCGGGTAAGTCATCAATGTCTCACGCCAGCCTCCCTGTCACTTTCGTCGCAAGGGCTTCGAACTCCAGACCTCTCGGCGAAAAGAAGTCTGAAGTCTACCCAGTAAAGTCACCACGGCGGATGGTTCATTTCAAGAAGCTGTGTTTCGATATTTGAACATAAAACAATCATCATCACTAACTGAAGGGACACACTTTCACAGAAGCACCTCATTCTCGTCACCATAGCACTTCACACTCACAGGGACCTCCTCTCCCCCCATTGAAATTTTATAGGGGGCACACGAAAAGGAAATTCTGGTCAACGTTGAAAACGGGCTGCGAGTAACCATTGATGAACCCAGAAATGCATGGAACGAATGTCTGTCTGGAGGCATTACAGGAGGAAGTTAAAAATAGGCTGCTCGCATGTCGAGATCATATCAAATTACTAGATTTTACAGTAGCGGAAATTTTAGGACATAAAGTTCCGATATCAATGCTGCGATTGTTTTTTCACGTTATGATTTTCCTTTTTCTCTGTTTTCACTTTCTCTTTTCCTCCACGCCAAAGCCGACGGCCGGCTGACGCTAAAATCCGAGAAGTGATAATTGAATGATTTAAAGGGAAACTAAGAATCGGTAAAATCCGAGAACCAATAATTGAACAATTAAAAAGGAAGATTAAGAATCCAAGGGGTAAAGTCCAAAACCTAAATTCCAAACACCGGCTCTTATTGTCTACAATTTTGTCACAATAATCGAAAACAAAATAATTTCCTGAATAAAAATGAAAGAAAGGAAGAAAGTACGTTGCCTATCCACTCAATTAAGTTTTATTGAGTGAACGCACATTTTCTCGATAGGAGAGGAGGAATAAAGTTGTAAATGTAAATCATGAAAATCGAAGATTAAGATCCACTTCTCTTCTTCTCTTACTTTGCTTTGTAGTCAGGAAATCAAATTACTCCCATTTGTGTTTACATACTAGATTATAAGGTTGCCTTACTCATGTTAAAGAAGTAAAACTTCCATAACTAATTGTGTCCAAAAGATGTAGGTCAAGTTAAAATCGAACCCAGTACATCACGATTTCAGCGTAAGATCGAAATGGCCTCATCATCATCCTGTCAGGCTGTCACCCAGACCTTTTCTTGTACTGAAATATCGCCAAGATTCTTTTGCCTACTCGAATGAGTACAAAATTCCTGATGACGAGCACGTACGGCGCGGGTCACCACAGGCCTGGACTCTTCCTACAATCGAATCTGTCGCCATTTGCAACTTGGCTTTGACTGAAGACTCACGTTGCGTCACTCGTTCCCACTACTCTCCTCTCGCCCCTTAAAACCTGGAAGTTTTTCTCACTCGATCACGTCTTTTCTTGAACACCATCTCCTCAAAGTCTCTCATTTCCCACACCCTCGATCGAAAAACCGATCTTTCTTCCGAAATCTACACACATGCGTTTCGAAGGCAATCTTGATCAGGAATCGGCCACGCCGCCGAAGAAGTCCCTTTTCAGGTACAACTCTCCCCTGGTCCAAGTCAGCCTCATTGGGCTGGTCTGCTTCTGCTGCCCCGGCATGTATGGCGCCCTCGTAGGCATGGGGGGCGGCGGCCAGGTGGACCCCACGGCGGTGAACAACGCAAACACCGCCCTCTATGCCACCTTCGCCATCTTCGGCATCCTGGGCGGCGGAATCTATAATGTCCTAGGCCCTCGATTGACTCTTGCCTCTGGTTGTAGCACTTATGCTCTCTATGCAGGCTCTTTCTTGTACTACAACCACTACCACCACCAGACCTTCGCCATCATCGCCGGCGCGATCCTAGGCATTGGCGCAGGCTTCCTGTGGGCCGGCCAAGGCGCCATTATGACCTCGTACCCACCGCCTGGCCAGAAGGGCACTTATATCTCCCTGTTCTGGAGTATTTTCAGTATGGGGGGCGTCATTGGTGGGTTGATCCCGTTTGTTTTGAATTACGACAGGACTGAGGCTGGTTCTGTGAATGATGCAACCTATATTGGATTCATGTGTTTTATGACTGTTGGTGCACTTCTTTCCCTCGCTATCTTGCCGCCAAGCAAGGTGATTCGCAACGACGGGACTAGTTGCTCTAAGGTGGAGTACTCTAGCGTTTCGACTGAGGCAACCGAGATTCTCAAGCTGTTTCTCAACTGGAAGATGCTCTTGATTGTCCCAGCCGCTTGGGCTAGCAACTTCTTTTACAGCTACCAGTTTACTAATGTGAACGGAGCCTTGTTCAATTTGAGGACTAGAGGGCTGAACAGTGTGTTCGACTGGGTGGCCCAGATACTGGGGTCGATTGGAATCGGTTATGTCTTGGATTTCAGCCTTCCGAGTCGGAAGATGAGGGGTTACATCGGGATTGCGATTGTTGCTTTGCTCGGGACTGCCATTTGGGGCGGCGGCCTTGCTACTCAGCTGAAGTACTCTCGCCACAACCTGCCCAAGAAGTTGGACTTCAAGGACTCTGGTTCCGATTATGCGGGGCCATTTGTGTTATATCTCAGCTATGGATTGCTGGACGCAATGTTCCAGACCTTGGTTTATTGGTTCATTGGATGCTTAGCTGACGATTCTGAAACTCTCAGCAGGTATTATATAAGTTTCTTAACCATGAGTAAGAGATTCTATTTTGGCAAGTAGGCCAAGGAAATTTGGGATTCTTACTTGATTAACGCTAATTTTGTGTCTACCACTGAAACTGGTATCTGATTTTCTATGTCCTGCAGGTACACTGGATTCTACAAAGGAATGCAGAGCGCAGGAGCGGCGGTCGCTTGGCAAATTGACACACGCAAAGTCCCGTTCCTCTCGGAGCTCATCGTCAACTGGTCGCTTATGACGGCAGGCTACCCCTTGCTGCTGGTTCTCGTTAAGTTGGCCGTGAAGGACGATGAGGAGGGCGAAGACGGAGCTGACAAAGAAGTTGCTTCATCTTTTGCTCACTAGGTGATGATCCAAATCGTCATTCCATCTTGTGAAGATTCTTTGTTGATGTCGGGCTTAGCAAGACGACAACCTGAGAAAGATAATTTCTTTTGAGGGCACCGTTGTGGACGAAGGTAACGATGTGGAGGAGCTACCGTCCATGGCCAACCACCGCCAACTAGATCTAGCGGCCGGCCATCACTGTCCAGATCTGGCCCAAAAAGCACAATAATTAGGGTTCTCCATTCCATGAATTCAACAATGTCATTTATGCTATGTATGCCAAGTCAAGGCACTGCGAGTTACGTCAAATGAAAAAAAATGATAAAATTTTGCTACATCGGATCTTTAGTATCTCAAATCAGAGTTGGCACCTAAGTAATTATTTTTCCCCCAAAATGATTTAGAAAAAGGTTTTGACACTACGTACCAAATTTATAACATTTATGGTGTCCTTTCCTCGTTTTCCAATGCATCAAAAATGTAATCCAAGTCATGTTCCATGAAAATTTCTCTCCCCATAAAAGAGCAATGATAGCCGGTGTGACTTATGAGTAAATCACTCCAATCAAGGTTATCGTCGCCGGTTGGCATGTAAATCACTAAATCATTGATTATTGTGTCATGATCCTTGGGTTATCGAGTGAAGAGTGAGGATGCAAAGGATATGAATACAATTGATTCATAAGAGTAGCGTCAGGACAATTGGTGCTAGAAGTTCTAGGATAAAAAGATTATATTACTTAAAAGCTTTGAAGATAGGGTTAGTCTTCCGTGCATAAATTGGTCGAGAGCTGATGTTGTTTTTTTATGAGGTCATGGTGAGCGAAACTAGTTGTTGAGTTTAAAGTGATCTACTGTCTCATTTGATGAATTAGATGCCTGAACTAAGTTGAGCATTGTATGATCTTGTATAAGGAAACTATTTATTGTATTGTTCTTTGGAGTAACCATGGAACGAAGGCTTGGCTTGGTGTACTCCACTCGCTAGGCGCCGTGCAGGTTATTTTGCAGCCAAAGAACTATCAACTCATGACAAATGGTATCAAAGTCGAATCTCTCCAATAGGTGTGTGATTTAGGTGAAGCTTGTGGTCTTCCTAGTCTTGTGAGGGCGGAAAGTGATCGCCGGGGCCAAGAGGGCTTGGATAACGTGTGGCTCTCATCTAGCTTCTAGGATAGCAATGGAAGCATATGATGGAACCGAATTGTTCATTGAATAAGAATAACGTTCCTAGATCAATTGGCGAATCTCAAGAGAAGATTTGTTATCACGTTTCCAACAAGGGGAGTACCCTTCGTTGGCTTGTTGAGATCAAGATGAGTTTAGTAGGCAAAAGAAAGTGCTGCTAAAGGAGCGCAGTTGGCTAGGGGTGCCACACTTGTCAGGGAGTATAAGTGACTAGAGATTCATGAATGGCTTTGATCGGGCGAAGCAACCAATAGAGTGGACTGACCTTCACTCGATCTCATGCTTTACTCACTTTGAGTTCTCACCTCAATTTAGGAATAAGTTCACAAAATCGGGTTAAATATGAAAGTGTTTTATGAATATGGGTTAGGTATGAGTCAAATGGGTCGACTTGGATTGGATCAAATGAAAATTGATCAAATAGGTCGACTTGGATTGGATCATTTTCGACCACATCCAAATCCGACCCAATCCATCCATTCGACGGATCTAATCTAGTCACCAATTTGTAGGAATTGGAAGTAGAGACTTTAATGAACTGAGCATTTGACTCCGCTTGTCTCCCAGAACTAGAAACTTTATGATTACCTAAAGCGAACATGGTGTTTACTGCACAAATATTTGATTCTAAGCAATTTCTAGTTCTTTGCCAAATGCTCCTGAGCAGTTAAAGGTTCATGGATATTTGACATTTATTTGTATGTTGAACACAAACAGAACTCTCCATGGGATGCACATATTGCTGAGAGAGGCGCTCCGAGGCAATCTGGTGGATCGTCTTTACTAAGACTTCCCAGAATTGCAGTCTTCGATGAGGCACCTTTCGCGGTATGATCTCTCTTAGAATCCATTTTCTTGTCTGCGCAAAATATTGAGTCGAAATCTCTTTGCGGGCTAACAAGAGGTGCACCGGGTTGGTCATATCTAACACTTCTTGCTTCTCTTACCGGGAATTTTTGTGTCTTCTCACTTCTAGCTTCTCTGCATCTACCGTCTTGGATTTTGCGGATGAATCTCCACTTCCCACATGAAATGCAGAAATTGTACTTTGTAGTTATTCTTTGGACTCGTAGGGACAACAGTGACATGTATTGTGGATTGTGTTTATAGTATCTAATTTTGCAAACAGTTATAGGAAGCACTGAGAAACCTCTTCTATCTTCTGGATCCATACTTTTCTCATGATAGACCAATGTAAACCGTCAAAGAACGAAATCTCTAGCTGCTTTTTCTTTGATGTTACAACAAAAGGAAAAAATCCCCGAAATCATTCTTTTTACAACTATAAGTCCCACTGAATAACATTCTGACGGAACAGATTTACAGGGATCAAGTTTTCAAGCACATTATGAAATAAACACGCAGTTTTTCTGCCTCTATGTGAAGAAAGCGAAGCTGTGAAAGGAGATCGACTGTGCTCATCAGTATGACGACATTCTTCAACTCGAAGTCACCTTGAAGTTGTCAACTTTCAACAGACGGTGAAGAGCCTTAACGGGAGATAGGAAGGATGTATTAGAGGAAGTGCCCTGCGCACCAGATAAGGGTGATGTGAATTTGAGTAGGACTCCTTAGATCCAAACATTAGTTATCCCATAGAGATTCCAGAAAACAGAGATTGCAATACGAAGTCAAAAGATGCATCATCATAGTTCACCTGATAGAGATTAAACAAGTTGCTTGTATGTCAAGATTATCTCAATTAATAATTTTTTTTTTTTTTTTTGATGACCCAGGGAACCCCGCACGGCCGGCAGCCGGAGATAAACCACTGGGGCGACACGTCTAGCCACCACACACATGCCACCGGGTAAGTCACCAATGTCTCACGCCAGCCTCCCCGCAACTTGCGTCGCGGGGTTTCGAACCTGCACCTCTTAGCGAAAGGAAGCCCAGGCTGTATCCAAATGGAGCCCACCACGGCGGGTGGTCTCAATTAATAAATTTTCCTATGGCAAAAATCTACAAATGTAATGTAAAATGCCAAAAGAACCCACGGACACTATTACAGCAGCTAAAGAACATGGTTAGTGCCTCCTCATGACCTGCAATATTTCTACCCTGACAAATTAAATACATCGAGCCAACCCTACACAGACATCATAGTCAAGTGCAATCCATATTTTAAGAAAAGCATGTTATTTAAGATAGGAACTCGATGATCACCTGACATGAGACTGAGAAGACATTTAGAAGCAGCATTTACTCCTTATAAATCTACAAGAATGGGAGAATAAAGTCAAGTAATTTATGAAGATGCTAGAAATACCATTCTATAATTTATTAGTCTAGGCTTGAATCCTTTCAAGGAGATTGGAAGCGGGATCACAGTTTGCTGGTTCTTCCATAGGTCTATTTTTTGGTTCCAGACAGTCGACAAATACTAAATTAAGCACAAGTAGAAACCATCAACAGACTACCTTAGCTTTGCAGCAGTATAAAATTAATTCGGCCCTCATGGCAAAGTCATCAAAGCATAGAAAACATAGAGAAATCCCTTAGATTAAAGAAACCGTTGATGGAACTGAATGTTGTAGCAGAGACCTTGCAGAAGTTAATAGAAGATAATATTGATGGCAACTTGTGATGATGTTAACATAATAGGACATTAAGTGGTTTTCAAAATTCTTATCAAAGAATATCAGATTGGGAAAAGGCACACATGACTGGTTCATGTGCAATAAATTATGTCAAACTTCAAATAACATATTTTCCTCAAGCCTATCCACTTCACTCTTTAGATATCTTGAGAAGTGCTACTGCTGAATCAAATTTGTATAATCTTAGTAGCTCCCCAATCTTCATGCACTTTAGGTGTGAGGATCAAGTGGCCCACTCACAACATGTATTCCAAACAGCAATGAGGACCAGGAGAACATAATGTCACCAAATGCTCGTGAGGTGGTTTCTCTTCTTTACTTCCCCTTATAACTCCACAATACATCCTCATAATACTTGAGGAACACTGCTAGTTTCGAACATTTTGGCTGCAATCTCAACTCCTCACAGAGGACAAACAAAAATATATTTAGGCTAAATATAAAAAATTAGCCAGATCCATTTTGTAATTTCCCAAGCTACATATTCAAAGAATTCAATCCATTGTCTGATATCCTGTGATGAAGTGGAAAAAATAGACTATACATCAGTCAATTCATCACATGTTATCCTATGATTATTGTAAGTCAATTCGTGGGAGCTGTGAAAACTGCAATTCTTTTATGGCTGAAAGACAGGCCAACAAATGAGAAGCCCACAAACAAGAGAAATGCTTAGCTACTTGAGAAGAACCATGTCACCACCTCATCAAGGGAAATTCAAGTGCAGTGAGAATAAGCTTTCCTTGTTTGGAAGAAAATGAGAAAGATCATGACAGTAGGAATGAAGTGACTGGTTTAGGTTGACAATATAAGGTGATGATGTGGTGCTCCATGGAGATTCACTATTCCCACAGACGTGTGGTAGGATCCCCGTAAGACTGAATTTCTAACACAACATTTTTTATAGCTTGGTTAATGGGGAAAGACAGCTGAAAAACATACCATAGAGACAAGAACCTGAGCACACACAGATATATCTTTGGAACAGAGTCTCATTGGTCCTGATTACAGACTTATAGCTATAAGGATTAGAGCCCTAACAAATCTACCAAAATGAAGCCCAGATTGTATCTACAATTTGGGATATTCAGTCAGACAGATTGACCAGCTTGAGAGTTCTCATGGCCCCAAAAGACCCATCTGATGACATGGACTTTAGTAAATATAGTAGATGGAGCGCCAGAGTGAAGGAACCAGCAAGAGAAAAGGCTATAATAGATCAAAATGAGTTCAATCATGCATATTCTAACCAACATTTCACATCAACCACATCACATGAATTTATATCATGTTCAATCAGTTGACTTTGAACTTGTCCTGGGCTAGAAAGGAATTTAGTGGATCACAAAGAAATTCTAGCTTCACGCGTATTCTGTCTTTCCAAATCAACCATATCACATGAATTTTTATCACATTCAATCAGTGACTTTGAAATTGTCTTGGGCTAGAAATGAATGTAGTAGATGACAAAGAAATTCTCGCTCCACGCGCATTCCACTTCCACTGCATATATCTACCATCAACTTAAAACACCTCCACAACCATTCCCATAGTTACACGTGATAGTTCATACAGGCATGTAACCAGAAGGCAGTTGCGAAGCAGAACATATTACCATAAGGCAGTTCTTTATCATTTATTTTATTTTATTTTTGGTTGGGCTGCAATACTGCAAGGCAGCATCATAAATAAGACTAGGCTTAAGAGTCTATCACGCCCATCATACATTATGCTACAGAACACAATCACTGTCAGTCCAACCTGCCTAACAAGTCATCAACCCTGAAACCCTTAATTTCCCTATCAATGATAGCAAAAATCAGTTAGCTTAGAGTTCCCTTGTTCTTACTTCTCCAAGAAGGCAGGATTTTTTAGTCCAAGCATCTAATGATGGTGAAACTCCCTGAGCATCCCTACTTAGCCACCACCAAAGAACAAGAATCTGATGGAATATGAACAAACCAAGGAGTCAATGTAACAGATGATTCTCATGACGACAATACGAACCCAATGGTCCCCAACCTAAATACCAGCATGGAAACTGCTAGATTATGGACAGAGACCAATCCATCCTTTGCAACTCCATGGAAAAGGAGACAGAGATTCGTTATGGCTCTATCTGTCTATCTATCCCACCTAATCAACAAGGTGAAAGTGGGAAAATTGCAACACTCCCGACAGACTTAAAATCAAAAAAAGGAAACAGAGACACAGAATTGGAAAAGAACAACTACGAGAAAACCCAAGAAAAATGGAAAATTCCCACCTTTACTCGCAAAAAGCAGGCAAAAGTGCCAATTGCCAACCAAACCCAAACAGAATCAAACGAAAAAGAAGAACACAAAGGAAAAGCACGAAAGCAACGCCGAAAACACTGACCTTTATGCTCGTCGGAAGCATCGGTATCCTCCAGATCCTCCTCCTCCGGCACCGGATGCAATTCCAGCTCCCCCTCATCTCCTTCCTCCTCCGCCACCCCCTTCCTGCCGCCTTCCTCCTCCGGAAAACGAACCACCACCACCGGACATATGCAGTGATGGACGCAGTAATCGCTCACGCTCCCCAGCCTCCCCTTGCTCGCCCTCCTCACGGCGCCGAAACCTCGGCTGCCCATTATCATCGCGCTCAGCCTCAACCTCTCCACCTCCAGGCACAGCCGCTCCTTCATGTCGTGATCCTTCACTATGTGGATTTTGAACGGGAAGTCCGCCTCCACGAGGGGCTGCGCCAGGTCGCTCACCTTGGTCGTCGTGAGGCTGTCGAAGTCGGACTCCAGCTTCTCCGACTCCTCCCCGGAGAAGTGACCGGCGGGCGGGGAGCTCACGGCGCCCCAGTCGGCGCCGTACAGGACCGAGGTCGGCCGCACGTGGAGGAGGACGACGGCGTCGCCGGGGCGGAGGTAGTTCTGCACGGCCCACCGCACGGCGAAGGCGCTCTCCTCGCTCAGGTCGACGGCGATCGCAATCTTCCGGCTGGCGCCGGCGGTCGGGGTCGCGACGAGGGGCGCGCGCGGTGCCGCCGGGTGCGTGCGGATCGCCGGCGGGGGAGGCGCCGGGAGGTCCAGCTCTGGCAGCGATTGCGGGTTCGTCATGGGGGGGAAAGTTTCCGGCTTTCGCTTCGGTTGACCGATGAAGAAGAAGTCCTTTCGGCTTCTGAACTGAAGAGGAGGATTTCGAGCTCGTATTTATTTAAAAAAAAATGCAAATGAATTTTGTCATTTTGTGGTTGAGGCCGCTTCTGTTTATTACTAGGAATATAATTTAAGACTTCAAATGTCTGATGATTATGCACACCAGACGCTATAAATACAAATATAAATATAATA
Organism: Eucalyptus erythrocorys; assembly: GCA_014182555.1. Taxonomy (NCBI): domain Eukaryota; kingdom Viridiplantae; phylum Streptophyta; class Magnoliopsida; order Myrtales; family Myrtaceae; genus Eucalyptus; species Eucalyptus erythrocorys. Next base: position 11,257,936 of record CM024607.1, read on the forward strand.
ATTGTTTTTTATTTCTAGCTGTAATGATTTTTGACGTGCCAACATAAAGATAATGCTCGCATGAGCAATTCGTTCACATTTGACTCCTAAACGACTAATTTACATCCAATGTAATCATTGCCATAGAATTTTACTTTATTTTTCTAAATAAAAAGAGAATGCTTGAGATTCTAAGTCTCCAAAGTACTTTGTCTTTTGATGATCAAAAAAAAAAAAAAAAAAAAGTACTTTGTCTTTTGAAGTCAATTTAACATGTAAGAATGCTTTGAAATATCTTCTTTTTTCCTTTATTTTTAAAATTGAAATATACTAACTTTTCTCCATGTTAAAATGATTCGATTCCAAGAAGATGTATATATTAGTCAAGTAGTACTACAATGATGACCCAAATTAAAAAAAATACAATTACATCTTTCAGATTTAATATTCCATACTTGATATTTCAATTTTGATATTTCCTTCGTTTAAATTTTGCCGCACAAGTGACTCTAGTTAGATCTAATTTATAGTTATTTATAAAAAGAAAAATAAGACTTTCTCGTGTATTAGTTTTCACACAAGCGGTGTCATTGGAAGATAAACGTTTTGGAAATTGCTTAGATAAAATCTTATTTTTACCTAATTGCCAATCGTAAATCAAATTTAAAAAATAAAAAAGTAAAAGAAGAATCAATGGACGGAAAGGTTAAGGTTGTGGGGTTGAGTCGCGATCGAGATCGTGAGCTCTAAATTTAGGAAAAGGACATGGGGAGTTAACACGCAGGGGGCGTTGCTGGGCGGTGGTGTTGACCGCCCGGAAGTCCCCCAAAAGCCCGTGCAGCACCAGTTCTGGGCCTAATTCTACTATTCTATGGAGAGATGAAAACGGTATATCCTGGACTGGGGGTAGGGCTCAAGATGGAATTTTGAATTGTCAACACAAATTTTTACCAATCATAGTCGTTCACCAATCGACCTAACAAAGAGCCTTTTGTTCCAACAAAAAGAGACCTCGAGCAATTCAATATGTTACATTGATCTATATAACTGGAGGGACAATTACTAAAAAAGTCATAAATCTATCACAACCGTATCAATTAAATATTCTTTAATTGTATCAATTGAATCCTACACATTTTCATATTTGGCTAATTGAGTCAATCTGGCCAAATTTGGATGAAAACCATTGATATAAATATTAGCCGTTTTACGTGGCACGACCAATGTTGACATAGGAATTTTTAATGTTATTTTTTCTTTGGGCATTGGGGGCCTTACTAGCCACTATAGGAGGGCATCAATGACGGGGTGTGGTTCCTCGCTTGGACCAATGGCTCTTGCCTGATCTAGCAAGGGAGTCTTGATCCTCGCTCATGGCTAGCGAGCTTTGCCAACTCTCGCAAAAAGAAAAAGAAAAGAATAAAAAAATATTATAAAAATAAAACTTTATGATGTATTATTTAAAAATATCAACATCGGTATTGATCGTATCATGTAAGACGACCCATGTTTGTATTAGTAATTTCCAATTAAAATTGTCAAATAGACTTTATTGACAAAATATGAAAATATTTATGATTTAATTAACAAAAAAAATGAAAAGTTTGAGACTCAATTGACACAAATGAAATGTTTAAAACTAAATTAACACATAATTTCCCTTATAACTGTAAATTTATCAATTTTAATAGAACTCATGGTCCATATTCAATTTCACCGGATAATTACTCATACTTGATATATCAAAAAGTCGCGCTTCTTCCTCACCGCCTATTTCTATTTCGCCTTGCCGGTCACCACAGGCCAGCTCACGTGAATCTCAACCGATTCACTTCTCTGGACGAGTCAAGCTCAACCGAACCACGCTTTGTCCTAAGGGATTCCGCCAAAAAAAACGACGTCTTACCACCCGGCTAACGGTCGATGGGACACTCTTTTGTCTTCACCCATGCAAGTCAATCTTGAGTTCGCTACTTCCCAGATAATAATATTGCCTTGGCTTGGGATTGAAACCTTTGGGAAAGAGACGACACGATAGGAGAAAACGAGGAAAACGAGAGCATCCTCCCAAAAAAATGCCGCCCCTCAATGAACTCGGAGCTCTCCCTGCGACTGCGAATGGCCCGAAAATGGGTCGTTGCGGAGGATGGGCCCGGTTTTTTTGTCACGATTCATGTCAGAAACCAAGAGGACACGGGACGACCGGGACGACCGGGACGAACGACAAACGCACGCGCGCCATCATCGGCTTTTCGTGCGTTGCTGTTGCTGGGGACTATCAATTTCGAAGCTGGAATCGAGCTGTAATGCTTGCTTAGGTGTCCTCAGCCAAAGCCTCGAGTTGCTGTCGAAACCTCCCCCCTTCTCTCTCCCTTCAAATCATTGATCATCATCATTTATGACCTTTGGCGCGGACACTTGCCCATCGTTCGTTCCTAACGTTGAAAATTACGTGCCTAACCGATCCATTAGCTACTGGTATAAGGCGTTGAGGAACATGGAGACTGAGTACTTTCGGTACGTGTCTTGGAGCACATTTGAAACCCCGGATTTAAATGTTCACAATGTTTGTTAATCGTATCGCAAGAGGACACTGTAAATCAAAATCTGGCATTGTTAACTAGGACAGCATAGCCAATGTTCATAGTCCGAGATGCGATGACAAATGCACAAAGAAAGTGAAAGTATTACTACCTTATTATTATCAGATATGTCAAAATGGGTGGAACGTTTATTTTTTTAACTTATATATAATGAGTTGGGTTATATATGGGATGATCTAATTTTTAGAAATGAGTTAGTTATGGGTTTGAATTGCAAAGTCCAATAAAATGTGAGTTCTTAATGGATCATATATGAGTTATGTGTTATTTTCATATTTGATGAGATGCTTAACGAGATTTTTCTTCGCTACTAAAAATGTCTTATAATGACATTTGGCACTATTCTATTTTGTGAGTGTTGAAAATATAATATTTCATCAATTTCTTTTTTAAAGTACTTAATTGTCATGGGAAAAATATGATATCCGTAAGGGCTTTGCTAATCTTTAAGGTACTATGAGAATAATTATTTATTGTAAGCCACAAATTCTTGAGGAGTTGATCTCATAACAATTTATAATTATTCGTTATTTAATATTTTATGGTTAAGAATAAATTATTCTTCCCACAGTAGATTAATGACTATTACACAATCATTTCTTTATCCGTAAATACAATGACTCGCACCATTTTACTTTAATTTTACATTTTTACTTTATTTATTAACTTATTTATTGTGTTAATTTACTTTTTTAATATGATATGAAAAGTAATACATGCACATGAAATGGGTGGCACAAGTTTTTATAGGTTAGATTAAATATTAATGTGTTTTAATAGTTTGAATCGAGTATGAGTTACTGAATTTATATGTAATATAAATAAGTAAAAATGCGTTAAATTGATTGATTTGGATTCAAGTAACCCACCCATCTGACGGCCACAATTGCTACAAATTTCCATCTTTTGAGCACTGTCAATAAACAATATGAATACGAAAGAGGAACAAAATTAAGAAACGAAGTCCCATCTTTAACGCTCGCAAAATGAACTCTATATTAAGGAATAAGGCAAAGGCAAAGGAAAACAAGAATTTCGAAGTAACATGAGATAAGGCTTTCTTACGAATGTGGGCAGCTGTTCATGGATATTAGTTTCTTTTTAAGGAAAAGTTCTTAGGCATCGAATTTATGCGTATTCAATTGGCAACAACCACCGAATCATGGGGCAGGTCGTGTAGGGAGCTCAACTAACCGAAAGATACTTTAATTAATGAGTGTACCCAGCAAACATCTTCCCGTTCCCATCTTTTGCTAAGCATTCTTTTTTGGGCCAGAACTTTTGCTAAGCATTCTACTTATAGATAAAACACGAAAGTCAGGGTAATTAAGATCGGTGGTGATGCATGGGACAGGTGTTGTGCGTTTAATCCACGTGCAAGTCATTTTCATTTCTTAATTACTTAAAGCCAAGTCCCATGAAATTGTCCGAACGGAAATCTTAGTTCATCATTACTGACAGAAATGATACGTGCAGAGAATTTTCTCATCTGCCGGCGCTGAAGTCCGTTCCATGATCGTGTTCGGTGTTTTGCCTACAAGAACCGTGGAGAGAGCCCAAAACTCATTTGGGCTTTATAAGCTTTCTTTTCAATAGAGGTTGGGCTGATATGGAGCTATGCCTCGATCCAGTCCGTTTACAGCAAAAGCACCGCCCCGACAGTGCAACCATCCCAGTGGGAGCATAAGAGGACAGCAACGTTGTATGTCATAACCGTGTCCAGAGATCATAGTTTGTCTCGAATTAGCGACTCGATCTGACTTCATACACATACAACGTCGCCCCCATCAGGCAACTTCCTAGTGTCACGTCGTCACCGCATCATTGGTTCACCGGTTCACCCGAGATTACATTGGGTCGCGAATTGTGAGCTTCGAACTCTAGATTAAGGTGGACGATCTCCCCAAAGGGTGCATGTCACGAATTCGAGAGAAGTTGGTCCAATTCTCTAGGTTCTTTTTTCACCTTTTACACTGCCATCACGTTGGTTTTCTCCGCCAGGGAAAAAGAGAAAAACAGAAACAGACACCAGAACAGAGAAACGCCAGGCCAAGCCAAAAAGCCCTTTTACCAATTTCGTCTCTGCATTTTGGTTTTCCCCCAAACAAACCGAAACCAAACAAGATATTCTTCCCGCTTTTGCTTTTGCGCTTCGCTCCTGCCGCTTGGACCCCCCAACTTTTGCACAGCGAGCGTTAATGAAGGGGCCCGTACAGAGATCGCGTCACAGCGATTTTGTCCCTCGAAACATCCACTCTTCCACTCTCTCTCTCTCTCTCTCTCTCTCTTCGTTCTTTGAACCAGCTGGTGTCGTTTTCGAAGTCTCAACGCTGACACTAAAAACAATTAACTATTTCGCAGAGACAGGGGGAGTCCCCTTTAGTTGAATACTACTATTGGATTATTTGGTTTTACTGGGTTTTTCTCCTCTTGAGGGATCGCTGCGATCTGACGGTGGACGCTGCGACATTGGTCATCTCACTGTCCGAGCACGAGAAATGGTGGTCCAGCACATTAATGGGCGTGTCCGAGCTCGAGTGAACATCAAGCGCTGACTCGAATCCCTCCGTCGCTGCGTCTTGCATCTCGTTGTAACAATGCAGCAATATATCCTGCGATTGGAAGCAAAAAATCAGAAAAAAGCAGAGCAGGACCAATGAGCCCCATTTTCCAAAACGGGACACGGACTTAAAAAGTAAAAAAAATGAGTACTTGGTGGTTGGTTGCCAAGAAGTAACATTGACCCATTTCTTTAAACCAAAAGAAAATTTATAAAAGATCTTGCTTTTGGAAGCGTAACCCATCTTGGACTCTGTAGTAAAGCAACACATTGTACTTTCTGACAGGACAAGATGACAAGGCTCGCTTATTAATTAGAGCATAAACAATGTTTAAGCTGCCCCAGATTAGTAATTACCTTATTTACAAAAGAACAACTGGAGAAGTCGCTCTTGAAGGTCGCAAATTGCGAGGGGCAGAGCTCGTGAGAAGCGCGGAGAAGCGCTGACGCTGCCGTTATTGATGGCTTGAACTCCAGAAGCTTGATGTCTGTCCCCAAAAAAAGAACATTTTTCAGGCTGTCTTATGCGTTTTGCTTCGCAGAAAGAGTAAATACTAAAATGGGTCTCCCTGGAGTACCGTTCTGAGCTTTGAGGATGATCTCGCTCGCTCGAGCTTTGATAGCCTGCCTCAATGGCGGGTCTCGGAGTTTCAACAGAGAGACGAAGAAGGAGATGAAACAGAAGGGAGTGATCGAGCGCATTCGCCACTGGAGAGCCCCCAACACGAGCAACTCCATCCTCTGTATTGAGTGTGCGTCGAATATGAAACCTCCTCCATCACTCTGCATCAAACCCAAAAGAGAATATCAAAATGGGTTTTGAACTTAAGTGAAGTAATTGGTATTTTTCTCTATCTTCCAGTTTCTAAGAATTCTTCCACGTCTACCTGAACATCGGCGAGAGAGATCTCTGTTTTCAGCATTTTCGCGGCCAGAGCCACGCAAGAAACGGCAAGAAGCCTCAAGACCCATGGCTTCGGTTTCTGCAAAAGAACAAAAAAAAACCCCAAAATTCAGGAGGCGACAAAACATAGTCAAACCCAAAAAGCAACGCAGAACCTGAAATCCCCAAAAAAAAAAAAAAAAAACAAAACAAAAAAACAGAACAGAAAACTGGTCTCTGTTCAACATCATCATAGAAAGGCAAAAAACTAAGAGAGGCAATGCGCATTTTCATTAACCTGCAATTTGTGGGAGGACAGGAACCGATCGACATAATTGATCGCGAGGTACGATAACGTCGGGTCCAAGTTGCAACACAGCTGCAAAAACACCCCAAGAAGAAGACGAAAAATGTAAAGAAACTCGCCCCAGAGAGAGAGAGAGAGAAAAAGAGACAGAGGAAGAAAGACAGCGATTTCGCGATCGCAAACCTGCGAGATCGAAGACACGATGTCCCGTCGAACAGAGAGATCGTCGGAGCAGCCGACCGACCGAAGCCCCGCGAGGTACTTCTCGGACGGCATGTGGTCCGACTCCACGAGAAAGAGGAAGGTCTTGTCGGGGAAGCGATCGTCGAAGTTGGTGAGCGGGTTTTCAAGGTCGAAGTCCATCGTTGTCAACGGCGGCGGCGGCGGCGGCGGCGGCGAATGCGTGTTCGTGGGGGGGTTTCAGAGGACCGACGTCGCGCAAGGCATTGTGGGGGCGACAAGAGCGAGCAGCAGTAGCTAGCTAGAGAGAGAGAGAGAGAGAGAGAGAGAGAGAGAGGATGAAGCTTAAGCTTTTCTGGTTCTGCAAATGATGAAGATGGAGAGAGGCCGTGGTCTTATGGGGCAGAGAGAGAGAGAGAGGGAAAAGTTCCAAAGCTGGGGAAGGTGGCGATCGGATGCTGTCGAGGCCTCATGTTCGCAAAACCTTGTCAGGCCCCTTTTTGCCATTCTCTCCTCGATCGCTCCCGCGGATCTCGACCGTCGATGACGACCGAAGTTTCCCGGCCCGACGGTTGGGATTTCCTCCTGTGCGCTGCGGTTGGGGGGGGTGGAGGGGATCCCACGTTGCTTTAAAAATTGGGCAGTGAATTTCTCTACCCGGATCGATTTTGTCCACTGTGCATTCCATTTCTCTGCTAAGATGCCCATTGCTACACTCGATATTCACGTGGGAGAGAGAGGCCCTTTTGCCCTTCTCGTACGCTTCGATGGGACGGCAGTGACGGGTCACGCTCCTTACGAACAAATTTGAGTATCTATATCTTAAATTCGAACATTTCATAATGAGAATGAAACTTTTGTTGTAGTGTTTTTTTCTTTTTTTGGTCAGAACTTTGGTTATGGTGTTTAGGAAGGTAGTTATTCTAGACAAACCTCACCGCTGTGTATGTATATCTACTTTTTGTAATTTTGGGATATAAGCATAAAATACTTGGCTAATTAGGAGTTCACGAAATGCCCCACGCAACTCATGAACTAATTAAGCTTAGTTTTTTGACCTAAGCATGGGGCCCACATTTAGAATAGTTTGCTCATGGTGGGCTGGATTAGAAACTGTGACATCGACTTTACTAATAAATAAAAATTGCCTTTAGGCTATAGGAACACATGGAGAAGACCAAAATTGAGAGAGAATTTTAAATTTCTATCATTTCCTCTTTATATTTTTTTATTTATAATCTATCTTATTTTTTACATCCACTCCTCCTTTCCTCTCCCTCCCCTCCTTCCCACACGCAACACGACAGTGAGCTGGACTTTGTTAGGCAAACAACAATGTAGAATCCATAGCTTTGCTTGAAGTTGAGCATCCACTGTTTTGGAAAATACCTACTCGAACTTAATAGTTAATGAGGGGCATCAATCACGACTTTTGATTATGCGAATTTCGTGTGAATCTTAACATATCCAACAATTATAAATGCCCCTTTCCATAGGCTCAAGTCTTTGCAAGTATTTCTCCCAAACCTTTTGCTTACAATGACTAGTCCGGCAAGGTCATACAAATCCTTTGTCTATGCTCGATGGGTTTAACTTGGTGTCATAGTTGGTATCTTCAAATCATTATTTAACATCAAATTGAACCGCCTCTAAGATCGATCAAATGGCTTAGGTTGCTCATGTCGGCATTAATACATTAGCACATGCACTTCAAGAAACTTTATGATGTGTCGAGTGTGAATCGAACTTGTGAACTCATGCTCCATATGATCTGGAGCTGCAATGATCTTACCTAACTTGACCAACTTTGCAGAGTTACTTTCCGGCTCTCTTGATCACATTCAAAAGCTCCCCGCAGCATGACCTTATAAGATGAGGTATATTTGACTTGCCGAAGTTCACAAATACCAAAGTCCTTTCATTGATCAGAGACCCCAGCATCTTGACCGAGAAGAGAGAAGGTCACCAATCGCCTGGATATAGTAAACATTTCATCAGCAAACCCTAGGGAAAATGACAAGTTTGAAATTTCTGGCTGCTCCTTCGCATTAAATCATGTAACCACTCCAAGGAGGCAAAACAAATAGCGAAATATAATAAAAATAGAGAGAGCCATGCATAAAAGTCCACCCCTCCATTCCCACGAGGACAACCCTCCAAACGATCAATTACAAGGGGCAGCTTGGCAGCTTCGGGCTTATCGTTTAATGTCCTTGCACCGAGCGAGAACCTCTCGTCCTTCCAAGCGAGCCAAACCTATCGATACGACAAGTTCTGTATCCAGCACTTGCATGCATGAGTAGATTTATCAGTGCGTGCTTTCGTGTCTGTGCAGTGCCCCAGGCGCGAAGCTGAGAGTGCGGAGAGCGATTTTTTTTTTTTTTTTAACGTGGATTTGATCAAGACGGAAGTCAATGTGGAAGACGACAGGAGTAAAACGATGGGCTCGGTACCTTAAGAAAATGAAAGTCTGTGGTGTTTTAGCGGTTACTGCGCGGTGTTTGCCTAGATACCGATTGTTTTCAGAGACGTCAATTTTCATAACTTTAGAGTAAGATTTTCATATCCGAGAGTGTTTGGCATGTGTGTATTGGATTCATCATCGAAGGCCAAAAGAAGGGCATTTTCATATTTCTCTGTGAGCTTCTGGGCATGTGAAGGCTTAGCTCGTGGCCTCATAGGACCTTTCTTTGCTTCTAACCAGCGAAAAAACCCTGTCGTTTATAAATCATGCAAGTGAAGATTTTCTTCTAAGTAAAAGTTCGCTCCACAAAGAATTTCTTTGTTCCCTTTTCTCATAGCTGAAAAGTAATGTTTTCTTTGCCATATTAGCGAAAGCATAGAAATTAAGATGTAGTTGCTGAAGCCGCTTGGGTAAAAATGTCATTGTTATCCAACTACAGTGGATAGACACCAAAGTCTTAGAAACCCTAGCTACCCAACTTTTAACCGACCTCATTGAGAGATCCTGTTCATACGATTTTTCTTTAAAATACAAATTTAAAGGAGGGTCGTGTTGCTATATATGTTAGTTAGGCTATCGAGCGAAGAAAACAAACATCAATGAAATCAACGGTCTTTAGTGCTGTGGTAGATAGAGATTCACAAAGTCGGCCATGCACCACCTTCGTAACATCTTTATCCATCTTTTTTACCTGAAAAAGGAAAAGGATAGAGGAGGATAAAAAGGAGAGGACATTCACACTTCTGTCTAATCATCGCATTTGCAAGCAAAACTTGATTAACATCATGGCTCGAGAGGTATGTGTCCATGTAAAACACATGATCCCTCCGCTTTAACGAAGCAAGATGGACCAAACAACAAGGACCGCAAAAGAACCTTCTAAGTAACCCCCTTTCCCCCCCAGCTAATCTTTTTCCTTTTCCTTTTCGTCTCTCTCTCTCTCTCTCTTCGGTGTAAAATGAGAATACAAAGAAATGAAGGGGATCCCACTCAAAAAGCCAAACAAGACAATCATTTGGTGGTCGTTTGTTTGTGTGTGTAGGTAAGGGTTTAGTGAGAAAACGGTTCTACTTCGTTTAATCAACTTTTGAGTGCACCTAACTTTTGAAAATCACTCACTGATCCGTTCAACTTCTTTGACCATTGGCTTTAGTGCCTGACCAAACTCACATGGCAGATTAGTCCCTTTTATCCACTTTATCTTTGTTTTCTCCAAAAGAAAGTCTTGAGAAATATTGGGTTTTCCGAGGGGCAAAAAAAACAATATTCTCTTTTGACCTTTTCTTTTTCGGGTTCGTAGGGGACCGGATTAAATAAAGCACGGAACATATACTACAATCATGAACTTTGTAGCGTGATGGCGATTCGTGCCTAGGGGGCGGTGGGACCGATTCGCAGTTGATGATGATGTGGAGTTTAATGCCTTTGTGATTGATAGTTGTGATAAAGTTTTGGTCCTTGACTTAGTCAAGCATTGAAAAGAAAAAAGAACGAGGCAAGTGCGTGGAGATTTGGAGTTGAAATGAAACGCTCAAGCCCAATTTTACTTCAATGAGACAAAGTAATTAGGGTAATATTTGACTTAGTGAACATTATGGGTTGGTTTTCCCATATTGGCATGTTAGTGAACATTATGGGTTTTCCCATATTGGCATGTTTCAGTTAAATTTGATCATTTGTGTGTCTGAATAGGTGTTTATATATGCATCGAAAGGGGGATTAAGCAAAAGATTGAGAATATGAGATTCCGAAGTGGAAGTGAGGTGAAAAATGATGGAATCGAAGAGAAATGTTGTTGAGATTTCATTTGAGGGGAGACAATAGCTATATGAGCTATTTAGACACAACACATGAAAAATAAGGAGAATCACATTTTTTTTAATTGGGTAATAACTAATGTAATTGACTACCTTTTCATTTTGACTTGATAAATCAAGAGTTTGAGTGCAAAGATCCTGCAACTTGGAGGCCCATGAAAACATTCCGTGAGCTCCATAAACCAATTAAGTTCCAAATTTTAAATTGCTCCAACGATCTTGATTTAGAGCAGCTTGCACATAGGTAATGAAATCTAAAGAGTTATCCTCGAGTGCCTGACATACAATCTATTATGCCATAACTGACCATACCAACTCTGAGGTTTCATGATTATTGCCACGAAATCTCGTATAATTGAGTTTGTCACATTCTGCTCGGTCTCATTATCTTCTTTATATATTCTCTCTCTCTCCTCATTATCAATATAGTCAACAGTCCTATAGGACGTTTTCCCATTCTCTCAATGAAGGAGGGTAAGGGGACCTTGGCTCCTATAAGTCTTCCCCTATAATATGCATAGCATGACTCTATATTCATTGTTTTTGGGTTTGTTCAGCCATCTAAAAGTAACGAGTAGGTGGTATTAGGAATTGAATGTCTAGTGCATTATGACTTGTTTATTACGCAGAATAATTTTGGACATTTATACTTTATCCATCTCATCATCATGGAGTAATTCACACCCATTGCTGCGAAGGACCAAATGCACTGACCCGATCTTCCTAAGCACTCTATTGTGAAATCGTGAACATGGAGGTGAAGAAAGCTTAATCTCATCTTATGTAAAGACCCATGTTAAGATTGAATTATCTTTGTTTATACACAATTAATCTGCCTGCACTTGCCGATGTCATGGTCTTAAGGTTTTTGTGACCAATGGATGATACATGATCGAAGAAGACCTCCCAAGTACGCCTAAGATTTCCACTAAAGCTTCTAGAATTTTCTTAGAGACAGGTGTGATGGTAATTGCATTTGGAATCTAGAACTCTCTCTTGGCATAGATGCCTGTACATGGCACGATCTCGTCCGTCATATTGAAAGATGATTAATGGTTGTATCAAAGGGCCACTAATATAAGAAGGATTGCCCTCACTCTCATTGTATCCATCCAACCATTAGGTAATCTAAATTCCTTTCTCTCTTCCAAAGCTTCTCTCACTAAATTTCTCTCTCTACGATTCGAGTGAGCAAGTGAGTGAGTGATCTAATTAAAGAATCAGCTTTTAATGATTATTTTTTTGAATGTTCTAGTAGTCACTTGCAAATAAGATAAAAGACGGGTTGATGAAATATGTTGATGAAGGAAGAAGGTAATGACAGTCGACTTTAAATAGTTCATGGACGAACAAGCACATGTCTTAGAAGTTACTGAAAGAACAAGTGCAACTGAGAGAGAGAAAAGTCATCCTGAGGATGATCTACATAATTCCCAAGCAGAATTTTTCTTCATCTGCGGTCAAGGTCGGCAAGCTACTCCCAACTTGAGAATCTTCTCGAGGCCCTTGAGATGAATCTTTCCCAAAACTGCCAAGATGGAACTAAATTCTTTTGCAGCATCTTTCAACCAGCTAGCCATAAGTCTAAACACAAATGAAGCAACAATATATTAAAGGCATATCTATTTTACCGAACCTTGAAAAATAAAGAGAATACTCACCTGCCATACTCATCAATATATATTTTCCTCACACTAGGGAATTTGTGATAGAATTCTTCAAGAATATCACAAGCTTCTTGTTAATATGGAAAACAGAAATATATCTTACCACTTTATACGTGCATCAACACCACCTTTTCCAATGATTGCAAATTTTCGAATACCAATTTCTTCAAATTTTGTGGTAGTCATGTAGAAGAGAAGCAATAGAATTTGAGCATGAATTAACTTAAGAAGACAACACCTTAGACAAGGAAGGGAAAAGAAGGCAATACCTTCGTGGCATATCGCCTAGCATAACCCTTGTGCCACATTTTTCTGCTTATTTGTTTGCGGCACAAAACTCGCTCTCATGAATATCAAGAAATTAGTCTTGATCTTTGCACAACTCTAGAAATAAAATCTGCCTCGAACTTGCTCAAGGATTGCTCTGAAGCTTAAAAAAAAATGCAAATGTAGCAAGGATAGAAAAACATCTTGGTTTTGATGATATTGACCACGTTCCTTTCTTTTTTGCATGACTCTTGCAACCAAAATTACATTACATTTACAGCACAAACATTCAAAGTACACATATTATAATCTTCCTAAGCACTCTATTGTGAAATCGTGAACATGGAGGTGGAGAAAACTTAATCTCGTCTTATCTAAAGACTCATGTTAAGATCAATTTATCTTTGTTTACATTTAGCCAAATGCATTATAATATTCGAACGGCAAACAAGAATTGGGATACATGGTATATTGACTTGATATGTCAAATGTCATATCAATCGACATATTCCAATCGTAAATCCTCGTGGTTGCTTTTTCTAGTTTAGGTGCTTTAATCTTTCGCCGGAGCTATTGACACTCTCTCCAACGAGGCAAGAGAAAGCCTACATAGATCAAGCTCTTCATTATCGTTACAATCATTATTAATTTTTTTGGGAGGGAGGGAGGGTCAGCAAAGAGGTAAATTTTCGCAATGCGTGCTTCCCACCTCCTCTTTTTCCCCATTTAAGTGACCCTTCTTTTCTATGCACGTCATGTGAGCTCGAGTCGATTGGTGGTTTCTACATGCAAATGCGAAAGTCAAAATGGAAGAAAAGCCAGAACAAGAAGCAGATGATGGCAGGGGTGGTTCAGATGCGAGGGTGCATGCCAGGAAAGAAAAGAGGACATGCATCATGATTGGGTGCTTCTTCACGCCATTCTACCTTGCACTTGCAGATGACACCATCATTGTGCTTTTCTCATGCCCCCCGAGAAGGAAAAATCGGGGTGCTCTGATGGGGACAAGAACCAAGAAGATGCTCCTGATTGGACGGCCCTTTTCGGCCACCGAATGCGTCCCAGACACAATTCGTTGATGCATATGTGGCATTTGACTTTAGCTTTTGGGTGCAATTGAACATTTGGTAAAGTTGAAATGTGTCAATTGGTGATGTTACGTTGTTCGGATATAATAATGGGTTAATCTTTTGTACACAAGCGGTGTTAAGATTGATGTGCCTGCAAATCTTATTCTGGTAATAAATGTAAAGTAAACTTAATCATGGCTATTTGGTGGCATAATCTAAATTATTAGAATTTTCAAAGTTGAAATATCAATTATAGAGACCCATCCACGAATGATTGTGCTGATTGAGGACTGGCCTCCTAATCCTGTAGATTAGGGGTTCGACTCACGTCTGCCACAACTCCCAAAGCAATTCCATGATTTAAGTGGGAGACCCTAGCGGTGGGTTGTTGGGTTAGATTTACATCTAAATAGTGGGGAGGGCGGTGTGACTCCAAAGAGGTCTTTGGCAGTTCCTTGGTCACAAAAAAAAAAAAAAAAAAAATCAATTATAAAGTATCGAAATTAAAAGATCTTATTGCATTCTTTTTTAACTTGTGTTGTTGCTGTAATAGTTAAGGACATACATATACCTTTGTAATTGAATTCTTTTAGCACGAAAGTTGGTATTTTCTGATTTTCGAAATAAAATAGAAAAATGCATCATGAAGTCCTCTTGCACATTAGGTCGATTTTAAACTACAAAGTGCCTTTGAAACTTATAATGTATTTTCTTTTATTAAGAAAATAAACATTCACAAAAGTGTAAAGAAAATTTCAGGGATGTATTGATGATGTTCAGATTAGATGTTCAAAAACGAAACATTAATCTAGTAATTAAACATGAATGAATTGTTCATGCAAAGCTATACCTTTGTGTGAGTGCTTTGGAAATGAAAGGATGAAAAATCAACATATGAAAAGTATAAGTAAAAAAAATTGAAAAATAAAATTTTTTATTTTTTCAAATAACTTATTTTGTTTAAGATATATATATATATATATATATATATATATTTGAAATAACACGTTTGAAAATTCATAGAATGATTGATTCAGTTATGATTAAATAGATTGTCACACATTATCAGAAAGAAGAGATCCAACTGATTTTTGTGCAGTGAAAGTTTTACAATTGCCAATGGTCCGCCCTTTTTTTTAATAGAAAAACTAGTTTTTTCCATGAATATTTAATTAATGTGCTAGAAATGACCACGATTAACAAAAAAAAAAAAAAAAAATGTCAGAAAGCGTGGTCAAGTGGACCTGCTTGTGGATGAGTTCGTACATTGTCAGCAACTAGGACATATATTGCATTTCAATGCGCTCGGTTTCATCTTAAAACGATGAATTTTACTAGACTCTTACTTTGTTCAGACCTAGATTTAGAGAAATGTCGCATTCCCCGACAACAGGTTCCCATTTTTCTGGCCCAACAACTTCCGGTCGAAAGACAATTTTCTGTCCAAGACAAGGGGCGTCATTGTAAAATGGAAAAGAGTAAGGGGAGTCAAATTAATTTATCTTAAAGGAAACAAGAGTTTGCGAGTAATTTATTCGTTTTTTTGGGCTTGGGTTAATAGAAAAAATGGGGAGCACCGCAGCTGAAGGCGTACGGGACGGGCTCCTTGTCCAATGATTTGCATTAAATTGTCTTATGAGCCCAAGATCGAGCCCAATTCTTTTCACTCGTACCCAGATTCCATTTACCTACTCATAATTAATCCTTGAGTTATCTATACATACATAGATACATGCATATATATATATATATATATATATATATATATATATATAATGTCAATATAATGGATGTTTCTGACTTCTCGGTTGAGTTAGATTCTTAATTTTGAAATTGTGATGGATTTGAACATTGAGAGAATATCGAGGTGACCTTATGTTTGTCTCAACAGTGCCATGACCATTAAAAAACGTGTAAGTGGACAATATTTAGTATGCCCCATTTAAAATATTGTGTAAATTGAATTTACCTATTTTTATCGGACTTTGATTGAAGTTTATGGTCCATTGAGACCCAATGGGGGTGCGATCCTAACCTTCAAAGGCTTTGGGAAATTGGGCCATTGGGCCAGTCCAGCCCAGCAATGTGGGAAGCCCAGTTTCTCCCCCCCCCTCGAGGAGGTATCTAGCTTGGATTGGTCCTATCGAATGGCGACAGGGAGAAATCGGTTAATCAAAAGTGAGGATTTTGATGCTCAGATGGAAAAAATTTGATGGAATGTCTTCTGATTAATTGGACACATCGTTCAGGCGTGTAACCTGACTCGTCTAATTTGATATTCCAAAAGCTAAACAAAAGTATGGTTTTGTTTGTCTTGACTTATATAATTTACAAAGAAAGATAACATTTTTTTTTTTTTTTTCCAACAAAATTTAAAAAATTTTAAAATATATTTTTACATTTTAATTGTTGTTGTTGTTGACTATATGCGAACTTACACGTGAGGTGCAAGAAGCCCATGGATGAACTTGGGCCTTTGGTTCTTTCTAACCTGAGATGGCCTTTGGATCTTGCTTATCTTTTACACAGCACAGCAAGCAGTCACGTGCCTTCCGATCGGATAAAATAAGGTATCTCTCGACGAAATTATCATCGGAATCTGCACGTGTCAAGCGGCCAGCGGATCGCCAGCGAATCGAGTTGACATTACGAAAAGGATCCTTTCGCAAGTGGAAAGTGACAGTCCGACCCGCTCACCCTCGCTGACCAAGAATCTCGCCGTATCTCTGCATTAGAAATTTGCCCATCAGAATATTCTCCATCCGGAATTCGCCGTAAACACGTCGATTCGATGTTTTTTTTTTTCTTTTTGGGTCGTTGAATCTGAAACACGTTCCGAGCCGCAAAACGCAAAATAATTGTTTTTTTTTTTTGGAAGGGCTTAAACTGGTGAATCGAATGAGGTAAGAAAAGTCAAATGCTGAAGAGTCAACCCGGGAAAGCAAAGAGAAGACCAGTATAAGGTGGGGGTGGAGGAGATAGCTTGCAAATTGGCAAAGTGAATCCCGAGTCCGTTCGATTATTATTTGTTACGGTCAAAGCCACGCCGCATTCCATGTTTGAAACGCGAGATTCTTCAGGGAACCGCCGACCCATCCGCAGCCCAATTCCATGGGATAAACCGAAACCCGCCATTCCGGATTCTGGGTATCTCTTGGTTCCACACCTTTTTCGCAATTTAAAACCAGTATCCGAGCAGGCGATCCGCGAAGCCGTCTTTTTTTTCCCTTTTCTTTCTTTTCCCTTGTAGAAGGGGTGCAAGAACGAGGGTCCCAGATTCCTTTGCAAAGTCCCAGGAATCTCCCCTCATCCACTTCCGGAAACCCACCGTCCCCTGAAGGTAAAGAGCGCTTCTTTACCCGTTGTTCGTAGTGTGATCGTTTGCTTTTGCCTGAAGATTTCGCGGTTGCAACTGGGTAATTGTTCTTTCTTCGTTTATGGGTTGTGCGATTAGGTATGTTACATCAATAGGTTGGTGCCCTTTGAATTCTGCGTAACCTGAGTAGTTCGCGGGGTTTTTCTTTCATTATATTTTATTGTGTGTTTTTCTTTATTTAGTTCTTGTGCCAGCTCTGTGTGAGCCTGTGGTTTCACACTCAGTGGGGAGCAAGATTGGATGAGCGATGATTGGAGCTTGAGTTTTAAAAATTGCTTTGATGGAGGCACGCCTCTCTTAAGTTTATCCTCAGAAGAGACACTCACATGGGTTTTGACTTTTAGTGCAACTTCAGCAGTACTATTTTGATGTAAAGACTAGGTTTTCGGGTCAACGATGCTGATGTGAGGGTATCTTACACGTAAGAGGCTCTAGTTCTCCCGGCGTGAATGAATACTAAAATGGCCTGTCGATGAAGACGATGATAACTGCACTGAAAGACCACGCGAGCTCATTATTTCCGTGTGAATGATTAGTTGTCTGTTCCATCAGCAGTTGTGGACTGTCCTCTTACGTATAAAAACGGTCATGATGAAGTTGGTTGTTCATTATGTGTAGCATCCGTCGGGAGGGAGAAATGGGTACCGATGAAGATAGATCTCCAACAAACGAGGTATGCGACCATGACAATTTGTCAAGTTACTTGCGCTTTTCAAGTAACCTTGAAGCTCGGAGTCTTTCAAGGGAACGTAAACCTCAAAACTGTCAATCTTTCCGTCTCCAGTGGAGATAATTCGTCTAAACATCTCACAAGCTTCTCATTTTTTCTTCTGTGATTCACCAGGGGAAGTATGTGGCGATGGTCGTGTGTTTTCTCCTTGGGAACGGCTGCCTGTTTTCGTGGAATAGTATGCTAACAATAGAAGATTATTATGTCTACTTGTTTCCGGTATTTGCTCCTAAACAATCCTGCAATCTTTTTAATATGTTCCACTTCTCTGGTCATGTTCGTAATCATTCCACTGGAATGGCTTCTCTTCAAGATTTTTATGTTTAGCGAGGCATTTGATGGATCCCAACTCCCTTTCTAAGAACTCGGTTAAAATATCATATGACTAATCTTTATACTGGATTTTGTTGCAATTGAGATGAACTTGGCAAAATTTTTAGATTTAGCTGTGAGAGCATTTTCTCTGTGAAAATCCTGCAACTTGGCCATCTGTGTGATCTTGTTCTCCTTGGTAGAATTTCTGCGCGATCTTTATGGTGTCCTGCCTTTCAGATAAGTTGTAGTTTGGACATCATGGTCTCTCTTGTAGTGCATCAGAATTGCTCTCTACTGGTCCTTGCCAACTTTGGTTCCATTCACAGGCTGTGCTAAACTGTTTTGAAGGGTTGATGCTAGTATTTTCATCGTGCAGTTTCCTTGCAGACTTTGGAGTATATGTACCTTGTTTTAGAAAGACTAGGTTTCTTAGCATGCTCCTAACAGAAAGATGCGTTGGTTATGTCTAAATGGTGACACTGTCAACAGAGAAGTGTGTGGTGATTCGACTTATGAAACTTTGTTTTTCATTTCATTTGCAGAAGTACCACCCCTCAAGAGTTCTAACTCTTGTCTACCAACCTTTTGCACTTGGAACACTTGCGGTATTAGCATACAATGAGGCAAAGATCAACACTAGGTGGCGAAATCTATTTGGATATCTTCTTTTCTTCATTAGCACTCTTTTGGTTCTAATTGTAAGTTCTCTATTTGTAGTTTGCTTCCGGCACACATTGGTTCATAGCTTGGTTGAACCCTCTGAATCTAATTCCGAGTTTTCTTTCTCCATATTCCACGATATAGTTGGATTTAGCTACATCTGGGAAAGGAGGGATAGGAACTTTTATTGGAATATGCGCCATCAGTGGTGCTTTTGGAGTTGCAGATGCTCATGTGCAAGGTGGCATGGTGGGAGATCTTTCTTTCATGCAACCTGAATTTATTCAGGTAGGTATTCCTGGAGGGCGCTATGCTACTTAATAAGTTGATTTGAGTCATTCCATATGACATAAGTCTTTCTTTTTGCCACCTTTTTTCAGTCTTTCCTTGTTGGTTTGGCTGCATCCGGTGCCTTAACTTCAGCTTTGAGGTTAATTACAAAAGCAGCATTTGAGAATTCTAAGGATGGTCTGCGCAAGGGAGCTAGTAAGTGCAAGTTGTCATAGGAGATAGAAAGATCGAAATCTCATTTTCTGCTGTTGGTGAATGAATCATAGTTACAGGTGTAAAATTTTGTTTAAGATAGTGATCTACAAGTCAAGTTGCATTTATCATTCATCATTTCAACATTTCAAACTAGGACGCTGTCAGCATAACTTGCCCTCTGCTTTGCTCTTTAATTTACCTGGTTTTAGATAACTCCAAAAGCGTTTTCTTAAGCCTTATGTTGATACTCTTAATGGAAAGAAATATTGATGGACATGTGTACATGATGTCTACCTGATTATTACACCTATCCTTTCAAGAGGTTATGGATGATCCGGTGGTAAACTGAAATTGATGACTAAGTGGACCCTGCTTTCTACTTTAATGTGACACTGAAAAGTATTTTGCGCTTGTTTTGCTCCTCAAACACTGATTTAACTCTACTTATTGTGTGCAGTCATGTTCTTTGCGATATCTTCATTTTTTGAGCTTCTGTGTGTTTTGCTCTATGCATTCGTCTTTCCAAAACTACCAATTGTCAAATACTACCGTTCAAAGGCAGCTTCCGAGGGATCTAAAACTGTGTCAGCGGACCTTGCTGCTGGTGGTGTTCAAACATTACCACACCAAGAAGTATGTCTGCTCTCATACCTGAATCAAACCTCCCACCAGGAGAAAAAAAAAAAGAAAAAAGTAAAAGTGCAGGAATAGAGAAGAACCACCTTCAATTAATGTTGAGAGTTTGTTGTAAATGCAGGCTGAGGAGGATCCAAAGCAGCTGGAACGTTTGAGCAACAAAGAGTTGCTAATCCGGAACATTGATTATGCACTTGATGTGTTTTTGATCTATGTGTTGACATTGTCTATTTTCCCGGGATTCTTATCTGAGGATACTGGATCCCACGGTCTGGGGGCATGGTAAGTTTCTATTTGGTCATACTCCTGTAGTTTATGCATGTGGATACATCTAATATATTTTTCCTGTTGTATGTGTTGCTGGTCATCAGATTGTTAGTGGTCTATCTACTTCTCTTTTCCTCTTTCATTGTCTAACTTAATGTGGTACACACCAGGTATGCACTTGTACTGATCGCAATGTACAACGTGTGGGATCTCATAGGGAGATACATTCCATTAATAAAGTTTCTCAAGATGGAGTCAAGGAAAGGGCTCATGATGGTGATCCTCTCTCGTTTCCTTTTGATTCCTGCATTTTACTTCACAGCCAAATACGGGGACCAAGGCTGGATGATAATGCTCACATCATTCTTGGGGTTATCGAACGGTTACCTAACTGTTTGTGTCCTTACTTCTGCACCAAAAGGCTATAAGGTTCAGAATCAAACTCCATGTTATTGCATTGAAAAATTCAATTTCTACAGTATCAGTGGCTTAACCTATATGCAATTTCAATCTGTAGGGTCCGGAACAAAATGCTTTGGGAAACCTGCTCGTGTTGTTTCTTTTAGGGGGCATATTTGCAGGAGTGACACTTGATTGGTTGTGGCTCATAGGCAAAGGCTGGTGAAATTGATCTTGGCGAACTGCTTGCGGGAGCTATATTCTGCAATATGGCAAGTATTCATCTGACAAAGTACAATGTGGTTAGCCATCAGATCAGTTCTTGAGCATTCATTCGAACATGGCTGCTTGATTATATGTCTCGTAATTTATTTGTACAGTCTATTTGTGTAAGCAACGAATGGCAATTCATGCATTGTTTTAGTACCAAAAACTGTTGTCTCTACGAATTGTGCAGTTCTCTTTGAGCAAAATACCGTCCTTCAGAAGTTGGTTTTCTTCTCTGGTGTGATTGTGCATATTACGCGGGCTTCATCTGAGTTCTACACCGCTCTATAAAATTTCAGCTTTACTTAGTGATCCCATGATAGCAATGGATAATCAGTCAAGCACCGAGGCACGTCACATTAAGCCTGTGTAGATACCTTCTATTGTTTTAGGAACTAGAAACAGAAATGAGGAAAATATTATGACAATATTGAAACAGACTCATTTGGACTTTGATCAAAATTAAAACTAGCATACGAGCAATGTTGTGTTTATAGTGGCAACTGTATTAGGAATCGACAAATCAAAAGTACCTTCTTATTGTTTTGAATAGATTTGGATACTCATGGAATCTATGCTCTTATCGTTGTGCGCAATCTCCTAATCTCGGAGTCCTTAGCAGTTCTTACGGTGCTTTGGATTTAATCTTCTTTGCACTGTAGTAACCATGAGGAAATAGAAGATGGGATGCCAGAATTGAAGCATTACTCCTGTCAATACCATAAGCTTGTACTTACAACCTATAACATGGATTATCGTACTTAATAAATGTACAATAATCTTCAGTTCATTTCACATAATAACAAGGCTAATCCAGTGGCTTCCATATGAGGATGAAGATTCAAACCACACCACTAATTTTCACTGAATGACAAACCCAATTTTCTACATTGATCCTCATCACGCTTACTCATTTCGCATGCTTACCTTAGTTTGGCTATGAATTTTTGTAAACTGAGTTAAATTTGGAAGTTTTTAATGATGTGAAGCAGGTCAAGTATGGATAAATAAATTTGCGTCGCGTGGAAATTGATCAAAATGGGTTGAATGGCTCTATATGGGTCAGACCATTTAGGACCCGATCCGATTGACCTGTTGGATGAGTTTTATTGATCATTACACCTATCCTTCCAAGAGGTTATGGATGATCTGATGGTAATCTGAAAGTATTGACTAAGCGGACTTTGCTTTCTACTTTCATGTGACATTGCAAAGTATTTAACGCTTGTCTCTGGGTTATGCACAGCAACTGTGCTTGTCTCTGGTGCGGTTATGTTCTTTGCAATATATGCATTTTTTTGAGCTTCCGCGCTCTGCTCCATTCATTCGTCTTTCCAAAACCACCATTTGTCAAATACTACCGCTCAAAGGCAGCTTCCAAAGGATCCATAGCTGTGTCGGCGGACGTTGCTGCTGGCGGTGTCCAAAAATTACCTCGCCAAGAAGTATGTCTGCTCTATACCTAAATTGAAACCGCCAAAAATAAAGAAATGGAATGGAGAAGAACCGCGGGAAATTAATGTCGAGAGTTTGTCGTAAATGCAGGCCAAGGAGGATCCATAGCAGCTTGAATGCTAGAGCAACATTGCACGCCCTCTTTCTTCACCGCCCCCTCGCCAAGATGTATGTCTGCTCTCTCCTTTGTTTTTTTGTTTTGTTTTTTTTTTTTTTGGCGGATTTGACTGCTCTGATACCTAAATTTACCTCTTTATTTAAGATTTAAATGTATAAAAAATTAAGCATTAATTATTAAATTCTAAGAGAAAATTAATTTTCACTAAATTGCATGCATTAGTAATAATTGCATTATTAATGGTAATTATAAAAAAATTAAAAAAATATTTAGTATATAAAAGAGAAAAATAATCGTTACCAAAAAAAAAAAAAAAGAGAAAAAGAAAAATTGAAAGCTTTACCAAAAAAAAAAAAAAAAAAAAATTGAAAGGAGACGAATTAAAGCGGGCCGGGCTCCTTTTCTCTTCCGCGTGGCCCTGGTCCAGGCTCCCTTTTCCGCTTCTCCTTTTTCGCGCCTCGGCTGGTCCATCTCCCTTCATTTCGGCCCGGCCCGGGCGTGGGTCTTCTTCCCCTTCGTACGGGACACGCCTCGGCAAAAATGAAAAGTACATGCCAAAAGAGGCAGGGGATCGCAAGGCTTCACGCCGGACACGCCCCTGCAAAAAATTGAAAAGTACAAGCCAGAGGAGGGAGGGGATCACAAAGGGGGCAGATGGCGGCGCGATCCGCCGGTCGGGCTCGGGCCGGCCAGCAAGTTGGTGGTGGTGGCAGAAGCCATGTGCGCCTGCCGGTCGCCCTTAAAAGCGAGGGCTCACTCATTTGAGGTTTTGCAAGTGTCAGCGGAATGGGTACTCATGGATAGCGGGTAAGAAGGAATGGGTAAAACGAGCGATGTCAAGTTTTGCAAGTGTCCGCGGGCACCAGACTTCCTCCATTCCTCATGTTAGACAGTTGAAAAGTATACGAAATGGAACATTTGGGATTTAACCCGAGCAAGATGAGTCCCGGTCTTGTGGGGCGAATAGTGCCAGGCATCTGTGAAGCCAACTACCTTGATGAGGCCATCATATCATCTTACATATGATGGATGGAACAGCATCCTAGAGATTAAGGAAGATAACGTCGAGTCTTTGTGATCTCACAAGTTCACTCACGCGGATTTAATCCCCCAGAAAAGCTGGGCAAGATGGGGTATACGGTTAACCTCCTTTCTGTTTCCTTCTCTTTTATCCTTGGAGTGGCTCTTATTCCCTTCCAACAGCTTCTGTGTTAACAGCATAAGGTCAACCGTATACCCCATCTTGTCGGGCTTTTCTGGTGGATTAAATCCACGTGAGTGAACTTGTGAGATCACAAAAATTCGACGTTATCGTCCTTAGTGACATTATGTGCTGGGGGACTTCACTCTGTAGATCATGTCCTCATCTAGGAGAGCAAGAGGGGAAATTTCTTCCGGGAGACTGTAAGTCCCAAAGCGTCCACCGTCTGCAGATCGTCAGCCATCACGACCCCTGCAGGACGATAGTCCTCAAGGAATGGAGGTAGTTTGGTGGCCGCGGACACTTGCAAAACCCCCTATGAAGTTGACATGGCTCGTTTTAGCTCAAGCATTTTGATACCAACCACTCATTCCTTCTTACCCGCTATCCATGAGTATCCATTCCATACACCGATTTACTCTCGCTCACCCTCTCGGCTCAGGGGCATGGAGGCGGTCGGACGTGGCTCGATTTGTATTGTGCGCATCCCTCAACCGCTGTCTACGAGCCGGGTAGGGACCCGCAATTAGACGCTCGCTTCGCAAACCATCGTCGCGCCCTTTTTTGGCGGAGCCGTAAAATCCACTCGTTCCTTTTTTTTTTTTGGGTCCATAGGCGTGCAAAGTTTAGGAGAGCTGATATGGTTGTTTAGGCTTGTCTCGTGATGGTTTCCGTTGGGCCGGACTTGAGTTCGAAAGATGATCAATAACTCCCTCTCGGTCCATGCTTGCCACGTGTTCGAAGAAATGCCTAAACCAAATTCTTTAGAACTAATATCTGATTCCGAGTTGGCAAAGAGAGTACGTGAACATATGTTGTGCGGTATAGGCTCCTTGTTGATTACTGGTATATGTTCAGTTAGATTTCAGTTCTACCGAGTCCAAATCTCTTCAATTTTTGGCTGCCTTGGCTTTGTGTTTTGGCCATATTCCTGTGAATGACCGCGAGTCTTGAATGGATGATGATGATGGAGATGGACGTTGGCAAATGCTCGTCCAGTCTGGGGACGGAGGTCCGGCGGTTGGTCATTTTGATTGATGATGAGCATGACCGACTGGGGGCTGCTGTTAACTGAATGACACGAACGTGGGTTTTGTCTGTTATCTCTTCTCCTACTGTAAAAAACTTTGCGGTAGCATTTTGGTGTTTCTGAGTCGCTTTGAGCTGATCTGTTTGGTGTTTGAAGAAAAATGAGGTGTCTTTTTTTAGTGTAATCAACCCCAACAACGAGATCTGGTTCAATTGCGCTTTTCCTTCGTCAAGTTCCAATCGAATGTGGTGTGGGCAAATTGCTTGGTGGTTGAACTTGACGGTCCCTCCTGGGAATCGTTACCATGCTCTGTTCCGGATCTGATGTCGCTGGTTTTGCGCCGACGGCATTTGGAAAGGGCAGACTGGAAAAGGAAGTTTTTGGCTTTGTCTTTTGTTTTCGATGCGTAAGCTTCAGGAGGATCAAAAACCCATTCTTGGCGTTAAGCTAATGGCGGTTGGGATTGCAGAGTATATCAATAACGCACGGCATCATCACGTCCTTTTCGATGGCTCTTTCTGCATTTGACCACCGCCGATCATCGAAATCCATCAAGATTGATTTTTTTTTTTTTGGTTACATCTCTTCGTCTCTTTTCGCTTTTGCCTTCTTATGGTCGCCTGCTGGAATCGTCAAATTAATTTCCTGGTCCTCGTTTACGGTTACTACTGTTACTCAAACATTTCATGAAATACTTTGTTTGCTTATGTTATTTCATTGACGATTCTGAGTGTTTGATCTGGCAATACTAGTTATTACGAATTAATTCTAGCAACTCTCTATAACGAATTCTCTCTCTTCTCTCTCATAAGTGTTGTCAATGCTTTGAAGGAGTATGGTGCAAAAATTGACAGCCATTCCCAGGCCTCGCCTCAACTCGGTTCGGCAATTACTTGGTTTGCCTAGTCAGGCTCACTACTACCCCTTGCTATGTGCGGCACATGCCGTATTTGCATAGTAGGGGTCACACATGATAAAAAAGTAAGTTCTCTAAATTCTAATATGGGTACTTTTAATGTTTGTGCCGTAAATGTAACGTGGTTTCAATTGCTTGAATCATGCAAAAAAGTGAGGGACGGGACGGTATCTTCAAAATAAGGTGTTTTTCTATTCATGCTACCTTTGTATTTTTTTATGCTTCAGGGCAATCCTTGAGCAAATTTGTGGGTAGATTGTATTTCTAGAGTTGTGCAAACATTGTGGCTATTTTCTTGAACTTGCCAAGAGCAAGTTTCATGCCGCAAATGAAGAAGCAGAAAAGTTTGGTGCAAGGGTTATACTGGCATGTATTGCCTTATTTTCCCTTAGAGGTATAGTTTTCTCAAGTTAGTTCGAGCTCAAATTCTATTGCTTCTCTCTTCTACATTACCATCAAAGAATCCCAAGAAATTGATATTCGAAAATTTGCAATCGGCAGAAATTTTCTGCATTAGTAGGAGGCATGGAATATTCTTGAAAATTCTATCACAAATTCCTTAGTGTGATGAAAATATTTATTGATGAGCCTGATCGGTGACTATTCTCTTTATTTATTAAGGTTTGGTGGAATAGATCTGCCTTTAGTATATTGTTGCTCCATTTGTGTTTAGACATTTGGCTAGGGACTTGAAAGATGTGCGGAAGAATTTAGTTCCATCATGGCGGTTGTGGGATAGGCTCATCTCAAGGGCCTTCTGAAGTTGGAATAGCTTGCCGACCTCGACTGCAGGCAAAGAAAAATTTCTGCTTGGGAGTTATATAGATCATCCTCAGGATGATTTTCTCCCTTTCAGTTGCGCTTGTTCCGTCAACAACTTCTAAGACATGTACTTGTTCGTTTTAAAATCGACTGTCATTACCTTCTTCCTTCATCAACACATGACATTGACCCGTCTTTTTTCTTATTTTCAAGTGACTACTAGAATATTCAAACAAACAATCATTAAAAGCTGATCTGTTAATTAGATTGTTCAGATTCACATTCTGTCTGCAGATGCGGGCATACTGATTGTGTATCACGGCACGAAACAATTAGTCAAGTCCAAACATGAATATCCAACTCAATAGTTTGCTGAAAGAATAGATAGGGTCCATGTACCTGATATTGAAGAACACCCCAATCTGATTACTCTTGTTAGGTTTACCATCGGAAGATCTCTCCACATTGAACTCGCTAACTCCTCCGTCAGGAGAACTCCAAGAACAGAACCTTGTCTTCTTGCTCCTAATCATCAGAAGATCCATCCGCATTGTTCCTTTCCGACCATATAGACCGCATCTAAGTACAGAAGGCCATCATCTGACGTTGTCTTGTGTACAAAGACACCCGTCTGATTCCTCGCTTTACCAATGGCGCGCCAAAAATTCCTAAATACTCAAAGTAATGAAGGAATAGATGGCCAATTGTCTCATCATAACTCTCACAGATGGAGCAAAATTTCTGTTTATCTATATCCAGAATACCTCCTGATGGCAGCCCTCCCCGGTTATTGGAAAGAGAAGGAAAAAAAAAAAAAAAAAAAAGAGAGAAAAAAAGGGAGAAAGAAAATTATATTAAAATATTATTAGAAAATTATTCACATCCACATTAGTAATATTTGGCCAAAATAATGATTGAATTGCCACCATGTCAAAATGTTTATGACTAAATTGATAAAAAAGTAGAAATTAAGGATTAAATTCGTATCAATGTAATAACTTTTCTTACACTTTTCTCTTCTTTCTCTCTCTAAAATCATGTTGAGACAATTGTCAACAAGAAAAATTTTGAAAAAAAAAAATATTCATTTCAAT
Source organism: Eucalyptus erythrocorys (assembly GCA_014182555.1). NCBI lineage: Eukaryota > Viridiplantae > Streptophyta > Magnoliopsida > Myrtales > Myrtaceae > Eucalyptus > Eucalyptus erythrocorys. The sequence goes on from CM024607.1 coordinate 11,285,445, forward strand.
TATGGAATATTAACAGCAGCTAGAGGTCATATGTTATGCCATGTTCAAAGGTTGAATTATTGAGGATCTCGGTGATATGAACTTGTTTCTTTTTTCTCTCTTTCCTTTTTTAAAGTACGTTTCCAACTCAACAAGCTTAGAAAAAAAAGGAGACCGGGCTCCTAAAGTGCTAAAACTTGGCATGAGAGACCACTAAGTACTAAAAGTTAGAAAAAAAGGAAATTTAAGTGATAGAATCGGAGCAAAATGAATCAGTTAAATGCCAACGGCGAGAAAATCTGGCCAAAATACTAATATGGCATTTTTCCGACGAGATAAATGCAAAACAGCGTCGTTTTGCATGCCGATATGGTAGATAAGCAAAAAACGACATTGTTTTGCCTCGGTTTGAATTTTGATATTTATATTGATTAAATTAAATTATTTAATTAAAAGAGTAGACGAAGAAAAAGTTGCGGGCGATGGGTGAGGGCCGTGCAAGCCCTTGTCGCCGCCTCACCACCATCACCGAGAAGGGCCAGTGATAGTGGGGGGAGGGTTGGTCGGTGTTGTGGGCCCTGGCTAGGGGTGACCTTGGCCAATCGGCGGGGGCCCTTGGCTTGATCAGGCGAGGGTCTGGATTTAGGGGAGGGTCGTGACCCTCGCCTTAGATATCAAGCCCTCGTTGTCGGTCGGCCAGGGTCACTAACCCCTAGCTAGGGCTCGACGAGGCTAATTGACCCTTCCCCCACCATCATTTCTAGCCCTTTTCGACAACAATGGTGAGACGATGACGAGGGCTTGCAAAGCCCTTGCCCAACGCCCGCATTTCTTCTTCTTCTTTCTTTCTTTCTTTCCTTTTTTTTTTTTAAATTATTATTATTATTATTATTATTATTATTATTATTATTATTAGTTTTGAATTTAGTTTAGTTAATATTTATATTAAAATTCAAAACTAATTTAAAAAAAAAAAAAAAAAAAAACGGAAGGCGAGAATGGTGAGGGCTTGCACAGCCCGTGTCGTCGCCTCCCCACCATCATAGGGAAGGGTCGGTGACGGTGGGGGGAGGGGCCAAGGCATGGCAACTTCGATTGAACGGCGGTGAGAGCCTGCAAGAAAGAATGTTCATAGGTACTTTATAATGGATGCCAAGTCCAGTCAATGAGCTTAGGTATAGAAAAAAGAGCTTATTGATGGCCAAATCATGTGTAAAATGTCCCTCTTTCCAAGCAAGAACTGGGGGTGCTATTCGAGATGGATCTGACTGTGAATGATATTCCCTATGCCTAAAATAGCTCTTCCAGATCAGGAAAGGCATGCCCTTTCACTTTTCACTCCTCATCTACATGTTCAGTGTTTTACTTTCGACGTCTATTGATGATGATGCTTCTATATTATCGATTGGTTTTGTTTCAATTCACTGATGTGTTAGGTTCTATTGGGATTGTCGGATCCCCAAAAACCGGATTCGACCCTAAATCGAACCCCTAAACTTGCGCGGAAGACGAGCCCGGGAAAAATATATGCATCACCGATTCTAAGGCACATCACAAAATCGAACGTACCTTGTTAGCCACAGATTAAACACCAACGCCGCCAAGAGGAAGAGAAAAAACGGTCCTGTTTGATCCGATGACGACAATTCGCGTTGGAGGAAGAAGGGTGTCGCCTCTTTTTGTCTACTGTTCTTCATTTTCTCTTTTGGAGTGTTTTTGGAGGGAGAGAGGGAGAATACATACGTAAAAAGCCAAAAGGTACGTTCTCCCTCTCTTCCCCCCCCCCTTTTATACGCCCCCCTAAAAAGCAAAACATACCCCTTCATAATATCTCTCCATCCATGGGCCCTAATTTTGCGGGCCGGGTTTTTAGGTCCAATATGGGCGGACGGGCCAACTTAGGCCCATCCGATTGATTAATTAAAATCATCATCTCCCACTCGCACATGGTGGGCCGAACAGGATCCTCTTAACCTCTTTTCAACATTCATACTGGTGAATAATCCGTGTGACCGACATACTTTGAGAGTTCGTTGCTATACATCTGTTAGGAATATATAGCAGCTCATAATGGGCGTCACACTCTGAGTAGATTTAGTATGCAGTACCCTAAATCGATCAATCACATTTATATCTCTCTTGATCTCTTTTTAACAATGATATATATTGCATTCACAATTATGATTATCCCAAAGACAATCATCATTGGTCGACTAGTGAATACAAAATTACAATGTGATTATCCAAATCCGATCTTCCTCTTTCCTTCAAACTCTTAATCCCAGTTTAGCTTACTTTTCTAGAAATGTCCCATTAGATCGAATCAACTCATGACCATTGGCAACATTCTAAGATAGCAAACACTAAATAGAAATATTGAGAATAAGTAAGAGTCCTGAGGGTACTAGAATTGAGGAACTCATTTCCCCCAAGAGTCTCACACGGCATAAAAATTGAGATCAAACTTTTACCACTCTTATTGGTTGTCTCATGCATACGCAGTATGAAAAACGTATTACGGTATTAACTCCTTTCCTATGGAGCGTATGTCTACACAATCAATACTGTACAGATGATAGTTCAGACATACCCAATATCTAACTTGAGTTCACGTATCTACTCATTCACATAATTCATCCGAACTCACATCTGGCATCTTAGACAGATAAAGTAAAATATGTGGGGTATTTTACTTTCGGACATAGTATTTATCATGTCCTCATCTTAACACTTAGTTAAGGCGACATATATATTTTAAGCTTGAGCTCTCGATTATCACCTAGATAATAAGTTTAAAAACCGTCTCTTCTCTATTTATCACACAGTAAATAGAGGCGATTACCCGTGTGAGTGGGCTAATCTCTTATCTGTCCGACATACTTTCTCAACTCAATATAATGCACTGAGCATTAAGATGCATAATGATCAAACAAAAATTCATAGGCATTAATGATGAAAAAACACAAGTTCATAAATGTGAACAATTCAGGGAAATTACAATATCCAGTACATTAGACTCTACGCAATCCTAAAGATTTTACATAACCACAAAACACATCTCTAGGTATTGGCTTTGTCATAGGATCTACTATCATTCTATGCGTAGGTATGTACTGTAAGTTCACATCCTTTCGTGCAACCATATCTTTGACAAAGTTATACTTGGTATCTATATGTTTGGTCTTGCCATGATACTTTGGATCTTTGGTGTACGCTATACCTGCTTGGCTATCACAGTTAACCAATAATGGATTTGCAGCTTTCTCAATAATACCTAAATGATCCAAAAATCTCTTAAGCTAAACTCCTTCTTGTATCGTTGCTGATAATGCCACAAACTCAGCTTCCATTGTGGACAAGGCTATACACGTTTGCTTCTTACTGCTCCATGATATGGCGCCATTATTCAGTAACAACGCAAATCCAGAGGTAGATTTTCTTTCATCTAAATCTCTTCCCCAGTCAGCATCTGAATAGCCTTCAAGTCGCAGATCCTTTCCTTGGTAATTCAGCTTGTAATCAGCAGTTCCCTTCAGATACCTTAGTATTCTCTTAACGGCTTTCCAATGTGTTTGATCTGGATTGGATTGGTATCTACTCACCATTCCAACTGCAAAGCATATGTCAGGTCTTGTACACATCATATCGTACATCAAGCTCCCGACAGCACTAGCATAAGGAACATGCTTCATTTGTTCCTTCTCTTGTGGAGTCCTTGGACACAGTCTATGGCTCAATCCTTCACCTTTTGCAAGAGGAGTGTCTATGGGTTTACAATCTTGCATACGAAATCGTTCAAGAACTTTATTTATATATGTTTTTTGCGAAAGAGATAATGATCTCTTCAAACGATCTCTTGAAATCTTAACTCCAAGTATGTATGCAGCCTCACCCATATCTTTCATCTCAAAATTAGAAGATAACCAACTTTTAATGGTATTAACTAACTCCATATTTCTTCCGGCAATTAGTATATCATCAACATATAATGATATGATCACAAATTGATCTTTGGATCTTTTGATATATACACAATGATCATCATCAATCATTGTAAAATTATATGCCATTATAGCATTATGAAAACGTATATACCACTGTCTTGATGACTGCTTAAGGCCATATATCGATTTCAAAAGTCGACATACCTTTCCTTCTTAGCCTTTCGTAATGAAACCAACAGGTTGTTCCATATATATTTCCTCATCTAATTCTCCATTGAGAAAAGTAGTCTTTACATCCATTTGATGTAATTCAAGATCCATACTTGCCACTATTGCCAGAATAATGCGAATTGAGGTGAATCTCACAACAGGGGAAAATGTTTTCTCATAATTAATTCCTTCCTGTTGATTATAACCTTTTGCCACAAGGCGAGTTTTATATCTTTCTATCGAGTCATCAGCTTTACGTTTTATTTTGAGAACCCACTTGTTCCCAATAGCTTTGCGTCCTTTTGGAAGATCAACCAGTTCCCAAACATGGTTTGACTTCATTGACTCCATTTCCTCTCCCATTGCATGCATCCATTTTTCCTTACTAGGGTAATTTAGAGCCTCATGTATATTTCTTGGTTCATCCTCATCTTGTGGGGCAATCATAAAAGTTTCCCCTTCAATGTCAAAACGTCGACGATGAATACTTTTGCGACTTGTTCGCCGTATGGGAGATTGTTCACTCAGCACATCATTTCCCATTATGCTCCAACTAGGATTAGATAATGATGATGTCGTCTCATCATGTGGTTGTAATTGAGAATCAGTTGTATGCAATTCATCACTTCTCATATTACTCCCACTTGGACGAACTCCACTAATATCATTATCTTGATCCATGGTTTCAAATAGGGAGTAATTTTCACCTATTTCGCCCTTATTTGGAAACTCATCCTCTAAGAATGTGACATCCCGTGATTCAAATTCAGTTACACTCCCACTTTCCTGCTCACCTATGAACACATATCCTTTCGAGTATTCAGAGTATCTTATGAAAATACTCTTCTTTCCTCTGGGACCCAATTTCCTAAATTTGTGAGAGGGTTCATGAATATAGGCAGCACAATCCCATGGCTTAAGAAAACTTAAGTCGGGCTTTCTACATGTCCATAACTCATATGGAGTGGAAGTAACTGATTTGGAAGGCACCCGGTTAATTACATAGGTAGCTGTTAATAGTGCATCACTCCAAAAGGTGATAGGTAAGTTAGCATGCGTCATCATGGACCTAACCATTTCCAATAGGGTTCTGTTTCTTCTCTCTGCAACATCATTTTGTTGAGGAGTATATGGAATAGACAACTGTCTTTCTATTCCTTTTTCATCACATAATTTTCTGAACTCATCAGATAAATATTCTCGACCTCGATCGGATCTCAATGCTTTTATTTTCCTGTCTAATTGATTCTCTACCAAGGCCATAAACCTTTTGAAACAACTTAATGCTTCAAATTTATGAGAAATCAAATAGACATATTCGAATCGAGTATAATCATCTATAAAAGTAATGAAATAAACAACCCCATGCCTTCCTCTCACATTCATTGGATCACAGATGTCAGAATGGATTAAATGCAGAGGAAATTCAGCTCTTTTACCTTTTCCAAATGGTTTCCTTGTTGTTTTCCCTGCTAGGCAATGCTCACATATGGGCAAATCGACTTTTTCAATATTGCCCAACAAGCCCTCTTTGGCTAGTCTATTCATACGTTGTTGGCCAATATGACCAAGTCTAGCATGCCACACATTCACATCACTATCATATGAATTAGGAGACGTGAGAAGGGAATAACAAACATTTGCATTAACATAGTCAATGTCTAATACAATAAAACCATCTAGAAAATAACCACAACCATAGAAATTTGTGTCCAAAAACAAATCCACACCTCTATAATGGAAGTTCATATTAAAACCTAGTTTGACCAGCACTAAAACAGACACTAGATTTCAACGAATCTCCGGAGCATACATAACATCATGTAGGATCAAAGTGCGTCCACCACGCATGTTCAGTTGGCAGGTGCCAATTCCTTTTACTTCAGCTCTGGAGTTGTTTCCCACATAGATCCACTTAGTTCCAGTTGGTATTCGTCGGATTCCACAAAGGATCCTCTATCCTTTCTACATAGTCTGTTGCTCCTGAATTTACAGTCCACAAATGATTGGATTCAGCCAACAATACAGAACTTGACACATAAGCAAAGTTCTCAAATGTACAAGAGGTGTTTACCTTTTTCGGCTCACGACAATTGCGAGTATAGTGATCCTTCTTGTCACAATTGTAACACCTTACCCTTGACATTTTCTTCACTTGAGGACGTTTTCCTCTCTTGTGTTGGTTAACTCTTGGTTTCTTGCAAGAAGGACTTGATCCTTTGCATACTAACATATTGAACGAATCAATACGCTTGTGCTTAGAGCTCAAAGCCCTTTCTAAGCTAGAACCAGCATTGCAAATATCTACTTTCGGCTCAAATGCCGTTAGGTGGTCGTCCACTAGCTCAAGGTGGCGCACGGCATTCTCAAGATCTTCCATACCATGGTCAAGAGCTTCTAGTGCTTCTAGCTTTTCCAGCACATATTGAATCTTCATATTCGATATTTCACAGTTGTTGCCGTTCAAATTAGCAATTACTTTCTTAGTTGCTGAAACCATCGATCTGAACACATCAGACATATATGTACGAATAATTAATGCCTATCATTTATGCATCCACTTTGCACAGACCCATCATATTAATGAACAATTTCAAGTAAGGTTTCAGAATCAAAAGGTCACTATATTTCCAATCATCCTCCAAAAATCCTAACTTAAAACTGTCATTAATATAATTGTCTTATGCAAACTAAATTTTATGAAGTTACAAAAACTTTTATGAATTACCCACAGCAATCAACAATAATAGAAAGCAAATAATATTTGACATCCAATAAAAATAATAATGCTTTCACATAATACAACATATCCATTACACTAAGTAATACATACATAGGAAAATATCAACTCAAAAAGAGATATATATATATATATATATATATATATATATATATATATATATATATATATCCAAATCATCTCAAACTAATCTAAGAAATAAATAGGGAAAGTCCCTGCTAATCTATCAGTCAAAAAATCCAAGAAATCTGAAGGCACATTTGTCAACCATGGAAAAACTTTTGGAGAGCTCTCATGTCGCCTCCAAGGCGCATTCACTTTGCGCCATGTAGCACTCATACTAAAGGTTGAAGTTTTGGTTAACTCAATCCTATAGTACTCTCTCACAAAAGCTACTACCAGCCTTTTATAACCCGGGACCATGCTGACCTCCCATAGCTGATCTAACACTGCTTGCCATTCAGGTGGAAGAGTGTTCATAAAGGTCGACACCTTCTCAAAATCTGGCATAAGATAACCATTCCAGATGATTTTCTGTATCATCTGATTGACCTTGACTACATGTGATACTAAATCACCGTCATGCCACCGTCATCAGCCTTTTAAGTCTTGCACGTCCTTCATTCATTCTCGGGAATGTAGGTATCCGTGCATAGCGCATCATAGTTTTTGCAACAAATGCACAACTAAAAAATGGATCACTTATAATCCATAATGAACATAAGGAAAATACATAATTTTTCATGATTTGTACAACAAATGCAGAATAAAAATAGATTACTTATAACCCACATAGGCATAATTGAAAAAGAAACACATTCCTTTTTTTTTTTTTGGGTCAACGGTCAATGGTCAACGGTGGTTAACGGTCAGCCGGTCAACGGTCAACGGGTCCGGTCGCCGGTTGGGTCTTCTGGTCGGATCGGCCGGTCGGGCCGGGTCGGGTCGTCGGTCGGGCCGATCGAATTTCTTTTCACGAAAATCAATAAAAATACATCCACAGACATGAAAGGGGTCGGGAAAAACATGAAAAGGGATCGGGAAACATAAACTCTTGCTCTGATACCAATGTTGGGATTGTCGGATTCCCAAAAATCGGATTCGACCCTAAATCGAACCCCTAAACTTGCGCGGAAGACGAGTCCGGGAAAAATATATGCATCACCGATCCTAAGGCACATCACAGAATCAAACATACCTTGTTAGCCACAGATTAAACACCAACGCCGCCAAGAGAAAGAAAAAAAACGGTCCTATTTGATCCGATGACGACAATTCGCCTTGGAGGAAGAAGGGTGTCGCCTCTTTTTGCCTACTGTTCTTCGTTTTCTCTTTTAGAGTGTTTTTGGAGGGAGAGAGGGAGAATACGTACGCGTAAAAAGCCAAAAGGTACGTTCTCCCTCTCTTCCCCCCCTTTTATACGTCCCCCCAAAAAGCAAAACATACCCCTTCATAATATCTCTCCATCCATGGGCCATAATTTTGCGGGCCGGGCTTGGCCAACTTAGGCCCAACATGGGCGGACGGGCTAACTTAGGCCCATCCGATTAATTAATTAAAATCATCAGGTTCAAATAGAAATCCTTCCGATGATGGGACGTATGCATGGTCCATCAAAAGGTAAAGGAATCAGACAACAATTTGAGGGCAGGTTATGCATTTTGTCTGGAGGGTTTTCAGCCATACGAAGATCCTAATTTGGATGCCGCCGAGAAAGAACTCTACCTTGTTTCTTTCTGCAAGACGAATGATTCGGTGCAACCATGGCAATTGTGGATGGTCCATGCTTTAGAGTGGTGATATTGCTCTGTCCCGAGAACGGGAAGTAAGTGGGCGAAATAGTGACCGATATGAGCTTTCCCTATTTTGGCAGCAGTTGCATGAATCAGCCCTTGGTGTACCCTAATCAATCACAGATTGCTTTACCCTGACGGCACAATCTTATCTTTGACTGGCAGATTCTATGGGACATACGACCTCGATTTGAGCAGATACGATGGAAACAACTCGTAATTTTCGGTCTCGTGGAGAAGATTTTTTCTTTTTCTTTTTGTCAACCTCATGGAGAAGATTTTATGAGCTCAGGAAGTTGGATATTTCCTCAAATATTGAGAACAAGTACCAAGTATCCTCAGCTTATGTTGTATCCACGGGCAGATGCAAAAAAATGATTTAATGGTGGTTACAATTACTCAAGGTCGAAGAATTATACAAAAGGTCGGGGAATTTGTGTACTTCTAATTACAATGAATTTTTCTCTTTGCATTTTGTTAGAATCTATGAAGTTTGGGGAGAGGGTTTGCTAGGTCCGATGGTCTCTTGATGAAAACCTCATGTAAGGGATCAGGTGATCTAGGGAACGAAAAAGAAAAGAAGAAAAATTAATAAAATTCTATTTTTAAAAAATAAAAAAAGTTCCAAATTAGTTATTTTCCATCAAAATTTACAGAAATAATTGAATTAGCAATTCATCAAAAGATTTAAGATTAAATTGACACAAACGAAAAGTTTATGATTGAATTTGCAAGTTGTCAAAAGGTTTAGGATTGATTGACAAAAATGAAAGTTCTAAAACTGAATTGACTGCCATACAATACGTTTAGGAATTTTTTAACAATTTTTCCAAATATCCTTTATATACTAGTATGTGTATATATTGATTATATTATATGAAGAGGAGATATTCACTATATTTACTTTAGTTGTACAATATCTTTGGAGAAGAGGAGGTTTTACTAACTAGATAGAGCATTTCCTTGTTTTATTTTTATTAGTTTGCACATTTTCCTAATTTATATCAATCAGATAATATATTAGGTGGTCTCGGACTGCCAAGTCAGCATGGTCTTAGTCCAATCATGAAGTGTCATGTGGAGGTATGGGGCCACTAGAGACCGAGGGACTTCTTCTCGCCCAAAACACAATATTTTTCTTTCCCTATCACTATACCTGCAGACACTAGCCTACACTCATTTAGTTCTTGCTTCTGCGCTCTTTTAACGGCGGACATGTGGTTTGACGAATCTCAGTTGTTTCGACATTGAAGAGCCTATTGAGAAATTGAGGACTGTGACATCATGAATATCAGGTCGTGGTTGCTGGTGCTGCAACGAGGGTGAGACTGAGGACGGCGAAGGAGAGGACGAAATTGGTGTTGTCGTTGAGTATGCGAAATGGAGCACGTTATGTGTATGATCCAGTTTAGAAAAAATATGAAAAGATAAGTTAAAATAGTCTTGTTTTGATATTCCAATTATGTTCATAGTAACTATTTATAGATAATAAAAAGAGAGCCGTTTGCATGTTATCATAAATACGTGGATAGTTAATACATGACCATTATAAATAATGGAGGTTTATGAAGAAACAAATCAAATGTTAAAAAGTCGTTATACCAATGTTAGAAAGCGGCTGTTATGAAACGTCATTAATGGTGTACCAAAACGGTTACAAATTGATGACAATAGAAAATCAATACAAAAATAATAACTTTCGAAATTTCAAACCTATTGAAATATAAAACACATAACTGGGGAAGAATTCCGCTGCACATCAACTATCATATAAAGACAAACCAATGATCCAAGCAGATATTTATTAGTTGTGAAGTCCCTTGCCAAATCCAACCCTGACTTCCATACATTTCAAGGCAAATTGCTTTGAACGAGTCGTGTGCCCCTTTGCTTTTTCTTTTAATTTCCTAATGCAAATATCCATTGGATGAAGATCAAATATCTCAAATAGGAAATTTCATATGTAAATTCGGATTTTCGTTTATGAGTTCAAACATGAGACATATTTAACCGTAGCGCTTGATTGGTTGTGGCTCATAGATAAAGGCCGGTGAAATTGATCTTGGCGAAGTGCCTGTGGTAAGTATTCATCTGACAAAGTACAATGCGGTTAGTCATCAGATTAGTTCTCACGCATTCATTTGAACATCGCCTCTTCATAATTTATTTTGTACAGCATACGTGCATAAGTAATGAACAGCCATCCACGCCATCCACGCCATTGTTTTAGACTGTACGCTGTTAAGTATGTATGCTTCTACTATAAGCAGGAGCAACTAATGCTGATGTAACCAAAGGGAAGAAAAAGATACAAAATAGGCAAGACCTACTGAATTGCCTTACCAAATACTCTCCGCTGAAAATGGAAAAAAATTAAATTGAATTGAGAAAGCTCGACTATTGAATCCCTACATTTCCCCTCGTTCGGAGTATCCCAGAGTGCCACAAATCAAGGATGATTACAATCCTGCTACTTGGATCCTGGAAATCACAAGTCCTTCGCCAGAATCTCGACTTGGTGTAGACTGCAGCATCATTTATAAGCAGTCTGATCAGCGCAGGTAAGTATACAGTAGACTAGTGTTTAAAGCGCACGTCAAGCGCACGTCGAGTGCATGTTAACCGCAAAATTTGCAAGAATTGAGTGCTTTCTATCTCTCATGTGATGCTAACTTGGAGTGCTGACCGGAAAATGTCAACATGTGCTCACAAAAGGCGATTCTTGTGCTTGCCGGGGAGAAAAATGGTGTCTGTTGATTCTATTAATCTTTGTAGGACGAACCAAGAATTAGTTAGTGAGCTAAGTTTGGCAGCCAGCACAAAAGAAATATGTTTCTGGGCGCGCTTCCTCCAAAATAGGTGGGAGCAGCTCAAAACATGCTTGTGGAAACAAAAGTTACCCTACTGGAGAAGCCCTAAGTACAACCTGGTGCGCTTGCTTTTCGTTTAGGCGTCTTCTTTGTTATGTGCCGCTCTCCTCTGGCAGAAAGGAAAGGAAATGTAAGTTGATCGTAAACCTAGTTAGTCCAGGAAAAATTCTTTTGTAGCTTGTCAAACATCAGGACTAGGAGCTTCTAAAAATTACAATCTAAGTATGGCCATAGTCTTCGTTTTGGAGAAATGACGAGTAGCATCTTCTCAACCTACTTCGATCGTTGTTTATCTTCATGCAATCTTTATGCAATTCACAGCAATAGGCAACCGCACTTTGATTCTCCCATTTGTTGCTACCAAACGAATCGTTGTCTACAAGGAAAGATTTGCTGTATGTACTTGTCATGTTCCTAATCAGACGCCATGCTATTGCATTGAAAATTTTTGTCTCTGCAGTTTTAGTGAATTAAATGAGGGATAAGTGTTGTGAAAGTCCTAAAACTTGTTACGAAAATGTATTTGAGTCCTAAAATTTGCAAAAGTGCAAATAAGTTCTAAAACTTGTCAAAATATTTCATTTGAGTTCTAAAATCGACACCGTTAACCTTTTCCGTTAAAAATGCTGACGTAGCATTTAAAATTAATTTTTATTTTTGATGTGGCTTTTTTAAAATTTTTTATATATAAATTAGATTTAAAAATTAAAAAAAGTGAAAATTTATTTAAAAAAGAAAACAGTTCAAAAAAAAGAAAAAAATTATTAAAAAAATTATGATGTCTATTAATTTATTAAATTTATGTTTATTAATTTATGATGTCTATTTTTAGTTATTAAAAAAATTTATTTATTTTCCACGTGGCTTTTTTTTATGATGTCTATTAAGTAATTAATTAATTAATTAATTATTTTATGATGTCTATTAATTAATTAATTAATTAATTTTTATTTATTTATTTATTTTCCATGTGGCCCCTCCGGGAGGTTGCCCTTTTTTTTTTTTTTTTTTTTAACTATTTTCTTTTTCAAATAATTTTTCATTTTCATTTTTTGTTGAAAATAAGATAAAATGAATAAATCTAATATTTTAGTTTTTAAATATATTTTTTAAAAATGAATAAAAAATCATTAAAAAAAGTCATGTGGAAAATAAAAATTAATTTTAAATGCCATTCAGCATTTTTAACAAAAAATGCTCACGGCGTCGATTTTAGGACTCAAATGAAATATCTTGACAAGTTTTAGAACTTATTTGCACTTTTTGCAAGTTTTATGATTTAAATGCATTTTTGTGACAAGTTTTAGGACTTCCACAACATTTATCCCATTAAACTATATGCAATCTTGATTTGTAGGGTCTGATGCAAAATGCTTTGGGAAGCCTGACCTTGTTGTTTCTTTTAGGGCCATATTTACAGGAGTGACGCTTGATTGGTTGTTGCTCATAGGCAAAAGCTTGTGAAATTGATCTTGGCGAACGGCCTACAGGAGCTATATTCAGCATTATGGTAAGTACTCATTTGACAAAGTACAATGTGGTTAGCCATCAGATTAGTTCTCGCACATTCATTCGAACATCGCTTCTTGATTATAGGTCTCATAATTTATTTTTTATAGCATATGTTGATAAATAATGACAGACAATCCATACCATTGTTTTAGTATCAAAGAAAAGTGGTATTTATGAATTTCTCTTTGAGCAAAACACCAGCCTCCAGAAGTTGGTTTTCTCGTCTGGTAGATCGTGCATATTGCGTCTGTCTTTGTGTCCTTCACGTGGCCTTTATCCGAGTTCTACACTGCCCTGTAGTTTTTCCTAGATTTCTTTGCTAATCTTGTGACAGCATAGGATAACTAGTCAAGCGATGAGGCATGTTACACTAAATCTAAGTGGATACCTTCTATTATTTCAGGATTAGAATAAAAAATGAGGAAACTATTGTTATAGTATTCAAATAGACTCATTTGGACTTTTATTGAAATTAAAAGTAGAAATCGATGAATCAATGGTACCTTCTTATTGCTCTTGAATAGATTCAGATAAGCGTGGAATTTATTTTCTTATCGTTGCATATGATCTCCTAATTTCGGAGTTCATAGCGGTCTTATGGTGTTTTGGATTTAATCTTCTCATCCTTGCAGAAACCATAAGCAAATAGAGGCTGGAATTCCGCAATTCACGATATCATAAGCTCATCGTTACAATCAATAATATTATTATTTATTATGACCTTTCCGGTCTCAATCTCGAGCTGAAAAGGTTGTTTTTAGTCTTGTCATGGAATTTATACGCGACCAACATGCTCGGCCTCGGAGACAGCGGCCTCTTTCCACTTTTCACTTTGTAATTTTCTGGTTAGGAAGGAATCAACCATTCGCATTCCTAGGCCTAAATCACTCGCTTGGTGAGCATTCCCAAGATAACCAGTAGCCACCCTTTTCGCTCTTTCCGATGCCGAAGAGGTTGAAAAGTCTCCGTTCGCTATCTACGGTATATGGAAATTAAACAGTATGATAGACTAATTGGTATAGGTTGGCCGTTTTAATTTTAAAGCACGCGTAAAAAGAAAATGTGGTATTGAATTCAGCATCTAGGACGGACTTGAAGAAGTTTATGAACAGAAGTAATGGAGAGAAAAAGAAAGAAGAATTGAGATGAAAAATGCTTCTTTTGTATTTCTCTTTCTCCAAGAATTACAGCAGGAAGGTTTTCCTTTTATATCTCCATTGTCTCTCTATGGAATCTGTTTTACAAGTGTTGAGTAGTTGAAGAAGATTTAACTAACTAACTGAAAAAGAAACAACTAAATGTAAACAACTAACTGTTTACCGAAAAAGAATAAGAATGACTAGAGTATAAGTAGATACAGAGTACAAGACAGAGTGCTTTCAAAAGGGGATAATTCTTAGCTTTACAATCTTCATGGATCACTTATATAATGCAATCCACAATATCATCCTTTACTTCAGTGGCTGAGCTGCTATTATTTATTGAGTTGCAGCTATGCTGAATTGCTAGACTGCTTTTAGAGCTGCTTTTACCCACTGCATTGCTGCTCTGCTGAGTTGATGAGTTACAGCTATGCTGAGTTGCTGAGCCACAGCTATGCTGAGTTGTTGAGCTGCTGTTGCTTATTGTAGTCTTGACAGGAGTGATTACATTCGTGTTGAATGATGTGATTGTTAAAAAAAAAAAAACACCGTAAATGTAATGCAAGCATCTCATCGTTCAACAAGCAATTAAGCCTCTTTCCTGATTGACAAGGCAAAATCGTGACACTTTCAAAAGCCTATAAAGTCGAAAGCCGCTTAATGGAGGCATGTACGAGAAGCTCTTTGCATCCACTGACGGTCCTCGACGAGCTATTATCTGGTCGCGATGCGAGCTATTATCTGGTCGCGATGCGATTGCGACAATGGCGTGTAATTTGACATGAATCCAGGGCGAATTATCATCGTATTTGTCGTGCCGAAGAAGGCAAACGTGCGTCCTTCTCCTTTTCGTTTATGACAAGTGAAGGGACCGGACCCCGTACAGCATCTCTATGTCCAAAAAATAAGAGACATCTGAAAACGAGCTGAAATTTACAGCGGGGCAAAAAAAAATTAATCAAACGAATAGACACAAAAACGACACCTCGTTTCAGCCCGTACTCGTCCTCTTCCTTCACGTGACCCAAGAGGGTCCCACCCAGCGGTTAAAAATCCAGTTCTGGCCCCACTAGACGAAGAAAGCGGCCAGCATGAATAGGGGCAAAAGCGGGAAACAAGGAAGGGGGGAAGGCAGAGATGAGGACTGGGCCTTCTCGAGCTGGAGGGAATCGACGGCCAGCGGCATGTTCTCCTGGTCGGGGCTGCACGTGGACTGGTGGGGCGGGCGGGCGCTGTACATGAGCGCCCGGAGCACCGCCGAGACGGTGGGGATGTACGCCGTCTTGTTGCGGGCCAGGAGCCACGTCAGCCCCATTAGCTGGCAGTCCCGGTCGAACATCTTCCTCGCCCGCTCGCTCGATTCTTGGTCCGTCCCTTTCTTGTATCCTCCCTTCAGCTGCAAAATCAGCAAGAAACACCATTTACTCACCATAGCTTCATCGTGTTTCCAGCAGCAGCGATGTCTATCGAAGAACAAGATGACAAGGTCGAGTAACGCATGGTGCGCGACTGATCCGTTGAAAGAACCCTCTATTGGTTTTGGGCGTTTGGGATGCAAGGACATGGAAAAGGAGACATGTCACGTCGAACCTTCTCCCAAGTCATTTTGAGGGCCCTACCAGAATGACTTTGGTTGCCTTAAAAACGGGGAAAGAAAATGTGGATCGGCCTCCCAAAGTGGACTTTCGCTCTCGCAAACCATCGTTGTTATTCGAATCATTTGGATATATTGCTATAAAGTCTAGGTGAGGTATCTCCTCGCTAGCAGAATTCGAGATAGGTAAGAGCATCGGGTGCGTGGATACTCTAGGTAATGTTAGATGTAGGTAAGCCTAAGTCGAGTGCGTAGTGATTGCCCCTCGAAATGTTTGTATCGTGAAGTTATATTAGCAGAGGTAAACAAAGAATGAAATGCTGAAAGCAGCGACAAATTAGGAATTGTACCTTTTGGAGAGAACCGAGGCACTTGGTGCAGCCGGCGTAGGAGGAGTTGCGGCAGTTCTTCTCCAGGTTCCTCACCGCTGCCGTCGGAGTGGCGTTGTGGAGCCCGGACGAGACGTTGAAGGCGGCGGGGCAGCTGAGCGAGCCGATCTGGTGGAGCCGTATCCCGCAGAAGCACAGCACCGCGTCGCAGCTCGCGTTCGGCTGCTGGAGCCGCACGTTCTTGCTCTCCAGTGCCGACTGCAGCGAGTCCACGCACTTCTGCGAGTCGTCCGGCATCATCGGCGAGTCGTCCCCCGCCGGAGCCGGCGAAGCCGAGGGCGTGATCTGGAGGGCCGACCTGGCGTGGGCCGCGAAGAGCCACGCGGCGAGGACGGGGCAGCAGCGGCTCCGGTCGAGGTTGCGGCCGCATGCCTGGCGGACGCCGCCGAAGAGCTCGGCGGAGAGGTCGAGCTTGCAGATTTGGGTGTCGCCCTGGGACGGGAAGGCCGGGACGGTGTACGGCTGGTCGTGGCCAGAGGCCGGCTCAGCCAGTAGACTGGCCAGAGACCGCCGGAGCGCGCACGGCGACGTACAGAGAAGGAACCACAATGCGAAAGCGATCGTGGGCCGAGGCATCTCTCTCTCTTTTCAGGAAATGGAAAAGGCGAGAACTTTTGGGGTGCGATGATTAGAGGCGTTTGACCGAGAAAGGTGGTGATATAAAATGCAATATAATCGGCGGGGGGAATCCTGGAGGAAAAACGGAAGAGAGAAGAGAAAACCAAAGAAGTTTGGGAGGCAGTGGCGACTGAGAGGCGAGAAAGAGAGTGTAGGTCGTGACGAGAAGGTTTTGGAGTGACGGTGATATGGACGTTGTGGGAAGTGCAAGAACAAAGACAGGGTGATGTAGGGAACGTGAAAGGGGGAGGCTCTCTCTGTCTGGTTCAAGGCAAGGCGGACGTGTGAAGAGGAACAGGAGTTTTATATAATGTGCGTACGAGATAAGCGTCCTTTTCGCTGCCGGTTGATGTTGATGAATTATTTCGGACGGAAAATGGAAAGGAAATGAAGGGAAAAGGGAGTGGGTGATGGACTGGCCTAAGAAGGGGCGGGTGAGGGGGGGGCCCCCTCCCCCGGCCATGCGTGGACAAACAGAAGAGAGAGATTCGTTGGAGTGAGAGAGAGAGAGAGAGAGAGAGTCTGGGGAGGAAGACAAGGAGAGGAGAGAGAAAAGCTGTCTGGGGATTTGGCAGCTTCTGGCGTGTCTTTTCTTCTCATCTCTCCAGTCTCTCTTCTCATCTTCCACCCTTTCCCAGATGGAATAAACCTGACCTCACCTTTCCCGTGATACTGAAGGACACATCTTAACTTATACGAGATACGAATTTGCATTTGATATAATTGGTTTTCCTACCAGCACCATTACGACTCAATTCAAGACTTCTTATTGTGGCCATTGGCATTTGGATGTCACTCTCGAGGTACAAGTTCTTATCCAGTTGTATAATTGATAAGATCCACGTCTTTATTAGGTATCCTAAAAATCACATCTTTAATTGGTTGAATTTGTCAATAATTATTGATGTGAAGGTCTAAGATTTGGTGAAAACTTCCCATCATTATCTAACTTTAGCATATGGCATTCGAGCCATTTTTTACACACCTATCCAAGTGATAAGGCGGACTCTCCCTACTGACCTGATACATTTTGGATTTTACTAATGAAATGCTCTCCGTAAAGTTTGAACCTAGG
This sequence comes from Eucalyptus erythrocorys, assembly GCA_014182555.1. Lineage (NCBI taxonomy): Eukaryota > Viridiplantae > Streptophyta > Magnoliopsida > Myrtales > Myrtaceae > Eucalyptus > Eucalyptus erythrocorys. The sequence continues at coordinate 11,303,311 of CM024607.1, forward strand.
ACCAAAAGCTTCTTTATCAATTAAGTTAATACCTGGTTGGACTACATCATTGATTGAGTCTAAGAACTTGTATTATGTAGGAATTCTTAAAGAGTGAATGAGGAGTTATTCACCTTTTGGATACTCGGTGTGCATCATCTATCTTTATCGAGTAAGATTTACCTAATTCAAAAACTCATTATGTGTTAAAACTCAAATATAATGGATGTAACATCTCTTTAGAATCTTGATGCTCGCAACTTTGAGGAGTTACGTTGATGAATTGTCATTCCAGAAAGGTTATCTTCAATGGATTAAGTAACTACGACTCAAACAAAGCATTTCGAAATCAAAACAGAACTCCAGCAACGTCCGAGATAATTGCTAAGTCAATTGTCACTTTCTGACCTTGTGACTATAAAAAAATCTCTAACCCAACGCATGATTCTTTATTACATCGAAAGGAACAAAAATTCCTCGGACAAACTTGTGTCATGTGACCATAAACTTGATAATCCACCAAACCTGGCATCCTTGCAGCAATGTAAAGAGAATTTTCTGGGAATGCATGACAATTCGATGATATTCATTTTAACAAGGAATTTCACATGGGATGGTCGTTCCAGGATGTATTTACTCAAAGGACCAGTACTAGGGGAACAATTGAAAAATAGCAAGCTTCCAAATCTAATGGGGGCATCTCAGAAACCTCCAACCAGATCGATATAGAAGACAACAATATTCTCTCTTTCCAACTAATGCGATTCTTTATATATTCTCTTCCGCGTATATGACAAAGCACGACAATATCCCAATTAGATTCCATCAAGAACATCATCATATTGTATCATATGAAACACCACCACCATCATCAACCTTCTTCCCAGTTGGAACTCAGGATTTCTCAATATGTATTGCATGTAAAATGCATTATTTTAACTTTGCTTCTTCTGTTCTTACCAAGTGCCTTTTGAGCTAATCGTAAAGGCTAGGAGCGGAGGTAAACCCTTATAAGGACAATGAAACGATCCGATCTTGAAAATTGGTCTTCAAGTCTTAACGACCTTTTTGTTTTCATCTAACAATGGAGGGTTTTCAAATCAATCAAAGACCTTGTGCGCTTTTCCCGGAGGGTCTCGACATCAAGGGACGACTTGTGATTTCGAACTAATCCAAAGTATCCAAAGAGCAACAAGCACAACACGCCAAATTGCTAAGCTGAAAAGTGAAATGATTTGCAGATACAAAACGCCAACCAACGTACTTAAATCATGCTCCCAAACAAAACTCTCACTCTCTAATCTCAAAATCTTGGTTTTCCATGAGTTTTTTTTTTTTTTTTTCTCTCTGCGAGCTTTCCGTGCTGTGGTCTGACACCCAGGTAAACGTGAGGGCTCAGCTTTGCGTTGGCTTCTTACGGGGATTATATGTATATAAAAACATGAAGCTTTTCACCAAAAAGCCAATGGTGGGGAGACTTTGATAGGAGAGGTCGCGAAAGTGGGTGAAGAAAAGGTGCAATCATGGTGTCACAAGTCACAAGTCTGCGTTGACGGGCCCATTCTCGATGAGCTAAATAAACAATTATAATCCTCTATAAGTCCAGCACTCGCTCCATCACAGTGTTCTTTCTGTAAAGACAAAAGACTTTCGAATTCACCTCTAAGTAGATTGAGAGATGGCAGTATCCGAAGTCATTCTTATATCTGCCTCTAAAGCAGTCATTCTTGTATCTGCCTTCAAAGATTTTGGAGCCAAAAAGTTGACTTTGGAAGTAAATATTCTTGACTCTGAAAGTCACTTTTGTTAGAGTGACCGTAAGAGGCCCAAATGCTGATGGATACTACAAGATATGCACAAGTTGATGTGCACTGTGCAATCTATCACGCAATGGTTGATTTGGGTGGATAGACTATCGATCTTTTGATATGTCTAGAAGACTCAAGCATCGGAAAAGGTGGAAAGGGAAAAACGTTCGAAACTAAAAGCCTTGATTTCAATCCTTGCTCAAATAAAAAAGTTAACCTCTCCACATGAACCCAGTAACATGAGCTAGAACTCTAGTTATAAAGTTTTTGAACACATTATCACGTGTAGATCCTACCAAGATGATTATGATTTTGGATGGATAAACTGTTGATCTTTTGATATGTCTAAAAGACTTTCATGCGGGGAAAAAGGGGGAAAGGGAAAAGGCTCAAAGCTAAAAGCCTTGATTTCATCCTTGTATAAATAAAGAAGTTAACCTCTCGATATGAAGCCTCAATAACATGAGGTAGAACTCGAGTTATGTAGTTTGCGAACAAATTATCATGTGTAAATCCTAAGAATTAGTCAAATGATTGGGATTTTGAACTACAAGACTCTATTCATTCTTAATAAAAGCATGGATGATCTGCCTTTAATTGGACCTTTTTAACTATAAATGTAGTAAAATTTGTAAGTATTATCTTGTTATGGCTACTCTGCTTTTGAAAAACTCTAATAGTAAGAAGGAAGATTTAACTAAGGGTTGAAAAAGGCTCTTGAGATTATTGTTCCATTTGTTTCGTGAAAAATAAATGATTTGGATTATATATATTTTTAAAAATGATTGGTTGTTTCCTTACAAAAATGAATGAATGCAAAACATGTTTTATCATGAACTAAAATATTTAAACATAAATTGTTGTCAACAATGAAAATATATTCTACCGACTAATTATCTCAAGCGATAGAGGCAATCATTTTTAGGAATATGTTTTCCAAATCATTCATTATTCGCTAAACAAATAAAAATAATTTGTCTTTGTAATTTTAACTTTCATATTGAAGGTATGTGTGTGTGTGTACATATGTAGTGGGAAATTCAACTTATTCCCATGGATTAAGAAAAATCACTATAATCCTTTTTTTTATAGATAAATTGTTTATTTTACTGATAATCACATTACTAAATTTGAACATCAACTACAAGATGAGAATAGTTCGATTGAAAATAACCAATATGAATTTGCAAGGGAAATCACCAAAAAAGTCTTAACTTTATTGCACTTGTGCCAATTTAGTTTTAAACATTTTCAAAATTTGCCAATCGAGTTAGTTTAGCCAATTTGGCTGCAAATCGCTGACGTGGACGCCAATCATTCTACATGACATGGTCGGCGTTAAGATTAACAATTTTTGTAACTTTTATTTTTTGTTTTTCTTTTATTTTTCATTGTGCTGTCAAGAGTCAGCAGCTATCCTTGCCAGCCACAAATGTGGCGACTAGTTGATGAGGGCCTTTGTGCCCATGTTGGCCCTTGGCAAGGCTCCCCAAGGCCAAGGTGACCCTCACCTAGTCTGGATGAGGCCTATGTGGCTTAGTGGCCACTGAGGGTCATCGGTGTCCTTCACTAGCCGCAAACCCAAAAAAAAAAAAAAAAAAAAAGATTTAAAAAAATTGTAAAAATACCACATAGGACAACGACGTTCATTAACAATTTTCAACAAAAAAGGACCGGAAGGACTCCACTGGCAAAATTTTTATGATTAAATTGAAAGATTTATGATTAAATTGATACAATTATAATAGATTTTTTTTTTTGGGTAATTTTTTCCGAATTTGCAAGTGTGTGGAAATAAAAATTGAAGGACGCAATTTAAAACAAGCAAATCATTTATATCTTTTTTGTGTTTTGCTAGAAAAAGATATCTTCATGGTGAATACGGATTGTCACTCCTATACTCCTGCTTAAATTACCATGACTGAAGCCACTTGTGAACCATCCACCATCCGTGGTAGTAACAAAGGAGGCATGAATGGGTATAAAGGCATCTCATCTAGAGGCATGAAGTTGGCAGTGGACTCCGCTATAGTCAAAGTGAGGGAGTCACCATTGGAGTAGAGAATATAGGACTGGTGGGGCAATGTTAGAGGGAGGAGGAGGGGGTTGGTAGCGAAGGGGAAGATTCAATGATGAGAGGGAGGGAGGAAGTGGAGGAGGAGCGTTAGGGTTGTCGGGTTACGGAAGTCATAGAAAAAGAGGTGTCGCATGGGGCAGAATGAAAGGAGAAGGTGAATTGGAGGGAGGCAGTCAGGACGACACTTGATAGTAAGGACGCTTGGTGACTTATTGTTACATATTACATTTTGTGCATTGGAGGGAGGCAGTTGAGATGACATCTAGTAGCAATTGTTGCTTGACTATCACAGTAAATGCATATCTCAAGCACAAGTTTTGGCTACAATGGAACATCCTCTAAAAATTATTGAAGTTATTCTGCTTCTTCAATAGTTTTATTAAAGTAATAAACTCTAATTCCATCCTGACGCACGCTGATAAAGTTTACTTTGAGGATTTCCACAATATTGCCGCACCTCCTAGCGTAAATATTTGCTTGTTGTTTTTGATTAATTAGAATCCAAAATCTAGTTGGCGTTATTATAGCATTCCCAAACAACTAGATATTTGTCCTATTGTAGAACATAATTTTTGGTTCCTTTCAAATAACCTAACACTCTCAACAGAGCATTCCATTTGCTTAGTTTTCCTACTAAGTACACAATATTCAATCTAGTGCAATTCATAACGTACATGATGTTGTCGATTACTTGAGAGTATTCCAACTAACTTATACTATTTCCAATATTCTTTCTTAAGTTAGGTGTGGAAGAAAAGGATTATTCGTATTTTTAATGCCAAACCCTTTAAATTTCTTAATTAATTTTTCCATGTAATGAGATTGTATGAAAACCATACCATTAAAATTCCTTAAAATTTTGATACTGAGTATTACATCCACACCATTTAAGTTTTTCATCTTGAAGTTCTTCTTAAGAATATTCTTTTTGGTTTTGATAATCTCAGTGATATTTCCAAGAAAAAGCAAATAATCAACATATAGACAACTAAGTACACATTCAACGGTCATCTATTTAGTGTATACACGTGTCATTTCACATTGTCAAATCTGTGAAGAAAGTATTTGTATGCGCTGCTATTTTGAGTATAACTAATGAATATGTAATCTACCTTTTTAGGTTTCAACCAAGTTTATTTAAGAGGAGGAATTGTTGCCTTGGCTAGGCATACTCATATTTTCAAAAAATTGTAGGATGACAACCTTCTATTTCATGACTCACATGGAGTCTTATCCATTTGCTTGTGGGGCACTTTATTTTAAATATAGTTTACAGTTAGAACTGTCTTTTCCCCACAAGTTTTAGGTAAACCCAAATTTAAGAGCATGGCATTAGCCATCTCTTTTAGAGTTTTGTTCTTCTATTTAGCAACTCCATTTTATTATAGAGTATAAGGTACAATTGTTTAAAGAATTATTTACAAACTAGCACACAACTCTTCTAAATTGGAGGAATTGTATTCTCCTTCTTTATCAGACCTGAGCATTTTCGTCTACCAAGTTGATTCTCAATCTCATTTTTATACTTGATAAACATGCTCATAGTCTCACCTTTCCTAGTTAACAAATAAACATGGTAAAATTGAGTATGACCATCTATAAAAGTGATGAAATACTCGTTACCAAAAAAAAAAAAAGTGATGAAATACTTCTTTTCACCTCTACCTTTTATAAACTTTAAATTATATAGATCACTATGGATTAGTTGTAGAGATCCACTTGTTCTTTTAGTCAATTTGAAAGCTTTCTTAGCAAATTTAGTATCAACACAAGCCTCATACTAGTAATAGGCATCCAATTCAAACCTTGGAATTAGCCCAAAGTTTACTATCTTCTTTATTTTATCATTGTTTACATGGGAGACACGATAGCGTAAAGTGAAGACTCCTTTTCATTAATATTTTTTGGTACAAGAATCTTAAGTTTACATCAATGATAGCCACATTGACTTTAAATAGGTCATTGTGCAAGTACCCTTTCCTCACATACATCCATCATTTAGAAAGTACAAACTTGTTTAGTTCAGAAACAATTTCGAAACCCTTTTTAACAAGCATGAAGTTAGAAATGAGATTATTCAGGATCTCTAGAACATGTAATAGATTTAGTAGGATGATCTCGTTGTCAGATGTGAACTTTAGGATCACTTTTCCTCTCCCAACACTCTTTGCTAATGTAAAATTAGCCATATAAAACTTCCCTTCTTTCTCAACCTTCTCATAAGACGAGAACATGTGTATGTCCACACAAATATGATTTATGGCACCTATGTCCAATCACCAGTTGGTATTATTTGATACTAAGGATATCTAAGACATCACCACGTTAGTCAGTCTCTCATCATTTTCTTGTTGCCACCACTTAAAGCACACACTAGTAAATTTCTCTAGTTCTCATTCAATGTTATGATATAGTATCATAAAGGATAGCAAAGCCTGTTGATGTATACCCATACCACTATAGATGGTCTCAGCCTAAAGGCACAATACCAGCCTTCAAGGTATGAACCTCTCCGCTAATAATGGTCGAAACGGCCATAGGAACATCTCCAAAAACATTTCGGACATCAATGGGTAATTCAATGTTATTAGCTCTTTTCATTTTCTGATAAACTTAACAAACGATCAAGATTAATCGCATTAAGATTGTAGGAAATATAAATGTATTGGAGGAAGATATGTAATGCTGTTTGTGGTGGCTAGAAATATAATAAATTTGAGAGAGCAATAATGATTTTAATAATGACCAATGCTGAATAAATCTTCTCATCAAGTGAAGAGTACACCAACATTATAAAATATATAGACCAACAAAATTGCCATAAAATTACAACAAAATTAAATAGGAGCTAAGGTATGACTAACCGAATCTCTTTAAAATTATTAGTTCCTACCAACAGTATTAAGCAACTTCACAAATTACTCCCAAGATACAACACCTCAAACCCATTTTGGATTAGCATAATGCAAACATGATTATGTGGAATACTTCTCGAAATCGGCACATTAGAGAGAAAAATGAGGTGAAGGGATGCAAGATTTTTCTTCTTCAAATCTTGTATGAATCAAGAATAGATCAAATCAATTTATAGAGTTTGAAAGTTCATGTACTCAAGAGATAGATTGAATATAGAATCGTTCGCTCTTGGCTCCGCCATGGAGCTTTTTCTCTACCACTTGCGTAGCCCCTTTCTACCAGCTAGGTAGGTCTTGTTGCCATCTCCCCTCTCCGATCTTGGAGTCTGCTTGCTTTGTGTTTTCCTCTCTTTCAGTGGCTTTTCCTTCGGCGTGCTGTAAATAGAAGAAAACCTCATTTGAGTCCTTTTGAAACCCTAACCTCTTACCCCTTCGACTCTTCTTCATCCGCCCATCCTCCTCTCACCTTTTTCATAGATCTATACTCATCCGAGCCCCCTTCGATCCAGACGCCCAGGAATCAACCAGCTTCCTATTCCCTTACAGAAAAACATGGCTGATCAGTTCGATGAAGACAGGAGACTGGCGGCTCTTTGCAAAAGCATGGGTAACCTCTGGAATGTGGTTGATGTCGTGGATATACCAGGTGCAATCTCTCCAGAAAAATTACTTGAGTGCCGCAAAACCCTATTTGGCCGATTTTACTCAATCCCTGCCTTGAACTTTCCTGCTTTTGTAAATACCATGAAACAAGCTTGGAGAATAGACAAGTTTACCTGTGCAATGCTGGAACCTGGTTTCTTCTCTTTCTCCTTTCAGTTGGAAGCTGACAAACAGAGGGTCCTCGAATTTGGGCCTTGGTCTTTCTCCAACCATCTTCTTGTACTTAAGCAGTGTGAACCTGATACATCGGAGTTCTGTTATGACTTTAATCATTGTGATTTCTGGGTAAATTTCATCGGCTTATCGTATGGGAGAGTTACCTACGATGTAGTCCAAGAACTTGCTTCCAAACTTGGAGTAGTTGTCGAAGTGAAATTGGAGGAGAAAGGAAATAGCAGTTATAAAGTGGGAAAAGCTAGAGTCACGATACCATTAGCAAACCCTCTGAAGACAGGTGTGGTGGTGAATCTAGATAGTAAGAGGCTCTAGGTTGAATTCAAATATGAACGACTACCATATTACTGCTATTCATGTGGCAGAATTGGACATTATGCAACGGAGTGTGCTGAGATACCTTACAAGGAATCAGGGTTGGAACAAAACTTACCAGCCCGTTGTGGAAATTGGCTGAGAGCTGAGGTGCGAGAACTAAGCCCATATAGAAAATTTTTTTATGGGAAAATGGAACTTCCTCTTGAAGAAGTGGATGTGGTGCCTGAAACCCCATTATCCCTTGAACCTGCCACAGATCAGCATATCCCAACATTACCAGCCCCTTAGGAATGTAACACCCAGCCAGGGGTAAAGGTAACTTACCAGCCCTCCTCCTCTCGCGAACTTATCTTGGTTGAAGAGAAAAGTCCCCAGAAGAGGGGTAGTTGTTGCATTGATGATGAATCAGTCTTGATACTCCATGAGAAACTGATGAAGGAAGCTGAAGTGCGACTAGATGTGTCTCCTCCTGCAAAACTGAAAGGTAAATGTGTGAAGTCGACTACTTCAAAAAAAGGAAAAAAAGATTTTGCCCATATGGAGCACAATCCTCTAAACAACACTCAGTGGAGAGTACTCAGCTAGTGGAAACACCTATTAGGGTGGCTGATAAGTCAAGTCAATGGGCTTTGGTGGCTAGCCCTAATAAGCCACCAAATTATCCATGAAAATTATAAGCTGGAATTGTCAAGGGCTGGGCAACCCCCTGTTAATCAAGGCTTTGAGATTCACTATGACTTAGGAACGGCCCAACCTTGTTTTTATAATGGAAACAAAAAACCAAGAACAGAAAGTGATCAGTTTAAAAAGGAGGTTAAAGTTTAAAATCTATTTTATAGTCAATCCAGAAGGCATAGCAGGGGGCTTAGCTCTTTTCTGGGATGATCAATTGCTCTTATCCATCAATTCCTCTTTAGCTGCAGCAATCTTTACTCAATGCCACCTGAGGGATAGCAATTAGAGAATGAATATTATTTTTCTCCATGCTCTAAATGAATTCAAAGAGAGAGTATTGCTATGGGAACAGATTCATTCAGTCAGTGTGCATTATCGAATACCCTGGCTCTGCTTGGGTGATTTTAACGAAATTCTATATCACTAGGAGAAAGTGGGCAGAAACAGAGCAGAAACTTACAGGTTAACAGCTTTCAGAGATTTTGTTAATCAGTGTTCCCTGATGGATTTAGAATGTAAGGGGTGCTCCTTCACCTAGTCAAACAACCGTGAGGGAGAGAATCTGGTAAAAAAGAGGCTCGACAGAGCTTTTTGCTCACTTGAGTGGAGAATCACTTACCCAGAAGCTGAATGTGTAGCTCTCCTAGCAATAGGCTCGGATCACACCCCCTCTTCTGCTTTCCCTAGCAAAACCAAAGTATAAACATCAAAAGCAATTTAAGTATGAAGCATACTGGGTTGAGGATGTAGAATGCAAAACCATAGTCAAAGATACCTGGAATAAACCTGCTTCACAAGATCTTAATGTAGTAGAGAAATCACAACAAGTACATCAGCAGTTGACAAAGTGGAGCAAAAACAAATTTGGCCATGCCAAAAGAGGATTACCTAGCTAAAAGGTGAACTCTAGAACCTGATGAATAGCACACATTAATGGAGAAGCAACTCAGGTGAAAAAATTAACTCAAGAAATTGATCAACTATGGACTCAGGAGGAAATGTACTGGGGCATGAGGTCGAGGATAAGCTGGTTACAGTAGGGCGATAAAAATACTTGGTTTTTTCACGCGACAACAATTCAGAGAAGATGTCGCAATTAGATCTCTATGCTGAAAAATGATAATGATGTATGGATACGAGAGGAAAAGCAGCTGAAAGGAATGACAGAGCAATACTTCAAAAACTTATACACATCAGTTGGATCCCGCAATTGGCAACCCATCTTGCAACTTATCCCTACCCTAGTAGATGACCAAATGAATAATACAATGATTGCTCCAATTACAGAGGAGGAGATTACCAGAGCAATGCAGCAGCTCGGAGCTTTCAAGGTACCTGGTCCTGATGGGTTTCATGGCATATTCTATAGAGAGAACTGGTCAGCCATCTCCAAGGATATTTATCAAGCAATGCACCTTTTCTTCACCTTTGGCCATCTAGATCCTGCACTCAACAGAACACTCATTACACTAATACCCAAAATCCCACACCCTGAAAAACTAGAGCAATTTCGACCCATCAGCCTTTGTAATTTTCTCTACAAAATCACCTCAAAGGTGTTGACTAATAGGCTAAAATCCATTCTACCCCACATCATTGCAGAAGAACAAAGTGCATTTGTGGGAGGCAGGCAAATTCAAGACAATATTATGATAGTTTAGGAGGTGTTACACAGACTACGAACCAGCAACAGGAAAAAGAAGTTTCAAGCTGTCTTAAAACTGGACATGCAAAAGGCGTATGATCGCATTGAATGGAATTTTCTTAAAGCCTGTCTAATCAAACTGGGTTTCTGTGACTTATGGGTTCAATGGATTATGTAGTGTGTAACTACAGTAACTTTCAGCATAAATTTCAATGGGGAGCCCTTACCTTTCTTTAAACCTACCCGCAGCTTAAAACAAGGTGACCCACTCTCACCTTATCTCTTTATCATTGTGGCTAATGTGTTGTTTGCTCTGATGAAGAAAGTTGTTCAGGAAGGCACACTTATAGGAATCAAATTAAACATAAGCTACCCTACCTTGTCTCACCTTCTTTTTGCTGACGATTCGATCTTCTTCCTGCATGGCACAATTGTAGAGTGTCAGAATTTGGCTGCAATCTTAAATCAATATTGCTTTGCCTCAGGACAGGCCATTACCTTGAACAAATCAGGCATCTACTTTAGTAAGGGATGCCCAACAGCTCTAAAAAACAACATGGCATCAACTCTCAGAGTTCCAGAAATTACAAAAACAGGTAAATATTTGGGCATACTTTTAGACTGGGGTAATTCCAAGAAAAACATGTTCGCATGGATCTTAGCTTGGGTCAATTCCAAACTGGATAGCTAGAAGGAAAAATTGTTATCCAAAGCAAGCAAGGAAATTCTCTTTAAAGCAGTAATACAAGCCATCCCTCAACATGCTATGCCTATTTTCAAAATACCCCTATTGATTTGCAAAGCAATTTAGAGGAAGGTAGTATCTTTTTGGTGGAAAAGCAATGAGAAAAAGGCAGGAATTCATTGGAAAAAGTGGGAGTTGTTGAAAACCAGGAAGAGTGAAGGGGGATTGGGTTTTAAAGACTTGCAACTCTTCAATACAGCTATGCTAGCAAAACAGATGCAGCGAATTACACAGCATCCAGATTCTCTGCTAACTAAACTACTAAAAGGGTTGTATTACTCACACTGCAACATATGGAATGCTGGAAGAGGTTTCTGTCCCTCTTGGGGCTGGCAGAGCATCATCAAGGCCAGGGATTCCATCGCTCCTTAGGTCATGTATAAGATCAGCAATGGAAAAAATGTATCAATTAGAGAAGATCGATGGTTAAAAAGTGGTCCCATAGGAGGCCAGGCAACAAATCATGAGCCAACCACAGTAGCAGAACTTATAAACCAAGACGCAGGTACATGGAACGAAAATCTTTTACATTCTTTGTTTAATGAAAGCAGTGTTAAGGAGATTTTAGCCACTACCATCGGACTGCCTAATGAGGATGATAAATTAGTCTGGATGCATACAAAATCAGACGAATACTCAATTAAAAGTGGCTACTTTATATTTAGGGAAGCCTCGAGCAAATCACAGCAAGCACAATCAAACTCGTCATATCAAGCTAACCCCAACCTCGGAAATACATTTGGCAATCCACAACCCCCCTCCCCCCAAACCCAAAAATCAAAATTTTCCTTTGGAATGCATGTAATAATGCCCTAGCCACAATGGAGAATCTACACCATCGAAAAATTGTACCTTCCCCTATATGCCCCCTCTGTAAACAGGAAATAGAAACCCCTGAACATACGCTCCTCCTCTGTCCAAGGACTGCCCAAGTCTGGAACTCGGCTCCCCTGCATCTTCAGATCTCCCGGCTCGGCCTTACTCGGGTAGAAGACTGGCTCTGCAACATCCAGGAAAACCCAGTTACAAGCTGCAAATTTGATCAAGTAAGGGTGATGATGTGGAGCATCTGGAAAGAGCGAAACCATTATATTTTCAATCATCAAATCCCAAAGCCGCAACACACAAGCTATAGAGTAGAGGCGTTAACAGAGAGTTACCAAGCCATCCACAGCAAAACAAAACTCAAGAAAAAAGCTACACACTTATCTGATAGATGGCATCCACCTCCTCCAGGTACGCTTCGAATCAATATAGATGCTTCTTTTCTCCCAGATCTGGCAGAGGACTCATCACCCAACGATGCGAGGGACCTTTCAACACACAGAGCAGCCATCGCTTGCATATGTCGAGATCACCAAGGACTTTTGGTAGATGGATTCGTGAAGCCAGTCGACGCCGCTTCGGCTTCTCAGGCGGAGGCGCTAGCCATGGAGGAAACCCTAATCTTCATCGAGAATCGACGCTTTCTCTCTCCTCAAGTACACTCTGACTGCCTCTCTCTGGTGCACGCGTTAAAGACTTTAACTGAACTCAGTTGGGAAGTGCAATCAATCGTGGGCCGGGCCAAAGCCAAACTCCCTTGTCTTCCGGGTCTTTCTCTGACCCATTGCAGCCGAAGCGCAAATAGGCTCATGGATTGGACAACAAAGGCGTGTCGGACTACTACTCTCCCCTCTAATTGGTTATCCAACCCCCCTCCACTAGTTGATCTGTTATGCACTGATGTTCTTGGTGTAACCTTTTCTAATCAGCAATAGTAATCCTGAAAGCCGTTTTTCTGCTAAAAAAAAAGAGATAGATTGATTAAATCAATTCATGAATTCAAGAGAGATAAAAATTAGATCGATTCATGAATTCACAAGATTCACAAATTCAAGAGATGTATGAATTAAATGTATCTTGTTTTGTTCACTTTCGTTCACCATTAACCCACAATTACAACATAAACTAAGTACGAGCTTGCACCATTATCGCCAATATTGAAAGAACTATGATTTTTTTTTTTTTGGTGGGATGTTTAATTCTGTAAGTTATTCATGGGAGTCGATACTTATTTTTCTTTTGCCTTCTTTTTGAAAATTTTAGACTCGATACGCATCATGAATTTGTTGAATTAAGGTCGATAACCTCACTCATTATTTGCTCTTAGTCAGCAAATGATGGGCAACAGTTGAACCAGATGTGCAACATTCGGACCATTATTTACCTTCTTTGGCCCAGTGATAATTTGTCACGATTCCCGCCGATTTTGATCTCAAAGTTGGAAGCCCTTACATTTGTCGATAAAGTGTACAAAGGCCAATGTTGTTACACCCGAATTATAAGAATTCTGTGGAAATTGACGAGGGATTATATGGACAACGTATATACTAAAGAGACATAAATGATCTTAATCCCTTTTCAAACAAAGAAACAAATTTCTCCATTGAAACCTTAGTCAATGCCAACCCGACCTCCACACCACCATCCCCATTCCTACTCTCGGCGAGAGCAATCGCCCTAGATGTGTCTACGTGCACCACATGGCTCTTCGTCGGCCTCCCCCACCTGAAGTCAGTGTCATACACCTTTAGTCTCGGCGACCCAGCCACTATCACCAAATCCTCATTTTTAGCTGCATTAAAGTCTCTTATCCATTGCTCTGCCCCTCTCAATCCTTCACTGGTCTTCACTTCCTTGACTGTTCCCCCTAGAGCCCTCGCGACAAGGGCAATCCGGCTTTGCCCAAGAGTGTACTCCTCTTCTCCGAGAGGAAATATATGCCCAAACAGTTCCCAAAGTATGGTGAGGGTATCGAGTATTCGAGTTGGTCCCTACAATCCACCACAAAGCACAAATGACAAAGCTCATTGTTGTTGCTCTCTGATGACTTTTGGTTGCGGTGCTGGTGTTCTTGGTCTTTTGATTTGATCATGCCTACCCATACGAATGCACACGTCACCACGAATGTCGACAAGTGGATTGGCTTCGACTCCAAGTCGCCGTCGCTGGCGTTCTTGAGTTCACTCAAGACTTGCGCTTTTAGCTCGTCAATGTGAGCTTTTCCTAGGACAAATGTTGCTCTCACCTTGTCTGCAACAGCGAGAAGAGCTTCGCTTGGGCTCAGACTTGGTCTTGGGCTAGAGCCCACACAACTCCACCAGTCTTTCAACAACATGGGCTCGAGCCCACTTAGATCTTTGATCGCTTCTCGGTCATGGAAAGGGTTTGAGTCGTTCGGGTCAAGCAATTGGGGTCTCCTCCGGACCTATGAATGGACGCCCACAATTTCATGAAGTGATTGAAGGACCTGCCATCTGCTGCCACGTGGAGAAATTGGACCCCACCGCAAATGCCCTGTTTGGGAACAGGGTCACCTAAAACAACAAATACGACCCTACATTTTAATGTCAATTTGCGCACATCAAACATGATTCACAATCTATTTTTTCTCGTGCTACCTATAAAACCTGAACGATGAGATCCTACTCTAGACTTCGGACTCCCTTCCTATAATTACTCTTTCATTTTTTATTTTTTCACATGTCCTATAATCTCAAATAACGTAGAATCCAACATCTCCTTGTATCAGTGTGATAAAATTTACTCATGCGTGTTGTATCTTCGTTTTCTAACTCCCAATTTCGTTACGTTTGTGTTGCGATAGAAAAAAGAAAAAAAACATATGACGTTGCCAAATGAACTCAACTTATAGGATAGCAAATACCAAATAATGAGAATTAAAAACAAAGCAAATATGAAGATGATCGCGTGAGAGCCAAACCACCGTCGACTGACCTGAATCGCCATGATGGGCCTCACAGGTGCGCCGTCGGACTCATGTGGCGGTGGGAGCTGAGGCACAGAGGATGTATCAGCGTGGCGCTGCGCGCCTCGTCGCTGATGTTGACACCTAAATTTTGGCGACCCGATTAGTCATTTATTGCATTAAAAATTGGGGGTTAATTTTATCCCTAAAAAAATAGTTAATTGCGTGGCATATAGATTTAGGTACATTTGCATCTATTTATTGGGCCGGTGACGGACGGGTTCAAATTAACGGTTCTAAGCTTTGATTTGGCAGATCGGATTAAGCCCATGAAGCAAATAAATTGGCCCGAGCCCATTTTCTTTTAATGACAAAAATTACCTAAATGGAGATTTGAAATGATATTACGGTGGATTTTTAGAATTTAAGAAAATTGGGTTGCAATCTTATCTTTAGGCAATAAAATCAGGAGATGTGAAAAAATAAAAAGTGATATTGCGTTTAGAAAAAAGAATCTTCGTGGATTTCGATTTGGAAAAAATTAAAATCCTAATTCGTAGACTATAAAAAAAACACACGTAGGGTTTCGAGGGGAGGCCCCGGTTTTAAGATGCACAGCCACCATTGAGGGCACGTTCGCGAGGGAGCTCTCTCTCTCTCTCCGCGATATTCAGTCATCTGGGGGGCCACACATCCCATACACGGCCACACAAGGAGGGTTCTATTTTGGAGAGTCTTTTTGTTTATATTGAGAGACCCGGCCACACGAGGAGGAGAGCAATATACGTGAGGGAGGCCATGGAGAGAGATACACATTGAGAATAGAGTAGAAAGGATTTTTCTGGAGGTCTTTCACGGCCACAAGTCGGTGGAAGCACAGAGAGGAAGAAAACTTATAGAGGGGAAGCTGAAAACACACTGGGCCCATTACGCTCGCAAACTCTTCAATAACTCTAGTATCTTCACGGAGATCCTCAACGCGAGTCCCAATCTTGGTAAATTACGACCACCGTGGGCGTCGCCATCGTCAACAATCGGCAAGCCGAGCAAACTTGCTTTGCCGTCCCTGCGATTTGTCCTTCGCTATCAACGTGCCTCAACGAATTGAAGACATTGACGAGCCACTTGCGATCCACCACGAGACAACCCGTTCTCTTGTGCCGACGCTGCGCTACCGCCGTGTCAACGTGCTGCTTCATCAAGCCTCCTGTAGCACCAGCAAATCATTGTTCTCTTGAAGTCTGCCAGCGAAGAGAGATAAGGATACGTAAAAGCAATAAAAAAGGAGTAGAAAGACCACTTTCTTTTTCTTTGCAGGCCATGCACGTCTCATCTTCCCCTTGCCTCATTGACTAATGAAGTCTGCTTGCAGTCGGTGACGCCCCGGCTACGGTCCAGAGCCGTTCCTTAGTCGAAGTTACCACCACAACAAGCCGTTCTTGCGCCATCACGTCGAGCCTCCATCGTGATTCACGAGTCGTCCTTCGCCAAGTCTAAATTCGGAAATTGATATTCGGATTAGGTAAAATTTCGTTTTATTTAATTTTCGAATATTCAGTTTCCTCATTTGAAATATCGATTGATGCACGTGATGGAAATTGCCGATACGCTATGATGTCCGTAATTTCAAGTGGCCTTTCAAATTAGGAAATCTTCCTAATTCCGCAACGTGCATATGATTGACGGTCCGATTTCATGCTCGAAATACGACCCGCAATCGCACGGAAAAATCACCAATCCGATCTCACGCTCGAGATACGATTCGTGATTTTATTTAAAAATTGACCGATCCGATCTCATGCGCGAGATACGATTCGTCAATTTATTTACAAAATTAAAAGGACATGGATGGTATCTTACTTGATTTGTTGCTGTGCTGTTCTCGATGCCTTTAGTTGTTTGCTCCCATAAAAAGAAAAAAATTTGAGTTAGATTAGATGCATGTTAGGATATTTACTTATTTTAGGGTTATTTTGCATGTCTAGAATAGGAAATTTATTTTTTTCAAATTTCTTAAATAAAAAATACCAAAAACATAAATTTAGGATGTTAGACTTTCGTCTCATTGATTTAAATTGCATGTTAATTATTTGCCAATTTTAAATTTCGAATTTTATAAAAAAAATAAAAAACATCATGCATATATCATGTAAAATTTAGGGCATCTTTTGCACTTCATTGTATTCTAGGGTAAAATTGCATGTAGCTTAATCCTAGATGTTAGTTTCTTTTTAATTCATTATAAGTTTCGATAATATTAGATAGATGGCATTTTAGGATTATTTAGGTTAAGATGATATTTTAGTTTAAATTAGGATTTTGGCTCAACCTAATTCCTAATATAAATTAAATAGGATCTTAACCTAGTTAGATAATTTTCACATTTACCTAATTTCAAATTTCATAAAAAAAAATCCAAAAATGTCTTAGGATAAGTTACTTCCATTTTTTAGGATAAATTGCAATTTTTAGGAAAAAGAAAAAATAAAAAACATCATGAACATATCATTTAGGATTAGATTAATTGAAATGCACGTCATTTAGCTTTTTTTAAGCCAATTTAATTAGAAATTGCCTGTCAATAGAATTAGGCTATTTAGATTGCATTTAATTATTGCATTTCTTTAGGATTTATTTTACTCATGTCATACAGTTTAAATCATTTTGCCATGTCATGTAATTTAGGTCATGTTGCCATGTCATAATAGATTATTAGCATGCATCGCATATAGATTAAGTTTCCATTAAACAAAGTGAAAACGAAAATTGCGTGTTAATTAGAAATCATATCTAGGGCTGATGATGTGAATTCTGATCTAACAATGCAGATGCTTTCGTTGCTATGAGGTAAGTCCTGCAATTTATTTACTGCTTTACTTGGATGTTAAATTGGTGGTTCGCACACCCGCATGATCACCTTACATGTTAGGGAGATATGTTAAAATCAATTCAAGCTGCCTGCCAAACATTTTTTTCAAAAATAAAAGAAAAGGTACCGAAAGGGCGTTAGATAAATCTAGCGTAACCAAGTCCCCGTATCTAGAATCTCTGGTTCGCAGGAGTAAAGTAAATCTCCCATTACTTTACTTGGGTTTCTAATCGACCCACCAAAAATAGATTAGTGGCGACTCCTAAATAAAAATCATTTGCATGTTAAGAACTCGAACCTAAAGTCGCGAATTGGTATGGGCTTGGGAGGGCCCGAGTTAAGTCTAGGCTTAACAATCCATTAGCCAAATCTTAGGTGGTTCACACCCGAAAAATTGGTCACGATAGCTGATGAGCTCGGCGAAGTCGGCGGTGGACTCGGCAACGGTTAGGGAGAGGGAGTCGCCGACGGAGTAGAAGATGTAGGGCTTCTGGGCGGCGCCAGGGGAAGGACGAGGCTACCGGCGAAGGGGAAGAAGCGGCAGAGATAGAGGGAGAGAGAGCGGACCAGGAGCGGGAGGGTGGTCTGAGCGAAGGAGGGAGGGGATTGAGGAGAGTCGTAGAAGAAGAGGCGTTGCATCGGGCAGCAGAGAAGCCACGGGATGTCGAAGAAGGTGAGAGGGAGAGCCGTTGCCGGGACCGAGTCTGGCGGCGGCGAGATGTCGTAACGGTGGAGGATCTTGATCTTCATCATCTCGTCCGATGGCGAAGATAGACAGGCCGGTGATTGGGTTTTTTTTTTTTTTTTTTTTTTTTTTCCGGGGTTTTTTTTTTTTGTCAATCCTACTCTATACCTAGTCTACATTCACTCTCAGACTTTTGCCCTACTTCTTGCAGGGCGTGGGCGTCGAAACTCACTCCTGAAACTTGCGCGTCCCCACCCCATCCCTCCTTGAGAAAGTGGGGATTTGAACCCCTCACCTCCCCCTTCCATGTTGGAAGGGTGGCCACTGGGGGGAATCCCAGTGGTTTATTTCCAGGGTTGAAGGTGATGCAAACCCACTCCGGTGTGTTGTCCTTTTCTGGTCTTAAAGCTTATCCTAGATATTTCCAGAGATCACAGGAAAGGGTGAGAGACAAATTGGTCCCTGGAAAAAAGCACGGCCCGCTATACTGCGAAAGCCCAAAGGTGAATCAAAACAAAAGCCTCTCTCTCCACCGCACACGCACATCAACCCCAACCCCCAACCAAAAAAAAAAAAAAACACACACACACACAAAATCAACCCCTCCTCCCCCAGGGGCCCAAAAAAAAAAAATTCTCGCTTTCCCATGAGTTTTTCTCCTCTGTGACCTTGCTATGCTGTGGTCTCTCAGCACGCTGGGAAAAGCGATGGCTTAGTTTGGAGTTACGTGTATGTATGCACGCCAAAAGCTAATGGGATACAATAGTGAGGCAAGACGTAGGATAAGATAAGGCCCAATGTAGATAAAGAAAAGTTGCAACAATGGTGTCACAAGTCTGCATTCACAGCCTCAATCTGGATGGATAGTTCTATAGTCTAAGAAATGGATTTTTTCATGCTAAACCGCCATAATTCACATTTTTCTATACAAAATGTCATAACTTATAAAATCTTAAAGCTTCTTGTGTAGTTTAGATTCACGGCTTGTAAAATTTATCCTAAGCGGTGAAAAAGGTGGAAAGGCAAAATGGCTCAAAATTATGGACCCTAATTCCAATCATTGTTCAAGTCAAGAAGTGACCCTCTTCATGTGAACCCATCTTTAGACCACCATTTCCAGCCCGACAATCTGCAATTGAGCCAAAGTGGGAAAGCTTGTTGCAACCATCTTGTTAGAGATACTAGGAGATTTTCTAGATTTTTCTTGATTAAAAGACTCATGTGCTATTCACTAAAATTTATAGGAAGATATATAGAAATTACATGATTTTCTCTGCCGTATTATTTTTATATTGATATAAGAGTTAGATTATGCCCTTGTTATATCACATGTGTCTCC
Organism: Eucalyptus erythrocorys; assembly: GCA_014182555.1. Classification (NCBI taxonomy): domain Eukaryota; kingdom Viridiplantae; phylum Streptophyta; class Magnoliopsida; order Myrtales; family Myrtaceae; genus Eucalyptus; species Eucalyptus erythrocorys. The sequence goes on from CM024607.1 coordinate 11,322,954, forward strand.
CCTATTTATTAAATTTCATGTGTAATTGCTAATTTGGCTTGCACGTGAGAAGGGGGGGTTAAAATATCTCACATTAATTTGGGTTGCACATGAGAAGGGGGGTTAAAATATCTCACATTAGTTAACTACAAGCTTTATATGTTCTTTTGTGCATATAGTCTCCATCCACCTATTAGGTTGATCTTTTGGATTGAACATGATATCAAAGCTTTTAAATTAATATTACTCAATAACCCATTTTTTGATATCAAAAATCATGAAATGACTATTTTTAAAATTTTGAAATTGTGAAATTGTCCCTAACCTTTCAAAAATTGACGAAGATACTCCTTTTTATGTCTATTTTTACCTTTTTTTTTTTTTTTTTTTTTTCATTTCTTTCCCATCTAAGGTGAAACAAAACTATTTGAGTTTTCTTTCAAACGCTTTTTGGACATGTATTAAAGATTTCAATTTAGGCAAGGATTCACGATAACTCTATATGTCAATTTTGGAACTTGCACTTAAGATCAAATTTAAACTAAAGTAACAAAAATCAACCAACCAAGTCAAGAATACTAAGTAGATCAAGCTAACTTAGTCCCTAGAATTTTTACTTACCTTGAGCAAAACTTGGATAACTCAGCTTTAGTCACCTTCAAATCAAGATAAACAAGAACAAAGATAAACAACTCTTAATCTTTTTAAACAACAAATCTAGTTTGACAAGATGAAGAGAAACCCAATAATTTACCTTGTAAACACTTAAAATGATTAAATTAGACACTTTAGAAATATAAACGTGAGGCCTTGAGTCTTTTTTTCAAATGAGTATGAGATGAGAGGGAAAGGAAAGAGACATGGAGCTCTTTTTTTCTTTTTCTTTTTTCCTTTGTAAGAATGAGTTGAAATTTTCTTAAATAATTGAAGTGGCTCGTATGAGCAAAGAAGGGAGAGGTACTAGAGTTTACAAGAGTTAAAAAGGGACAAAAATTCATTAAGCAAGGTTAAAAAAACAATGATGACTTGAAGTACCTAGTGTTGAAGAAAAATTCCTTGGAGTTTTGAAGTTGACAAAATAGCCTCAACAGTGTGGTCTAAGGACTACAGGACTCAGTTGGCTACGTCTGAAGTTGTCAAGGTCTAAAGGTTTTCAAAGACAATCAGACCCAGAATTTCGGTCTGAAGTTTTTCCGTCTGAAGTCAGTCAAGACTCAGTTTCCGTCTGAAGACCTTCAAGATTCAGTTTTAGTCTGTCGACCCTCGAGACCCAAATCTAAGTCTGAAGATAGTTTGCGATTTATTTACAGGCTGGCTACAGGTTATTCTTATGGCTACAGATATTGGATTTCGTATTTCCTAATCCTAACCATGGGATATCTATGGCTGTGATCAAGAGCTTGGAAGATTTGATTCTTCGGATTCTATCCGTTGAAGATCAAGTTTATTTTTGGAAGAATCTAATTTTGGGAACTCAAGATCCTGATTGTATGGGCGAACGGGATTGACGAGCTCTTGTCTACTTACGTTTTCGGGACAAGGAGATCACTTAAATTGATTCAGTCCAATGGGTTGATTGGATGAATTTTTGGAATGTGCCAACGGGTATGATGGCGCGGAGGTTATTTAAGTTGGATCGACGTTACTTGGAAACAAGGAGAGACCGGTAGAGAAATCTTGATGTTAGAATCTCCAAAATCATTTGTTCTCTAAAATCCTTCATGTTTATATTGTGTAACAAAGAGAGTGAGATATAGAGCAAAGACAGCGAAGGCTGTAGGAGAGACTCAAATTGAAGAAGTCTAATCCGTCTACGTAAAGGCACTCTTTTGCTACATAGTGATTACAGCCGTTTGGCTGCTAGCGTGGAGAGTGGACGTAGGCTTGGTCTAAGCCGAACCACTATAATCCTTGTGTCAATTCTCTCCTACCCTACTCTATTTACTTTGTGAATACGTAATCTGTTTATTATTGATATATTTTTGATATCAACGTATTGCATCGCAAAAGATTCCAAAAGTATTCCGCAACAACCTATTCACCCCCTCTAAGTTGATTCACTAGCCCATTTCACCTAGGAATGAAAGCACATGACCAAGGATAACGTTATAACATTGGGATTTAAAACACCTGGTGGAGAATGAGAGAGAGAGAAGACGAGATAGCCCAATTAAATGCATAAAATAAGAATCGTTATTTTGGTTGCAATTATTGAAGCAAAATGGTGAGGTCATGCATGATGTAAATCTATAGATTAAATTATGGTTGAAAATGAGAGAGATGTGGACAATGAATGAGTACTCTTGACTTGCAAGCTTGAAGAGCATCAACAGACTAAAGTCAAAAGAAGTGATGTAATTTATAGATAAGAAACTAGGTAATAAACTAAGGAATGTGGAAATTAAATTAGTGAAAAGTGGCTAATAAATTGTCATTATTAGGGATAGAGAAAATCATGTGACAATTATTGATGTCCATATGAAAAGATATGAATGTTATTCCTATATAACACCATATACATAATAAACATGATGAAATTTCGGATGTATAGACATCCTAAGTCATATTGCACTTTAAGTTGACAAAAGATGTGCAACTCTCGAACAAAAATTTGTTTCATGGATAATAGTATAAATGGTTCATGAACTCTAATCCAATGTACAATGTCGTCCTCAAATTATTAATTTGTGCAATGTGATCTTGAGCTTTGATTCAATCTGCAATGTCATTCCTAAATTTTTAATTTGTTTAATGTAATTCTTGAGCTATTGGTAAATGTTAAATATAGTCCCTAGATTATTGAATAGTTTAGAGACCATATTGAACAATAAACTAAAGTTAAGGGATTACATTGAACAAATTAAGGATAACATTGAACCAAAATTTAGAGATCACATTGAACATGCTTAAAGTTGAGAGACAATATAGCAAATTAGAGGAAAATTCAATAATCATTTGTATTATTTTCCCTTATATCATCTTGGACTAAATTAAAATTGATGTGGCATCATATGGACCAATGTCTTTAAAGCGGCATAAATGACTTCAGTCCCTTTTCAAACAAAGAAATGAAATGGTCCATGTAAAACCCCGTTAATGCCAACCCGACCTCCACGCCACCATCCCCGTCCCTGCTCTCTGCAAGAGAGATCGCCCTCGATACATCGATATGCACCATGTGGCTCTTCCTCAACCTTCCCCACCCAAAGTTCGTGTCGTACACTTTCTGTCTCGTTGACCCGGCCACCGTGACTACGTCCCAATCGTTAGCTAATTTAAAGTCCTTTAGCCATCTCTCTGCCCCTCTCAATGCTCCACCTGTCCCTACTTCCTTGGCTCTCCTCCCTAAAGCCCTCGCGGCAAGTGGAAGTCCACTTTTGCCCAAGAGTGAACTTCTCTTCTCCGAGATAATGCATATGTCTAGACAGTTCCCGAAGTATGTCAAGGGTATCGAGTATCCGAGTCGGTCCCTACAGTCCGCGACAAAGAAGAAATAACAAAATTCATTGTTGCCACTCTTTGATGACGATTGGTCATGACACGGGTGTCCTTTGTCTCCTGATTTGACGATGCATACCCATATGAATGCACACGTCAACACAAACATGGACAAGTGGATTGGATCCGACTCTGAGTCGAGGCCGTCGTTCTTGAGTTGGCTCAAGATATGCGCTTTTAGCATGTCAATGTGAGCTTTTCGAAGGACAAATGTTGCTCTCACCTTGTCCGCAACATTGGGAGCAACGTTGGGAGGAGTTGGGCTCGGGCTTGAGCTCGGGTTTGGGCACACCAAACTCCACCAGTCTTTCCAAAGTATAGGCTCGAGCCCATTCGGGTCTTTGATCACTCCTCGGTCGTGAAAAGGACTCGGGTCATCCGAGTCGATGCAAGTGGGGTCCTCTCCGGACTTGTGAATGGACGCCCACGATTTCATGAAGTGAGTGAAGGACCTCCCATCTGCTACCACATGGAGGAATTGGACCCCGATACAAATGCCCTTGTTTGGAAATAGAGTCACCTAAATTGTTATCCAACAAAATCGACAATAAGTTTCGAGCTCAAATTTTATTTATACAGCTGGTATTTTAAGTTGGATGTATGTTTATCACTCTCGCGTATTGATTACACATGATCGCAGAAGATAATATATTGAAAATCACGATTTCTTTGTATGAATGTTAAACAAGTGCCCTGAAGATATTTGTTAATGAAATCGTTATCATAATCCCGCTGGTTCTCCTAAACACATCACTCGTTCTCAACTTCTTATTTCGCAAAGATCATCTCTAAGTATCATTTTAACCGAAAAGCTCAAACCGCCTTTTAATGTTAATTTGCACACATCAACATGATGCTTAATCTATACTTTTTGTGATATGTATTAATCTAAACGACGAGATCCTACTGTAAACCTTGGAAAAATCGTGCAAAAAGTCCTAAACCTATTGCACATTTGCCAATTTAGTCCTAAACCTTTTTTTCTTGCTAATTGAGTCATAAATCTTTTACAATTGTGCCAATTTAGTCGATTTGGTTGGCCGGCGACGTGGACGCCGGCCGGTAAATAAGTTTTGAATAATTTTTTTGAATGTTTTTATTTTTTTTTCGAATTTTTTTTTCCATGTTCTTCTTCCTCTGGCCGGCGCTGGCATCGGCCGGCCAGAGGCGAGGGCTGGCGAGGTCAGTTTCGCTGGCCACTGGTGAGGCTCGCCCTCGCTAGCCACTGGTGAAGGCGAGCCTCCCCCGGCCATGGCGAGGTCGAGCCTTGCCAAATTTGGCGACGGCGGCCTCGCCGTCGCTGGGCAAGGCTCGCCTTTGCTAGTGGTCGGCGAGGGCGAGCCTCGCCCCGCAACGGCGTGGCCGCCATCGCCGGATCCGGCGAGGCTCGACCTTGTCATGGCCGGGCAAGGCCGAGCCTCGCCGGGCTGGGCGACGGCGGCCTCACCGTCATTGGGCGAGCCTCACCCCCGCCGACCACTGGCGAAGGCGAGCCACGCTTGATCTAGCGAGGCTCGACCTCGCCATGGCCGAGCGAGGCCGAGCCTCACCTCAGCTCGGCGACGGTGGCCTCGCCGTCATTGGGCGAGGCTCGCCTTCACCAATGGCCCGCGGGGGCAAGCCTCGCTAGCCTCGTCGGCCCTCGCCTCTGGTCGGCCAGCGCTAGCGTTGGCCAAAGGAAGAAGAAGGTGGAAAAGAAATTAAAGAAAAAAATTAAAAAAATTGGAATAAATATTAAAAAATTGTTCACCAGCCAACTGTCTCCGGCCGGCGTCCACGTCAGCTCTGACTGGCCAAATGGACTGAATTGGCACAATTGTAAAAGGTTTAAGACTCAATTGGTTAGAAAAAAAGGTTTAGGACTGAATCGGCAAAAGTGTAATGGGTCTAGGACTTTTTGGACAATTTTCCCGTAAACCTTAGACTCTCTTCATTTTCTTTTTATCATTGTACACGTTACATAAACTCAAATCCAACATCTGCCTTTTATTTATGCCTGTATGATGTAACATTCTCGTTGGTATCCTATCTTTGTTTTCTGACTCATTGAGTTGCGTCAACTTTGTGTTGCCAAGTGACCTCAAGTTATAGCATAGCATTATTATACTAAATTCGTAAATGTTTCAAACAGATCTTCCGAAAAGAAACTTTGATTAGCTCAAATGATATTGATACTAAAACCAAAAAAATGAGACTTAAAAACAACTGAAAAGGAACACAGGAGAGCCAGACCATCATCAACTGACCTGAATCGCCATAAGGGGCCCCACCCGTGCCCCGTCGGATGCACATGGCGGCACAAGCTGAGGCACCAGAGGGTGTATCAGCATGGCGTCGCGTGGCTCGTCGCTGATGAGCTCTATGAAGTTGGCAGTGGACTCGGCGACAATCAAGGAGAGGGAGTCGCCAACGGAGTAGAGGATGTGGGGTTTCTGGGGCGGCGCCAGAGGGAGGACGAGGCTGCCGGCGAAGGGGAAGAAGTGGCGGAGACAGAGGGAGAGAGAGCGGACTAGGAGCGGGAGTGTGGTCTGAGCGAAAGAGGAAGGGGATTCAGGGAAGTCGTAGAAGAAGAGGCGTTGCATGGGGCAGCAGAGAAGCCATGGGATGTCGAGGAAGGCGAGAGGGAGAGTGGTTGCCGGGACTGAGTCCGGCGGTGGCAAGATGTCATAACGGTGGAGGATCTTGACCTTCAACATCTCGTCCAACGGGGAAGGGGAATTTTTCATGATAAGGGAAGGAAGCTATATGGACACGCCGATGATAGGTTTTTTGTCCTGGTTGAAAGGCGATGTAAACCCACTCCCGCATGTTGTTTTGTTGCATTATATATATAGACGTCTGAAATGGGGCGTGCTTTCAATGAATCAGTGTCCGACATCACAGTCTGACTTTCTGGTTTTCGAGCTTATCCAAGATAGGGAAAATGTCACAATTTGTCCATAACCTTTTATCTAATGTTCAATTTCATCATTGAGCTTTTGATTTGCTCAATTTGGTCTTTGAACTTTCATCTAATGTTCAATTTCATCTATGAACTTTCGATTTGCTCAATTTGGTTCCTGAACTTTCATCTAATGTTCCATCTAGTCTTTAACTATTTGAAAATTGACCAATTTCTTTTTTTTTTAAATACTAAACTGTTTTTTTATAAATAAAAAATATCAAACTAGGTTTTTTCTACCACATTTATGCAAAGTAATAAAGGTCAATATTTCTTTCCTTTCTTCATATTAAAAACAAATGGAAAAAGAGACAGTAATAATAAACAAAGTTGAATCTTGCATTTTGATTTCTTTTTTGTATATGCAAATTACTTGAATAATGTACAAAAGCCCATCAATCGATTTTTCCCACTTCACCGAAAAGGGAAAAATATATTGATAAAAGGGAAAAATCGATTGATGGGCTTTTGTACACAAGTAATTTGCATATACAAAAAAAGAAATCAAAATGCAAAATCAATTTTGTTTATTATTACTGTCCCTTTTTCCATTTGTTTTTAATATGGAGAAAGGAAAGAAATATTGACCTTTATTACTTTGCATAAATGTGATATTTTTTCGACAAAAAAAAAATCCAATTTGGTATTTTTTATTTATAAAAAAATAGTTTGGCATTAAAAAAAGGGTAATTGATCAATTTTCAAATAGTTAGGGACTATATGGAACATTAGATGAAAGTTCAGGGATCAAATTGAACAAATCAAAAGTTCAAGGAATAAATTGAACATTAGATGAAAGAATTTATGACATTTTCCCTCCAAGATACCCAAAGATCATAGGAAGGGGTGAGAGACGACTTGGTCAAAAAAGCACAACACGCCCAAGGCTAAAAGGTCAATGATTTCTAGATACAAAAATTATTAAATGTAGTCAAATCAGGCTCCGCAGCAAAAGCTTCTTACGCACCAACCCACGTCTCGCTTTCGCACATGTATATACAAAACAAAAGCTAATGGGACACCATAGAAGCACAGCACGCCAAAAGCTAAAAGGTCAATGATACCGAGTATTACATCCGCAACATTTAAGTTTTTCATCTTGAAGTTCTTCTTAAGAATATTCTTTTTGGTTTTGATAATCTCAGCGATCTTTCCAAGAAAAAACAAATAATCAACATATAGACAAATAAGAATACATTCAACGGTTGTATATTTAGTGCATACACATTTGTCATTTCACATTTTCAGATCTATGAACTAAAAATTTATATGCGCTGCTATTTTGAGTATAACTAATGAATATGTAATCCACCTTTTTAGGTTTCAGCTGAGTTTATTTAAGAGGAGGAATTGCTACCTTGGCTAGGCAACCTTATATTTTCAAAAAATTATAGGATGACAACCTTCTATTTCATGACTTACATGGAGTCTTATCCATTTTCTTGTGGGGCACTTTATTTTAAATATAATTTACAGTTAGAACTGTCTTTTCCCCACAAGTTTTAGGTAAACCCAAATTTAAGAGCATGGCATTAGCCATCTCCTTTAGAGTTTTGTTCTTCTATTCAGCAACTCCATTTTATTATAGAGTATAAGGTACAATTGTTTAAAGAATTATCCACAAACTAGCAGGCGACTCTTTTAAATTGGAGGAATCGTATTCTCCTTCTTTATCAGACCTGAGCATTTTGATTCGTCTATTAAGTTGGTTCTCAATCTCATTTTTATACTCGATAAACACGCTCATAGTCTCACCTTTCCTAGTTAACAGATAAACATGGCAAAATTGAGTATGACCATTTATAAAATTGATGAAATACTTCTTTTCACCTCTACTTTATATAAATTTTGAATTATATAGATCACTATGGATTAGTTGTAGAGATCCACTTGTTCTTTTAGTCAATTTGAAAGGTTTCTTGGCAAATGTAGTATCAACACAAGTCTCATATTTGTAATAGACATCCAATTCAAACCTTGGAATTAGCCCATAGTTTACTATCTTCTTTATTGTATCATTGTTTACATGGGAGACACAATAGTGTAAAGTGAAGACTCCTTTTCATTAATACTTTTTTGGTATAAGAATCTTGAGTTTACATCAGTAATAGCCACATTGACTTTAAATAGATCATTGTACAAGTACAATTTCCTCACATACATCCACCTTTGGGAAAGTACAAACTTGTTTAGTTCAAAAACAATTTCGAAACCCTTTTTAACAAGTATGAAGTTAGAAGGGAGATTATTCAGGATCTCCAGAACATGTAATAGATTTAGTAGGATGATCTCATTGCCAGATGTGAACTTTAGGATCACTTTTTCTCTCCCAACAATCTTTGCTGATGTAAATTAAGCCATATAAAACTTCCCTTCTTTCTCAACCTTCTCATAAGACGAGAACATGTGTATGTCCACACAAATATGATTTATGGCACCTATGTCCAATCACCAATTGGTATTATTTGACACTAAGGATATCTAAGACATCACCACATTAGTTAGTCTCTCATCATCTTCCTGTTGCCACTACTTAAAGCGCACACTAGTAAATTTCTCTAGTTTCTCATTCAATGTTATGATATAGTATCATCAAGGATGGCAAAGCCTATTGATGTATTTCGAGAAATTAGAATATATGTCTATGTATACAATTCGAATGTCAAATAGATCTATAAAAGCATTAAATCAAATAAATTAGACTAAGATAATTTAATACTTTTTTATTCTTCTTTTTCTTTATCAAAAAAATAAAAATCATTTGTATACCCGTACCACTATAGATGGTCTCAGCCTGAAGGCACAATACAAGCCTTCAAGGTATGAACCTCTCCACTAATAATGGTCGAAACGACCATAGGAACATCTCCAAAAACATTTCGGACATCAATGAGTACTTCAATGTTATTAGCCATTTTCATTTTTTGATAAACTTAACAAATAATCAAGATTAATCGCATTAAGATTGTAGGAAATATAAATGTATTGGAGGAAGATATGTAACGCTATTTGCAGTGGTTAGAAATATAATAAATTTGAGAGAGCAATAATGACTTTAATAATGACTAATGCTGAATAAATCTTCTCATCAAGTGAAGAGTACACAAATATTACAAAATATACAGACTAAGAAAATTGCTATAAAATTACAACAAAATTAAACAGGAGCTAAGGTATGACTAAACGAATCTCTTTAAAATTATTAGTTCCTACCAACAGTGTTAAGCAACTTCACAAATTACACCTCTCAAGATACAACACCTCAAACCTATTTGTATTAGCATAATGCAAACATGATTATGTGGAATACTTCTCAAATTTGGCACGTTAGAGAGGAAAATGAGGTGAAGGGATGCAAGATTTTTCTTCTTCGAATCTTGTACGAATCAAGAATAGATCAAATCCTTTACCCCCCCAAAACAAAAAAAAAGAATAGATCAAATCAATTTATAGAGTTTGAAAGTTCATGTACTCAAGTGATAGATTAATTAAATCGATTCATGAATTCAAGAGATATAAAAATTAGATCGATTGATGAATTCACAAGATTCATGAATTCAAGGGATGCATGAATTAAATGTATCTTGTTTTGTTCACTTTCGTTGAGCAGTAACCCACAATTACAACATAAACTAAGTATGAGCTTGTGACATTATCGCCAATATTGAAAGAACTATGATTTTTTTTTTTGGGTGGGTGTTTAATTTTGTAAGTTATTCGTAGGAGTCGATACTTATATTTCTTTTGGCTTCTTTTTGAAAATTTTAGACTCGATACGCATCATGAATTTGTTGAACTGAGGTCGATATCCTCACTCATTATCTGCTCTTAGTCAGCAAATTATGGGCAACAGTCGAACCAGATGTGCAACATTCGGACCATTATTTACCTTCTTTGACCCAATGATAATTTGTCACGATTCCTGCCGATTTTGCTCTCAAAGTCGGAAGTCCTTACATTTGTTGATAAACTGTACAAAGACCAATGTTGTTACACCCGAATTTTAAGAATTTATGTGGAAATTGACGTGGGATTATATGGACGACATATATACTAAAGAGACATAAATGATCTTGATCCCTTTTCAAACAAAGAAACAAATTTCTCCATGCAAACCTTAGTCAATGCCAACCCGACCTCCACACCACCATCCCCATTCCTACTCTCGGCGAGAGCAATCGCCCTAGATGTGTCTACGTGCACCACATGGCTCTTCGTCGGCCTCCCCCACCCGAAGTCAGTGTCATACACCTTTAGTCTCGGCGACCCAGCCACAATCACCAAATCCCCATTTTTAACTGCATTAAAGTCTCTTATCCATTGCTTTGCCCCTCTCAATCCTTCATCGGTCTTCACTTCCTTGACTCTTCCCCCTAGAGCCCTCGCGACAAGGGAAATTCCGCTTTTGCCCAAGAGTGTACTCCTCTTCTCCGAGAGGAAATATATGCCCAAACAGTTCCCAAAGTATGTTGAGGGTATCGAGTATTCGAGTTGGTCCCTACAATCTGCCACGAAGCACAAATGACAAAGCTCGTTGTTGTTGCTCTCTGATGACTTTTGGTTGCGGTGCTGGTGTTCTTGGTCTTTTGATTTGATCATGCATACCCATACGAATGCACACGTCACCACGAATGTCGACAAGTGGATTGGCTCCGACTCCAAGTCGCCGTCGCCGGCATTCTTGAGTTCGCTCAAGACTTGTGCTTTTAGCCCGTCGATGTGAGCTTTTCCTAGGACAAATGTTGCTCTCACCTTGTCTGCAACAGCGAGAAGAGCTTCACTTGGGCTCGGACTTGGTCTTAGGCTAGAGCCCACACAGCTCCACCAGTCTTTCAACAACATGGGCTCGAGCCCATTTAGATCTTTGATCGCTTCTCGGTCATGGAAAGGGCTCGAGTCGTTCGGGTCAACGCAATTGGGGTCTCCTCCGGACCTATGAATGGACGCCCACGATTTCATGAAGTGATTGAAGGACTTGCCATCTGCTGCCACGTGGAGGAATTGGACCCCAATGCAAATGCCCTTGTTTGGGAACAGGGTCACCTAAAACAACAAATATGACCCTACATTTTAATGTCAATTTGCGCACATCAAACATGATTCACAATCTATTTTTTCTCGTGCTATCAATTAAACCTAAACGATGAGATCGTACTCTAGACTTTGGAATCCCTTCTTATAATCACTCCTCTTTCTTTTTTTATATTTTCACATGTCCTATAATCTCAAATAACGCAGAATCCAACATCTCCTTATATAGTGTGATAAAATTTACTCATGCGTGTTGTATCTTCGTTTTCTAACTCCCAATTTCGTTACGTTTGTGTTGCCATAGAAAAAAAAAACATATGACGTTGCCAAATGAACTCAACTTATAGGATAGCAAATACCAAATAATGAGAATTAAAAACAAAGCAAATATAAAGACGATCGCGTGAGAGCCAAATCATCGTCGACTGACCTGAATAGCCATGATGGGCCTCACAGGTGCGCCGTCGGACTCACGTGGCGGTGGGAGCTGAGGCACCAGAGGATGTATCAGCGTGGCGCTGCGCGCCTCGTCGCTGATGAGCTCGGCGAAGTCGGCGGTGGACTCGGCAACAGTCAGGGAGAGGGAGTCGCCGATGGAGTAGAGGATGTAGGGCTTCTGGGGCGGCGCCAGGGGAAGGACGAGGCTGCCGGCGAAGGGGAAGAAGCGGCGGAGACAGAGGGAGAGAGAGCGGACCAGGAGCGGGAGGGTGGTCTGAGCGAAGGAGGGAGGGGATTGAGGGAAGTCGTAGAAGAAGAGGCGTTGCATTGGGCAGCAGAGAAGCCACGGGATGTCGAAGAAGGTGAGAGGGAGAGCCGTCGCCGGGACCGAGTCCGGCGGCGGCGAGATGTTGTAACGGTGGAGGATCTTGATATTCATCATCTCTTCCGACGGCCAAGGGGAATTATTCCCAAGAGGAGGAAGCTATATAGACAGGCCGGTGATTGGGTTTATGTCCAGGGTTGAAGGCGATGCAAACCCACTCCGGTGTGTTGTCCTTTTCTGGTTTTGAAGCTTATCCTAGATATTTCCAAAGATCACAGGAAAGGGTGAGAGACAAATTAGAAAAAAAGCACGGCACGCCATCCTGCGAAAGCTAAAAGGTGAACCAGAAGTCAAAACAAAAGCCTCTCTCACCACACACGTACATCAACCCCAATCCCCAACAAAAAAATTAACCAAAAAAAAAAAAAAAAAAAAACAAAACAAAACAAAATCAACCCCTCCTCCCCCCGGGGGCCCAAAAAAAAAAAAATCTCGCTTTCCCATGAGTTTTTCCCCTCTGTGACCTTGCTATGCTGTGGTCTCTCAGCACGCTGGGAAAAGCGATGGCTTAGTTTGGAGTTACGTGTATGTATGCACACCAAAAGCTAATGGGATACAATAGTGAGGCAAGACGTAGGATAAGATAAGGCCCAAAGTAGATAAAGAAAAGTTGCAACAATGGTGTCACAAGTCTCCGTTCACAGGCTCGATCTGGATGGACAGTTCTATAGTCTAAGAAACGGATTTTTTCATGCTAAACCGCCATAATTCACATTTTTCTATACAAAATGTCATAACTTATAAAATCTTAAAGCTTCTTGTGTAGTTTAGATTCACGGCTTGTAAAATTTATCCTAAGCGGTGAAAAAGGTGGAAAGGCAAAATGGCTCAAAATTATGGACCCTAATTCCAATCATTGTTCAAGTCAAGAACTGACCCTCTTCATGTGAACCCATCTTTAGACCACCATTTCCAGCATGACAATCTGCAATTGAGCCAAAGTGGGAAAGCTTGTTGCAACCATCTTGTTAGAGATACTAGGAGATTTTCTAGATTTTTCTTGATTAAAAGACTCATGTGCTATTCACTAAAATTTATAGGAAGATATATAGAAATTACATGATTTTCTCTGCCGTATTATTTTTATATTGATATAAGAGTTAGATTATGCCCTTGTTATATCACATGTGTCTCCCCTATCTATTAAATTTCATGTGTGATTGCTAATTTGGCTTGGACGTGAGAAGGGGGGTTAAAATATCTCATATTAATTTGGCTTGCACAAGAGAAGGGAGGGTTAAAATATCTCACATTAGTTAACTACAAGCTTTATATGTTCTTTTGTGCATATAGTCTCCATCCACCTATCAGGTTGATCTTTTGGATTGAACATGATATCAAAGCTTTTAAATTAATATTACTTAATAACCCATTTTTTGATATCAAAAATCATGAAATGACCCTATTCACAGCCCCAAACTTCTGCAAATTTTGAAATTGTCCCTAACCTTTCAAAAATTGACGAAGATACTCCTTTTTATGTCTATTTTTACCTTTTTTTTTCATTCTTTCCCATCTAAGGTGCAACAAAACTATTTGAGTTTTCTTTCAAACGCTTTCTGGACATGTATTAAAGATTTCAATTTAGGCAAGGATTCACAATAACTCTATATGTCAATTTTGGAACTTGCACTTAAGATCAAATTTAAACTAAAGTAACAAAAATCAACCAACCAAGTCAAGAATACTAAGTAGATCAAGCTAACTTAGTCCCTAGAATTTTTACTTACCTTGAACAAAACTTGGATAACTCAGCTTTAATCACCTTCAAATCAAGATAAACAAGAACAAAGATAAACAACTCTTAATCTTTTTAAACAACAAATCTAGTTTGATAAGATGAAGAGAAACCCAATAATTTACCTTGTAAACCCTTAAAATGATTAAATTAGAAACTTTAGAAATGTAAACGTGAGGCCTTCAGTCTTTTTCCAAATGAGTATGAGATGAGAGGGAAAGGAAAGAGACATGGAGCTCTTTTTTTCTTTTTCTTTTTTCCTTTGTAAGAATGAGTTGAAATTTTCTTAAATAATTGAAGTGACTCTTATGAGCAAAGAAGGGAGAGGTACTAGAGTTTACAAGAGTTAAAAAGGGACAAAAATTCATTAACCAAGGTTAAAAAAACAATGATGACTTGAAGTACCTAGGAATGAAAGCACATGACCAAGGAGAACGTTATGACATTGGGATTTAAAACACCTAGTGGAGAATGAGAGAGAGAAGACGAGATAGCCCAATTAAATGCATAAAATAAGAATCGTCATTTTGTATGCAATTATTGAAGCAAAATGGTGAGGTCATGCATGATGTAAATCTATAGATTAAATTATGGTTGAAAATGAGAGAGATGTGGACAATGAAAGAGTAGCACTTTAAGTCGACAAAAGATGTGCAACTCTCGAACAAATATTTGTTTCATGGATAATAGTATAAATGGTTCATGAACTCTGATCCAATGTACAATGCCGTCCTCAAACTATCAATTTTTGTAATGTGATCTTGAACTTTGATTCAATCTGCAATGTCATTCCTAAATTTTTAATTTGTTTAATGTAATTCTTGAGCTATTGGTAAATGTTAAATATAGTCCCTAAATTGTTGAATAGTTTAGAGACCATATTGAACAATAAGGGATTACATTGAACAAATTAAGGATAACATTGAACCAAAATTTGGAGATCACATTGAACACGCTTAAAGTTGAGAGACGATATAGCAAATTAGAGGAAAATTCAATAATCATTTGTATTATTTTCCCTTATATCATCTTCGACTAAATTAAAATTGATGTGGCATCATATGGACCAATGTCTTTAAAGCGGCATAAATGACTTCAGTCCCTTTTCAAACAAAGAAATGAAATGGTCCATGTAAAACCCCGTTAATGCCAACCCGACCTCCACGCCACCATCCCCGTCCCTGCTCTCTGCAAGAGAGATCGCCCTCGATACATCGATAAGCACCATGTGGCTCTTCCTCAACCTTCCCCACCCAAAGTTCGTGTCGTACACTTTCTGTCTCGTTGACCCGGCCACCGTGACTACGTCCCAATCGTTAGCTAATTTAAAGTCCTTTAGCCATCTCTCTGCCCCTCTCAATGCTCCACCTGTCCCTACTTCCTTGGCTCTCCTCCCTAAAGCCCTCGCGGCAAGTGGAAGTCCACTTTTGCCCAAGAGTGAACTTCTCTTCTCCGAGATAATGCATATGTCTAGACAGTTCCCGAAGTATGTCAAGGGTATCGAGTATCCGAGTCGGTACCTACAGTCCGCGACAAAGAAGAAATAACAAAATTCATTGTTGCCACTCTTTGATGACGATTGGTCATGACACGGGTGTCCTTTGTCTCCTGATTTGACGATGCATACCCATATGAATGCACACGTCACCACAAACGTGGACAAGTGGATTGGATCCGACTCTGAGTCGAGGCCGTCGTTCTTGAGTTGGCTCAAGATCTGCGCTTTTAGCATGTCAATATGAGCTTTTCGAAGGACAAATGTTGCTCTCACCTTGTCCGCAACATTGGGAGCAACGTTGGGAGGAGTTGGGCTCGGGCTTGAGCTCGGGTTTGGGCACACCAAACTCCACCAGTCTTTCCAAAGTATAGGCTCGAGCCCATTCGGGTCTTTGATCACTCCTCGGTCGTGAAAAGGACTCGGGTCATCCGAGTCGATGCAAGTGGGGTTCCCTCCGGATTTGTGAATGGACGCTTACAATTTCATGAAGTGAGTGAAGGACCTCCCATCTGCTACCACGTGGAAGAATTGGACCCCGATACAAATGCCTTTGTTTGGAAACAGAGTCACCTAAATTGTTATCCAACAAAATCGACAATAAGTTTCGAGCTCAAATTTTATTTATACAGCTGGTATTTTAAGTTGGATGTATGTTTATTACTCTCGCGTATTGATTACACATGATCACAGAAGATAATATATTGAAAATCACGATTTCTTTGTATGAATGTTAAACAAGTGCCCTGAAGATATTTGTTAATGAAATCGTTATCATAATCCCGCTGGTTCTCCTAAACACATCACTCGTTCTCAACTTCTTATTTCGCAGTTTCATTTCTAAGTATCATTTTAACTGAAAAGCTCAAACTGCCTTCTAATGTTAATTTGCACACATCAACATGATGCTTAATCTATACTTTTTGTGATATGTATTAATCTAAACGACGAGATCCTACTGTAAACCTTGGAAAAATTGTGCAAAAAGTCCTAAACCTATTGCACATTTGCCAATTCAGTCATAAACATTTTTTTCTTGCTAATTGAGTCCTAAACCTTTTACAATTGTGCCAATTCAGTCCATTTGGCCGGTCGGCGCTAACATGGATGCCGGTTGGAGACAGCTGGCCAATGAATAATTTTTAATATTTTTAATATTTTTTTCGAACTTTTTAATTTTTTCGAATTTTTTTCTTTTGTTTTTTTTTTTTCCACCTTCTTTTTCCTTTGGCCGGCGCCGGGGGGCTAGAGGCGAGGGCCGATGAGGTTAGCCTCGTTGGCCACTAGCGAGGCTCGCCTTCGCCGTCATTGGGCGAGGCTCGCCTTTGCCAGTGGCCATTGGGGGCAAGCCTCGCCAGTGGCCGGAGAGGCCGACCTCGCCGACCCTCGCCTCGGGTCGGCGGTGAGGTCGACCTTGCCGGCCACCGGCGAGGCTCGCCCCGCTAGCCAATGGGGAAGGTGAGCCTCGCCCGCCATGGCGAGGTCGAGCCTCGCCAAATCCGGCGACGGCGGCTGGCCGTCGGCGGGCGAGGCTCACCTTCGCCACCGCCGGGGGCGAGCCTCGCCCGGTGGCGGCCGAGCCGCCGTCGCCGGATCTGGCGAGACTCGACCTTGCCATGGCCGAGCAAGGCCGAGCCTCGCCTCGGTTGGGCAACAGCGAGGCCGCCATCACTGGGTGAGCCTCGCCCCCGCCGGTCACTGGCGAAGGTGAGCCTTGCTAGATCCTGAGGCTCGACCTCACCATGGCTGAGCGAGGCCAAGCCTCACCTCGGCTGGGTGACGGTAGCCTCGCCGTCATTGAGCGAGGCTTGCCTTCGCCAGTGGCCGGCGGGAGCAAGCCTTCAGCCTCGCCGGCCCTCGCCTCGGCCGGCCGGCACTAGCCCCGGCCAAAGGAAGAAGAAGGTGGAAAAAAAAATTAATAAAAAATTTTAAAACAGAAAAATATTAAAAAATTCGAAAAAAATATTAAAAAATATTAAAAAATTGTTCGTCGGCCCGCTGTCTCTGGCCGGCATCCAGTCAGCTCCGGCCGGCCAAATGGACTGAATTGTCACAATTGTAAAAGGTTTAGGACTCAATTGACTAGAAAAAAAGGTTTAGGACTGAATTGGCAAAAGTTCAATGGGTCTAGGACTTTGTAGACAATTTTCCCGTAAACCTTAGACTCTTTTCATTTTCTTTTTATCTTTGTACACGTTACATAAACTCAAATCCAACATCTGCCTTTTATTTATGCCTGTATGATATAACTTTCTCTCTAGTATTCTATCTTTGTTTTCTGACTCATTGAGTTGCGTCAACTTTGTGTTGCCAAGTTACCTCAAGTTATAGCATAGCATTATTATACTGAATTCGTAAATGTTTCAAACAGATCTTTCGAAAAGAAACTTTGATTAGCTCAAATGATATTGATACTAAAACCAAAAAAAGAGAATTAAAAACAATTGAAATGGAACACGGGAGAGCGAGACCATCATCAACTGACCTGAATCGCCATAAGGGGCCCCACCCGTGCACCGTCGGATGCACACGGCGGCGCGAGCTGAGGCACCAGAGGGTGTATCAGCATGGCGTCACGCGGCTCGTCGCTGATGAGCTCTGCGAAGTTGGCAATGGACTCGACGACAGTCAAGGAGAGGGAGTCGCCATCAGAGTAGAGGATGTGGGGTTTCTGGGGCGGCGCCAGAGGGAGGACGAGGCTGCCGGCGAAGGGGAAGAAGTGGCGGAGACAGAGGGAGAGAGAGCGGACCAGGAGCGGGAGTGTGGTCTGAGCGAAAGAGGGAGGGGATTCAGGGAAGTCGTAGAAGAAGAGGTGTTGCATTGGGGCAGCAGAGAAGCCATGGGATATCGAGGAAGGCGAGAGGGAGAGTGGTTGTCGGGACTGAGTCTGGCGGCAGCGAGATGTTATACCGATGGAGGATCTTGACCTTCAACATCTCGTCCGACGGGGGAGGGGAGTTTTTCATGATAAGGGAAGGAAGCTATATGGACACACCGATGATAGGTTTTTGTCCCGGTTGAAAGGCGATGTAAACCCACTCCTGCACGTTGTTTTGTTGCATTATATATATAGACTTCTGAAATGGGGCGTGCTTTCAATGAATCAGTGTCCGACATCACAGTCTGACTTTCTAGTTTTCGAGCTTATCTAAGATAGGGAAAATGTCACAAATAGTCCCTAACCTTTTATCTAATGTTCAATTTCATCATTGAGCTTTTGATTTGCTCAATTTGGTCTTTGAACTTTCATCTAATGTTCAAATTCATTTATGAACTTTCGATTTGCTCAATTTGGTCCCTAAATTTTCCTCTAATGTTCCATCTAGTCCTTAATTATTTGAAAATTGACCAATTTCTTTTTTTTAAACCAAACTGTTTTTTTATAAATAAAAAATATCAAACTAGGTTTTTTTTGCCCCATTTATGCAAAGTAATAAACGTCAATATTTTTTTTCTTTCTTCATATTAAAAACAAATGGAAAAATGGACGGTAATAATAAACAAAGGTGAATCTTGCATTTTGATTTCTTTTTTGTATATGCAAATTACTTGAATAATGTACAGAAGCCCATCAATCGATTTTTTTTATGGACTTCACCGAAAAGGGAAAAATCGATTGATGGGCTTTTGTACATTATTAGAGTAATTTGCATATACAAAAAAGAAACAAAATGCAAGATTCAACTTTGTTTAATATTAATGTCCCTTTGTCCATTTGTTTTTTTAATATGGAGAAAGGAAAGAAATATTGACCTTTTTTACTTTGCATAAATATGGTATTTTTTCGACAAAAAAAAAATCCAATTTGGTATTTTTTTTATTTATAAAAAATAGTTTGGTATTAAAAAAAAGGGAAATTGGTCAATTTTCAAATAGTTAAGGACTAGATGGAACATTAGATGAAAGTTCAGGGATCAAATTGAACAAATTGAAAGTACAAGGATGAAATTGAACATTAGATGAAAGAATTTATGACATTTTCCCTCCAAGATACCCAAAGATCATAGGAAGGGGTGAGAGACGACTTGGTCAAAAAAGCACAACACGCCCAAGGCTAAAAGGTCATTGATTTCTAGATACAAACATTATTAAATGTAATCGAATCAGGCTCCACAGCAAAAGCTTCTTATGCACCCACCCACGTCTCGCTTTCCCACATGTATATACAAAACAGAAGCTAATGGGACACCATAGAAGTACAAAATGTCCATTTAGAATAACCTGAAATTTTTAAAGCAAGCAAAAGTAAGAAGTAATCTTATTGTTTCTAACCTTGCTACTGGAGCATAGATTTCATCATAGTCGATTCCTTCTTCTTGTGTATAACCTTTTGCCACAAGTCTTACTTTGTTCCTCACCATCTTTCCTTGTCGATCCAGCTTGTTCCTGAAAACCCATTTGGTTCCAATAATTGACTTACCTTTTGGCTTAGGAACGAGTTCCCAAACTTTGTTGATTTTGAATTGATTCAATTCTTCTTGCATAGCTTCAATCTAGCTTTCATCTTTCAATGCATCTTCTACAGTCTTGGGTTCAATCTCAGAAACAAGTGCTAGAGCACTAGACTCTTCATGCCTTTTGGATCTTGTACGAACTCCTTCATCAATGTTGCCAATGATGAGATCTGCAGGGTGACTGGATTTACGCTTCCAATTTGTAATTGGTTTGTCACTTTGCTGAGTCTCTGATTCAGTTGGAGCCACTGATTTGGTTTGCAGTTGAACGTTTGAGATTTGTTTTTCTTCAAGGGAATTTGTAGACACTTGGCATTCATAATCTTCAGGTTGAGTCTGATTTTGAACTAAGTCTTTGAACTTCACATTCATGGATTCTTCTACAGCCTGAGTTCTTTTGTTGAAAACTCTAAAGGCTTTACTTGACATTGAGTAGCCAAGGAAAATTCCTTCACCTGATTTTTCTTCAAACTTACCAATTCGATCACTTGAATTCTTTAAGATAAAGCATTTGCAACCAAATACATGAAAATAAGAGACGATAGGTTTCTTACCTTTGAACAATTCATAAGGTGTTTTCTCTAAAATAGGTCTTAGAAAAATTCTGTTTATAATGTAGCATGCAGTTGAAGTTGCTTCAGCCCAAAAATGAGGAGAAATATTACTTTCAATCAAAAGAGTTCTTGCCATTTCTTGCAAAGAACGATTTTTCTTCTCTACAACTCCATTTTGTTGTGGAGTGTATGGGGATGAAAAATTATGCTGAATGCCAGAATCATCACAAAATTTAGCAAAATCTTGATTTTGAAATTCACCACCATAATCAGTTCAAATACTTGAAATTGTATAACCTTTCTCAATTTGAATTTTCTTAGCAAACTTAATAAAATAAGATAAAGCTTCAGATTTTTTTTGAAAGAAAGAACACCCAAGTAAAACGAGAATAATCATCTACTATTACCAAACAATATCTTTTACCTCTAATGTTTTGTGTTCTAGTTGGACCGAACAAATCCAAGTGTAATAGCTGCAAAACACGTTTAGTGGATACTTGATTTATCGATTTATAAGAATTTCTAACACGTTTTCTAAGTACGCAAGGTGTGCATAATTCATGCTTTTGATACTTCAAGTTAGGAAGTCCTCGGACAAACTTTTTGGATGAAACTTTTGCAATTTGCTTCAAGTTGACATGTCCAAGCTTTCTGTGCCAGAGAGTGGCTTCATCTTGAATCAATATCAAGCATTGAGAGTTGTCAGACTTTATATCCAGCAAATAGATATTTCCATGTCTTCGTCTAGTAAAAGATTGTGAGAGATCTTTGCTTGTTCCAAAACAAGTATCTTCTTGAAAGTTGATCTTGTATCCAGTGTCACACAGCTGACTGATACTCAAAAGATTATAATTTAAACCTTCAACTAGAGACACATTGTTGATTGTGAGGTTTCTTACCTTCACGGTTCCTCGACCAACAATTTTTCCTTTGTTATTGCCTCCAAAGGAAACATTTCCTCCTTTTACTTGAAAGAGTTTTGTGAAGCAAGTTGAATCTTCCGTCATGTGTCTTGAACAGCTACTATCCAAATACCACTTGATTTTCTTCTTGATAGTGACCTACATTTAAATGAAAAACTCAAGTTTTCTTTGGTACCCAAACTTTCTTGGGTCCATCATTATTAGTACCATAAATAGTCTTTGCCCAACTTTTCTTAACAGGTTTCCAAACTTTGGGACAATCCTTCTCAAAATGTTCTAAGCTTTTACACTTTGAGCATTTAAAAGCATTTCTTCCAACAGGCTTTACAAAAATCTTTTGAAAATGATTCTTGTAAAAAGATTTTGTGGGCCTATTCTTGATTGTTTCTTTTACCTTTGGAAAATCAATCAAGGGAATAGTTTCAGAAGTCATTCCTAGACCAGATTTATTGAAATAAGGTCTTTGTATTGAAATAATTTTGTCCAATTTTTCAGATCTCATTGAAAATTTCTTTGTAACTTTCAAAAGATCTTCTTTCAAACAAGCATTTTCTTTTGAAAGAGTAATTTCATTTTCCTTTAAAATAGCAAGACATTTATCTAGATTTCCAACTTTTTCAACCAAATTTTTTTTCTTGTTGTTTCAATGTGGAATTCTCATTTTTCAATTCAGAAATCATTTTAAGAGAAGCTTTAAGACTGAGACAAAATTCATTAATGTAGTTCGACTCTATGGTAGGAATTTTTAAATTTCTAACATTGACA
The DNA here is from genome assembly GCA_014182555.1 of Eucalyptus erythrocorys. Classification (NCBI taxonomy): domain Eukaryota; kingdom Viridiplantae; phylum Streptophyta; class Magnoliopsida; order Myrtales; family Myrtaceae; genus Eucalyptus; species Eucalyptus erythrocorys. The sequence goes on from CM024607.1 coordinate 11,345,155, forward strand.
TCTGAGTCTGAGTCTGAGTCTGCCATAAGATAGATATTGGCATACTCTTCATCACTCTCTTCACATTCTGTGTCACTCCATGTTTCAGCTTTGAGTGCATTCTTGAACCTTTCTAGTTTTCCTTTTTTTTTTTTCTTCAATAAGGGACAGTTGGGTTTAATGTGTCCCTTTTTCTTACATTCAAAGCAAAAAACATCCTTGTTGGTGTCGTCTTCTTCATTTGATTTCTTTTGAAATCTTTGATTATTTTGTTTCTTCCCATTGAACCTTCTTCCTTTTCTGTTTAATTTTATGAACTTTCTGATTAGAAGTGCTAACTCTTCGTCATTCAAGTCTTCTTCTGAATCTATAACATCAGAATCATCATTAGACTTTAAAGCAATTGACTTCTTACCTTTGGTGTCAAAGTTCTCATTGAATTGCTCGACTTCATATGATTGAAATGTGCCAACCAATTCATCTACAGAAAGAGGCATAATTCTTTGTGTTTCTCTTATGGAAGTTTTAACGTGATTCCAATCTCTGGAGAGTCCTCTCAACAGCTTATTGAATTTCATTGGTCCTGAGATTGGCTGTCCTTAGTATGCTAAGCCATTTACAATTTCTGTAAACCGACTGAACATATCAGTAATGGATTCTCCTGGCTTCATCTTGAAGGCTTCATACTGTCTAAGAAGGATATTGATCTTGGTTTCTTTAACTCGATTCGTTCCTTCATAAGTAACGTGCAATCTATCCCAAACTTCTTTAGTTGTTTCACAAGATGAAATTCTGTTATACTCAGTAGGCGATAAAGCACAATATAGAGAATAGATAGCTTTAGCATCAAGGGCTTGTCTCTTGGAGATTTCGGCTTGTGATAGTCCCATTCCATTAACTATTTCTTTCCCTGTGATTGATGCAGCTTTAGGAACAATTCCTTTCTCTACTACATCCTATTCCTGAGGGTCTTTGGATCTTAGGAAAGCCTTTATTTAGTTTTTCCATACGTTGTATTCCTTCCCATCAAAGTAAGGAGGTCTGGTGTTGCTTTGGTCTTCAATCAAACCTGGAGCCAAAATACTAGCCATAGATTTTTAGCTTTAGAAAGTATAAACACTTCCAATAAATAAGTAACCTGCTCTGATACCAATTGATAAAGGCTAGTAAATACACCTAGAGGGGGGTGAATAGGTGTTTATAAAATTCTTTTCAAACCTTTAACCAAGATCCTCTGGCTTGAAAATAAAAATCAGAAATAAATGAATCACGCAGCAATTAAAATAAAGAGAGTAGGGTAAGAGAATTTTGATACCGAAGTTTATAGTGGTTCGGCTTAGGTTCGGCTTATTGTAAGCCTACGTCCACTCTCCACACTGGCAGCCAACTAGTTGTTATCACTATGTAGCAAATGAGAGCTTTACAGCTTATCATCTAGACTTCTTTTGTTGAAAGTCTATTCTACAGCTCATCGCAATTTCACACTGTAAGTATCTCTCATTAGTACACAATTTGAGCTCAAGAGATTTTGAGAATAAGGAGTTTCAGAGGTTCGAACTTCGAATTTTTCTATCTGCTCACGCTCTGTTTCGAACAACTACGACACACCTTAAATATCCCTTCGTGCCTCAATAGCCGTTAGCACTTTCCAAGAGTTCATCCAATTTACCTATTGGAATGAATCAATTAAGGTAATCTTCACGTTGTCCAATATAAGTGAAAGATAGCTCGTCAATCCTGCTCGCCAATACAATCAGGATCTTGAGTTTCCAAATCCTTCCAAAACTTGCTTGATCTTCAATGGATCAAATCCAAAAATCTTTCGAGCTTAGAATCACAGCCAGAAATCTTTCACGGATAAATTAAGGAATATAACATACAAATCTTGATTTCCTTAACCGTTAGAATAAACTGCTGACAGCTTGGCAAAATCGCAAAACTGAGTCTAACTGTTTTCAGACTTTGATAGGATTTGGAGATTATCAGACCGTAACTTCTAGGTCTGGTAACCTTCAGACGGAAACGCTTGGGTCTTGAACTCTTTAGACTTAAGCAACTAAGTCTTGGATTCTTCAGACTTAACTGACGAGGATGTTTTGTTAACTTCAAAACTCATAAGGAATTTTTCTTCAACATATTGTAGATGCATCCCTTTATGAACTAATGCATAATTACCTCCTTTGGGAGTATAAACATGCATCATAACAGAAGACATCCATGCATGAACTAATTCATTACAACATGAGACCGATGTTTCTCCAATTCAATTAGGTGTGCCACTTTGGCGATCACAACCTAATTGAATCATTGAAACTCTCTCATATCAGGGATATAATCTTTATAACTCACATTTATTCCATGCATGTGATTTTAGACCGGATGACAGGAGCAATTCGTCACTAAAATCACATATCATGCCAATCATATTAATCCATTTGTTAATACATAGTGAACCTTATACATGTTATCAATGAATCAACGCTCTACACATCCCTTATGTGATAATATACATGTGAGTTCGCAATGTATTTCCAAAACCATAGAGAAATACATGAAAAATACGCGAAAATACCCCTAAAATCACGTCCCTTAGGGTTTCACGTGCATTTTTACATTCATAAAATAATCAAAAATATAAAATAAATACATAAGAGTGTAGAGCACATCCATACGAGCACAACGGTCCAAGCCACGGGCCGATCCGACCTCTCACGCGCCCTCACGCACCGCCAGAATGCACGGTGCATGAGCTACATGTATTGGCGCCCAGAAACCAGCTCGAAGCTGGTCCGACCGATCCGACTGGTCAACGGGTTGAATCGGTCAACGGCTCGACCGGTCAACGGTCAACCCATTGGACTCGGGTCGGGTTGACCCGGTCAATGCAGGTCGAGTCGATCCGGTCAAACTCGGGTCAAATTTGTGGTAACATCATTGATGACGTCACATGCCACGTGGTGATCACACGTAAGGCGGTGCACGATGACGTCACGATGATGTCATCATTGCCGAGGCCACCATCGGCGCGCATGCTCTCTTGTGCGTGCGCATGAGCTGCGTGGCGGTCCACGCATCAGCACGCATGCGCGCACATGAGATGGCGTGACGGTGCGTGGTACCACCTCTGAGCTCCATCTCGGCGCGTGGAGGCATGTGCGGCCGTTTCCGACATCTTCCGAAGACGTTCGACCCACCAAATTGCTCATATGGACAAGTAGAAGCCATATATCTAATCAAAATTTACTTTCACCGGACCAAAATTAACGAAAACGAGCAAAACGTGCCTAGAGTAGGAGAAATCCGAAATTCTAATTGTCGGTGCATTTGGCCTTAGCCAGAGGCGTACCACTTACCGAAACGCTTAGCTCAACGAGATGAATACAAATATGTTTTCAAAATCAAGTTTCAACAAGTAAAATTTCCAAAAACGGGTTAGAAGCTACAGGTTGGGTTCTAGGCTACGAGACTCTGATACCAAATGATGGCCGCCGAAGCGGCCACCCAGGATCGACATAGCTAGAAAATTGAACATATAGGAGGACAATTTGAAGGTTTGCATACCTGATTTTGAATCCATTGTTCTTTATATGGAATAACGACGATCCAATGCTCAAACGACGAGCCGACGCTCAGGTTCTTCTCTTCTATGACCCTCGGTTCCTTGTTCAATGAGACTGCCACTCACAATTCACAGTTTGCCTTATGTGAGTTGAGAAAGAGAGTTTTTGGAAACAATTGAGGGCTAGAGGATAAAGTTTTGGATGGGCTCTCTCATCACGGGTCGAGCCCAACTCAATCCATACAAGCCAGGCCCATATTCGACCATTAAGAAAACCTTATGCCTTACCTTATTAGATTAACCCCGTAAAATAGTAATTACAATCTCAATTAATGAAGCTCACGTAAGGAAAACTCCTACATTTTCAGCCATGAGACGATCCTAATTTGGATGCAGCCGAGAAAGAACTCTACCTCGTTTTTCTCTGCAGGACGAATGATTCTGCGCAATCTTGGCAATTGTGGATGGTTAATGCTCAAGAATGGTAATATTGCTCTGTGCCGAGAACGGGAAGAAAGTGGGCAAAATAGTGACCGATATTAGCTTTCCCTGTTTTGGCAGCGGTTGCATGAAGCACCCCTTGGTGTACCATAATCAATCCCAGATTGTTTTACCCTGATGGCACAATCGCATCTTTGACTGGCAGATTCTATGGGACACACTAACTCGATGCTGATTTGAGCAGAGACGATGGAAACAACTCGTAATTTTCGGTCTGGTGGAGAAGATTTTATGAGCTCAGGAAGTTGGACATTTCCTCAAATATTGAGAATAAGTACCAAGTATCCTCAGCTTATGTTGTATAAACGGGCAGATGCAACAAAATGATTTATTGGTGGTTATCATTCAAGGTCGGGGAATCATGCAAAAGGCCGGGAATTTGTGTACTTCTAACAATTACAATGAAGTTTTCTCTTTGCATTTTGTTTGAATCTACGAAGTTTGGGGAGAGGTTTCACTAGGTCCGACGATCTCTTGATGAAAACCTCGTGTAAGGGATCAGGTTATCTACGGAATGAAAAAGAAAAGAAAAAAAGTAATAATTTTTTTTTTTTTAAAAACGATCCAAATCAGCTATTTTCAATCAAAATTTACTGAAGGGATTGAATTAGCAATTTGTCAAAATGTTTATAATTAAATTGACATAGACGAAAGGTTTATAATTGAATTTGTAAGTTGTGAACATGTTTATGACTGATTGACAAAAATAAAAGATTTGAAATTAAATTGACCAGCGTGTAATAAGTTTAGGATTTTTTTAACAATTTTTCCAAATATCCTTTATATACTAATGTGTGTATACATTGATTTTATCATATCAGTTGTCTAATATCTTTCAAGAAGAGGAGATATTCGCTACATTTACCTTAGTTGTACAATATCTTTGGAGAAGAGGAGGTTTTACTAATCAGAATAGAGCATTTTCTTGTTTTATTTTTATTGGTTTACACATTTTCCTAATTTATATCAACCGGATAATATATTAAGACTACCAAGTCAACGTGGTCTCAATCCACTCATGAAGCGTCATGTGGAGGTATGGGGCCGCTAGAGATCGAGGGACTTCTTCTCGCCCAAAACACAAAATATTTTTCTTTCCCTATCACTAATTCACTATACCTGCATACACTAGCCTACACTTATTTTGATTCTGCGCTCTTTTGACGGTGGAAAGGTGGTTCGACGAATCTTAGTTGTTTCAGCATTGAAGAGCCTACTGAGAAATTGAGGACTGTGACATCATGAATGTCAGGTCGTGGCTACTGGTGCTGCAACGAGGGTGAGACTGAGGACGGCGAAGGAGAGGACGAGAAGTTGGTGTTGTTGTTGAGTGTGCGAAATGGAGCATGTGTATAATCCAGCACAGAAAAAATATGAAAAGATAAGTTAAAATATTCTTATTTTGATATTCCAATTATGTTCAAAGTAACTATTTATAGATAATAAAATGAGAGCCATTTGCAAGCCATTATAAATATGTGAATAGTTAATACATGACCGTTACAAATAATGGGGGTTTATGAAGAAACAAATAAAATGTTAAAAAGTCGTTATACCAATGTTAGAAAGCGGCTGTTATAAAACATCATTAATGGTGTACCAAAACGGTTACAAATTGATGACAATAGAAAATCAATACAAAAATAATAACTGTCGAAATTTCAAACCTAATATAAAACACATAACTCGGGAAGAATTCCGCTGCACATCAACATAGTCCCTTGCCAAATCCAACCCTGACATCCATACATTTCAAAGCAAATTGCTTTGAACGAGTCGTGTAACCCTTTCCTTTTTCTTTTAATTTCCTTATCCAAATATCCATTGGATAAAGATCAAATATCTCAAATAGGAAATTTTGTATGTAAATTCGGATTTCCGTTTATGAGTTCAAACACAAGACATATTTGACCGTGACGCTTGATTGGTTGTGGCTCATAGATAAAGGCTGGTGAAATTGATCTTGGCGAACTGTCTGTGGCCAGAAATTGATTTCTAGAAGAAAAATAGATTTTTCTATTTCTATTTCTAGATGAGTTTTTGAGCAAAAGCCCGCCGATAACGACATAAAATTTTTACTTCAAAGATGGAAATTCGTTTGATAATGACATAAAATTTCTTCCTTTTGGGCGGTGGTGGAGCAACGATGACCGGCAGCGGCGGCCGACGACCGGCGGTGGCAATCGGCGACGGCGGCCGCGACTAGCGGATGATGGTCGATGGCAACGAACGATGAGAATAATTTTTATTTCTCATTTTTGTTCCAGAAATAGAGAAGTAAAAAATTTTTACTTATTATTTCTATTCCACATCTATTTTTGGAAAAAAAATTTGTTTCAAAAAATAGAAAAATGAAATAAGTTTACCAAACGGATTTGTATTCCAGAAATAAGTCTAGAATAGAAAACTTGTTTTTGGAACATAAACAAAGGTTTGTCATGCACCCTCTTGTATCAAAGAAAAGTGGTCATTATGAATTTCTCTTTGAGCAAAACACCAGCTTCCAGAAGTTAGTTTTCTCTTGTGGTATGATCGCGCATATTGCATCTAGCTTTTGTGTCCTTTATGTGGCCTTTATCCGAGTTCTACACTGCCATGTAGTTTTTTCTAGATTTATTTACTAATCTTGTGACAGCATAGGATAATCAGTCAAGTACTGAGGCACGTCACTAATCTCGTGACAGCATAGGATAACCAGTCAAGCACTGAGGTGCGTCACACTAAATCTATGTGGAAACCTTCTATTATTTTAGGACTAGAATAAAAAATGAGGTATAGTATTCAAATAGACTCATCTGGACTTTTATTGAAATTAAAACTAGAAATTGATGAGTCAATGGTACCTTCTTATTGCTCTTGAATAGATTCAGATGAGCGCAGGAACTAATTTTTTTATCGTTGCATATGATCTCCTAATTTCGGAGTTCATAACGGCCCTTATGGTGTTTTGGATTTAATCTTCTCATCCTTGTAGAAACCATAAGCAAATAGAGGCTGGAATTCTGCAATTCACGATACCATAAGCTCATCGTTACAATTAATAATAGGATCCTCTTACTTAATGACTAACTACTATTATTTATTATGAGCTTCCGGCCTCAATCTCGAGCTGAAAAGGTTGTTTTTAGACTTGTCATGGAATTTATACGCGACCAACATGCTCGGCCTCGTAGACAGCGGCCTCTTTCCAGTTTTCACTTTGTAATTTTCTGGTTGGGAAGGAATTGACCATTCGCATTCCTAAGGCCTAAATCACTCGCTTGGTGAGCATTCGCAAGATAACCAGTAGCCACCCTTTTCGCTCTTTCCGACGCCGAAGAGGTTGAAAAGTCTCCATTCGCTATACACGGTATATGGAAATTATAGACTAACTGGTATACGTGAGCGTTTTACTTTTAAAGCTCGCGAAAAGAGAAAATCTGGTATTGAATTCAACATCGCGGAGGTACATACATTTAGGATGGACTGATTATATTCATGTTGAATGACGTAATTGTTGAAAAAACAAGATAAATGTAATGCAAGCATCTCATGGTTCAACTAGCATTTAAGCCTCTTTCTTGATTGACAGGGCAAAATCATGACACTTTCAAAAGTGTAGAAGTCGAAAGCCGCTCAGTGGAGGCCTGTACGAGAAGCTCTTTGCATCCACTGGCGGTCCTCGACGAGCTATTCTCTGGTCGCAATGCGATCACGACAATGACATGTAATTTGACATGAATCGAGGGTGAATTATCATCGTATTTGCCGTGCCGAAGAAGGCAAACGTGTGTCCTTCTCTTTTTCGTTTATGACAAGTGAAGGGACCGGACCTCGTACTACATCTCTTTGTCCAAAAAATAAGAGACATCTGAAAACGAGCTGAAATTTACCTCGTTTCAGCCCGTACTCGTCCTCTTCCTTCACGTGACCCAAGGGGGTCCGGTCCAAAAACATTCCGGACATCAATCAATGGGTACTTCAATGTTATTAGCTATTTTCATTTTTCTGATAAACGCAACAAACAATCAAGATTAACCGCATTAAGATTGTAGGAAATATAAATGTATTGGAGGAAGATATGTAATGCTATTTGCAGTAGCTAGAAATATAATAAATTTCAGAGAGCAATAACGACTTTAACAATGACCAATGCTGAATAAATCTTCTCATCAAGTGAAGAGTACACCAATATTACAAAATATATAGATTAACAAAATTGCTATAAAATTACAAAAAAATTAAACATGAGCTAGGGTACGACTATCCGAATCTCTTTAAAATTATTAGTTCCTACCAACAGTATTAAGTAACTTCACAAATTGCACCTCCCAAAATACAACACCGCAAACCTATTTAGATTAGCATAATGCAAACATGATTATGTGGAATACTTCGCGAAATCGGCACATTAGAGAGAAAAATGAGGTGAAGGGATGCAAGATTTTTCTTCTTCAAATCTTGTAAGTTTGAAGGTTCATGTACTCAAGTGATAGATTAATTAAATCGATTCGTGAATTCAAGAGATATAAAAATCAGATCGATTCATGAATTCGCAAGATTCATGAATTCAAAAGATGCACGAATTAAATGTATCTCATTTTGTTCACTTTCGTTGACTGTTAACCCACAAGTACAACATAAACTAGGTATGAGCTTGCGCCATTATTGCCAATATTGAAACAACTGTGATTTTTTTTTTTTTTTTTGGTGGGATGTTTAATTCTGTAAGTTATTCATAGGAGTCAATACTTATCTTCCTTTTGCCTTCTTTTACAAAATTTTAGACTCGATACGCATCATTAATTTGTTGAATTGAGGTTGATATCCTCATTCCTGATTTGCTCTTAGTTAGCAAAAAATGGGCAACGGTCGAACTAGATGTGCAACGTTCAGATAATTATTTATCTTCTTTGGCCCAATGATAATTTGTCACGATTCTCGCCGATTTTGCTCTCAAAGTCGGAAGCCCTTACATTTGTCAATAAACTATACAAAGACCAAATGTTGTTACACCTCAATTATAAGAGTTTCTGTGGAAATTGACGTAAGATTATATGGACGACACATATACTAAAGAGACATAAATGATCCTAATCCCTTTTCAAACAAAGAAACAAATTTCTCCATGCAAACCTTAGTCAATGTCAATCCGACCTCCACACCACCATCCCCATTCCTACTCTCGGCAAGAGCAATCGCCCTAAATGTGTCCACGTGCACCACGTGGCTCTTCGTCGGCCTCCCCCACCCGAAGTTGGTGTCATACACCTTTAGTCTTGGCGACGCAGCCACAATCACCAAGTCCCCATTTGCAGTTGCATTTAAGTCCCTTATCCATCGCTCTGCCCCTCTCAATCCTTCACTGGTCTTCACTTCCTTGACTCTTCCCCCTAGAGCCCTTGCGACATAAGAAATTCCACTTTTGCCCAAGAGTGCACTCCTCTTCTCCGATAGGAAATTTATGCCCAAACAGTTCCCAAAGTATGTTGAGGGTACCGAGTATTCGAGTTGGTCCCTACAATCCGCCATGAAGCACAAATGACAAAGCTCGTTGTTGTTGCTCGCTGATGACTTTTGGTTACAATGCTGGTGTTCTGTGTCTTCTGATTTGATCATGCATACCCATATGAATGCGCATGTCACCACGAATGTCGAGAAGTGGATTGACTCCAACTCCAAGTCGCTGTCGCCGGCATTCTTGAGTTCACTCAGGACTTGCACTTTTAGCCCGTCGATATCAGCTTTTCCTAGGACAAACGTTGCTCTCACCTTGTCTGCAACAGTGAGAAGGGCTTCGCTCGGGCTCGGGCTCGGTCTTGGGCTAGAGCCCACACAACTCCACAAGTCTTTCAACAACATGGGCTCTAGCCCATTTAGATCTTTGATCGCTTCTCGGTCATGGAAAGGGCTCGAGTCGTTCGGGTCAACGCAATTGGGGTCTCCTCCGGACCTATGAATGGACGCCCACGATTTCATGAAATGATTGAAGGACCTGCCATCTGCTGCCACGTGGAGAAACTGGACCCCAATGCAAATGCCCTTGTTTGGGAATAGGATTACCTAAAACAACAAATACGACCCTACATTTTAATGTCAACTTGCGCACATCAAACATGATTCACAATCTATTTTTCCTCGTGCTACCTATTAAACCTGAACGATGAGATCCTACTATAGACTTCGGACGCCCTTCCTATAATTACTCCTATTTTTTCACATGTCCTATAATCTCAAATAACGTAGAATCCAACATCTCCTTGTATCAGTGTGATAAAATTTACTCACGTGTGTTGTATCTTCGTTTTCTAACTCCCAATTTCGTTACGTTTGTGTTGCGATAGAAAAAAAAAATTATATATATATATGACGTTGCCAAATGAGCTCAACTTATAGGTTAACAAATACCAAATAATGAGAATTAAAAACAAAGCAAATATGAAGACGATCCCGTGAAAGCCAAACCATCGTCGACTGACATGAATCGCCATGATGGGCCTCACACGTGCGCCATCGGACTCACGTGGCGGTGGGAGCTGAGGCACCAGAGGATGTATCAGCGTGGCGCTGCGCACCTCGTCGCTGATGAGCTCGGCGAAGTCGGCGGTGGACTCGGCAACGGTCAGGGAGAGGGAGTCACCGACGGAGTAGAGGATGTAGGGCTTCTGGGGCGGCGCCAGGGGAAGGACGAGGCTGCCGGCGAAGGGGAAGAAGCGGCGGAGGCAGAGGGAGAGAGAGCGGACCAGGAGCGGGAGGGTGGTCTGAGCGAAGGAGGGAGGGGACTGAGGGAAGTCGTAGAAGAAGAGGCGTTGCACTGGGCAGCAGAGAAGCCACGGGATGTCGAAGAAGGTGAGAGGGAGAGCCGTTGCCGGGACCGAGTCCGGCGGTGGCGAGACGTCGTAACGGTGGAGGATCTTGATCTTCATCATCTCGTCCGACGGCGAAGGGGAATTTTTCCCAAGAGGAGGAAGCTATATAGACAGGCCGGTGATTGGGTTTTTGTTCAAGGTTTGGAGGCGATGCAAACCCACTCCGGTGTGTAGTCCTTTTCTGGTTTTGAAGCTTATCCCAGATATTTCCAAAGATAACAGGAAAGGGTGAGAGACAAATTATTAAAAAGCACGGCCCGCCATCCTGCGAAAGCTAAAAGGTGAATCAAAAGTCAAAACAAAAGCCTCTCTCTCCACCACACACGCACGTCAACCCCAACCCCCAACAAAAAATTAAAAAATTAAAAAAAAAAAAAAATCAACCCCTCCTCCCCCGGGGGCCCAAAAAAATAAAAAATTCTCGCTTTCCCATGAGTTTTTCCCCTCTGTGACCTTGCTATGCTGTGGTCTCCCAGTACGCTGGGAAAAGCAATGGCTTAGTTTGGAGTTACGTGCATGTATGCACGCCAAAAGCTAATGGGATACAATAGTGAGGCAAGACGTAGGATAAGATAAGGCCCAATGTAGATAAAGAAAAGTTGCAACAACGGTGTCACAAGTCTCCGTTCACAGCCTCAATTTGGATGGACAGTTCTACAGTCTAAGAAACGGATTTTTTCATGCTAAACCGCCATAATTCACATTTTTCTATACAAAATGTCATAACTTATAAAATCTTAAAGCTTCTTGTTCAGTTTAGATTCATGGCTTGTAAAATTTATCCCGAGCGGCGAAAAAGGGGGAAAGGCAAAAAGGCTCAAAACTATCGATCCTGATTCCAATCCTTGTTCATTCCAATCCTTGTTCAAGTGAAGAAGTGACCCTCTCCATGTGAAACCATCTTTAGACCACCATTTCCAGCCCTACAATCTGCAATTGAGCCAAAGTGGGAAACTTGTTGCAACCATCTTGTTATAGATACTAGGAGATTTTCTAGATTTTTCTTGATTAAAAGACTCATGTGCTATTCACTAAAATTTATAGGAAAATATATAGAAATTACATGATTTTCTCTCCCGTATTATTTTTATATTGATATAAGAGTTAGATTATGCCCTTGTTATATCACATGTGTCTCCCCTATTCATTAAATTTCATGTGCGATTGCTAATTTGGCTTGCACGTGAGAAGGGGGGTTAAAATATCTCACATTAGTTAACTACAAGCTTTATATGTTCTTTGTGTGCATATAGTCTCCATCCACCTATCAGGTTGATCTTTTGGATTGAACATGATATCAAAGCTTTTAAATTAATATTACTTAATAACCCATTTTTTGATATCAAAAATCATGAAATGACCCTATTCACAGCCCCAAACTTTGTCCCTAACCTTTCAAAAATTTACAAAGATACTCCTTTTTATGTCTATTTTTACCTTTTCTTTTTCATTCTTTCCCATCTAAGGTGCAACAAAACTATTTGAGTTTTCTTTCAAACGCTTTCTGGACATGTATTAAAGATTTCAATTTAGGCAAGGATTCACCATAACTCTATATGTCAATTTTGGAACTTGCACATAGGATCAAATTTAAACTAAAGTAACAAAAATCAACCAACCAGGTCAAGAATACTAAGTAGATCAAGCTAACTTAGTCCCTAGAATTTTTATTTACCTTGAGCAAAACTTGGATAACTCAGCTTTAATCACCTTCAAATCAAGATAAACAAGAACAAAGATAAACAACTCTTAATCTTTTTAAACAACAAATCTAGTTTGATAAGATGAAGAGAAACCCAATAATTTACCTTGTAAACACTTAAAATGATTAAATTAGAAACTTTAGAAATATAAACGTGAGGCCTTCAGTCTTTTTCCAAATGAGTGTGAGATGAGAGGGAAAGGAAAGAGACATGGAGCTCTTTTTTTCTTTTTCTTTTTTCCTTTGTAAGAATGAGTTGAAATTTTCTTAAATAATTGCCTTGGCTCTTATGAGCAAAGAAGGGAGAGGTACTAGAGTTTACAAGAGTTAAAAAGGGACAAAAATTCATTAACCAGGGTTAAAAAAACAATGATGACTTGAAGTACCTAGGAATGAAAGCACATGACCAAGGAGAACGTTATGACATTGGGATTTAAAACACCTAGTGGAGAATGAGCGAGAGAAGACGAGGTAGCCCAATTAAATGCATAAAATAAGAATCGTTATTTTGTATGCAAATATTGAAGCAAAATGGTGAGGTCATGCATGATGTAAATCTATAGATTAAATTATGGTTGAAAATGAGAGAGATGTGGACAATGAATGTGACTTGCAAGCTTAAAGAGCATCAACAGACTAAAGTCAAAAGAAGTGATGTGATTTATAGATAAGAAACTAGGTAATAAACTAAGGAATGTGGCAATTAAATTAGTGAAAAGTGGTTAATAAATTGTAATTATTAGGGATAGAGAAAATCATGTGACAATTACCGATGTCCATATGAAAAGATATGAATATTATTCCTATATAACACCATATACATAATAAATATGATGAAATTTCGGATGTCATAGACATCCTAAGTCATATTGCACTTTAAGTCGACAAAAGATGTGCAACTCTCAAACAAATATTTGTTTCATGGATAATAGTATAAATGGTTCATGAACTCTGATCCAATGTACAATGTCGCCCTCAAACTATTAATTTGTGTAATGTGATCTTCAACTTTGATTCAATCTATAATGTCATTCCTAAATTTTTAATTTGTTTAATGTAATTCTTGAGCTATTGATAAATGTTAAATATAGTTCCTAGATTGTTGAATAGTTTAGAGACCATATTGAACAATAAACTAAAGTTAAGGGATTACATTGAACAAATTAAGGATAACATTGAACCAAAATTTAGAGATCACATTGAATACGGTTAAAGTTGAGAGACAATATAGCAAATTAGAAGAAAATTCAGTAATCATATGTATTATTTTCCCTTATATCATCTTCGACTAAATTAAAATTGATGTGGCATCATATGGACCAATGTCTTTAAAGCGGCATAAATGACTTCAGTCCCTTTTCAAACAAAGAAATGAAATGGTCCATGTAAAACCCCGTTAATGCCAACCCGACCTCCACGCCACCATCCCCATCCCTGCTCTCTGCAAGAGAGACGCCCTGGATACATCGATATGCACCATGTGGCTCTTCCTCAACCTTCCCCACCCAAAGTTCGTGTCGTACACTTTCTGTCTCGTTGACCCGGCCACCGTGACTACGTCCCAATCGTTAGCCATTTTAAAGTCCTTTAGCCATCTCTCTGCCCCTCTCACTGCTCCACCTGTCCCTACTTCCTTGGCTCTCCTCCCTAAAGCCCTCGCGGCAAGGGGAAGTCCACTTTTGCCCAAGAGTGAACTTCTCTTCTCCGAGATAATGCATATGTCTAGACAGTTCCCGAAGTATGTCAAGGGTATCGAGTATCCGAGTCGGTCCCTACAGTCTGCGACAAAGAAGAAATAACAAAATTCATTGTTGCCACTCTTTGATGACGATTGGTCATGACACGAGTGTCCTTTGTCTCCTGATTTGACGATGCATACCCATATGAATGCACACGTCACCACAAACATGGACAAGTGGATTGGATCCGACTCTGAGTCGAGGCCATCGTTCTTGAGTTGGCTCAAGATCTGCGCTTTTAGCATGTCAATGTGAGCTTTTTGAAGGACAAATGTTGCTCTCACCTTGTCCGCAACATTGGGAGCAAAGTTGGGAGGAGTTGGGCTCGGGCTTGAGCTCGGGTTTGGGCACACCAAACTCCACCAGTCTTTCCAAAGTATAGGCTCGAGCCCATTCGGGTCTTTGATCACTCCTCGATCGTGAAAAGGACTCGGGTCATCCGAGTCGATGCAAGTGGAGTCCCCTCCGGACTTGTGAATGGACGCCCACGATTTCATGAAGTGAGTGAAGGACCTCCCATCTGCTACCACGTGGAGGAATTGGACCCCGATACAAATGCCCTTGTTTGGAAACAGAGTCACCTAAATTGTTATCCAACAAAGTCGACAATAAGTTTCGAGCTCAAATTTTATTTATACAGCTGGTATTTTGAGTTGGATGTATGTTTATCACTCTCGCGTATTGATTACACATGATCGCAGAAGATAATATATTGAAAATCACGATTTCTTTGTATGAATGTTAAACAAGTGCCCTGAAGATATTTGTTAAAGAAATCTTTATCATAATCCCGCTGGTTCTCCTAAACACATCACTCGTTCTCAACTTCTTATTTCGCAGTTTCATCTCTAAGTATCATTTTAACTGAAAAGCTCAAACTGCCCTTTAATGTTAATTTGCACACATCGACATGATGCTTAATTTATACTTTTTGCGATATGTATTAATCTAAACGATGAGATCCTACTGTAAACCTTGGAAAAATTGTCCAAAAAGTCCTAAACCTATTGCACATTTGCCAATTCAGTCCTAAACCTTTTTTCTTACTAATTTAGTCCTAAACCTTTGACAATTGTGCTAATTCAGTTGGCCGGTGAGTAATTTTTGAATATTTTTGAATATTTTCCGGAAAATTTTTAATTTTTTAAATTTTTTTCGAATTTTTTTTTTTTTTTTGCCTCCTTCTTCTTCCTCTGGCTGACGCCGGCATCAACCAGCCGGAGGCAGGGCCGGCGAGGCTCGCCCCCGCTAGCCACTAGCGAAGGCGAGCCTCGCCCCGCTAGCCACTGCTTGGCGAAGGAGAGCCTCGCCCGCCATGGCGAGGTCGAGCCTCGCCGGATCGGCAACGGCAGCCTGGCCGTCGGCCGGGCGAGGCTCGCCTTCGCTAGTGGCCGGCGGGGGCAAGCCTCGCCCGAAGAACGGCGAGGCCGCCGTCGCTAGATTTGGCGAGGCTCGACCTCACCATGGCCGAGCGAGGTCGAGCCTCGCCTCGGTTGGGCGACGGCGGCCTCACCGTCGTTGGACGAGCCTCGCCCCGTCGGCCACCGGTGAAGGCGAGCCTTGCTTGATCTGGTGAGGCTCGACCTCGCCATGGCCGAGCGACACCGAGCCTCACCTTGGCTAGGCGACGGCGGCCTCGCCGTCGCTGTGAGAGGCTCGCCTTCACCAGTGTCCGGCAGGGGCAAGCCTCGCCAGTGGCCGGCGAGGCTGACCTCGCTGGCCCTCGTCTCTGGTCGGCCGGCGCCGGCGCTAGCCAATGGAAGAAGAAGGTGGAAAAAAAATGTTAAAAAATCGAAAAAAATATTAAAAAATTGTTCGCCGGCCGGCTATCTCGTCGGCTTTGACGGGCCAAAGGGACTGAATTGGCACAATTGTAAAAGATTTAGGACTCAATTGGCTAGAAAAAAAGGTTTAGGACTGAATTGGCAAAAGTGCAATAGATCTAGGACTTTTTGGACGATTTTCCCGTAAACCTTAGACTCTCTTAATTTTCTTTTTTATCTTTGTACACGTTACATAAACTCAAATCCAACATCTGCTTGTTATTTATGCCTGTATGATATAACTTTCTCGCAGGTATTCTATCTTTGTTTTCTGACTCATTGAGTTGCGTCAACTTTGTGTTGCCAAGTGACCTCAAGTTATAGCATAGCATTATTATGCTGAATTCGTAAATGTTTCAAACAGATCTTCCGAAAAGAAACTTTGATCAGCTCAAATGATATTGATACTAAAACAAAAAAATGAGAACTAAAAACAATTGAAAAGGAACACGGGAGAGCCAAACCATCATCAACTGACCTGAATCGCCATAAGGGGCCCCACCCGTGCCCCGTCGAATGCACACGGTGGCGCAAGCTGAGGCACCAAAGGGTGTATCAGCATGGCACGGCGTGGCTTGTCGCTAATGAGCTCCGCGAAGTTGGCAGTGGACTCAGCGACAGTCAAGGAGAGGGAGTCGCCATCGGAGTAGAGGATGTGGGGTTTTTGGGGCGGCGCCAGCGGGAGGACGAGGCTACCGGCAAAGGGGAAGAAGTGGCGGAGACAGAGGGAGAGAGAGCAAACCAGGAGTGGGAGTGTGGTTTGAGCGAAAGAGGAAGGGGATTCAGGGAAGTCGTAGAAGAAGAGGCGTTGCATGGGGCAGCAGAGAAGCCATGGGATGTTGAGGAAGGCGAGAGGGAGAGTGGTTGCCGGGACTGAGTCCGGCGGTGGCGAGATGTCGTAACGGCGGAGGATCTTGACCTTCAACATCTCGTCGGACGGGGAAGGGGAATTTTTCATGATAAGGGAAGGAAGCTATATGGACACGCCGATGATAGGTTTTTTGTCCCGGTTGAAAGGCGATGTAAACCCACTCCCGCACGTTGTTTTGTTGCATTATATATATGTATGCGTCTAAAATGGGGTGTTGGGAGCAAAATCCAGGCTCCCGTAAAATACAGTTGAACCTGGTATGGTCCTGAGCAAGACCTTAAAAGGCTAAATTCCCAATTCAGGGAGAACCTGGCTGGGGTGGGAGTCCCCGTTGGGAGCGGCTCGTGGGGTAGAGTCTAACCATCCCTCGCTTGTTTCCCGGCCCCTAGGCATTAAACGGGGGACTAGGGATCAGGGTTACCCACGTACCAACCTTATGGTTCGCCCAGAGGTGTGGGGCCCCCCCCCCGAGGCACCGCCCACGCGGTAACCAACCCGTTCACGGTAGGGCCAATGACGGAGGAGGGGGGCAGAGACGACTTGGTCAAAAAAGCACAACACGCCCAAGGCTAAAAGGTCAATGATTTCTAGATACAAACATTATTAAATGTAATCAAATCAGGCTCCACAGCAAAAGCTTCTTACGCACCCACCCACGTCTCGTTTTCCCACATGTATATACAAAACAAAAGCTAATGGGACACCATAGAAGCACAACACGCCAAAAGCTAAAAGGTCAATGATACCGAGTATTACATCCGCAACATTTAAGTTTTTCATCTTGAAGTTCTTCTTAAGAATATTCTTTTTGGTTTTGATAATCTCAGCGATCTTTCCAAGAAAAAACAAATAATCAACATATAGACAAATAAGAATACATTCAACGGTTGTATATTTAGTGTATATACATTTGTCATTTCACATTTTCAGATCTATGAACTAAACATTTGTATGCGCTGCTATTTTGAGTATAACTAATGAATATGCAATTCACTTTTTTAGATTTCAGCCGAGTTTATTTAAGAGGAGGAATTGCTACCTTGGCTAGGTAACCTTATATTTTCGAAAAATTGTAGGATGACAACCTTCTATTTCATGACTTACATGTAGTCTTATCCATTTTCTTGTGGGGCACTTTATTTTAAATATAATTTACAGTTAGAAATGTCTTTTCCCCACAAGTTTTAGGTAAACCCAAATTTAAGAGCATCTCCTTTAGAGTTTTGTTCTTCTATTCAGCAACTCCATTTTATTATAGAGTATAAGGTACAATTGTTTAAGGAATTATCCACAAACTAGCAGGCGACTCTTTTAAATTGGAGGAATCGTATTCTCCTCCTTTATCTGACCTGAGCATTTTGATTCATCTATTAAGTTGGTTCTCAATCTCATTTTTATACTCGATAAACACGCTCATAGTCTCACCTTTCCTAGTTAACAGATAAACATGGCAAAATTGAGGATGACCATTTATAAAACTGATCAAATACTTCTTTTTACCTCTACTTTATATAAATTTTAAATTATATAGATCACTATGGATTAGTTGTAGAGATCCACTTGTTCTTTTAGTCAATTTGAAAGGTTTCTTAGCAAATGTAGTATCAACACAAGTCTCATACTTGTAATAGACATCCAATTCAAACCTTGGAATTAGCCCAAAGTTTACTATCTTCTTTATTGTATCATTGTTTACATGGGAGACACAATAGCGTAAAGTGAAGACTCCTTTTCATTAATACTTTTTTGGTATAAGAATCTTGAGTTTACATCAGTAATAGCCACATTGACTTTAAATAGATATTGTACAAGTACAATTTCCTCACATACATCCACCATTTGGAAAGTACAAACTTGTTTAGTTCAAAAACAATTTCGAAACCCTTTTTAACAAGTATGAATTTAGAAGGGAGATTATTCAGGATCTCCAGAACATGTAATAGATTTAGTAGGATGATCTCATTGCCAGATGTGAACTTTAGGATCACTTTTTCTCTCCTAACAATCTTTGCTGATGTAAAATTAGCCATATAAAATTTCCCTTCTTTCTCAACCTTCTCATAAGACGATAACATGTGTATGTCCACACAAATATGATTTATGGCACCTATGTCCAATCACCAATTGGTATTATTTGACACTAAGGATATCTAAGACATCACCACATTAGTTAGTCTCTCATCATCTTCCTATTTCCACTACTTAAAGCGCACACTAGTAAATTTCTCTAGTTTCTCATTCAATGTTATGATATAGTATCATCAAGGACGGCAAAGCCTATTGATGTATCTCGAGAAATTAGAAGATATGTCTATGTATACAATTCGAATGTCAAATAGATCTATAAAAGCATTAAATCAAATAAATTAGGCTAAGATTATTTAATACTTTTTTATTCTTCTTTTTCTTTATCAAAAAATAAAAATCATTTGTATACCCGTACCACTATAGATGGTCTCAGCCTGAAGGCACAATACAAGCCTTCAAGGTATGAACCTCTCCACTAATAATGGTCGAAACGACCATTGGAACATCTCCAAAAACATTTCGGACATCAATGAGTACTTCAATGTTATTAGCCATTTTCATTTTCTGATAAACTTAATAAACAATCAAGATTAATCACATTAAGATTGTAGGAAATATAAATGTATTGGAGGAAGATATGTAACGCTATTTGCAGTGGCTAGAAATATAATAAATTTGAGAGAGCAATAATGACTTTAATAATGACCAATGCTGAATAAATCTTCTCATCAAGTGAAGAGTACACTGATATTACAAAATATATAGACTAACAAAATTGCTATAAAATTACAACAAAATTAAACAGGAGCTAAGGTATGACTAACCGAATCTCTTTAAAATTATTAGTTCCTACCAATAGTATTAAGCAACTTCACAAATTACACCTCTCAAGATACAACACCTCAAACCTATTTGGATTAGCATAATGCAAACATGATTATGTGGAATACTTCTCAAATTTGGCACCTTAGAGAGAAAAATGAGGTGAAGGGATGCAAGATTTTTCTGCTTCGAATCTTGTACGAATCAAGAATAGATCAAATCAATATAGAGTTTGAAAGTTCATGTACTCAAGTGATAGATTAATTAAATCGATTCATGAATTCAAGAGATATAAAAATTAGATCGATTGATGAATTCACAAGATTCATGAATTCAAGGGATGCATGAATTAAACGTATCTCGTTTTGTTCACTTTCGTTGAGCATTAACCCACAATTACAACAAAAACTAAGTATGAGCTTGTGCCATTATTGCCAATATTGAAAGAACTATGATTTTTTTTTTTTTGGGTGGGTGTTTAATTTTGTAAGTTATTGGTAGGAGTCGATACTTATCTTTCTTTTGCCTTCTTTTTGAAAATTTTAGACTCGATACGCATCATGAATTTGTTGAATTGAGGTCGATATCCTCACTCATTATCTGTTCTTAGTCAGCAAATTATGGGCAACAGTCGAACCAGATGTGCAACATTCGGACCATTATTTACTTCTTTGGCCCAATGATAATTTGTCACGATTCCCGCCGATTTTGCTCTCAAAGTCAGAAGCCCTTACATTTGTCGATAGACTGTACAAAGACCAATGTTGTTACACCCGAATTATAAGAACTTATGTGGAAATTGACGTGGGATTATATGGACGACCTATATACTAAAGAGACATAAATGATCTTGATCCCTTTTCAAAAAAAGAAACAAATTTCTCCATACCACCCAGCGTTGCGGCGCAGTTGGCTCGGGCGTTTGCTCCTCTCGCAAAAGGTCCAGCGTTCGAATCCCAACTGCCTCGTGCTGGCTTACCCGTAGAGCAAGGGTGGTGATGACTCTACTCTCCTCCAGGGTTTACTCCGCCGCGAAGCAGCGCACGGGGTTCCCTAAGTCATCAAAAAAAAAAAAAATTCTCCATGCAAACCTTAGTCAATGCCAACCCGACCTCCACACCACCATCCCCATTCCCACTCTCGGCGAGAGCAATCGCCCTAGATGTATCTACGTGCACCACCTGGCTCTTCGTCGGCCTCCCTCACCCGAAGTCAGTGTCATACACCTTTAGTCTCGGCGACCCAGCCACTATCACCAAATCCCCATTTTTAACTGCATTAAAGTCTCTTATCCATTGCTCTACCCCTCTCAATCCTTCATCGGTCTTCACTTCCTTGACTCTTCCCCCTAGAGCTCTTGCGACAAGGGAAATTCTGTTTTTTCCCAAGAGTGTACTCCTCTTCTCCGAGAGCAAATATATGCCCAAACAGTTCCCAAAGTATGTTGAGGGTATCGAGTATTCGAGTTGGTCCCTACAATCTGCCACGAAGCACAAATGACAAAGCTCGTTGTTGTTGCTCTCTGATGACTTTTGGTTACGGTGCTGGTGTTCTTGGTCTTTTGATTTGATCATGCATACCCATACGAATGCACACGTCACCACGAATGTCAACAAGTGGATTGGCTCCGACTCCAAGTCGCCGTCGCCGGCATTCTTGAGTTCGCTCAAGACTTGCGCTTTTAGCCCATTGATGTGAGCTTTTCCTAGGACAAACGTTGCTCTCACCTTGTCTGCAACAGCGAGAAGAGCTTCGCTTGGGCTCGGACTTGGTCTTGGGCTAGAGCCCACACAACTCCACCAGTCTTTCAACAACATGGGCTCGAGCCCATTTAGATCTTTGACTGCTTCTCGGTCATGGAAAGGGATCGAGTCATTTGGGTCAACACAATTGGGGTCTCCTCCGGACCTATGAATGGACGTCTACGATTTCATGAAGTGATTGAAGGACCTGCCATCTGCTGCCACGTGGAGGAACTAGACCCCAATGCAAATGCCCTTGTTTGGGAACAGGGTCACCTAAAACGACAAATACAACCCTACATTCTAATGCCAATTTGTGCACATCAAACATGATTCACAATCTATTTTTTCTCGTGCTATCAATTAAACTAAACGATGAGATCCTACTCTAGACTTTGGAATCCCTTCTTATAATCAATCCTCTTTCATTTTTTTATATTTTCACATGTCCTACAATCTTAAATAACGTAAAATCCAACATCTCCTTATATCAGTGTGATAAAATTTACTCACGTGTTGCATCTTCGTTTTTAACTCCCAATTTCATTACGTTTGTGTTGCGATAGAAAAAAAAAAAAAAAAAAAAAAAAAACATATGACGTTGCCAAATGAACTCAACTTATTGGATAACAAATACCAAATAATGAGAATTAAAAACAAAGCAACTATGAAGACGATCGCGTGAGAGCCAAACCATCGTCGACTGACCTGAATCGCCATGATGGGCCTCACACGTGCGCCGTTGGACTCACGTGGCGGTGAGAGCTGAGGCACCAGAGGATGTATCAGCGTGGCGTTGCGCGCCTCGTCGCTGATGAGCTTGGCGAAGTTGGCGGTGGACTTGGCATCGGTCAGGGAGAGGGAGTCGCCGACGGAGTAGAGGATGCAGGGCTTCTGGGGCGGCGCCAGGGGAAGGACGAGGCTGCCGGCTAAGGGGAAGAAGCGGCGGAGACAGAAGGAGAGAGAGCGGACCAAGAGCGAGAGGGTGGTTTGAGTGAAGGAGGGAGGGGATTGAGGGAAGTCGTAGAAGAAGAGGTGTTGCATTGGGCAGTAGAGAAGCCACAAGATGCCGAAGAAGGTGAGAGGGAGAGCTGTTGCCGGAACCGAGTCCGGCGGCGGTGAGATGTCGTAACGGTGGAGGATCTTGATCTTCATCATCTCGTCCGACGGCGAAGGGGAATTTTTCCCAAGAGGAGGAAGCCGTATAGACAAGTCGGTGATTGGGTTTTTGTTCAAGGTTTGAAGGTGATGCAAACCCACTCCGGTGTGTTCTCCTTTTTCGGTTTTGAAGCTTATCCTAGATATTTCCAAAGATCACAGGAAAAGGTGAGATAAATTAGAAAAAAAGCACAGCGCGCCATCCCGCGAAAGCTAAAAGGTGAATCAAATGTCAAAACAAAAGTCTCTCTCTCCACCACACAAGTAGATCAACCCCAACCCCCAACAAAATTTTTTTATAAAAATAAGGAAAACAAAACAAAATCAACCCTCCTACCCTGGGGGCCCAAAAAAAAAAATTCTCGCTTTCCATGAGTTTTTCCCCTCTGTGACCTTGCTATGCTGTGGTCTCTCAGCACGCTGGGAAAAGCGATGTGTAGGGATTGTCGAATTCCCAAAAACCGGATTCGACACTAAATCGAACCCCTAAACTTGAGCGGAAGACAAGCCCGGGAAAATCACATGCATCACTGATCCTAAGGCACATCACAGATTCGAACGTACCTTGTTAGCCATAGATTAAACACCGACGCCGATATGAGGAAAAGAAACTAATCCAGTTCGATCCGATGACGCCAATTCGCCTTAAAGGGAAGAGAGTGTCGCCTCCTTGTGCTTACTGTTCTTTTGGGGTGTTTTGGAGAGAGAGAGGGAGGAGGAACGTACGTCACTTCAAAAGGTGCGTTCCTCCCTCTTTGTTTCTCCCTTAAATACGTCCTCTCCAAATGACGTGTCCATTCGGCCAAAGACGTCCCCCAAAAGTTACAACCCTTCATCATATCCCTCCTTCCATGGGCCCTAATATTATGGGCCAGGCTTTTAGACCCAACATGGGCGGACGGGCCAACTTAGGCTCATCACATTAATTAATTAAAACCATCATCTCCCACTCGCACATAGTGGGCCGAACAGGATTCTCTTAATCCCTTTTCAACATTCATACTGGTAAATAATCCGTGCGACCAGCATACTTTGAGAGCTCGTTGCCATACATCTGTTAAAAATATATAGCAGCTCATAATGGGCATCACACTTTGAGTAAATTTAGTATGCAGTACCCTAGATCGACCGATCACATTTATATCTTTCTTGATCTCTTTTAAACAATGATATATATATATATATATATATATATATATATATATATATATATTGTATTCACAATTATGATTATCCCAAAGACAGTCATAATTGGTCGACCAGTGAATACAAAAACTACAATGTGATTCTCTGAATTCGATCTTTCTCTTTCCTTTAAACTCTCAATTTCAGTTCAGTTTGCTTTTCTAGAAATGTCCCATTAGATCGAATCAATTTATGACCATTGACAACATCCTAAAATAGCAAACACTAAATAGAAATCTTAAGAATAAGTAAGAGTCCTGAGAGCACTAAAATTGAGGAACTCTTTCCCTCAATAGTCTCACACGGCATAAAAGTTGAGATCAAACTTTTGCCACTCTTATTGGTCGTCTCATGCATACGTAGTATGAAATATGTATTACGGTATTAACTCATTTCTCATGGAGCATATGTCTACACCTTCTATACCGTACAGATGATAGTTCAGACATACCCAATGTCTAACTTGAGTTCACATATCTACTTATTCACATAATTCATCATAACTCACATCTGGCATCTTAGACAAATAAAGTAAAATATGTGGGGTATTTTACTTTCAGACATAGTACATATCATGTCCTCATCTTAACACTTAATTAAGGCAACATATATATTTTAAGCTTGAGCTCTCGATTATCACTTAGATAATAAGCTTAAAAACTGTCTCATCTCTTTTTATCACACATTAAATAGAGGCGATTACCCGTGTGAGTGGGCTAATCTTTTATCTGTTCGACATACTTTCTCAACTTAATATAATACACTAAGCATTAAGATGCATAAACGTCAAACAAAGATTCATAGGCATTAATGATGAAAACACAAATTCATCAAATATGAACGTTTAAGGGAAATTACAATATTCAGTACATCAGCCTCTACGCAATCCTAGAAATTTCACATGCCACAAAACACATCTCTAGGTATTGGCTTTGTCATTGGATCTGCTACCATTCTATGCATAGGTATGTACTGTAAGTTCATATCTTTTCGTGCAACCATATCTTTGACAAAGCTATACTCGGTATCTATATGTTTGGTCTTCTCATGATATTTTGGATCTTTAGTGTATGCTATTGCGGCTTAGCTATCACAGTTAACCAATAATGGATTTGTAGCATTCTCAATAACACCTAAATGATCCAAAAATTTCTTAAGTCAAACACATTCTTGTACCGCTGCTGATAATGCCACGAACTCAACTTCCATCGTGTATAAATGTTTGTTTCTTATTGCACCAACACATGGCGCCATCGTTCAGTAAGAAAACAAATTCAGAAGTAGATTTCCTTTCATCTAAATCTCTTCCTCAATCAGCATCTGAATAGATCATTTCCTAGGTAATTTAGCTTATAATCAGCAGTTCCCTTCAGGTACCTCAGTATTCTATTAATAGCTTTCTAATGTGCTTGATCTGGATTGGATTAGTATCTACTCACAATTCCAACTGCAAAGCATATGTCAAGTCTTGTACACATCATAGCGTACATCAAGCTCCTAACAGCACTAGCATAAGGAACATGTTTCATTTGTTCTTTCTCTTGTGGAGTCTTTGGACACAGTCTATGGCTCAATCCTTCACCTTTTGCAATAGGAGTATCTATGGGTTTACAATCTTGCATACGAAATCGTTCAAGAACCTTATTTATATATATTTCTTGCGAAAGAGATAACAATCTCTTCGAACGATCTCTTGAAATCTTAAATCCAAAAATGTATGCAGCCTCACCCATATCTTTCATCTCAAAATTTGAAGATAACCAACTTTTGATGGTATTAACCAACTCCATATCGCTTCCGGCAATTAGTATATCATCAACATATAATGATATGATCACAAATTGATCTTTGGATCTTTTGATATATACACAATGATCCTCATCAATCATTGTAAAATTATATGCCATTATAGCATTATGAAAACGTATATACCACTGTCTTGATGACTGCTTAAGGCCATATATCGATTTCAAAAGTCGACATACCTTTCCTTCTTGGCCTTTCGTAATGAAACCAACAGGTTGTTCCATATATATTTCCTCATCCAATTCTCCATTGAGAAAAACAGTATTTACATCCATTTGATGTAATTCAAGATCCATACTTGCCACTATTGCCAGAATAATGCGAATTTAGGTAAATTTCACAACAGGGGAAAATGTTTCCTCATAATCAATTCATTCCTGTTGATTATACCCCTTCGCCACAAGGCGAGCTTTATATCTTTCTATCAAGTCGTCAGCTTTACGCTTTATTATGAGAACCCACTTATTCTCAATAGCTTTGCGTCCTTTTGGAAGATCAACCAGTTTCCAAACATGGTTCGACTTCATTGACTCCATTTCTTCTCCCATTACATGCATCCATTTTTCCTTACTAGGGCAATTTAGAGCCTCATGTATATTTCTTGGCTCATCCTCATCTTGTGGGACAATCATAAAAGTTTCCCCTTCAATGTCAAAATGTCGACGGAGAATACTTTTGCGACTTGTTCGCCGTATGGGAGATTGTACACTTTGCACATCATTTCCCATTATGATCCCACTAGAATTAGATAATGATGATGTCGTCTCATCATGTGGTTGTAATTGAGAATGAGTTGAATTCAATTCATCACTTCTCATATTACTCCCACTTGGACAAACTCCACTAATATCATTATCTTGATCCAAGATTTTAAATAGAGAGTAATCTTCACCTATTTCGCCCTTCTTAGGAAATTTATTCTCGAAGAATGTGACATCCCGTGATTCAAATTTAGTTATACTCCCACTTTCCTGCTCACCTATGAACACATACCCTTTCGAGTGTTTGGAGTATCTTATGAAAATACTCTTCTTTCCTTTGGGACCCAATTTCCCAAACTTGTGAGAGGGCTCATGAGTATAGGCAGCACAACCTCATGGCTTAAGAAAACTTAAGTCCGGTTTTCTACCTGTCCATAACTCATATGGAGTGGAAGTAACTGATTTGGAACGCACCCGGTTAAGTATATAGGCAGCAGTTAACAACGCACCACTCCAAAAGTGATAGGTAAATTAGCATGCCCATCATGGACCTAACCATTTCCAGTAGGGTTCTGTTTCTTCTTTCCGCAACACCATTTTGTTGAGGAGTATATGGAATAGACAATTGTCTTTATATTCCTTTTTCATCACATAATTTTCTAAACTCATCAGATAAATATTCTCAACCTCGATCGGATCTCAATGCTTTTATTTTCTTGTCTAATTGATTCTCTACCAAGTTTATAAACCTTTTGAAACAACTAAATGCTTCAGATATATGAGAAATCAAATAAATATATCTGAATCGAGTATAATCATCTATAAATGTGATGAAATAAACAGCCCCATGCCTTCCTCTCACATTCATTGGACCACAGATGTCAGAATGGATTAAATGCAGAGGAAATTCAGCTCTTTTACCTTTCCAAATGGTTTCCTTGTCGTTTTTCCTATTAGATAATGCTCACATATGGGCAAATCAACTTTTTTAATGTTGCCCAACAAGTCCTTTTTGGCTAGTCTATTCATACGTTGTTGGCCAATATGACCAAGTCTAGCATATCACACATTCACATCATTATCATATGAATTAGAAGACGTGAGAAGGGAATAACAAACATTTGCATTAACATAGTCAATATCTAATACAATGAACCATTCAAAAAATAACCACAACCATAGAAATTTGTATCCAAAAATAAATCCACACCTCTATTATGGAAGTTTATATTAAAACCTAGTTTGACCAATACTAAAACAGACACTAGATTCCGACGAATCTCCGGAGCATACAATACATCATGTAGGAACAAAGTGTATCCACCACGCATGTTCAGTTGGCAGGTGCCAAATCCTTTTACTTCAGCTCTGGAGTTGTTTCCCACATAGATTCACTTAGTTTCAGTTGGTACTCGTCGGAATTCCACGAAAGATCCTCTATCCTTCGCTACATGGTCTGTTGCTCCTAAATTTACAGTCCACAAAGGATTGGATTCAGCCAATAATACAGAACTTGACACATAAGCAAAGTTCTCAAGTGTACAAGAGGTTTTAACCTTTTTCTGCTCATGACAGTTACGAGCATAATGATCCTTCTTGTCACAATTGTAACACCTCACCCTTGACATTTCTTCACTTGAGGACATTTTCCTCTCTTGTGTTGGTTAACTCTTGGTTTCTTGCAATAAGGACTTGATCCTTTGCATTCCCACATATTGAACGAATCAATACACTTGCGCTTAAAGCTCAAAGCCCTTTTTGAGCTAGAACCAACATTGCAAATATCTATTTTCGGCTCAAATGCCGTTAGACGGTCCTCTACTAGCTCAAGGTGGTGCATGGCATCCTCAAGATCTTCCATAACATGGTCAAAAGCTTCTAATGCTTCTTACTTTTCCAGCACATATTGAATTTTCATATTCAATATTTCACAATTGTTACTGTTCAAATCAGCAATTACGTTCTTAATTGTTGAAATCATCGATCTGAACACATCAGACATATATGCACGAATAATTAATGCCTATCATTTATGCATTCACTTTGCACAGACCCATCATATTAATAAACAATTTGAAGAAAGGTTTCAGAATCAAAATGTCACTATGTTTTCAATCATTCTCGAAAAATCCTAACTTAAAACTATCATTAATATAATTGTCTTATGCAAAATAAATTCTATGAAACTACAAAAACTTCTATGAACTACCCACAGCAATCAACAATAACAGAAAGCAAATAATATTTGACATCCAATAGAATAATAATGCTTTCATATAATACAACATATCCATTACACTAAGTAATATGTATACAAAGGAAAACATCAACATAGAAAGAGATATTTACACCCAAAACATCTCAAACTAATCTAAGAAATAAATAGGGAAAGTCCCTGCTAATCTATCGGTGAAAATATCTAAGAAATCTGAAGGCACATTTGCCAACCATGGAAAAACTTTTGGAGAGCTCTCATGTCGCCTCCAAGGCGCATTCACTCTGTGCCATGTGGCACTCAATCTAAGGGTTGAAGTTTTGGCTAACTCAATCCTATAGTTCTCTCTTACAAAAGCTACTACTAGCCTCCTATAACCCGGGACCACGTTGACCTCCCATAGGCGATCTAACACTACTTGCCATTCAGGTGGAAGAGTGTTCTTCAAGGCCGGCACCTTCTCAAAATCCGACATTAGATAACAATTCCAGATGATTTCCTGTATCATCTGATTGACTCTGACCACATGTGATACTAAATCACCGTCATGCCACCGATAATTAGGTAACTCTGTTATCAGCCTTTTAAGTCTTGCACTTCCTTCGTCCGTTCTCGAGAATGCGGGTATCCATGCATAACGCATCATAGTTCCTGCAACAAATGCAGAAATAAAAAAATGGATCACTCATAATCCACAATGAATATAATTGAAAAAGAAACACATTCTTTTCCCTTTTTTTTGGGGGTCAACGGTCAAAGTCAACGGTCAACGGTCAGCGGTCGTCAACGGTCAACGGTCAGCCGGTTGAGGTCAGCCGGGTCGAGTCACCGAGTCGGGCCAGGTCGGATGGACCAACCCGGCACATGTGGCACGCATGTAGCTAACGTCACGATGACGTCAGCTGGCGCTTGCCTCGCACGTGCCATCGACGGCCCCCACGCACGTCGTAGGACGTGCGCCTGTTGGCCGCGCGCGCGCATGCGACGCACGTGCCATTGACGGCCCCCGCGCATGTGCGTCGCACATGGGCGCATTGGCCACGTGCGTGCGTGCGACGCACGCGCCTGCGTCTCCAAATCAATGCATGCTGCGTGTGAGGGCGCATCCGACGGCCTTTGGCGGCGTTCTGCCACTCGTCTTGCTTGTCTCGACAAGGCCTTCGATCCTATGCCATCAGAAATCGATTTTGACTTACAGAAAATCGAAAAAACGATGAACAGTGCTTGGGTGTCGGGATTTCTCCGCCCCCGATCGGTGTCGGCCGATTTTTTCAACAAAAATTCAATAAAAAAAATCATTCATAAACATGAAAGGGGTCGGGAAAACATGAAAAAAGGATCGGGAAACGTGAACTATTACTCTGATACCAATGTAGGGATTGTCGGATTCTCAAAAACCGTATTCGACACTAAATCGAACCCCTAAACTTGTGCGGAAGACGAGCCCAGGAAAATCACATGTATCACCGATCCTAAGGCACATCACACATTTGAACGTACCTTGTTAGCCATAGATTAAACACCGAAGCCGATAAGAGGAAGAGAAACTAATCCAGTTCGATCCGATGATGCCAATTCGCCTTGAAAGGAAGAGAGTGTCACCTCCTTGTGCTTACTGTTCTTTTGGGGTGTTTTGGAGAGAGAGAGGGAGGAGGAACGTACGTCACTTCAAAAGGTGCGTTCCTCCCTCTTTGTTTCTCCCTTAAATATGTCCTCTCCAAAGGACATGTCCCTTCGGCAAAAGATGTCCCCCAAAAGTTACAACCCTTCATCATATCCCTCCTTCCATGGGCTCTAATATTGTGGGCTAGGCTTTTAGGCCCAACATGGGCGGATGGGCCAACTTAGGCTCATCACATTAATTAATTAAAACCATCACGATGGCTTAGTTTGGAGTTACGTGTATGTATGCACACCAAAAACTAATGGGATACAATAGTGAGGCAAGACGTAGGATAAGATAAGGCCCGAAGTAGATAAAGAAAAGTTGCAACCATGGTGTCACAAGTCTCTGCTCACAGGCTCAATCTGGATGGACAGTTCTATAGTCTAAGAAACGGATTTTTTCATGCTAAACCGCCATAATTCACATTTTTCTATACAAAATGTTGGAGTTTGGGACACCTGGAGTGCCATAACTTGGCACGGGGGAACACTTAAGTGCCATAACTTTTTTTCGGTACACTTAAGTGCCACTTTTTTTTCAAATGGGACACTTAAGTGCCACCTCCAGCGACTTTGCCGGAAATTCTACGTGGCACGCGTTTATTATTTTTTAATGCTTACGTGGCTCGCCGGAGAGCTGAGTCGGCGCCGACTCGGCGAAACGACGCCGTTTACATAATAAAAAATTAATTAAATTAAATTAAAACTTAATTTTAATTAAAAATACTCTAAAATTAAAATTAAAATTAAAATTAAAAAAAAAAAAAAGGGGGAGGGGGCGGACGAAGGGGCGGGCGGGCGAGGGCCGAGCCCTCGCCGCCGCTGCCTCCCCGCCGTCGCCGGGAAGGGCTGGTGACGGAGGGGGAGGGTCGGCCGAGGTCGCCGGCCCTCGGCCGACCGGTGGCGAGGGCCGCGATCCGGCGAGGGCCCACGAGCCCTCACCCGGATCCGGCGAGGGCCGCGAGCCCTCGCCACGATCCGGCGAGGGCTCGCGGCCCTCGCCACCGGTCGGCCGGGGCCGGCAACCCCGCCAACCCTCCCCCTCCGTCGCCGGCCCTTCCCGGCGACGGCGGGGAGGCGGCGAGGCCCGCAGCCCTCGCCGGATCACGGCGAGGGCTCGTGGCCCTCGCCAAATCTGGCGAGGCTCGCGGGCCCTCGCCGCGATCCGCGAGGGCTCACGGCCCTCCCCACCGGTCGGCCGGGGTCGGCGACCCCGCCGACCCTCCCCCTCCGTCGTCGGCCCTTCCCGGCGACGGCGGGGGGCGGCGGCGGCAAGGGCTCAGCCCTTAGCCGCCCGCCCCTTCGTCCGCCCCCTTTTTTTTTTTTTTAAATTTTAGAGTATTTTTAATTAAAATTAAGTTTTAATTTAATTTAATTAAATTTTTATTATTTTTACATGTCGAGACGAAACGGCGTTGTTTTTGCATTTTTGCCACGCCGGTATGCAAAACGACACCGTTTTGGACCTCCATCGCCGGAAAATTGCCACGTCGGCCGTTTGGCCGGATTTTCGCCGGAGTGGCACTTAAGTGTTCCATTTTACTCCGATATTGGCACTTAAGTGTTCCATTTGAAAAAAAGTGGCACTTAAGTGTACCAAAAAAGTTATGGCACTTAAGTGTCCCCCCGTGCCAAGTTATGGCACTCCAGGTGTTCTTTACTCCAAAATGTTGTAACTTATAAAATCTTAAAGCTTCTTGTGTAGTTTAGATTCACGGCTTGTAAAATTTATCCAAAGCGGCGAAAAGGGGGAAAGGCAAAATGGCTCAAAATTATGGACCCTAATTCCAATCATTGTTCAAGTCAAGAAGTGACCCTCTCCATGTGAACCCATCTTTAGACCACCATTTCTAGCCCTACAATCTGCAATTGAGCCAAAGTGGGAAAGCTTGTTGCAACCATCTTGTTAGAGATACTAGGAGATTTTCTAGATTTTTCTTGATTAGAAACTCATGTGCTATTTACTAAAATTTATAGGAAGATATATAGAAATTACATGATTTTCTCTGCCGTATTATTTTTATATTGATATAAGAGTTAGATTATGCCCTTGTTATATCACATGTGTCTCCCCTATTCATTAAATTTCATGTGTAATTGCTAATTAGGCTTGCACGTGAGAAGGGGAGTTAAAATATCTCACATTAGTTAACTACGAGCTTTATATGTTCTTTTTGTGCATATAGTCTCCATCCACCTATCAAGTTGATCTTTTGGATTGAACATGATATCAAAGCTTTTAAATTAATATTACTTAATAACCAATTTTTTGATATCAAAAATCATGAAATGACCCTATTCACAGATCCAAACTTCTGCAAATTTTGAAATTGTCCCTAACCTTTCAAAAAAATTTACGAAGATACTCCCTTTATGTCTATTTTTACCTTCTTCTTTTTTTTTTTTTTTCAATTCTTTCCCATCTAAGGTGCAACAAAACTATTTGAGTTTTCTTTCAAACACTTTCTGGACATGTATTAAAGATTTCGATTTAGCTAAGGATTCACCATAACTCTATATGTCAATTTTGGAACTTGCACTTAAGATCAAATTTAAACTAAAGTAACAAAAATCAACCAACCAAGTCAAGAATACTAAGTAGATCAAGCTAACTTAATCCCTAGAATTTTTACTTACCTTGAGCAAAGCTTGGATAACTTAGCTTTAATCACCTTCAAATCAAGATAAACAAGAACAAAGATAAACAACTCTTAATCTTTTTAAACAACAAATCTAGTTTGATAAGATGAAGAGAAACCCAATAATTTACCTTGTAAACACTTAAAATGATTAAATTAGAAACTTTAGAAATATAAACGTGAGGCCTTCAGTCTTTTTCCAAATGAGTGTGAGATGAGAGGGAAAGGAAAGAGACATGGAGCTTTTTTCTTTTTCTTTTTTCCTTTGTAAGAATGAGTTGAAATTTTCTTAAATAATTGAAGTGGCTCTTATGAGCAAAGAAGGGAGAGGTACTAGAGTTTACAAGAGTTAAAAAGGGACAAAAATTCATTAACCAAGGTTAAAAAAACAATGATGACTTGAAGTACCTAGGAATGAAAGCACATGACCAAGGAGAACGTTATGACATTGGGATTTAAAACACCTAGTGGAGAATGAGAGAGAGAAGACGAGATAGCCCAATTAAATGCATAAAATAAGAATCATTATTTTGTATGCAATTATTGAAGCAAAATGGTGAGGTCATGCATGATGTAAATCTATAGATTAAATTATGGTTGAAAATGAGAGAGATG
This sequence comes from Eucalyptus erythrocorys, assembly GCA_014182555.1. Taxonomy (NCBI): domain Eukaryota; kingdom Viridiplantae; phylum Streptophyta; class Magnoliopsida; order Myrtales; family Myrtaceae; genus Eucalyptus; species Eucalyptus erythrocorys. Next base: position 11,378,753 of record CM024607.1, read on the forward strand.
TGGACAATGAATGAGTACTCTTGACTTGCAACCTTAAAGAGCATCAACAGACTAAAGTCAAAAGAAGTGATGTAATTTATAGATAAGAAACTAGGTAATAAACTAAGGAATGTGGCAATTAAATTAGTGAAAAGTGGTTAATAAATTGTCTTTATTAGGGATAGAGAAAATCATGTGACAATTACCGATGTCCATATGAAAACATATGAATATTATTCCTATATAACACCATATACATAATAAATATGATGAAATTTCGGATGTCATAGACATCCTAAGTCATATTGCACTTTAAGTCGACAAAAGATGTGCAACTCTCAAACAAATATTTGTTTCATGGATAATAGTATAAATGGTTCATGAACTCTGATCCAATGTACAATGTCGTCCTCAAACTATTAATTTGTGTAATGTGATTTTCAACTTTGATTCAATCTGCAATGTCATTCCTAAATTTTTAATTTGTTTAATGTAATTCTTGAGCTATTGGTAAATGTTAAATATAGTCCCTAGATTGTTGAATATTTTAGAGACCATATTGAACAATAAACTAAAGTTAAGGGATTACATTGAACAAATTAAGGATAACATGGAACCAAAATTGAGAGATCACATTGAACACGGTTGAAGTTGAGAAACAATATAGCAAATTAGAGGAAAATTCAGTAATCATTTGTATTATTTTCCCTTATATCATCTTCGACTAAATTAAAATTGATGTGGCATCATATGGATCAATGTCTTTAAAGCGGCATATCAGTCCCTTTTCAAACAAAGAAATGAAATGGTCCATGTAAAACCCCGTTAATGCCAACCCGACCTCCACGCCACCATCCCCATCCCTGCTCTCTGCAAGAGAGATCGCCCTGGATACATCGATATGCACCATGTGGCTCTTCCTCAACCTTCCCCACCCAAAGTTCGGGTCGTACACTTTCTGTCTCGTTGACCCGGCCACCGTGGCTACGTCCCAATCTTTATCTATTTTAAAGTCCTTTAGCCATCTCTCTGCCCCTCTCAATGCTCCACCTGTCCCTACTTCCTTGGCTCTCCTCCCTAAAGCCCTCGCGGCAAGGGGAAGTCCACTTTTGCCCAAGAGTGAACTTCTCTTCTCCGAGATAATGCATATGTCTAGACAGTTCCCGAAGTATGTCAAGGGTATCGAGTATCCGAGTCGGTCCCTACAGTCCGCGACAAAGAAGAAATAACAAAATTCATTGTTGTCACTCTTTGATGATGAATGGTCATGACACGGGTGTCCTTTGTCTCCTGATTTGACGATGCATACCCATATGAATGCACACGTCACCACAAACGTGGACAAGTGGATTGGATCCGACTCAGAGCCGAGGCCGTCGTTCTTGAGTTGGCTCAAGATCTGCGCTTTTAGCATGTCAATGTGAGCTTTTCGAAGGACAAATGTTGCTCTCACCTTGTCTGCAACATTGGGAGCAACGTTGAGAGGAGTTGGGCTCGGGCTTGAGCTCGGGTTTGGGCGCACCAAACTCCACCAGTCTTTCCAAAGTATAGGCTCGAGCCCATTCGGGTCTTTGATCACTCCTCGGTCGTAAAAAGGACTCGGGTCATCTGAGTCGATGCAAGTGGGGTCCCCTGCGGACTTGTGAATGGACGCCCACGATTTCATGAAGTGAGTGAAGGACCTCCCATCTGCTACCACGTGGAGGAATTGCACCCCGATACAAATGCCCTTGTTTGGAAACAGAGTCACCTAAATTGTTATCCAACAAAATCGACAATAAGTTTCGAGCTCAAATTTTATTTATACAGCTGGTATTTTTGAGTTTGATGTATGTTTATCACTCTCGCGTATCGATTACACATGATCGCAGAAGATAATATATTGAAAATCACGATTTCTTTGTATGAATGTTAAACAAGTGCCTTGAAGATATTTGTTAATGAAATCTTTATCACAATCCCGCTGGTTCTCCTAAACACATCACTCGTTCTCAACTTCTTATTTCGCAGTTTCATCTCTAAGTATCATTTTAACTGAAAAGCTCAAACTGCCTTTTAATGTTAATTTGCACACATCAACATGATGCTTAATCTATACTTTTTGTGATATGTATTAATCTAAACGACGAGATCCTACTGTAAACCTTGGAAAAATTGTCCAAAAAGTCTTAAACCTATTGCACATTTGTCAATTTAGTCCTAAACCTTTTTTTTCTTGCTAATTGAGTCCTAAACCTTTTACAATTGTGCTAATTCAGTCCATTTGGCCGGCCAGAGCTGACGTGGTCGCCGGCCGGAGACAGCTGGCCAGTGAATAATTTTTTAATATTTTTTAATATTTTTTTCGAATTTTTGTCTCTTTTTTTTTTCCCACCTTCTTCTTCCTCTGGCCGGCGCTGGCACCAATCGGCACTGGTGAGGCTCGCCCCTGCTAGCCACTGGCGAAGGCGAGCCTCCCCTGGCCATGGTGAGGTCGAGCCTCGCCATGGCCAGGCGAGGCCGAGCCTTGCCTCGGCTGGGCGACGGCGGCCTCGCCGTCACTGGGCGAGCCTCGCCCCCGCCTGCCATTAGCGAAGGCGAGCCTCGCTAGATTTGGCGAGGCTTGACCTCCCCATGGCCGAGCGAGGCCGAGCCTCACCTCGGCTAGGCGACGGCGGCCTCGCTGTTACTGGGTGAGGCTTGCCTTCGCCAGTGGCCAGCGGGGGCAAGCCTCGCCGGCCCTCGCCTCTGGCCGGTCGGCGCTGGCGCGCGCCAAAGGAAGAAGAATGTGGAAAAAAAAAATTTTTTTTAAAAAGAAAAAATAATTAAAAATTTTGAAAAAAAAAATTTAAAAATATTAAGAAATTGTTCATCGGCCGGCGTCCACGTCAGCTTCGGACGATCAAATGGACTGAATTAGCACAATTGTAAAATGTTTAGGATTCAATTGGCTAGAAAAAAATGTCTAGGACTGAATTGGCAAAAGTGCAATCGGTTTAGGACTTTTTGGACAATTTTCCCATAAACCTTAGACTCTCTTCATTTTCTTTTTATCTTTGTACACATTACATAAACTCAAATCCAACATCTACCTTTTATTTATGCCTGTATGATATAACTTTCTCGCTAGTATTCTATCTTTGTTTTCTGACTCATTGAGTTGCATCAACTTTGTGTTGCCAAGTGACCTCAAGTTATAGCATAGCATTATTATACTGAATTCGTAAATGTTTAAAACAGATCTTCCGAAAAGAAACTTTGATCGGCTCAAATGATATTGATACTAAAACCAAAAAATGAGAATTAAAAACAACTGAAAAGGAACACGGGAGAGCCAGACCATCATCAACTGACTTGAATCGCCATAAGGGGCCCCACCCGTGCCCCGTCGGATGCACACGGCGGCGCGAGCTAAGGCACCAGAGGGTGTATCAAAGTAATAAAGGTCAATATTGAGGCAAGATGTAGGATAAGATAAGGCCCAAAGTAAATAAAGAAAAGTTACAACCATGGCGTCACAAGTCTCCATTCATAGGCTCAATCTGGATGGACAGTTCTATAGTCTAAAAAACGGATTTTTTCATGCTAAACCGCCATAATTCACATTTTTCTATACAAAATGTCATAACTTATAAAATCTTAAAGCGTCTTGTGTAGTTTAGATTCACGGCTTGTAAAATTTATCCTAAGCGGCGAAAAAGGGGGAAAAGGCAAAATGGCTCAAAACTATCGACCCTAATCCTAATCGTTGTTCAAGTGAAGAAGTGACGCTCTCCATGTGAACCCATCTTTAGACCACCATTCCTAGCCCCGCAATCTGCAATGAAGCCGAAGTGGTAAAGCTTGTTGCAATCACTTTTTGTGAGCCTTTGTGTCGTGTTAGACACTTCGACACATGTCCGACACTCTCGAATACTCTCGGATACTTTTTAACACTCGATCAACACGTGTAGAAAATCCAACACCTAGTCAACTTTCCCGATACTCAAGTTGAAATTTTAACATGTGAGTTACCGACATACAATTTTAACATACGAGGTCAATTTTAAAAAATTTTAATAAATGAAGAGTCAAAAATATATATATGTGAAAATAATAATAATAATAATAATAATAATAATAATAATAATAATAATAATAATAATAATAATAAATTAAGAAAGAAGAAAATTCTAATTTTTCTTTTCTTCCCTTTTGATTATCACTTTCCATGATACACAATTTACCTCCATTTTTTTTTTCTTTTTTCGTTTGACACGCAAGTCCAACACATGAATTACTTGTTTTTCTCTCTCCAAGTTTTATAGATTTATTGAAATGGAGTTGAAATTGTCAAATTGAAACAATGAAGGATATTAATAAATGGTAGGTTAATATTTTTAGTGTAAATTCATTCTATGATTTTTTATTATTTAATTATTTGTGAATTTGATTGAAATAATCATAAAAATAACAATTTATTATTTATATATAAAATATACATTTAATATATAACGTGTCCCAACGTATCAGAATTCTCTATTTTTTGAAAAACGACATATCTGCATGTTGTGTCGTGTCATATCACATGTGACATATTGGTGTCGGTGCTACTTAGGTTAGAGATACTAAGAGATTTTCTAGATTTTCCTTGATTAAAAGACTCGTGCTCTTCACTAAAATTTAAGAAAGATATATGGAAATTACATGATTTTCTCTTCCGCATAATCTTTATATTGATATGAGAGTTAAATTCTGCTCTTGTTATATCACACGTGTCTCCCCTATATTCATTAAATTTCATGTGTGATTGCTAATTTGGCTTGCACATGAGATGGGGAGTTAAAATATCTCACATTAATTAACTACAAGCTTTATATGCTCTTTATATGCATGCAGTCTTCATCCACTTATCAGGTTAACCTTTTGAATTGAACATGATATCAAAGCTTTTAATTAATATTTCTTAATAACCCACTAATTAATATTTAAAATAATAAAATAACCCTATTCATAGCCCCAAACTTCTGCAAATTTTGAAATTGTCCCTAACCTTGTCAAAAATTTACCAAGATACCCCTTTTTATGTCTGTTTTTAACTTTTTCTCATTCTTTCCCATCTAAGGTGCAACAGAATTATTTGAGTTTTCTTTCAAACACTTTCTAGGCATGTATTAAAGATTTCAATTTAGGCACTCGATATGTTAAATTTGGAACTTGCACTTAAGATCAAATTTAAACTAAACTAACAAATATCAACCAACCAAGTCAAGAATACTAAGTAGATCAATCTAACTTAGTCCCTAGAATTTTTATTTACCTTGAGCAGAACTTGGATAACTAAGAGCTTTAATCACATTCAAATCAAGATAAACAAGAAGAAAGATTAACAACTATTAATCTTTTTAAACAACAAATCTAGTTTGATAAAATGATGAGAAACCCAATAATTTACCTTACAAACACTTAAAATGGTTGAAATAGAAACTCTAGAAATATAAACGTGAGGCCTTTAGCCTTTTTTCAAATGAGTGTGACAGGAAAGGGAAAGGAAAGAAACATGGAGCTTCTTCTTTTTTTTTTCTTTGTAAGAATGTGTTGAAATTTTGTTAAATAATTGAAGCGGCTCTTACGAGCAAAGAAGGGAGAAGTACTGGAGTTTACAAGAGTTAAAAAGGGACAAAGATTCATTAACCAAGGTTAACAAAACAATGATGACTTGAAGTACCTAGGAATGAAAGCACATTACCAAGGATAATGCGATGACATCGGGATTTAAAACACTTGGTGGAGAATGAAAGAGAGAAGATAAGATAGTCCAAATAAATGCATAAAATAAGAATCATTATTTGGTTTGTAATTGTTGAAGCAAAATAGTGAGGTCATGCATGATGTAAATCTATAGATTAAATTATGGTTGAAAATGAGGGAGATATGGACAATGAATGAGTACTCTTGACTTGCAAGCTTAAAGAGCATAAACAGACTAAAGTTAAAAGAAGTGATGTATGGAATGATGCAATTTATAGATAAGAAATTACGTAATAAACCAAGGAATGTGGCAATTAAATTAGGGATAGAGAAAATCATGTGACAATTACCGATGTCCATATGAAAAGATATGAATCTTATTCCTATATAAAATAATATACATAATAAATACGATGAAAATTTCCTACGTCATAGACATCCTAACTCATTTTGCACCTTAAGTCGACAAAAGATGTTCAACTCAATTGACGTGGCATCGTATGAGCTAATGTCTTTAAAGCGGCATAAATGACTTCATTCCTAGGTACTTCATATACTGGAGTTTACAAGAGTTAAAAAGGGACAAAGATTCGTTAACCAAGGTTAACAAAACAATGATGACTTGAAGTACCTAGGAATGAAAGCACATTACCAAGGATAATGCGATGACATCGGGATTTAAAACACTTGGTGGAGAATGAAAGAGAGAAGATAAGATAGTCCAAATAAATGCATAAAATAAGAATCATTATTTGGTTTGTAATTGTTGAAGCAAAATAGTGAGGTCATGCATGATGTAAATCTATAGATTAAATTATGGTTGAAAATGAGGGAGATATGGACAATGAATGAGTACTCTTGACTTGCAAGCTTAAAGAGCATAAACAGACTAAAGTTAAAAGAAATGATGTATGGAATGATGCAATTTATAGATAAGAAATTAGGTAATAAACCAAGGAATGTGGCAATTAAATTAGGGATAGAGAAAATCACGTGACAATTATCGATGTCCATATGAAAAGATATGAATCTTATTCCTATATAAAATAATATACATAATAAATACGATGAAAATTTCCTACGTCATAGACATCCTAACTCATTTTGCACCTTAAGTCGACGAAAGATGTTCAACTCAATTGACGTGGCATCGTATGAGCTAATGTCTTTAAAGCGGCATAAATGACTTCAGTCCCTCTTCAAACAAAGAAATGAAATGGTCCATGCAAACCCCCGTTAATGCCAACCCGACCTCCACGCCACCATCCCCATCCCTGCTCCCTGCGAGAGAGATCGCCCTTGATGTATCGATATGCACCATGTGGCTCTTCCTCAACCTTCCCCACCCAAAGTTCGTGTCATACACTTTCTGTCTCGTTGACCCGGCCACCGTGACTACGTCCCCATCGTTAGCTATTTTAAAGTCCTTTAGCCATCTCTCTGCCGCTCTCAATGCTCCACCTGTCCCTACTTCCTTGGCTCTCCTCCCTATAGCCCTCGCGGCAAGGGAAAGTCCACTTTTGCCCAAGAGTGAACTTCTCTTCTCCGAGACAAAGCATATGTCTAGACAGTTCCCAAAGTATGTCAAGGGTATCGAGTATCCGAGTCGGTCCCTACAATCCGCGACAAAGACGAAATAACAAAATTCATCGTTGCCGCTCTTTGATGACGATTGGTCATCACACTGATGTTCTTTGTCTCCTGATTTGACGATGCATACCCATATGAATGCACACGTCACCATAAACGTGGACAAGTGGATTGGATCCGACTCAGAGTCGAGGCCTTCGTTCTTGAGTTGGCTCAAGATCTGCGCTTTTAGCATGTCAATGTGAGCTTTTCGAAGGACAAATGTTGCTCTCATCTTGTCCGCAACATTGGGAGAAACATTGAGAGGAGTTGGGCTCGGGCTCGGGCTTGGGCACACCAAACTCCACCAGTCTTCCAAAAGTATAGGCTCGAGCCCATTCGGGTCTTTGATCACTCCACGGTCGTGAAAAGGACTCGGGTCATCCGAGTCGATGCAAGTGGGATCCCCTCCAGACGTGTGAATGGATGCCCACGATTTCATGAAGTGAGTGAAGGACCTTCCATCTGCTACCACGTGGAGGAATTGGACCCCGATACAAATGCCCTTGTTTGGAAACAGAGTCACCTAAATTGAATCGACAATAAGTTTCGAGCTCAACTTTCATTTATACAGCTGGAATTTTGAGTTGGATGTATGTTTATCATTCTCGCATATTGATTACACATAATCGCAAAAGATAATTTATTGAAAATCACAATTTCTTTGTATGAATGTTGAACAAGTGCCCTGAAGATATTTGTTAACGAAACCTTATCATAATCCCACTGGTTCTCCTAAACACATCACTTATTCTCAACTTCTTATTTCACAGTTTCATCTCTAAGTATCATTTCAACCGAAAAGCTCAAACTGTCTTTTAATTTTAATTTGCACACATCAACATGATGCTTAATCTATACTTTTTGTGATATCTATTAAATCTAAACGACAAGATCCTGCTGTAAACCTTGGACTCTCTTCATTTTTTTTTTTTTTTTATCTTTGTACACGTTAGATAAACTCAAATCCAATATCTGCCTTTTATTTATGTCTGTATGATATAACTTTCTCGCTGGTATTCTATCTTTGTGTTCTGACTCATTGAGTTGCCTCAACTTTGTGTTGCCAAGTGACCTCAAGTTATAGCATAGCATTATTATACTAAATTCGTAAATATGTCAAACAGATCTTCCGAAAAGAAACTTCGATCGGCTCAAATGATATTGATACTAAAACCAAATAATTAGAATTAAAAACAACTGAAAAGGAACACGGGAGAGCCAGACCATCATCAACTGACCTGAATCGCCATAAGGGGCCCCACCCGTGCCCCGTCGGATGCACACGGCGGCGCGAGCTGAGGCACCAGAGGGTGTATCAGCGTGGCGCCGCGCGGCTCGTCGCTGATGAGCTCCGCGTAGTCGGCGGTGGACTCGGCAACGGTCAAGGAGAGGGAGTCGCCATCGGAGTAGAGGATGTGGGGTTTCTGGGGCGGCGCCAGAGGGCAGACGAGGCTGCCGGCGAAGGGGAAGAAGTGGCGGAGACAGAGGGAGAGAGAGCGGACCAGGAGGGGGAGCGTGGTCTGAGCGAAAGAGGAAGGGGATTCAGGGAAGTCGTAGAAGAAGAGGCGTTGCATGGGGCAGCAGATAAGCCATGGGATGTCGAGGAAGGCGAGAGGGAGAGTGGTTGCCGGGACTGAGTCCGGCGGCGGCGAGACGTCGTAACGGTGGATGATCTTGACCTTCGACATCTCGTCCGACGGGGAAGGGGAATTTTTCATAATAAGGGAAGAAAGCTATATGGACACGCCGATGATCGGTTTTTTGTCCCGGTTTAAAGGCGATGTAAACCCACTCCCGCACGTTGTTTTGTTGCATATACATATAAATATATATATATACATATATATTTAATGGAGATAATGAATTTGAGTTAGGTCTGAAATGGGGTGTGCTTTCAATGAATAGAGCCGGTGTCCGACATGACAGCTTGACTTTTTTATCCGAGGTATCCAAAGATCGCAGGAAGGGGTGACCGGCGGCTTGGTACCCAAAAAAAAAGCACAACACGCCAAAGGCTAAAAAGGTCCATGATTTCTAGATGCAAACGTTAATAAATGTAATCAAATCAGGCTCCACAGCAAAAGCTTCTTCCGCACCCATCCAGGTCTCGCTTTCCCACATGTAAATATATATATATACCGCACCCACCCAGGTCTCGCTTTCCCCCATATATATATATAAAACAAAAGCTAATGGGACACCATAGTGAGGCAAGACTTGGATGAGATAGGGCCCAAAGCAGGTGAAGAAAAGGTGCAACCATGATGTCGCAAGTCTATGTTGACGGGCTCCATCTAGATGGACGGTTCTATAGTCTAAGAAACGGATTCTTTCATGCTAAACCACCATCATTCGCATTTTTCTCTGCAAAGTGTCGTAACCTACAAAATCTTAAAAGCTTCTTGTGCAATGTAAAAATCATGGCATGTAAAATTTTATCCTGAGCAGCGAAAAAGGGAGGAAGGCAAAAAAGCTCAAAGCCATCAGCCCTAATTCCAATCCTCGTTCAAGTGAAGAAGTGACCCTCTCCATTGGAACCCAATCTTTAGACCCCCATCTCCAGGCCTACAATCTGTGTTGAAGCTGAAGTATTAAAGCTTGTCGCAGCCTTCTTGTTAAAAATATCAGGAGATTTTTCGGATTTTCCTTAGATTTCCTTAGACAATCCTTTCTTAAAATTTATATTAAAAAAAAAAAAAAAAAAAAAAAAAGCTCATGTGCATTTCATTAAAATTCACAGAGAAATATGCAGAAATTATATGATTTTCTCTTTTGCATTGTTCTTTTCTTGATTTCAGAGTTTGATTCTGCTCTTGTTATTTCACGTGTCTCCCATATTTGTCAAATTCCACGTGTGATTACTTACCTAGCTTGCACATGAAAATGTGTGTTAAAATATCTCATTACTTAACTACAAAATTTATATGCTTTTTATATATGTATGATCTCCCTTCTTTTATCAGTTTAAATTTTTAGATAGGACATTTTAACATGATATTAAAACTTTTGTCACGGGAGGAAGTGCCCATCGAATTATACAATTTTTGTAGCAACATTATCAGAGCTCTTGTTGTCTAGGGAAACCGCCCGCCTCGAATGTTGTTCTGACACTTTTTGCTGCTTGTTATAAAAAAAATCAACACCGACATCAGATTTGCCACCCCTAGAAGAGCTGGATTCTACAATTTTGTTGTGGTTAGCCACTGCACATGCTCACACCAGTCACCGTGTGCCACTGTCTCTGTGGATCCACACAATAACAACTCTTGTAAGCATGATGGCCGCACTTTCACATTGTCTGCCACGTCAGTGACGCATCATGTGCCACGTCAATAGTCACATCATGACTCGTCCTCGTTACTTCGGCCCAGTCAGTTGGCTTGCATAGTTAGCTGGTTCTTCCTCTATAGACCGAATTGTTCAATCGAGCAAAACCGAACTTGATTCGGAACATAAGACCAAACCTGTTCTCTTTTATTTACGTCCAATTTGATTGATTTTCAAGTAGTTCTTGAAGACTTTAGACTTTCCCAAGGTTTTTCGATGTGCTAATTTTGTTTATGACTTTAGTTTCACTATTTCTATCCTCCAAGGTGCCGGTCTCTTCATATTTTTAATCCATTGTACTCTAATTCACCAATTAAGTGCATATTATGGATTCCTTATCCATTGAGACCATTATGAATGGTTCAAATTCTATTTTACAGGCTCAACAAATATCAAATTTTTTGAGAGGAATCAAGCATTAGTGCTATGTCACTGGCGATATATGTGCACCTACTAAGACTACCGATGAATCTATGGATAAATCTATTGAATATTAGGAGGGGTGGAATAGCAAGAATCATCAAACTCTAATGCAGTTTTGAAACATTTTAGTACCATCTATTAGACTTTAATTTAAATGCCTCAATAAAGCAAAGGAAGCTTGGGATCTCCTTGCAGTTTTATTTCACCTCAAACATTACCCATTGGTATCAATTGTTAGAAATCAGCAATTAAGAGAGAGGTTAGTTTTTAATGATTTTTTTATCCTTATTAACATCTGATTTTTAGTCAACATGTCAAAAAAAGTAAAAAATCGAGATTTTGCTTTCCGATCACGACAAATCCTATTTCTAGGCCAAAAAGTGTTGCCCTTTGTCTTTTTCTTTTTTATTGTTGTTTTTAAGCGATATCTAATTCATTTCAAGAAAAATCTAAAAAGTCAAATGATTGACTTTCAAGTTGACTTTTTGATCAACCATTTAACCAAAAGTCAAGGCCGAGTCAAAAGTTGACTTTTCGCCCAAAAAATATGCCATTTATCTTCAATTTCACTTTTGTCAAATCAATTTTTTAAAAATTCAAAAATTTGATTGAGAAATCAACTTTCTAGAAAAAAAGTCAACTAAATAATTGATTTTTAGTTAAACATTGACAAAAAAATTGAAAAAAAAAAAATCAAAGATCCCCAAAAAAAAACTTCTTTTAGTGTCAATTTGATTCATGTGTCGAAAGTTTCACAAAATTCAATGGAGAACCTTGTTTTTCGAATTTTTCGATTTTAAATTCTAAATCAACCAAAAATAAAATTACTTTCATTTTAGTCACAATTAGGTGTAATTTCTTTTATGACATTTGATCTAAGGACTATTTTAAATCCATTGGTTCATTCAATTTTTTGAATTACCATATCGGAAGACGAATTGTCATTTTAAGCTCTAGTTAGAGGGTCAAAATTGATTCTTCATGACTTGCGAACGGATGATGATTTCCCACCACTCATTTTCTTAAGATAAGTCCAAATTTATGATCAATTTTGAGAAATTCACATTAGAACTCCTTGATTTGAGGAATTTTAATCTCTTGACTATAAGAAAATCTAGCAATTAAGTTTCAATTGAAGAAATTCAGGTTGAACCATTCAAGGCTATGGTTCGATTTTATAAATCTAGGTCCAATTTTAATATTAAGCCTAGGTTCATTTTCGACCTAAGCTTGGACACTTCAATTCAAGGCTAATTTGAATACAATAGATAATCTTACACATGGGTGGTTAGTTTGACAGGGCAATTGCAATATTAGTTGGACTCAACTTCAATTTGCAGTTTTATCCAATGAAATTGCAAAATTATTCATTTCAGCCTTTTAAGATCAATCTTAAGTACCCATTATTTTGGTCAATTGTTTTTCATAACAATCGTTCAATAGAAGACTCGTAAAACACATTAATGAAGGTTAATTGACTTAATTGAATGAGGTGCTTTCAATCATACGAAAGCTTGGTTTGTCGCCCGGGCCGCCCAACTCGTGTTCCTCGTGTGCAAGGCAAAGAAACTTGATTGATCAAACATTCGAAAATGAGGTGTTTTCAATCATACAAAAGCTTGGTCTGTTGCCCGGCCCCACAACTCGTGTTCCTCGTGTGCAAGGCAAAGAAACTTGATTGATCGATTTTGATCTTTTAATCTCACCGAATCAACATTAATTTTTTTGTTCACCCCAATATTAAAAAGAAATTAACAATCTTTTGACAACTATAAAAATAATAACTTATTATAAGTCACAAATTCTCGACAGAGTAGACCCGGCAATAATTTATAATTATTTATTACATGATTTTGAAATTTAAAATAAACTATTTTTCTCATAGTAGATTAAAAACAGTCACACAATTATTTCTTTATTAAAAGCTATAGTTGCATCAACCAAATATGTCCTCCGAAAAAAATGCAAATTGATTTACCTCTTTTACAATTTCAACCATACTTAATTTTTTCTGTGCATCTGGTTTTAGACATTTTCAAATGCTATTTTTGAATTCTTGCATGGCAGATATACTTGACTTATGGATTATGTTAGTTTAATCTCACAACATTTACATTCATTTTTCAAGATGTCAATATATAGAAAACGATTAGTTATTTCCACAAATTTTCCTATTACAATTATCTAGTTTATATCATAAAATTGGGTATGTGCTTAGGCCACTAAGGCTCGGATTCACTACAAGTGTTAATATTTTGACACTTAAGTAGTCGATTGAAAGTTATAATACTCAAGTAAATGGTTTTTAAACGTTATGACATTTAAGTGATTGAAAAAACAAAGTAACTTAGCATTCTTGTGCTGAAGATGAACGGACCTAAGCGATCTGCTGATTTATATGAGAAAATGCCATATCCTTAGTATTTTTAAAAGTTATATTTTAAATTTGGCAATGATTTTGATTCAAAATCGTTTAATTTTTGTAATTAATTGATATTAATCAGATTTTTTTTCATCCAAATACCTTTTGTTTAAATTTTTATTTTGCCCTAAATATGTTTGATAGACATCTCCTGAATTAGCTTCGTGACCGGTAGTGAATACTCTCCAAAAAAGGGGAGCTATGAAATTATACTAAAATAAGGTTCATATATAAGTCACGACACTTGCAGTAGCTTAATTTTTCTTAAGTTTACAGCAGTACCTGTGCTCATTATTTTCTCGAACAAGGGGGGACCACTTTTCTTTTTTAATTCTTGCACAATTTTCCACTGCAAAATGGTGGGTCCAATGTCTCGTAGAGTACCCGTCCCCGTGATTCACGTTACATGATATCATTTCCAATTGAAAAGATGTCCCTCTCACTATCACCGCTGCCCACCCATTTCTTATATAGATAGAGATCCAAAACATTCGTGTTCAGAGTCAAACAGGCCTCGGATCCATGTTCAACAGGTTAATGCATGCTCATAAAGTGCGAAATATATGGGACAAAACTTTTGCCCAATGGTCACGAAAAATAAGACTGTCACTAATATCGGGTTGGACCGACTTAGAAATTTTTAACAATTATCAAAAGGTTCTTATGTGAATGTCCTACTGAAGTTAAACATCTAAATTTTACCATAAAAAATTACGAAATAATCTCACATGATCAATGTTAAGATGAAGAATTTGATTTACATGATTTATAAATTATATTTTATATTTCCTCTGTCTATACATGTTTAGTTTCAAAGCATTAAATACTAAAAAAAAATCTAAATTTGCAAAGCTTAAAGTTAAAAAGGGGAACCACTGGGATTTGCCCAAGTGGCCACCCTTCCAACATGGAAGGGGGAGGTGAGGGGTTGAAACTCCCACCTTCCGGGGAAGGGATGGGGTGGGGACGCGCGAGTTTTAGGAGTGGATTTCGACGTCCACGCCCGCAAGAGGCGAGGCAAAGTCCGAGAGTGAGTGTAGAATAGGTATAGAGTAGGACTGACAAAAAAAAAAAAGTTAAAAAGGGGGGAAATTTACATGCTTGCCCCTAAATTTTTAATTGCTCCACATTATTTTCATGAACTTTTACTTGGCAATGCTGTTAACCCGCGGAAATATTTCTCCAACTCGCAAATTGCACATGACTTTTAACTGATAAATATGTATATTAATCTATTTTTATTAATCGAAATCTCCCTTTTGAGCTTGATTTCTGTAAAAAAAAATGAATAACTAACGAAAATGGAGAAACAATTGATAAAAATAGTAAGATCAAAATACTAAAAATCAACTATAATATTAGAAATTAGAAATTGATGAAAACATTAATAGAATTGATAAAATATTTTCAGAAAAAAAGAAACATGACTATGTAAAAAAATAAAAGGCCTAAATTACAAAAAATAAATAAATTAAATGACAAAAACTCGAACCGAAAATGTAGTCTTCCTTGTCTAGAACCCACGCCCGTGGAGATAACGATTAAAATAGACTTCCCCCGATGGAAATTCGAAGGGCCCTCTCTCAGAAATCAAGGATTTCGCCATTGAGATCTATCCAAATCCAGTGCAAATGCAGAATACTGGGCTCTGTTTGCAGCCACTAGTGAAGTGGTTTGGTTAAGCACTGATCTAGGGATTCATCTCACCGCTGCAAGGCCTCTTCATTGTGACAATAATGGCCCTATTCAAATTGCAACCAACCCTATATTTAATGAGCTGCAGGGCCTCTGGAGGGCCTCTTCATTGGGACAATAATGGCCCTATTCAAATTGCAACCAACCCTATATTTAATGAGCTGCAGGGCCTCTGCAGGGCCTCTTCATTGTGACAATAATGGCCCTATTCAAATTGCAACCAACCCTATATCTAATGGGCATACCAATATTAAACGAAGTGGCCCTACTCATTTAGGGCGCTTCACTCGCGAGAAGTGCTTGGATTAAAAGAGAGCCATTTCTTTCGTCCGACCTTCAAATTGCATATTTGTTCATCTCACACTCGTGCTCGACATGAATTCTTTTTGGGCAAAACAGTGATTGTTTGTCCTGAAAACGCTAGCACCTTTTATTTAAAATATTCCAGCGCTACTAATCCTTTTATCGTACTCCCCTAATTTCGAAAAATCAGCTTAGATTTCTAATAATCATTTCCTCTTGTGAGTTGACGTGGGTGGTGAGCAATTGTCACTCTTGGTAAGCTTCTAGAACGGCGAATAGAGAAAAAATGAATCAAATTGTGTAGCAAACATATTTTATATTAGATAAGTGCTCACAAGCAGAAATATTGCCTATGATAAGGGATAGGGTACAATTAATAGTATAAACAATGATGAGACAAGCTTTCCCCCAAAAGTCTTTTGGATAAGAGATAGAGATTAAAAGAGTTCATTTAACATCTAAGATATGACTATTAATATGTTATGCATGACCATTTTGTTGAGAAGTGCTTGGACACGAACAGTGAATAATGGCACCCAGTCGGAAGAGAATTCTAAGAAATTTTGTATCTCAAATATTTAGTGGTATTATCTGCACAGAAAAAACTTTGATATTATTAGAAAATTGTGTTTTTATTATGGAGACAAAATCACCGTAAATACAAGTAAGTTCAAATCAATTTTTCATAAAATATAGTTAGGTATAACAAGAATAATCATCAACAAAAATGACAAAATAGCGAGAACTCTTATTGTGGATGTTGGAGAATGTCCCCAAATATCATAGTGAATTAAATCAAAGAAACATGAGAGATAGATTCACCAAGACTAAATGGCAATGCATGATGTTTTTCTAATTGCAAGACAAGCAATCAATAGGTTTGTCATCAATATAGCCTAATTGACCACTTGAAATAAAAGATTTTAATCTAAAAGTAGAAGGATGACCTAACCAAGATTGCCAAGTTTCAAATGATATTGTGGCCATACAACTAGCAAAGGAGTTGGGAATATTGAAGGAAACGTGCTTGAATAGGAGTCTCACTCTACGGCCGGTTCTAGTAGTCTGTCCCATTCCTTGGTTTGGGCCGAAGAAGCAATGTCACTCCGTGAATCCTACACATGACAACCATGAGAAGAAGTGAACATCAAAACCATATTTCATGCAATTGTCCAACTAAACAAGAGGGAACCATAAAGGTGTTAGGTAAAGACAATGTAGACGTCATGTATGGATGACTTAGAAGGTGAACAGAAGGTGCATGTGAAGGAAAGGGTCTTGATCAAAACAAATTAGAATTTGATGTCATATGATTGCAACAAGTGAAGTCAAAATACCATGATTTAGAATTACTAGAAACCACAGACATTGCATAAAAGACAGAGGATTTAGAAGTATTGGATTCTCCAAAAATGGAATGAAATTTCTCTAATGAGAAAGTGATAGATAATCCATTAGAAGAAGCCTCTACAATAGCGGCATTAATCAATGAATGTGCACGTGAACCTCAGATTTGAGATTGATTTTCACACCTGATAGGTTGCTTAGGTTGTAATTGATGGCAATTGGACATTGAAAATTCTGATTTGTCAATAATATACATTTTACTAGTTTCAACACGGTAGATTGGACAGCGAATGCAAAGAAACCTATACCTGAAGAGCTAATATAATGGACTCAGCACGTCAAAATACCATGGGAATTGATCTGTGATGGCCAAGAATGGGTCGCAAAGTGCCTAAACCATCAAATCGGTTAGAAATAGTGTCGAACTGGTCGGAATGGGGCTGGAGTAGTCCGAATGAGGCCAAACCGGTCAAAAATATTGTTGAACTAGTTGGAATAGGGCCGTTTGAAATCCGACTGAACCAATTTGGTCAACGATACTTAGTGGGTTAGACTAAGCTGACATCACGGATGACGTCAGCAATGTCGGAGTGCCTTCGCGTCTTTTGCCGTGTAGCAGAGGTGGCGCGTGGAAGGGCGTGCATCGGTTGGTCGCGACGCAATTGAGTTGGGCAAACTTGTCAGAGCTTCAGGAGGCTGATGGTGGTGGTCATACATGGAAAAGAGCGACAAAAATGGAAGAAATAGCTCCCAAAGGCCTAGGCTCGGTGGTGGTTCTAATAGGTGAGGTAAGTTAAAACAAGCACCTGACACTTTTTGAAAATTTTCGTATCATATTTGATACTTTTTAACACGGCTCCAACACGTTTCGAGATCACATTTCGAGATGCAGTCAACGAGTGTTGAAAAATTCGATATGTGGTCAACTTTTCCCGACACGTAATGACAGACGAGTTCGAAATTTCGACATGCGATTCCGACACGCTTAATATCAACTTATAAAATTTCCAATACTTGAGGGTCAAAATATAAATGCCATTCAAGGAGCACAAGCGGACATGAAGGGAGGAGGCCACACCATTCAATACGCGGCCACATATAGAGATATACGTGATAAAAGAGAGGGGAGAACGTGAGTTCTCTTGGCCAAGCTTTGGCTGAGACCCCGCCACCGCTGTCGCACCGCTCTCATCATCCATGACAACTTGTCAACGAGCCGCAAGCCCTGCTGTGCCGAGCTCGCTGTCCTCAACCTTGACGATGCTGCAGCTCTAGTCTCACCACGTTGACGACGAAGCTGCTGTCCACTCCATGACAACACTGAGTTGCTGATCTCGCCCCCTGGACCACCCGTGCTGTACCAACTGTCCTCGAGTCACGCCACAAGGCATAGCCATAGCCCTCCAGTCCTGGGCAGCCGCTAACCAACGTTTGCCGAGCCTCAGTTTTCTTTTGCAGGCTGTCCTTTGGTTCAATATTAATCCATGTTGTCTTAAAAGTTGCTAGTGTGATTCGCGAGTGATATGCAAAGAAACATAGAGAAAAATCGTGAGTGGGAGTCAAGAAAGAAATATTGCAGTGCCTTTATAGATTGAAGATGGTGATCCAGCAGTGATGTTCAAGAGTGCAGTTTCACAATTCGGTCAAACACCCACTCACAGTCAAGTTCAACAAGAGCAGAATTTCCCCAAAGCTACAAGACAAAAGGAGGAAGAGATCGTGGGAAGTTAGGGGACGCGTGGCAACGTGTAGACCCTTTTTCCTTGTAGGTCCCGAGCGCCCCACGTACTCGAGTCGCGAGCTTCACCGCTTCAATTCACGAGCCCTACTGAATCCATCGTCGGTCGTGAACCAAGAATCCTAGGCTGAGACGGCATCACAGGCAGCCATCCTATACGACGGACGACCACTGAAGAGTCCACACCAATACGAGTAGCCGCTGCTGTGAGCCGATCACCCACCGCCTTTCCTACTGTCCATCCTCCATCCGAATTTGGAACCACATCATTTCGTGAATCGGATAAGAATCTTGATTAATTTGATTTTTCCATGTATTGCTGCCTAATTTATAAAATTGTGATCTTGTTTGAATTTTCGGTCAATATTGTCATATCTTAAAGAACCTCTTTTGAACCCCGTGAATTTAGAAATTTTCCTAATCTAACAAAGTGCATACGATCGACAGTCCAATTTCATGTTCGCAATATAACTCAATCGAATGAAAAATCGTTAATTCAATCTCATACCACGATTGCATAAAATTGGCCAATTCGATTTCAAGATCTTTATACGATTCATCAATTTTATTTATTTCCAAATTTAGATAGATATGAATGATATCTTGGATGGTGAATGTTATTCGTTGCTTGATTTTATTTCAATTTTTATATAAAAAAGAAAATCACAAAAAGATGAGGATTTTAATTGGTAATATCGCATATGAGGAGATTACATGTTTAATTTGATTGTATATAGTCTTTCTAAAAATTAATAGGAATAAGTTTAGACAACTCTTTCTAGATAGATTGCATTCTAGATGAGGAATTATCTAGTTAAGATAATGCTCCATTTTAATTTAGGATTCAGAATAGTTTAATACTCAAATTGACTTGGATGATATCTAGAACTAGGTAATTTATTTTGGTTATTTTCTAATTTTGAATTTTCATGGAAATATACAAATATATATATATATATATATCACATGCATATTATGTAGCTTAGATGATGTCATATTATTATTCATCTACATGTTCTATGGTTTGCATATTATACTCATTCAATTAGAAATTGCATGTTGCATGTCATTTTAGTTAGACATTTTTGTACGTCATTGCAATGCACTGCACGTAGATTAACATTAATTTAAATAAGTGAAAACCCAAAAGATTTGAATAATTACATGTGTTAATTAGAAATCATATCTATGATTGCCGACGTGATTTTCTAACTAACATTGCAAATGTTTTTGTAGCTTTGAGGTAAGTATTTCCTCCTTGTTCAATTTATTTAGATTATTGAGTGTTAAATAATGGTTCCACACCTTTACCAAAAATAAAAAATAAAAAAATAAAAAATAATGGTTCCACACCCACCTAATTACCTCACATGTTAGGTAGTAATAAAATTAATCCAAGCTGCTTGCTATATATATATATATATATATATATATATTTTATAAAAGAGAAAGGTACATAAGTGACATTAAAGAAATCTAGTGTAATCAAATTCTCGAATTTATTTAATCTTTAGTTCGTAAAAGTGACGTAAAGCTCCCATCACTTTACTTAGATTTCTGATCGACCCATCGTAAATATATTAATGGCGACTCCTAGATAAAAATCATTTGCATATTAAGAACTTAAACCTTAAGTCGCAAGTTGGTATAGGCTTGAGATAATACAAGTCTAGGCTAAATGATCCATTAGCTGAATCCTAGGTGATTTCAACCCTCTTCAAGGTAAGGTTGTGACACCTATTAAGACTACTGATGAAGCTCTCAATAAATCTAGTGAATGTTTGGAGAGGTGGGATAGCAAGAATCATCAAAACCTAAAGTGATTTTGAAACACTTCAATTTCATTTATCAGACTTCGGTTTGTTCGCCTCAATATGGCAAAGGAAGCCTAGAATTTCCTTACCAACTAGTATTACACGCATCGGTTGTTAGGAAATATGCACTGCATGCATTAGGATACAGGTTAATTTGTTAATGATCGTTTATCCTCCACGCATGCTTTAAGGGATCAACTATCCTAATCTGAGCCACAATGGGAAGCGAATGATGATGCTCACAAATTTGTTGAATATCGCGAGTGTATGTGTCATGGCCCGACGAATCAAGATGTCCTAGAGGTTTTCTTAATGAAGGCCGTGACTGATCCACAAGTGAGCAACCCTCAACCTATCTCTTGAAATTCTAAGGTTTTTTTGAAAATTCTAGAATACTTTTGAGGGGCGATATGGTAATTATACACTTCTATAATAAATATGGGTAGGTAGTAATTAGGGAAATCTAATTTTCACTGTTAGATTAAGAAGAGATTTATAGTTACGGTTAGTCTTATACTTATATATACAGAGGCCTCCTCCTCCCCCTCATTTGTATCATCTTATTTACAAGTAGAATACAAATCTAGAGCCTCTCTCTCTCTAAAAGTTCTTATGAGTGGAGTGTAAATAAGACTGACTTGGGAGAAATCTTAAAATCGCATGAGTTAGAAAATGCTAGATCGATCAACCCGTGACATATGCGTATTACGCAATTTCTAGTGGCACTT
The DNA here is from genome assembly GCA_014182555.1 of Eucalyptus erythrocorys. Classification (NCBI taxonomy): domain Eukaryota; kingdom Viridiplantae; phylum Streptophyta; class Magnoliopsida; order Myrtales; family Myrtaceae; genus Eucalyptus; species Eucalyptus erythrocorys. The sequence goes on from CM024607.1 coordinate 11,399,870, forward strand.
AATGAGAAGTTTGAACTGGTGCGATCTTCATTTCTACATTGAGATTCGTTATCATTTGAGGCAATGATATCAGAGTTGTTGACTGAAGAGATTTGAGCTCCTATTTTGAAGGAGCAACCCACTACTTTGTCTAGATCTACAAATGTGGTGTTTGTCGCTTCTGTTTCTTCCTCATCTTGAGAATGCTATTGTATGTGCTCTCGCCGACATGGTCATCTTGCATCCAATTGCCATTGATTGTAACCTAGGGACAAATAACCAATCTTGATATAGAAGTTCACTTGCATGCAAATCCGCCACTGCTACTACCATTGAGAATTTCCTCAGTCGCTCATTTGTTACTCTAGAGAATTTTTGTTCAATTTTTCAAGAATCTAGCACTTCTAGCTTCTTTATCCCATACACTTTTACTCTATCTATCACTTCAGGTAATTTTGATTGATGATTCTTTAATTCCACCTATCTTAATCGGATGACTTCTAACCCAATTTGTTTTAGTCAGATGCATTCATTTCACGAGCACTTACTATTCGTACTGATAACTCATAAATGATAGTTCGTCGAGTTTTAGGAGTTAACTGTACTTTTTAAAAATCGAGTTTTAGGACTTGATTGCACTTTTTGAGAATTAAAAGACTCAATTAGAATTTTGTGGCAAGTTTTAGGACTTGATTGTATTTTTTTTTAAAAAAAATTTTATGACTCAATTGCATTTTCATGATAAGTTTTAGGTCTTGATTTTATCTTTTAAAAATTTTAGAATTCAATTGCACTTTCACAATAAATTTTATGACTTCTAGTACACTTATCCTTTTAGATTATATCATTACACCAGTTACATGCTTGGGCAATTATCGCCGGTATTGGACTATGGTTTTATCTCAAATTAGTAAATGATTATAGCAAGTTGAGAAGATTTATTATTTTCTTGTGGGATTTATACCTTAACTTTCTTTTGCCTTGTTTTGAGGAATTTATACTTGATACATAGCATTGATTTGGGGGAGTGAGGTGGACATTCTGGCCCAATTTTACATGTAATCAGCAAGAGATGGGCAACATTCTAACAAGTATTTATTTCCTTTTGGCCTAATGGTGAATCCTTGAGATTCCCCCGTAATTTGGTGCTCGAAATGTGGTCGGCAGTCCTTACCTTTGTCAATAAATTAAGATGCAAAGACCCGTGTTACTTAATTGAAATCGGCATGGCATTATATGGACCAAACATATACTAAGGTGACATAAATGATTTCAATCCCTTTTCAAACAAAGAAATGAACTTCTCCATGCGAACTCTAGTCAATGCCAACCCGACCTCCACACCACCATCTCCATCCCTACTCTCTGCGAGAGAGATCGCCCCCGATGCATCAATGTGCACCACGTGGCTCTTCCTCAGCCTCCCCCACCCGAAGTCCGTGTCATACACCTTGTATCTCGGCGACCCAGCCACGGACACAAAATCCCGGTCTTTAATCATATTAAAGTCCTTTATCCATCCCTCCATCCCTCTTAATGCTCCACCTGTCCCTATTTCCTTGACTCTTCTCCCTATAGCCCTCGTGGCATGCAAAATTCCACTTTTTCCCAAGAGCATATTTCTCTTCTCTGAGAGATAACATGCGACCAGGCAGTTCCCAAAGTATGTCAAGGGTATCGAATATTCGAGTCGGTCTCTACAATCCGCAACAAAGACGAAATGACAAAATTCGTCATTGCCCCTTTCTGGCAATGATTGGTCATGACACTGGTGTTCTTCGTCTCTTGATTTGATGATGCATACCCATATGAATGCACACGTTACCACGAACGTGGACAAGTGGATTGGATCCGACTCCGAGTAAAGGCCATCGTTCTTGAGTTGGCTCAAGATTTGTGCTTTTAGCCTATCGATGTGGGCTTTTTGAAGGACAAACGTTGCTCTCACCTTGTCCGCAACAATGAGAAGAATTGGGGTCGGGCTCACGCTCGGGCTCAGGCTCGAGCTTGGGCCCTTGCTACTCCAGCAATCTTTCAAGAGTATGGGCTCGAGCCCATTCAGGTCTTTGATCACTCCTCGATCGTGAAAAGGACTCAAGTCATCTGACTCAATGCAAGTGGGGTCCCCTCCAGACCTGTGAATGGATGCCCACGATTTCATGAAGTGAGTGAAGGACCTCCCATCTGCCACCACATGGAGGAACTGGACCCCAATGCAAATGCCCTTGTTTGGGAATAGAGTTACCTAAATCATTACCCAACAAAATGACGATAAGTTTCAAGTTCAATTTTTATTCATACAACTAGTATTTTGAGTTGGACAAATATTTATCACCCTTGCATATTGATTACACATGATCAAAGAAGATAGTACATTGAAAATCACAAAATTCCTTTTATACGAACGTTGAACGAGTGACCTAGAGAAATCTGTTCATGAAATCTTTATCATAGTCCCACTGGTCCTCTTGAACACATCACTTTCTCTCAACTTCTTATATAATAGTTTCATCTCTAAGTATCATTTCAACTTAAAAGCTCAAATATCATGATGCGTTTTAATGTTAGTTTGTGTATATCAACATGATGCCTAATCTATACTTCTTGTGATATATTAAATCTAAACAATGAGATCCTATGTAAACCTTGGACTCCTTTCATTTTTATTATTTTTTTTTATATCTTTGTAAATGTTACATAAACTTAAATCACTCTTAAATCCAATATCTTGCTTTTATTTATGTCTATATGATATAACTTTCTTGCTTGTATTCTATCTTCGTTGTCTGACTCCCAAATTGCATAGTATAATTACCAAAAAGGTCAAAAACCTATTACAATTGTGTCAGTTCAATACTAAAAGTTTTTTTTTTTTTTTTTGTCAATTCAATCTTAAACTTTTTACATTTGTATCAATTCAGTCAATCTAACTAATTTTAACTAGTCGGCACTGGTGTGTATGCCAACCATTTAATTGAACTTGACATAGATAATTGTTAACAATATTTTATTTTTTCGAATTGTTTATTTCTTTTTGTCCACCCCTATTGACCTTACCGGTCAATGGTGAGGGTGAGCCTCGCCAACCCCTATCAAGGTTGAGTCTCACTTGCCCTATGGAGGAAGGAGAAAAAACAAGAAAAAAATTAATAAAAAATTTTGAAATAAAAAATATTACGAAAAAATTGTCCACATCAACGTCGGTTGGACAGTCAATGCTCATCAGTGTTCACATTAACATCGCCCTTCCAAAATTGGCCAAAATTGACCATATGAACTGAATTGACATAATTACGATAGATTTATGATCTTTTTGGTAATTCTTCCCCAATTCAATAACTTTGTGCTGCAACAAGAAAACATATGTTGTTGCCAAATGAACTCAAGTTATAGCATAGCATTATTGTACTGAATTCATAAATATTCCGAACAGATCTTCCGAAAAGAAGCATTGACCAACTCAAAAAATGTTGATACTAAAACCAAATAATGAGAATTAAAGCTAGTAAAAAGGAACACGATCACGGAAGAGCTAGACCATCGCCAACTGACCTGAATCGCCATAAGGGGCCCCACCCGTGCGCCATCGGATGCACGCGGCGGTGGGAGCTGAGGCACCAGAGGGTGTATCAGCGTGGCGTCATGCGGCTCATCGCTAACGAGGTCAGCGCAGTCGGCGGCACACTCGGCAACAGTCAAGGAGAGGGAGTCGCCGTCAGAGTAGAGGATGTAGGGCTTCTGGGGCGGCGCCGGGGGGAGGACGAGGCTGCTGGCAAAGGGGAAGAAGCGGCGGAGACAGAGGGAGAGAGAGCGGACCAGGAGGGGGAGGGTGGTTTGAGTGAAGGATTCGGGGGATTGCGGGGAGTCGTAGAAGAAGAGGCGTTGCATGGGGGAGAAGAGAAGCCACGGGATGTCAAAGAAGGTGAGAGGGAGAGTGGTCGTCGGGACTGAGTTCGCGGGCGGCGAGATGTCGTAACGGTGGAGGATCTTGATCTTCATCATCTCGTCCGTCCGGTGGAGGGGAATTTTTCTTGAGGCAAGGAAGCTGTAAAGAGAGGCTGATAATAATGCAGACGCACTCCCGTACAGTATGTGGTGTGCATATGATGGAGATGATGAGCTGCGTTGCACGTGAAAATGAGGTGCTTTCAATCGTACAAAAGCTTAGTCCGTCGCCCGAGGCCCCCAACTCGTGCTCCACATGTGCAAGAAAAGAAACTTGATTGATCGATTTTTTTATTTTTTATTTTTTGGTAAGGAACCTGATTGATCGATTTTGATCGTTTTAATCTCACCGAATCAACATTAATTTTTTTGTTCACGCCAATATTAGAAGGAAATTAATAATCTTTTGACTACCGTAAGAACAACAGTTTATTATGTGTTACAAATTCTCGAAAAAGTATATCGCACAATAATTTATAATTATTTATTATTTGATTTTGAGATTCAGAATAGATTATTTTTTTCATAATAAATTAAAAATCATCACACAATCATTTCTCTATTAAAAGCTATAGTTGCATCAACCAAATATGTCCTCCGAAAAAGTTGGAAATTGATTTACCTCTTCAGCCATACTTTATTTCTTCTGTGCATATGGTTTTAGACATTTTCAAGTGCTATTTTTGAATTCTTGCATTGTAGATATACTTGACTTATGGATTATGTTCGTTTAATCTCACAACATTTACATTCGTTTTTCAGGATGTCCATATGTAGAAAACGATTAGTTATTTCCTCAAATTTTCCTATTACAATTATCTAGTTTGTATCATAAAATTACATGCTTAGGCCACTAGGGCTCGAATTCACTGCAAGTGTTAATATTTTGACACTTAAATGGTCGATTGGAAATTATAATACTCAAGGCTCATTAACTCCCTGACAGTGATGATGCACGGGAGAAACAGCTCCGGTCACTTCCTCAGTCTCCAACACGCCAAGTCCCTTTTTTATTTTTTTTATTTTCCTTCTCAAAATCCTAACAAATCCCTGACAGTGATGATGCACGGGAGAGGCTCATCTCTGCTTCCTCCCCTCGTCTCCATCGTCCATTATCTTTCGGACATGCGTGTCAAAATATGTTGAAAAAAATTAATCATGTGTTAATAAATTTGACATGCGATCAACACGTATTCGAGCATATCAACATATTCAACACACTCGACACGTGTGAGACACGACAAGGAAGCACGTGTAACATGTCCGTCCAACATAGGTAGATATCTCTTGAATTAACTTCGTGACCGGTTGTGAATACTCTTCAAAAAAGGGGGGCTATGAAATTATACTAAAATAAGGTTCATATATAAGTCACGACACTTGCAGTAGCTTAACTTTACAGCGGTACCTGTGCTCATTTTTTTCTCGAACAAGGTGGGGCCACTTTTCCTTTTTTATTCTTGCACAATTTTCCACTGCAAAATGGTGGGTCCGTTGTCTCGTAAACTACCCATCCCGTGATTCACGTTATATGATTTCATTTCCGTTTGAAAAGACGTCCCTCCCACTATCACCCCCGTCCACCCTTTCTTATATAGATAGAGATCCAAAACATTCGTGTTCAAAGTCAAAAAGGCCTCGGAGCCATGTTCAACAGTTTAACGCATGCTCATAAAATGCGAAATATATGGGAACATAACTTTTGCCCAATGGTCGCAAAAAATAAGACTATCACTAATATCGGATTGGACCGATTTAGAAGTTTTTAATAATTATCAAAAAATTCTTATTTGAATGTCCTATTGAAGTTAAATGTCTAAATTTTACTGTAAAAAACTGTGCAATAATCTCACGTGATCAATGTTAAGATGAAGAATTTGATTTACATGGTTTATAAATTACATTTTATATTTTATCCGTCTATACATGTTTAGTTTCAAAGCATTAAATATTACAAAAATATCCAAATTTGCAAAGGTTAAAAGTAAAAAGGGAGGGAAATTTACATGCTTGCCCCTAAATTTTAATTGCTCCACATTATTTTCATGAACTTTTACTTGGCAATGCTGTTAACCCGCCGAAATATATCTCCAACCCGCAAATTGCACATGACTTTTAACGGATAAATATGTATATTGATCTAATTTTATTAATCGAAATCTCCCTTTTGAGCTTGATTTCTGTAAAAAAAAAAAAAAATGAAAAATTAACGAAAATGGAGAAACAATTGATAAAAGTAGTAAGATTAAAATATTAAAAATCAACTATAATATTAGAAATTAGAAATTGATGAAAATGTTGATAGAATTGATAATATATTTTAAGAAAAAGAAACATGACTATGTAAAAAAATAAAGGCCTAAATTACAAAAAAATAAAAATAAAAATTAATGACAAAAACTCGAGCCGAAAATGTAGTCTTCCTTGTCTAGAACTCAAGCCCGTGGAGATAACGATTAAAATAGACTTCCCCCTGATGCAAATTCAAAGGCCCCACTCTCAGTAATCAAGGATTTTGCCATTGAGATCTATCCAAATCCAGTGCAGAGGCAGCATACTAGCTATGTCTGCAGCCACTAGTGAAGTGGTTCGGTTAAGCAGACTTCTATCTGATCTAGGAATTCATCTCACCGTTGCAAGGCCTCTTCATTGTGACAATGATGGCCCTATTCAAATTGCAACCACCCTATATTTAATGAGCGTGCCAATAATAAACGAAGTGGCCTTACTCATTTAGGGTGGTTCACTTGTGAGAAGTGCTTGGATTAAAAGACAGTCCTTTATTTCGTCCGACCTTCAGATTGTAGATTTGTTCACCAAGTCTCACGCTCATGCTCAAAATGAATTCTTTTTGGGCAAAGAAGTGACTGTTTGTCCTAAAAACGCTAGCACCTTTTATTTGAAAAATTCTGACACTACTAACCCTGCTATCGTACTCCCCTAATTTCGAAAAATCAGCTTAGATTTCTAATAATCATTTCCTCTTATGAGTTGACAGTGGGCGGTGAGCAATCGTCAAGGCTAAAGGGTCTCAAAAAAGAGTAGCTCTACATAAGCTTCTAGAATGACGAATAGAGCAAAAATGAATCGAACTGTCTAGCAAACAGATTTTATATTAGATAAAATATTGCCTATGATAAGGGATAGGGTACAATTTAAAGTATAAACAACAATGAGACAAACTTTCCCCCGAAAAATCTTTTGGATAAGAGATAGAGATTAAAAGAGTTCATTTAGCATCTAAGATATGTCTATGAATATGTTATGCATGACCATTTTGTTGAGAAGTGCCTGGACACGAACAGTGAATAATGGCACCAAGTTGGAAGAGAATTCTAATAAATTTCATATCTCAAATATTCCGTGATATTATCTATAAAACTTTGATATTATTAGAAAATTGTGTTTTTATTATGGAAACAAAATCACCGTAAATACGAGTAAGTTCAAATCAATCTTTCATAAGATAAAGTTAGGTATAACAAGAATAATCATCAACAAAAATGACAAAATAGCAAGAACTCTCATTGTGGATGTTGGAGAAGGTCCCCAAATATCATAGTGAATTAAATCAAAGAAACATGAGAGATAGATTTACCGAGATCATATGGCAATGCATGATGTTTTTCTAATTGCAAGACAAGCAATCAATAGGTTTGTCGTCAATGGAGCCTAATTGACCACTTGAAATAAAAGATTTTAATCTAAAAGTAGAAGGATGACCTAACCAAGATTGCCAAGTTTCAAATGATATTGTGGCCATGCAACTAGCACGGTTCTAGTGGTCTGTCCCATTCCTTGGTTTGGGCCGAAGAAGCAATGTCACTCCATGAATCCTACACATGACAACCATGATAAAAGAAGTGAACATCAAAATCATGTTCACACAATTGTTCAACTAGAACAAGAGGGAACCATAAAGGTGTTAGGTAAAGACAATAAACACGTCATGTATGGATGACTTAGAAAGTGAATAAAAGGTGCATGTGAAGAAAAGGATCTTGACTGAAACAAATTAGAATTTGATGTCATATGATTGCAACGAGTGAAGTCAAAATACCATGATTTAGAATTACTAGAAGCTACGGACATTGCATAAAAGATAGAGGATTTAGAAGTACTGGATTCACAAAAAATGGAATGAAAATTCTCCAATGAGAAGGTAACAGATAATCCATTAGAAGAAGCTTCTACAATAGCAGCATTAACCAATGGATGTGCACGTGGACCTTGGAGTCGAGATTGATTACCATGCCTGATAGGTTGCTTAGGTCGTAATTGATGGCAATTGGACATTGAAAATTCTGATTTGTCCATAATATGCATTTTACTAGTTTCAACATGGTAGATTGGAACCACCCACCTGGGTAGCGCAGTTGGCTTTGGGTCTTCTCTCCCTCATGAAGGGGAGGGATTCGAAACCCCAGCGCGTCGTAGGGTGACTTACGCGGGATTCCCTGGCTCACCACAAAAAAAAAAGAAAAATGGTAGATTGGACGATAAATGCGAAGAAAACTATACCTGAAAGAGCTAATCTCCCTTTTGGCGCGTAGTAGAGGTGGGGCATGGAAGGGCGTGCATCAGCTGGTCGCGACGCGATTGAGTGGGGCAAACTTGTCAGAGTTTCAGGAGGCTGCTGGTGGTGGTCATAGGCGGAAAAGAGCGACAAAAATGGAAGAAATAGCTCCCAGAGGCTTGGGCTCGGTGGTGATTACCAGAGGTGTGACAAGTGCAGCGCGTACCACAAAATCTGATCTTCGTTCTTGACGGTTTCCTGGGTCTGACTCGCCGGAGGAGGGCGGTTTGTGGGTGGGTCTTTGTTTTTCAAAATAACCCAGGAGAGGCGTCTGCTAAGGCACGATAGCACGTGTAGCAACGCCTGGCATTTGTGGCAACAAAATTTGAGGATGTGGCTCATCTGGGGGCTGCAAATCTAGTGGTGGTGTCATTTTATTGAGATGAGCAGCGGAAGTATGTCGAACGGCAACCAAAGGCTTCGGTCTTGGCAAAGAACCCGAAGCAACGCCGGTGTGGCAGAGAGAGGGGCCTCTCAGGTAACAATGACTATGATACTAGGTTGAAATTTATGAATGGAGAGAAAAATAATATTTTATTCAATATTAAGTGAATAATACACGAAAATATTTGTAAGAATTATATAATAACCATCTAAAGAAAAAATTAGGATCAATCGAGAAAAATATACAGAATCACAAGATAATATACAAAATCTCTTAACATTCTAAATATATTTCTAATAGCAAAGAAACCTGGTTTATCGATTACAATTGTTTTAATCTCACCGAAATCATATTCATTTTTCAGTTCATAGGAATTGATTTGTTATTTCTAATAACTATTCTACTACAATTATTCAATTTATATTATTAAACTCCATACATGCTTGGCCTGTTATCGGCGGTATTCAAAAAACTGTGATTTTATCTAATATTATAAAAAAGATTATAGCAAGTTAAAAATATTTTATTTTTTCTTTTTTTGTCGAATTTACAATGCTTTAAGTTCTCTGTAAGATTTAATACTTATCTTTCTTTTGCCCCTTTATGAGGATTTGTAAACAATAATTACCATGGATATGGGAAAATGAGGTCGACATGTTATTTATTTTTGAGATTCCACATTTTCGGACCCACATTTTCTCTTTAAAGTGGCGGTTATTCGACATGAAGTTTTTCTACATTTTGTATCTCTTCGTGACAACCGCCCATTTGATAATCGTCTTGATGGGAGACGATGTATAAAAGGAACGATCATTCTTTTCTGACGAGTAATCACAAGGTCTAACACAAATCCTCTCATTTGGAATACACCATTAGTACATTAGGGAATTGGGTTAGTAGTGTGTGCCCAATAATTCTTTGATTTTTCAGGATTTTCCAATAAACGTGAATACGAATAATGGCTGGAGGTTTGTCTATAATCGATCCTCGCTTCTGCAATTTGATTTTCAAGCTCTTACATTTGGTATAAGAGCATGTTTAGTGCCTCTGTCTTGTTTTTGTCGAATTTTTGGCGTATTTTCGGGCATTTTTGAAGATGAACAGTAATTCGAAATTTTAAGGCCAAGAAAGAAACTCGTCAATCCTGAGCAATATTTGGTGACCCACCTCTTGAATTTGGACCCGTACGGTCATATTGCCATGAGGAACATTAGCCATGAGTTATTTCGGCATATCGGTGTTCGCCAGAGGCTAATTGAGCGGCGGAAGTCAGGGTGGTTGAGGATTTGCGTTTTTGGAAATTTTCGTTTGATTTGGGGCCAATTTCTTGCTCATTTTCACCGAAACTTAGACCCATGTGATCGTGCCGGCATGCTCGTCAAAATCCATTATTTATTTGTGTCTGAGATGGGCTGCCAAAGAAGAAACGGTCGGTGAAATCGCGGTGGAACAGCCAAAAACGTGAAGAAAAGGCTTCTACGCGTGAGGAAGAAGGTGCGTGGGCTTCATGCGCGCGCTGCGATTGCAGGCGCGTGGAACCCACGCGCCACGTGCGGCCATGCACATGGGATCCACGCGCCTCAATTGCAACGATTTGATAAACGGCTCATTGGGATAGACGTAGATAAAATAGAATCCCAAGAAACGTATACAAAGCTTCTCTTCCTACAACTCAAGAAATTGGAAGATATGTCTACGTATACCATTCAAATGTCGAATAGATCTATAAGGGAAGGAAGCGATGTGGATAGGCCAATGACGATGGAGTTTGGCCTAGCACCTGTTTTTCTTTTCTTTTCTTTTTGTTTTTCTGTTCCTTTTTCTAATTTTAAATTTTCCTGGTCAACGGTGATAATTTGACGTCATATTTCAACCTCTTTCCAAATCTACTATGATTTAATCACCGCAACGTTTTAGGAAAAGAAAAGGAAGTGATTGACGAATTCAGTTTTTTATTTTTTTTATTTATTTTGTAAGCTGTCAATTTTTGTCCGTAAAGAATATGTGAAGAGAAACGTGGTTATTTCCTTTTTCTTTTTTTCTTTCGCAAAATTTTCAAAATGTTTGCGGAAGAGGATGGATGTGTATTCAAAGATTTTAGAAAGAAAATTATACATATTTGGCCGAAAAAGGAAGAATAAACAAAAATCATGTAAATATAAGACCGGAAGGAGTTCTTTCTCATCTTTACTTTTTACTTTATCAATATACTCTTCCCTTCTTTTATAAGTTGGATATAGGCGCACTTAATTTGAACGTGAAATTAACTCTTATTAAAAAGGTGAAAGTATTCCTACAAAACAAAAAGGCACTAACGTTAGTTTTGGGTAAACCTATCAAATTGGGGATCGAGTGAGGTTTAAATTAAGTTGGTAAAGAATAGGTTTGATCCAAATTGATCAATTTAATTTACATTAACCCATTTATAGCAACATAGTTTTAGCAATTCACACCCAAGCCCACCTAAGCTCCAATTCTTAACAAATTTTCCCCTTAAATCGGGATTTCTTGAGGGGATTGGAATTGGATCCATGAGGACTAAGGGTCCACATTTGCTGACAGCAATCCTCAAAATTGCGCTTAGATTAAATAGGTTAAAAGAGATTCTTTCGGAACCCACTAGAACTCATGGTAATTTGAGCTTTATTTTATAAGACCCGTGCCAAACTCATGTTTTAAATATTAGGGAATCTATGCATCATCCAACCCACTAAAACATGAGTTGATATATTGGGCCATCACCCATTTTGCCACTTCCACCCGCTTTATATAATATATACTAGGGCAGGTAATGGGGGATGTCAATTGAGTCACATCACTAACCCGCACGTCAGTTTTGAATTTTCAGTTCTTCTACCAAATCACCCTATTCCCCCTCCCCACCCAAAAAAAAAAAAAAAAAAAAAAAACAAAGTTACATCATCATCCAGTAGGTACGGCCACGCATAATAACACATCCCCAAGCTAAAATCCTCCACCTAATATTTTTTCTATAATTATAGCGGCTTTCGTCTTCATCTCCCCTTGACTAAAGCGCAACATCCCATCTTGTTTTCTTTGTGGCCCCTACCCACTTGCCCTGTCGGAGTTGGCACGTTCCGATGAGCAATCTTCCCGCTCGTAATTCGGACGTTATTCTTACTTTAACCGTGTTTGATGTTCATCTGAGTCGTGCCATGCATCCGTATAACCCCGGTAATTGATAAAGATCTGGCCTTTTGTGAGAACCCACGACTGCCGATCGATGCGGACCACGAGAGAATCGACGGAAAGATCCCCGAAAAGCGTCCTCCTTTATCGAATCTCGCCAACGAACCCCGCGCGAGAAATGGCGACAAGCCAGCGCGACAATCTCCCGCGCCTTTCTCTGTTCCCCCACGCGGCTTCCCACCTTCGCATTTCGTGAGCTCGAAGCTTTTCGCGCTGTTCGTAACAGAAATCTCTCTCGGCTTCAGTCAACGTCTCTGGTTTTTGGATCAGAGGGCGAAAGTAGCGCGTTCGTTTAGTGGGCTGCGTTAGCGGAGTGAATCTTGAACTTTTTGGAGATCCGGGCTCCCGGCAATCTGATTCACCAAGAACCCATTTCCATGTGATTCCCCGTACTTGTCAGAGCTTGAATTCCCAGGTATCTTTCGTCAGCTAAAGAGCCGATCACAAGCTTTCCCTACGGTCGGTGCGAAATTCGGATCAAATTAAAGGAATAGCGAACAGAACCCAGGGTCCCTTTCGTTGGTGTGGCTTATTAGAATATGGAATATTGACCTCGTTGAAGCCAAAAGGATGGACTTTCGAGCCATTTATTTATTATCTTTTGGGTGGGAATTCTGTGTTTTGATTGGTCGTTGTAATGATTCTTATTGTGAATCTTAATGTCGTGACCGATGAGGATCTCCTTAATTCGATGGACTTGACGATGTATGATCTGTATTTGGCACGCTTTCTTTGTCGCTTTCCCCTCATTGATCAACTACCTTCAATATATCCATGGCTTGTTATATTTGTTCCCTGTGTTTCGGTTTGATGCTATCTCAAAATTTGCAGTCAAGGCAGCAATGGCAAACCCAGACTCCGAATCCTTTTCTCCAAATGACTTCCGCATTCCAAGTTACCTTATTGTCCACGATTCAAAGGATAAGGATGATTCGGTTGAACCTCAGTGGCCAGTGTTGGTGTTTGTCAACTCGAAAAGTGGCGGCCAGCTGGGAGGTGACCTCCTCGTAACATAGCGTTCTCTTCTCGGCAAACACCAGGTACTTTCATTCGCACTTCACATGCCATTGGTCATGCTTTTGTAATTCGCGCTTTGATTTAAATCACGAACAACGCTTCCTTCAGGTTTTTGATCTGGGAGAAGAGGCTCCAGACGAGGTTTTGCACAGAATCTACTTAAATTTGGAAAAGCTGGGATCAAACCGGGACACGCTTGCCCCTCGGATCCAGCAGCAATGAAAAATAATCGTGAGTATGATATACTTGAGGTCTTAATTTGCATAATAGATTTCATCAAACAGTGACATTGGGCTTATGATTTCAAGGATTTGAGTACGTGCTTACTCTTTTCTGCACACTAGGTAGCAGGTGGAGATGGGACGGCGGGTTGGCTTCTCGGAGTTGTCTGCAATTTCAAATTATCTCATCCTCCTGCGATTGCGACAGTGCCCTTGGGTACTGGAAACAACCTCACTTTATCATTTGGATGGGTAGGCACATTGATATCACTACCTCATTTATTTGCCACATCCATTAAGTTCTTAAATGTTTTTGTTAAGGAGGCTGCTCCTCTTGGCTATTCTTTCTTTCCTCCTGTTTTTCTCCTCTGCAATGTAAAATGAAATCACGACTTTATTATTGAAGTTATTATGCATGCCAAATTAACAAGTGAAGAGAAGTGGTTTACATCTATGATCTTGATTAAACCACGATAGAGTCGCATGAAATGTTTAACAATAGGGTTGATGTATAAAAGTAAAAGATTGACCTCGCTTTTGTCACAGGGTAAGAAGAATCCTGGGACTGATCGTTCATCAGTTGTGTCGTTCCTTAAGCGAGTGAGGCAAAGGAGATGAAAATCGACAGGTACTAAATGCCATGCTGGAATTGCTGCTGATCAATCTGAAATCAGTTACAAGTATTACTACACATACAGCTGCTGCTGAATGAACCGTGAAGTCAGTGTATCAGAATGATCTTGAACTAAACAACAATTTTGGTTGCATTATGCAGCCCTTTTTGGGAACAGGGGTCCTGTTAATGATGACTATTGTCTTTCACCTATTTTCTGTTCACTCATGTCGTTAAATATTGAACTGCTTCTTGCAATTCAGCTGGCATATTTTGATGAGGATGAGAGCACCCGAAAAAGGTTCCTGTGATCCCATTGCACCCCTTGAAGTACCGCATTCTCTGCATGCTTTCCAACGTGTTTCTTCGACAGATGAATGGAACATGGTAAACTTATCCATGCCTTGTGCACCAACTCTGTATGTTTTTAATTCTTCAAGCGTACTCTATCAAGAATGTGCATCTTCTTTAGAATGCAAGGTGGTTCTTTGTCTAGCGTTCTCAACTAGAACTTTCAACTCTGGTAAGTACTTCTAGGATGAAGATAGCCTATGTTGTTTCCGAGTCAACTAAATGCTAATGTCAAAATTCGTTTGGCAAGCGAAGAGAATGCACCTGTGTACAGCATATGAGCTCTTCCAAACACGAGCTTGATCGTACTATTAATAATGCAAAGGAGCTATCCTATAGGACCTTTAGGACCTTGAGCCAATGAAATCATTGAGGGAATTGGGAAAAGGGTGGAAAGCTGGTGTCATAGTAATATATACTTCTGATTGCATGGCTTTTAAAGCTCAGAGCAACAACAGGTTGTCAAGTCACGCCGCCTGCACCATCTGTGCTGTTCCACCTGTCCTGGAGTCACACCGCAAGGCATAGCCGTAGCCCTCCAGTCCTGGACAACCGTTTACCAGCCTTTGCCGAGCCTCACTTTTCTTTTGCAGGCTGTTCTTTGGTTCAATATTAATCCATGTTGTCTTAAAAGTTGCTAGTGTGATTCGCGAGTGATATGCAAAGAAATATAGAGAAAAATCGTGAGTGGGAGTCAAGAAAGAAATATTGCAGTGCCTTTGTAGATTGAAGATGGTGATCCAGCAGTGATGTTCAAGAGTGCAGTTTCACAATTCGGTCAAACACCCACACACAGTCAAGTTCAACAAGAGCAGAATTTCTTCAAAGCTACAAGACAAAAGGAGGAAGAGATCGTGGGAAGTTGGGGACGTGTGGCAACGTGTAGACCCTTTAATCTTGTAGGTCCCGAGCGCCCCACATACTCAAGTCGCGAGCTTCACCGCTTCAATTCACAAGCCCTGCTGAATCCATCATTGGTCGTGAACCAAGAATCCTTGGCTGAGACGGCATCACAGGCAGCTGTCATAGTCTGTGAATCCTCCCGTACTCATAACACTTGTGAGTGGTGCTTGGGGTTATCGAGTGAAGAGTAAAGAAGTAGAGGGCACGGACACAGCTAGTCTGTGGGAGTGGCGTCAGAATGGTTGATGCTGGGAGTTCTAGGATAGAAGGATTATATTATTTAGGAACTCTAAAGGTGGGGTTAGCCTGCTGTGCATAAACTAATTGGGAGCTAATGCTAATCTCCTGATGAGGCCATGGCAAGCCGAAACCAGTTGTTGAGCCTAAAAGAGATTTGCCATCTCACTTAATGGACTAGACGTCCAAGCAAAGCTGAAAGTGGTATAATCTCATGCAAAGAAGCTATTTACTATATTGTTCACTGAAACAACTATGGAAGGAAGGTTGGCCTGGCGAATTCTATTCGCCAAGCGCCGAACGGGTTGATTCGCGGCCAAGGAAACTACTGATCCATGACATAGCCATCAGATACGATTTGCGATTGCATAAAATTGGCCGATCCGATTTCAAAATCTTTATACGATTCGTCGATTTTATTTAGGGGAAATGTCACAAATGGTCCCTATATTTTTAGTCGATGTACAATTTCGTCCATGAACTTTCAATTTGCTCAATTTGGTCCCTGAACTATTGATAAATGTCCGATTTAGTCCCTGAACTATTGATAAATGTCCGATTTAGTCCACGAACTTTCGATTGGCTCAATTTGGTCCTGAACTATTGATAAAATGTCCGATCTAGTCCTTCGTTTTATCAAAGAGGAAAAAAGAGGAAAAAGGAAAAATAATAACGAAGGACTAGATCGGACATTTTATCAATAGTTCGAGATCAAATTGAGCCAATCAAAAGTTCGGGGACTAAATCGACATTTATCAATAGTTCAGGGACCAAATTGAGCGAAATGAAAGTTCAGGGACGAAATTGTACATCGACTAAAAATATAGGGACCATTTGTGACATTTTCCCTTTTATTTATCTCCAAAAAATAAGTTTTTTTGTTTCTGTTCCAAATTTGTTCCTAGGAACAAAAAATAAATTTGGAACACAAACACAAACAAACGCGTTTACATTTTTTTTAGTTATCGGAACAAAAAAACAAAAATTGTGTTCATGACCAAAATAAAAGAACACAAACAAACATGACTTCTAACCCAATTTGTTTTGTTTCAGTTAAATGCATTCACTTCACGAGCACTTACTATTCGTACCGATAACTCATAAATGATAGTTCATTGAGTTTTAGGAGTTAACTATACATTTTGAAAATCAAATTTTAGAATTTAATTCCATTTTTTGAAAGTTAAAAGACTCAATTAGACTTTTGTGCCAAGTTTTAGGATTTGATTGTATTTTTTAAAATTTTTAAAACTCAATTACATTTTTCCTAATAAGTTTTAAGTCTTGATTTTTTTTTTTTTTAAATTTTAGGATTCAATTGCACTTTGACGACAAGCTTTATGACTTTTAGTGCACTTATCCTTTTAGTTTATATCATTACACCGGTAACGTGCTTGGGCAATTAGCGCCGGTACTGGAAAAACTATGGTTTTATCTCAAATTAGCAAATGATTATAGCAAGTTGAGAAGATTTATTATTTTCTTGTGCGATTTATAATTCTGTAAGTTTTTCGCATGAGTCAATGCTTAACTTTCTTTTGCCTTGTTTTGAGGAATTTATACTTGATACATACCATTGATTTGGGGAAGTGAGGTGGACATTCTTGCCCAATTTGACATGTAGTCAGCAAGTGATGGGTAACATGCTAACAAGTATTTATTTCCTTTTGGCCGAATGGTGAATCCTTGAGATTCCCCCGTAATTTGGTGCTCGAAATGTGGTTGGCAGTCCTTACATTTGTCGATAAATTAAGATACAAAGACCCCTATTACTTAATCGAAATTGGCATGGCATTATATGGACCAAACATATGTTAAGGTGACATAAATTATTTCAATCCCTTTTCAAACAAAGAAATGAACTTCTCCATGCAAACTCTAGTCAATGCCAATCCGACCTCCACACCACCATCTCCATCCGTACTTTCTGTGAGAGAGATCGACCCTGATGCATCAATATGCACCACGTGGCTCTTCCTCAGCCTCCCCCACCCGAAGTCCGTGTCGTACACCTTGTGTCTCGGCGACCCAGCCACAGACACTAGATCCCTGCCTTTAATCATATTAATGTTCTTTATCCATCCCTCCATCCCTCTTAATGCTCCACCTGTCCCTATTTCCTTGACTCTTCTCCCTATAGCCCTTGTGGCATGCAAAATTCCACTTTTTCCCAAGAGCGTATTTCTCTTCTCTGAGAGATGAGAGGAGACCAGGCAGTTCCCAAAGTATGTCAAGGGTATCGAGTATTCGAGTCGGTCTCTACAATCCGCAACAAAGACAAAATGACAAAATTCGTCATTGCCCCTTTCCGGCGATGATTGGTCATGACACTGGTGTTCTCCATCTCTTGATTTGATGATGCATACCCATATGAATGCACACGTTACCACGAACGTGGACAAGTGGATTGGATCCGACTTTGAGTCAAGGCCGTCGTTCTTCAATTGGCTCAAGATTTGTGCTTTCAGCCTGTCGATGTCAGCTTTTCGAAGGATAAACATTGCTCTCACCTTGTTCGCAACAACGAGAAGAATCGGGCTCGGGCTCGGGCTCAGGCTCGAGCTTGGGCCCACGCAACTCCAGCAATCTTTCAAGAGTATGGGCTCGAGCCCATTCAGGTCTTTGATCACTCCTCTATCGTGAAAAGGACTCAAGTCGTCTGACTCAATGCGAGTGGGGTCCCCTCCGGACCTGTGAATGGACGCCCACGATTTCATGAAGTGAGTGAAGGACCTCCCATCTGCTACCACATGGAGGAACTGGACCCCAATGCAAATGCCCTTGCTTGGGAACAGAGTTACCTAAATCATTAGCCAGCAAAACGAAGATAAGTTTTGAGTTCAATTTTACAGCTAGTATTTTGAGTTGGACATATATTTATCACCCTTGCATATTGATTGCACATAATCAAAGAAGATAGTACATTGAAAATCACAAAATTCCTATTATACGAACATTGAACAAGTGCCCCAAAGAAATTTGTTCAGGAAATCTTTATCATAATCCCACCGATCCTCCTAATCACATCACTTGTTCTCAACTTCTTATTTAATAGTTTCATCTCTAAGTATCATTTCAATCGAAAAGCTTAAATATGACAATGCATTTTAACGTTAGTTTGTGTATATCAACATGATGCCTAATCTATACTTCTTGTGTTATGTATTAAATCTAAACAATGAGATCCTATGTAAACCTTGGACTCTTTTCTTTTTCTTTTTTTATATCTTTGTAAATCACTCTTAAATCCAATATCTACCTTTTATTTATTTATTTTTTTGGGTAAAGTAATATCTACCTTTTATTTATGTCTACATGATATAACTTTCTCACTTGTTTTCTATCTTTGTTGTATGACTCCCAAATTGCATAGTATAATTACCAAAAAGGTCAAAAACCTATTACAATTACGTTAATTCAATACTAAACGTTTATTTTTATTTTTTTGTCAATTCAATCTTAAACCTTTTACATATTTGTCAACTCAATCCATCTAGACAATTTTGACTAGTCGGCACTGACGTGTATGCCAACCGTCTAATTGACCCTGACGTAGATAATTGTTAATGATATTTTTATTTTTTCGAGTTGTTTATTTCTTTTTGTCCGCCCCTATCGACCTTACTGGTCATTGGCGAGGGCGAGCCTGGCCAACCCCTATCAAGGTTGAGCCTCACCTCCCCTCTAGAGGAAGGGGGAAGAAAAAAAAGAAAAAAAATTAAAAATATATATATTACAAAAAAGTTGTCCATATCAGCGATGCCCATCAGTGTTCACATTAACACCACCCTCCAAAATTGGTCAGATGGACTAAATTGATATAATTACGATAGATTTATGGTCTTTTTGGTAATTCTTTACAAATTGCACTAACTTTGTGTTGCAACAGGAAAACATATGTTGTTGCCAAATAAGCTCAAGTTATAGCATAGCATTATTACACTGAATTCATAAATATACCAAACAGGTCTTCCGAAAAGAAGCATTGATCAGCTCGAAAAATGTTGATACTAAAACCAAATTATGAGAGTTAAAGCTAGTGAAAAGGAACACGATGACGGAAGAGCCAGACCATCGACAACTGACCTGAATCGCCATAAGGGGCCCCACCCGTGCGCCATCGGATGCACGCGGCGGTGGGAGCTGAGGCACCAGAGGGTGTATTAGCGTTGCGTCATGCGGCTCATCGCTAACGAGGTCAGCGCAGTCGGCGGCACACTCGGCAACAGTCAAGGAGAGGGAGTCGCCGTCAGAGTAGAGGATGTAGGGCTTCTGGGGCGGCGCCAGGGGAAGGACGAGGCTGCTGGCAAAGGGGAAGAAGCGGCGGAGACAGAGGGAGAGAGAGCGGACCAGGAGGGGGAGGGTGGTCTGAGTGAAGGATTCAAGGGATTGAGGGAAGTCGTAGAAGAAGAGGCGTTGCATGGGGGAGAAGAGAAGCCACGGGATGTCAAAGAAGGTGAGGGGGAGAGTGGTCGTCGGGACTGAGTTCGCGGGCGGCGAGATGTCGTAACAGTGGAGGATCTTGATCTTCATCATCTCGTCCGTCGGTGGAGGGGAATTTTTCTCGAGGCAAGGAAGCTGTAAGGAGAGGCTGATAATAATGCAGACGCACTCCCGTACATTATGTGGTGTGCATATGATGGAGACGATGAATTTTTTATTTTTTGGTCGGTGATGGAGATGATTAATTTAGTTGCATCTGAAACGGAGGTGCTTTCAATCGTACAAAAGCTCAGTCTGTCGCCCAGGCCCCCCAACTCGTTTTCCTCGTGTGCAAGGCAAAGAAACTTGATTGATCGATTTTCATCGTTTTAATCTCACCGAATCAACATTAATTTTTAAGAATAAAAAAAATCAACATTAATTTTTTTGTTCACGCCAATATCAAAAGGAAATTAATAATCTTTTGACAACGGTAAGAATAACAACTTATCATGTGTCACAAATTTTCGAAAAAATAGATTTCACAATAATTTATAATTATTTATTATTTAATTTTGAAATTAAAAAATAAACTGTTTTTCTCACGGTAAATTAAAAACCGTCACACAATCATTTCTCTATTAAAAGCTATAGTTGCATCAACCAAATATGTCCTCCAAAAAAAAAAAATGGAAATTGATTTATCTCTTTTATAATTTCAACCGTACTTTATTTTTTTGTGCATCTAGTTTTAGACATTTTTAAATGCTATTTTTGAATTCTTGCATGGCAAATATACTTGACTTATGGATTATGTTGGTTTAATCTCACAACATTTACATTCATTTTTTAGGATGTCAATATATAGAAAACGATTAGTTATTTCCACAAACTTTCCTATTACAATTATCTAGTTTATATTATAAAATTGGGTACGTGCTTAGGCCACTAAGGCCCGAATTTACTACTAGTGTTATTATTTTGACACTTAAGTGGTTGATTGAAAGTAATAGGGTTAATACCCTGAAAAACCCCAAACTGGTACACCTGTGACAAATCTACCCCAAACTATTTTTTTGACCACCAAAAACCCCAAACTTGTATACCTTTGACAAATTTACCCTAAACTGGTACACTTGTGACAAATTTACCCTCTGTTAGTTTTAGTTAAATTTTCTTGTTAAATTATAAAGTTAAATGACATGTGACAATTGACCGGTATACTAATTTGGGATTTTACACTCTATTTGTCATAGTTTACAATTTTGCGATTTTTTTGTGGTATTAATCTAATTTAGCGGGGGGTATATTAGTGACAAATTTACCAGTTTGGGATTTTTTTTAGTCGAATAAATTAGTTTGGGGTAAATTTGTCATAAATGTACCGGTTTAGGGTTTTTTTATAGTTAGTCGGGGTAAATTTGTCACGGGTGTCTGGTTTTGGGTTTTTCATGGTCAAAAAAATAGTTTGGGGTAAATTTGTCACAAGTGTACCAGTTTGGAGTTTTTCAAGGTATTAACCCAAAGTAATAATACTCAAGTAAATGGTTTTTAAACATTATGGCATTTAAGTGATTGAAAAAACAAAGTAATTTAGCGTTCTTGTGTTGAAGATGAACGGGCCTAAGCAATCTGCTAACTTATATGAGAAAATTTCATATCCTCAGTATTTGTAAAGGTTATATTTTAAATTTAACAATGAATTTGATTCAAAATCATTTAATTTTTATAATTAATTAATATCAATCGATTTTTTTCATCCAAATACCTTTTGTTTAAATCTTTATTTTGCACTAAATATGTTTGATAGACATCTCCTGAATTAGCTTCGTGACCGGTAGTGAATACTCTCCAAAAAAGGGGAGCTATGAAATTATACTAAAATAAGGTTCATATATAAGTCACGACACTTGCACTAGCTTAATTTTTCTTAAGTTTACAGCGGTACCTGTGCTCATTCTTTTCTCGAACAAGGTGGGGCCACTTTTCTTTTTCTATTCTTGCATAATTATCCACTGCAAAATGGTGGGTCCGTTGTCTCATCCTCGTGATTCACGTTACATGATATCATTTCCATTTGAAAAGGCGTCCCTCCCACTGTCACCCCGTCCACCCTTCTCTTATATAGATAGAGATCCAAAACATTCGTGTTCAAAGTCAAAAAGGCCCCGGAGCCATGTTCAACAGGTTTTTTTTTTTTTTGAGCAAACATATTCAACAGTTAAATGCATGCTCATAAAGTGCGAAATATATGGGAGCAAAACCTTTGCCCAATGGTCACGAAAAATAAGACTGTCACTAATATTGGGTTGGACCGACTTAGAAGTTTTTAACAATTATCATAAGGTTCCGATTTGAATGTCCTACTGAAGTTAAACATCTAAATTTTACCGTAAAAAATTACGAAATAATCTCACATGATCAATGTTAAGATGAAGAATTTGATTTACATGGTTTATAATTATATTTTATATTTTCTCCATCTATACGTGTTTAGTTTCAAAGTATTAAATACTACAAAAAAATCCAAATTTACAAAGGTTAAAGTAAAAAAGGG
The DNA here is from genome assembly GCA_014182555.1 of Eucalyptus erythrocorys. Classification (NCBI taxonomy): domain Eukaryota; kingdom Viridiplantae; phylum Streptophyta; class Magnoliopsida; order Myrtales; family Myrtaceae; genus Eucalyptus; species Eucalyptus erythrocorys. The sequence goes on from CM024607.1 coordinate 11,422,286, forward strand.
GGGAAATTTACATGGTTGCCCCTAAATTTTTAATTGCTCCACATTATTTCATGAACTTTCACTTGGCACTGCTGTTAACCCGTGGAAATATATATCCAACTCGCAAATTGCACATGACTTTTAAGGGGTAAAAATGTATATTCATCTAATTTTATTAATCGAAATCTCTCTTTTTAGCTTGATTTCAATGAAAAAAAAGTTGAAAAGTTAACGAAAATGGAGAAACAATTGATAAAAATAATGACATCAAAATATTAAAAATCAGCAATAATATTAGAAATTAGAAATTGATGCAAATGTCAATAGAATTGATAAGATATTTTAAGAAAAAGAAACATAACTATGTAAAAAAATAAAGGCCTAAATTACAAAAAAAATAAATTAAATGACAAAAACTCAAGCTGAAAATGTAGTCTTCCTTGTCTAGAACCCACGCCCGTGGAGATAACGATTAAAATAGACTTCCCCCTTATGCAAATTCGAAGGCCCCACTCTCAATAATCAAGGATTTCGCCATTGAGATCTATCCAATTCCAGTGTAGAGGCAGAATACTAGCTATGTCTGCAGCCACTAGTGAAGTGGTTTGGTTAAGCAGACTTCTATCTGATCTAGGGATTCATCTCACCGTTGCAAGGCCTCTTCATTGTGACAATAATGGCCCTATTCAAATTGCAACCAACCCTATATTTAATGAGCGTACCAATAATAGACGAAGTGGCCTTACTCATTTAGGGTGCTTCACTCGCAAGAAGTGCTTGGATTAAAAGACAGCCCTTAATTTCGTTTGACCTTCAGATTGCAGATTTGTTCACCAAGTCTCAGACTCATGCTCAAAATGAATTCTTTTTGGGCAAAGAAGTGACTGTTTGTCCTAAAAACGCTAGCACCTTTTATTTGAAAAATTCTGACACTACTAATCCTGGGGATAATTACCCAAAAAGTCCTAAACCTATTGCCCATATGCCAATTTAGTCATAAACCTTTTTTTTTGGCCAATTTAGTCCTAAACCTTTTGCCCATTGTGACAATTCAGTCCATCCGGCCAAAATTGGCCGGCCGGCGCGCGACGTGGACGCCGGCCGAGACAACCGGCCGGCGAGGTAATTTTTAATATTTTTTAATATTTTTTTCGAATTTTTAATTTTTTTAAATTTTAAATTTTTTTTTTTTTTTTTTCTCCTTCCTCGGCGGCGAGGCTCGCCCGCCGGCCACCGGCGGAGGCGAGCCTCACTTGGCGACGGCCGCCTCGCCGTCGGGCGAGGCCGAGCTTCGCTAGTGGCCGGCGAGGTGGCCGTCGCCCGATCCGGCGAGGCTCGCCTCCGCCGGTGGTCGGTGGGGCGAGCCTCGCCGGTGGCCGGCGAGGTCAGCCTCGCCGCCGGCCGGAAGGAGAAAAAAAAAAAAATTTAAAAAATTTAAAATTCGAAAAAATATATAAAAATATTAAAAAATTACCTCGCCGCCGCTTGTCTCCGGCCGTGTCCACATCGGCGCCCGACCGGCCAATTTTGGCCGGATGGACTGAATTGGCACAATGGACAAAAGGTTTAGGACTAAATTAGCAAAAAAAAAAAAGGTTTATGACTGAATTGGCACATGGACAATAGGTTTAAGACTTTTTGGGTAATTATCCCACTAACCTTGCTATCGTACTCCCCTAATTTCGAAAAATCAGCTTAGATTTCTAATAATCATTTCCTCTTATGAGTTGACGTGGGCGGTGAGCAATCGTCAAGGCTAAAGGGTCTCAAAAAAGAGTAGCTCTTGATAAGCTTCTAGAATGGCAAATAGAGCAAAAATGAATCGAACTGTCTAGCAAACAGATTTTATATTAGATAAAATATTGCCTATGATAAGGGATAGGGTACAATTAAAAGTATAAACAACAATGAGACAAACTTTCCCCCAAAAGTCTTTTTGATAAGAGATAGAGATTAAAAGAGTTCATTTAGCATCTAAGATATGTCCATGAATATGTTATGCATGACCATTTTGTTGAGAAGTGCTTGGACACGAACAGTGAATAATGGCACCGAGTTGGAAGAGAATACTAAGAAATTTCATATCTCAAATATTCCGTGGTATTATCTATAAAACTTTGATATTCTTAGAAATTTGTGTTTTTATTATGGAAACAAAATCACCATAAATACGAGTAGGTTCAAATCAATCTTTCATAAGATAAAGTTAGGTATAACAAGAATAATCATCAACAAAAATGACAAAATAGCAAGAACTCTCATTGTGGATGTTGGAGAAGGTCCCCAAATATCATAGTGAATTAAATCAAAGAAACATGAGAGATAGATTTACCAAGATCATACGACAATGCGTGATGTTTTTCTAATAGCAAGACAAGCAATCAATAGGTTTGTCGTCAATGGAGCCTAATTGACCACTTGAAATAAAAGATTTTAATCTAAAAGTAGAAGGATGACCTAACCAAGATTGCCAAGTTTCAAATGATATTGTGGCCGTACAACTAGCAAGGTTCTAGGGGAAAATTGTCCAAAAAGTCCTGAATCTATTGTACTTTTACCAATTCAGTCCTAAACTTTTTAACTTTGTCAATTGAGTCCTAAACCTTTTCACTTCTTGTCGATTCAACCCATCCAGTCAATTTTGGCTGGAAAATGCTGACGTGGACGCTGGTAATGCCACGTAGGACTGTCGGCGCTGACTTGGACAATTTTTAATAATATTTTTTTGAATTATTATTATTTTTATTAATTTTTTTTCTATTTTTCCTTCTTTTTTTTTTTTGGCTTTCTTGGCCTTGGCCGGCCACTAGCCACGCCCACGGTCGGGCTGGCCTCGTCCTCCATAGGCAAGGCTCGGCCGAGCAAGGAGGAGCCCCGACGATGGCGACGCCGGGTAAGGCCGCCTTGGCCTAGGCGAGGGCCGGCCTCGTCAAATCTGGCGAGGGGGGCCCTCACTAGCGCTTGCCCTCACCCAGGCGAGCGTCGGCCTCCCACAGACCAAATCTAGCGAGGCTGGCACTCGCCCCTAGACGGGTGACGGCGACGATTTTGCATTGACGAGGAGGGCGATGACGCTAATCACGAACAACGAGGAGAAGAAGAAGACGAGGGCAAGAACTGCTTTGAGGTGTGAACACGAGACCACCCTACGAGATCCGGTGAGGACGGACTCGGATTGGGGGCATCTGCTGAAATCCACGCTAGCTTATTGGCGAATTGCGCCGGATTCTGCGCGATGAGGTTGCAGAGCTCGATCAGCGCCTCCATTTCTCCCCTGGCCAACCAAAGAACAACGCCCCCACCCTCCCCTCAGCGCGGCTCGGCTCAGCTCAACTCGAAGAAGAAGAAGCCTCCGACCTGGAGGCTCGACGATGCTACTAAGGCGAGAAGCGGTGGTGAGGCCCCCAATCAGGTCATTGAAAGCAGGCCCGAGGGGGGGGGGGAGATTGGATGCGCAATGCAATCGCATGGTGCAACGCAAGCACGCCGGCGGTAGATGACGGCGGCGGAGGACGGCGGAAGACGACGGAGGCGAGGGGGGGTTTTGCGGAGGTGAACGAAGGTGGGCATTAACGACGGTCGGGAGTGAAGGTTACGATGGTTTCCATTCTCCTATCGCATAACAGCCAAAAAAAAAAGAAGGAAAAAAAATAATAATTCAAAAAAATATTAAAATATTATTAAAAATTATCCACGTCAACGCCAAGCAGCCCTACGTGGCACCACCGGCATTTACGTCAGCATTTTTCGGCCAAAATTTGCCGGATGGACTGAATTGGCAAAAAATGAAAATGTTTAGAACTCAATTGGCAAAATTAAAAAGTTTAGGACTGAATTGACAGAAGTGTGATAGGTTTAGGACTTTTTGGACGATTTTCCCAAGGTTCTAGTGGTCTGTCCCATTCCTTGGTTTGGGCCGAAGAAGCAATGTCACTCCATGAATCTTACACATGACAACCATGAGAAGAGAAGTGAACACCAAAACCATGTTCACACAATTGTTCAACTAAAACAAGAGGGAACCATAAGGTGTTAGGTAAAGACAATAGACACGTCATGGGGATAATTACCCAAAAAGTCCTAAACCTATTGCCCATGTGCCAATTCAGTCCTAAACCTTTTTTTTTTTTGGCCAATTTAGTCCTAAACCTTTTGTCCATTGTGCCAATTCAGTCTATCCGGCCAAAATTGGCCGGCCGGCAAGGTAATTTTTTAATATTTTTAATATTTTTTCGAATTTTTAATTTTTAAATTTTTAATTTTTTTTTTTTTTTTTTTGTTTCTCTTCCTTCCGGCCGGCCGATGCCGGCCGAGGTGAGGGCCGGCGAGGCTGACCTCGCCGGCCACTGGCGAGGCTCACCCCGCCGACCACTGGCGGAGGCGAGCCTCGCTCGGCGACGGCCGCCTCGTCGGCCACCGGCGAAGCTCGGCCTCGCCCGGCGATGGCCACCTCGCCGGCCACCGGCGGCTCGGCCTCGCCCGGCGGACGGCCATGGCGAGGCCGAGCCTCGCCGATCTGGCGACGCCCGCCTCGCCGTCGCCGGCGAGGCTCGCCTCCGCCGGTGGCCGGCGGGGCGAGCCTCGCCGGTGGCCGGTGAGGTCGCCTTGCCGACCCTCACCTCTAGCCGACGTCGGCCGGCCGAGGAAGGAGAAACAAAAAAAAAAAAATTTAAAAATTTAAAAATTCGAAAAAAAATATTAAAAAATATTAAAAAATTACCTCGCCGGCCATTGTCTCCGGCCGGCATCCACGTCGGCGCCGGCCGGCCAATTTTGGCCGGATGGACTGAATTGGCACAATGGGCAAAAGGTTTAGGATTAAATTGGCAAAAAAAAAAAAAAAAAGGTTTAGGACTGAATTGGCACATGGGCAATAGGTTTAGGACTTTTTGGGTAATTATCCCACACGTCATGTATGGATGACTTAGAAAGTGAATAAAAGGTGCATGTGAAGAAAAGGATCTTGACTGAAACAAATTAGAATTTGATGTCATATGATTGCAACGAGTGAAGTCAAAAGACCATGATTTAGAATTACTAGAAGCTATGGACATTGCATAAAAGATAGAGGATTTAGAAGTACCAGATTCTCGAAAAATGGAATGAAAATTCTCTAATGAGAAGGTGACAGGTAATCCATTGAAAGAAACCTCTACAATAGTAACATTAACCGATGGATGTGCACGTGGACCTCGGAGTCGAGATTGATTACCATGCCTGATAGGTTGCTTAGGTCGTAATTGATGGCAATTGGACATTGAAAATTCTGATTTGTCTATAATATGCATTTTACTAGTTTCAACATGGTAGATTGGACGATAAATGCGAAGAAACCTATACCTGAAAGAGCTAATCTCCCTTTTGGCGCGTAGTAGAGGTGGGGCATGGAAGGGCGTGCATCAGTTGGTCGCGACGCGATTGAGTGGGGCAAAATTGTCAGGGTTTCAGGAGGCTGATGATGGTGGTCATAGGCGGAAAAGAGCGACAAAAATGGAAGAAATAGCTCCCAGAGGCTTGGGCTCGGTGGTGATTATCAGAGGTGTGACAAGTGCAGCGCGTGCCACAGAATCTGATCTTCGTTCTTGACGGTTTCCTGGGTCCGACTCGCCGGAGGAGGGCAGTTTGTGGGTGGGTCTTTGTTTTTCAAAATACCCTAGGAGAGGCGTCTACTAAGGCACGATAGCACGTGTAGCAACGCCTGGCATTTGTGGCAACAAAATTTGAGGATGTGGCTCATCCGGGGGCTGCAAATCTAGTGGTGGTGTCATTTTATTGAGATGAGCAGCGGAAGTATGTCGAACGGCAACCAAAGGCTTCGATCTTGGCAAAGAACCCGAAGCAACGCCGGTGTGGCAGAGAGAGGGGCCTCTCAGGTAACAATGACTCTGATACTAGGTTGAAATTTATGAATGGGGAGAGAAAAATAATATTTTGTTCAATATTAAGTGAATAATACACGAACATATTTGTAAGATTTACATAATAACCATCTAAAGAAAAAATTAGGATCAATCGAGAAAATCTCTTAACATTCTAAATATATTACCAATAGCAAAGAAACCTAGGTTATCGAGTATTGGAATAATTAAATATTAAATCATGCATTCGTCTAATAGTTTTAGTATCTCACAAAATCTCATATGGTATTAGAACCGAAAGAGTTGAATTCAAATATTACCAAGCCCCCATATTTACCTCCTCAATTAAATTTCAACACTTAGTATTAGACAAGAGACAAGACTAAACGTGAAGAGAAGTGTTGAAATAGTTAAACAATAAATCACGCCGTCATCTTATAATTTAAGTTTTTAGAATAGTTGGTTATAGTTCTACAAAATCTCTCATGATATTAGACTTGAAGGTCTTAAATTCGAATTTTTCCGGATCCCATTTGTCTCTCCAATTAAATTTTCATGTTTAATGCTAGTCCCATAAAATTTCACAGGAGGGTGATCCGGGAGAAGGAGGGAGGGGATTGAGGGAAGTCAAAGAAGAAGAGGCGATGCATGGGGTGGCAGAGAAGCCATGGGATGTCGAAGAAGGGTGAGCGGCAGAGCGGTTGCTGGTCACAGGAGGGTGGTCTGGGAGAAGGAGGGAGGGGATTGAGGGAAGTCGTAGAAGAAGAGGCGCTGCATGGGGCGGCAGAAAAGCCATGGGATTTCGAAGAAGGTGAGTGGCACAGTGGTTGCCAGGACTAAGTTCGTCGGCGGGAAGACATCATGGCGGTGGAGGATCTTGAACTTCGTCATCTCTTCGGGCGGTGGAGGGGATTTGCAGAAGGGAAGGAAGCGATGTAGATAGGCTTATGATGATGGAGTTTAATCTGGCACCTGTTTTTCTTTTCTTTTCGTTTTATTTTTCTTTTCCTTTTTCTAATTTTGAATTTTCCTGGTCAGTGGTGACATTTTGACGTCATATTTCAACCTCTTTCCAAATCTAATATGATTTAACCATCGCAACGATTTAGGAAAACAAAAAGAAGTGATTGATGAATTCAATTTTTTTTTTTTATTTTGTAAGCTGTCAATTTTTGTCCGTAAAGAATATGCGAAGAGAAATGTGGTTCTTTTCTTTTCTTTTTTTTTTTTGCAAATTTTTCAAAATGTTTGCAGTAAAGATTTTAGAAAGAAAATTATACATATTTGGCCAAAAAAGAAAGAATAAACAAAAATCACGTAAATATAATACAGGAGGGAATGCAAATTTTTCAAAATGTTTGCAGTAAATATAATACAGGAGGGAATTCTTTCTCATCTTTATTTTTTACTTTGTCAATCTACTCTTTCTTTTATAAGTTGGATATAGGCGCATTTAATTTGAACGTGAAATTAACTCTTATTAAAAAGGTGAAATTATTCCTACGAAACAAAAGGCACTAATGTTAGTTTTGGGTAAACCTATCAAATTGGGGATCGAGTGAGGTTTAAGTTAAGTTGGTAAAGAATAGGTTTGATCCAGATTGATCAATTTAATTTACGTTAACCCATTTATAGCAACATAGTTTTAGCAATTCACCCCAATCCAACCTAAGCTCTAATTCTTAGCAAATTTTCCCCTTAAATAGGGATTTCTTGAGGCGATTGGAATTGGATCCATGAGGACTATGGGTCCACAGTTGCTGACAACAATCCTCAAAATGGCGCTTTGATTAAATAAGTTAAAAGAGGTTCTTTTGAAACCCACTAGAGCCCATGATAATTTGAGCTTTATTTTAAAGACCCATGTCAAACTCATGTTTTAAATATTAGGGAATCTATGCATCATCCAACCCACTAAAACATGAGTTGATATATGGGCCCATGACCATTTTGCCACCTCAAATTTTTGGATTGATCAAACAAAAATTAGACCTTTAGCAAGGTAAATACTAATCATGCACAATTGAGAAGCAAGTTGACAGGACCAAAGAAAGGTCCGTGAACCCACCCCGCTTTATATACTGGGACAGGTAATGGGGATGTGAATTGAGTCACATCACACACCGCACGTCATTTTTGAATTTTCAATTCTTCTACCCGCAGGGCCCCAACCCCCGACCCAAAAAAGAATAAACAAAGTTACATCATTATCCAGTAGTTATGGCTAGGGGTGAGAATCGGTCTAGAGTCAACCCTGCCGGTCTTGGTCTTGTTCCTAGAGAGATCGGGTCGGTCCCTTGGTCCCAGGTTACAGGATCGCACTATGCGGCCTCGGTCCTCGGTGCGAGTTCCGGTCGGCCCAACCCAACCCTGACCAACCCCGACTATATATATATATATATTATTTATAATTTTTTTATATAGAGAAAACCTTAAAATAAACGATGTCAACAACCTTAAACAACTCTTTAGGGAGGAGTTCCAAGTAATTTTATATTATTTAATAACTTAGGTTTTTAATGTCTTTTACGATGTAAATAATTATAATTTACGAAGGAGAAAAATGTTTTTGTGAGGAGTCCTCACGGCTTCCAAAAAGGCACCTTATAGCATCCTTCTTTAGTATTTGTTCTCTTCTGTTTTATTTGTCTTCTTAGTCTTCAATTTGCTAAAATCGAAAAAAAAAAAACAACTTTTTTGCTCATCACTTGACGCTCGCCTCACTTGCTTTGGATCATTATGCCGCTTGCTGTTTGATACTCGCTTGGCTTGTTACTCCTCACTCGACATTCGACGCTCATTCTATTCGACGCTCATCTCACTTAACCCTCACCGTTTGCTTTTCTTAGCTAACCTTGTTCATCATCAAACCCATCGAGTCAATACGATCATCGATTGCCTTTCAAGCAGTACAAAAAATGAAAAAAAAAAATTATTGGTTAGTCCTATGTTGACCTTGAAATCGGACTGAATCCATTTGGTCAATTCGGTCCTCAATCGTTTTTTTAAGGAGTACAAAAAATGAAATAAAAAATTACCAGTTGGTCCCGGATTGACCCTGGAATCGGACCGAACCCATTGGGTCGATCCGGTCCTCGGTCCCAAGCTTAATAGGGTCGGTCTTCGGTCCCAAAAAATTGAGGATCAACACTGTGCGGGTTGGTCCTAGGATTAGGGGTGGATTGGCCCAATCCGGATCATGCTCACCCCTAGTTATGACCACCCATAATAACATATCCCCAAGCTAAAATCCTCCACCCAATATTTTTTCCATAATTAATGGCGGCTATCGTCATTATCTCCCCCCTTGGGCCTTGACTAAAGCGCAACATCCCATCTTGCGTTCTTTGTGGGCCCTACCCACTTGCCCTGTCGGAGTTGCCACGTTCCGATGAGCAATCTTCCCGCTCGTAATTCGGACGTTTTCCTTACTTTAACCGTGTCTGATGTTCATCTGAGTCGTACCACGCATCCGTATAATCCCGGTAATTGATAAAGATCTGGCCTTTTGTGAGAACCCACGACTGCCAATTAATACGGACCACCAGAGAAGCGAAGGAAAGATCCCCGAAAAGCGTCCTCCTTTGTCGAATCTCGCCAACGAACCCCGTGCGAGAAATTTCGACGAGCCAGCGCGACGATCTCCCGCGCTCTGTTCCCCCACGCGGCTTCCCACCACCTTCGCATTTTGTGAGCTCGAAGCTTTTCGCGCTGTTCGTAACAGAAATCTCTCTCGGCTTCAGTCGACGTCTCTGGTTTTTGGATCAGACGGCGAAAGGAGCGCGTTCGCTTGGTGGGTTGCGTTAGCAGAGTGAATCTTGAACTTTTCGGAGATCCGGACTCCCGGCAATCTGATTCACCAAGAACCCATTTCCATGTGATTCCCCGTACTTGTCAGTGCTTGAATTCCCAGTTATCTTTCGTCTGCTAAAGAGCCGATCACAAGCTTTTGTCGTTGCTGAATTCCCGGCAGAAAAAGGTGTGTTTTTTCGCTTTCTCGACGGTCGATGCAAAATTCGGATCAAATTAAAGGAATAGCGAACAGAACCCAGAGTTCCTTTCGTTGGTGTGGCTTATTAGAATATGGAATATTGACCTCATCGAAGCCAAAAGGATGGACTTTCGAGCCTTTTTTTTTTTTTTTTTTTGGGGGGGGTGGGTGGGAATTCTGTGTTTTGATTGGTCGTTTGTAATGATTCTAATTGGGAATCTTAATGTCGTGACCGAGGAGGATCTCCTTAATTCGATGGACTTGACGACGTATGATCTGTATGTGGGACGCTTTCTTTGTCGCTTTCCCCTCATTGATCAACTACCTTCAACGTGGACCTACGTGTGTTTATCCATATCCATGGCTTGTTCTATTTGTTCCTTGTGTTTCGGTTTGATGCTATCTCAAAATTTGCAGTCATGGCAGCAATGGCAAACCCAGACTCCGAATCCTTTTCTCCAAATGACTTCCACATTCCGAGTTACCTTATTGTCCCCGATTCAGAGGATAAGGATGATTCGGTTGAACCTAAGTGGCCAGTGTTGGTGTTTGTCAACTCGAAAAGTGGCGGCCAGCTGGGAGGTGACCTCCTCGTAACATATCGTTCTCTTCTTGGTGAACACCAGGTACTTTCATTCGCACTTCACATGCAATTGGTCATGCTTTTGCAATTCACGCTTTGATTTAGATCACGAACAACGCTTCCTTCAGGTTTTTGATCTGGGAGAAGAGGCTCCAGACGAGGTTTTGCGCAGAATCTACTTAAATTTGGAAAAGCTGATATCAAACGGGGACACGTTTGCCTCTCGGATCCAGCAGCAATTAAAATTAATTGTGAGTATGATATACTTGAGTTCTTAACTTGCATTATAGATTTCATCAAACAGTCACCTTCAGCTTATGATTTCAAGGATTTGAGTACTTGCTTTCTCTTTTCTGCACACTAGGTAGCAGGAGGCGATGGGACAGCAGGTTGGCTTCTTGGAGTTGTCAGCGATCTCAAATTATCTCATCCTCCTGCGATTGCAACGGTGCCCTTGGGTACTGGAAACAACCTCCCTTTCTCATTTGGATGGGTAGGCACATTGATATCACTACCTCATTTATTTGCCACGTGCATTAAGTTCTTAAATGTTTTTGTTAAGGAGGCTGCTCCTCTTGGCCATTCTTTCTTTCCTTCTGTTTTTTTCCTCTGCAATGTCAAAATGAGTTCACAATCTTATTATTGAAGTTATTATGCATGCCAAATTGACAAGTGAAGAGAAGTGGTTTACATCTATGCTCTTGATTAAACCACGATACAGTCGCATGAAATGTTTAACTATAAGGTTGATGTATAAAAGTAAAAGATTGACCTTGCTTTTGTCACAGGGTAAGAAGAATCCTGGGACTGATCGTTCATCAGTTGTGTCGTTCCTCAAGCAAGTGAGTGAGGCAAAGGAGATGAATATCGACAGGTACTAAATGCCATTCTGAAATTGCTGCTGATCAATCTGAAATCAGTTACAAGTGTTACTACTCATACAGCTGCTGCTGAATGAACCATGAAGTCAGTGTATCAGAATGATCTTGAAATAAATAGCAATTTTGGTCGCATAATGCAGCCCTTTTCAGGAACAGGGGTCCTGTTAATGATGAAGATTGTCTTTCACCTCTTTTCTGTTCATTTATGTCATTCAATATCGAACTGCTTCTTGCAATTCAGCTGGCATATTTTGATGAGGATGAGAGCACCTGAAGAAGGTTCCTGTGATCCCATTGCACCCCTTGAACTACCGCATTCTCTGCATGCTTTCCAACGTGTTTCTTCAACAGATGAACTGAACATGGTAAACTTATCCATGCCTTGTGCACCACCTCTGTATGTTTTTAATTCTTCAAGCGTACTCTATCAAGAATGTGCATCTTCTTAGAATGCAAGGGGGTTCTCTGTCTAGTGTTCTCAACTAGAACTTTCAAATCTGGTAAGCACTTCTAGGATGAAGATAGCCTATGTTGTTTCCGAGTCAACCAAATGCTCATGCCAAAATTCGTTTGGCAAGCAAAGAGACTGCATCTGTGTACAGCATATGAGCTCTTCCAAACAAGAGCTTGAATGTACTATGGATAATGCAAGGGAGCTGTCCTATAGGACCTTGAGCCAATGAAATTATTGAGGGAATTGGGAAAAAGGGAGGAAAGCTGGTGTCATAGTAATATATACTTCTGAAAGTAGCTAAATTTTAGATTATAAAGCTTTTGCATGGCTTTTGGAAATAAAAAGCAACAACAGGTTGTCAAGAAAAGAATTATGGAACTTTTTATGCATGTAGTAACTTCTCCATATCATCTTATCTTGATGTTCCTTTACTAATCTACCATAGACATCTAAAAATACTCAATTTCCCTGAATGGATTCAACTTATATTAGGTGCATAAATATATATCATTTTGCCATGTGATGTATCATCCAGTCCTTAGATCTCAAAGTGGACAAGGACTCGGAAAAATCTCAATTAGCTATTGGGCAATCCCAGCAAAAGCTCACATTCTGTCCATGGTGGAAGATTACCAGAATCTAAAATTTATGTGGGATTCTGCATCTTTTACTTTTGCATTGTCTCTGATTAATGTAAATTTCTCTGTAATGCTCTTTTTCTTGTAACAACTTGGAACCACTTTCAGGAAGGTTACCACACATTTCGTGGGGGATTCTGGAATTACTTTAGCATGGGTAAGATCCTGTAGCTTTGCCAGTGTATATATATATTTTTCCCCTTTCTTTTGCTCCTTCTCATAATGTGGATGCGTAATTTTGTCCCTAACACTTTTCGATCCAAAAGAAACTTAAAAAGCACTTTCTACAGGGATGGATGCTCAAATATCCTATGCATTTCATTCAGAAAGGAAGGCGCATCCTGAAAAATTCAAAAATCAGTTGATTAATCAGGTAGTTTTGTTGTCTTCATCACTTGCTGGGATGGATTTTGGGGAAGTTGAAAGGATTGATGCTTTTGTTTGTTGCTTGAATTAAATGGATAATGCAGATAAAATGGTCTTACCGTATATTAATGTGATGAAATCAGCTCTTCTTTTCCCTGTCAGTGCGCATAACTTAATGGAGATAAGTAACTCTGACTTCTCTATTTTTACTTGCAGAGTACTTATGCAAAGCTTGGGTGTACTCAAGGATGGTTCTTTGCTTCTCTTTTTCATCCTTCTTCACGGTAAATATATAGATGCAATGATGTTTTCTGTGTTTCTTGGTGCAAACACTGTCTCTACTGGTGACATTTTGGTCATCAGCTGTTTCGGAGTAGTTGCAAGTGGTTTATAATTTTGGATGGATGATAGTCCTGTGAGGAGACTTGGTTTCAAGAAACTTGAGGCCGTTGAATCTTCCTGTGAGATCTTTTGGTTAGGAGAAATTTCTCCACTTGGCTTCACATTATAAGGAAGCTGACGAAATTGTTTGGATTGTTGTCCAGATATATTAGGAAGATTGTCATTGCTGAGATAGCATAGTTTTTTTCCACCTTCTCCATAGCCTATAGGAATCTGTAGGCTAACCAGTTTAGAAATTTTGTCTCTTTGATAGGCTTAATAGCTTCTAATTGTTACAGTTCTTTTCTTTTCCCCATCTTCCGGGTAGAAACTTTGGTTATGGTCAGCTCTTTGTTGTTGTTGTGAAAATAGCATAACCTTTTCAATACAGGAATATAGCTCAGCTGGCAAAAGTGAAGATTATGAAAAGACATGGCCAATGGCAAGATCTACACATACCACACAGGTAATCTCGCCTCTTCCTGATTGAATCAACTAAGCCACAGTTTATGTATCAACAAAAATGAAATTCAGCATATGTAGGCATTCATTAGGAGACTTGTCCTATCAATTGGTTCCTTCAATGTATGCATTCCTTTTTTGACATCTCCATGCATTATAAAGTTCTTGGTAAGCTTTGATGCTCATGACAAGGAGTTTGTCCATCATGATAACTGTGACTAATTAGTTTTTCCTTTTCTTGGTTGTACACGATGGATATATTTGGATCCTGTACAAAAAGACTGACACTTCTTGCACTTTCTTATTCAGCATTAGGTCAATTGTTTGTCTCAACTTGCCCAGCTTTTCTGGTGGACTTAATCCGTGGGGGACACCAAACAGCACAAAACGGAGTCAGGTTAGTACGGACTTGCATCATTGGCAGAGTGAAAGAACTACATTTGTCCATTTAAACCAACACTAATTGGAAAAGCTACCTTTGCAATTGCTATACCTATTCTAATTAAACCATTATTTGCAGAGGGACTTGACCCCACCTTATGTTGATGATGGTCTCCTCGAGATTGTTGGTTTTAGAGATGCCTGGCACGGTCTTGTATTGCTTGCTCCAAATGGGCATGGGACTCGTCTTGCTCAGGTAAAATCTCAAGCTGGGATTTTTGCTTTCTTACTGGATGAGTCTCGATATGAGCAACTCTTGTTGACTAGAATCTAAGATTTTATTTGGTGTCGCTGTTGGATAAAAAATAAATACTGTCCGTCAATTATTTTTCCCAATTTGTACTAGGCACACCGCATCATGTTTGAGTTTCACAAAGGTGCAGCTGATCATACATTTATGAGGATTGATGGGGAACCGTGGAAGCAACCGCTACCCCTGGACGATGACACTGTTGTGGTGGAGATTTCTCACCTTGGTCAGGTGAACATGCTCGCCACCCACGGTTGCCGGGCCAAGAGCTTCCGTGATCCGTCCACACCGAGCCACCACGATGATGAGGACAATGACAGTGGTGAAGAAGATTCAGGGAGGAGTTCAGGAAGTTTGGGGCAGCTGAAACTTTCAAAATCCCTGATGAGGTTGACATTAGTCGTCTTAGTTGATCTCTTCAGTTTCCTTCTCCTTGATTCTTTTCCTAAATATCGATCATGGGAATAAATGACCATGGGTAATTCATTTCGATATTCATACATATGCAAGTGGAGACCTTTTGCGATTAGTATGTGGGAAACATCTGTATTGACAGTGTTCATATTTTCTTCTCTCGATAAATAATCTCGATGACATCCGGCCATATGGTCTGTAAATTTAGAAGGCCGATACTATTTCTCAGTCATGTGGCCTGTACACGTGTGATCTCTCCAGGTAAAGTTTGTCTAGCCGACTCATGTAGTGTTCTGATGCTGATTTCATTGAAACTTCTTCGCTGTATCAAGTAATGTCATCATCAGTTTGTTGGAGCTTCGTTTCATGAAGTACGCCTAATCTTGAGATCATGTTCTGGTCCTTGTATCTATGTACTCGATCAAAGTTAAGGTGGCAAAACCGAGTCTGGTTGAAGATTAGATTCGACAAGATACGAAATGGAATATCTATATCCAGCACAAGTTTCATTGCGCTTGCGGATGAAAATTATAGGAACCTAACTATTGCCAAATACGGCAGTAGACTAAGCGAAGAAAACCGTGGGCGAGATAAAGATTAAACCAGATGAGGACCCCAGCACGAGGTGCATGACCTTGTCAGCCTTCTCGGCCTCCCTGAGGTGGCGGCTTTTCTACATCATGGCTGCCATCTTTGTGGCGTATCCACTGCTGGAAATCCACCTGAACTGAGAAGGCTTGCCAGCTGATTCCGTGTTGCTTTTCGTTTGGGACGGCTTGATTGCGAGAGACATGGCCTTCAAGCCCCAAGGACGGTCCTTTATTAGACCCTGGACGGCCCTCAGGCACACTCTGCTCATGTACCTTAAGCCTATCGACCGAGGTAACCGACCGAAGATCAAGAAGGTTGTGTGGTCCTAGGAAACGTGCGTTGCATCTAGCTGCTATCTGGGAACAGATATATACACGTAGCGAATGCCCCATTATATGCTCATCCCGTGTCCGCGCGTGAACGGTAATATAATGGGGGTTTTCTCCTTCTGATTCAAGCGCTGCTGAATTTAGTGTAAAAAGAGAAAAGGTCATTCCAAAGCACTAAGCCAGCGGACCCCGCCACCACCCCAGGCTTTCGGATTCTCCTCCCACTTGAAAAGGAAGGTCCTGTCCTCGAGCTCTGGGGGTCCTTATTGAAGTTCTCTGTACAGCAGTAGATCAAGAAGGAAATCGAAGTTCGCTGCTGAGAACGATGTAAATTGTAAATACATATGCTGAAATTACAGCAAGGCATATATATATATATATATATATTACATGGAAGGACTTTCCCATTTGCGCTATGACACTCGTTCCTAATCCTTGTCATACGTGTATTTTCAATGGGCTTCTACAGGATCAACGACTTTCAATCCGGCTTGTGCCACCCCTGTCGTAAGTGAACCATATATATTGCGAGAAAATATCGGACTTTTACTAGGTTATTAACAGAAATCTGTGTTTGGAATAGATGTATAACATCTATTGTAAGGAGATTCATTTGCTAAACTTGCTTGTGGATGTCTCTCGTGATCAACAGTGCTAAAGAAGTACATTTTTTGTACTGAGAATCTATTGTTAAGTATGATCAAGGACTCTTGTACTATGTAGCACCGACACGGACACGTGACACGTGACACGACACGACACGACACACCGACACATCATTTCTTAAAAATAGAGAATTTCGACTCGTTCCGACACGTTATATATTAAATATATTTTTTATATATAAATACATAAATAAATAATAATAAAAATAACCTAGAATTAATTTGCATGAAAAATATTAAATAATATCATTCATTATTTTAATTTGTTACAATAATACACAAAACTTAGAGGGAAAAAACATTGTTTAAAGAAAAATGCTGAAATGATATTTTTAAATTTATTTATTTATCTTTCGTAGTAAAAGACTTTTAAAAAAATAAAAAAATTCTAAAAAAAACTGAAAAACAAAATTTGACCCGTGTTTGTATATTTATAGCAATTTTATTACTTCTTTTGTGTATATTTATATTTTGATCCCTCAAGTATTAGAAATTTTTAAAATTGACCTCGTGCGTGTCGGAATTGCGTGTCGAAATTTTGGACTCGCGTGTTGGAGCGTGTTGGAAAAAGTTGACCACGTGTCGGATTTTTCGACACTCATTGACCGCGTGTCGGACACGTGTCGAAGTGTCGGGCACGACACGAAGGCTTTCGGAGAGTGTCCGTGCTACATAGCTCTTGTACGCAAAAGAGACTTAAAAGAGTCTACCGAAGATGGAAGAAAAGGAGTCAATGGGAAATTTAAAGACTCCACTTGCTTCTTTCTAAAATGAATAATTTAAAAAATATTTTTTTGAAAAATAATCATTTACATCCCTTCAAATAACTAATTGATGAAAAATGCTTTTATTATCGATAACAACTTATATTTAAACCTTTTCATATCCGTTGTAAAGATAAATGAACTAAAAGTATTCTTGTTTTTTGCGAAAATGTTAAGACATAAATTGTTAGTCAATAAAGAAATGTTTTTCATAAATTAATTATTTTAAGCTATACAAAAAAATCATCTTCTAAGAAAATATTTTCAAAATCAAATATTTCAAGCCAGACAAATGCGCCTAAGTTCAGCTCGAGATAAATGTCAATGAGAGTGGAACACAGGCCACGGCTATACCAGATATTTCCCTCCTCAGATCAGCCCGTTGCTTTGATCGTTCGATGTACTAAAATATGGTTTATCTTGGCCCTGTTTTTACACAGCTGAATGAACCATTCCTGTTAGCAATTCTCAATAATGTGACCGGAATATATTTTTTAATAATAATTCATTGACCAAGTCAACGTCAACGTCAACAAGAATAAAAATCCAAAGAGGAGAGAGAGAGAGAGAGAGGGCCCAATCATAGACAATGGAGATAACGATTAACGACATCACTATCTCCGACGTAGCATTTCGAGACATTTGAGAGGATGTGGACAAACTATTGGGATTCGCCTTAGTGGCCACCCTTCCAACATGAAAGGAGGAAGTGAAGGGTTCAAATCTCCATCTTCTCTGGGGGATGGGGTGGGACGAATAAATTTCAGGAGTGGGTTTCGATTCTCACACCCTGTAAGAGACAGGGCAAAAGTAAGTATAGAGTAGGACTGATAAAAAAAAAGATAGAGACCGATCCCTCATGGGAAACGTGTGCTTTCCGGAGACTCCTTCATGTTTCACGCCCCCTTTGGCTTTTTACACAGCTAGATGAACCATTCCTGTTAGCAATTCTTAATGATGTGATCGGAATATATTCAATAATAATTCATTGACCAAGTCAACGTCAACGTCAACAAGCATAAAAATCCAAAGAGAAGAGAGAGAGAGAGGGCCCTATCATGGACAATGGAGATAACGACATTACGTAGCATTTCGAGACATTTGAGAGGATGGGGACCGATCCCCCGTGGGAAACGTGGGCTTTCCAGAAGATTCCTTCATGTTTCTCGCTCCCTTTCGATTTTTTAAGCCTGATTGATAAGAGCCTACATGATAATCTTTATATTTCTCTCGATTTTTGTTCTTTTATTCTCTAGAACAAAAAAGAACAAAGATCTATTTGATAACGCCAATTTACTTTTCTATTCCTCAGAATAAAAAGTGACTGGGGAATAGATTTGGAAAAAAAAAAAAAAAAGTAACTTCTTGTTCTTAAGAACAATTTCTAAAAATAAGTTTTTTTCTTTTCTATTTTTCTTTTGTTCTTCTTTCTTGTTGTGACCATTGCCGACCCCTACCAACCGTCGGCCATCATCGATAGCCGACCATCGCCCATAACCCACTAGCCGACGATCACCGCCGCCGACGTCGCCAACCGCCACACTACCGCCCCATGACCGCCACTTGCCGCCGCACGACCGCCAACCGCCGCCCACCGACCGTCGCCCCCTCTCGTTGCAAGTGGGCTGTGGGCGACAATCTGCGCGACGTAGTTGGCAACGACGGTTGACGGCGGCGATCGACATCCATGAGTAAGAAGAAAAAAAAATAAATACAAAAATTTATAAATTTTTACCAAACACATTTTTATTCTTTTTCTATTCTAATAATATAAATTTTGTATAATTACCAAACACTTTATTTTACTCAGAAATTGTTCCCGAAGTAGAAATAGAAAAAGAAAACTATTTTTGGAAAAAAGTAGTTCCCTGGAATAAAAACGTTGTCATGTACACCCTTCTTCTCCTCTAAAGAAGTCAGCAAAAGTCTCGTTGCTACCGAAGCTCCAAACGCCCACAAGCACCACCGCAACCTACGAGCATCACTTTGCCCTGCCTCTATGACTACCGTCACCACGACTTCGCAACCGCGAGCACCGCCGTGCCTGGACCCGCCGACACTGCTTCTATAGCCCGCGTTTGCCCTACCGTGCCTGCACCTCCGCCCGACGCCGCGAGCACCCGCCACCGCACCTCAACCCATCGGCACCCGGCACCCATCCCCTTCGCCCGGCACTCAACACTCCCACCTCTACTCACCTGTCGCCGGCGCCTGTCCCTTCCGCCCGAGTGCCAACGTTGCGAGCACCCGCCACCGTCTTTGCTCGCTGCGCTCCACCCGTCGCCGACTCTGCAGTAACCCGTGCCATCATCTCTGCCCACCATCACCGCTCCCCCTCAAGTGACGCCCGCACCACCACTACTGCCTTCTGCCCCTCGAGCATTGTAGCAACCCGCCCACTGGTCGCTATGCCTCCTTCGCTTCAACCTACAACCTTGCTCGCTCAACTCATTTTTTGGTCACCATCCAGCAAGGACGTTGGATTTGCAAGCATCCAGATCCGCTACCCTCCATCGTTTCACCCTCTCACGCTCAAGGACGTTGCTAAGTTCCTTGCCCTAGTAGATCGTGTCGCTACTTCCTGGTTTTTCAACACAAGCACTGACAAGGAGTTTGAACCAATTGCTGTTGCTTGCTGCACCACCGTGATCAAAAATGAAATAAATAAATTATCGAATAGTCATGGGTTAACCCTAGAACCGAATCATGTGTCCCTTTTTTCTTGCATTCAAATCAAATAACCTCCTTGCTGGTATCTTCTTCATCATTTGATTTCTTGTGAAATCTCTGATTGTTTTGTCTTTTTCCATTGAACCTTCTGCCTTTTCTATTTAGCTTTCTGAACTTTCTAATCAGAAGTGCCAACTCTTCATCATCCAAGTCTTCTTCTGAATCTATAACATCAAAATCATCATTAGATTTTAAAGCAATTGACTTCTTACCTTTGGTGTCAAATTCTTCATTGAATTGCTCGACTTCATATGTGTGGCATCCCAGAATTTTACGAAAATCCTTGAGCCATGGATAGGCAAGGAAAAAAAAAAACTTATGTGACTGCAATTAGTGGCCTTTTGTCCATGATCCGTGATGAGACTCATGGCTGAATTTGTAAAGGATGTATTTTGAAGGAAAAAGATTTTTGGCCATGTGAAGTATAAAGTTAGAATTTATACATCCATAGACTCAAGTGTATAAATTATTTAATCTTGTAATTAACCTAACCAAGACTTAGTTATTTTAAGGATTTAGAATTGGATTTGGACTTGAGAATTTTGGGCCGAATGGAGTGGGCTGAAGGCAGGCCGAATGGGCTGACCCACGAGCCCACAAAGCCAACCACGGTCGACCGAGCAAAGGGGGGAGAGTGGCCGGTCCTTGCATGTTGATTTTCCATGTGTCATTAGCTTGGTGAGGTGTCAATTGCATGTAAAAAACTCCTCATTACACTTAATGATGAGAATTAGGGATATAAAAAGGAGAAGCTGGTCGGTTTTAGAGGGTTGGTCGACGATGAGAAGTGAGAGAAAGAGAGAAAGGAAAAAGAGAAAGAAGAAGAAAGAGAGGAAGAAGGAGGAAAGGAGCCCATCGTCGCCCGCATTTGCCGTCCGTTTCTGCGTGTGTCTTGTTGAGATTTAAGGCAAGATTTGATCCCTTATCTACTCTTGCTCGCTGTGTTGTGAATGTAGTGTTGTGTAGTGGTTGAATCCGTGGGTTTTGAGGGTAGAAAACAGGGTTTTGAAGTGTTTTTGTTTGAAGGTGTATTCTGTCCCGAGTAGACCAGTGTGCGCTAGAAGTTTGTGAGGGCTTGCATGTGACTTTAGAGCTGGAATATGACTTCGACTTCTTCATGAGAGTTGTAATTCACATCTTAAACTACAACATACTAAAAATTGAGGTAAAATGGACGAGTTTTGAGGGGTGAAACCCATTTTCTAAAAAAACGAACCCATTGGATCGGTCCGATCCTCAGTTCAAAGCTTAATATGATTGGTTCTCGGTCTCAAAAATTGAGGATCAGTATTGTGTAGGTTGGTCCTAGGATTAAGGGGTGGGCTTGCCCAACTCGAACCATGCTCACCCCTAGAGATGGATGCCTTGTTGTAGAAAAAGGGGTCATGAAGGAAGACCTCATCTTTTCAAGAGGAAAAAGAAGGCAATAAATTCAGCATTGAGGGTTACTTGCATCAGTCCCTTATCCAGTGTGCAGGAGAGAGAAGAAAGCTTTGGATCCAAATTTTAATTTCCCATCAAGGACATGTGGTGCAATTTGAATGGGGCATGCATGCTACCGCACATAGGCTAATGCTACGGTGATTTGAAACCACTTAATATTTTCTCGAGGCGACAAGTTTTGGAAGTAAGAGAGCATTTTGAATAAAAGAATAAGTATATGAAAAGTCTAAAACTTATCACGAAAATGTAATTTAATCCTAAAATTTTCAAAAAGTATAATTAAGTCTTGAAATTATGTAATAAAAACTTAAAAATTTCAAAAAATGCAATCAAATCTTAAAATTTATCAAATTTATTAAAATATAGTCCTTTTAATGATAACAATTTTTGAAATTTTTAGGATTTAATTGTATTTTTATGATAAATTTTTAAAATCGATTGTATGTTTTGAAAGTTTTAGGAATTGATTATATTTTTATGATAAATTCTAGAATTTAATTATATTTTTTAAAAATTTTAGAATTAAATAAAATTTTGGTGATAAGTTTTAATATTTATAGCGTGCTTATTTCTCTTAAAACGAAGGGAAAAAATCACGAAAAACCCCAAACTTTGCCCCGTGTGACACATTTACCCCAAACTTTTTTTTGTGCCGTGAAAAACCCCAAACTTTCCAAACCGTGACACATTTACCCCAAACTTCTTTTTGTGACACCAAAAACCCCGAACTTTCCAAGTGTGATACATTTATCCCAAAATTGAAGGGTATTTTGGTCTTTTCATTTTTAAAAATTTTTCTTTTTTTTTTTTCTTCCCTCCGCCGGCCAGCCATGGCTAGCGGAGGGAAGCCGGCGTCCGGCGAGGGTCGTCGACGCCGGCGAAGGCAAGGGCGGCCCTCGCCGGCGTCGGGCGAGGGCCCGCCCTTGCCAAATCTGGCGAGGGCTAGTGAGGGAGGCCCTCGCCCGACCCTCGCTGGCGTCGGGCGAGGGCCGTCCTCGCCCGACATCGGTGAGGGTCGCCCTCGCCAGATCTGGCGTCGGGCGGCCCTCGCCGGCGTCGGGCGACCCTCGCCGGACGCCGGCTTCCCTCCGCCAGCTCCGGCGGAGGGAAGAAGAAGGAAAAAAAAAAAGAAAAAAAAAAAAGAAACTAAAAAGACAAAAATGTCCTTATGGGGTAAATGTGTCACGGTTTGGAAAGTTTGAGGTTTTTCACTATACAAAAAAAAATTTGGGTAAATGTGTCACACGGGGCAAAATTTGGGGTTTTCGTGGTTTTTTCCCTAAAAAGAATAATTGGCTTTGTTTTTCTTGTCATGAGGCGGAGGAGAGAGAGGAGAGAAACATCGTGCAACTGAAGAGAGAGAATGCAGGTTGCTGACAGGCGGGCTCCTCAAACGATAATTTACGTTGCCCAAAAGATTTTTCATAAAAATTGACGTGACATCACTAGGGTGGCAAATATTTTCTATGCCTCCCACCAAATAACTCTCTCTCAGAGGTCCGAGCGCTACTTGAAACTCTCTGTAAGTAGGAGGAGGACAGGGTGAAAAGCCGTTCCAAGCGAGAATTTAGAGGCTGGGTCTTCTCAGAAAACTGCAACTAGCGTCTGGGTAAGTGAGTTCCTCAAGTTCCTCGATGACACTTCCTTCTTTTCTCGACTGACGGAGCTCGTCTTCGCCCGTTTCTTGCTTTTACTTTGCTTCTCTGTGCCGACACTCACCGTCTCTTCTTCGAGCCCCGATGGCCTCGTTCCTCTACTCACTCGTGGCTCGCCCTCGCTCTCCCTCTCTTTTCATGTATTTCTTCTTCTTAAGTTCTAAGAGATAGGTCCGCTTTCATGGAAAAACACGAATGTCTGCACGTAGTTCCATTCTCTTGTAACATCCGCGGCGATATCTGGGGACCGAGGTCTTGCTGCTCTCCTTGGAGTCCTCGGACCTGACGCAGGCCTTGACCGAGACCTCGTCAGGCTCGGCGCGGCTCAGCAGGGCCAGGGTGTTGTCGAACGACCGGAGGACGTTGATGACATGGCGGACACGGGATGCCGTGCATCATCGTCGCCGGCTCAAGAAAAGGCGTTGAAGAGATCCCGGAGCTTCTTCGCGGACTCCTGGCCGGTTCCATAGACTCACCCAGGAACTGGACTGGGGTGTGTCCAGAAACAGTGGGCGGTTCCCAGTTTCCATTTTGTAGAACCGGCCTTAGTGGCCTGGAACAGATCACCGGCACAGGAGGGATCGATATTGCTTGGTGGAGAGGCCTAGTGGATCGGAAACCATTTAATTTAGACTTTAAATTTGCAACCTATTATCGTGAGACTCTTCAAATTTGAACGACCCATGTTAACTCATTCCAATAATTTGGATCATTCATTCTGATAGGTATACTCGTAGGATTGGAAGTGACATATTTCGACCTTTCCTCTATTTTTGATGAACCATTTCAAATCTGGCCCCCCATGGATAAGCTAGATCATTCGTTTTGATAGGTATTTTCGTCAGCAGAATATGATTCTGTGTTTTGGTTGGTCCTTGAAATGATTCTAATTATAAATCTTGATGTTTTGACTGCTGACTCTCCTTCGAAAGATTTGATGTAAAATCTGCATTTGGCACACACTTGCTTTGTTTCTTTCCCCTCATTTATCAACTACCTTCAAGATGGATCTACATATGTTTATCTGTATCCATAGTTTTCTAATTTTGTTGCTTGTATTTTGGTTTGATATCACAAGTTGCAGTCAGAGGCAGCAATGGCAAACCCAGACCCCGAATCCTTTTCACCAAATGACTTCCGCATTCCCAGTTACCTTATTGTCCCCGATTCAGAGGATAAGGATGATTCGGTTGAACCTCAGTGGCCAGTGTTGGTGTTTGTCAACTCAAAAAATTGCGGCCAGCTGGGAGGTGACCTCCTCGTAACATATCGTTCTCTTCTTGGCGAACACCAGGTACCTTCATTCGCACTTCAAATGCAATTGGTCATGCTTTTGCAATTCGGGCTTCAATTTAAATCATGAACAACACTTCAGGTTTTTGATCTGGGAGAAGAGGCTCCAGATGAGGTTTTGCGCAGAATCTACTTAAATTTGGAAAAGCTGAAATCAAATGGGGACACGCTTGCCCCTCGGATCCAGCAGCAATTAAAAATAATCGTGAGTATGATATACTTGAGGTCTTAACTTGCATAATAGATTTCATCAAACAGTCACATTCAGCTTATGATTTCAATGATTTGAGTACATGCTTTCTCTTTTCTGCACACTAGGTAGCAGGTGGCGATGGGACAGCGGGTTGGCTTCTTGGAGTTGTCTGCGATCTCAAATTATCTCATCTTCCTGCAATCGCGACGGTGCCCCTGGGTACTGGAAACAACCTCCCTTTCTCATTTGGATGGGTAGGCACATGGATATCACTACCTCATTTATTTGCCACATCCATTAAGTTCTTAAATGTTTGTGTTAATGAGGCTGCTCCTCTTGGCCACTCTTTCTTTCCTTCTGTTTTTTCCCTCTGTAATGTCAAAATGAGTTCACAACTTTATTATTGAAGTTATTATGCATGCCAAATTAACAAGTGAAGAGAAGTGGTTTACATCTATGCTCCTGATTAAACCATGATGCAGTCGGATAAAATGTTTAACTATAAGGTTGATGTATAAAAGTAGAAGATTGACCTTGCTTTTGTCACAGGGTAAGAAGAATCCTGGGACTGATCGTTCATCAGTTGTGTCATTCCTCAAGCAAGTGAGTGAGGCAAAGGAGATGAAAATCGACAGGTACTAAATGCCATGTTGGAATTGCTGCTGATCAATCTGAAATCAGTTACAAGTATTACTACTCTTACAGCTGCTGCTGAATGAACCAAGAAGTCAGTGTATCAGAATGATCTTGAACTGAATAGAAATTTTGGTTGCATTATGCAGCCCTTTTCGGGAACAGGGGTCCTGTTAATGATGAATATTGTCTTTCACCTCTTTTCTGTTAATTTATGTCATTAAATATCAAACTGCTTCTTGCAATTCAGCTGGCATATTTTGATGAGGATGAGAGCACCCAAAGAAGGTTCCTGCGATCCCATTGCACCCCTTGAACTACCGCATTCTCTCCATGCTTTCCAACGTGTTTCTTCGACGGATGAACTGAACATGGTAAACTTATCCATGGCCTGTGCACCACCTATGTATGTTTTCAATTCTTCAAGTGTACTCTATCAAGAATTGCATCTTCTTAGAATGCAAGGTGGTTCTTTGTCTAGTGTTCTAAACTAGAACTTTAAACTCTGGTAAGCACTTCTAGGATGAAGATAGCCTATGTTGTTTCCAAGTCAACTAAATGCTAATGCCAAAATTCGTTTGGCAAGCAAAGAGACTGCACCTGTGTACAGCATATGAGCTCTTCCAAACACGAGCTTGATCGTACTATGGATAATGCAAAGGAGCTATCCTATAGGAGCTTGAGCCAATGAAATTATTGAGGGAATTGGGAAAAGGGAGGAAAGCTGGTGTCATAGTAATGTATACTTCTGAAAGTAGCTAAATTTTAGATTATAAAGCTTTTGCATGGCTTTTGGAACTCAGAGCAACAACAGGTTGTCAAGAAAACAATTATAGAACTTTTTATGCATGTAGTAACTTCTCCATATCATCCTATCTAGATGTTCTTTTTCTAATGTACCATTGACATGTAAAAATACTTAATTTTCTTGAATAAATTCAAGTTATATCAGGTGCATTAATATATATCATTTTGCCATGTGATATATCATCCAGTCCTTAGATCTCAAAGTGGATAAGGACTTGGAAAAATCTTAATTAGCTATTGGGCAATCCCAGCAAAAGCTCACAATCTGTATATGTTGGAACATTACCAGAATCTAAAATTTATGTGGAATTCTGTATCTTTTGCTTTTGCATTTTCTCTGATTACTGTAAATTTCTCGGTAACACTCTTTTTTTGTAACAACTTGGAACCACTTTCAGGAAGGTTACCAAACATTTCGCGGGGGATTCTGGAATTACTTTAGCATGGGTAAGATCTTATAGCTTTGCCAGTATGTGTGTGAGTGTGTGTGTATTCCCCCCCCTTTCTCTTCTTTTGCTCCTTTCGATAATGGGGATGCGTAATTTTTGTCCCAAACGCTTTTTCGATCCAAGAGAAACTTAAAAAGCACTTTCTACAGGCATGGATGCTCAAATATCCTATGCATTTCATTCAGAGAGGAAGGCGCATACTGAAAAATTCAAAAATCAGTTGATTAATCAGGTACTTTTGTTGTCTTCATCACTTGCTGGGATGGATTTTGGAGAAGTTGGAAGGATTGATGCTTTTGTTTGTTGCTTGAATTAAATGGATAATGCAGATAAAATGGTCTTACTGTATATTAATGTGATGAAATCAGCGCTTCTTTTCCCTGTCAGTGCACGTAACTTAACGGAGATCAGTAACTCTGACTTCTCTATTTTTACTTGCAGAGTACTTATGCAAAGCTTGGGTGTACTCAAGGATGGTTCTTTGCTTCTCTTTTTCATCCTTCTTCACGGTAAATATATGGATGCAATGATGGTTTTTGTGTTTCTCGGTGCAAATGCTGTCTCTACTGGTGACATTTTGGTCATCAGCTGTTTCGGAGTAGTTGCAGGTGGTTTATAACTTTGGATGGATGATAGTCCTGTGAGGAGACTTGTTTACATAATGAAATTGTTCATCTCCATGGGTATGCTACTATTCAAGAAACTTTAGGCCATTGAATCTTCCTGTGAGATCTTTTGGTTGGGAGAAATTTCTCCACTGGGCTTCACATTATAAGGAAGCTGACGAAATTGCTTGGATTGTTGTCCAGATATATTAGGAAGATTGTCATTGCTGAGATAGCATAGTTTTTTTCAGCCTTCTCCATAACCTATAGGAATCTGTAGGCTAACCAGTTGGAAATTTTGTCTCTTTGATAGGCTTAATAGCTTCTAATTGTTACAGCTCTTTTCTTTTCCCCATCTTCCGGGTAGAAACTTTGGTTATGGTCAGCTCTTTGTTGTTGTCGTGAAAGTAGCATAACCTTTTCAATACAGGAATATAGCTCAGCTGGCAAAAGTGAAGATTATGAAAAGACATGGCCAATGGCAAGATCTCCACATACCACACAGGTAATCTCGCCTCTTTCTGATTGAATCAACTAAGCCACAGTTTATGTATCAACAAAAATGAAATTCAGCATATGTAGGCATTCATTAGGAGACTTGTCCTATCAATTGGTTCCTTAAATGTATGCATTCCTTTTTTGACACCTCCATGCATTATAAAGTTCTTGGAAAGCTTTGATGCTCATGACAAGGAGTTTGTCCATCATGATAACTGTGACTAATTAGTTATTTCCTTTCTTTTGGTTGTACACGATGGATATATTTGGATCCTGTACAAAAGACCAACACTTCTTGCACTTTCTTATTCAGCATTAGGTCAATTGTCTGTCTCAACTTGCCCAGCTTTTCTGGTGGACTTAATCCGTGGGGGACACCAAACGGCACAAAACGGAGTCAGGTTAGTACGGACTTGCATCATTGGCAGAGTGAAAGAGCTACATTTGTCCATTTAAACCAACATTAATTGGAAAAACTACCTTTGCAATTGCTATAACCTATTCTAATTAAACCATTATTTGCAGAGGGACTTGACCCCACCTTATGTTGATGATGGTCTCCTCGAGATTGTTGGTTTTAGAGATGCCTGGCACGGTCTTGTATTGCTTGCTCCAAATGGGCATGGGACTCGTCTTGCTCAGGTAAAATCTCAAGCTGGGATTTTTGCTTTCTTACTGGATGAGTCTCGATATTAGCAACTCTTGTTGACTAGAATCTAAGGTTTTATTTGGTGTCGCTGTTGGATAAAAAATAAATACTGTCCTTCAATTATTTTTCCCAATTTGTACTAGGCACACCGCATCAGGTTTGAGTTTCACAAAGGTGCAGCTGATCATACATTTATGAGGATTGATGGGGAACCGTGGAAGCAACCGCTACCCCTGGACGATGACACTGTTGTGGTGGAGATTTCTCACCTTGGTCAGGTGAACATGCTCGCCACCCACGGTTGCCGGGCCAAGAGCTTCCATGATCCGTCCACACCGAGCCACCACGATGATGAGGACAATGACAGTGGTGAAGAAGATTCAGGGGAGGAGTTCAGGAAGTTTGGGGCAGCTGAAACTTTCAAAATCCCTGATGAGGTTGACATTAGTCGTCTTAGTTGATCTCTTCAGTTTCCTTCTCGTTGATTCTTTTTCTAAATATCGATAATGGGAATAAATGACGTTGGGTAATCCTTTTCAATATTCATACATATGCAACTGGAGACCTTTTGCGATTAGTATGTCGGAAACATCTGTATTGACAGTGTTCATATTTTCTTCTCTCAATAAATTATCTCGATGACATCCCGCCATATGGTTTGTAAATTTAGAAGGCCGTTACTATTTCTTAGTCATGTGGCCTGAACATGTGTGATCTCTCCAGGTAAAGTTTGTCTAGCCGACTCATGTGGTGTTCTGATGCTGATTTCATTGAATTTTTTTCCCTGTATCAAGTAATATCATTATCATTTTGTTGGAGCTTCGTTTCATGAAGAACGCCTCATCTTGAGATCATGTTCCGGTCCTTGTATCTATGTACTCGATCAAAGTTAAGGTGGCAAAACCTAGTCTGCTTGAAAATTAGATTCGACAGATACGAAATGGAATATCTATATACAGCACAAGTTTCGTTGCGCTTGCAGAAGAAAATTACAGAAGCCTAACTATTGCTAAATACGGCAGTAGACTAAGCGAAGAAAACCACGGGCAAGACAAAGCTTAAACCAGATGAGGACCCCAGCACACGAGGTGCATGACCGTGTCGGCCTTCTCGGCCTCACTGAGCTGGCGGCTTTTCTCCATCAAGGCCGCTGTCTTTGTGGCGTCTCCACCGCCGGAAACCCATCTGAACTGAGAAGGCTTGCCAGCTGATTCCATGTTGCTTTTCGTTTGGGATGGCTTGATTTCGAAAGACATGGCCTTCGAGCTCCAAGGACGGTCCTTTATTAGAGCCTGAACGGCCCTCAGGCACACTCTGCTCATGTACCTTAAGCTCATCACGCGGTCGGCCGAGGAAACCGACCGAAGATCAAGAAGGTTGTGTGGTCCTAGGAAACGTGCGTTGCATCTAGTTGCCATCTGGGAACGGATATATACACGTAACGAATGCCCCATGATTTGCTCATCCCGTGTCCAAACGTGAACGGGAATATGATAGTGGTTTTCTCCTACTGATTCAAGCGCTGCTGAATTTAGTATAAAAAGAGAAAAGGTCATTCCAAAGCATTAAGCCAGCGGACCCCGCCACCACCCCCAGGTTTCCGGATTCGCCTCCCACTCAAAACCATCTGCGCTCGGAACGCAAGCCCCGACAAGTCTTGAGCTCGCCCCCCTTGTTTCACCGTCGCCCTTACCATCCATATAAAGAGCTCCCCACCGCTCTCATCTCCTCCATCCCATCATCACTTCACTTTAACACACACCATCAGAAGCAATACGAATCGAACGGAATCAAGTCTGAAGATGAGCTCAACCAGCAGAACGTGGGTCGTCGCGGCCAGCATCGCCGCCGTGGAGGCCCTGAAGGACCAAGGGTTCTGCCGGTGGAACTACACCCTCCGGTCCATCCACCAGCGCGCCAAGAACCGGGCCACGTCCTCGTTTTCTCAGGCCAACAGCAGTAGCAAGAAGCGATCTCCTCAGTCGTCGTCCGCGGCGGCGGCGGCTTCAAGGAGGCTAGCGGGAGAAGCAGAGGCCAGGCGGTCGGAGGAGTCGATGAGGAAGGTCCTGTACTTGAGCACTTGGGGTCCCTACTAGGGTTCTCCGAATAGCATAGATCGACAAGGAAATCGAAGTTGGCTGCTGAGAATGATGTAATTTGTAAATACATGCTGAAATTACAGCAAGGCATTATATATGTTACGTGAAAGGACTTTCTTTCCCATTTTGCTTTGCAGCTTATTCGATCGTTACTAATTCTTGTCGAACATCTATTTTAAATGGACTTCGCATGGCTCGTGTCGTATTTATACGGGTCCATTGACCTGCCATAAGCAGACATTGGATATGCGAGAGAAAAATCGGACTTCTATTATTAGGTTGTTAAAGGATCAATTTGGGTTTGAAATTGATGCATACCATGCGTTGTACAGAGATTCATTCACTGTACTTAACTTATTTGCAGATTGTCTCTTGTGATCGACGGTGCTAAAGAATTTCAAGAACCTTTTGTTCGGTTTATCCCTTAAATTTACTAAATGGTGGGCATTTAGTACATGGAGATTGTTTCGACCAAAAAAAGAATATGGAGATTGTGTCGACCAAAAATGCCAAAAGCGGCAATCATCTCTAATGAGCATTGTAACTGTTTATGGGTAAGGACGACTGATATAAATTATAAATTCGGATGTGTGTATCATAGAGGAGGATCTATTCAGACAAGGCATCAAATGGATGAAACTTAATTTTCTGTATACTTCGTGCACTGCGTTTCACTTTTCCATGTACTTCAAACTCTTAAGCATTTTATTTTTCACCGTTTTTCAATTTTAAGCCTGGTGAAATCATGTCCAAGATTAATTTGGAACCCATTATCCCAAAAATAAAAAAATAAAAAACAAAATCAACTCTCAGCGGAAATATTTTCCAGTTGTCTTTTGTTTTGGTCAAACGTTACTTTCCAGTTGAAATTCCCCTCCGGTGAACCACAAACATGGCTTTTTTTTTTTTTTTAAAAGGAATTTATTTCTCGGGTTTGGTTAAGCTGCATTCTCTGCTCTGATTCTCGGATTTTGCTTATATGTTAAAAGTGAAAAGTAAAAAGTAAAAAGAAAATCCAAAAACCACGTGCGGTCAGAACTATTGCCAAGGTAACGGGAGGGCAAAAGCGTCATTCCGGCACATAGCCCGCCACCCGCCGCCCGGCCCCGCCGCCCAAAACCATTTGCTCCCGAGGATGCAAACCGCGGCAAACCGTGGGCTCCGCCTCTTGGTTTCGTCGCCGCCATACCGCCGTCCCCTATAAGAGAATTCCCCGCCGCTCTCATCTTCTCCATCCCATCATCACTTCAGTGCAGCACACACCATCAGAATCGCGCGATCGAAACTTACCGAATCAAGTCTCAAAGATGAGCTCAACCAGCAGAACGTGGGTCGTGGCGGCCAGCGTCGCCGCCGTGGAGGCCCTCAAGGACCAAGGGTTCTGCCGGTGGAACTACGCCCTCCGGTCGATCCACCGGCGCGCCAAGAACCGGGCCATGTCCTCGTTTTCTCAGGGCAACGGCAGCAACAAGCGATCTCCTCAGTCGTCGTCCGCGGCGGCAGCGGTTTCGAAGAGGCTAGCGGGAGAAGCAGAGGCGAGGCGGTCGGTGGAGTCGATGAGGAAGGTCCTGTACTTGAGAACTTGGGGTCCCTACTAAGGTTCTCCGAATAGCATATAGATTGACAAGGAAATCGAAGTTGGTTGCTGAGTGTTGGAACCAGAAGAATTTGGTGGGGGGGGGAGAGAACAAACACACAGAATACAATACTCAAAATGCCTTGCAAAGGTTTAATGGGTACGGCTTAAAACTTTCTCGCTTTCCGTGTGGTTTTAAAGTTGTCTCACTCTCTCTCTTTAGGCTGCGAATTTTCTTCTTGTTGCCTTCTTCAATGTGAATAAAATAATTGTTAGCTGCAGGTTTCAATTTCTTTGTGTTCTTGAAGACTTCAGCAGTAAATATAATAATATTTTAATATGTGCCTATTCTTTTGATATGTTTGTGACTTTTTCAAGAAATTTCTTCAGTTCAAGTGTTGAGCTCCGCATACTTTTCTTTGGCGGTTTGCAAACTGTCAGATTCTTGCTTTCACACATTTAGCAAAAACAGTTAAAAGATAAATAAGCTAATGAAAAACAAAATCAATTTTACTATTTTCCAATAGCCTCTCTTAAAATTGATTTTGAAAAATAACGACACCAAGCATTGTTTTCAATTTCTCGAACAAATCCGCCTTCAATGGTTTTATCAAAATATCTACAATCTGATCTTCGAATTTACAAAAATCCAATTTATTAGAAAATAGCAAAATTGATTTTTTTATTAGCTTATTTTTCTTTTAATTATTTTTGGTTAAGTGTATGAAAGCAAGAGTCTAACGGTTTGCAAACCGCAAAAAAAAGAAAAAGTGTGCTATAGCGCAACACTTAAACCACCAAAGAATAAATCTCTTGAAGAAACCACAAACTAATCAAAAGAATGGACACATATTAAAATATTATTATATTTGCTACTGGAGTCTTCAAGAGCACGAAGGAATTAAAATTTATAGTTGGTAATTATTTTATTCACACTGAAGACGGCAATAAGAAGAAAATTCGCAACCCAGGAGTCCAAGCGGTGGAAGATGCTTATAAATATAAGGTTATGTTAGTTTACTTAGAGAGAGAGAGAGAGAGAGTTTTAGAAGCATACAGAAAGCTAGAGAGAGTTTTAAGCTTAGCAAAGCTTGTGTGTGTATTCCATTAAACCTTTGCAAGGTATTTTGAGTAATATATTCTCTGTGTTTGCACTCTCTCCCTATCAAATCCTTCTGGTTCCAACACTGAGAATGATGTAAACTGTAAATACTAAATACATACTGAAATTACAGCAAGGCATTATATATATTACGCGAAAGGAATTTTCCATTTGTAGTTGCACTATGGCTTATTCACTCGTTCCTAATTCTTGTCATGCGTGTATTTTGAATGGGCTTCTCATGATCAACGACTTTCATCTCGTGCCGGGTAGATCCGAGTCGATCACTTTGTCATACGCGAACCACAGACATGCAAGAAAACATCAGCCTTTTACTAGGTTATTAACGGATAAATCCGTGTTTGAAATAGATGTTTAACACGTATCCTGCAGAGATTCATTTACTAAACTTACTTGCAGATGTCTCTTGTGATCAATGGTGCCAAAGGAAATACTTTTTTCTGCTAAGAATCTAATGTAAGTATGATCAAGGAGGACTCTTGTGCACAAAAGAGACCTGAGAGTCCATTGGAGATTTAAAATAGGTCTTTCGTGCAAGGATATGTAGTGAATGAAGCACTTGTGAATTTGATTTAAGATAATGAAGTTTGGTCAGAAAACTTTTTGAGCAGGTGGGTGATGGGAGAGAAAGTATAATTTTCCTTTGGTCAGAAAATTTGATTGAAATTTCTTTCAATTGTAGAAAGATGAGGTTTGGCACCGGCCGTGTTGGAATAACAAGCTTTTAAAGTGACTAACAGTACGCCCACACCATTTTATATGGTATTATAGGTCGTCTCCAGGAATCTCATATTTAATTTTAAGGCAAATTACATCTTACACATGAAAAAAAGTGCGTTAGAATAATTAAATATTAAATTGTACATCATTATATAATGGTTTGAATTTTTAATAGGTTAACAAGATTTTTACAATTAGTCGATGCTTATGATGGACACATAGTGTATGAGTAAGCAGACTGTACTTCCACAAGATTCAGCTTTTTCAACCTCAAAGATTGGCGTATCCAGTAGATTTGCATCATCAAAAATGGTTTGATGACCTCCGTGTACATCATATGGAGCATAACGTCTAGATTTTTTTGCAGGGCTAATCCTGATATTTTGCCGAGTGCTCCTACCCTTTTTAACATGTGGCTCCACAGGTTGAGGATTTGAGGGCTGCACTTGAACACCTTTTTGTTTTAGGTCTGAAGGTATGAGATTGGTAGAGGTGTGAGGTCGATATTCATGTCCAGACCCCAGAGCAGAGCTTGTCTGTGGGATTATGGGAGTAGGAGGAGGCAGAAGCATGGGAAGAGATTGGCCACACGTTGGAGGTGTTTCAGGTACCATTTCCTCCTGTTGATCCTCCAAGGCTGTATTATCATAATAAAATTTCTAGTACGGACTAAACTTCTGGACTTCAACTTTTAGCCAAGGACCGTAAGGAGTTTTGCCAGGTTCATCATACATCTCCTTGGAGTAAGGCACCGAGGGGCAAGCATCTGCATAATGTCCTAAACGCCCACAGGAGTAGCAATAATGAGGTAACCTTTCATACCTAAAATCCAGCCAGTAGGTTCTGTTTGTATATTTTATGAGACGACCAGCCTTTAATGGCTCTGCAAGATCCATTTCAACACAAACCCTTCCAGCACGCAGATTAGATCTTGTTATAATCTCTGATTTTTGTTGCAGCACCTTCCCCACACTACTAACAGCCCTGCGAATCATTTCATCGGTACAACATTCCAAAGGCAGTCCTAAGACCTAAACCCAAAACTGGCAGATGGAGAAATCATAACAGTGTAAGGGAGTTTTCTCAACCCATGGCTTGAACATGACTAGATGACTCGAAAATTGCCAAGGTCCGCTATCCAAAACCCTTTGTTTATCAGCATGTGACCTAAATTTCGCTAAGTATATTCCTGCTTCTTGCTGTTGAAATTCGACATGCTCTGTACGCCATGCTTTTTCGGGGTTTTGAAGAGCGGGAAAATTTAAAGAAGGGTTGGAAAGGACCTTACCGACCAAAGTCAATTTGCACTCCTCTACTACCTCAAGTGAAGGTTCTATATCCCACTCATCTATTTCCTGTTCAGCACTTAATCGGCCCAATTTTTGACAGAGAGCAGCTACCCGGTGAGCATCCAGGTCTCCTTCATCATCCATGAGAGGATCGACTCAACAGATGGAATCAGATATGGGAAGATGGAAGAAATTGCTGTAGACGAAGAAGCTAGAAAGGGCTTTTGCTGAAGACAGTATCTGCAAGCTTCGTGAGATGAAGGGAAAGAAAAACTTCGAGAGTCTGTACGGTCAATAAGTCAGCAGATAGAAGAGTTCAAAAGAAGCTACCCATACGGTAGAGGACACTCGACTGTATTCGAGAGAATTCTCCCACCGAGAGGAGAGAAAACTAATGATA
Source organism: Eucalyptus erythrocorys (assembly GCA_014182555.1). Classification (NCBI taxonomy): domain Eukaryota; kingdom Viridiplantae; phylum Streptophyta; class Magnoliopsida; order Myrtales; family Myrtaceae; genus Eucalyptus; species Eucalyptus erythrocorys. The sequence continues at coordinate 11,457,495 of CM024607.1, forward strand.
ATTATAAGTATCAGCGGCCTTGACATGGAGAGAAAATGATCCTTATATATAAGAGGTTTTCGTCCATGTATGTTCCGAAACTCTTGATAAGTCCGAGTAACTTCATTTCACACGGCCTAATAAGGTTTCGAGCTCTTTATTCATTGGACCAATGTATTTTCAAAGTTATGGCATAATTTTCGGAATTAGGAGTTGTAAGCTGGCAATTATGTGAAAATGATAGTTTAGAATGCAATGGACCCATGGGTGGTTTGATCAAAAGAACTTTTCAAGTTTTACGTGTGAGTTATATGTAGTGGACAACCTTTAATATTTACTATCGGCTAGTTTCTCCGTTGGTGCATAGAAATAGTTTTGTCAACAAATAAATTTTGTTAAGTTGAATCGTAGTTAAGGTAGCATTTTGTTTAATTTTGATTTAGTTTTTCAATTAATTTATAGGAATACGGGCTCGTTGACTCGAGTAATTATCATGGTTTGGTTTTAATATTTTTGGGTGAGTAGTGTTGACTCTTTCTAAAATTTGTAAATTCATGCCTTAAGGAGACGGAAATTAGATATAAATAACATCTTTTATTGCATAAATTGGATTGAACATTTATTGCTCTTTGATATTTTGTGAATAATTTGAAAATTGATTTAGGAAATGAATTACGAAATGTTATAAGTACTGGACAATGAAATGATTCCATAAATGCTCTAGGACAGGGTTCTGTTTGCTAAGCTAAATTGCAAGAAGATATATTTTTTGGTTTATAAAATGTATTTCAATTTATAAGACGGATTTTGGATTTGATTTTTGAATGCCTCATGATTTGCTCATTCCACGTCGGCACGTGAATGGGAATATCATAGCGGTTTTCTCTTTCTGATTCAGGCGTAGTTAGAACTGAACATGTCCTTAAAAGGCTTAAGGAGAAAACAAGTGGGAGAACCACCTTAAGGTAAGAAATTTCGCGCTATCCTTCGTATTCCATCTTTATTGAGAAGAAAAACATCAATAGAGAATTATGAGGACTCACAGTGATGAAGATAAACACCACATTAAGATCTACAAGTATAATAGCCTTCCATACCGGGTAAGTAAATATAGTAACTTTCCGTATTGAGGATAAGTGAAGATGGATGAAATGTGCGTAATTGATTCAGCATGCCTATGGCACGGTACTCAATTGAGTACTGTGCGTTGAATTTAGTAAAAAGAAAAAGAAAAGGTCACTCCAGAGCACTAAGCCAGCGGACCCCGCCACCACCCCAGGTTTCCGGATTCTCCTCCCACTCAAAACCATTTGCGCTACCGACCCAAAGAAAAACCATTTGCGTCCGGAACGCAAGTCCCGACAAGTTTTGAGCTCGCCCCTTGTTTTGCCGTCGCCCTCACCATCCATATAAAGAGCTCCCCACCGCTCTCATCTTCTCCATCCAATCATCACTTCACTCCAAAGCACACCCATCAGAAGCACACGAATCGAACGGAATCAACGCTGAAGATGAGCTCGACGAGCAAAGCGTGGGTCGTGGCGGCCAGCGTCGCCGCCGTGGAGGCCCTGAAGGACCAGGGGTTCTGCCGGTGGAACTACACCCTCCGGTCGATCCACCAGCGCGCCAAGAACCGGGCCATGTCCTCGTTTTCTCAGGCCAACAACAGCAGCAAGAAGCGATCCCCTCAGTCGTCGTCTGCGGCGGCGGCTTCGAGGAGGCTGGCGGGAGAAGTGGAGACGAGGCGGTCGGAGGAGTCGATGCGGAAGGTCCTGTTTTTTGAGTTCTTGGGGTCCTTATTGAGGATCTCTGAGTAGTATAGATCGACAAGGAAATCGAAGTTCGTTGCTGAGAATGATGTATACTGTAAATACATGCTGAAATTACAGCGAGGCATTATATATATATATATATATATATATATATATATATATATATATATATATATATATTACGCGAAAGGAATTTCCCATTTGCAGTTGCACTATGGCTTATTCACTCGTTCCTGATTCTTGGCATACGTGTATTTTGAATGGGCTTCCCATGATCAACGACTTTCATGTCGTGCCGCGTAGATACGGGTCGACCACCCTGTCATACGCGAACCATAGATATGCAAGAGAACATCGGACTTTTACTAGGTTATTGACAGATAAGTCCGTGTTTGAAATAGATGTATAACATGTACTGTGCAGAGATTCGTTTACTAAACTTACTTGCAGATGTCTCTTCTGATCAATGGTGCTAAAGGAAATACCTTTTTTCTGCTGAGAATCTGATGTAAGTATTATCAAGGAGGACTCTTGTGCACAAGAGAGACTTTGAGAGTCCATTCGAGATGGAAAATAGGTCTTTCATGCAAGGATATGCAGTGAATGAAGCACATGTGAATTTGATTTAAAATCGTAGCCTGTGGTTGATTATAGTGCCGTAAGGCGTGCTACCATTGAAGAGAGTATTTTACCCACCCTCATTCAGAGTATTTTACCCACCCTCATTCATTTTAGATGCGGAAGGTTACTATACCTACTTACTCAACAATAGTCAAAACCAAAGTCCCTATGTGGTGTCTATTTTCACCATGAGATCTCCTAATTTTCTATCTATTTTTGTCTTCCCGATAGAAAAGGAATACGGGAGTGACATTGCAAGGTCTCCCACCCCAAGGCGATTCTCCCACTTATTTCTTCCTCTTAAGCCTTTAAGAATTTGCTCAAATCCAAAATAAAGCACATGGGTATTTCATTTAAAATAACGAAGTTTGGTCAGAAAATTTTTTGAGCGGATGATTAGAAAGAAAATATAATTTTCCTTTGGAAAGAAATTTATATTTTACAGAGAGCAAGTACATAGATAACTTGATTAGAATTTCTCTTAATTGCAGAAAGATGAGAGGTTCGACACCGGCAATGTTGGAATAAAAACCTTTTAAGATAACTAATAGTGCTCCCACACCATTTTATATGGTATTAGGATAGGTCGGCATCGATAGTGTTGGAATAAAAATCTTTTAAAATGATTGACAGTGCTCCTACACCATTTTATATGGTATTAGGATATATCGTCTCGAGCAATCTCATATTTAATTCTATAACAAACTACATCTTACGCATAAAAAAAGTATATTTGAATAATTACATATTAAATCATGTATCCTTATTTAATGATTTGAACTTTCGATAGGTTAACAAGATTTTTACAATCGGTCAATGATTACAATGGACACGTGGTGTATGAGTAAGCAGGTTGTACTTCCACTACCAAAGAAGTTTACCTTATAAATATCAGTGGCCTTCTTGAAATTTGAGAGAGATCCTTATTTAAGGGGTTTTCGTATATGTACATTCCAAAACTCTCGATAAGTCAGATTAATTTCATTTCACAAGACTTAGTAAGAATTCGAGCTCTTTATTCATTGAATCAGTGTAATTTTCAGAGTTAAGACATAATTTTCGAAGTTAGAAGTTGTAAGTTGTGAATTATATGAAGATGATAGTTAAGAATCTGTAGAGCCGTGGGTGATTTGATCAAAAAGAATTTTTTAAAGTTTTATGCATGAGTTATGTGTAGTGGACAACTTTGAATATCTACTATTGGCGCATTTTTGCAATAGTGCATAGAAACCATTTTATCGGCAAGCAAGTTTTGTTTAGTTGAATCATAGTTAAGGTAGCGTTTTACTTGATTTTAATATAGTTTTTCAATTAATTAATAGGAATTTGAGGTCATCAGCTCGAGTAACCTTAGTAGTTTGGTTTCGGCATTTTCGAGTAGTTCCATCTCTTTTCTGAATTTATAAATTCATGTCTTGAAGGGATGGAAGTTAGATATATTATGAGTTGTGAAATAACATTTTTTTTTTGTTGCATAATTTGGATTAAATATTTACTGCTCTTTGGTTATTTGTGAATAATTTGAAAATTAATTTATGAAATGAATTGCGAAATGTTATAAGTACAGGATAATGAAATGATTCGATGAATGCTTTAGGCCAGGATTCTGATTGCTAAGCTAAGCTGCAAGAAGATATATCTTTTCGTTTATGAGACGAATTCTGGATTTGATTTCCGAATGCCCCCATGATTTGCTCATTCCGTGTCCGCACGTGAACGGGAATATCATATAGTGGTTTTCTCCTCCTGATTCAAGCGCTGCTGAATTTAGTATAAAGAAGGAAAAGGTCATTCCACAACAACTAAGGCAGCGGACCCCGCCACCACCCCAGGTTTCGGGATTCTCCTCCCACTCAAAACCATTTGCGCTCGGAACGCAAGTCCCGACAAGTTTTTGGCTCGCCCCTTGTTTCACCGTCGCCCTCCCCATCCATATAAAGAGGTTCCCACCGCCCTCATCTTCTCCATCCAATCATCACTTCACTCCAAAGCACACCCATCAGAAGCACACTAATCTGAACGGAATCAAGTCTGAAGATGAGCTCGACAAGCAAAGCGTGGGTCGTGGCGGCCAGCGTCGCCGCCGTGGAGGCCCTCAAGGACCAAGGGTTCTGCCGGTGGAACTACACCCTCCGGTCGATCCACCAGCGCGCCAAGAATCGGGCCATGTCCTCGTTTTCTCAGGCCAACAGCAGCAGCAGGAAGCGATCCCCTCAGTCGTCGCCTGCGGTGGAGGCGGCTTCGAGGAGGCTGGCGGGAGAAGCGGAGGCGAGGCGGTCGGAGGAGTCGATGCGGAAGGTCCTGTACTTGAGCGCTTGGGGTCCCTACTGAGGTTCTCCGAATAGTCTAGTGTAGATCGAGAAGGAAATCGAAGTTCATTGCGGAGGATGATGTAATTTGTAAATACATGCTGAAATTACAGCAAGGCATTATATATATAATGTGAAAGGACTTTCCCCATTTGCACCGGGGCTTATTCACTTGTTCCTAATGCTCGTCATCCATCCGTTTTAGAATCAACGACTTTCATCGACTCGGCTCCTGCCGCATAGATATCGCCCTGTCACAAGCGAACCATAGATGGGCAAGGAATTATTGGATTTTTACTCGGTCAGTAACGGAAAAATCTGCGTTTGAAATAGACGTATACTGTAATTATTTGCAGACATCTATTGTGATCAACGGTGCTAAAGGAAGTACTTTTTTCCTACTGAGAATCTAATGTAAGTATGAACAAGGAGGACTCTCGTCCACAAAAGAGACTAGGGATTCGGACGGAAATGGAAAATGGGTCATTCGTGCAAAGGATATGTAAGGTGAGTTTGGTTCAATTTTCCTAAAGAGTTTTTTGACCTTCAAAGTGCCTTGGAGAAATGTTGGAGCGTTTGATGAGCATATCCCCAAATAGCTTTTGGGATTTTGAAGAAATGTTGGAGCATTTGATGAAAAAATAAGATCAAATTTACTCCCCTTCGTGTAGAGATAAGCGAGTCTTGGAGCATTTGATGAAAAAAGAAGATCAAATTTACTCCCCTTCGTGTAGAGATAAGCGAGTCAATCAAAGCCGTCGATCAATTATCACTGAGTCGGAACGAATGAAGTGCAAATGGGGAAGTCCCCTTCCACGTAATATATATGAAACCGTGAAGGAAATCGACAACCATAAAAAGAGAAGGGGGAGGCGAGGAAAATGTAATCATAACGTATAATTTATTGCTTGATTGAATGGTTCCATTCGAAATTAGGGTGAGAATTGTTCCCCGTGATTTAAGCGCCAGAAATGTCACGAGACCTGATTTGTTCAGAGACCCACTTAATTTACGATGGCGGAATTACTTGAAGAATTGTAATTAGTTCATTTCGACCAGCTAAAAATATCCCAATTTTGTACATGATTCAAAACAAAATATGTTTTGACAAAATAAAAAAAATCAAATTTAGTCCGGTTTGTGTAGAGAGAAGCAGAGTCAATCAAAACCGTCGATCAATAACCAGAGAGTCGGGAACGAATGAATAAGCCAGAGTGCAAATGGGGAAGCCCCTTCCACGTAATTTGTATAATGCCTCGCTGTAATTTCAGCATGTATTTACAAGTTACATCATTCTCAGCAACGAGCTTCGATTTCCCTTCTCGATCTAATCTACTACTTATTACTTATTCAGAGAACCTCAGTAGGGACCCCAAGTGCTCAAGTACAGGACCTGCCGCATCGACTCCTCCGACCGCCTCGCCTCCGCTTCTCCCGCCAGCCTCCTCGAGGCCGCCACGGTCGACGACCGAGGAGACTGCTTATTGCTGTTGTTGGCCTGAGAAAACGAGGACACGGCCCGATTCTTGGCGCGCTGAAGCATCGACCGGATGGGGTAGTTCCACCGGCAGAACCCTTGGTCCTTCAGGGCCTCCACGGCGGCGACGCTGGCCGCCACGACCCACGTTCTGCTCGTCGAGCTCATCTTCAGACTTTGATTCCGTTCGATCGCTGTGCTTCTGATGGTGTGAGTTTGGAGTAGAGTGACGATTGGATGGAGAAGATGAGAGCGGGCGGGGAGCTCTTTTATAGGGGACGGCTATCCGGCGGCGACGAAACCAAGAGGCGGAGCCCATAGTTTGTCGCGGTTTGCATTCCGGGAGCAAATGGTTTTGCGGGTGGACGCTTTTGCCCTTACTTCCGATGGCAATGCTGACCGTACGTGGTTATTTTTGGATTTTCCTTTTTTTAAAATTTTTTTGCTTAAATTCAGCAGCGCTGGAGGCAGAGGAAGAAAGCCGGTATTTATATTCTCCTCCCCACGTGGCGGACACGGAATGGGCCAATCATGGTGTCCTCAGTACATATTATACGCACGTCTGTTCCCAAATGGCAACTAGGTGCAACGTACGCTTCGTTAGGAAAACCAAAAGAAGACGAGAAAATCCAAGAATCGAAAGAAAGAACAGAGAATGCAGTTTATCCAAACCCGGGAAATAAATCTCGAAGAACCAAAAAAGAGCCATGTTTGTGTTTGGCTGAAAATAAGAATTTCGGCCGGAAAAGTAGAATGTCTTTCGCCGAATGTTAATTTTGATTTTTTTTATTTTTATTTTGGTGATAATGACTTTTGTATCGATCTTGAATAGAATTCTACTAGGCTCGAAATTAAAAACAGATAAAAAAATAAAATCGTTTGAAGTCCACAAAAAAGTAAAACAAGGTGAACAAAGTCCATGGAAAGGTAAGTTTCATAGATTTGATGTCTTGTATAAAAAGGCCCTCCTCTACAATAGACACATATGATATTTATAATTTATAGGTGACAGTTAAGCATAAGCAATTATTTCTCTGCTATGCCCACTTTTGCACTCTCTTTTCGAATCCAGGCTTCAATTCTGTATATCAATCTTTCTCATCCATAAGCAATTACAATTTTCCAACTCATCAAGATAACTGTTGCTAGATATCGGCAACACCATTTAGCATTCTTGATCAATAAATATTCTATTTTCTCCATACCCACCCGATATGATCTTTAAACTTTTAGTGAATGTTCAATGTAGTCTTTAGATTATATAAAAAACCCAACGTTATCATTTCATTAATTCAAGTTCAAGAATAATATTGAATATTTTTATATAGCTTAAGGACTAAATTGAACATATACCAAGAGTTCAAGAGTCGCATCGAACAAATTAAAAATTTAGGGATGATATTACATACTGGTCCAAAGTTAATAGTTAGCCAGCCGTCTTTGCCAATGTTGACAATAAAGCAAATGTGTTTGATCCTGAAGAAGTGAATATTGATGTTGTCGATACTGTGGAAGTAGACGCCGCGGATGCCAACCCAACTTCCCCAGGCTAAATCCCTAGAAGCTCAGCCACGGGACTCACCACGAGAGCAAGGGAACGATTACAATGACTACTTGTCTAGCATTGGTAATTCATAGATCATTCCTTTTGACCTTCCATATCAATAGGTTCAATTATCGTCCTTATCTTTGCCTCTTCAGTGTTGTTGCGCTCTTGTGACCACATTGTTTGCCTAGTTGTCCTAACAATTTTTCATTTTTATTTATAAAATTCTTATTAACTTTTTACAAGTTTAAATCATTAAATAAGAACACATGATTAATATTTAAATATTCAAATCATAAAATTGCCTAGCTGACCTTCTCTCATGAGTAGGCTGTACTTTGGTTCAAATCCAACCATGAAATTGCCCAAGACACTATCTACTTTGATACCATTTAAAATTATGTTAGAGTATTGTTGATTATTCTAAAAGTTTAAATATTTTAACACTGGTGTTGACCCTCATATTTATGCAATTCAAATAAATTCTAGCCAAGTTATTTTTATACTTAGTCCCATGCAATATAATTTTCTTCGGGAAGAAAAATTACACCATTATGAGAGAAAGTATAATTTTCCTCGAATCAAATATCCTCTCATCATACTGCTTTGCTTCTTTCTTTTTCTCCACTCCCACGAGCCGCTCAAAAAGTTTCTGACCAAACTTCACTACTTTATAGACAGTTTAAATCAAATTTGCATTGGCTTTATTCATTACGGGTGAGTTTGGTTCAACTTTTTAAATTGGCTTTGGGTATAATACAAATGTTGAAACCCAAAGTCTTTTGATAACATGCAAATTGTATTTGGTAAAAAATCCTCACAAAACGGTAGTATTTGGCAATAGACTTTGGGATATTTTACATATATTTTTAATTTTTTAATTAAAGAACCCAATTCTTTCGTTTGAGTAGACGAGCCAAATCAGACATCGACGGTTGTCAACTGAGGTCCCTAGACCTTGGGTGACCTCTGCAACCCTTGCCTAGGCGACGCATGATCGAAACAGCCCTCTGTTGGGTGTCATAAGGGTCGCCTAAGGTCGCGCAAGGCCTAAGTGGCCACCAAACCTTTGTTGGCCCTTCATGGGCTGCCCTTGCATTAAGAAGATGAATGGTTGTGAGCAGGGGAAAATTGGAAAACCAAAAATTTAGTAAGGGTAGTTTTGTAAAGAAAAAAATTTTAATTCTAGTTTCCATATTCCGCAAATGCTACTTCGCATGGTTAGTGAGAACAGCATTGAATTTTCAATATTTCCAATGCTAACATTTGATCGAAAGCTATTTTAGATGTTTATCAAATGCTCCAACATTTCTTCAAAATCTCGAAAGCTATTTGGGGGTGCTTATCAAACGCTCCAACATTTCTCCAAGAGACTTTAAAAGCCAAAAAACTCTTTAGGAAAATTGAACCAAACTCACCTTATCTGTTTTTAATTTTGAGCCTAGTAAAATTCTATGCAAGATCAATACAAAAGTTGTTATCACCAAAAAAAAAAAAAAATCAAAATTAACATTCGGCCGTAAGATATTCTACTTTTCCGGCCGAAATTCTTATTTTCAGCCAAACATGAACATAGCTCTTTTTTTCCCCGAGATTTATTTCCCGGGTTGGGATAAACTGCATTCTCTGTTCTTTCTTTCGATTCTTGGATTTGGCTTCTCGTCTTCTTTTGGTTTTTCTAATGAAGCGTTACGTTGCACCTAGTTGCCATTTGGGAACAGACGTGTGTATAATGTGTACTGAGGACACGACACCATGATTGGCCCATTCCGTGTCCGCCACGTGTGCAGGAGAATATAAATATCAAATACCGGTTTTCTTCCTCTACCTCAAGCGCTGCTGAATTTCGTTAAAAGCAAAATACTAAAAAAGAAAAAAGGAAAATCCAAAAAAAAAAAAAAGGGTACGGTCAAAATCGCCATCGGAAGTAAGGGCACAAGCGTCATTCCGACCACCACGTAACCCGGCCCCGGCCCCGGCCCCTCAAAACCATTTGCTCCCAGAACGCAAACCGCGGCAAACTATGGGCTCCGCCTCTTGGTTTCGTCGCCGCCGGATAGCCGTCCCCTATAAAAAGAGCTCCCCGCCCGCTCTCATCTTCTCCATCCAATCATCACTTGACTCCAAACGCACACCCTCAGAAGCACAGCGATCGAACGGAATCGAAGTCTGAAGATGAGCTCGACGAGCAGAACGTGGGTCGTGGCGGCCAGCGTCGCCGCCGTGGAGGCCCTGAAGGACCAAGGGTTCTGCCGGTGGAACTACCCCCTCCGGACGATGCTTCAGCGCGCCAAGAATCGGGCCGTGTCCTCGTTTTCTCAGGTCAACAACAGCAATAAGCAGTCTCCTCGGTCGTCGACCGTGGCGGCCTCGAGGAGGCTGGCGGGAGAAGCGGAGGCGAGGCGGTCGGAGGAGTCGATGCGGCAGGTCCTGTACTTGAGCACCTGGGGTCCCTACTGAGGTTCTCTGAATAAGTAGTGGATTAGATCGAGAAGGGAAATCGAAGCTCGTTGCTGAGAATGATGTAACTTGTAAATACATGCTGAAATTACAGCGAGGCATTATACAAATTACGTGGAAGGGGCCTTCCCCATTTGCACTCTGGCTGGCATATTCATTCGTTCCCGACTCTCTGGTTATTGATCGACGGCTTTGATTAGTCCGATTCGTATCTACACAAACCGGACTAAATTTGATTTTTTTGGTCGAAACATAAAATTTGATGTGAACCATGTACAAAATTGTGATTTTTTTTGTTGGTCGAAACAAGCTAATTACATTTCTTCAAGTAATTCGGCCATCGTAAATTAAGTCGGCCTCCGAACAAATCAGGTCTCATAACATTTTTGGCGCTTAAATCACGGGGGAACAATTCTCACCTTAATTTTGAATGGAACCATTCAATCAAGAAATAAATTATACATTATGACCATATTTCTCTCGCCTTCCCCTTCTCTTTTTATAGTTGTCAATTTCCTTCACGGTTTCATTTTCGTTCGCTAATGTGCTGTTGTCCTGTCTTTTTTCTTTTTCCCATCAGAAAAGAAAATAATTTTTTGTTGTTGTTTTCATCCAAATATTGGGTCAAGACATTTTTTTTTTTTTAATTCGTGTTATCATGTGAACTAGTTATAAAATCATGCCAAATATATAATGGCACGCATAAAATTTTCATTAAATTGTGTTGGTGTAAAAGCTTGTTTCATTTAAATGATATTCTGGGAAAAAAAGGGGGAATCAAATTTAAATGCCAATGCATATAAATATTGCACAATCATGTAATATTTTCAGTTAAATATATTGCACCGTTCAATCCCAAGTTATGTAGCAACCCGAGCATGTATTCATTGTTACATTTTCTCAAGCGAGCTTGCATGATTTTTCACATGAACTTGATTTTAGACAAAGTCGATTAAATTTTTGTTGAGATTAAGTGTGTATTTGCTAGAAGCTACCACACATAGAAGTTATAAAAAATTATTTGATTGTATGTTAAATCTTGACATATTAATTATTAGAGTTGCCTCAATGGCTATCATTCTCACATAAAAATAGAGAGTGGGGTTTATGGGTTTCCTAGGTGGTTAGAGTCGGGGCCAGCCCCATCTCCCAAAAAAGAAAAGAGGAGCTCCTTTGGATAAAAAAAAAATTCATACATCAGAATTCTCTAATTCTATAATTAGATCAAATGAGATTGTTCTGGCAAATTTGTCGTGTCATGCAATATTAAAGATACTCGACGTAATTATTAATATGCGTTTTTAAAATAATTAAACTCATTTGAAAAAAAAAGAGTAAAGATTGAAATACTTGAGAGTGAAAATAAAATAGACGGAGAAGATGATAGTATGATTGGGATTGACAGGCTCAAAGTAAAAAGTGCAATCGTGCTCTCATTCATGAGGTCAATAGAAAAGTCAACTATGAGAGTAATTAATAAATGAAATCAGACTCTTTGTTTTAAACAAAAAAACACATTCATAGCAGCACACCTTTATAATCCAAAATTTATAATGGTCAATGGATAAATCAAGAAAAAGTGACATGCTAGAGGTAATTTCCACCCTATTTTGAATGAAAAGTAGTAAATTTTTTGGGTAATGTTGTTATTATTTCATTGAGTATTAGTTTAATCATTTCAAACACAAAGGTGTGGTCCCATGAAAACCCTAAATCATACTGCATGAAATTAAGGTTACATTTATTTCATGAAAAACAAATGATTTGAAGAGTGTTTTCTTAAAAATACCCGTCAATGTTGCTTACAAAAATGAAACAGCAAAAAAATTTTTTATCGCCTATGAAAACTTTTAGGCATAAATGGTTAGTGATAATAGAAACATTTTTTATTGATTAATAATTTTAGATGATAAGCGCTATCATTTCAAAGAAAATATTTTTTAATCATAAAAAAAGTTGCAGTGGAGTTTCTTCGAGCCGTCGGCAGTGACAGGGATGCAAACAACATCGTCGCAAGAGCGCATAAGCACGAGAGAGGCAAAAGACCAGACCGGAAGTAGTTGGGGACTCCAAAACTTGGGGCGCGGTCGGATTTTAAAATTCAGAAAACCGGGTGCTCCTTGTACGATCCAACTCCAAGTGGGGCGCTCAGGTTACGGTCACAAGTCTGTCGCCACTTGCTCCTCAGCCCACTGCCCCTTGTTTTCCCCAAACTCGTTTCGGCCTGTTGCGCCACCCCATTCATGCACCTAGTACCTGCGCTGTACTGTCTATTCTCATCTCATCTCATCTGATCTCATCTCATCTTCTACATCCATATATAAGAACCCCACCCATCTCCTCAAACGCAGCACCAGTGTGTCGGAGATCAGTGATCACTCAGTAATCCCAAAGAAGAGCAAAGAGAGAAAGATGTGCACGTCGAGAAGAGCTTGGGCGGTGGCGTCGGCCGTGGGAGCCGTGGAGGCGCTCAAGGACCAGGGCTTCTGCCGGTGGAACTACACCCTCCGGTCGCTGCACCAGCAAGCCAGGAACCAAGTTCGGTCCTTGTACCAGGCCCAGAGGAGGCTGCCACTGATGTCCAGCGCGCCGGACGATAAGTTGAAGCAGGCCGATGAGTCCCTGAGGAAAGTCATGTTCTTGAGCTGCTGGGCTCCTAACTGATGAAGATTTTGCGCAATTTTCCCCTTTTTTTGGGATTGTATGGAGTCGATATGTCTGTAAAGTTGTATAAAGCAGCCCGCCGCTGCGCACGAAATTTATTAGCAATGAAATTTTGGTTCATGCCTTATGCATCCAACTGCTTTCCGATTACTGTATTCGTCAATCATTATGGGAAGAAGCTAATTTCCAGGACTTGTTAATCGCATGAAAGAGTTGATAAGGTTGATAATATTATTGGTGAACCACCGGAAGATTAGAGAATATGACTTGATCATAGTTTTTTAGATTAGAGTTTGACTTGATCCTACTTTTCCTAGTGGCACCCCATTTTCAACGCATGTGTTTCCTGGAGTTGCTGTTCAATGTAAGATCTTGATGCCTACTGCTTCATGCCATGTCTAAACTATCTTGTGTCGTCTTTGCTATAGAAGTTTTTTTTTTTTTGGGAACCCTCGTACAGCCGGCGAAGTAAACCCAGGGTGACGCTAGTGGAGAACCCATCATCCCGACGTCACACTTAAGATCCCGTGCGACTAGCGGAATTCGAACTCCTTTCCTTCCTTGCAAAGGATTATGAGAGTCTTATCCAACTGGCTACCGCAGGTGGTGGTAAGGTTTCTTTATGTTTCTTAACAGCAACAATATGGTCTCCCCTATTCTTTCATCAAGATGAACCCCACGAGAAATCAGGCAGCTCCCTCGACAAGTGATGCTTCATACCCTTAGATCGCAGTTTCATCAGTCCATCTAAACTTCCCTCACTTCATGCTCGGATGTGTACCCGCGAAGCAGTTTGTGATCGCTCTCCGATTATCTGAAGCCGGATCGCCTCGGCACATGTTGATTTTTCGTCAATTTCCCTTAGCACGCATAGGTCGATTTTGCCCAAGATTCCCATAATACGTCATCATCAGTTTCGAAGCAATGATTCCACGAATTTGTCGTCATCCATCGACCACGTTTTGAGATATATTCGGCAAGTCGCTTTGCTCGAAGGTTGTTGATCAAAGTGCTAATTTACTTGGGTTGACAAATGAAGAAATGGGCCATATCATCCCCCACTCTTCACATAGTAGAGACCTTTCATTGGGTCAACAAATGAAGAAATGGGCCATATCATCCATCTCTTCACATATTTGAGCGATAGATACATGGACATTTTCTATTTGCAAATCGATTCAAAAATAAAGATGGGCGATACCCATATTTGTATCCCAAACCCAATCTATCAAAATTCTTCAACATCAAATACATCTTGCATGAGGTACCGCCAATTAAAGATTGTAGATATTTCAAAGTAGAGAAATTCCTCCTACAAATTACATAATTATTCCTTATTAAACCATCTTCTACTCATTTCATTGAAGCACGGTCTATGGTAAGCCGTAAATTTTTAAACGAACAGGTTCTACAACAATTTATAATTAATTATGATTTGATTTTTTATGATTTAAAATTGACTGTTATTCTCACAGTACATTAAAAATTGTCACGCGATCATTTTTCGTTATAAACCATGTCATTGGATTTCCAAAAGTATAAAACATTATAGGCAAAAACCCCAATCAAGGAAGACGAACGCCAATCACTAGGTAAAGCAATTCTTTAGATTTTCTCAGCATTGCTGCTGATGAAAGAATGGAGGCCCCATTGGCTGTAGCAAAGAGCGGGTGGTAATGGTGGTGGGCATCCAATCTCATTTTTCCTGTTTTAGCACCGCGAAAAAAGGAACAAATTCGAGAATCATTGCACATCATCATTTCATGGCGTGCTCGTTTGTAGTATTTCAATGGAGGATTTGCCTTTATCCATTCTTTTCAAGCACAAGCATTCGATCCCCGCAGCCCCACCACCACCACCACCTCCTCCAAAGCTGAGAGAGCATCGAGAGCACCGCACCCGGTCGACATCGGCCGAGCTTAGATCCTCGAACCATCGGTCCATCTCGCCCAGCATACTCTCCACCGCCACCTCGCTGTTCAAACCGAAGATGCCTTTACGTACGTACCCGAGAGACGGGAGTTCGTATCGAAAGCCTCATGGCCAGCTTAGGAAAGCCATGAATTAAGCGGAAGTGGAAAGAACGGAAGAAGCAGGTGTCACTGACTCATTTTGACCGCCCCGAAAGCGAACAGCAGCGAGACATGGGTTCGGCAGACCGGCACGTCTTTCTTGGTACAGCGAAAACAACGTCAGATACAGCCTCAGAAAAAGCATATGCGCGCTCATGATTGAGCAGTTCCGTGTCGACTCACCACCCGCCTCTTCTCGAAACGAAATCTTTCGGGTTCGCTATATATCTTCGGCTCCAGAGTACACGCCCTCGCGAGCGAATCTTATCTCCGCTCGCGTGCGAAGAGATCTGCCCCCCCCGGCCTTTTTCCTTCCCGGCGACACCCGCGTGCGGCCGCCGGCGACCGATGGCCCTCGATCACGAGAGAGCGGAGGGCGACCACAAGAAGCTGTGGTCGCACCTGAAGATGCCGTTTTGGCAGTCGACCGCGTCGTCGCCGTCGCCCGGGACCTCGTCGTCGGCTTCTGCGCCGTCGTTTCAGCAGAACCAGAGCGTCCACCCCATTCACCACCAGCTCGGTGATCATCACTCTGCGAGCGGGGTGGCTGCAATGGCGAAGTCCCTGCTTCCCGCGAGGCGAAGGCTCCGGCTTGATCCTCCGAACAAGCTCTTTTTCCCATGTAACTCTCTCTCTCTCTCTCTCTCTCTCTCTCATGTAACATTGCAAAGATCTTCGTTTTGCTTAATTTTGCGTTCGCTCGTTGTGCCGGTCCTGTACCAGTCCAATTAGTGTGTGAAAATCATGCCTTTGTTTCGGCTATGACGTGATTTTGGTTCTTCTCCGAGACAGGTCTCTAGCTCGAATTGTTTCTTGCTTGTATTTCACTGAATTTCCTTTATGTTTAGTCAAATGGGTGTTGTTCATTTTCATGCTACAGGTGAGATTGCTTCTTTGCTTGGTGGGCTTGAAGCTCCCTCCCTCTCTCTCTCTCTCATAGCTGGACATGTTCCCTTATTCTATTACATTGTCAGTATTTGAAATTTTCGGAATAATTGGTTGGTGTCCCCGTCACTCTTTGCTGATATTTCCCAATAATTGTATTATACAATTTTATCGGGAAAGAGGGTCTAATTATTAAAGATTCGTTCGGTTCTCAAATAATGTTCTTTCCTTTGTTTCTCTGCTCTTCATCAGGGCATGTTCTTCTTGAGCTCTTTTTTGCTGCTTTGTCTTCAAAATAGTTGGTGCTGAAGTTCCTAAGTTTGTCCGTAGATAGCATAATGGTCAATTTGGTCTCTCGGATTGGAAGCATTTAAGCCTTTTTGAGTCATTCTATGCTATCTAAAGGCATTGCTTGCTGATCATGTCTGACAATGGAGGATGAAGTTGCCTCTGAATTTAAGTTAATTGCGATTTGTTTAGATGTTTCTATTAAATTTTTTTAATTTTTTTTTTCAACTCGAAGATGAACCTGGCAAGCAGGTTAAGAGTGCCATCGAGATCAAGAACGTGTCCAAGACTCATGTAGCATTCAAGGTAAGAAGGCGACATTTGCATACTGGAAATGGAAAAGAAATGTATGAGAGCATCTTTGAAGAAGTTGAAAGTTTCTGTCATTTACTTGCTGAATCTTTTAGCTTGATGAGAGTCTGGCTTTCTAAATTTAACTTGTATAAGCAGGGCTCCTTCGTCTTTGCGAATGTCCCGTGGGCTTTCAATGCTGCATTGTTCAGTAGTTGAAGTAGCTTGAACATGTAATTGACAAGTTTTGACTCTTTCTTTTAACTTTTTTAGTTCCAAACAACTGCCCCCAAGAGTTGCTACATGCGGCCTCCAGGGAGTGTACTCGCTCCCGGAGAGAATCTCATTGCAACAGGTAAACTTAACTATTGTGTCTTACCTCATCAGTGACGTCAAGAAAATCAGAAGTTCATTGTATTCTTACTTTGACCAGCATGTCTCTAGCGCTTTATGCACAATACCCCAATGGAAGTTGTTCAGTTCTTGTTTCAAACTATTGACTGATGCAGTGTTCAAATTCGTGGAGCCCCCCGAGAATGATGACAAACCAGCTAACTTGAAGAGCATTGTTAAGTTCAAAATCATGAGCTTAAAAGTAAATGGGCAAATGGATTATGTCCCCGAATTGGTATGCATTACAGGCCTTCATTCCCTTTCATGTTCATTCAAATACATCTAGAACTGAATAGGTATCTGATGGATGAAATGCTGTGATCTTTCTGACAAACACATTATGTTTTTTACCCGGTTCTTGTTGGGTTGGCCAAATGGTCGCAGTAGCATCCTAATTGGATTACATGTCGTAATTAAAATACCAGCATGAATGGTTGAGCAAAATACTTGCCTGAATCTAATGAGCTCCTAAAAAATTAGACCGGTTTGGCTGTTGAACTTGTTCTTCTGTCACAATTTTATGCAGTTTGATGAACAGAGGGATCAAGTGACGGTTGAGAAAATTTTACGGGTGGTTTTCCTCGATCCAGAGCAACCAAGTCATGTAAGTATCTTCAACTCTCCCTCGACATTCGTCTTCCTTGCTTGCTCTGCCTAGTCATCAGGATAGGATTATAACAAATGCATGACAACAAAGGATGTGTTTTTGCTCATTTCTTATCAATAATGTGGCTTCTCTTCCTTGTGAAGCTGCTGGAAAAACTAAAGCGGCAACTGGCCGAAGCCGAAGCTGCACTCGAGACACGGAAGAAACCTGTAGAAGAGCCCAATGCTGGCCCTGTCAAGGAAGGACTCGTCATAGATGAATGGGTGAGTCATTGCTAATTTATTTACCGATTCGATCCTAAAGCCGGGTTCGGTATATGTTGGTCCTGTACATATTCTTGACACTCACATGATAACCCTTTCGACTCTGCAGAAGGAAAGAAGAGAAAGGTACCTGGCACAGCAGGGTGTCGATACGATTAAAATGGATCAATTCTAAGCTTGCGACTTCTTCACGAGGAGACCAAAGCGCCGACGTGCCGTTTCACAGATCTTCTGGCAACGTGAAACCAATGAAAAGTGACTGATAGCAGTAGTTCGGCAGTGAAAAGTTTGAATTTGTAGTGAGATTAGATGAAGCGGGTTTTGCGGTTGAACCAATACAGTGCAGGCACCAATGTTTCCTTTTGGTCATGCTTGAATTTGGATGCAGATTCTATCTAAGTTGTGATGCAAAAACCAAACTGTATCGACAGATTAAACTACTAGACTGCAATTGGAGTCGGCAAGTCAATCCTTGACCGACGAGAAGTTTAAACAAAGGGTTAATACTCCGAAAAATCCCAAATCGGTACACTTGTGATAAATTTACCATAAACTAATTTTTTGACCAACAAAAACTCCAAATTGGTACACCTTTGACAAATTTACCCCAAACTAATATGCTTATGACAAATTTACCCTCTGTTAGTTTCTATTAAATTTTATCGTCAAATTATTAAGTTGAATGATACATGATAGTTGACCGGTATATCAGTTCGGGATTTTACTGTTCGTTTGTTATAGTTTATAATTTTTTTTTTTGATTTTTTTGTAGTATTAATCTAATTTAATCGATGATATATTTGTCACAAATATACTGGTTTGGGGTTTTTGGCCATTGAATAAATTAGTTTTGGGGTAAATTGTCATAAATATATTAGTTTATGACCACCCGCCATGGTAGCTTCACCGGGTAGGCTGCAGGCCTCTGTTCGAGAGGTCTCCAGTTCAAAGCCCCTGCAACCATTTGGCGCCTTGCCCGGGATGCGTGGGTGGTGGTTTCCTGTGTGCCTCCTCAGAGTTTACTTCCAGCTGTCGACTGTGAGGTTCCTTGGGTCACTAATATATATATATATATATATATATATATATATATATATATATTTTTATGATCGATTATGGTAAATTTATCACAAGTATACCGATTTTAGGTTATGTATGATTAAAAAAATAGTTTTGGATAAATTTATCATAGGTGTATTAGTTTAGGGTTTTTTAGGGTATTAATCCTTAAACAAATGACTTATGGATAAATTTGTTAGATCAATGGAAGATGAACAAATAATTGTTATAGAAACAAAAGAATTTAGTATCGTTCAAGAAGTTCTTGATTGCTCAGCGGAAAAAAGGAAAAAACGAAGAATAATGTTGTGCCAATTTGATGACGCCCGTGCGATTCGATTTTATAGGACGGCCGCGTGAAATCCACTCCTATTTTGATTATATATACAGTTTAAGAAATGAAAATGACTGAAATACCACACTAAATCCACTCCTAACTCAGCACTTGCTGCTTTCGAAGCTTAGGCCGCCGTGGCAGTACAATCAATCGTTTTAAGGAAATTACTTTTTTAAATATAATAATTTTCCATGAAACAACTGAAGGTCCAGACTCTTCTTTCTTTTATTTATCTTCTGATTTACTTTATAAGAATAATTGCGAGGGCAGATCTTATCCTGGAAGATGCTCATGACATTGGCAATTTGGCATTTAAGTAGTGGATGGAAAAGGACGCTGATTAGTCCATTTTCGTTAGGTCCCTATCTATGATAAGGATAGGCAAGATTTACTTTTCAATTAGATTTTATCAGGTTTATTTATAGGGGCAGATGAAATCATATCTACTTTCTCATGCTTTGAAAAAGACCCAAGTGTCCTTTGCTCATTAAATAATTAGGTCAGTCCACATAGAGATAATTAAAAAATTAAATGACTTTTTGGAGGATCGACAACTAGTCTCTTTCTTTATTCCATTCTATAATATATGAATTCCCGTCGTTTAATGTGTGTAATCATACCCATTCCACTGCATAATGGGAATTTACTGTTGCCCCCACATTATTAGGATGGCTGCAAGCCGCCTGATGTTCTCAAATTGATATTAATGTCTCGCGTTATGCTTCAAAAGAATTTTCAACATGCCTCTTATCTCATGAAACAAAATTAAAAAAGGAACCAAAAAAGACTACACTGTAATGTAATTAAAAACGGGTCATTTACATTTTGCTTATTTTTACATTTTACTTTCTGAACAAACATATTCCAAATATAATTTTCCTAAATGTGCACACTCAATAATCAATGTAGCTAAAATGGGTCGTTTATATTTTTGTTATTTTTAGATTTTACTTTCTAAATAAACATTTTCCAAATATAGATTTCCTTATTGTACACTAAACAATCATCTGCATCTATTAGGAATTTCTATTCTTTTGTTCCCGTGAATAGAAGGTTATTCTGGGAATGGTTTTGGAACATAAATGAGTCCAAGAACAATTTCTAGAAATAAGTAAAATTTCTTTTTTATTTATTTTATTTTTATATCTTGCCACGGCCATCGCCGACCGCTGCCATCACCACCGCTGCCGCCCGCTGTCGTCGCTAGTCGGCAACAATCCGTGAGTAAGAATAAAAAAAAAAATAAATACAAAAAGAAACCGTTTTTTACCAAACGCATTTTTATTATTTTTCTATTTATGGAGTAGAAATTTTGTGTAGTTACCCAAAGAGTTTTTTTACTCAAAAATTGTTTCCTGGAATAGAAATAAAAAAGAAGCATTTCTGGAAAAAAAATACTCCCTAGCCAAGAAGTGTTGTTATACGCAGCCTTAACATTGCATCATTTTTATTCTATTGCGTATTTATATTAGGCATTTGTAAAGCATGACACTAGAAATAATGCAAAAGTATGTACATAAATATATTTAAAGGGAGAATTTAGTAACTAGTTATCCAATTACAATCATTACCTTGCTTAACCAAAGTCTCCCAACACCATTCACTTTAAATTTGGGGGATAATGGGATAAGAAGAAGATTAGGCCGCATTTCTCGGATTTAAAATAAAGTGGCAAACGAATTTAATCCTTGCGTTCTTGCTCTGAAGCCATGAATTTTCTTTTTCTAAGAATCTTTAACGCTTGCAAATAATCTAAGCCATTAGTGGTGAAAGAGAAACACATTAAGTCCTTAATTACGTCGTCTTTCTTTTTAAAATGAGCAGAGCACAAATGCAAATCATCCAAATCAAATAAAAAAAATCAGCAAAATAAAGAAAAGAAAAATCAATTTCCTTCCCTCCCCTTTTTAATTTCATGCTTTTTATTAAATTTTCTGTCAATGTCCCGTCGCTAAAAATCAAATTTTGCTCTCACGTCCTGTCCCTCTCTCTCTCTCTCTCTCCCTCTCATCTCAATTCCCTCTCACTCTGCTTTCTTTTTTTTTTAACGTTGAATAGGTCGCGAAGAAGTAGGAGCTGTACCGTAGGGCGCCACGTCGGCAACGACCCACGTGAAGAGGTGATAGGGATAGGGCTCCTCGCCCTCCCACGTGTCCCTTTCGAGGGCGTGGGTGGGGGGAAGGCCCGCTTTTGGAATCTAGCCCAGGGACAAAACTGGAAATGCAGGTCTGGTGGGCGGTGGGGCCCACGCGGGAAGGGGAACTGTTCACGCGCTGAGCTGGGGGAAAGGATGGGATGAGTCACGTCATGTCCTTTCGGATAAGCCACCACCTGTCCCCCCTTTTCCTTTCCTGTCGCGCACTTTTCTTTTCTAATTATTATTATTACTATTTATTATTTTAATCTCGAACCCACGAGATGGTACGCGATAAAGTAGCGATATTTTTGGTTCCAGACCTTCCGCCTTTCATGAAGTTGAGAACGCCTCTCTGATTCGATGGCTAAGAAGAGAGTAGGTGAGTCATTTGTTTTGTTTGTTTCGAAAAAATTAGGGATAATTTGAAGAATATGTTCTCAAGGGTCTATTACTATAAAAAATTTAAATTAATACGTTTATAATAATTTTTTTCAAATTATTTTCTTAATTACAAAAAATTTCAAGTCAATATACTTATGATAAATTTATTTTATGTTACTTTTCATTAAGTTTTATTGTTAAATTACCAAATTAAGTAACACGTGATAGTTGATGATCATATCAATTTAGAATTACATTTTGCTGTCATAGATATACCATTTTACGATTTTTCATAATATTAATTCACTTTAAATGGAAATAACGAAAAGTAAATTTAATAAAAATGCACCAGTTTTAAAATAATTATTTTGAAATAAATTTATCACTAATATACTAATTTAGAGGCATTTCATGGTATAAATTTTTTTTAAAAATGCCACTTGTGAAAATGGATGGACGAAATTGTGGTCATCTTCTACTAAAATGTTTAATGCATAAATTGTTGTCAATAATAAAAATATACATAAATTATTATTAATAATAAAAATATTTTTTATCGATTAATTATTTCGATCAATTTTAAAAACATGGTTGGCGATCATTTTCAGCAAACAACAGGCCTCGAAAAAAATACCCTTAATTACAAAAAAAAATAATTCCAAAATCGAGAGTTCCGACCAAAAATAGTATTCTAAATGGAGGCCATGGGGCATTCTTCTTCTAATTGAACCGGGGCACGATATATCGAATTTCTCCCCCGAAATTCTCGTTTTGGACGCTAGCGAACATTATTGCTCCCATCCAGATGAACATAAGCGAAATGACAAAACCGCCCTCGGCCCCCTCTCCGTCTCCGGTTTCCGGTATCCCGGAAACCACCCTGCTCCCTTCCCTTCTATAAGTAAACCCATCCCCTGCACTTCCATCTCCAACTCAACCCAACACGACGCAACGCGATCAAGAGAAAATCCGTCATAACTCGCCACCACCCACTTGCGAGAACCAGCCTTTGCTTCGTAACACAGCCTCTGAATTTCCCAAGAGACCCATAAAGATCCCACCTTTTCTCTCAGAAGGAAGCAGCAGCAGCGGAAGAAGAAGAAGAAGAAGAAGAAGATGAGTTACTTGAACAGGGCGTGGATGGCGGTCGGCGTCGCGGCGGTGCAGGGCCACTCGGACCAGGGCATGCGGCTGAAGTCCGGCGTGAAATCGATCCACCAGGGGAAGAGGAGGCTCTTCTCCGGGGTCGACGCGGCGGCGGACCTCCGGCCCCTCGCCGGGGCCGTCGGCTCGGAGCTCGACGGGGCGGCCGCGAGGGGCGGCCCCGACGGGGACGAGAGGCGGCGGCAGGCGGACGAGTCGCTGCGGAACGTCATGTACCTGAATTGCTGGGGCCAGAGCTGAAGCTTGTCGAAATTTCTCGCGGAACCGGATCTGATACCGTTTATGGAGATGCCATGATGAACAGACAAAGCCCCCGAGGATGATGGGACCGAAGCGGGGGGGCTCTGAGTTGACCCGAGGGTTGACCGGGTCTGAGTGGTCGGGATGTTTGGTAGATGATGAGCCGATGAAACATTCGGACTTTGCCGGGCTGTGGGAAGGGGAAGAAGATTAGATTATACATAACCAAGTGGAGGGTTGTGAATTTGTGGTTTGTATGTATCTTGAGAAATGAAAAGTACAAAAAGAAGAGACTTTTTCGGGTTCGACATATCTGTGATTTGCTCTCTGTTTTTGCTTACTTTTTTGAGTGGCTGTTTCCTGGGATCGTTTACATGCTCCGGCCTAATATCTCTGAGGGTATACTTTAAAAGCTTTCACGGTCGAGAGCAAAACAGGACGAAGGGGATCAGATCTGAAGTAACGAGCTCTTCTGTAGAGGGTTAAAAACTTTATTGATCAGCAACGCATGAATGTCAGGAGATGCTGTCGATCCTCCGATATTATTGGAAAGAATCTCAAGTTAATGGTCGCGTACGTATGGCACTGAGATGCTATCTAGAACAATTCATGAAGAACAAGCTGTAATGTAAATCTGCCATGGAGTGATTTGAGAGCTCTTGAATTGACCCCAGGACATTCGGGGTGCTCTGTTTTCCTTATGTTCGACAGCTAAGGGTGAGCGAATGATAACCCCTTTTTGTTTTTTTTTTCTTTTCTGAAAATAATGTTTGGCATTTTCCTATTTTTATCCTTTGACTAGTTTAATGATACGGCTTCCTCAAATAGAAATTCACCTTTGTAAAAAATTATTCTTCTCATGCTTTTTTCTATTTACTGTACTTCACTTTTTATGTGGTAAAACATTCCTGAATTAGAAGGGTCAGTGGGAAAATCGTACGGGCAAGTGTTGTAATGAGTTTTTATTTTTATTTTTATAGAAATAATAAGATAGAAACTTTTTATTATTTATTTATGTTTCAAACATATTTTTGAGCTTAAAATTTATCTCAGAAATGAAAGCTGAAATTACTTTACCTAATAAAATTTATGTTCTAAACTCATTTTCGAAAATAGAAAAATAAAATAATAGTTGCACTCATACGCGCCCAACATAGTTATTTTAAGAAGAGTTTATAGCAAAAACTTCTATAATGTGCCCATGGTGTCTTCCTTTCATCCCTAGTAACTTGACGGACTGGAGAATGAATCGGAGAATGGGCTACAGAAACCTTATTTTCCCTTTATAATCAATTGTTATATTCATTTTCCATTTTGCTAACAAATTCTAACCATAAATATGATTATTACATTCCAAGTTTTTCATTGAGACCCTTTTTTGGAAACTTGTATTTGCTTCGTCGGCTACTTAGCCGTATTATATATTATGGCCATGACTGTCATGTTGTTGTGTCCTTGATAAATTTTCATTGAAATAATTTTTTGTTCGACATTTCGTTAACTTGATTTTCGCACTTGCGGATGATATGAAATTCGATATTTTGATTTCATCAAATTGTGAATTTTTTTTTGAAAATCTTGGCAAAGCATAAGTTTTTTGCATGGTATTTCATTGACTTGATATTTGCATCTACGAAGAAAAACTAGTGATATGATATTTTCAATTCGTTAAATTGACGAAAATTTTGAAAAATCATATTCACATGGTTAATTAGCACGGCCTATTTTTGTTATAAACTCGGGTTCTTTTCATTCTTTTTAGGATAATTAGTTTCCACATAGACGTTTTCTAATGGCTTTTATATTATGCCTTGTCGTCTTCGGTTCATTGCTAGTAAACTTACCGTGCTGGAGAATGGACCATTAGGCAAGGTTAAAATAGAAAAAAAAAAAAAAAACTTATTTTCCCTTTAAAACCAATTGTTATATATTTTGTTTGCACTTTTCCGCTAGCAAATTCTAACCATAAACTTTTATGTGTGATATTTATCTTACGTTGTTAAATGTCTCATGCGCCTTTTACACCAAAATATGTTTATGACATTCCAAATTTTTCATTGTGAATATTTTTGGAAAACTTATCTTAGCTTCATCGGATACTCAGCCATATTGTAGTGTGGCCATAATCATCTTGTTGTTGTGTCTTTCACACAAATTTGTTCGAACTTTGATCAGTATAAACTTTTTGTTTGATGTTTCATTGATTCAATTTTTGTACATACAGAAAGCCTTTGAATTTATCAAATTGGGAATTTTTTTTTTTTTAAAATCTTGAATGAGCATAAATTTTTCTCCTCTTGCAAAATGCTCTGATATGCGAGTTTAAAATGTGAATTGCTTGTTTTTTTCCCTCCAAGTTTTGATGAATTATTTGAAAAGAGTTGATTTTGTCAAATTAAAATAATGAATGATATTTACAAATAATGGATTGATGTTTTTAATGTAAATTCATTATAGATTCTTTTTTAATATTTATTTCTTTATGAATTTGAATCAAATTAATTTAATTTAAATTATAAAAATTATAATTTATCATATATATAAATACAATGTATTCCAATATATCAGAATTCTTTATTTTTTGAGAAATAACATATCAACATATCATATCAAGTTGTATCGCATGTCACATATCAGTATTGATTCTACTTAGTTAATTGGCATACAACGAGCACTTAACTTCTAAGTCTCGCTTATTAGGGGATAACAACGTCACCGATGAGTATGAACTCCAGAGCTATCCGGATTTCATAGGTGGTGATGCATGACCTATTTTCATTATAAACTCTTGTTCTTTTGACTTTTCTTAGAATAACTATGTTTTCACGGAATGTTTTCTAGCGGCTCTTATGATGTATCCCTACTTCATTCCTAGTAACTCATCGCTGGGATCACCGTACGAAAAAGAAAAAAAAAAAAAACTTTTATTTTCTGTTGAAGACCGATGACCATATTCATACTCATTCGTGAAATGATTTAATCCTTCCCAAGGAGATGAAACAGAAAAGGCAAAAGCATTGCAAAGAGAGAATAAAACTGACTGACGGGTCATCGAATCTTCGAATGCAGTTTTGGGAAGCGCCCTTTATAGCCATCCTCTTCTTTAACCACACAACGACGCTCTTGTAACCATTTTCGTCTTTTTCCCGTATTAGACCCGGAGTTTGCTTGGAAATGCGCGCTTGGGAATGCGCTGGTGCAGCCTAGATCTTGGGGGAGATCAACGTCGATACAACAGTAAACCCAAGCCTACAAATTTGGATGGAGTAAGAGAGCAGCGAGAAGAGGAAGAGAGACGAGGGTGGGAAGGCGTGGAGGTGTACAAAGAAACAGAGATGGTCAGACATGATATGGAGAATGCCATTCATTCTGATTCATCGGGAGACGAAACCCTTCCACCTTGCCTCGCCCAAAAGCCAAAAGGAGGGTGGAGATCCATATTCTACATTCTAGGTAATGTTCAAGAGCGTTTGCACATTTTACGATTGGTAAATCATCAGCATGCTATAGGATTATGGGAATGGTTTCTCGAATGCGATTCTGATGCTCTTCTTGTTGTGGTTGGTCTTGGTTTGGTGATGTAGGGAATGAGTCTTTTGAGAGGCTGGCTTCGATGAGCTTGATAATGAACCTGACGGTGTATTTGAAGACACAGTACAACTTGTATGGAGTGTTCTTGATCAACTTGGTCAGTATATGGTCTGGTTGCTGCAACGTGCTGCCTCTGGTTGGTGCTTTTGTTGCTGAGAAGTATCTGGGCCGGTTCCGAACTCTCCTGATTGGCTGCACGTCTTCTTTTGTGGTATATTTTTAGTCCACCAGCTTTGAAATCTCATCAAAATTAGAAGCATTAATTGTTCCTAAAATGTTTCAGTCGCCTCGCATACTTCAAAGAACATTTTTCTGGATAAATCAATAGCTTCTGTAAGTCATGTTATATATGTTCCTATGTCATGCAGACCGAGTGCACTATTTAAGTGGCCATCCAATCCCTACCTACCTAACTACTTTGCTTTCCCAGGGAATGGGGCTGATGACATTAACTGCATCTATACCTCAACTAAGACCCTCCCCTTGTAATTCTCAAACCAATTGCCAACAGCCAGATTCCGGTGACCTGACCTTCCTATTTGCCGCTCTTGGATTGGTTGCAATTGGTGCTGGAGCCGTCAGACCTTGTTGCATTGCCTTTGGAGCCGATCAGTTTGCAGACACCGGGGAAAAAGGAAGAAAGCAGATGCAAAGCTTCTACAACTGGTGGTACTTGTCGTTCACCGTCACACTGATTGTAGCACTTATGATCGTCATCTATGTCCAAAGCAAGATCAGTTGGGCAGTAGGTTTTGCCATACCTACCACTTGCCTCGCACTTTCTGTGTTCATCTTCTTGCTCGGCCGCAACACATA
The DNA here is from genome assembly GCA_014182555.1 of Eucalyptus erythrocorys. NCBI lineage: Eukaryota > Viridiplantae > Streptophyta > Magnoliopsida > Myrtales > Myrtaceae > Eucalyptus > Eucalyptus erythrocorys. Next base: position 11,484,847 of record CM024607.1, read on the forward strand.
TATTAAGATTAAGCCTCAAGGAAGTGTCTACTCCAACATGGCCAAAGTGATGGTGGCGGCTCTTGGTAAGCGCCATTTAACTCATGGAGATGAGCACAGGATGCCCTTTTATGATCCTCCTCTTGATGAGTCGGCGCCAGAGGTCAAAAAGCTTGCTCATACGGACAGGTTTAGGTGTCTTGATAGGGCTGCTATGATCGCTAATCCAGGTGAGTTAAACGATCAAGGAATAGCCAAGAACGGTTGGAGATTATGTAGCTTACAAAAAGTGGAGCTATTGAAGTCTTTGGTGGCAATTGCACCTGTATGGGTATCGGGAATTGTCTGTATGCTAGCCATGGACCAACAAAGTGTAAATGGGGTACTGCAGGTGTTTCAAATGGACCAATCAATGGGACCTCATTTTCAGGTCCCGCCAAGCTGGTTTACCGTGTCGTCCATGATCGTTCTCTCGGTGTGGATCTTAATCTACGAGTTCGTGTTGCCGAAGGCTTCACTCAGATTCTCAGGTAAAAAATGCAAAAGGCTGACCATGGAACAGAGAATCAACATCGGCATCGTAATGGCCATTCTATGCATGATAGTAGCCGGGGTTGTCGAGAATAGGCGGCGGTCTTTGGCCTTGCAAAATGGATCTTTTGTTGCGCCGATAAGTGCTGCATTCCTCTTGCCACAATTTGCATTGTCAGGGTTGATAGAGGCTTTTGCAGCTATAGCAATGATGGAATTGCTCACGTCCCACGTGCCAGAGACTTTGAGGACTGTAGGTGGGGCGATTTTCTTTCTCTCGTTATCGATTGCAAGTTATCTGACATCTTCTCTCGTGAGTGCCATCCATAGCCTGACCGGAATGAATGGGAAGACAGCATGGATAGGCGGCCCAGACCTTAACAAGAGTAGGCTCGACTACTATTACTATGTCATTGCTGGCCTAAGTGTTGTGAACTTGGCATATTTCAATCTCTTTGCCAGGAAGTATTTGGGTGGAGTTGGGTTCCGTGGTGAGTCCACGTAGTTCGAGAGTCCTCCAAGCATGTCTATGTAAGTGGGGAAATGGAGCTTCCCCATGGCAATGGTTCAATTCTCTCCTCCTCTCCTATAGTAAATTTTATGCCTTTATCCCCTGTTCGTGCCCATTGGGAGCTTGCGGTGAATCATCTCCGATACATTTCATGCGCCTTTTTCCAACTCATTCACGTAGGTCAAGCCTCTCGATGACTCGTCTCGCATACCCTTTCCGTTTGAAAGCGTAACTCAAATTGTGACTGTACTTCATACATCGTAGAGTTCTCAATGAGCAGGAATTTGGAATGGCGGTACTCGTTAAAGTAGCTGTAATGACATCTCAGCGAAGTTACCCATAAACGGTGCTTTTCACAAGAGCGATGATACCAGAATGAGTTCACGTTTTTGGTTAACAATAAAGTGAGTCGTGTATCATGATGGACAACTTGTACTGATACTTGCGAAATCGTTTGCAGCAGAATAGTCTCTGCCAGAACTTAATCAAAGGACCTTGCATATCGCAATCATTTCATTAAGGAACTTGTGTTTAGGACAACGAGAAATTCTATCTCGAGAGAGTCCTCTACAAAGGGAAAAATAGAACATGTTCTTCACAATATCAAAGCATTAGGCGGGTTCTGCAGCTGTGCTACCTACACAATGCTGTCAAGGATAGTTATAGCAATCCCATCAAGACGTTAGAACAGAAGCGCATATCGGAAACGAATCGGGCATCTATGGAAAGAATAAATCTTCTGCGTTGTCTAGTAAGCTGCCATTTTCATTTCTTTCTTTTTAATAATAAAATCGAAAAATGGAATAGGGTGGGGTCTGAATAAGATCAGCAGGAAACACACCGAATGATTTATCCAATGATGGATTTCTAGCCACGGAATGAATCAAAGAACTGAACACGTTCCGACAGCTGCTCCCGCTGAAGCAATTGTAGCAGCTCCGGCACCCATTGATTTTGCACCTTCTAACATCTCGGGTTGAGAATTCTCGTCACGCTTTTTCATTCACGTCCTTCTGAAACAGCAGCCTCGTTCCTCTCCTTTGAGTCTCGTGCCTTACTCCGCCGTTAAACCATTATTTGCAGTAATACAAGCAAACAAAGAAAGTCACTTCTTTTATTATTTTTCAGTTACTTAAGCTGACATTATCAGGGTCATCATAGCATTAATGTGCTGTTTTCATTGTCATCACCTTATTTTTCAGTCTTTTCCTCTCCACTCGTACTACAAGAAAAGAAAGGTTAAATCCATGTCTATTCGGGAAGACCAAAGCCTCTGTTAATCCACTCTAATGGAAGTCAAGTGGAGCCTAAACTAGCGTCCGACTTCGGTGGATCGTAGAATTTCCAGTATTCTCTTCATCTTGTTGCTTTTTTGTATACTCAATTCCCTCACACTTGACCCACAAAGAACATATTGAAAAGAAACAGAGTAACTCGACTGCTTACACAAAACCTTTCATTGAATAGATGAGTCAAGATGGAACATATTTGAAAAAGGTCAAGAACAATCAAAATCCGTGCCAAACGCCAACAGTTACACGATATAGTCCAGCTCTGCACCAAGGATACATACATACATACAGATGCACAATAGATTCTTGGAAATCACCGAGTCATCTCAAACAGGTAAAGAGAGGCTCCTTTGATTTGCCAGACTGGGTTTTATTTCCCACGAAGTGACCTGTTGTGCTTCTTCCGGTAGTATAAATGGCAAGGAAATCTCACGGATCATCAAGTCACCACAGAAAGGGCATTCACTGGCAATGGCATCGTCCAACTGTGACCGCAGCTATAGATTTAAAAACAAAACACAGAATGATCAAATTAACTCGTTACTGTAGATTTGTCAAAAGACCCAAAACTATCATGGCCAATAAGAAATAATCATAAATTCTCAATCTGAAGAATCCTTTAAAGCTTGTCAAATGAACACCATGATAAGTCAAAAGTAAACCTTCTCTGCTGGGGTCACGCTCGTGATGGATTCTTCGTTTATGCCACCATTTTGATCTCTCCGGGTTTCACTACCCAATAAGGTAAGTTGCTTCTGCAGGTCTAATATGTACTCTGCCTGGAAAATAATAGTTTGAAAACAATGAATTGGTGAAACTCCATAAAATACAAGCTCTAAAACCAAATTTATGAAGAGGCTCACCAAATATGAGAGGCTAACCATCGGACAGAAATTAAAACATAGTTCTAAGGAACTATCTATAAGGTCTAACTTCCAACTTCACTATGCCTTTATCCTATCGTGATCACAGCGGATGAAGTTAATTAAGAAAGACATGGTCCATTTATAAAACTCACTTTTTCTTGATACAGGAGGAAGAAAAATCTCCAAATAACATTTGTCAATTTCCAAGTTAAGAATACACATACCATCTTTAATTACTGCAAAAAAGAACATCTCTACTTCGACTTAAGCTAAATTAAAATAAATGACTACAGGATTATTTCAACTTCAACTCCACTTTGACCATACAATCCTATGATCTTTTTACATTACATATATCGAACATCTTTGTCAAGTTAATGATAGATACTGGAAAGAGCACTCATTTGGCATATAATGTTAAAATAAGCAGAACCTAGTCAACTTACTTGGGCTTCGTTGGTACAGCGTGTGACATGAGCTATCAAACATTCTGCATGGAAAGCATGTCCACATGGAAAAACATAAAAAGGAGCCATTGGTCCAGTTGATGTATATCCCCGAGTCATTCGATACTCCCCGCTCACAGTCAGAATTTTACGTCGGCAAACCTGGTAAGTTGTATTGATTTGTCATAATCAGCAAGTACACGAAGACAGGCAAAAGTAACTTTAAAACTCTGATTGAAGTGGCTATGAAATGACAGAGATAATCAACCAAGTTAATGGAAAAACTGATGCAACATAAAGCCTTCACAGCGCAAGGTAAAAGGAGATAACTAGCTCGTAAAACAAATACGAGAGCTGATAACAGCCTGAGACAAATGGCAACTAGATAAACCAGTGATCCCTTGTTGCTTGTTTTACACTCATGTCCCACCTCTCTAACATCATAAGCACCATAGTTGCTACTCTATGTACTCTCTTAAGGTTGAGTTTACTTATTCATTCAACAAAATTTTTAGTTCAACTAATTCTAGAGTACAAGTATTGCCATATACTTGGTTTTAAGAAGAGATAAGATCTTCGTCATTTTATCTGCAGCTAACTTCCAATCCACAAACTTTCATCTAATTTTGCAAGTGTTTATTCTTTGTGGCAAGTATAGAATCCTCATCACATGTTCATTTATATAACTAACCACTTAATAAAAAAATATTTTTTCAGCTTTGACCCATCACATTCCCCCGTGTCTCATCAATGGTAGGAAATCTTTCTTTCCTTTCTCCTATGTAAATTCTCTCCAGTTAAAGTGAAAAGTTGAGTGTATACTCCAAATGCAATTCTTGTGACTGAATCATTTTCTTAAAATAGATGATTTTAACAGATTTCTTCTTGTTGAAAATAATTAGTAATTTTGAAAATTTGCTCTTTCCACAAGAATACGTTAGTAACTTTTGACTATTTCTCATGTACTCTCAATCGCTGGTCCATTGATTTCCTTTTACTCTGTCTTAATAGTTGTCAAACCAAAAGTTAGACTTCAATCTTGAAGGACTTCATCTCATCCAATCAATTCCTTTCAATTAACTTTCCCCCTGGCTAGTGAATATACAAAAATCAAATGTTCCCTCATATGAAGTCAATGAATACGTGAACTCCTCAAGAACATCATAAAATACATACCCCACATTCCTCGTCGCGTTCAATGACAGCATATCGCTGAGCGAGCGCACTTATATCATTTCTGATATTGTCTGCACCATGCGTTGCATCATTCATCTCCTGTTTTAGCTCTTCGATTTGTTTGTTGTAATCCTCCAGTGATGAACATATTGCCTCCTATACATTTATAAGATTAAAACTTAAAGATGACCAAAGTAAATTAGACGTGTTAAGGCATATATGTGATTACTCTAGAATAGGCATGCATTGACAAGCCAGTCTAAGCACATGATAAAAAAGTCTCAATCATGATGAAAGATTAATATGTAAGTAACAGGGGAGCTGCATACAAGCCATTAGACATACACCTAGTGTAGGTTCAATTGCATTTTGGTTTACTTTTCCAAGGGTGAATGAAGTGTCAGATGCAAATGTAACAGACCCTATTCTTTCAGCAAAAAGTTAGTGTAAGAAGCAGAAAAAGGGTTTGTGATAACATATATATACCTTGAAGTCATCAATAAGGGCGAAGTCTGGAAAAAATGGCAATATATCTTCTATCTTTAAAAGACCATCTGTTTCTTTGAGAAATGCTATTGCTCTCCGAATGTTTTCCCTTTTCGCTCCTTTTTCCTGCTCAACAACATGCTTGGCAACCATAAGCCAAAGCTTCTTTCTCAAATCTTCATCATCTTCAACTTTGTCAGCTTCAGCCATAGCAAGCTCAGGATCAACCTGATTCACCAAAGAAGAATCTTAACCAATCGAAGTATAAAATCCTTGAAGAGCTTAAGCAGCAAGATCAGCCACCAAAAGGATCACGAGACAAAAAGTCTGCTAAAACAGCACAGATTAGTGCAATCACAGCAGATATTATACAATCAAGTAATTGTGATCATTCTGGCAAACTCAGGAGATTGTACCACAAACAAAGATGAGGTAATAACAGTAAAATAGAAGAGTATAGCAAGAGCATGTGATGACAAGGAGAAAATGAAGAGAGTTCCTGCCATAGTCCCAGGAGCTATTTAAAAAGGCCCAAAATGTTACAGTTACTAAGTGTTCACAGAAATGGAAAACCATAGAATTTCTTGGAGTTCTGTGATACATGCTAAGAGTAGCATTGATGGGAACAACATCGGAGGCTGTCTGCCAATTTAATGAAGATTTCCTCCACAGGGTCCCATCAGTATCAACCAACTGAAAACCACAGAAAGAACCATAATCGAGGTAATAAAACCTTATAAGAGCCACCAGCATAAGATATATTTCCAAACAGAAATTTCTGGGAGCAACTTATTCCCATATGTTGCAAAAGATGAGATAACTCAGGGAAAAATGATGACAGATAACCTTCTACCAGGAAAATAAGGATTACATTAAATCCACACAGCTTAAAAGAGAGTAATGCTCATAAAGTTTCAGCAAAATTAAAAAAAAACTAACAGATAATGTGAGAGAATGCTACAAACCAGTTATTGAAAGCCCTCAGGGAAAAAGCAAAATTGAAGTCAGATGATGACTAGGAACAAAAAATACCTGCAGGGCAAGAGCAACTGCTTCTTCATGCATAGACATCATACTGTATATATGAATGCAGGCACGCATTCGCTTTTCTTTGAGGCAAAGGCGCAAGGCATACTTGGGATCGTAAAAGAATTCTGGGCCATTTTCTCGTCCTTTTCCAAATTTGCATTGTAGAAAACGCAGAAGGGCGCTATCATCTTCCTAATCATCATGATAAAGCAAACCAATAGTCATACTTAATTCTTCCATCATTTAAACATATCATGGCACTACAACAAGTGAAAACTCTCATTGCAACTTCAAATGGCAAGATCATTCATCTTCACTAGTTAGCAGTTACTTACAAGACTTGGAACGGAAACGGGAGTGATTTATTATATGCTTAGAAATTCATTTTACTTAAAAGTTACAATTACAAGAAAAGACCAATTTGATTGTTTACGACTGATCACTACCTGGTACCTATTTAACTGACTACAATGGAACAAATACAATGACATGGGAAAAAGATGTCATTCTGATTACAGCAACACAACACAGTTGTCACCAGAAAAGAGGGATATTGACAGGGACACAGTGAAAAGAAAAGCATTAAGCAGCTTAAACTGAAAAACAGAGAAACGGTCACCTGCTTAGCATACAAGGAAAGAAGTAAGTTGTGCACGCCTGGATCCTCATTATGCAGATGATGGACACAGAATTCCAAATATTTTATAACTTCATGAGTTTCGTTCCTACACGTTAACATGCAAAAAAGAGTAACAGGTGATAGAAAAGATCTTAATGGCCAGGAATGACAAAAAATAAAGATAAGAACTTGCGAATCATATGATTGTCTCATACTTCCCCCTTGTCAGCAGAAGAAGCAAATAATCACTAAAACAGATATGGAAGTTCATAAATCATATTATAATATCATCAGCTGCTCAAGAAGTGACACAGGACTTCGCAGAGAACTCCATTTAATGTCAGATTGTCTGTCTTTTTTATAAAGGGATAATGGTAAAAAAAAGAAGAGGCATGTAGAGAAAAGCCACTATGAAGTTGAAGTTTGACGGTGTTAGAAAATCCAATTTAAAAACTTTAAGGCATTAGAAGATGAAGACTACATGCATATAAGGCCTGGACAAACTTGGAGATAAATGAGGTCTGCAGATTAGCAAAGTAGGGGCCTAATAGTAACTAACAGAATGGGTCCATATCTTATTCGCACAACAGGTAAGTTGGTCAAACTAGAAAATTATCTTAATGTGATTGGAAAAAACAATTAAAAAGGATCCCATACTTAAATTAGGAACTTGATTGGCCCTTTAGGGACAACTCTTAATTTGTGAATTTTTATTCATTTTACTATTTAATAACTTGTATTGCAATCTTGTAACTAAATATTTGTAACTTGTAAATCTAAACATACTCTCCAAGTAATCAACTATTATTTAAGGATAAGATAGGAGAATAGTGATCCGTAATTATGCAAATTATGCATAACCTCGCATTGGAATTCATTCAATTTGAATTGGTATTATTCATATGATAACCCCTCTTACATGCAAACTAGATAAAGAATGACACAAGGGATGAACGGGGAATAAGACATGCAGGAACCACACACAAAACGAAATATAAAATGGGACATGAAGAAAAGACTTGGCTCTAAGACCATATGTTAAGATTAGAGGATCGACTAGAAAGGGGAAGAGAGGAACATCAGGACAACTCATTTTTGCTCAATGCACGTAATAAATAGAGAAAACCTCACAAAAACCCTAATTACCTTAATTAATAATCACTTGTAACTAATTTCTAAAGTACTAAATATGCGTTAACAGTTTAAAAAACAAAGTTACATGGTCTTCAAAATTACAAATGTATCCATTGACCAGGACAAAGTACAGTATTCAATGTGCCACTCAAAAAGAACCTTAAGTTAAATCTCGTTTCTGCTACCCCTAGTTAGCTGTGGAACAAGTAATTAGGCTTGGATTGATTTACACATATTATACGCAACAATGAATTTTACTATCATAAATTCAGCCCAAATTATATGCTTAGAAAGGGTAAAAAAGTTTTACTTCGCATGAGGTTCATTTGAGTAACGCATCATTGCAGGGATAAGCTTCCTTGGATTTAGGTCTTTTCTTGTCATCCATGACTCCACAGTTTCATAGGCATCAAGCATGATGAGGTCTGGAGCAAACTTATACTGCAAATAGAGCAACAAACGACATATTATTTTCATGAATCCGCTGACTTTGTCTCCATAAAATTTAGTAGGTTACTGCCATAAGAGAATAAGGAAAAGGAAATCTGGCAGCACCATCATGTGTTTACAAGCAGTAGTTTGATTTTTACCTGAAGGTCAATTGGAACAGCAGGTTTCTGGAGCACTTCCAATGCTTTCTTGGCTTCTCCTTGCTTTAATGAAAATTAGAAAAAAAAGAACAATTACCACGCAGTTATGAAAATGAATGAGATTACGAGAGTGTGGTTGAAAAGTGCAGTGTGTTTCCATCAGAGGTCCATAGTTTGCTACCTATCCTGCAAAATTCACATCTTACATTCTGTCTACAAAGAAAAATGACTGTCATTTGCATATTCCTAGAGAGTAAAATGGACCAAGCATCAATAACGGCTGTAATACGGCTCTCCATAGTTTCACCACAAGTAACGCCGTCTCCTGCCTTCCATAAAAAACTCATTCATTCTCCAGCAGACACAACTCCAGTTTACTATGTTCTGATACGCAATGACAAAGATCAAGTACTTGTTGGGACCCACAGAATTCTGAAACTATGCAACCATTTGGTTACATGGGGGGAACATCTGAATTTTCATCTAAAAGAAAGCTAAGCTTACGTTCGTCCCTTCAGAAAACTTCCTTTGTATGTCAGAATTGCCCTATTATTATGTAATAGTTTTATGAGATCAGAGAACATTTGCATCTGACACTTGAGGAGGTTAAAATTAAGCATTGAAAGCTATTTTCATGGTAATGGATAGTCTATTGAAATTAAAAAAAATAATACTCCCATGGATAACTATATGCATTGGTTATTAAACTGAATAAGGAAAGAGCAATTCACCTGTATGTAATGATGAACTACAATCTCGTACTGCTCCTTCAGACTGGCAAAATACACAAGCTCTTCAACTCTACCATAACTGAAGTGGCAAAATACAGAAAGAGAAGTAAGTTTAAGAATATAAGAGGCAGGTAAAGACAGTGCTACAAAAGAAATGTCCATTCATCTTTTTGCATAAAGAGGACATCATATTTATATCAAAGTGATGATTCTGAGCACATCAAAGCCTAAAAAACATATTAATATTAAGAAAATTAAACCAATTAGACATGTAGTACATAGGCAGGTAAAAACACAGTGCTAGAAAAGAGATGATCATCTTTTGTTTAAGGATGAAAGCCTATGTGTTCAAATGGTAGTTCTGAGCACATCAAAAACTCAAAAAAGATAAAACGAAATCAACAGGAAAGAAGCCTAATTAGATGTATGAGATATATCCTCAGCAGATATTTTCCACCTCCAAATGGCTAACCTTTCCAGAAGTTTCATCGTCGTTGCCTCATCCAAAACATCCTTGCAGTCACTTAGAAATGCACGGAATTCTTTAATAATTGTGTAGCACTCCGAATTACGGTTTTCCAAGGCCATATCATCTTCTAAAAGCAACCGGTTTATCTGACAAATAACCAGATGAAATCTCCAACAATTAGATATCTGGTATTTCAATTTCAAAAATAAAGAAAAGTATAGTGCTAATGCCTCGACATCAATTAGGAAAGGAGTATTCATAAGGTATGAAATTGGAATGTGGGAATTAAAACACAGATTTCAAAAGAAGATTTATGCAGCAGCAAGTCTGGAGCAGTATAATGGCAATATTGCTGCTACACTGTCCATTATATTGGTAGTAGATTGGCAATATGGATTAGATGAAGATATGCAATCAACTCGATCTTTGGTCAAATAAGAGGAAACTTCTAAATATCGTTTCCCAACATCGTGCTGCTGATCAAACTTCATATGGGACCGCAGAAAGTGAAGTTCTAGAGAAGCTTTTGTTTAATTTACACCACCAAGTACTACATGAGCATAGCATTCTTGACTAATAAAGTCGTAAGTATTTTTACGATTCTTTTCAATAAGTTAGGCCCTCATTACAGATTACTGATGAAATCAATCGCTTAAATTTTAATCAACATAGCACAGAAGGACGGATGCTCAAAAAGTATAGCTACTATTGAAGAATAATATATCAGAATAATTCTTTTCCATAATGGACTAGTGAAAAATTCCACATGGCTAAGCACAGCCGAAAGAGATGAAATCACAAAATTGAAGCAAAGAAGGAAAACCTTGTCCAAGTACAGTTCAGTAGTCCAAGTTGAAATCATGGTGATTGGGCACTTGTCATCTTTGGTAAGATTATCGAGCTTCCTTAACAAAAAAGTTCTCAGAGCATCCTGCAAAAGATGAAGACAGAATGTCTGGTGCAGGCTGAAAGAAACATAGTAAAAAATGAAGACCAGACAAGAAAGGAATAAATTCATTATCCAAAAAAACTCCATGATATTGCCATGACTGGAGACAAAATAGTAAAACACAGTTTAGACACCAGCAATAACCTGTTCTCCAACGCCAATAAATTTCAGTGTGATCTCCTCGAATGATAATACGTAGTTTATCTGCAAAATATTTGCCTGTCAGTATTTTCTTAGTATTCCATCATAATGTTCTCAACTTGTCTGTTAGACAGGCTTTTTCCAGAATAAACCAGACAAGGATGACTAAAAGGAATATGAAAGATACTACAATGACCTTGAAGATTCCCATATACCAGTTTAAATTCCTATGGAATACCATTTATCCCTGCTTGAAAGAAGATGACTTCCAAAATTTTGTGTGCAGCAGGTACTATGTATTGAAAACATTCACTGCAACCGCTAAAAGTACCGTTGAGAGTATAGATTATAGCTACATAGGGAAAGTCTTGTGATATCTATCGGAGAATTTCATGCATCACAAATGGTTCAGAATTATTCCAAGTGGATTATGATATTGATCAAGTATAACCTTATTAAATAAAGTATTTCAGACTTCAAATACTTTCATGAATCAGAGAACTTACTTTTGCAAAGAAGGATGCTGCTATGAGAAACTCCCTGGAGGCAAATGCTGCTTCAGCCTGCACCAGACCCATGAGATCATACACTATCCAAATTTATTGGAAAAGGAAGAGCAGCTAACACTCTATCTTCATATTTGGATGTAACGATCACATATATCACAACAAGAATATGAGATGTGACCTGAACTAGATAAACTTGGTCGCGTTGAAGCTGGTCACGACAATTTGCTAAAGCCGCAGCATAATCCTTGATGTCCAGATACACCTTCCACATATCTCGCCCTTCATCAATAACTGACACCTGGATTCATACCCGGAAACTAAATGGAAGAGTAGGGCACAGATGCTGGATATAAAAGAGATGAGCTTGTCATAAAGACCAAACCTGGAAAATGGAATTCTGGTCATACGCATAAAACACCCCAGCAGTGGCATCACTGCATAATCCAATTATACCTCTTGAAAGTGACTCTGACGTCTGATCAAATTGAAGTTCCTCGATTATCTGCTCACTGATTCTGTTTACAACCTACAAAAAGAAAAAAATCCTGAGAAACTCTTCTAAAGACTAGAACACGATGGATGAACAGAGACAACTATAGACATTGACAAGCAAAATAACAGGATGGAGAGATCTGGACTGATTGTGCAGTCCATGTTTATGAGCTTGTGGTGCAAGCACAGACATGTTTGTACCTCCTAAGTCATAACCCCAGCAAATCATGAAGAACTTTAGAGGAAATGATATTCTGAGAAGAGAAAGGTGATTGACTGACTGATTACTCTTATGAAATAAGCGATATGAAAATCCAAACACTTTTAGGGGAGAGAACGTGTTCTCTCTAAGGACAAAAGGAGTTGCAAGGTAGTAATGAAAATTGTGAACATCACAAATTATCTTGTCAGCCACCTCTGTTTACTTTCTTTTGGAAACATTCATGACTAATCATGTTTATGGGTCTCTTAGTGCAAGGACCTAGAACAAAAATCTAATCTCTTGGATCAGTCAATGCCAAGAACCATGACGCACAATGAAGCTTACAGCGTCACCTATAATTTTCCAATTCGGCAATTGCAAGGAACTATCTAAAACTTCTCCATGTTGCCCACATACTCTCTACTAATAGTCATACCATCAGGTATCAATCAACCATTCTTTCTAATAATTAATAATAGAACAAGTCATTTAGGCATATCCGCTTCAGATAAAGGACAATTCCATCCAATTAATCATCACAATGAGCAATATGCAATATAATATCCTTTCGTGAATGTGAATAGTGAAGCGACTAATCACACAAGAGATGAACATGGATTCAACAAACTTGCCTCACCTAATATTCTTATGTGAGCATTCACCACTATATATATATATCATTTCTTTTCATAAGTGAGCTATGCTCACATTTGGAGATATTTATCATATAAGATCTAATCCTAGTTCAAGAATCCAAATTTCAGAGAAAGCATGCAGTGGCCAGACTCAGAATCAATCTTTTCATTCCATCCATGAATCCCCTAGAACACCCTGACAAGGTGCTTTTATAAAATAAGGATTCCTTTTCTGCCTCCAATTAATGCTAAAGAAGCTGCTTATATTTCACAATAGAATGAGACTTCCCCACCATAAGAGCAGTCTTTTAGGGGCCTAATAAAACTATCTGTCCAGGCAGCAATCGATTTCTTTTTGGTCAAAACTCTTCCTACTCTGCAATTATTAACCATTACTCTGGAGAACGTGATGGAACAACTGGAAAGGTAGCTCCTAGAAAAGATATCAGTCAGCTGTAACAAGAACTGGCCTTTTTTCAGAAAACTGAAATGCAGACGTGAGGGAAAAAAATATTAAAAGGATAAAAAGAAAGTACCAACAAAAACACACCTTAACCTTGTTCGCGATAAGGAGCAAAAAATGAAACTCAGACACTGCAAAAGAACTCGGTTTAAGTGCCTCAGACCCTTCACAAAGTCTTGAATAGTCCAAAAGTGCCTTATTCTCCACAAAGTTCTCGTCTCCATCAGCAAAACTACACAGAGATTGCGAAAGTTTTGGTTGGCATGGCGTTATGTTACAACCCAAAATATGGTACAATATCAAACACATGATGCTAATGGCACCCAATGCACCAAGTCTTCCAAGTACCAACAAACAAATGAATAAGGCAACCAAAAATAACTCTTGTAGCCTCACTTTTTTCTTTCTGCTTTAGTTAGTAAAAAGAAACTTCACTAACAGGAGGCAAGGGAATTGTAAATCCTCACAAAACCAATTGCAAAAGAGAAGATGCCTGACACTATGAATTCAGGGTAGCCTCTCATTCTACCACTAAACCACCAGAAGGCCATCATCTATACCTGTGCGTTGCACCAAAATTTAAGCCGCCATGGTAAATACCAGCTCCAGAAAGCCAGGCAAAATGTACAGCTCTTCTTTGCTTGATGAAGAAATGCAGTTCACTGAAAGTAAGCAAAAACACAAGAGAAATACCATTTCAGAAAGGCTATTACTCATAATAATTCTATCTAGGAATGAATGTCAGCTGAATCACCAACTAAAAATCTACAGATCTGGCTTTGATATTGTCCCAAAAATTATGTTTACATCCAACCCAATTTTTAGATTAAGCATAAGGGGATTCATTTTCATTCTGTTCAACACCATTATATCGTATCCACTCTCTCAATGCCATGTCATCCAATTCCATAGTTTTGCTACTTGCAGCACCATTTTTATAGCTTTGACTCCACAACTAATTGTTGGTCATTTACTTTTTTCTTTTCCACTCTAGCTTCTAATTAGACATTCACTTCCTTCTAGGGTCATTTAGAATCTTCTTCCAATCTCTTATAGCACTGTTCAACATGAAGAAATCCTCTCAACATTGCGCCATGGGGGCCTTTTGGCCCAATTGTTGGGGCTGGAGATCAGGGCTTGGTCCAAGGCCCAGTGTTCAAAGCCAGACACTACATCTACTTAAGCCAAAAACTTCATATTCAGCAAATAAATTTGACAGGTCTGCATAGTTGAATAATTCTTGAACTGGAGGTTTATCATATATATGTGTACTTGGCTAACTACGCCACAAAATGTGTCTGTGACATTCAGAAAATGACTGGTGCTGAAGTTATCATTCTATGTTGCAAGAGATGGTCATGTCGGACTATGGCTGGGCAAGGTTGAAGCATGTCCATGTGCAGAAGAATGCTAATCAATCCATGACCAAGGAATGGATATTTATGCTTCTGATGTTGCAGGCTTGTGGCACAATTTAGGCTATTTCTCGAGACAAGTAATTCAAGTAAAATAATAAGATAAGAACACAGATGTAGCAAAACTAACATGAAAAGAAGGAACAGCCCAGGGGGCAAAGAGGAAGGGGGGATAGGAAAACCCACTTGCCTGTTAGGTATTTCGCCTGGAAGCTCCATGAAATGCACAGCACGATCTAAATATTTGGCAAAAACAGCCTAGAGTGTGCCCATGAAAAATATTAATCAGATGGTGATAATAAAGCCTAGAAGAGTACCTGCTCAGATGATATACCTATATAAAGCAAGGGCAACGAGAAGATGCATTAAAGCAGACAGGATAAGCAGAAAACATAAACTGAATAGTATGATTATATCAAGAAAGTTATAGCATCACCACCCAAAAAGATTTCATCAGAAGCTTTAATGTGGAAATAAATGGTCTCTCACGAAAAGGCATTTTTATAGTGACAGCATGCATGCAAAGAAAACATCTGGCTTATCTTTCAAATATAAGCAGCAAACAAATTTGATTTTCATTTAGCAAAATATAGCAACGTCATCATTGTCTAACTGTTAATGTGGAAAAGTTCAAGGACTTTCAATTTCCATCAACAAGTCTGGAACCAGCGGCATTGCTTACTATTGATTTTATGTGCCATTATTACAATGTTCATGTAGAAATTTCTTTCAATCAAGTAATTGTCAAACAACTACCCAGTCAATATTTAGAGCAAGAGAGTGGATATTCCACTTGTTAATTGCAATAAACTCAATGTACTTATTTGTTATTCTACACTTACTTCCAGTGATCCAATTCCAGTGAAAGAATAGAGTCGAGTTGGAGTAACAGCCATCAGATAATATCTAGTTCCAGTGCTTACGCTAGCGGTTTCCATCTGTAGGAAACAGACAAAAAAAATCCCAATAATGTCTCAGTCATCAAAGGCAAAGGCAAGTATCATCTATAAAGCAGACATTAGCATCAATAGAAAAAACAGAAATTCAAAGTGCAATCAGTCAACATTATTTTTCCTGACTTAAATTTTAACTGCTTCCAGCACCTGACATCTGAGACTAGAAACATTTGGGGATTTCATATATTTTAGAAAACTTGTATTAGATCATAGATTTTCATGCTACCCAAATATTTCTATCATTTCTTCCTTTACACAATCTAGTTGTGAATCTCAGATGAGGATAAGCATCATGCTTGAAGATGTGACCATCTTCTTCTGTACCTCTTCACACCTAAAGCCTAGCTACCCAAAGAATTATCCATTCTGAATCTTCAAAGGGGAACCTCTCTTTTGCATTGGAGACTAATACGGCGTTGACCATGGGCCAGCATTCAATGCTTGGGATTCCTTTTGGAGTATACCATTGCTCGCCATTGTCAAAAAAAAAAAAAAAAAAAAAAAAAAAAAACCTTTCTTATGCCATTTTCACCATCAGCAGCAACATCCATGAAGTGGCTACAAGAGCTGCCTCAAGGTTCTTTCTTACAACAACACTCAAAGCTTCTCCCACTACATGGAGTCAGCTAATGAGGGCTTAACAATAACTCTACAGTGTTAGCTTTCTTGTGACATTCTAACTTGCAAATAGCTTATATAATAATCAGTAGCATAGCTTTCCTTCTGCACTAGACCATGTTCAGGTTTCTTATGCTTAAAATAATTAGATTGAGGGTTCCACTATTTAACATCAGTTTTTTCTTGGCATCACCATCAACGAAGACAATGAAAATATCAAGTAACCTTTCAAATGTCTGAGAAACCAACAGCTGACCTTTGTTTCACTGACTGTTTATTTAGGACCAAATTAGACAAAATCTCATGATGTAATCCCTCGAAGTGAGATGGAGATCAGAAAGGAGAGGCATAAAAATCCCTATGGTCAGCAAAGGACACCAACTAGCACAGTGAACAGTGAAAGGTGAGTGAAACAAGTTCCACTGAAGCATACAAAAGGATACCTGCAAGCCAGTGAATGCTTCTGGAAGTTCTGACAGTTCAAACAGGAATTTGATATATTTCTCCCTTTTGTCCTTTTCATCCACAGCAATCTCATGAAGTTGGCCATTGTCCATTCCCAGGATAACTTCCTTGGTAGAAGCTGCTTTCGCAACAGCAAATCAAACGAGAGAAGCCGGATCACAATGCCACTATCTTGATTTAAAAACTGGAGATATCCATCAAGGAAACAAACGTTTACCTTCTGTTATCTGCTGTCGATTCCATGCAACCGCATTCACTACAAGACCTTTTAATTTGCTTAGGATGCGGGGCTTGCTCCACTTTGCATGGATATAGAAAGTGTCGGAACCACCACTGCCAGTTACACTGGCGATACAGTGGCTTCCTCCAGGATCAACAAAAACCCTGTGGATAGATTGCTCCCCAGGACGACCCACCGTGAGATCAAATTCTAGATGTTCAAGTGCATCTGCATTAGTTACGCTAAAGTCAATCGAATCCAACAACACTTGTGTGATAAAATTTTCTAAGACATTAGACCTGCTTCGTCGCCGTAAAGGACCCAACTCAGAATACATATCCATTCAATTGCCACGTAGCACAATCGCTTCAGAAGGAATGAAGACTCAGCACACCGGCCAAACAAACCTCATAAACTACTTAAACCCGGGTCGATTCTGCAGAATCATATCTGCCTTCTCTATATCTTAACGGGATGAGCAAAAGATCTTTCATTGCTCGTAGAATACAATTCATATTGCCCAATTCTGTCATAAAATAGCTCTCTATCCCTTCCATACCCACTAACATTATTTCGAGATGCCGAACCACGCAAAATTCGATTTTTTTCTTCTTTCGTTTTCTGCAATGGCAATCACGGAACCTCCTCATCTCCAGCTTTCCAGCTAGGAAAGCACGAGACCACGAGCTTCCCAATGTCTTCGAACTACCGCCGCTCCAAACGAATTCAACTTCCGAGCTAAACCGAAGCTGCGAATCAGCTCGACCGAACGAACGACGGAAAAGGGGAGAACGCACGCAGAAACTCGAGCTCGCGGGAATCCAGAATGCCAAAGGAGGGAGGAAGGATGGAAGGAACCGACTGGGGGAAAAAAAAGAAGGAAAAAAAGAAAAAAATTTCCTCACCGTGAGAATCTCCGATGCCGAAGTTGTGGCGGATGACCCATCCCTTGCTCGTCCCGAGGACGATCACGTCGTTGCCGGCGGCCATGCAAGTGATGAGGCCGCGCCCCTTGGTCACGTACCTATCGAGGGTATCCACCAAGAAGACCTGCCTCGCTCGATCCATCTTCAACCTCCCGCCGCTCCCGCTCCCGCTCCCGATCCCAGCTAAACTCGAGATGGTTTCAATGGATCGCGACGATGGCCATCGACTCCAGATTTTTCTAAAAACCTTTTCGCCAGTCCGAAATCGACTAAATTTCAGCCGATTGAGACGACGGAGCTCGCGATTCTAGACTCGCGAGAGACAGAACAAAGCAGCCGAGCACAACGGGAAGGTGGAAGCGCTTAGGAGAGGCCTTGCCATTCCACCCCCCACTTTTTTTTTTTTTTTTTTTTTTTTTTTTTTTTTTTTTTAATAAATAAATTTTTTGCATCTTTTACTTTTTCTAATCTAATTTAAACAAGATTTGGTAAAGAAAATTAAAAAAAAAAAAGGCCACAAAAAAAGTTTTAATATTCAATTGTACTTTTGCTCTGGTGTACTTATATATCTCATTTATATAACTATAGATCAATTTTCCCACAGGAGAAAAATCACATTAAGAGTGAGTGAGAATTGAAACACTTTCTCCACCATTTAAATAGAAAATCGTGAGTTAAGGAAGCTACCGATACCAAAAATGAACCTAGACTTAGAATCAGTGAAAATCTAGTCAGTTGTTTGCAGGTTTGCCTTCCCACAAGCGGGCAAACCTCTCATATTCAAGCCCTTCAAAGATAGCATTTTAGCAAAAAAATTACTTGAACCTTTAGTTCAGAGCTTATAGACACCCAAATGGAACTAGGATGGTAACATTTCTAATTATTTGGAGAAGAAGGAGTTTAGAAAGTCATGAGAGAGTTTTTTACAAAAACACTCACTTTACTTCAAGAGATTCTGTCCAAAACATTATATTCTCCTTGCCTTTTATAGGCAATAAGAAATCACACACACACAAACGGGTCCGAAACAAACAAAGGCCCTGGAAATTTCCGAAATTCTCGATAGAAAATTATTCGCACGGTATAAATAGTGAAAATAAACAATGACTTCCTTAGCCTAGTGTTACAGTAAAAGTAAACAGTAGCTTACTATAGTGATTAGTACGGTTAGCGGTCTCGTCTGTCGTGAGCATTGTAGTCATAATTCGAGTCATCTGAGCTGTGCACTGTTGCTAGAAGATGTTTATTATATTTTTGTTCAAGTGCTTCATGGTCATCTAGTGAGAGAATCTAATTCGGTTGATATGATACTGATGTTTCCTCTTGTTCCCAATCTGTAGTGTCTGTAGTGTCGGCATGGATGCTTGGCTGAGGCCAATTAGATGGCTGTGCATAGAAGGATATGTCAACGCCTTGAGGTAAGGATAAAGGTTCGTGATTATAGGGATCTTGGGAAAGAGGACCTCCCCATTTAGCGTAGGGGTCTTGAGAGGACTGGTCTTGAAAGGATTGTGCAATGTCCTTTGTGTCTGTCATTTGGTGCTCTTGTGATAATGTAGCTTGTTTGAAGTCCCGAAGTGCTTCCTTAGCTTCTGGTACCAGGTTATAATAATCCCATGTATTGAGTACATTATAATTTCATGCATCCGCAGAAATAGTTTTGTTTTCTTGGCCCAAAATTTTTTGAAGTTCTCGGTACTTATGTTCACAACATCCAACAGGTCCTGTATAGAATTCGTGAACTCGAGCTTCCGCACTATATGGTCGGGGCTTATAGGAAGTGGTTCATATAATCTGAGGAGCATTGGTTATGTTGCCATTATTTGTGACAACATTCCATGGTCATCGAAAGAACAAAATAGTATGGATCGCAGGGTTTGGCCGTATGGTTCTTAGTTCTTTCTGCAAGAGGTATTTCCAATGATGAGTGGGAGGATAAACCAACTGAGAAAATCTAAGAGATTTTTATCACTCTCCTTTTCAATTTTTCCTCTGCCGAGTTGGAATATCTTGGTGAGGCTGGCAATGAATTTTCTTGTTGGAATTTCAATAGTTATTAAATACTTATTGATTAAGTACCATAATAACCATCGAAGTTGGTTAGAAAAATCATCTTCCTTCCGGATTAGAGGATGAATGAACAGATAGTCCGCATTTAATCCAAAATGATAAAAAATCGAATCTCCATGGAATCTGAATAAATTTGTGTGGCATTGCAACATGAGTTTATCCAGGTTTTCAATGAGATTGTCGTTATAGATGTGTTCAATGATCTCCCGGGGGTATCGCCAACTTGGCCAATCTTTGATCTTTTCAATCTTGTACTTTTCATTGTGATGAATATGAAAAGCATGCCTCATGATATACATGTTAATTTCCTTTGGTGCTTTTGGTCTTGACGGGAAATCAGTAAACACATTCTTCAATCTAGTAATGTGTTTGTTTTTAAAAGAGTATTTTGAAAACCATTCAGCCCATCGAAGTAGTTGAGAATTTGGAATCTGCTTCTGTTTGAACTTGGTCATATGAGGAAATGATGCCATGTCTAGTTCGACTGGAAAGTGATGGCCAATAAGATGGAATTCGAACTTTTTTATGCCATTTTTCACCAGCAAGATTTCTTTGAAAATGGAATGATAATACATTTCAGCTTGGGAAAACTTTCCACTTTTGTAGGCACACAAATATCTCTTACCATCTATTTCTTCAAACAAGATGGCTGCCCACCATTCATCACTGGCGATAATCTGGAATTCTCTTTCCTGTCGATGGGATTGAAGTGGAGGATGAGTCTGCATAATATCCTTAGGTTCAGTGACTGCTTTAGTCTGAGATTTTCCCCAAGGTGGGGATTTTTTTTCAGTATTGTCTGCAATGGAATCAACAGCTTTGCAATGTTTGGAACAAAATCTTTGAGATAATTGATTATCCCAAAAAATTGTTGTACTTGCTTTGTTGTGAAGTTTCCTCAGGAAATTTTAGTGATTCATGAGCAATATGTGGCCTAGGGTAGTATGTACCTTTGTTAAGATGCATACCAAGAAATTCAATTTCTGTCTGAGCAATATTTATCTTTCTCTGGGAAAGCATAATTCCATGTTTCTTCACAATTTCTACGAACTGTTCAAGAAGTTGAAAGTGTGACTGCTCATTGGGATTATAGAGTAGGATATCGTCAATGTATATTGCTGCACTTGACAAAGTTAGCTGGAAAATTCGACACATGGCCTCTGGAATAGAGATGGTGTAACCTTTAGACCAAAATGAAGAACTTTCCATTGGAAGTGTTGGTTTGGGATACAGAACCCTATTTTGGGTCTGTCTTTAGGATGAATGCTCAGTTGCCAAAATTCAGCTTTGAGATCGAATTTGGAGTAGATGTGGGCCTTGGTTAGTTCAGTAAAAAAAGGAATCTCTAGAGGGTAGAAGGAATTTGTCATATTGGAGGAAAATGTTAAGAGGTTGATAATTAATTACAAATCTTATCTTTCCTCGGTTTTGCTCGGCACGCTTGTTGACATAAAAGGCTTCACAGGCCCATTGAGAATTGGAGATCTCAATAAGGTCTAACATATTCATGTGAATGGAGAAAAGTCTCTGCATATTGACAAATTCAGAGAATTGATCTTTATATTTGAGACATTTTCCAAGATTTTGTGGTTATCGAACACTGGGGAAAGAACTGAATAGTTACTGGAGTAATTTTTACATTTGTAAAAAAGTATCTCCTAAACCAGAATTGAAATATCAAACATATGGAATCCAATATTATTCAGGAAGAACTTTAGTGTCTGGAATTGAAGAAGCTACTCCAGTATCTATGAGAGCAATGACAGTAATAGGTTTGGCAAACTTTGAAGTGAAAATTTTTATTGGAAAATGAGGACAATGAGTTTGGCTTGAAAATATGTTAGTGCTTTGTTTTGAAGGAGTGGGAGATAAATGAAAAATATCCTCGGGATCTGAATCCGAATCAGTTTCACTAGGAGTTTGGTAACAAAGGATAATAAAAAGAGTTTATTCAGATGGTTCTTCATCCACATAAAATAAGGATTTGATATCATTATTTTTAAGAAAAATACCACTTTCATTCTCTATATGATGTATCAAATGGTTCTGACCTTTTTTTGCTCATGGACAATTTTTTGCAAAATGTCCTTTCCGATTGCAGATGAAACATCGATTTAATTTCTTGTGACCTAAGCGATCTTTCCTTTTGCGTAAGTACCGCCACTTCGCTTTCTTCGAAAGTGCTTAAAGCCATGTCTATCTAGAGATTCTTGAAGTGCTTCTTTTTTCTGGAAGATTTTCCACAAAAACCATCACAATCTCGCTTGGAACATTTGATCTTTAGCTTTTGACAAGAGTAGGCCGCGTCAAGTTCTCTGTAGTTACGAACATAGGTCTGGATCATTTGACGCTTTATACATAATTCTTCCAAGCACAAATGGATTTCTTGTTGAAGTTCTCCCAATGGAACATCCTGAATCCTCCTTTGTTTGGTGAGAAAGGTTCTCTCTACTGTTTGAGATAATTCTTTGGGGATGGAAGTTAGAAAGACATGCTTCAGATTTGGATAAGCTCCAATATGGTAGAAGAGCTTAAACATTTCTCAATAATGCTTATCAAGATGTCTTTTTTGGATAGAGTAACGTTTTCTTTCGAAAAATTATCTTATTTTGAGTTCTATAAGGTCAACAGGTTTTCCTATAAAGAAATGATATAGAAGAGTAATGGCATACTGAAAGTTTGATGAGAGTAAAAAGTGAAACTAGCCTTGTTCTTTAACAGATTGCCACCAAAGTTTGAGACTACCCGTAAATCTTGTGACAAAATTGAAAAGAACATCATACTTATCCTGGTTGGTGATAGCTTGGGTATTCAACCAAGTATAAAATTCTTCAAGCTTTTCTAGCCATTTATGATGAAGAATGTCATCAATAGTGAAGAACTGTTTTGATGAAGTGGATATATTCTGAGGGGAATTGTTTGGCTGAATGACTTCTGGTTCAGAAGGATTTGATTCCATATCTTGGTCTGGAGGATCAGCCATGAATATTGATGAAGTTACAGGTGCTATGAGAAATGAATCAATAGAAGGAAGTGAGAAAGATGATGAGGATAAAAGAGATACCGAATCTGATTCAGTATCAAATATATTTGGAATAGTCGGTGATGCTAGAAATAGAATCTAATCTGTCGGGACGACATGGTCAAGCTGTTGAATAATAGGATCAAACTGTGGAGTAACAGGATTAGGCTGTTGTTCCTGATTACCCAAATCTTTTAGAAAAGATTTTAACAGATTTGACAGCATCATTTGATCTGGCTCTTTTATAACAAGAGAGGATCCTTTGGGCATCTTCTCTTTTCCCTTGCCAAATTTGATGGAAACAATTCCATCTTTCTTTCTAACAAATTCAAAATCCATAGATTGGAATGGCTTGTTGTTCTGGTGCAGCTTTTCATAGTTGGTAATCCAAGTTTCTAGAAGAAGCTTGGCCAACTTTTCCTTTGGGATATGTCTGGGAACATGGATGCGAGATGCTTGCATGGAAATGAATAAAGCATCTTCATTTCCATTGTGGAAATTTAAATCAAGAGCATGATTTTGTACTACAGTGGAGTGTTGTAGCACTAGAATCAGGAGTCTGGGGTACTCCTGTGAGCTAAACATGGACTTTCAAAAAAGAAAGCAATTGTGGATCTGAAAGAATAATATTGAAGTTTGGATATAAATTGACAAAGACCGTTCCAGCATTTAGAGCAGTTTGGACAATACCAATACAAGCCTACTGGTATTCTAGGAATCGAGTATCCAGTAATGCAATTCTTGCCACAATTGGCAAATCCTTGCGACCATGAAAAGTAAGAGCAAGACGGACAGTACCATAATGGACATGAGAATATCCTTGTTAGGTCCATTGCTTAGGAAACTCTGGAGGAATTTGAAAAGTAACAAAGTACTCATTTTTAGTGGCAGGGATGGGATGTTGGTCGGATTTGGAGGACTGAACATATTCCTTTACTTTGGAGTTTGGCGAATGAGTTGACAAATGGAATGGATGGGAGAGAAAGATGTAGTGGGTTTGGCAAAAGCAAAATATGGATTCATCAGGGGAAGTTGAGTTTCAGAGATTTTGGTTTCATCACTGTGACACCCCTCGACGGCCCCCGATCCGTTAGGGTCGCCACAACTCGCTTACCTTCTCTCTTTATTGACCTGAAGGTCTATCAATCCTGGGGGTTTATATATATATATATATATATATATATATATATATATTTTTTTTTTTTAGATCGGTCCTGCTGCGCAATTTATATGGCGAAAACGTATCCAACAACTCCCTTCCCTATATTCGAAAAACAAAGGCACACCAACTAAACATTTTATGTAAGTTAAAGCCGTACACTTTTATTTACATAACTTGATGGACATCTTTCATCGGTACATCAAAACGCCGTAGTCTTCTATACTTGGCTATGTTTCGAAAGATGACCAACATCTTCTCCAATAGTCATATACTTAAAGTCCATCGATCAGTGACGGCATCCAAAAGTTCCTTCCTCTGCTATCCTCCCCTGGCAACCATATCCAACCACTCGGTCTATCCACTGGTGGCCGTGGCGGCAGAGGTATTTTGTCTAGTCTGAAATGTTAGTCCCCAAAAGGGGTGAGTATAACAACTCAGCAGATTTATGATCTCTATGGCCACTCATACAACACACAAGACAGTCAAGCATGTCACATCATAAAATAGCATCTGACAATATCATGGCATCATATAGCGTCAACAGGTAAAATATACATATGCCAACAACTAAGCCATAGATACTCAACCACTCATGCACTTACTATCCAGTGCTCATGCATGTACCATGCATACACATCATCCATTACTCAGGCATCCACCATGCATTCATTTATCTTTCAATACTCGCATACATATCACCATATGCATATTATTCAATGCCCATGTATATATCACCATATGCATATTATTCAATGCCCATGCATACATATCGCCATATGCATATCTCAATTCCAATTTTCACAATTTTAATTGGCTTTTAATACATCCCTGGCACACACCATCCGGGCTTCCGGCCCCCCCACATTCCGGGCATCTCGCACCCCAACTGGCATCACGAGGCATCCCCGGGCATGTATTCAAAATACAACTGGGCTTCCGGCATTTACACTCCTTGGCCGGGCATCTCGCATCCCACCTAGCATCACGAGGAATCCCTCGGGCATGTATTCAAAATACAACCGGGCTTTCAGAGGGCATCGACTTATTCGAACCTCTAGGCATCTCGAAACTCCCGAGGACATCCGGGCATGTATCATAATACAACCGGGCATCCAAAGGGCATCGACTCATTCGAGCCTTTGGGCATCCCGACTCCCGAGGCATCGTCGGCTCACACCTCCGACGGTATTCTCATTTACCATAATTCATATTCACATGCATGGTCCATGGCATGCAACATGATGCTCATCACTCATATCAATGTGCAATGCCAACATTCTCATTCATATGGCATGGAATTCACATGAAACACTTCATTCAACCAATTTCCATCCATTCCTTATAAGTGCATAAAATTCAGCACACATAGTCTCAAGAAAACACTTCAATTAAATACCAAATGATTTCCAAAAATTATAAAACTCACACACATGACAGTCAAGGAAAAATGACACATGTTTTATGAAGAAAGTATGTTTTGGATGTCATCATACAAAAAGATATTGTTCAGCCATGCCAACGCAGCAAATTCCAACAAAACAGCTTGTGCAATCACAAAAGAAATCTAAATTGACCATCCAATTGGCCACTAAATATCCTGAAATTTCACCATATCACCATAGAGACATTAAGGCACAACTTCCATTAAGAGACTATGTCCAAACAACTCACACAGAAAAAGATATAAGCTCGGCAAAACAGATTAGAGTTTAGGACTTCCCAGTTTGTACAGTTTTCGAATTTTATTTAATTAAATACTCAAACGTCACTGAAAAATTATGAAATTTCAGCATGTAGTAGCCAAGATCCTAAAAAAAATTTCTTATGAAGACATAATCCTCAAATTCGTCCCACAGAATTTGTTATAAAAATCACTAGCTCCTGATTCCATTCCCGAACCGTACAGGATCAACTAACAACGAAATTTTCTCAATTGAGCAACTTAATCTCCTTCTTTTTCCCTGATTTTTGGATATGTTATGTTTTAGCATGTTTCCTACAACTCTCCTTTAGAAGTCGAAGCAAGATTCACAAGAAAAAGTCATCATATGACTCACACGACCTACTGACCTCCCACAGAAACAAACCCAGAATTCAGGTTCGTATGTAAACAAGCATTTCCCTAAGTTATACACGGTTAGATTTGCGTCAAATTTTAGTATGATGTTCATTAGGATGTCCTTAACATTTCATATGAGGAGGTCGAAGGCAAACATCCAACAGAAAGCCACATGCAGTGACCCACAAACAACAAGGGTCGACATGCGAGCCGGTTTTTCACCCGGTTCCTTAGGAAATTCATTTCACCCCTCAAACCTTGATCATTTTACTTGAATTTTGGATATGTTGTAATTCAAGACCTGTTCTACAACTTTCATTTAGAAACTGAAGCCAAATTCTAACCCTAAACTCGTCTACAATTCCAAACAAGAATCGGGTACATGCAGGAACACTCGACCAGAATCACACCCACAGCAAGAGTGACCTCAAGACCTCAATTTTCATCCGTTAAACACACAATTTCGACCTTCAATCAACACAACAGCAAGATCACAACATGCATGAGCAATCTAGAGATTAATCTTGCCTTAGAATTGAGCTAAATGGGCAAAGAACGGCGACAACTCCCACGGCAACAGCTCGGTTTCTCCTTCTTCTCCTTTTCCCGGTGTGTTTTCTCTCAATTCTCTCTCTCTCACTTCACTCGCACCAAGCACGACCCAAAAACCCTCCACAGCCAGTCATGTTCTCTTTTATATTTCTAATTTAATCATTATTATGTCTAATGATTTCTTTACATGCAGCTTGACACCTTGCAAGACCGGTGACACTTGGCAAACCGGTGGACACTTGGACATTCACCTTGGACAGCTCAGCACCCCTTGGCTTGCGTGGGAGGCTTCGGCCGTGGCCCTCCATTGGCTGGGCTTGGCCGGCCCAATTCCATCCCTTAAAGCCCACATCATTCGGCCCATGTCCTTTCCCCCTTGATCCAATTCATTCGGCCCATGCCGAAATCAAATACAAATCCAAAAATTAAATTTCCTAATCATAGTTTATACATTACTAGCTATAAATACTAACTTGGCCATCTCACATGACTACAATGTCAATCTAGGATAATTCAATTGTAGCTCATTAGTCCAATGACTAAAATCTCACAATACTTTATTTGATCGGCCACAATCATTGCATCTTCAAGGATTGTCAAAAATTTTGGGATGCCACAATCACTAAGAAAGACTTCATAAAGATAGTCTATCTTAGAAGCATTAGAAACACAAAAATCTGAAAGGGTGGAAGAAGATGGAGATGCGACGAGAGTAATAGACGCTTCTAGTATTTCCGAATCTGTCATTCTGTGAAGAGATCTTCTCGGCACTGGATTCACCTACTGAACGCATAGAAAGGATATCGGTACAAATGAAACCTTGGCTCTGATACTAGAAATGAACCTAGACTTAGAACTAGTGAGGACCTAGTCAGTTGTCTGCAGGTATGGTTTTTGAATTGAGTACCATCCGACTAGTGCGAATTTCACCTTCTACATGGTTTTGTTACGTTTGTTTCAATTGAATCAATCACTGGTTTGGAGGACTTTCACTAGGTCTATAGAGATATCGTACTTATCACCAATGACATGTTACTCCCATATGCCAAGACAAGATAAATCAATGCAATAGACTTACGAGGCAAGAGCCTGGGCCATCGGAATGCAAAATTGAAGGAGAAACTTGGGCCGACATTCAAAATGGTCCATATTACTACAAGGCTTGAACATGATCAATAGCAGGAGAAATGTCTAAGCACGAGGCAACGCTTCGTCCAAAGGCATCAATTACTGATGACCTTATAGCAATGATAATAGTCATCCGCCACATCTCCAGTGCTTGCATCCTCTATTTTCTTTGCATTCCAGATTTCAGTAACATCTTATAATAATGTTCCCTATCCAAAATGTTATTTACTGAAGAGAGACATGGTAAAAAAAGTGAGCCTATATGTTATTAATCGTCTGCCCCTATTCCACTAGCACCATCAGTAAAGAAATTGGCCAAAATCCATCTAACAAACTTGTTTTGATTAGTTGGTAATGACTTATATGCAAAGGTTGAGGTTGTGGTTGATTGATGAGGAGCTTGAGAGGCTCAGAGGATTCTGCCAATGCAAAGATATCTGACAAATTGGTCAGAAAGGCAAATGAATAATGTTAAGCTTTGTTTTCTTGCTTAGAAACAATCACAAGCACGAAACAAAAATGAGTGCAATTAATGCTCTCTCTCCTCGTTATTTAATTCAATTTCAAGCAGAGACGTGAAGCAGATCTACTTCTCAAGCATAGGCTTTCGCTATTATAAATCTGACCAGGTAATCCTATGGAGCATCCAGAGGCCATAACATCATAGAAATAATCCTGCTTTGTTTGTTTTTTTTTTCCTATGTATGCTTCTTTGGGTTATCATATTGGGAACGGCTGTCGGTTCCTGTTAATAATAACAAGCAGTCTGCTCTCATCTGTTTGATGTTTCAAGCGAACCAAAGAGTCTAACAGGTGTTTTGAAAGTATGGCCTACTTTGTTCATATCCCTGCCCCGCGCTTACAACATTCAAAAGCTTTTTAAGCGGTTCAAAAATCTGAGATAAGCTGGCAGTACGCGTGAAATGACAACTCGTCAAGTCAGCAAGTCAATGTAGAATAGCGTGACGTGTGCGGAGAGAAAGAGAGAGTGTGAAGCCCGCGCTGTTGGATCGACATATTTGGGTCATTGTGGGCTCATCATGGTTCATTGTATGGAGTGTTTACAGCCAAATCATCAGTGTTCACACGTTATCTTGAGTATCTAGACTCAAAATATAATATAATAGGCAAATTGTCTGTCTTAATAGACTCTTTTCTCCAAATGATTATTGGGCTTTGGCTTTTGGGCGTACCATTGATCTTGTGAAGATGAGAAGAACAAACTGAAAGCTGGAGGATAAGCAAGAAGCTTTTGAATTTCTCTATTTCAATGAACTTGTAGTACAAAGCTGTACATCACAGAACATCAATGAACAAGAATGCTCTGTTTTCTAACTCTCTGTATCTTCATTGTATAGACTACTCAACACAGAGCATCCATCGATGGCATGCTCTGTTTTCTCTCTCTCTCTCTGTATCTTACTGATGAACTTGGCCTAGTTGCTTAAAAACAAACTCATCGAAGAAGAAGAAGATAAAACTGAATCTCAAAACAGAATACAACAAAACTGTTTCTTAATCTGTTTTAATCCTCAACTGAATAACAGCACACATGTTAATTGAGGTCTTCATCACCGACTCTTCATCATCGAGCATTTACTTCATGACGTGGCGATCTTCATCACCAACTCTTCATCATCGAGCATTTACTTCATCGAGTATTTACTTCATGATGTGGCTTCTCAGTCAACTAGCCCCTGACTTGTGTGCTTTGCTTTGAGCTATACTTCTTCTGATCTTTTACAATAGCCACCGCAGCCCTTTCACTTTCAGTATCTTCCTTTGGTGAAGTTGTGACAGCTGAGTGAGTTGACTGTGTTGTTCTTGTGTTCTTAACAGATTTGTCATCGTTTGGTGACCTTGGCCCTGATAATCTCCACTTGAAGTTCATCGCAGGACTCTCTCTTCATTCCTGTTGATCAAGAAAGGCATTTTGTATGCCTCATGATCCCTAATGTCCAACAATTATAACTCTGTAGCTTTCTATTTCATTGTGCCTCTTATCTACCAACCCACCACCGAGTTGAGTCTTGTGAACCATATTTTTCACAGCATATGGTGATGAAGAAAGAAACCTCTGGCAGCAATAGCTCTAAGATGAGCACCGCAAAAAGTAACGATCAAGAACAGAGCCCCTGTACGTCCTCTGAGCTTTGCTTTCATCAGTTTTGGCGTGGTCAATCACCAGCGTCACAATTAGGATGCAGCCAAAGCTGTTTTGCCTCAAATCTGGGCAGAAGTTAACTCTATACAACGGACAACAAGTCAAGCAATAACACATCTTCTTCTTCTGTTCCTACTGCAGTTACATGTTCCATTGGCCGTCTGCAAGTTGATTTAGATGCTTGTAACCTATTTACATGTGATTTACAGCAGTCAAGAATCAATAAATTGCGAATCATTGGTTTATGATCAGTCAGAAGACCAGCAGTGCCTTGCTCCTCAGTCCCATGGTGATCCTCGTGGAAACTCCATTTTACCAGCAGCTGCTATTTCTAGTAAAAGAAGAATTAGATGGACTCAGCATCTCCACAACCAATTCCATGAATGCGTAAATCGTCTGGGAGGAGCTGAAAGTAAGTAATGGATAGAGAATGTCACTTTCGAGTCAATGTCTATATTAACTTCAACTGACGTCCAAGTCATGATTTATTGGACAGGCACAGGAGCAAAACCATAGTTAATTTTGAGGCTGATGGATGTCAAGGGGTTAACAATCTTTCATTTTAAGAATCACTGCAACATAATGACTTTTCATCTATTAGATGAAAATCATTGCCCATACTTAACATTTTGTCTCAGAAATTCAAACCAAAATTTTGTTTGTCTATTGCATTAAAGAAATGTCACATTGCGAAGTGCAGTGCAGAATCTAAAGAAGGTTGTTCTTTGCATCCACTACGATGAGAACAAATGAACATTCCTTGCAAGAGACAGGAACTCTGTTATTATTGAAGACAAATCCAAGCGTAACTAGTCTTTGTTTGGCAATAGGACAGCTTATTTTATGTGCATGAATCATATTGTACATGCAGGAAAATAAGAGAAGAACAATTTTGACACAAAACCAGTGCACGACCTCAAAATGTAAGCTTTGATGTTTGTTGTTTATTAACTCAGTGTACAGACTTAAGAAGAGCGCAAAATAAGGACTATTTATGAGAGGATTGCATCCTTCAAATGTCCACCGTCTGCCTTAAAGTAGGAATTCATGATATGAGGAAACTAAGCCCATTGAATAGTTGTTGGCAACAGAGGCAAGCTGATTGCAGAAGCTTATTATAGAATCTGCAGATGCAGGTGAATGTACAAAAGCGACTACTTCAACAGTTGGAGGTTGCTATTCTGAAAATGTTACCTTCTGTCACATTGACACATACACCCACATCTGAACTTTCAGAAGTCTCCCCATGAAAACAATGATATGAAGGCAAGTTTTAATTTCATCCTCCTTAACCGTACAGATGCCGAGGAGTCTACAGATGAATATTGAAGAACAGGGAAGGCAACTGAAACGCTTCTTAGAGCAGCGTCTTCACAATGAAAATTCAGCACCTCACTCAGATCCTCCTAAAACCTAGGACTTCTAATGTCTTATTTGAAGTAAAAGCAAATATCTTCCTTTGCATTTGCCAACCTCAGTGCTCTTAGAGTCCAATATGTGCCGGATGCACAATAGAAGGAAGCATTAAACGCCGGAACGTTTGGCCTTGGTCTTACACTATCGTACTTTAAAGAGATCAGATTCGAAATTCTTATAGTCTTGACTAAGAGATTGAGTTCTATGGTCAAAACTTGCAGCTGTAATATCCCATCAACCATTGGTTAAGCTTGGAAATTAGATTGTACTTTTACTCAATCTTACTAGAGATAAATTTGATGAGAGGGGAGACTTCTATATTAATGTGTTGATCATGCTATGGAGATGGTATTTTGTTCATCGATTGTCTCATGTGGTAGTGACGAGTAAAGCACCAAGCTAATCAATGACAAGATTTGTCAAAATTTGTTGATAAAGGTCATTAAGATTCATACTACGTGAGTATCGTGATTTGCTCGTCACACCACATCAGCCGGGCAATTGATATGTAAAATAGTTTCTAAAGCACTGCGATTATGGACCGCACAAGAAAAATGCTAGTTCAGGATAAAATCATGAAATGACTTGGATCAGTTGTTTGATCTGCTGTCGTCACAATTTATATACTAATAGTCCTCTATGGGGTAAACGAAATGTGAAAATAGGGGGAACGACCTGAATTCATATTCATGACACAGAATACAAGAAGGAGATGAAATGAATGAATGCATCAGCTACAGCTTGAGGGTCTTGATGATAGGAACCACATCATCAAGCTTGCGGTTTTAGAAGCTTTGCAAGTATTCAGAGTGCGAAAGGGTTTGGTAGAGAGGGGTGAGTCCAGTGGCGGCGAGGGGCTGTGGAGAAGATCCAACTGGAAGAGATGGGCTGGGAGAGCAGAAGGTCACGACGGACGCCCTCTCCTTCTCTTTGTTCACCACCGCTCTATGATCCAGTGCTCTGTAAAACTCCCCGGTTTGACCTAAATTCATGACAATGCCGCTAGGAACGGGTGGAAATGTGACCCAGCGGCCGTCCCTGCTGAGGACCTGAAGGCCAGGCCTGTTGCCGCACTCCATCAACATGGTGATCCCTGAGTTGTCGGCATGTGGCGATAGGCCCATTACTCAGGTTCCAGGCATGGTGGGTAGTAGTTCATCCTGACCTCGTAACTCCCTTGTCGGAAACTTTTCATCAACTGCAGTTCACCCTTATGAACCCCCCAGTGCCATTCCAATGTACGTCACTACCGCCACTGCCGCTTTCCTCAACCTTCGCCGTACTTCTCTAGTGCTATCTCGATGGATTAGGTATTCGTAGTCAACATCATCTGCTTAATTTGTCTCCATTATCTTTCTTCCATTCTTGCAAGAAAAAAGCCCCTTCTTGTATAGCCAGGGCTTCCGCTTGAAATGGCGAGAGGGCCCTGATCAGTTATGCAAAGCCATCGAGAAGTTTTCCTGCAGCATCGCGCCACACGCCAGCCACTGCACTTGTTGTAGAACCAGCTATGAAGGCCGTGTCCACATTGAGCTTAAAGGCTTGCTTCTGTTGTTACTGATCAAAACAGTAAACAAGAAGCAGAAATGCCAGAACTATAGATATCGAAGAAGGAAGAGAAAACCAGAGAGAACAGAACACAAACTTGCTTCAGCAGTTCTCTAAAAAACTATCAAGTACAGAAAACAACTTAAACAAAAGAAAATGGTAACTGCTCACACACACACACACACGTGCAACTTGTAACTGCACCTAAACATGTACTTAACTTCCTAAATAAAAAAAACTGCATAACATAACCAACTAAGCAGGAAATAAACCATAACAGAGGAGGAAAACAGAACACGAAACTTCAGTAGAAAAACACCAGCAGATCTTGAGACATTAAAAATCCAACAAACTCCTCCTTGGATCAGTAGCTGCTGCATACTCCAATTTTCTTTCTCAATACTTCAAATCTTCCAGCTTGAAGTGGTTTTGTGAAAATATCTGCAAGTTGTTCTTCAGATCTGCAATAGACTAGCTTGACTTCATCATTTTGTTGCACCTCACATAGAAAGAAGAACTTAACCTTGAAATGCTTAGTTTTGCCATGAAAAACTGGGTTTTGAGATATAGCAAGAGCAGCTTGATTATCCACATTGATTTCAATACAGCCATTGGAGTTCAGCCATAAATCTTTCATAATCTTCTTCAGCCACAAAGCTTGATTTGCAGCTGCGAGAGCAGCTATAAACTCGCTTCGCAGTAGATTGGGCTACAATTTCTTGCTTTTTAGAACACCAAGTGAAACAAGCGATCCAAAACGAAACAATATCCAGATGTACTCTTCATATCATCCATCGAGCCAGCCCAATCACTATCGAAAAACCTTGTAAATTGAATTCTTGACTCCTCTCGAAACTTCACACCAAAGAACATGGTTCCTTTTAAATACCTCAAGATCCTCTTTGCTTTGCAATCAAATGAAGCCGACTTGGTTCATTCATAAATCTGGATAGAACACTTACAGCAAATAGAATGTCCGGTCTGGTTCTTTGTAAGATACATGAGACACCCTATTAAACTTCTATACATCGAGGCATCCACAGCATCAGTTCCATCACTCTTCTACAACTTCTCTTTAGCTGCCATAGGTGTACTGACACTTCGACAGTCTTCCATCTAAAACTTCTTTAGAATTTCCTTCAAGTACTTCCTCTAGCAAATGAAGATTTCATAAGGACTTTGCTTAACTTCCAGACCTAAGAAGTAAGCCATTTTTCCTAAGTCTGTCATTTCAAAACCAGCAAACAAATCTTGCTTAACATTTTCTATCGGGGTCAAGATCATTTCCCGTCACCAAGAGATCATCCACATATAGAGACAGAACTACCACACTATGATTCACTTTCTTAATATAAAGAGTGAACTCACTTAAGCTCTTTTTGAAACCAAAATCCAAAAGTAGATATCGATCTATTTTTCCATACCAGCTCATGGAGCTTACTTGATCCATATAAAGCTTTGTGCAATTTGTATACACTTTCTTCTTTCCCTTTAATACTGAAACCTTCAGGTTGTTCAACAAAAATTTCCTCTTCAAGCTCACCATTTAGAAATGCAGACTTGACATCTAGCTGAAAGATAGTCCAACCCTTCTCTGCTGCAACAGCTAATAGGAGCCTTATTATGTCCAGCCTTGCAACTGGAGCAAAAGTTTCAGAATAGTCTACTCCCCATATCTGAGCATAGCCTTTCACAACAAGCCTTGCTTTATACTTATTAACAGAACCATTAGGATTGAGTTTTGTCTTAAACACCCACTTAACTCCAATCACATTTTTATCTAATGGTCTATCTACCAATTCCCAAGTCTGATTTTTCTGAATCATTGCCATCTCCTCCTGCATTACTGCAATCCACTTCTGATCTTCATTGGCTTCTGCAAAATTCGATGGCTTGAGCACTGCCACATTACTTCTTTCAGAAATCTCAGCAAGTGACCTTGTGCCTCTCACAGGTTGATCATCTATGTTTTCTTCCATTTCCTCTATAATTCCATTAGTTTCCACATCTATTTCAGGTTGCCCTTCAAAGTACTTCAATTCTGTGTTCTTTCCATCTAACCAGTTCCATTCATCTTCCTCTAAAAACATGACATCTCTGCTCACAGTTATTTTCCCTGTCATGGGATAGAAAATTCTGTAAGCTCTTGATTGAACACTATATCCAACAAAGATCCCAATCTCAGCCTTTTTATCAAGTTTGTCCCTCTTGACATAAGGAATATGAGTATAACACAAACATCCAAAAACCTTCAAGTTTTTTACAGAAGGTTTAATATCTTGCCAGCCTTCGAGAGGTGTTACTTTCTCTAAAGCTTTTGTAGGCAATCTATTTAATAGGAATACAGCAGTGTTGGCTACCTCAGCCCAGAACCTTTTAGGTAAATTTTTCTCCTGCATCATACATCTGGCCATCTCCATAATGCTTCTGTTCTTTCTCTCACTAACCCCATTCTGTTGAGGTGAGTAAGGGGCTGTAAATTGCTGTACAATTCCTGCTTGCTCACAAATTAGCTTAAATTTATTAGCTGTATACTCAGATCCATTGTCAGACCTGAGAGCTTTGATTTTCTTCCCACTTTGGTTCTCAACTAAAGCTTTAAACTTCATAAACACATCAACTACTTCAGTCTTAGCTCGCGAAAATAGATCCAGCTCATTCTAGTCAAATCATCGGTAAAGGTAATAAAATACCGCTTCCATTTACGAGAGGGTTCGGACATAGGTCCACACACATCAGTGTGAACCAGTTCCAGCTTTTGACATGTCTTTGAGACTCCTCCTTTGAAGGGAAATCTAGCTTGTTTGCCAAGAAGGCAAGTTCTGCATTGTGGAAGCTCTTCCTCCAAGCTTGGTAAATCATCTACTAGGCCATTTTTCTGCATAACCAGCATACTCCTCCTGTAAACATGCCCAAGTCTTTTGTGCCACAGCTCTATGTTTTCTTCTTTACACTTCAAAGCCATCTGCTGCATCTCATGTGGTTTGAACATAAAGCTTTTATCCCTCATTGGAACTCTCAAGACTTCTTTGCTGTCAGCATCTTTAATGAGACATTCCCTTCCTTCGAACTTCACTATATAACCCTTCTCCACTAACTGACCAACACTTAACAGATTTTGGTCAATATTTGGCATAAAGAGAACATCCCTAATTAACTTTACCCCCTGATTCCCTTCAACAGCAACTACACCTTTACCCTGAACTTCAATATGCTGTCCATTGCCAATTCTGACTTTGGACTTTACTGTTTTGTTTATACTCTTGAATAGCTCTAAGTTGCTAGTCATGTGATTAGTACAACCACTATCTATCAGCCATGTACTGTTTTCGACTGAAGACTCACCAGCTAAAGCAACAAATAGGTGCTCTTCATCAACTTTACTCACTGCCACTTGTGCTTCTCCTGTTTGTTGATAAGTTTTCCCTTTGCAAATTGCTTCCATATGACCCAACTTGTGGCATCTTCTCGCACCTCGCATCTGGCCTTTTCCAAAGATCTAAAGGACTCGATGGTTGGTTCCACCACACGATCGACATGGCCTTTTATTATTTTTCCATTTGCTAGATCCACCAGCATTTCCTTCTTTTGGTAAAAATCTCGAATCAGCAACATTTCCCTTAAACCGAACCCATTTCTTCCCTTTGCCTCCATCATTTTGCTTTACTTTGGCTTGCAATGCCCCCTCAACATAATCTTCTCTCCTCATTAGTCTTCTGTGCTCCTGTGCCTGCAAAGCATTCAGCAACTCTGCAAGTTTTATATCAGTCAAGTCCCTTGTGTTTTCCAGAGAAGCTATAGTAGCTTCGAATTTTTCTGGAAGAGACACTAGGATCTTTTGAACAAGCCTATCATCCTTCAGGTCAGTCCCCAAAACTCTGATTTTATCAGCTATTCCCACTAGCCTATCAGAGTATTCCTTCACTGACTCAGACTCTTTCATCTGCTATCTCTCAAATTCTCTCAAGAGATTCAGCATCTTCATACCTCTTATCTTCTCATCTCCTTCATATTCTTCCTTCAAGAAATCCCATATGGCCTTCGCAGTCACACTTCATAATTCTCGTGAAGATGGTAGGCGAGACAGCAAAAAGATACAGGCAAGATTTTTCCTTGGCTTTTCTTGTGGTTCTATCTTTATGAAGCTTGATCTCGATTCATAGTCGGATTATTTGGAAGTGGAGCAACTTCATAATCATCCTCCACAACTTCCCACGAGATCATGACCCTCCGTAAATGCTTTCATCTTAACAGCCCATGCTTGATAATTCTCTCCAAAAAACACTTTGGAGAAGCCATCGCAGAAAAACCACTTGAACCAGTCTCCATCACCCTCTAACCTCTTTGCACTTCAATACTTGCTTCACTTCACAGTCCCTCAAGATCATTCAATGCTCTGATACCACTGTTGTTACTGATCAAAACAGTAAACAAGAAGCAGAAATGCCAGAACTATAGATATCGAAGAAGGAAGAGAAAACCAGAGAGAACAGAACACAAACTTGCTTCAGCAGTTCTCTAAAAAACTGTCAAGTACAGAAAACAACTTAAACAAAAGAAAATGGTAACTGCTCACACACACACACACACGTGCAACTTGTAACTGCACCTAAACATGTACTTAACTTCCTAAATAAAAAAAACTGCATAACATAACCAACTAAGCAGGAAATAAACCATAACAGAGGAGGAAAACAGAACACAGAAACTTCAGTAGAAAAACACCAGCAGTACTGAGACATTAAAAATCCAACAGCTTCTCCGGCGGCTTCCAGCTTGTACAATGTGTTGATTAATGTAGTGTCATTCTTGATTGCAGTGTACCGTCCATGTTGAACGTGTTTAAGAGATGTCGGACGTGCCCTTTACTTCGATTTTTCTTGGATATATAGTTAGCCGGACGTGCCTTTTACTTTGATTTCTCTTGTATATATAGTTAGCCATGACTCGTTCCTTCACGTATCCTAACCTTCATCTACAAGAATTCTCAATTGTCTCTAGATTTGCACTCTATTTTAAGATAATTTGTAATCACTCTCGATCCTTAGTTATAGTTCTCCCTCACGGATACATTTTGTCTTGAACTTCAACTTTCCTCCATGATTCAACAGAATGGATTGCCGGCACGTGTCATGGACTTCACTTAAACCCTGCTTATAAAAAAATCATGATTGAGAGCCCTTCAAAAATTCCATTTAACGAGCTTTCTGAACCAATTGTATTGTCATGACTTTTATGATTGACGAACTTATTAGATATTCTATCGAGTGAGCCTTACGAGTTTGATTGCAGTGTCATGACCCGGATTGGACCATTAATATCTTTACCAACAAGCCCAATTTTTAGGTCAGGTGTCAACAATCCCTTAATAAAAATGTAACTTTTTATTTTTTGCTTAAAAATTGC
The DNA here is from genome assembly GCA_014182555.1 of Eucalyptus erythrocorys. Classification (NCBI taxonomy): domain Eukaryota; kingdom Viridiplantae; phylum Streptophyta; class Magnoliopsida; order Myrtales; family Myrtaceae; genus Eucalyptus; species Eucalyptus erythrocorys. The sequence continues at coordinate 11,523,224 of CM024607.1, forward strand.
GATTTTTTCATTACAACTCTACAATATTATTTATTTCAAATCTGATAACTATAAAACTACTAATAAATGACAATATCAAAATTACCGAACCCCCTCTCCGAAAAAGAAAAAAAAAAAAAATACTGAACTCGCATTCGATGTTGTTTTAGGGGATTGATGTCTTCTTCGCTGTGAGTTAGGATATTTATTTCTTTAGGATTATTCTTATCTAGAATAAGAATTTGACAATGTTGTTGTTTATCGAAATTTCGCATTTTAGGTTGGTTATCTTTTCTTTGTTTAGAGGTTACTAAAAGGTAGCTAAGCTTCGAGTCCTTCGTTATGATAAACACAGTCCGATAAACGTCTTGAAAACTGTCCCTCGTTATGTTCCCTTCATTTTTCTTTCTGCCCCTTTTGATGGATTTCTAGGGTTCTTGAGTGACCAAGAGACTGCTGTATCCTTTATATGGCCTGGCAAGGTGGTTATTCGGTTACGGGAGGTCGAAATTATTAGGTCTCTTCCTTCTTATCCTCCATAATAGTGGCGCTATCAACCTTACCAAAGATGAGATAAAAGTTTTATTTAACTATTTGCTTGACACATCCAGCATTATCAGTGCCTAGAGTTGAATCGGCATTTCAGACGTCCCGGCATCACATGGTACAGAGCCGTAATTTCCATTGGTGTTCCACATGTCCCATTGTCAGTTGATATACTAATCCATAGGTTGAATTCCCTGTGGACCTTCAGGTAAGTGGGTCGCATTCATCAATCAATAGTAGATCAACATATTATCGACCAAACCGATTTAAGTACGCCTTCGAAAGAATGATGCCCACAAGCATGTAGCTGAGAACAGTTCCGATTTGTCGTGCTTGCACATGGGAAGTTGGGCATCTTATATTCTTCTTTGTTTTTCCATTTATTATAAGTGAAGACGGAGAGACTGGGGGAATTAAAGGGGAGGAGGATGGAGAAAATCCACGCCTTCAACTGTTCCATCAGCAAATACTACACCACACTCTGACTTTTAGTTGAGATTTCAAAGTGAAGGTCCATCTACTCCCCCAACACTCTCGACTCATGATATTTAACGTGACATCCACTTTGGGTAAAGCATACTAAAAATGGAGCTGAAGAAGCAGCATCCACACGGGTATCTATATGCTATCACTCGCGGCGCCTCTGCCTCCGCCTCCGCCTCCTGGTGCATCAGCTTGTTGATGATCACGGCTACTTTCTTGGGTTGCGGTTGTGGTCGTGAGGATCCTGGTGTGGCTGGAGTCAATGGGGAGGACGACAAGATCATCAACCGGACGAGCTTCCCATCCGATTTCGTATTTGGAGTGGGATCAAGCGCCTACCAGGTAATCAGCGTGAAGATGGACGAGGCATGCCATGTTGATGCATTGAGACTGTACGCACGTCCACTGCCTAATCAAATGCTTTCTTCTAATTTGTCGGGTTTTGCGTTACTAGTCTGAAGGAGCAGCAGACCAACAGGGAAGAGGGTTGAGCATTTGGGACACCTTCACCGAACTCTTTCCAGGTTAGATGCACACTACGAACGTACGGCTTTTTTACCTTCAACGCACAGGTGAATGTAATTGTCGTTTCCCCCTCTTCCCCAGATAAGATTAGCGACCAATGTAATTGTCGTTTCCCCTTCTTCCCCAGATAAGATTAGCGACCACTCTTCCGGTTTTATAGCTGATGAATTCTACTACCAGTTCCAGGTAACGTGCGCTAAATTAAAGAAGTCATTTCGAGATGCAGTATTGCAGTGTGGGACCACATTTGGGTCGTCGTCTTTGTAGACAGCGATGGAGGCTTTATTAACATTTTCCATTTGCTTCACTTACACCCTCCCTTCTAACTTAATGCACGTGAGACATGCCCTTGTCTGCTTTCCACGGCGACTGGTAGGCTGGTAGCTGCAAACCATAACAATCGACACCACAAGTAGTTTATAGAAATACTCTGTTGAGTCATGTGTTGTTGCTTAATAATTGATTTTCTTCCATGTGTGTTCCTTAACAGTCATGTGGATGTACAATTTCCTGACAAGTTATGTATGGGTGCAAATTTTGTATATATAGGAGGACATAAACTTGTTGAAAGCAATGGGATGGGATTTCTTCAGATTCTCCATCTCGTGGCCTCGTGTTGCACCTCGTAAGCTCACTCTCATGCACCCTCCTCTTGTCTTATTCCTACATAATTAGGCTCCTCCGGTTAACATCAAGGAAAAATATGATCCTTCGTACACCACGTAGACCAACACCATTTGGTTCGAGACTCGACTCACACATCGTTAATAACTCGATGCATGTAATTATGTGCCTTCCTGACCATTGTGCCCACAACAGATTACTACATATTCTCTTTGGTCTCTCTACATTTTTAATTAGTCATGTCGAAACAAATATGAACTGCGGTTTTGCCCTGTACTCAGCTCTTGTATATGCACTATGAAGCGTATAATTAAATCATTCGGACGGTATCTTTTGTATACTAGATGGGAAGATAAGCAAGGGAGTCAATGAACAAGGTGTCACCTTTTACAACAATCTCATCGACAGCCTACTTGCCAAGGGTAACCCCTACTGTCTAGTCCTTCACGACTCATTGAATTGCTCTTTCCAACGTGTACTAAACTTTGAGCAGGCATCCAACCTTTTGTGACATTGTTCCATTGGGATGTTCCCCAAGCACTTGAAGATGAGTATGGCGGGTTCCTGAGTCTTAATATTGTGTAAGCCTTCAAATATTGTTGACTTGGAGTTTCTAAAAATTGTGTGTACATGCATCCCTTGAACTAATTGCCGATCTTAATCAAGTAACGCCTGGATCATTTGGGTTATTTACTAGGGAGGACTACGTCGATTATGTAAACTTTTGCTTTCAAGAGTTTGGTGATAGAGTGAAGCATTGGGTGACACTAAACGAGCCCAATTACTTTACGCTGTATGGGTATGCGATGGGCATCTATGCACCCGGTCGATGTTCTAGTTACATAAATAACTGCACAGCCGGAAATTCAGCGACAGAACCTTACATCGTTGCACACCATTTGCTTCTTTCTCACGCAGCAGCCGTGAAACTGTACAGGGACAACTATCAGGTACATGGACACCTGTCTCAGTGTATTCCCCTTATTCTTTCGGCAAACTACTGAGTTGGATATGCATGTTTGGACTCGACTAATTGTTTCGTGTATTGATACACAATCAGGCTGCTCAGAATGGGGAAATAGGCATGGTCATTGCAACTTACTGGATGACCCCTAAGTATTCAACGAACGTCAGTAGGAAGGCTGCCTATAGGGCTTTTGACTTTCAGTTTGGATGGTATGTATTTTATTTATAAGAAAGTAGGCAGCCTTATGAGATGCTAGATAAGCATTATGAACGAGTCACAGAAGCGACGGATCTAGCAATTGTACCTCAACGAACGAGTTATTGTTTAACTTCCTCGGCAATTTTGTGTGTCCCGTTAGTAATTGCATTGTGCCTTGATGATGTAAGGTTTGCTCATCCTATTACCTATGGTGACTACCCAAAGTCAATGAGGAGATATGCGGGCGAGCGGTTGCCCAAATTCACAAAAGCACAGTCGGAGGCGCTAAAGGGTTCTCGGGACTACATGGGGGTAAATTATTACACGGCGAGATACGTGGACGAATCCGCATCCCCTTTTACCACTCTCAATCAAAGTTACACTACCGATTGTCATTGTAATATGACCGGTAAGCATGCACCACCATTGCCCAAATATTTAACCCCTAGTGTTCTTCTTCAATTGATTCCCTAACGAACTTTGTTTATTATCTGTGGTGCTACCAGTTGAGAAAGATGGAATTCCGATTGGCCAACCGGTAATGTGTCTACACAAGCATGAGAAAGAATCTTATACATAATCAACTGTTCATGCATTAATCGCATGCTAAGCATAATGCTAATATAGATATCAACTGAACAAAATTGCAGACTGCCGCGGAGTGGCTGTACATATACCCAAAGGGTATCAGAGAGTTGATGCACTACGTGAAGAAAAACTATCAGGATCCGACCATTTATGTGACCGAAAATGGTAAATAAATGTATCTATGTCACTGACAGTGACTTTGCTTGGGTTGACGGGTCACCTAGTAATTTGCCTTCTATGCGTTGTTTTGTCCAACCACAGGAATGGCAGATGCAAATAACAAATCGTTGCCGCTTGAAGATGCACTTACGGATAGATTGAGAATAAGTTACTTTCAACTGCATCTCTCAAATCTCTCCAGGGCTATCGAGTAAGTAATCCGATATCAGTATTGGGTATGCATAGATGGTAAACAATGATGATATTTGATAAAAAGTACCATACACTCGAATTCGTTGTTGACAGGGAAGGAGTGAATGTAAAAGGATACTTTGTGTGGAGTTTCCTAGACGACTTCGAGTGGGTGGAGGGTTATACAACCCGATATGGCCTCATTTTCGTGGATTATGGGAATGAACTGAAGCGATACATGAAGCATTCGGCATGTTGGTTCCAAAGTTTCCTACAAAAGGATAATGCAACTATTAACTACTCCTTGCGGAGCGATGCCTAGCAGAAGTCGCTAAAGCCCAAATCCGCAAGTCTCTTCCTCGCTGCTGCGTTTCCAACCCCCTTAGTCTCTTTTGATATTATATGTACTGATGCTCAGTTGGGCAGTTCCTTCTCTTTTCCTACTTAAATAAAATAGAAGGATGCATTTTACACCCAAAAAAAAAAAAAAAAAAATTCAAGACATCAAGAATTGCAAGAAGCCCGTCAGTTTGAAGAATATCCTTTAGATTAGGTTTTGTCTGAATGTGAATTTCAAATTCGAATAAAATTAGATTTCCTAATGTCATTACTCGTCTTTGATTTCAATAAATAAACAAAATTCAATATGTATGGCAACTTAATTGAACCATGGAATTAGGAAAATAATTTGGACTTTTAACTTCTTGGAGATATCAATTAGATATTCATAAAAGGAAAGCTTACTCCTTAAAAAGAAAAAAAAATGGAACCCCGTTGGATTTATATATTTTTAGACTAAAAAATTATGTTAAGTTCTTCAAAATTATGAAAAAATCACCACATTTTAATTTTTAAATGAATATATATATATATATATATATATATATATATTTTTTTTTTTTTATTTATGGATTCAAGGTGTTCAACACTGATAAACATCTTAACTGAACCCCAAAAGATAAAGATAGCCATTGAGTACTAGAGGCCGATTATTTTCAAAGCAAATAATATTTGGTTGAGTAAATTATTACATGCATGGACCTAAGTATGTTCATAAACTAGTTGATATGAACTATAAGACGTAAAAATTTCGGGAATATTCTTCCTCGGTGGAAGACAAAATTCACCTAGAAACGAGGGAGGTTTTCATGGGAATGGTAGATTCCCTTGTCACTTAGTCTCATTGGGATGTGGCAATTATTTTCAAGACAAATTATACTTGGTTGAGTAAATTCTTACGTGCAAGAACCTAAGTATATCCATAAACTACTTCATTTGAACTTGTGACGTAAAATTTTGGAAGTATTCTTCCTATGTGGAAGACAAAATTCACCTAAGAACAAGGAGCCCTCGGGGGAAGGTAGACTCTTCGTCTCTTAGTCTCACCTAGGTGCAATGATTATTTGTAAGGCAAACAATATCTGATTGGGTAAATTTTTACTTACTGAGGAGGATTGCTCCTACAATTCGAAAACCTTGTTTTTGACGCACAAGACTCCGATGTGGCGACAGCGACGCTCCCAGAGCAAACAATAAAAGTTCTTCTCTTGGACAATGACACCTTTTTTTTCCAGTGTCAAGGATTCGAAACCGAGTCACCTAGGTCCGTAACACTGGCTAGATACGGAGCCCGCACTTTGTATGGGCATGCCAATAATGTACTTTTAAATGTGATCTTTTTTTTTTTTTTTTTTTTTTTTTGTATATATTATTTAAGGTTGTAATCATTGATGGTAAGAAATACCAAATAAAAGACATTATTCGATTGAAAATAGAAAATGCGGCTTGAAAGTTTAAATTCAACGTTTGCATAATAGATGTGTCGTGAATGGATCAAAAAAGAAGAGTTTGAAAATTATTAGCTTCTTCACCAATTTAACTTCTGTTTCCTTTTTAAGAGTAAAAAATTTTCGCTATTTTACGTTCATGTTCTTCAAAATATCACTTTTAACCAATCTTTTGAACGTCTACAGGAAATCTCCACATTCTCTTTTTATTCTATTCAAACTCTATTTGAATTGCAGTGTCTTAAATAATTCATTTATCAACAAACTAATATATCCAAGCTTACAATGGTTCTTCTACATAACTGCTTATTATATCTAGTACTTCTATAAGCTAATTCCAAAAAAAAAAAAAAAAAAAAAAAAAAAAAACACCAACTTTAGGTTGAGTAATAAATTTGGCCATCAAGTTTGTCAGATTTTTCTAGTTTCTTCAATAAGATAAGTGTTGGTATTTGTGGAAGCGTGTGTTTGATGTGTGTGCAAGTGTGTTTTGTGTGTGAACTTTCAAGAGAGCAAAAGAACTAAGAACAAAGTGGGGGCTGAAAAAAGCTAGTAAACACACATAGTGGGGGGTGAATAGGTGTTTATAAATTTCTTTTGAAATCTTAAACCCAAATCCCTCGATTTAATATAAAATCAGAGTAAATTAAATCACATAGCAAAAAGTAAAGAGGATAAGGTAAGAAGATTGGAACACAGAGGTTCGGCTTATTGTAAGCCTATGTCCACTCTCCACGCTAGCAACTCACTGGCTGTATTCACTATGTAACAAATGAGAATCGTACAGCTTATGATCTAGACTTCTTCAGTAGAAAGTCTTTGCTATAGCACTCGCAAATCCTCACTATATGTATCTCTCCTTTGTACACAACTAAGGCTCAAGAAATTTTGAGAACAAGGAGTTTCAGGAGTTCTGACTTCGAATTTTTCTATTAGCGCACTCTCTTTGAACAACAAAGACTCCACCTTAAATATTCCTCCGTGCCTTTATAACCATTAGCACTTTCCAAACGAGTTAATCAAATCTACTCATTTGAATGAATCAATTAAGGTGATTTTCAAGCTGTCAAATATATATGGAAGATAGCTTGTCAATCCTGTCCACCCATACAATCAGGATTTTGAGTTTCCATAAGTGGAACCTTCTAAATTTTGCTTGTTCTTCAACGAATCTTTCAATCGAGATAAATTCAAAATCTTTGAGTTTAATTTTAGCTAGATATCTTCCACGAAATAGCAAATCATAGAAGATATTATACAATCTTTGAATTACCAAACCGTTGGATTAAAACGCTTTTAGCTTGGCCAAATTCGTAAAAATGAGTCTAACAGTCTTCAGACTTTGATGAGTCTAGAGATCTTCAGACGGAAACACTTGGGTCTTGAACTTTTCAGACTTAAGCGTTTGAGTCTTGGATTCTTTAGACTTAACTGACGAGAATGTTTTGTTAGCTTCAAAACACTTAAATGGATTTTTCTTCAACAGGGGTAAGGGCAAAGTAATAATAGGAATGTGTAAAAGAGAGTGGAGGAGAAGTACACGGGTTCAAAAAAGAACTTTCTTTATTTAGTATTGTAGTACAAAGGGAAGGGGAAGAGTTTGCTTACCTTAGTTGTACTACTACACTTTCCCCTCTTTCCTATATATAGGGTGCTCCACTTACTAAGTATAAGATTCTAGATTTATGTAGAATGCTTGTCCACATAGGCTTTATCTAGGAAATTCTAGATTATACTTTAGCCACTCTTTTTCTAGAGACTTCTAAATTTGTACTTCTACCCACTTAAGCTAGATTTTATTTTCAAGGATCTTTCTTGACTTTTCTAGCTAATATCAATCTTAAAGTTTCTAGAAATTGGATCAATAATTTAACAATAATATGCAAGCCAAAGTCCAGTTGGCCGGATGGATGATTTAAGCATGGGATTATTTGCATATCGGCGAGGTAGCCCACGAGAGAAAATCAAACATGTTTCGTGCACTTAATCTTAATCAAGTAATTAAAGCACAGGTCTGGTCGTGAAACACGTCGGCAAGCATTGAAAAAGAAAGTGTACTTAAGTGAGAGCAGCGCAGGGACCTGTAGTGCGAGAGGCGCATTTCTGCGTTTCCCCAGCAGATCATGTGACGCGTTGATCATGTGGAGGAATGAAGGTGATCATCTGTATATCTATCTGCATGTCTATATATATAGTCATCCAGGTTCAGCACGTTGATACCTGTGGCGAGAGAGAGAGAGAGAGAGAGAGAGAGAGAGAGAGAAGCAGAGCATAACAGAGAGAAGGAGAAGGATGGGGAGCAAGAGCGGCAGCTCGCGAGCGATAACGTGCAAAGGGGTGGTATGCTGGGGAGCAGAGGAGGAATGGAGGGTGGAGGAGATTCAAGTGGATCCCCCCAAGGGGAGCGAAGTGAGGATGAAGATGCTGTTCGCCAGCACTTGCCACTCCGATCTCCTATGCTCCCAGGGTTTCCCTTTGGTCGGTTCATCCTTTTCCATATATCCCTTCGCCTCTCTCTGTATTATTCTCTCTGCTCTTCTGCAGTACGACTGCCTACTCTTTCTCTGATTTTGTCGTTATTGCAGCCGCTTTACCCTCGAGTTCTCGGCCATGAAGGTGTTGGGTAAAGTCCTTCTCTCTAATATGATTCCTACTAATTCTTCCTTGCTAGTTTTGTCGATGAGGCGTTGCACTCCATCAGCATAAGTTACAGCTAATCTCAACGTGACATGGCAGGATTGTGGAGAGTGTTGGAGAGGAAGTAGAGGAGTTAAAGGAAGGAGATGTGGTTATCCCCGCGTATGTTGGAGAATGCAGAGAGTGCGAGAACTGCAAATCCGATAAGACAAACTTGTGCCTGCGATATCCGCTCTCTATAAATGGCGTGCTGCCGGATGGCACGTCCAGAATGTCGATCCGAGGCCAGGCCCTGTACCACTTCCTCTCTTGCTCCACCTGGTCCGAGTACACGGTCTCCGACGCCAATTACGTCGTGAAGGTCGACCCTGGTGTAGCTCTCCCGCATGCTAGCTTGTTGTCGTGCGGATTCTCCACTGGGTTCGGCGCTGCTTGGATGGACTCTAAGGTCGAGAGCGGCTCCTCCGTGGCTGTGATCGGCCTCGGTGCTGTCGGACTCGGGGTATGTTATCGGTCGTTTGCGTGACTAACTTACATGTGTAATATATGAATGCCGTTTTGAGAGGATTGATTAGAGAGAAAGCACGGCAACAGTTCATTTGATTTGATCACGAGCAGGCCATAGGAGGAGCAAGAGCGCAAGGGGCGACTACCATAATCGGCGTGGACAAAAACGGGATGAAAAAGGACAAGGGAGAAGCCTTTGGAATGACTCATTTCATAAATCCAGACGATCACAAGTCTTTCGATGGCACGGATTCGAAGTCCATCTCTGAGATGGTGAAGGACTTGACGGGCGGAGCTGGCGTGGACTACTGCTTCGAGTGCTGCGGAGTACCCAACTTGATCAACCAGGCCCTAGAAGCCACCAAAGTGGTGATGAATCCATGCCATCGCATCATCGACAAAATCACAATCGCGCACGGCTAAACTTCATTTCGACAAGTCTCCTAACTGTATGATTTAATGTGGTCAGGGGAAAGGCAAGGCAGTAGCAGTGGGGGCAGGGCTGAAACATGTGGAGATTAATTTCATGGAGCTGTCGATGGGCAGAACGTTGAAGGGAACCGTTTTTGGAGGTCTCAAAAGCAAGACCCACCTGCCCCTCCTCGTCCACAAATCCAAGGATGAGGTTCTGATCAAGCTCTTTCATGCCGCCACCAGTTTCAGACCTTTACGCGCCCAGCCACTGAACTTTTGCTTGCTCTGGTTCTGCAGGAGATCCCTCTCGATGAACTTCTGACCCACGAGATGAAACTGGAGGACGTGCCGACAGCACGTGAGGTACTGAAGCGGTCGGACTGCGTCAAGATTTTGATCAAGATTTAGTAACCTATTTGGCCTATTGCCTCCTGCCCTTGCTTTCTCGAATTTCCTAATACGATATTGACCGAGCTTCGTTTACTGTTGCACTCGCTCGTGTGAAACTCCAATGAGATATTATTGTTGAAGTCCATGATACAATTTCGAGAAATATCTAGTATTTAGATATTGTTACATAGATTCCTCGAGGAATGCCAACAAAACTCTAGTCTAATAATGTTAGTTGAAGGCCTGAAGCACACAGTCTAGAATGAAAGTAAAAAAAGAAAATCTCTTGCGCCGTATAGATATTAATACGCCTATCTTTCTCATTAATGAAGATATAACAACTAGACGAGATACTCGCTCTGAACTTTGAAAAATTGATGAATGAATCCCTTTCACTTAGAGTCCATTTATTTCGAGAAAAAAAAGTGATTTAAAAATTGATTTGTTATATCTTTTAAAATAATTAGTCATCCACAACAAGAGATACCTAAACAATTTTAAGGATAATAAAAATATTTTTCATTCATTCATTTTATAAATAATACCAATGATCGTTTTTTAGAAAGAATTATTCACATCATTGGCTTTCGGTGAAACAAACATGTCTTTAATCAAGGGTTTCCTTGTTTTCTTTCATTGCTACCCCAATCACCGCACCAACTTCTAAAACTTCGTTTTCTATCTTGTGTCCAAAAGAATTTAGGACGACACAGCAATTTTCAGAAACTCCACGACCGTAATTGCCATACATGAAGAAAACCATAAAAGACAGGTATACATGCAGTGCATAAACGAGGCCAACGCAACGTGAGAAAGAGAATTTACATCTATACAAAAATTGGTATAAAACCATGGAGAGGACTGCCTCTACTCCACGGCTACATCACAACAAAATGTCAGTACGCACGATGCATGCCGGAGTTTGAAAAGGATTAGGAGCTTTGGAATGTCACAATTTGCCTTCCCAACACAAAACTCTCAAAGATCCACCGCAACCCCATGGTCAGTCTCAGTTACGTCGTAAGAAGTATAGACGCCATCATGCTTCGAAATCACTTGATACGTACATCTCACCATGTCTAGGAACTATGCTCCACCGCAGAATCCTCTCGAAAGGACCCATAGTGACGAGACAATTGACAATCGGCTTTTGATCTCTTCGCTTAAGGAAGCAACTCGTCGATGCGATCTGGGGATCGATAGGGTCTATGGACCTTACCCACTCCAACAACCCGTGAAAAAGCCGAAGTCAGAGTGCTGGACCCTAAGTTGCTTTAACCATGAGTGGGCCACGCTCGAAAGCGACACCAGCCGGTCTTGGTCCCGGCCACTCTTCCCCGAGGCCACACGTTTCCTTGCATCTTGTAAGTTCCTTTCTCTTCCTTTGAGCGCACTCTATGTCATCTTCGATGTCCATATCTTAAATGACATCGACCAGCAACAGTTAGAGCTAACGCATGAAAACACTCGGAAAGAAATGGATGCGCAAAACACTGAATTAGTAGTACATCGATAGACTGCCTTGAAAGTTGAAACGAAGACGAGAGAGCGTGATAAGTGAGGAAGCATGTGGATAGGTCCCTTATGGTTCTTCCCATGGGGATGTGACATATTGGATAACTGAACATTGTTAGATATTGCGCACTTCCCTGAGCACGAGTTGCATAATATATTAGGAAAGGAGAAGTTGCACGTTCACAACGAGACTTGCTATAATTTAAAACAAGGAGACTTATTGAGCAACATTCTTATATCAGTAGAAACCGTGAATCCATCAAGTCTAAATTAGAGTTGATGGGATTTGAACAAAACATGTCCAGTTCCTAAGCTGGAAATCCAAGACACCTCAAGCGTCTACACCAACCCCAGACAATAAGTATGGATATAAAAGGATAGTGTGCACGCGCGCACCCGTGGGCGCGTCTCAATTTCATTTCTTAAAGATCCTAAAAACGAGTAAGTTAGCGAGATTTATTATCCATCTATGTATCCGTATCAGTGTAACATTTAATGATACGCTTTTTATATCTTCGGTGAAAGCATCCCTCAGTAAGAAGATTCGCTCACTTTTTTAATCATCTATGAGAAAATCAGGGAGAAAGGTCGAGGTAGATGGATATCACAAATCCTAATGAAGGTTAGGCTCGACAAATAAGTTGAAGATTTTGTGAATTAAAGAAGGGTAAAAGCCACAAAAAGAATCCTAAACTATGTCCGCTGTGACACATTTACTTTGATTTTGTTTTTTTAAGGACACCAAAAACCCCAAAGTTATACCTAGAAACAAAATTCACCTAGAAACAAGGGAGGCTTTCGGGGAAAGGTAGATTCCCCCATCTCTTAGGCTGCACATAATAAAATTTCGATATCTCAATTTCTCTATTTCTCTATTCCTCGGAATATGTTTGGAACAAAAATCCATTTAGTAACGTAATTTGACTTTTCTATTTCTAAAACAGATTTCTGTTCCAGAAATTGATTTGGAGGAGAAATCAAAAGCTAAAAATTTTAGCTTCTTAGTTTCTGAAATAGAAATAGATATTATTTCATTTTCCCCATCCTTCTTCATTCACAAACGTCGACTCATTCTCCTCACTTCTTAACCTTACTTTTCTTCCTTTTCCTCATTTCAACCAAAAACCCTAGCGCTGTTGACTCCAAAGCTGTCCATCCTCATTGTCGACTCCAACGCTGTCGCCATCCTCTTGCCGGTCAGATCATTGCTCATCTCGCCGTCACCGTCCTCAGGCTGTCCACTGGTCATCCCGTCGAACCTGCCTTCTCTGTCCATGTCCCATTTCCGCTCTCAATTCCGCAACTCCAGTCGCCGTCACCGTCCTCTTGTCGGTTAGATCATCGCTCATCTCGCCGTCGCCGTCCTCAGACCGTCCAATTTGCTTCGGTCATCCCGTTAGACCTGCCTCCTCTGTCCGGGTCCCCTTTCCACTCTCGATTCCGCAACTCCAGTCGCCATCACCCATCTCCATCGTTATTCAATCCGCTCGCATCGGCGTTCGTTTGTGGCCTTCTCTGGAACTTCTCCTCGCGATTCCTCTCGAGGTTCAGTCGATCCTTCCCTTCTCGCCTCTCTTTTCATGTTTCAACTTTCCTCCGCGTTCGCTCTTTTCCTCTGGTTATCTGACTTCTGTGGTACAACCTCGGTCTTGTGTCCTTCTGACCTGTGAATTTGTCCAAGGATATTGGGGCTTATGAGAAAGATGGAGTTATGCTTGACGGTGTCTCTGGTTTATTATAAATGGCTCTAATTGAATGCGGATGCTTACACTAGTTGATTTGTTTTGTTTCTGGAGAGCTCAATGGGACAATGAAATGGTGCCCTCATAGTCGACCTTCATGTCTCTTATGCCATTTGACTGTTTCTCATCTTGGCCAATGCAGGATGGGGGAAAAAAATACTTTCCCTGATTAAGTTTCTGCTTTACGATGTAGAGCAGTTGAAGGACAGATGTGAATGTCCATGTCCTTAGTTTCTGAGAGAGGTCCGAAAGACTAGGGAATGTTGCATTAATGAGTTTACTGCGACATAGATATAGGAAAGTATGTATCTTAAAGAAAGAAGTTCTAGCTAAGGATAACTGTAGTAATTTGTAATTTTTTCTTATAAATAGTGGAGTCTGCTAATGCATTCACCAAATAGTAGTGACTGCATTTGATTCTACGCCTTGTATGTGGAACTTAAGCATTGTTAATCTGCTTAAAAACATCTCTAACATACTATGTAATTAAATTAGTGCTGACTTTACATTGACCTGCTACTGTATCATTAGGGCCTTACATCATCTAGTTCATGCGATCCCCTATGTTCAAGACTAGGAGACTATTATAAATTTCAGTGTTCGTTTGCAGAACACAAGATAGAACTTTGTTCATTTGCTGGCATAAGGTGACATGCACATTGATTATATTTATGCTGAAGAGGCTGCCCCTTTTCCTTTTATTCTTTTATGTTGCATTTTTATCATGACATGCTTGATAAGAGAAGAGAACTCATTTTAGCTTCTAATAATTTTATGATGCTTTTTATGAAGATAACTTGTTTTTGCTTTAGTAATACACACAAAATAATGGATTGCTGATTTTATATGCCTCTTGAAGATAAGATTTCCACATATGTAACTGTTTTTCTTGTTATTTGTTATTTTTTAACTTCTAATTTCAGCTTACCCTTCATGATGTACTTGTTAATCACAAGCTTTTGTTCTTGAATTGGTGCATCGTCTGATATGATTCATTGAATACTGATTCAGTTAAGGTTAAATGGCACCCCACAAAGAAGCATTTATAGCAAAGTGGACTGAGCCTTTGACCAATTTGTTTATAAGTTTGTTGGTAAAAGAGGTGAAAAAGGGAAATCGGCTCACCTATACCTACAACAAAGTAAGGTGGAATAACATACATGCCGAGTTCAATAAACAAACAGAACTCCACTTTAATGTAATTCAGTTGAAAAATAGGGTAAACAAACTAAAGAAGCAGTATAGTAGTTTTAAGAAGCTTCTTTCACAATCTGGATTTGAATGGGATAATGTCAACAAAACAGTTGCTGTGGAGGATGCAAGTGTATGGGATTCTCACATCAAGGTATCACTTTACTTGGGTCCATTTTTTTCTTACTGTGGGTGTAAGCTTCAATTATATTGTTGATGTTAGTCATTTCTATGAAATTGGCAGGATAATAGTGAATGGGCTAAATTCAAGAATGATAGGTTTCCTCAGTATCCAGACCTTTGTATTGTGTTTGGTGATACATATGCTACTGGGCAGTATACTACAGGAACTGTAGAAAGAAATGCAGAAGAGTATGTGGTGTCGGAGGGAGAAGACAATGGTGTTAGTGGCTACAATGGTGGTGGTGCTACGATAGGTGATCCGAAGGAATCTAATGAAAACTATGTTGATGAGGGAGTCTTACATCTGACGCGACTCCCACCCCAGTTTGTGAGAAACACAAGTTGAATAGGACTCCAAATTCCAAAAGGAGAAGAAAGAGTAACAACTATGATCTTAGTGCCACCTACAAAGCCATTCAAGAAATGATCAAATTAAAGACGGCTCAATCAACAAGTGACTCTGTAACCTCAGAGGCCCCACCTCCTATAGACCCTACTCCATAGGAGCTATGGTCACCGTTCTAAATGGCATTACCTGACTTAGAGCAGAATCTTTACAATAAGGCTGTGAATCAGGCATGCCTTAATGCCACTTGGAGAGAGGCTTTCATCATCTCTCTACCTGAAAGGAGACGTGGACTTCTTGAATCTCTTTCAATAGTCGTTAAGAAACATGTTATAGATTTATATTTGGCTTAATTTCATTCTATGACTTATGTATTTGAGATTTTGTTTGTTTATGTTTTTAAGTTGCAATTATGATGACATTATTGCTATTGTTTATTACTATTGGAGTCCTTATCTAATGTGTTCATATTCTTATTTCGTGTGATGATATAGGTAATATGGATGAGGGTGAAAGTAGCATGTCTGATGGTCAAGTAGCATCAGTTGAATCAATTGAGCAAGATTTTGATGATTTTGATCTTGATATACTGATAGCATGATTGGCCACCGTTGTAGTGGATATGTCCATGCACACGAGAGAACCTATTAGGGACAGCATATTATTAGGACCGCAATGGACAAGGGAGGTTCTTCATGGGCATTCCGATAGAATATATGAAGCTTTTATAATGAAGAAACATGTCTTTCTCAACCTTTGTGATCTAGTGAAGGAAAAATGTTGATTGAAAGATAGCCGATATATTAGGATAGATGAACAAATCGGGATTTTCTTATCTATGATTTGTCACAAGAACTAAAATAGAAATTTATGTGAGAGATTTCAACGCTTGGAACAAACTATAAACAAATACTTGACTAAAGTATTGCAAGCAGTTCTCAAATTGGCAAAAGAGGTTATCATACCACTTTCCTTTGATATTGTCCCACAAGAGATTCTTGTGGATCCTAACCATAAACGTTACTTCAAGGTAGAATTTTCATATATTCCTTTACACCATCAATTTTATTTTATTGATAATCTTGTATAATATTAGTCTTTGATAAAATGACAGGACTATATAGGTGTCATCGATGGCACCCATATTCATGCTTCTATACCTGTGTCGAAGCAAATCCCATTTAGAGGTAGGAAAGGCATCACCACTCAGAAGGTGATGTGCGTTTGTTCATTTGATATGAAATTTACTTTTATATATGCTAGTTGGGAAGGCTCTGCCAACGATTATTGAGTGCTTGCAGCAGCACTCGAGACTCCTTGCTTAAAATTTCCTCGGCCGCCACCAAATATTTGCTCGTCTTTTAAGGAGTAATTTTCTTTATGATCATATTTATAGTTATAAATTATGACCAATGTATGAATACATTATTGTAGGCAAATACTATGTTATGGGTTCTAGTTATGCAGCAACTCTAGGATTTTTAACTCCTTTTAAAGGTGACCGGTATCATTTAAATGAGTATAGGGGTACAATGAGACGGCCAACAACTGCAAGAGAATTGTTCAACTATAGGCATTCTTCTCTAAGGAATGTCATTGAAAGTAGGGGTGATCGGGTCCAGGGTGGGTAGGGTCTAGACTTGGACCCTATTCCCGACCCTGTTATAACCGGTTCTCTTTTTTTGGACCCTATTCCCTACCCTGTTTACATTGGACCCTGTTCCCGACCCACCCTGTTTTTTCAGTCCGGGAACAGGGTCAACCCTGTTTTTATTGGAACCTATTTTGCAAAAATTAATGTACAGCACTCATATTTAAAATAAAACGTTTAACATTCATATCGATTAGCATAAGCACATTCAATGTTGTAGCAAATAATTTGTACCTCATAACATCACTAGAAAATGAAAAGAAAGAGTATTTTATCAATTATTAAAATTGATTCTCCATTTTCTGCAATCCGAAACCTACCAGCATACTTTAAAACTTAGAATATGTTTATTATTTATTTTACATGGGCCACCTTATAAGTATGCAAGTGTTATAACTTGTTCAAATAAAAACAATAGACTATGCACTAGACCCCACAATACCCGCATGCTGGTTTGCAATTCCTACTGACTGATCACAAGTGTGTCATCAAACTGTGTGGCATTTCTCAGATCATAATAATCCAACAAATATGTAGTTAAGCAAGGCAATTGTTTAGGTATGAAAGGCTAATAAAAATCCAATTTAGGTGACTTATGAGAATTTTAACAGCTACAGCAAGGATGGGAACCATCAAGACTATCTTAAGAGTTTATAATTTCCAAAAATTACATGTTTGTTCAAGTGGGCATGGTATAGAGGGTTCCTGATACTGTCAAATGACCATATATGCACATAATTTGCAGTCAGGCAACAAGGTCTCTGGCAAGATCTAGCAAACATTATGCACATTACTCGTTTACTCTTTTATCAAGAATAAAACAATAAAAAAACTCACTGATTAGGCTACTGACCCAAAAAAAAAAAAGTCTCAGATGATACTCATCACAAATCGAAATACAGAAGATCTAATTTTTTTTCGACAGCGGAAAGATTACAATTCTCATGGTTCAAACTGCCGGAGTTATATCAACAACTAGTTGCTTCCCACAATAATTTCTTTAGCGTGAGTCCAGCAGAATCATCTTCCGGTTCAACAAATACACACCAATGGCATTATCTACACCATGAACCGGTACACCATACAATAGCACCAACCCTTATGAAATCATACCCTACGGTATTAAGTGCAGCAAAGACTCATCACCGCCTCAACAGAACCAAATTACTCATCACTAAAACCTCGAAAAGCCTATCATCGCATCACAACCGGGCAAAATCCACATCATAGCCTCCTCCACGCTCCCGCAATATTTGCACAGGAGAACGGCAAACAAAAACAAAACTAAACAAAATCGAAAGCGTCAAACTCAGTACACCCGGGCTCCATTTCCGAGCCTCTCCTGCCGAGACCTCCCCCACCAAACGAATTTCCTCGCGCGACGCTATCGCCTCCCAAATCTCCCGTGACATAACACGAGCGACCAGAACCAGAAATCGAACGAGAACAGAACGGATCCCGCGGAACCGAACCGAACCGAGATCTATACCGACGAAGCGGCAATCCGAGGCCAAGCCAAGCATACCTCGTGGGTGAGGACGAGCAAAAGCGGGGCTCGGCTTCGGCGGTGGCGCGGGCGAGCCGCGGGCGAAGTAGTGGCGTGGCTTCGCGAAGGGTTGGGGCTTTGGGTCTCGGGCGGAGAAGCAAACGACGATGGCACTAGCTTCGGGAACGACGGTGCACCAGCGGAGAAGGAGCAGACGCAGACGCAGTAGCGGTGAAGGACGGGATTCGGGAAGGGGTGAGGTGCGTGAGAGAGAGAGGTAAAATTAGAAACCCTAATTTGGTTTGTGAGTAAAAAGGGGTGCTCCCCTAATCGGTTCTCCAACCGGGTCCAAAACCGGTCCGGTCGAACCGGTTCCCGGGTGGGTAATCCCTCGGAACCGGTTCCCGGACCGGTTAAAACAGGGTCTGATTTGTTGGAACCGGTTCCCGGACCGGTTTCAACGGGAACCGGTTCCCGACCCTGTTTTCCGGATGGGCCGAACTGGGAACCGGGTTGACCCGATTCGGTTGCACACCCCTAATTGAAAGATCATTTAGGACATTGAATAATCGCTTTTGCATTTTGAGGGACATGCCCTCATTTGCAATTCGAAAGCAATCACATATTGTAATTGCATGTTGTGCCATTCATAATTACATCGATGATCAAGACAAAATGGATAAGAACTTTTCCCTATATGGAGATCTGCAGTACTTGTCTGAACTTACGCAGGATGAGCTTGTATACGATACATTGACCGAGGAGGGAAACCAAATAAACACGCTTAGGAAATCCATTACCAATAAAATGGCAAGGGATAATAATATGCTGGAAATTCCATGAAATTGTATCTTCAACTTTTGTAATGTATTAGTATTATTTCGACTATTATTTTGTATTTGAGGATATCCTATGTTGTTATCTAATCAATTTATATTTCTAGCCCAACTTCCATTTTATGAATTTCGATTCTCTCACAAATTGCGCCTCCATCCATGTCAACTAGTACCTACCATAAAATCACTTCATTTGGCAACTGGCCTAATGTTCTGGTTGAAGATTTCCTTCTATGGTTTTGTGTATATCAATGGGTCATCCGTGACTTTTTGAACACCCAATCCTCCTGTACCACACACATAGGAAAGTAACCGAAGATCACACGTGTCTGTCCTCCTAAAGTGGTCTCAAAATAATGCAAAAAAGCATAGTGACTTGAACCCGAATATTGAATGAGAAGAATAAATACATTCACTATTTGCATATTAGCATTTGAAAATACCAAATCTTTTATAGTTTGCATATTAGCATTTTTTTATACTAATTACTAGCTTTTGTTTACATAAATTGCTAATGGTTTGAAGTTTCTAACTACTCTATTGAATTATCAATCTAAATTAAAATGATTTACCAACTTTTATCAAATTAAATTACCATTGCAAAACAAAATGTGTTGGCCACTCGGGCTTTTCTCATGGTGCTTCACTTTAATGTTGTTAAGGATATCTCCAAGCTACAAATAAAAACTTCCAATTTCACTTATGAAAGAACATGGAAGCATACTCAACCTAGATCCTAGCACGACATTTGCACATTTAGATAGTAGAGTCCCATTGTTTTGCAAAATTCTTAAATGAAAGGACATTCATAATATCATGCTTTGAAACATTCAAATGCTAGCCTTAGAAAACAACAGCCTAAAGGGAAAAATCTCTCTCTCGCGATATTTTCTTTTTCATGTGTTTTAAGTACTTGTTTTCAGCTTTTTTTGAGAAACAACTTCATTTGGATTTATTTTGAAAAAGAATAAAAGTGACCATCATGAAATAGAAATTTTATTCTATAATCAAAAGGATTTCTATTTTAGAAATACAAATTTTGAGTCATTATCAAATGGGTTTCTTTGCTCAGAAACTTGTTCGGGGAATAGAATTTGAGAAATCAATTTCTGTTTTAGAAATTTTGTCATGCGCACTTTTACTGTAGCAAATTACTGTTCACTTTTACTGTAGCAGTAGGCTAAGGAAATCACTGTTCACTGTCACTATTCATACCGTGTAAATAATTCCCTACCCGAAGTTTCTGGTGCCTCTATTTGTTTCAGGACCGGTGAGCATGGTCATTGTTTGTGTGTGACCTCTTATTGCCTATAAAACGCAAGGAGAATGTAATGTGTTGGGCAGAGTCCTCTGAAGTAAAATGAGTGCTTTGTGAAAACTCTTCATGACTTTCTAAACTCCTTCTTCTTCTTCAACCTAGTAGGATCCTCTGAGAAATGCAGCTTGGATAATTAGAAATGCTACCATCCTAGTTCTATCTGAGTGTCTTTAGGCTCTGAACTAAAGGTCCGATTGGTTTTCTGCTAAAAGACTGTCCCTGAAGAGCTTGAACGGGAGAGGTTCGTCCATTGTGGGAAGGCATATCTATAAGAAACTGACTTCGTCCTCCCTAGTTCTAAGTCTAGGCGACGACGAACACCGTCCGTCCATCGGATGGTGTGAGAGGGAGCTAGTGAGGGAGGGAAGCAAGTGAGGAAGATGAATGTCCTCTCATGCGTGTTTAAGAGAGCCAAGAGGAAAAATGTCGTGTGATTGCGGGAGTAAGAATAGAAATCAGGGGAAAAAAAAGGGTTTTGGATCTCTATTTACAAAATGGTCTGGGAACTAGTTCCAAAACCATCCCAAGAACCGGTTCCAAAACCGGTCCAGGAAGCGATTTTTGGGTGGGTAATCACTCGGAACCTGTTCCTGGACCGGTTTAAACTGGTTACGTAATTTGGGAACTGGTTCCCAGACCGGTTTCAATAGGAATCGGTTTTCGACCCTGTTTTCCAAGTAGGCCGTTTTGGGAACTGGGTATACCCGATCTGGTTGCACACCACTATTAATGGGGAAATATCACATAATAAATGTTAATAATAAATCGGACAATAAATCGGAATTAATTGGGAAATATAAAATTATGATCTGTAAATATGGAATTACTAGATTTTTCCTTCCATGAAAACCCTTACCCAAAAAGTTGTCTCCCATCAAGACCGTTATAGTAACATATTAACGAGCAAGTATCATATAATAAATGCGGATAATAAATTAGGCAATAAATCTGAATTAATTGGGAAATATAAAATTGGGATCATATTGGAAATAATAAAATATAACAACAATTTAGTTTACACATGGGACGGAGGTTTCTTCTAATTATTGCAACTCAATGAATAAATAAATAATTGAGATGATGCACAAAGTGAAAACACATTAACATTCGGCCGAACCCGATGATTACCTTGCCCTATATATACGAACAGATGCTCTCTTCTTAACTCAAATTCTGTCTCAAACCAAATAGGTGAGCGTACAGAGAGAGATAGCGAGAGAGAATGGCACAACTTGATGAAACGTTAAGTGGCCAAGTCCAAGTATGGAAGCTCATGTATGCGTACGTGGACTCAATGGCGCTGAACTGCGGTGCAGCTCCGAATGCCTGACATCATCCACTCGCTGGGCGGCGGGCCTGTCACCTTGGCTCAAATAGCCTCCCAGATCCCCTCCCAACCTGTCAAAACCTGCATCCTCGGCCGCATCATGACGCCCCTGGTCTGCAAGAACATTTTCTTCGTGCACTACGACGGCAGAGAGACGCTCTATGGCCTTACCCCGTCGTGAAGATGGCTCTTACAAGGGGCTGAGCACCTCAACCTGTCGGCACTGGTATTGCTAGCAGGCCATCAGTATATGGTGCCCCCGTGGCACTGCCTTAGTGACTACATTAAGGATGGGTGATCATTCCCGTTAAAGAGGGCTTATGGCTGTGAAATGTGGGACTTGGAGTTCGAGAACCCTGAATTCAGCCGCACGTTCCGTGATGCCATGGCGTGCTTGAACAAGCTCATGATGAAAGCTATCGTGGATGCGTACAAGGATGGGTTTGAGCACGTGGGATCTCTGGTGGATGTTGGAGGCGGGACGGGCAGTGCCGTAGCCGAGATAGTAAGGGCGTACCTGCACATCAAGGGGATTAACTTCGACCGGCCTCACATTGTTGCTGCCGCGCCAGCACATGGTGGGGTCAGTCATGTCGAGGAGACATGTTTGAGGTCATTCCAAGTGTTGATGCTATTTTCATGAAGGTAAGTATACATGGAGCTTATTCTATGGACTCACATGAATTGAGTGCACTCAGTACTTGCTCCTCTGCTTAGCGATTCTTTTGCTAATGTTTGTCATATAGTTTTAAATAAAAAAAGAGAAAATGTCACAAATGATCCCTGAATTTTCATCTAATGTTCAATTTCATCCTTGAGCTTTCGATTTACTCAATTTGATCCCTGAATTTTCATCTAATGTTCAATTTCATCATTGAGCTTTCGATTTGCTCAATTTGGTCATTGAACTTTCGCCTAATATTCAATTTCATCCCTAACTATTTGAAAATTGACCAATTTCGTCCTACTGTTAGTTAAAGTTAATGGAATTGGCTTATATGGCTTTTAGTCTCTTAAATATAAAATAAAAAAGGACATGTGGAATATCCACATGGAAAGTACCTTTAAAACAGGTTAAATTGTAGTCATCATCCAAAAAAGAGATACAGAACCACTTATTCTTTCTGTTTCTGTGATTGGTGCTCTCATCTAGGGGTAGTAAATGGGTGGGTCAGGTTGGGTCGAAAATGGGTCAACCCATAGTTGACCTATTTAACCTGTTTTGACATATATTCTTGTAGTGTAAATCTAGTGACCCATACCTAACTTAACCCATATTGCTAAAACCTATTAATATTCTAGGAAAACCCACTTTTACTATATGCTAATTGGATTAAAACTTCAAATTAAATTAAAAATAGTAAATAAAATAAAAAAAGTTAAAAAAACCTATAAATTGAAATATTTATAAAAAAAAAAATTAGACTATGCACATGCTTCTCGCCAATCGTCGGCAACCCGTCGCCGAGCTCGAGCCTCGCCTTGCCTCGTTGTCGGCCGACGGTCGGCCGTCGCCCGCCGGCCGTCGGTTAAGGAAGGAAGAAAAAGTAAAGAAAAAGAAAAATTGAAATATGAAAAATAATTATAATTTCGATTTTTTATAATTTTTTTTTTTTATAAAGTTAAAAAAGACCATGGGTTTGAATTCTAACGTGGGTTTCCTAATAACCCATTTAGACTTATTTTTGACCCATATTTAACTTTTACTTGACCCATTTCTAACCTATATTTAACTTTCACTTGACCCATATATGACCCATTTAACTAAAAATGGATCATTATATGGGTTTTTGACCCATTTTGTCAGCTCTACTCTCATCTTTAGCGGACGTCTAATTTGTTTCCTATTTTAAGATATATATTGACTCATAATTCTAGTAATCCAACTTAGTTCCACGTCATCAATTAATGCTTCATGTCATCACTTAACAGTTTGAACAAACAGAAGGATTAGATGGAACATTTGAGCAAATCAAAAGCTCATAGATGAAATTGAATATTAGATGAAAGTTTAGGGATTGAATTAAGCAAATCGAAAACTCAGGGATGAAATTAAACATTATATGAAAGTACAGGGACCAAATTGAGCAAATCGAAAACTTATGGATGAAATTGAATATTAGATTAAATTTCAAAGACCATTTGTGACATTTTCCTATAAAAAAATTAGTAAACGATAAGTATTTTCATAAGCACTGAAAATCTTCAACTGAATTTTAAAAAGCTAATTTATACTAACAATAAATGGGAAACCCCGGGCATCAATTCCTCGTGATCTCTATCACTGCATCTCCTTCGGAAGAATGTCACTCTTGGATATGATTGTTCAACTTCTAATGCACAAACTGCAAATGAAAATCGACGCATTGAACATTCATGATTTGATAAGCATGATTTATTCACAACTAAAATTTTCATCTTCCTCCTTTGTACAGTGGATCCTGCATGATTAGAACGATGAAGATTCGGTAAGGATTTTGAAGAACTGCAGGAGAGTTGTAGCGGAAAAGAATGGCAAGGTGATCCTGGCAGAAGTTGTGTTGCGACCAGAGGGTGATGGCCTCTTCGATGACACGGGGATAGCTTCCGATCTGACCATGATCACTCAAACCGGAGGTAAAGAGAGGATCGAACTAGAGTGGAAGAAGCTTTTGGAGGAAGGAGGCTTCCCTCGCTGCAATATCTTCCAAACCCCTTCCTTGTTGTCCATCATTAAAGCCTTCCCAACTTAATTGTGGTTTATTCAGAGATTGACTACTTGTCGGCTACTTATTATGTATTTATGTTTTCTACTAGACCCTCTTGTTGAATTGGTTAAGTGATTAAGCATTCGATTTGGATAAAAAAAATTCTATGTCCAAATCAGAGCGTCTTCCAATCATATTGGCCTAGGGGGTTATACTCCATGCATGTGGATGGGGCTATGTATTCTTGTGGTTAATAAAGCCGAAAAGTTTGAATATCCCATGTTATCCCAGACAAAAAACAAAAACCAAAATATATATGGCATACTAAAGTGGGCTTTTATATGACACTTCAGTATGGAGTAATCTTTTTGCTTTCACCTTTTTACTTTTTCTAAATCTTATATCTAAATCATATTGAATGTGCAGGTCGCAACAACTAAACCTTTCAAAACGTGTAAATAATAGTTTACGTATATATATTTATACACAGACATATACATATACATATATATATATATATATATATATATATATATATATATATATATATATCGGACAGGAAGTTACTTCTTTTCACTAAACTAGTCAAAGCAAATGGACCCGCGATTTGAGTGGCAAATAACATTGTAAAAAAAAAAAAAATGTAAAGAGAGAAGGAAAAATGCCAACGCGCATCGATATATTCCTACCGGACTTCTCGTTGGTTCGCAGCAAATATAAATATAATCCGCATCAACTTTTAGTTAGATATACGAGCGGATAATATTTTTCCCAAGTGAAAAGTACTACAGAAATTGGAATGCTTATACAACTTCAAGGACTATGAAAGGCTTGTAAGTACTAAATAATCTCGAATTTCACTGTGATTTTTTCATAGTCCATGGAATATATGAGTACACTATGTTTCTTACTCAAAAAGTCGTGTATATAAGCGCTACGTGAAAGACTTGCTCTACCGACCCAAAAAAGAGAAAAGAAAAAAAAAAGGCTAGCTCTAAACCGTGAGAATTGATGAACGAACCCCTTTCACTTAATCATGGCTTTCCTTGTTCTCTTTTACCCCACTCATAATCACCACGGCAACTTCTAAAACTTTAATACCTCTCCCACACCTGAGATGAATTTAGGATTCTACAACAATTTTCAGGAACTCCACCAACTATGTTGCCAAATATGAAGAAAATCATAAAAGAATGGAGGCAGCAAGATGCCTCCCCCTTCCTTTCTCTTCCTTCGAGCACCCTTCATATCTGTCACGCCCCAATCCTCGAGCACATGCTCATCCCTTGGTGGTTGATAAAATTTGCAACGTCCCAGGATGCGTCGTTGACCCAAATGATTAAGCACATGCAGAAGCGTATAAACTAATCCCTTGACAATAACGTACATGGGATAGAAAAGCAGGACAACAAATTTCCAATCAAACACATTATTGAAAACCACAATTTGGTTTACAAATAGGGGCCAACCCTAGGGTCTAAATACAGGAGGTCTATCTCCACAAAGAACTTCTGAGCCACCCATGCCCCTGACTCTTCCGCCTTAAGCTCCAGGTTTTTCACACTAGGGACTTGAAAAGTTAAGCCCACGATGGGGTGAGACAATATCTCAGCAAGTTCACCTCCTAAACTCCGACTAGGAAGAAAATACACCTAAGGCAGTCTATGCACACACAAGACAGAGGACTTACCTTGCCTTAGTTCCTTCCTACACGTCAGTACAAATCTTATACTCAATTAATTCAATTCAAATCGTCGATCAATCGATCCACTCAATTCGATACATTCAATACCATCTATAAACTCAATTTGATTCGATCACTGCTCACCCAAGCTGAAATATATGGTATAGCTCATCGAAGCTGATATATGTTATAGCTCACCGAAGCTGATATGTATACAATATTGCTCACCAAAGCTTATATATATATATATATATTATTGCTCACCAAAGCTGATACACAATAAATCAATCCCGGCCAAGGACCTTATGCTTTGCACACCGATTCCTCAATTAAAATAGCGAACTTGGCCTAATATCATCGTGTTAAATATACCCGGTAAAAATAATTGTATGTGGATACACGGTCGTTCTGAGCCAAAATGCTATATCTTTCTTTTCAAAAATCCCAATATTTAATATAGTGCCTCAAAACATTTTTTGGGTTAAAAACCGACGCTCCGATATTTTCTAATTAAATACCGAAATTACTCAATTCTGGGATAAATACCCAAAATTACAATCACCATTCAATTTGCACAAAATACCACTCAATTAAATAAACCAAGCACACCATTGAAAAATTGAATAATTAAATCACTAATCCGTTCTAACTAACCACCTAATCACTAATTAACTTAAACTAATCACCCCCTAAGTATAATTAACTCCATAAGTAGAGTTTAGCGAGTAAACTCACCGATTTAGCGATTCGGTGAGTCGACAGCGATAGCAACGCGGAGACGGGTGACAAACTACCCTACGGCAACACCCGACAAGGCTTAGAAGCGACCCAAAACGAGCCTAGAAGGCTTATAGCTGGCTGGGCTACTCAAATTTGTCCAAGGACCAAGCAAGCTGGACCGAGCTGGAAATGGCAAGCTGAGGTGGACCGGCGGCTAGGTGGGCGAGCAGGCGGGCAGGCGGAGCTGGACAGCGGCAAAGGCGAGCTCGAACAAGAGCCAGGGCTTCGACGGTGACCAGGGACGGCTCGGGGGACGAGCTGGGCTCACAGGACAGTGAGCTGGAGGCGGACGAGCAGATGGTGCGCGACGGGCTCGTGCGGGGGCGTGACGGCAACATGATGGTCCTGGCGACTCGACGAGCAACTTGCGATGGTAGGGGGAGGCTAGCGGTTTCCTCTGGAATTTTGGAGCTTCAAAATATCCAACAATGGAGAAAGCAAGTGAAGTGAGGAAGAAGGAGTGTCTGAAGAGAAGGGGGTCCCTTCTTGGCCAAAAAAGTCTTCATTCTCATGTCTATCTCCTTGGCAAGGTCCCACCTCAATTGGCTAGCTTTCTCAGCCAATTTTGTACACAAATATCTCCCTTGAGTGATCCCCAAGTGGTCCAAAAGGTTGAGGGAACCATGGCCTACGAATTTGGTGCCAATTTCCCCAAATTGAGCCAAATTCCTCTTCAATTGGACCTAAACTGGTCCCCATAAATACCACCAAGATGTTGTTGACCAAATTAACATTTTTCCTCACCAATAGAATCAACTTGCATCCTAAAAATGTGATAAAAAACGATCTCTTGAATTTTCCAAACAAAAATGGCCCTACTTCAAAAATTTTCGCTAAAAAACTCGATTTGCAGAAAAATTTTCAAAGGATAAGTTGACAGTCCTAAAATGAATCGTGACATGACAGAACTTTTACTTTTTAAAATCAGGTTCAAATCCGCAGTTAATTTTAATCTGGCACAATTTTAGCGTGACCTAGAATATCGAGTAGCATTTAAAAAATTTTAGTGCGATTGACCTGTGGTTGATTATTTTCAAGCCACAACGTACATCTTCAACACATTGATGACTCGGTTATTGTGAAAATCTCGAGATTTCGAATACGGACACTGGGTACCAAAATGACAAAAAAATCAGTCTGCTGCCGGTCGACAAGAATTTTGCCATTAGGTGGAATCACCCATACATTAATCACATACTTTTGTCAAATCAGCTTATCTCCAGTTTTTAATCGATTTTTGACTGTACCGTAAAGATCTTTGCAGATTAGCATGTTCGAGCAATCAATTCCTGGTTGAATTCTCAAGTCTTAGATATTATAATCCCTTAGTGGCTTCACTTGATAGACTAGTTATCTCATAAATGATCAGTTCATAGAACAGAATTATAGGCACATCAATGAAAAGCCCAACTTATCTAATTGAAAATAGAATATGAAATTCAGGATGTCACAATGTCACCTTCAATGTCCATCGAGATGTTGCACGAAACATTCGGAAAGAAAAAGATGCGGAAAATATAGAAGACTACTAGATCCATAGAGTATTTTGAAATGAAGTTGAGGAGTAAGTCGGTGACGCATCAGTGCAACGTATAATGATATGCTTTGTATAATTTCAATGAGAGCATCTTTCAACAAGAAAGTTTCACTTACTTTTTTTTTTTTTTTTTTTTTTTGGACGAAAAAGTTTCACTTACTTATAAGGTTAGTTTTTGTAAAGTATTTCAGGGACACTCGTTGACCATACTTAATACAATAAGTGTTAGAAATGTATGATAGTGTCTTGATTGATTCAATGCAAAATCAGATTCCTCAAGGAGTGGGATTCTAATTCGCACTATTTTTGTGTTTGGAGAAGAATCAAAATATTGATTTTGATTCAACATGGAACACAATTACTTAAAAAATGCGAAAGCGGATTACCTTACTGTAATCGGAATTGGAGTCCATTCCAAACTTATTATAACTACAAATCTATCTCAAACTCAATTCCATCACCGACAGTAGCCTTTAGAAGTTCGCAATTACCAGCCGCTGATCACCAACGATGGACTCCCCTATCTGCACTCCACCGTTGACATTGGTCACAAGCCGCTGGCCATCATACTCCATCGTCGGCCATTGGGTTTGTTGAAATATACACGTGAGCAATGTTTGAAAAGTCTCATATCAAAGAATTTGCATGGCAAGTAGTAATTAATATATCCAAATTGGCTCATAACTTATTGACTTTGGCCTTTGAGTGAAAGTAAATCAAATTTAATGTGTTGATAAGGTTGAACTTAGGCTCTCTCTTGATGATCTCTCTAGGTAAAGTTATCAGGTTTTTCTTGTGCACTCCAAGAATGGAATTTTGTGTATTGGTATCTTGAAAACAGAAAGGAATCCCATAGATCTTTGCAATTGTCAAGTGTGATTTGCCCCCATGATTCGATCCAAGAGGAGAACATGGTGAAAGTCATGTTTGCATTGGTTGGCGATGATTGGGGAGACATACATAATACTGAGCTCGCATGGGAGAGATTGTTAAGATGCACGTGTAAATTATGTCAAAAAAGTCACACATGAAAGAATTTATATAGTGTGAAATAATTAATATATCCTATTTGATCCCCTATAAGATGTGGAACTATCTCAGTCCACATACTTAAAAGGAAAGAGAAATGCTCAGTTAACATCTCAAAATGGGGTTGCCAAATAATCAAGCCACCACTTCGTTTTCCCATAATTTAGGCCCCTTTAATATTTTTTTTTCATTTTTTTTATTTTGCATGTGGTTGAGAAAGAGAGATTAACCTCTCATCTATTTTTGGGGGGTGGCGAGGGGTTGTCCAAAAATATTGTTTAAGCAAAAAGGATGTTTAGTTATGCCCAATCATAGTTGCAATTTGAACATATGTTTATTATTAGTGTGAGGAATGCATGACAACAGTAGTTTCAAGATCTTATTTGATGAAGAACAACAAAAGACAGCAAAGTACGACTAAATCTAGTAATCTGGTAATGTCTATCGACAACAATGTTTGATGTATGCAATGTACCTCATGGTCATAGTCCTCAAAATCTAAGTGTGACTCTACGCTCGTTCTCAAGGTTCTACTTACCTCGCCACGTCCTAAAGGACGTAGAAATTATGGTGGCTAGAAATCATTGAGATTGAAATCACGATATGATGAAGGTGTTCTCATATGTAGAAATTATTCACATGCGGTTGCTAATTTTATGAACAAGCGCAGAGTCGCACTTACCTTCATGAAAACAGCATCAGCACTCGGAATGGCCTCAAACATGTCTCCCCCGACATGAGAGACCTCACCGTGCGATGGTGCTGCTGCGACAACATGAGGTCGGTCGAAGTTAATCCCCTTGATATGTGGGTACAACCTAACTATCTCGGCAACGGTGCTGTCCGTCCCGCGTCCTACGTCCACCAATGATCCCACGCACTCGAACCCATCCTTGTACGCATCCACGACGGCTTTCATCACAAACTTGTCCGTGCACGCCATGGCATCACGAAACGTGTGGTTGAATTCAGGGTTCTTGGACTCCATGTCCCAGTATTCGTAGCCATGAGCTATTTGGAACGCGATTGATCCCCCGTCTTTGATGCAGTCACTGAGGCTGTGCCACGGGGACACCGTGATCTGGTGGTCCGCCAGCAACACTAGCGACACGAGGCTGAGGTGGCCTGCCCCCTGCAAGAGCCATCTTGACAAAGGTGTGAGGCCGTAGAGCGTCTCTTTACCTTCTTGGTGCGCGAAGAAGACATTCTTGCGGGCCAGGAGCCCCGTGATACGTGCAAGGTAGGCGGTTTCAAGATTTGGAAAGGCAATGCGGAAGGCTATTAGGGCCAAGGTGACCGCCCCCCTGCGAGTGGATGATATCGGGTCTTCGAAGCTCCACCATGCATTTCAACGCCATCTAGTCCGCGTATGCAAGCATGTGCTTCCATACTTGGTCTTAGCCCCTTAACGTTTCATCAAGCAGATCCATTCTCTCTCTCTCTCTCTCTCTCTCTCTCTCTCCCTCTCCCTCTCTCTCTCTGTGACATCCAGAATTTTCACCTATTTTCTACTAAATTAATCAGGCATTTCATCAACACGCCTATAAGGCTGTTCTCAGAGATGATCACTCTCAAGATAACTAGACTATTTAGGTAAGCCATTAGAAAATTTTAAGACAATAGACTTGAGAATTCGATCAGGTTTTGGCTTCTCAACCAAGAATCGACTTCTCATCGATGCTCATCTTTAAAGGTCATTACGGCACAGTTAAAAAATGAATTAAGATCAGAGATATGTCGATTCGATTGAGATGTGTGGTCGATCGTGGGTGACTCCACCAAATTGGAAAATTCTCATCTACCGGCACTAATTTGATTTTTCTATCGTTTTGGTACCCTGTGTCTGTAATTGAGTCATCGATATTTTCACGATAACTGAGAGTCACCAATGTGTCGAGTGGGTTTATTGTGGTTCGAAGAAAATCGACCACGGATCATTTACTCTAAAAAGTTCTGAAAATTACCTGGTAATCTAGGTCACGCTAAAAATGTGCCAATTGGAAATTAACTGTTAATTTGAATTCGATTTCAGAAATAGAATATTCCGTCATGTCACAATAAATTCCGGGACCCACGACTCAGTCTCAGAAGATTTTTCTGACAATTGAGACTTTTTGGGAAAAAGTTGGTTTAGGACCGTTTTTGGTCAATCAAGGCCAAAGATTATTTTTGGGTGCAAAATTGAGAAGTATGATGGATTCTTGGATGAGGAAAAATGCTAAAATGGTCAATGAGGTATCAATTGATTTTGTATAGGCCAACTGAGATGGAATTGAAGTGGACCAAGCAATCAATTGAAGCCATCTCACTTCAAATTCGTGTGCCCCCATGGCCTAGCCATTTTTGGACCATCTCAAGGGTTGTGAGGGGTGTGTGTGTGGCTAAATGAGAGCCAAGGAAGGGTATGTGGTGTAGGGTGAAACTTGGAGGACAAGTGTGGAAAAAAATGGACTTGGTGGAGCCCTCCATTCCTCTCATCTCTATCCTCTCCCTCACTCTCTCACCTTAGCCGTCCAACACCCCTCCTCTCTCCCTCCATTCTGTTCGACACCACCAAGCCGGAGAAGAAGACCGAAGACTAGCAAGCAGCCTCACCATCGTGCTGGAGTCGGGACCGCCTCACGTGCACGCCACTCGCCGCCATTCGTCTCACCCGCGCACGTCGCCCCTGTCATGCAACATCAACCTCCCGCCACCTCTGTCCAGCCCCTGTTCAGCCACCGTGAGCGGTTGAAAGAGTCACCGGAGCTGCCGTGCACCTCTTCGAGTTGCTGCCTGCCTTTCCCGAGCCTCACTGCGCCAAACCGAGTTGATTTCTCCTGTTTTGCAGCCATGACTAGCAGCTTTGTTTGTGGGTTTCCGGTTGGGTTCTAGGCCCGTTTTGAGGGTGTTCCGGGCCTCGATTCCTAGGCCCACTTTGGAAAAAAAACAATCCGCGCACCGTTCCCGTCGGTGAACTGACCCACGCGTTATTCCGGTGAGTTTAGCTCACTAATCCTTGATTAGTAGACTAATGATGCTTATGGGTTGATTAGTGTTAATTAAGTAGGATTAGGTGGTTAGATTAGATTAGCGATTATTAGTCAATTGCATTGCATATTAGATAGGTGGTTAGTGCAATTAGCTAGAGAATAGTCTCTATTATTTATTGAATGTATTTCGGGATTTTTCTCAACCGTCTTGGGCTCCAATTAGGCATTACAGGTCTAAGCTGGATTTATTGCAATTATTTATTAATTTTTAATAATTGTATAATTAATTATTTATTTTTCGATAATAAGGTTGGGATAGCCGATGACCGAAATTTTATGCTGATTGTCGTGGTGTAATCCGTTTATTTATTTGAGCTCTACATTGCTTTAAATTGAATTGATTGTGGAATTTTAAGAATTTATCCTAAATTGAGTTGAATTTGAGTAATTGATTGGTAGATGGCTGAGTATGATTATTTAGCACCGGTAATGCTTTGATGGGCTATCAAGTGAGGAAATTGTGAGCGTGAATTGGATATACTCTTGGCTAAGACCAATCATGTATGTTATTGGACATGATTAAGTATGTCATATTGGCGAAAACGGCGCTAGAGAGAGAGAATGCATGTGACTTATGGACATACGTGGCTCGGTGATTAAGTATATCACCTTGACAAAAACGACGCTTGAGAGAATGCACGTAAATGGTTTATTATGAACATCACCTGGAAAAGACTCGTGGCTCAGCGATTAGTACGTCATCTTGGCGAAAACGGCGCCTTAGAAAATGCATGAGATTGGTGATCGGTACATCGTTTTGGCGAAAACGGCGCCTTAGAGAATGCATAGGGTCGATGATCAATATATCACCTTGGCGAAAACGGTGCCTGAGGGAATGTACGTGATTCGATGATTAGGAATACTATTTGGAAACTATAAAGAATGGATGGAAATGACCTAGAGATGGTTCGACTAACATGTAATCAACTAAGTCGATTAATCAATTATTTGATCCGATGTTATGAATTGATTGATTGTTTGATGTGATATATGAGGCATCTATGTATAACCTTGAATTGTAGGTTGAGACTGAGGCCAAGGTAAGTCCTCTGACTCATGCTGTGTTTAGGCAACCATGTGGTGTATTGGTTTCCTAATTGAGTCTTAGAAGGGTAGAACTAGCTGAGACGTAATATCATTGGTTATTGTATAAACAATTTCAAACCCCCAGATTGCAGCACCAGTACCTCCACCTCCCCCTGTCCTTGAACAGTTCGGCATCCCAGAGAGCATCTCAGAGAAGGCTACCCACTTCCACATCCATCCAGACCTAGAAGGATTGGAGTACGTTTTGATAGAGTCTATAGTATGGGTAGATGTAGGTAAAGATGACCCGGTGCCCCACAAGTACCGATCTTGGTATCATTATTATTTTGATGGGCGACAAGTGGGTCCCATCCCAGAAGAGGATGTACCACGAACAGTCCTTGAGGAAGCATTTGGAGCTGGGATTGCAGATCATGCTGACGGATTGGTAGACGATGCTAGAGATCCTGCTCTTGGGAGTGAGCCGACCTCTCCAATCTATATAGTGGAGGATGCCAACTGGAGCGAAAAGGAAGGTGAGATCGTGGATTAGGAGGAGGAAGGACCGGAGAAGGACGAGGAGTGGGGTGTAACTGAGGAGGTGCTTGAAGAGGACGAAGATCTCGAAGAGAACAAGATTGATTTGTAGAATCAGAGAAGAATCAGGATAATCTTGAGTACGACCCGGATGATGATTGAGATCCCATCCCTTTTGTAAACCTTGTGTGTCTGTAGATAGTATTGTAAATATGCTATGAGATGTGCTTATAAAAGTATGATTGTAAATTTTCAGTATGAAAAATATGGCCCTACTTTTCTATCACATTATTTTATTGTATGGGGATTTATAACTGCTTCTGCATGTATATTAAAATGAAAGGATCGGCGATATGTAGTCCTAGGATATCGCTTCTAAAATTGACCAACGATGAAGGATGAGCGCATCCCTGAGGATTGGGGCGTGACTCTCTCTCTCTCTCTCTCTCTCTCTCTCTCTCTCTCTCTCTCTCTCTGCGCGCGCTCGCTTTCTCTTCTCTGTTTGGGATTGTGTGCGAGGTAAGAAGAGAGCATCAGATCTTACATATATCTGGCCAAGCCAAGGTCATAGTCGGGTTCAGCTGAATATTTGCAAGGATTGATGATGATGACCGACCCTGTACAAGTACAAGAATCAGCCTCCGTCACATGTGATTGACACACCGGATGGGTGTGGCCATAAATTAGATTTCAAGGACTATGACTATGAAATACGTACGTTGGACATCGCTGTCGGCACGCATTACCAGATTACCATATCTAACTGTACTTTGTTGACTTTTGTTGTTCTTCATTAAATGATATATGGAAACTATTGTTGTCATGCGTTCCTAACACTAATAATGAAAATATGTTTAAACTGGAACTATGATTAGTTGTACTTGAACATCCTTTTTGCTTAAAAAATATTTTTGGACAAGCCCCCAGCCACCCCGAAAAATAGAAGAGAGGTTAATCTCTCTTTCTTGACCACATGAAAAATAAAAAATAAGAATATTTGCGAGGATTGATGATGATGACCGGCCCTGTACAAGTACTAGAATCAGCCTCTATCACATGTGATTGACACATCAAATGGGTGTGGCGACAAATTAGATTTTGAGGACTATGACTATGAAGTACATACACTAGACATCGTTGTCGACAAGCATTATTAGGTTACCAAATTTAGCCATACTTTGTCAACTTTTGTTGTTCTTCATTAAATGGGATATGAAAACTATCATTGTCATGCATTCCTAACACTAATGATGAATATATGTTTAAGCTGCAATTATGATTGGGTGTAAATGAACATCATTTTCGCTTAAGAAATATTTTTGGACAACCCCCACTCCCCCTCGGCCACGGGGCCACCCCCAAAAATAGAAGAGAGGTTAATCTCTCTTTCTTGATCACATAAAAAAATAAATAAATAAAGGGTGCCTAAATTATGGGAAAACAAAGTGGTGACTTGATTATTTGGCAACCCCATTTTGAGATGTTAATTAACTGTTTATCTTTCCTTTTAAGTATGTGGACTGAGATAGTTCCACGCATTATAGGTGATCACATGGGTGTGACGACAAATTAGATTTTGAGGACTATGACTATGAGGTACATTGCATACATTAAACATCGTCGTCGATAGGCATTATCAAAGACCCCATTAATTAGCAACCGCATGTGAATAAACATGGTATTCACATGCCATAATCTACAATACACTAAGGCTTGCATGGACACTTCTCTAATATGACAATTTCATTTTTTAGCATTATTATTACCCTTTTCGCTTTCTCTGAAACTTTGTACCTCTCACAGTTTAGATTAAGGGTGAGAAGCAGAACAAGCTAGAGAATAGTGGAGATCCATTCAGATCCCTATGGATAAAATCCTGCACTTCTCTCCTACTTCTTCCGAGTATATTTCCATAGAATGCGGCTTGGTACAAGCTACCAAGCATTCACTAAACAATCTCATGCCATCATTTGTTAGAGATTCAAACTACAGTAAAATCCTTCCTCACTCATCTTCATTTTAGATCAGTCTCCTCATCTTCTTTTGCTTCTCGATTAGCCAAATTCAAACCACGAGAACAAGCACGAATTCCCTTAAATTGAAATGCAAATCAAAACCACATATTTGCCACAAGCGAGGATATGTCGATATCATGGACCCACCTGGGAATTGGACCGGAGTGTTGGTATGATTCTTGGGTGGATCTAGGATTCTGTGGGCCATTCCTAATTCCCATTTTGTGGAATCCACTCTTAGTGGACGGTTCCTAGTTTCAAGTGGGAACCACCTATTTGGAACCAATCACCCTTAATCTAAACTGTGAGAGGTACAAAGTTTCAGAGAAAGCAAAAAGGGTAATAATAATGCTAAAAAATGAATTTGTCATATTAGAGAAGTGTCCATGCAAGCCTTAGTGTATTGTAGATTATGGCAAGTGAATACCATGTTTATTCACATGCGGTTGCTAATTAATGGGGTCTTTGATAATGCCTGTCGACGACGATGTTTAATGTATGCAATGTACCTCATAGTCATAGTCCTCAAAATCTAATTTGTCGTCACACCCATGTGATCACCTATAATGCATGGAACTATCTCAGTCCACATACTTAAAAGGAAAGATAAACAGTTAGTTAACATCTCAAAATGGGGTTGCCAAATAATCAAGCCACCACTTTGTTTTCCCATAATTTAGGCACCCTTTATTTATTATTATTTTTTTTATGTGATCAAGAAAGAGAGATTAACCTCTCTTCTATTTTTGGGGGTGGCCCCGTGGCCGAGGGGGAGTGGGGGTTGTCCAAAAATATTTCTTAAGCGAAAATGATGTTCAGTTACACCCAATCATAATTGCAGCTTAAACATATATTCATCATTAGTGTTAGGAATGCATGATAATGATAGTTTTCATATCCCATTTAATGAAGAACAACAAAAGTCGACAAAGTATGGCTAAATTTGGTAACCTAATAATGCTTGTCGACAACGATGTCTAGTGTATGTACTTCATAGTCATAGTCCTCAAAATCTAATTTGTCGCCACACCCATTTGATGTGTCAATCACATGTGATAGAGGCTGATTCTAGTACTTGTACAGGGCCGGTCATCATCATCAATCCTCGCAAATATTCTTATTTTTTATTTTTTATGTGGTCAAGAAAGAGAGATTAACCTCTCTTCTATTTTTCGGGGTGGCTGGGGGCTTGTCCAAAAATATTTTTTAAGCAAAAAGGATGTTCAAGTACAACTAATCATAGTTCCAGTCTAAACATATTTTCAGAGTAAAGAACACCTGGAGTGCCATAACTTGGCACGGGGGACACTTAAGTGCCATAACTTTTTTTCGGTACACTTAAGTGCCACTTTTTTTCAAATGGAACACTTAAGTGCCAATATCGGAGTAAAATGGAACACTTAAGTGCCACTCCGGCGAAAATCCGGCCAAACGGCCGACGTGGCAATTTTCCGGCGATGGAGGTCCAAAAACGGCGTCATTTTTGCATGCCGACGTGGCAAAAAAATGCAAAAATGACGCCGTTTCGTGTCGACGTGTAAAAATAATAAAAAATTAATTAAATTAAATTAAAACTTAATTTTAATTAAAAATACTCTAAAAATTTAAAAAAAAAAAAAAAAAAAGGTGGGTGATGAAGGGGCGGGCGGGCCGAGGGCCGAGCCCTCACCGCCGCCGCCTCCCCGCCGTCGCCAGGAGGTGGCACTTAAGTGTCACATTTGAAAAAAAAAAGTGGCACTTAAGTGTACCGAAAAAAAGTTATGGCACTTAAGTGTCCCCCTGTGCCAAGTTATGGCACTCCAGGTGTCCCAAACTCCATATTTTCATTATTAGTGTTAGGAACGCATGACAACAATAGTTTCCATATCTCATTTAATGAAGAACAACAAAAGTCAACAAAGTACAGTTAGATATGATAATCTGGTAATGCGTGCCGACAGCGATGTCCAACGTACGTATTTCATAGTCATAGTCCTTGAAATCTAATTTATGGCCACACCCATCCAGTGTGTCAATCACATGTGACGGAGGCTGATTCTTGTACTTGTACAGGGTTGGTCATCATCATCAATCCTCATCTTCATATTCTCTCCACTTTCATGAGCCAAGCTAGAGAAAAAATGTAACCTTTTGGCTCATGAAAGTGGAGAGAATATAAAAATTTAATATATATATTATGTATACCAATCCAATCTGATGGTCTGAGTTGGTGATTCCACACTTCGAACAAGAAATCGAACCCATATTCACTGGGTCCAATAATTGGAAGCGAGAACTACTTAGATCAACCAATTCGGTTTGATTCCCGATTTTTTTTGCACACCCCTAATTCATATTGTGTTTAACATGCAAACTATCAAAACTAAACCATTCAAAACATTTATAAATACCTTAATTACATATACCTTTTTCATGACTTTGAAATCTAAACAATATAATTGAGTTTTGGTAAGAAGGAGAACGAGTCACTTCTTTTCACCTGGGAATAACATTGAAAAACAGGAAAACAGGAAAAACGCTGATGCAAATGAAAAGATCATATTTCTCTCTCGCGAGTACTACAAATATAGATAGAACTCGCATTAACTTTAGCTAAATATACGAGCAAATGACGTCTATGTTCATAGATGATCAAAGCAACCGGTAAAAGAAAGTTCAACAATTCATTTCGCGGCGTGTTTTTCCCAGTGGGAACAACAAAGATTTCGTCAAGATTTTTTGAGGAATTGCAGGAGAGTGTTGCCGAACAATGATGGGAAAGTGATCATCGCGGACACCATGTCGACACTAGAAGGGAATGGATTTGTTTGATGAAAGGAGAGGACCGGAACGGAATGGAGGAGACTGTTGAAGGGAGTAGGATCCCCTCCACAACATCATCATTCACAGTTTCGGCATTCGCCCCGACTTTAGGAAAGAACTCGCTTGCGATGGCTCTAGTGAATCACCATGTGAAAGATTATGTCGAAATTGAAATGCTTATAGAGCTCAAGGACATCGAAGGGCTTGCAAATGCTGAATGATCCTAGACTTCAATGTGATATTTTAAACTCTTGTGAAATATATTAATACGCCTATGTTTCTCATTGATGAAGATATAACAAATAGATGAGATACTCGCTTTGAACTGTGAAAAATTGATGAATGAATCCCTTTCACTAGAGTAATTTTATTTCAAGAAAAAAGTGATTTAAAAATTGATTTGTTATATCTTTTAAAATACTTAGTAAAATAAGGTTTTTGTCATCCACAATAAGGGATACCTAAACAATTTCAATGATAATAAAAATATTTTTTATTCATTCATGTTAGAAATAGTACCAATGATCGTTTTTTAGAAAGAATTATTCACATCATTGGCTTTCTGTGAAACAAACATGTCTTTAATCAAGGGTTTCCTTGTTTTCTTTCATTGCTACCCCAATCACCGCACCAACTTCTAAAACTTCGTTTTCTATCTTGTGTCCAAAAGAATTTAGGACGATACAGCAATTTTCAGAAACTCCACGACCGTAATTGCCAAACATGAAGAAAACCATAAAAGACAGGTATACATGCAGTGCATACACGAGGCCAACGCAATGCGAGAAAGAGAATTTACATCTATACAAAAATTGGTAGAAAACCATGGAGAGGACTGCCTCTACTCCACGGCTACATCACAACATACTCCACGGCTACATCACAACAAAATGTCAGATCATTCGCCCGCCATCGCATGATACGCACGATGCATGCCGGAGTTTGAAAAGGAAAAGGAGCTTTGGAATGTCACAATTTGCCTTCCCAACACAAAACTCTCAAGATCCGCCGCAACCCCATGGTCAGTCTCAGTTACGTTGTAAGAAGTATATACGCCATCATGCTTCGAAATCACTTGATACGTACGTCTCACCATATCTAGTGTTGAGATCGGCGGCGCAGTGCGAAGCGGATTGGAAGTTTTGTAATTATATCGAGAGCTATAGAAATTGATCGAAATAAAACGAGGAACAATAAAAGGACACCAAAAATTTACGTGGTTCGGTCCGAAAATCGAAACCTACGTCCACGGGGAGAGCCAGCAAAACAATCCACTATAAATCGGAGAATTACAGGATTACAATCACTCAATGCACTCAAGTATTTCCCAGTCCTACTTTATACTCGATACCCACAG
This sequence comes from Eucalyptus erythrocorys, assembly GCA_014182555.1. Taxonomy (NCBI): domain Eukaryota; kingdom Viridiplantae; phylum Streptophyta; class Magnoliopsida; order Myrtales; family Myrtaceae; genus Eucalyptus; species Eucalyptus erythrocorys. The sequence goes on from CM024607.1 coordinate 11,563,301, forward strand.
TGTTTAACAACTCACTCAAATGGACTCAAGCACAATCCTCTTTGAGCTCCAGCCTCTCACTCAATCTCGAGTTCTATCCTCTCGCTCTCTGCCGAGCTTTTTTTCTTTTCTGCTCTGTCTTGAGCTCGCTACATCAACCTCTCCGGACGTCTTCTTATTCTATATGGAGAAAGACAAAAATAAATGAACTCATTAAATGTATCACAGGCGCCCACAAGACAAACCTGCAATCGGCATCGACGACCACCATATTCATAGGTTTGCATGAGCAAGCATTTAATGAGGCAAAAGAAAGAGGATCCGTGAAATGAGGTGGGCTGCAGTCTTCAAATTTCTCGTTCCGGAGAGAAGCTTGCGTAAAAGAGTCTTCTTCATGTGGGGGGTGAATTTTTAATTCAACAAGGATTGTGGATGCCTCCCTTCTTTCTTTATTAATAAAATAAGAGAAACCCACACAAGAGAGAAACCATAGAGGAGGAAACTCGGCGGCTACAAATGTTGACCAACTTTTTCTACAAGCATGCATGCACATGGCCATGTGCATGCATTCAATAACGTAGAAGAAATGGAATGACGATCAACCCTTCGGCCTTATTTTATGCTGACAAATGAGAAGAGTCCCATGGATTTGCAGCCTTCATTTCTAACGTGAAGAGCAGATCGTGGGCAGGATCCCTTCGGCTCCTGTCACTCGCCATTTTTCATTAAATGCTCCACGGACATTCTTTCTAGTTTTGGCATAAAAAATGTCTTGCATGTATCAGGTATCAATTATAGATTCAAACTCGAGATATAATTTAACAATTCTCCACCTTGGCTCGACGTTTGAAGCCAAGTTATAGTGATTACTTTCCATGCTCGACTCTCCCAATGCCCCGATGGGCGCTCATACTCTACAGACACCAATCGAGCTCATACAAAGCTCGAGCTTTGCTGAAGGAACATGCTTCGTCATCATATCTGCTGGGTTCTCCGCTGCTGCTATTTTCTTCACAACAATTTTACCCTTCGCTATGACATCTCAGATGAAATGATACCTGATATCGATATGTTTCGTTCACTCGTGATGTATTGGATTATAAGCCAAATATATCGCACCTTGATTGTCACAGTATACGGTAACACTTTTTTGCTCCAATCCAAGGTCCGAGAGCAAACCCCTTATCCATATCGACTCCTTTGCAACAAAGGTTAGTGCCATGTACTCCGCCTTAGTTGAAGACAATGCAACATCGTCTTGCAAAGACGCTTTCCAACTTATTGCACCACCTGCTAGCGTAAACACGTACCCCGCTAATGATCTACGGTCATCCAGGTTACCGGCGTGATTCGAGTCCACATACCCCGTGGTTTCATTGCCATTGATGTTCCTCCAATACATAATGCCAACGTCTGTTGTCCCCTTTAGATATCTGAGGATCCATTTCACGGCTTCCCAATGAGCCTTACTTGGGTGCTTCATGTAACGGCTGACAACACTTACAGCCTGTGAAATGTCAGGTCTAGTACATACTATGGCATACATAATACTACCAACTGCACTAGAATAAGGAACACGGGACATATGTTCCTCCTCCTCCTCAATTTGCGGTGATAACTTGTCAGAAAGTTTAAAATGTGCGGCTAAAGGAGTATTTACATATTTTGCTGACTGCATATTAAAACGTGCCACGATCTTTTCAATATATTTCTTTTGAGACAAACGCAACGTTCCTGCAACCCTGTCACACAAAATCTCCATACCCAATATTTTCTTAGCAGCACCTAATTCTTTCATTTCAAACTCAGCACTCAACTACCGCTTCAACACATCAATATCAGACATATGTTTAGCTGCTATCAACATGTCATCAACATATAATAGCAAATAAATCAAAGACCCATCCTCCAATCTCCTAAAATAAACACAACTATCAAACTGACTTTCCGAATAGTCTAGACTAGTCATGAAAGCATCAAAACACTTATACCATTGTCTAGAAGATTGTTTCAATCCATAAAGATTTCTTCAATAAGCAAACATGGTCTTCCTTACCTGGAATAGCAAATCCCTCAGGCTGCTTCATGTAAATTCGTTCCTCCAATTCACCATGAAGAAATGCCGTTTTCACATCTAGCTGCTCCAGCTCAAGATCCCGTGCAGTAACTAAGGCAAGTAATACACGAATAGAAGTATGCCGAGAGAACACTTCATTGTAGTCGATGCCCTCTCGTTGAGTATACCCCCTCGCAACAAGTCTTGCCTTGAACCTGGCTGCCTCTACACCGGGAATGCCTTCTTTCCGTTTGTAGACCCATTTGCATCCAACAATTTTCTGACTTTTGGGTACTTTGACCAACTCCCATGTTTGATTCCGATATAGTGATTTTATTTCTTCACTCATAGCCTCTAGCCACTGTGATGACTCAGCACTACCCATCGCCTCAGAATAGGATGAAGGCTCATCCATCTCCACCTCATCAACTACGCTTAATGCATAGGCAATATCGTAATAACCATAACGTACCGGTGGTTTAATTTGCCTCCTTTGTCTCGCCTCGTGGCTATGTTGTGTTGTGGCTCGCTGGTTGTTCAATATCACCGTCTTCGAAACCGTGGCCTCATCCACAATCTCTTCCTCTGTTACCTCTGAGGTCTTTGGAGACTCCGCTTGAATCTCCGCCTCACTTCTGACACCATGATCCATTTGCTCTGCTGGTTGAGTCTCAAGACTCCTTCTTTGAAGCATTGCAGTCTCGTCAAAGATAACGTATTTGCTGATTAGAAAACCGGGTGATCTGGGATCAATGCACCACAGCCGGTAGCCTTTCACCCCTTGTGCATAACCCAAAAATATGCACTTATTCGCCCTTGGCTCAAGCTTACCATCTCTCACATGAGCATACGCTGGACATCCAAATATTCGTAATCCAAAGTAATCAACAGGTTTCCTCGACCATACTTCCTCAGGAGTCTTCCACTCGATAGCAGAAGATGGAGATCGATTAACCAAGTAACATGCCATATTTACTGCTTCGGCCTAAAATTTCTTGCCCAGTCCTGCATGCGAAAGCATGCACCAAGCTCACTCGAGTAGAGTTCTATTTTTCTGTTCTGCTACGCCATTCTGCTGTGGTGTCCCGGGAACTATGCGGTGTCTCACAATTCCTTCCTTTTGGCAGAACTCGGTAAAGTCCTTACCACAGAACTCCATGCCATTATCAGTTCTCAAGCACTTGATTTGTTTACTTGACTGCTTTTCAATCAATGCCTTAAAATTCTTGAACTGATCAAATACCTCGGATTTGTGCTTCAGGAAGTACACCCATACCTTCCTTGAGTAATCGTCGATGAATGTTAGTATATATCGGGCACCTCCTTTGGATGGAACTGGAGATGGCCCCCAAACATCTGAATGAATGTATTCGACTGGTTGCTTAGTCGAATGTAGAGCTGTACCAAATTTAACACGATGCTACTTCCCGAAGATGCAGTGCTCACACAGGTTCAACTTTCCTGTCTTCTGACCTTTCAGCAACCCCTTCTCACTCAGCATTGTCATACCTGCCTCACTCATGTGTCCCAATCGCATGTGCCATAACTAAGTTAAATTTGAGTTTGACTCACCTGATGAAACTGCAGCAACTCCAGTCACGGTTTCTCCCAGTAAATGATAGAGAGAATTCACCTTCGTCCCTTTCATCACTGTTAGGGCACCTCGAGAGATCTTCAATACTCCACCTTCAGCTGTGTATTTGCACCCAAGGTCATCGAGTGTAGCCAGAGAAATAAGGCTCTTCTTGAGCTTCGGTACGTGCCTTACGTTTGTCAACGTCCGTTCTACGCCATCGTGCATTCAGATCCGGACTGTTCCTATCCCAACAACCTTGCAGGCTGCATTATTCCCCAAAAGAACTCTACCACCATTTGTAGTCTGGTAGGTAGTGAACAAGTTCCTATGAGGAGTCATGTGATAGGAACATCCAGAATCTAGCACCCATTCATCTCCTGATGAACTCATAGATACACATAGGACAGCCTCGGCATCACTGGTACTCTCCTCGGCAACATTCGCCACACTGCTTGTGGCATTTTGCCAACTGCCTTTATTTCTTAGCTTTGGACAATCTCTCCTTATGTGCCCCTCCTCGTGACATTCAAAGCATTTCACGTGACCTTTTGATTTTTTATGTCGCGACTTCGACCTGCTCTTGCTTTTGCTTCTGTTGCTGGGCCTCCGACGCTGGTCTCTACCTCGAATCACCAGTCCACGTGCCACATCTTGCGCTAGACTGTCATCACGCAACTTTCTCTGCCACTCCTTTGAAAACAGGGCAAATTTTACCTCCTCTGAGGTAATCGTAGTACGCCCCTATAGCAAGGAGTCGGTAAAGTGCTCCCATGACTCGTGTAGAGACGCCAACAGCATCATACCTTGTTCTTCATCATCTAAAATCTCGCCAACATTCTTCAAGTCCATCATGAGTTTATTAAACTCATCTAGGTGGGATCTAATGGATGTACCTTCGGTGTATCGGAACTGGAACATTCTCTTTAGCATATATAAGTGATTGTTCAAACCCTTCGTGACATAGAGGGCTTGAAGTTTAGCCCATAACGCTGCGACATCCTCCTCCTCGGCCACCTCTATTAGCACTTCATCCGATAAGTTCAACAGGATGATGCTCATGGCCTTCTCCATTAGCTCGTCCTTTTCAGCATCTTGCATTGTTTCGGGCGACCTAGCCTTGCCCTCCAATGCCTTGGCTAATCCTTGAGTTGTTAATAGCGCCTTCATCTTGACACTCCACAACCCGAAGTTGTTCCTCCCATTAAATTTCTCAATTTCTACTTTTGCTCCAGACATAATTGCAAAGTCTTAGCTCTGATACCAATTGTTGAGATCGGCGGCGCAGCGCGAAGCGGATCGGAAGTTTTGCAATTATGTCGAGAGCTATAGAAATCAATCGAAATAAAACGAGGAACAATAAAAGGACACCAAAAATTTACGTGGTTCGATCCGAATATCGAAACCTACGTCCACGGGAGAGCCAGCAAAACAATCCACTATAAATTGGATAATTACAAGATTACAATCACTCAATGCACTCAAGTGTTTTCCAGTCCTACTTTATACCCGATACCCACAGTGTTTAACAACTCACTCAAATGGACTCAAGCACAATCCTCGCTGAGCTCGAGCCTCTCACTCACTCTCGAGTTCTCTCCTCTCGCTCTCTGCCAAGCTTTTTTTCTTTTCTGCTTTGTCTTGAGCTCGCTACATCAACCTCTCCGGACATCTTCTTATTCTATATGGAGAAAGACAAAAATAAATGAACTCATTCAATGTATCACGGGCGCCCACAAGACAAACCTGCAATTGGCACCGACGTCCACCATATTCGTAGGTCTGCATGGGCAAGCATTTAATGAGGCAAAAGAAAGAGGATCCGTGAAATGAGGGGGGCTGCAGTCTTCAAATTTCTCGTTCCGGAGAGAAGCTTGCGTAAAAGAGTCTTCTTCATGTGGGGGGTGAATTTTTAATTCAACAAGGATTGTGGATGCCTCCCTTCTTTCTTTATTAATAAAATAAGAGAAACCCACATAAGAGAGAAACCGTGGAGGAGGAAACTCGGCGGCTACAAATGTTGACCAACTTTTTCTACAAGCATGCATGTACATGGCCATGTGCATGCATTTAATAACGTAGAAGAAATGGAATTGGACGATCAACCCTTCGGCCTTATTTTATGCTGACAAATGAGAAGAGTCCCATGGATTTGCAGCCTTCATTTCCAACGTGAAGAGCAGATCGTGGGCGGGATCCCTTCGGCTCCTGTCACATGTCATTTTTCATTAAATGCTCTGCGGACATTCTTTCTCGTTTCGGCATAAAAAAATGTCTTGCATGTATTGGATATCAATTATAGATTCAAACTCGAGACATGATTTAACATTTAGGAACTACGCTCCACCGCAGAATCCTCTCGAAAGGACCAATAGTGATGAGACAATTGACAGTCGGCTTTTGATCTCTCACTTAAGGAAGCAACTCGTCGATACGATCTGGGGATCGATAGGGTCTAAGGACATTACCCACGCCAAGAACCCGTGAAAATGCTGAAATCGGAGTGCTGGACTCTAAGTTGCTTTAACCATGAGTAGGCCACGCTCGAAAGCAACACCAGCTGGTCTTGGTCCCAACCACTCTTCCCCGAGGCCACACGTTTCCTTGCACCTTGTAAGTTCCTTTCTCTTCCTTTGAGCGCACTCTGTCATCTTTGATGTCCATATCTTAAACGACATCGACCAACAACAGTTAGAGCTGACGCATGAAAACGCTCGGAAAGAAATGGATGCACAAAACACTGAATTAGTAGTAGATCGATAGACTACCTTGAAACGAAGACGAGAGAGCATGGTAAGTGGGGAAGCATGTGGATAGGTCCCTTATGGTTCTTCCCATGGGGATGTGACATATTGGATAACTGAACATTGTTAGATATTGCACACTTCCCTGAGCACGAGTTGCATAATATATTAGGAAAGGAGAAGTTGCACGTTCACAAGGAGACTTGCTATAATTTAAAACAAGGAGACTTATTGAGCAACATTCTTATATCAGTAGAAACCGTGAATCCATCAAGTCTAAATTAGAGTTGATGGGATTTGAACAAAACATGTCCAGTTCCTAAGCTGGAAATCCAAGACACCTCATGTTGGAGGTAATAGGTTTGATAGAGAAGGAGCGGTTACTTGAAGTATTACACCAAGAGACGTCAAGTTTGGAACGCTCAACAGTGTTACCTCCAGCGTAGGAGAACCCTAGAGTTTTTATATGTAGGTTATTGGGCTCTGGCCCATATGGACCCAAATAACCGAACTTTCACCTATTAGGCTTGTATATGAACATATTATTTTGGATTATTTAATAATATATCCAACAATCTCCTCCTATGTTCACCATACAGCACAATCCAATAAGGTGGTTAGTGTAATGTTCAGACAAACATGAATCATCCACATTCAGTCCAAGACAACCAACTCGGATCAGCCAAAGAGTTTTTCAGTAGTAAAGTATTAAACTCTATCATCATTTGCAATCTAAATGAGTGAATCATTCTTATCATGAATCTGTTCTGAGATAAGCAAATCAAAATAAGTATTAGGAGTTTTAGATTCAATCTAAACTCATCTAAATCCCAAAATAAATCTCAGATTCAGTTCACAACCAACATATGCATACTAGTCAAGTATAAGAAGGCTAGTCAAAATAGTCCAAGACCTTACAAATATAAGAAACAAGCATAATAATGTTCACAAAATAGAAATAGCAAATAAACTATCAAGTCTCCACACGCTCTAAATGATATATATATATATATATATATATATATATATATATATATATATATATATTCATTCATCAAGTGGGTCATCCTGGTCAGGATCCCCACTCATTAAGCTCTCTTCCATCTCTGCCATTCCCTGTAGAATGTCAAATATGAATTTCATATTATTATGAATGCAATCATTTGAATAAAAAACTTAGCATCATTCCATCAAGCAGAGAAAAACATATATTGATGTCATAAAGCATCATAATATCATGTTCATAAGCATCAATCCAGTTTCATATATTATGAACAAGACCTAAACAATGTGATTTACAAAGAGCCATCAACTTAAGTTTATTTGTAGGAGAATAACTATTGTCTAGTTTCAAAGAACCGAACCAATAGTCAAGTCACTTACAATAACTTAGTTAAGTAATATCAAGTTTCAATTAAGAACAAGACCAACAGGCTTCTTATGTAAACAACTCAAGTTTCCATGCTTCAATTTGGAATGTCACAGTTACCAATTCCTTAAAGTCAAATAATCTAGCATCAAGTTTGGAATGAGATCATTTAACCAAAAGGATAGTCCAACCTAGTTGAATTGTATCATCAAGTTTGGAATGACACAAGTTTCCTTGATAGAACATTTGAAGTAGGTCAAAGTCATTTTCATCAAGTTTGGAATGAGACAACTCACCCTTTTCAAATTAGTCAAGAATCGTGAACATCGATGAAACATATAAACCGTGCTTATCATTGTAGCCAATAAAGGAAGATTCGATAATTCAAAACACACAATTAGAAGGTAAGTAAATGGTAGTCAAGACTTGCCTATGTAGTCTTTAACCCCATTTCCCCCACTGTTTTGAATAATCGATCTTTATGCATACATTTGGTGAGAATATCAGCTATGTTATCCTTTGATCTCACATCGATCAAGGTGATAACCCCTTGTTCTCTCAAATAATTCAATAACGCATGTCTCAGTCTCACATGTCTTCTCTTTGAATTAAAGAAAGCATTCTTGACAACTTGGACAGCTGCTCGATTATCACAGAATAGGCTTAAAGAATTAATCCTTAGCTGAGTCAAAGGAATATCCATAATCAGATTCTTTATCCACTATGCCTCTTCACCAGCTGAGGCTAAAGCAAAAAGTTCTGATTCCATAGACGACAATGCAATACAAGTCTGTCGTTTGGATTTCCAAGTAATAGCAGCACCACCCAAAGTAAATATATATCCACTAGTAGACTTACTATTTCCAATATCTGAGCACCATGAGGCATCAGAATATCCATCCACAGTTGGAGGATAACCAGAATAATGGAGAGCATAATCTTTAGTACTTTTAAGGTATCTCATTAGCCTATCGAGGGCATCCCAATGCTCTTTACTAGGATTACTAGTAAAACGACTCAGTATGTTAACTATAAAGGCTATGTCGGGTCTAGTGCAACTCATAGCATACATGAGACTACCAAGAAGTTTTGAGTACTTTAACTGATCCACGCTGATCCCTTCATTAGGACTCGGTCTATTATTATAATCCCATGGTGTCTCACTCGGTTTACACTTATCATATCCCCAAGTAGAAAGTAGCTGCTCAATATAATGAGTCTGGCTAAGATGTGGCATTCATTTGAATAACTAGACTGAAAGCCATAACTCTTTACCACTTTGTCAAATTTAAGATGCCACATCTTAGGTGCTTGTTTAAGATCATATAAGGATTTATTCAATTTACAAACTTTGTCCTCAAGACCTTTCATAACATATCCTTCTGGTTGTTCCATGTAAATTTCTTCATTTAACTCCCCATTTAAGAAAGCCGTTTTTACATCCATTTGATGCACTACAAAGTGTTCAATAGATGCCAAAGCAAGAAGAATTCTTATAGTTGATAGATGACACACAGGTGAATAGACATCAAAATAGTCTATTCCACTATGTTGTTTATAGCCTTTAGCTACTAAACGTGCTTTATATCTGGCTATAGATCCATCACTATTCAGTTTCTTCTTCAATATCCATTTACAGCCTATAGCCTTCGCCCCTTTTGGCAAATTGACTAGCCGCCAAGTATGGTTCTCGCAGCAGAGCTCATTTCATCATCTATGGCTTTTGCCCACAGTAAAGATTCCCTAGATCTCATTGCTTCCTGACAAGAGAATGGATAATCCTCAAGATGGTAAGTAACAAAGTTCTCACCAAAACTTTTGGGAACTCTTTCTCTTGTAGATACTCTAACTGGAAATTTTTCAACAACCAGTTGTGTGGAATTAGTGTCAGAAGGGCATGCTTCAGATTCTACAGGAGATTCTGAAACCATATCTGTAGATCCAGAAATATTCAAGCTTTGATCTTTGAGAAACTTGTTTTCAAAGAACACTACATCTCTAGATTCTATCACTGTGTTAGTAGATAAATCTAAAAACCTATTTATAGCACTATCTTCTGCACTACCTAGATATACACAAGTAATGGTTCTAGGTCCCACCTTAGGTCTCTTAGGATCTGGTATATTTACATAAGTAATACAACCTCAAGTCTTAAGAGTATCATATCTACAAGGGCGCTTATGCCATATCTCATAAGGTGTCATAGACAAATTAGAGTGCGGCAATCTGTTTAATATATTATTAGCAGTTAGAACTGCTTCTCCCCAGTAAGAGGAAGGCATGCCAGCTGTAAGTAACATAGAATTTAACATTTCAGTTAACGTTCTATTCTTGCGCTCAGCAACACCATTTGATTGGGGTGAATAAGAAGCAAAGGGTTTCAAGTATTATACCTTCTGAAGCGCAAAATTCCTTGAACCTTGTCATTGTGTATTCTCCTCCTCTATCACTCCTTAACCTCTTAATTTTCAAGTTGAGTTGATTTTCTACTCTAGTCTTGAAAATCTTAAATTTTTCAAAAGCATCATTCTTCGATTTCAACAAATAAACATGACAATACCTAGAAAAATCGTCTATGAATATTATTAGATACTTCCGACCACCTCTAGTAATGTAATTTCTAAAATCACAAATATCATAATGTATTAACTCAAGAAGTTGTGTACTTTTAGAAGCCAACTTAAAGGGTTTTCTAGTGATTTTAGCTTATGCACACACTTCACATTTGTCAAATCGAATAGAAGTATCTAACGGAATGTTGTGAGTTTTAGCTAGATGTAGCATTTTCCTGTAATTCACATGTCCAAGTCTATTGTGTAGCAACTTTGGATCAATCAAAGTAGAATTCACATGGTTTATGCTATTAGTATTTAAACTCAACCTATACATACCATTAACCATGAATGCACAACCAAAATAATATGAGTTAACAGATAAAGTTACTCTACCATTTATAGTTGAAAAAGACATACCGGCTTTATCAAGTAAACTCATAGATATCAAATTCTTTTTAAATAAAGGTACTACTCTAACATGTTTTAGAGTTAGTATTTTACCTGAAGAAAGCACCAAATTTGCGGTTCCCAAAGATGAGTCACCTTTGCCTCACCACCATTGCAATTTTCCACAGTGTCTTTCACATCTATGATCTCAGTAAGTAAGTTCTTGTCATTTGTAGCATGACAAGTAGCGCCACTGTCCAACCACCACTCAGAAGAGACGCTGGCCTTTCCATTCTTCATCATTCCAATGAAGGCTCTAGGATCAGATTCTCTACTTAGCATATTGGCCACATTTTGTGGTGTGTCATTCTTTGGCTTTTTTGGTAACTTACACTCTGCTGTCCAGTGACCCTACTTTCCACAGTTATGGCACTTGCCCTTCTTCTTCGCTTTAGAGATAGTCTTTTTGGCCTCTAACTGTAAAGATGATTCACCCTTTTGTAACTTGGATCTTTTCTGAGGTTTATTAGAATATGAAACTGAGTTAGCAACTGACTTCTGTTGTTCTACTTGTTCCGAACTCTTTCTAGTAATATTTTGATCCTCAATGTGAATATGCCTCTTTAATTCATCCAGTCCCATCTCGTACCTTCATCCCGTGCATCTCGCCTTGAAAGAACTCCATTCAAGGGTAGCTTATTCAACACAAGACCGACAAAGAGATTATCGGACGTATCAGAGTTATCATCTTTCAACTTGTTCCTCATGTTCTCAAATTCAACTAACTGAGAGGTAATACTTGAATTCATAGTGAATTTAAAATCAAAGAACTTCTCCGCTAGGAGAGTTTTAGAGAGCCCCTCTTGTTTTTGGAACTGAGCATTCAAGTGATCCCATATCTCTTTCACCGTCTTATACTCACTATAAGTCATAGCCAAATTAGGATTTAGAGAGTTCAACAAGTAATCTCTACAAAAATCCTCATCTTTGTTCCATTGATATTCATCTACATCTTCAGTAGTATATGCAAAATCACTTAATACAGTATAAAATATGTCACGTTCTTTCATGCCAAATTGAACATGTAATTTCCAGCCATGAAATTCAGTAACATCAAAAGATTGCAACTTTATGATATCATAGGAATTACGCTTTGCCATCTTGATCAGAGCAAAGTATTAGAAAGAGTGCACCTTGGAGTCCTCGGAGCCACAAAGTCGAAAAACTCTTCTAACCTTGATCAAACCACTCTGTAGAGATGGAATTTGCCAAAACAAACCCCAAAAAACAGATCCGGAGCGCCCAAAAACTTTAAGATGGACTGCCCTTGTCGCCAAAACTCGCTGAAAGTTTCCGTCGCCGAAATTCGCTGAAAATTCGTCCCCTAAATTCGCTAGAAATTCAGATGAAAACTTCTAGGTGCCGTAACTTCTCCATCCGACCTCCGATTGACGCGAGTGACCACTCAAAACATTCGTATTGACGAGTAGAACAAAGCCCAAGTGGTTTCACCCTCTAAAATTGGCTAAAATTTTTGGGATTTTGAATCAAAGATTTCGGTACCCGAATCTTTAAACTCAAATTCCAGCCAATACCACCGTCAAAATCGAAAGTAAATTACACCCGTGAGTTCGTCTTGACGAAATCTTCAAGAAGACACCTTGCTCGCTCAAATCCGACACACGAATTTAATACTTCAAGATTGTTGGATGTAATAGGTTTGAGAGAGAAGGAGCGGTTACTTGAAGTATTACACCAAGAGACGTCAAGTTTGGAACGCTCAACAAATGTTACCTCCAAAGCGTAGGAAACCCTAGAGTTTTTATATGTAGGTTATTGGGCTCTGGCCCATATGGACCTAAATAACCAAACTTTCACCTATTGGGCTTGTATGTGAACATATTATTTTGGACTATATTAATGATATATCCAACACCTCAAGCGTCTACACCAACCCCAGACAATAAGTATGGATATAAAAGGATAGTGTGAGCGCGCGGCCCGTGGGCGCGTCTCAATTTCATTTCTTAAAAATCCCAAAAACTAGTAAGTTGCCGAGATTTATTATCCATCTATGTATCCGTATCAGTGTAACATATAATGATACGCTTTTTATAACTTCGGTGAAAGCATCCCTCAATAAGAAGATTTGCTCACTTTTTTAATCATCTATGAGAAAATCAGGGAGAAAGGTCGAGGTAGACGAATATCACAAATCCTAATGAAGGTTAGGCTCGACAAATAAGTTGAAGATTTTGTGAATTAAAGAAGGGTAAAAGCCACAAAAAGAATCCTAAACTATGTCTACTGTGATACATTTACTTTGATTTTTTTTTTATGACACCAAAACCCCAAAGTTATACCTATGTGACACATTTACCTCAAATTTTTTCTTATGGCATTGAAAATCCCAAACTTATGTCCATGTAACACATTTACCTACAAATTTGATATCATGGAAAAACGTTTGGGCTTTTTTAGGTCAATCTATCACACATTTATAAGTTTGGAGTTTTTTGTATCACGGAAAAAAGTTTGAGATAAATATGTTACACAGATACAAGTTTAGAGTTTTTAGTGTCACAAAAAATAGTTTAGGATAAATGTATTATAGTGGGCAAAGCTTAAGGTTTTTGTGGCTTTTTCCCATTGAACAACTACTAGTTATAGTCTTCTTAATTTTTTCGGTTGAAAAGTTACTATATAAATTAGAAAATAGAAAACCATGAATTCTATTGTTTCTTTTGAAAAACAAAAAGAGTACATTGACATAGAAGTCGTCCTTGTATTACGCCATCAACTCATCCTAATCTCTACATGTTAATTCAAAGAGTTCCCGGTAGTTATTGCCAGTGAAATCTATCCATACATTCCGTGAGTGCACATGTCTACTCAAAGTAAATAGTGAATTTTTTCGGATATATCTCTATAATAAGTCTTGCCAACAAGTATCTCAAGATCACTTGTTAATCATACTCAGTGGGATGCGGCAATTATTTTCAAGGCAAATTATATTTGGTTGAGTAAATTATTACATGCAAGAACCTAAGTAGATCCATAAATTACTTCATTTGAACGTATGACGTAAAATTTTGGAAGTATTCTTCCTAGATGGAAGACAAAATTCACCTAGGAACAGGAGCCTTCGGGGGAAGGTAGACTCCTCCATCGCTTAGTCTCACCTAGGTGCAATGATTATTTTTAAGGCAAACAATATCTGATTAAGTAAATTTTAACTTGCTGAGGAGGATTCTCCTACAATTCGAAAACCTTGTATTTGACACACAAGACTCCGATGTGGCGACAGCGACGCTCCCAGAGCAAACAATAAAAGTTCTTGTCTTGGACAGTGACACCTTTTTTTTTCCAGTGTCGAGGATTCGAAACCGAGTCACCCAGGTCCATAACACTGGCTAGATACAGAGCCCGCGCTTTGTATGGGCATGTCAATAATCTACTTTTAAATGTGAATTTTTTTTTTTCATTGATGGTAAGAAAAACCAAATAAAAGACATTATTGATTGAAAATAGAAAATGCGGCTTGAAAGTTTAAATTCAACGTTTGCATAATAGATGTGTCGTGAATGGATCAACAAGAAGATTTTGAAAATTATTAGCTTCTTCGCGAATTTAAATTCTGTTTCCTTTTTAAGAGTATATAATTTTTGCTATTTTACGTTCATGTTCTTCAAAATATCACTTTTAACCAATCTTTTGAACGTCTACAGTAAATCTTCACATTCTCTTTTTATTCTATTCAAACTCTATTTGAATTGTAGTGTCTTAAATAATCCATTTATCAACAAACTAATATATCCAAGCTTACAATGGTTCTTCTACATATCTGCTTATTATATCTAGTACTTTTATAAGCGAATTCCAAAAAAAAAAAAAAAAAAAACACCAATTTTTAGGTTGAGTGATAAATTTGGCCATCAAGTTTGTCAATTTTTTCTAGTTTCTTGATTAAGATAAGATGCAAAGCCAAAGTCCAGTTGGCCGGATGGATGATTTAAGCATGTGATTATTTGCATATCGGCGAGGTAGCCCACGAGAGAAAATCAAACATGTTTCATGCACTTAATCTTAGTCCAGTTATTAAAGCGCAGGTCTGGTCGTGAAACACGTTGGCAAGCATTGGAAAAGAAAGTATACTTAAATGAGAGCAGCGCACGGACCCGTAGTATTTATCTATTTTTTGGGGGTTGGTCGAGGACCTGTAGCGCGAAAGGAGCATTTCCCCAGCAGATCATGTGACGCGCGTTGATCATGCGGAGGAATGAAGGTGATCATATGTAAATATATATATATATATATATATATATATATATATATATATATATATATAGTCATCCAGGTTAAGCACGTTGATACTTGTGGCGAGAGAGAAGCTGAGCATAACAGAGAGAAGGAGAAGGATGGGGAGCAAGAGCGGCAGCTCGCGAGCGATAACGTGCAAAGGGGTGGTGTGCTGGGGAGCAGAGGAGGAATGGAGGGTGGAGGAGATTCAAGTGGATCCCCCCAAGGGGAGCGAAGTAAGGATGAAGATGCTGTTCGCCAGCATTTGCCACTCCGATCTCCTATGCGCTCAGGGCTTCCCTTTGGTCGGTTCATCCTTTTCCATATATCCCTTCGCCTCTCTCTGTATTATTCTCTCTGCTCTTCTGCAGTACCACTGCCTACTCTTTTCTCTGATTTTGTCGTTATTGCAGCCGCTTTACCCTCGAGTTCTCGGCCACGAAGGTGTTGGGTAAAGTCCTTCTCTCTAATTTGATTCCTTCTTATTCTTCCTTGTAAGTTTTGTCGATGAGGCGCTGCATTCCATCAGCATAAGCTACAGCTGATCTCAACATGACATGGCAGGATTGTGGAGAGTGTTGGAGAGGAAGTAGAGGAGTTGAAGGAAGGAGATGTGGTTATTCCCGCCTATGTTGGAGAATGCAGAGAGTGCGAGAACTGCAAATCCGAGAAGACAAACCTGTGCCTCCGATATCCGCTCTCTATGAATGGCGTGTTGCCGGATGGCACGTCCAGAATGTCGATCCGAGGCCAGGCCCTGTACCACCTCCTCTCTTGCTCCACCTGGTCTGAGTACACGGTCTCCGACGCCAATTACGTCGTGAAGGTCGACCCTGGTGTAGCTCTCCCGCATGCTAGCTTGTTGTCGTGCGGATTCTCCACTGGGTTCGGCGCTGCTTGGATGGACTCTAAGGTCGAGAGCGGCTCCTCCGTGGCTGTGATCGGCCTCGGTGCTGTCGGGCTCGGGGTATGTGATCGGTCGTTTGCGTTACTAACTTACATGTGTAATATATGAATGCCGTTTTGAGAGGATTGATTAGAGAGAAAGCACGGCAACAGTTCATTTGATTTGATCACGAGCAGGCCATAGGAGGAGCAAGAGCGCAAGGGGCGACTACCATAATCGGCGTGGACAAAAACGGGATGAAAAAGGACAAGGGAGAAGCCTTTGGAATGACTCATTTCATAAATCCAGACGATCACAAGTCTTCCGATGGCACGGATTCGAAGTCCATCTCTGAGATGGTGAAGGACTTGACGGGCGGAGCTGGCGTGGACTACTGCTTCGAGTGCTGCGGAGTACCCAACTTGATCAACCAGGCCCTAGAAGCCACCAAAGTGGTGATGAATCCATGCCATCGCATCATCGACAAAATCACAATCGCGCACGGCTAAACTTCATTTCGGCAAGTCTCCTAACTGTATGATTTAATGTGGTCAGGGGAAAG
Organism: Eucalyptus erythrocorys; assembly: GCA_014182555.1. Taxonomy (NCBI): domain Eukaryota; kingdom Viridiplantae; phylum Streptophyta; class Magnoliopsida; order Myrtales; family Myrtaceae; genus Eucalyptus; species Eucalyptus erythrocorys. The sequence continues at coordinate 11,579,711 of CM024607.1, forward strand.
GCAAGGCAGTAGTAGTGGGGGCAGGGCTGAAACATGTGGTGGAGATTAATTTCATGGAGCTGTTGGTGGGCAGAACGTTGAAGGGAACCATTTTTGGAGGACTCAAAAGCAAGACCCACCTGCCCCTCCTCGTCCACAAATCCAAGGATGAGGTTCTGATCAAGTTCTTTCATGCCCCCACCAGTTTCGGACCTTTACGCGCACAGCCACTGAACTTTTGCTTGCTCTGGTTCTGCAGGAGATCCCTCTCGATGAACTTCTGACCCACGAGATGAAATTGGAGGACGTGCCGACAGCGCGTGAGGTAGTGAAGCGGTCGGACTGCGTCAAGATTTTGATCAAGATTTAGTGACATATTTGGCCTATTGCCTCCTGCCATTGCTTTCTCGAATTTCCTAATACGATATTGATCGTGCTTTGTTTACTGTTGCACTCGCTCTTGTGAAACTCCAATAAGATATTATTGTCGAAGTTCATGATACAATTTCGAGAAATATCTAGTATTTAGATATTGTTACATAGATTCCTCTAGGAATGCCGACAAAACTCTAGTCTAATAATGTTAGTTGAAGGCTTGAAGCACACGGTCTAGAATTAGAATGAAAGCAAAAAAGGAAAATCTCTTGCACCGTACAGATATTATGCACGTCTTCGTCGGTTATGGAGTCTATATAAAGACTTTGTAATCATTCATAATTAAACCATGTTTCCTCCTCCCATAACCTTCAAAGCACAATTATTACTTTGTTCTCTCATTTATTCTCAACCACATCACTGGCCAAAACTATTATCAATATTAGCCCAAAGTTATGAGCATAATTATATTTTCATCAATTATCAATATCAATTAAATTAACATCTCGAGTCACTTCACAAAGCGTGCCACCTTCCATGTCCACGTCAAGTATTTATCACACCTAACTCGAACCAAACGATTCACTGCCCAAGTCCTTTCCGCATCCCAACCCTCTCTTTAAGAATGCTGCATCATACGATATGATGATTAGCCAACTCATCTTTCCAACTGCTATATTTTGCATTAGCCTCGCTTAGTCAACCTCCAGACGTTTATTGAACTTTTACCCATTCTTTGAACTGTAATTTTTCATTGGAAACTCTTATCACAAAAGTATCTTTTAGAAGTTAAACAGAATAATTAAGTAAACAAACGCGACAAAGCTAAAGTCGAAGCCGAGTGACAGAGTCACAAGTTTAAACCATAACAGAACCTCGATCACTTCAAATCACACCCCTCATCCACAGAAAACAAAAGACGACCAACCATGTCACGATTGAATCCAACTTATCCGGAAGTTCAACATTTACAACGGGTGACGTTAGCCTGCTAAGTGCTAAGTATCCCCGAACTCCCACCGTTTTATCCTGGATCAAGGTTTCCTGTTTGTCGACATTTTGCTCCACGGCCTGATCTCATTACACATTCCGCAGAGAAGATACCACACATTTACGAGGTGAGGGAACTCCTCTCTCTCTGACCTCAATTACATCATGGCAGTCGCCTTCAAACACAAGCCATCTACATTTCTCTTTCTTTGATAATAACATGAGATGCTATACCGGCGCACTATGAGTGTCACACAAGAATCAAATAAGATTTGACACCTCAAAGGCAAATGAATTTGAAAAATAGCTAAAATCCCCGACGAATAGAATTCTTACAGACGCGCACCTGAAGGATCGGGAAATTTTCGTAGTTGGCCAGTGGAAAGACGTGCTCAAATGGCACACGCGACGGTCAGAGAGATTGTGGCATCATTCATCGATGCTACAATATAATAATCCAATGGTCGCTTTGGCCAAATAAAGGAGGAAAAAAGGTAGAATCCCAATGATCACTAGAGAGATCAAGAATCTTCTAAAGAAAGAGACTGAAATAAAACAAACAAAATCTTCTTGTGTGTACTGCGTGTAAGTGAACTAAGATGACGTGTGGACAACATTGTTATGACACGTCCTCTTTAGACGTGATTTTCTTCTTAAATTCGACTCGAATCTCTGCCGAAAATGAATCGCCGTCCCCAGTCAGAGACCACCAGCACTCTGGTGCGCCAGCTGACTAATTTGCTGTTAAGTTTCACAACACCATCAGAGGATTTAGTGTACTAAGAATCAGTACATCAATTGCATATGCAAATTACAAACTTACCTTGCATAAACTGAATACCAGAGCCACTGGGTACTGTGGCCAATCGAGACCCAATCCCCTGGTAGCTCAGCTGCAGTTTGTTCTCCTCCCAAGGGTGCAAATTGTCCGAAATGCTTGTACCTTAATGAAAGATTAGACTTTCAACCATCACGGGGACATAACTCCACCGTCTACTTCTAATATATGGGTTGGAGAAAAGTATTACCATGCAACGGTTGATGTTATGTCACATCAGCGCTAACACTCACCAAGATATCTATTTTGCAACACACATGTTTCTTTTGCAAAATAATTCATCAAAATTAAGACCTGTTTGTCTGCGATGATCCTTATGCAGTATTAGCATCAAATGATGTACCTCGAAGAAAGGCTAATTATTCTCTTATTTGTGTTTGACTGGGAAAAGAAAGACTACATATGGGAGGCTTGATGATATAAAAGAAACAACAGAGAGAAATACATATGCCAACCAGTATGTCTATGCATCCAGAGAACATATTGGTTGGTGGAGATGGTGTCAGTAAGAACAATGGACCTATTCATGATTATGACAGATCTACTTAAATAATCTAACCTGTTGAGGATCATTCTGTAGTACAACTGTAACATAACGCACGTGTTTTCCTGGAAGAGAAGCTTATTGTACCTGAAGGGATGAAACCGATGACGTCCTGTTGCCCTGAACCTCAGAGGACCTTCGGGATTCTTTTCGCACTCATCCATGCGATTGAAACAGTCAGCAAGATATTCACCTTGTTGAGCAGCCACCTTTGCCATTTACAGCACATGTAGATGTTGGTACTATAAAACAAGAACGACAAAAAGAAGAAAGGAGAAGAGAGCAATTGTACTTGAGCTGTTGCAGGAAGATTTTTCATCTGAGAATCCACTTCAGCAAGGGCTAACTTAAACAGTTCAATATCCAGCTGGAGAGTTTGTGTTTCGCTGTCAGCATGCTTGAGTAGATCAACAAAGTTCCTCATGTTTTTCTTCTTCAAGCATAGCTGCACTTGTGGATACCGTTCGCAGATGTCCGCAACAACTTCTTTTGCATCTTGTATACTCAGCTTACCTGTCTTAGACTTATCTGCCTTACTGAATATCACCGCAATATCTTCCTGAAAATAAAGGAGTACTTAACAAAAATAAATTTGATGAAGTAACAACTGCTGAGAGAAAAATGCCTTAAACTGTACAAACTCAAAACTAGTAATCCAAAAAATATAAGCTCAGTCCACTCTAACATTCTGAATAAACCATGACACATTACAACAACGGTTTGACATAACTTCATTCAGTCTGACAATGCAGTTTTTTGATATCGACTATCCCAACTCGAGTTAGTGTAATGAACAAAGGCTGAATGAAGCAAAATCAGGAATTGTGTCCCCTTGTTAGTCAAGGTTCTAACTGGTCAATATGAACATGTTTTCTTTTGTACAAATATTCAAGATATAGGTGACTAGAGAGGAAAGACCTTGAATATTGGAAACTAGTTGTTTATCTAGGCTGGGCGTTGCACAGATCATTATATAAAAATATAACTAAAATAGAGTGTGAAACATTTTAGCATAAATACAACATGATTTTAACGTAACATTAGCTGTAAAAGGTACACATAAAACTAAACATCAAATTACAAAAAATTAATTAATAGATAAGTAAAAATTCACAAACATGATACATAATATTATATATCGTAAACATTATACTATTTCCAAAATGTACATAAACAATGATAGAAATTTTTATCTACTAACTAATATGGGAAGAACTTTAAATTATGTTATTAAGCAAAAATAAAAATAAAAATCTTTAAAAAAAAAAAAAAAAAAAAAGAGTTGCAATTTATTAGCAAAATGATGAAAAGACAGGAGAAGGGTGATGCCAATAAGTTCAGTGCATACATGTCTTGCTACTTTATTGGAGAAAGCACCAAAACCTTTTTTGTTATATAAGAAAATCGAATTCTAATGTCTTACAAACCTAAGTGGCGCACTTAAAAGTAGACTTTGTTTAAGACGGACGCTTATGTAAAAACAAAATTTCTTACCATGACTCTTCGTTGATTGATCGTTGCACAGTCACCAAGAGCGTATACGCTATCACATCCATCAACTCTCAGCCATTCATCAGTGGCAATCGCACGCCTGTTAGTCTAATCACGAATGGCAAAAGGGATGTTCACAAGCAAAAGAAAGCTGCAGATGGAGGAAGAAACCAACTGCTAAGCAACAAACCTGCCCAATTTGCTTCATGAATTCCATAATGAAAGGCCGAGTCCCAATACCAGTAGACCAGACAGCCATTCCGTAAGGAAGAAAAACAATGTGGCCAGTCCCTCTTTCCTTTATGGAGATTTCCTTCTCGGACACTTTGACTACCATGGAGCCCGTCTTGACATTGATGTCCTCTCTTTGAAATTTCTGTACTGCGAAAGCAGTGATTCTTTTGTCAAACCTGAAATAGTAAGGCTTAGAAGCATTAGCCACATATGAAAGACAGCCGACTTCGTCGAGTGAGATATTAGGTGTTCATTCAAGCAAAACAAAATAAGCCACTGATCACCGGTTACGTTACTGCTAATAGAACCAAAAGAGGCAATTACTGTTAATGCCTTTCTTTGGAACTCCCTCTTTGCTAATCTGCAGCTCGTGATTTATTCCAATCGGTCAGCAATTTAAAAATAGAAGAAAAGCTAGCTTTTAAAATGGAGAATGAATTTAGTAAAAAAGGGTATAAAAAGAAAATATAGATTGATAGGGTCACTGCTTGTTAGAGGGTAAACTGGAGACTTCTACTTTGTGAAGTGCTGAATTTCTCCATCAACGGGATGAGCAAAACCGGGAGTAAAATTTCCACTTGATCAAAGAAAAATTTGATGCTAACCTAAGAAACAAAAGCGTAGTCCACACACAGAAACAGATGAACTTTAAATCACATAATTCTACTCACATGTTCAAAATATGATCTCCTGCTTCAAGAAGTGTAATCTTCACAAGGTTTTTGACTTCTGGATATAGCCGGGCAAGATCTTCAATCGCAAAGTCACGAAGCTCTGCCGCAAATTCCACCCCTGCTGGACCACCACCAACGACAACAAAATGCAGAATCCTCTTTTTCTCTTCTTCACTAAGGCTCGGCAAGCTTGCTCTCTCAAAGCAGCCTATCACCGTCTGACGGATCTTCTGAGCATCTTCTACTTCCTGCATAAAAGAAAATCGTCTCACCTTTACTTAATAATTACTGGGAGCGATATGGAGTGGAATTGAGTGAAGAGAAGCATATTTATGTTTTTACTCAACCCACTATCCAATTGAGAAGCACATTGATCTGATGACAAAGAAAACCAAATCAACATCTTATCTTGGTGATATATACCTTCAAGAAATGGGTATTCTCCTCGACACCAGGTGTGTTGAATGTATTTGCACGGGCTCCCACAGCTATTATGAGATAGTCATAATCTATTGCAAATTCTTCTTTCCCTCCTAGGTTGGAAGCTTGAGTAGATTGACAGTAAATTTTCTTCTTTTCTGCATCAATCTTGTAACATTCAGCTTCTCTATATTCACAATGGGGACCTTTCTGCCATTAGACACAAAAGGAACATCTCAGTCTATCGCCCCAACTTATCTGAACAATGACCCAATGAGGAGCCTGAAAGGAGTATGAGATTCACATTTTGTCAAAACTTATCAAACATACATATCCATCCTGTGGGAGCAACACAATTTGTGCTGGAAAATGAAAAGAAGAAGAAGCTCATAATTCTCTCCGGAATCTCTGAAGGCACTTCATTAGTAATCTGTGACAACTACCTTGTTAACAATATTTCGGATTGGTTCGACAATACTGCGTGCTTCCACCGTGCCATTTGTGACGCTCGGTAACAAGGGCGTGAATGCAAAATAATTACGCGGCGAAACTACTTCTACTTCATACGATGAATTCTTCAAATTCTTCAAAAAGCTGGTGGCAGCCCATCCGGTTCCAAGCACAACCACCTTCTTTCTGGAGGATTGACCTTGCGCTGAATCAGCATAAGCGACAGGGAATGGAGTCGTATCCGAGAATGCTACTATACCCCCACCACTGCAGCAAAACAGACATCAATTTCACTGCGAGAGAACAGAGATCACTGTGTAGCTACATGCATTATCAGCAACATTTACGGATCTAAAGAGCTTAATTTTACAGAGAGAGCTTGACATTTGAAGACTAACTCAGAAGTTGATTTAGCGACATTTTTCAACATAGAGCGGCAGATTGCGAACCCAGCTCAATTTCCACTAACGAGTATCTAATTCATTTGATATAACAGTAAAAGAACCGAATAGAGCCGTCTGCAAGCGGCAAGCTGTGATTGCGGCTCGCTTTACGTTCCAAACACCTCGCAAAACCATTACTCCAAACAACATGCAAACAACAACAACAACAACCGAAACCGACGCAAGCATCACGAGGCATTCATCAGCAAAATCCACCGACTCGTGGACCGAAGCAAGACGCGCAACTACATCGCTCATCGCGATGGACAAGACTCGATCAAGTAGTGCAGGAAAAACACCAGAAACGTGACTTTTTCTCTCCATCCCTGCAAGAGATCTCCACGACAAAAGAAAAAAAAAACGAACACCGAGCTGCGAGAAAACCATCGCGATCGCCGTCGGTTTTCCGGAGCAGCACGCGGGCAATCGGACCGGCATTGCTGACGCAGCGTTCGCATGCGTCGGAAGGTAAAACGGCGAGCGCAGCAGGACGGCGACTACGGAGGAGAGAGAGAGAGCGGCACCTGACGGTGGAGACGAGGAGGAGCTTGGAGAGGGAACGGCGGTCGTGGAACGCTCGGAAGATCCTCTCGTGGAAGGCGAACCTGCTCATGGCGGAGCCCGAACCCTAAGGCGCTGCTTCTCCTCCTTCCTTCCTTCGTCCCTTCGTTCCTTGTCGATCAAGCAACAGAGAGCGATGTAGAGAGAGAGGAGAGAACGAAAACGGAAAGGGAATGAGAGAGAAGGGGAGGAAGAGAATATATATAGTGAGAGAAGAAAAGCAAAGTTTCCATGAGGGGGGGGAGCGCGGTGACGTCATGCGTAACCGCCACGTGAAAAGCTCGCGGGAGCGAGGGCCCCCTTCGTCCTTTCCTTTTTTGTTCGTCTTAAATTTTTAATCTTTAATTTCCCCGTTTGACCTTGACTCCGGACACGTGTCGCCGCGCGGGGGGCGAGGGCGTCCGTACGGTTAGGAGCTGCTTTTGGGTTTTGGACGCGCTTGCTCGTTCGGTCCCCAGCCCGGTGGGCCGGATAGCTCGGGACCCGCTTTGATCGGGCTCGGAATCGGGATGGGATGGATGAGTCGAGTCAGTCATCTTGTATTGGTCGAGAGAGAGATGGTAGTTTCCATAATTTATGTTTTTTAATTTTCCCAAGCGGACTCCATATATGTTCGTTTGGAAAAAGTGTCAGAAAAGTCTTCAGCCTATTGTATTTATGTCAATTTAATCCTAAATAATTTTAAGTTGTGTCAATTTAGTTATAAACATTTTAACTTGACGTCGGTTCAATTCTTCCAGCTAATTTTAGTTGAATTTTGCTCGCATAGATGCTGGCTAGCTTACGTAGACCGCCGCGCTAACGTGAACAATTTTTAAAAATATTTTAATACATTTTAAATTTTTATTATTATTTCTTAATTTTTTTTTTATTTTTTATGATTTTTTTCTTTATTTTTTTTTTTCTCTTTCTTTCCTTTCTTGTTCCTTAATGTGGTGGCCACGAGGTCGCCCTTACCTAGGTGAGGGCTGCCCTTGTCAAATTTGGCAGGGAAGCCTCCATCGAGGCTACCCTCGCTTAGGGGAGGTTCGGCTTCACCGGGGATCGACCTCGTCGGCCATCACCTGCCAATCGACCACGATCTAGAGGAAGAATAAAGGAAGGAGAGAAAAATAAAGAAAAAAATTAGCTGGATTTTGTTGATGTGAACACTAGCTGACTTACGTAACATTGTTGGTGTTAACATGGACAATCAAAATATTTAGAATTGAATTAGCACCAAGTCAAAAGATCCGTGATTAAATTGACACTAGTTCAAAAAATTTATAACTAAATTAACACCAATACAATAGGTTTAGAATTTTTATAGCACCTTTCTCATGTTTATTCATCCACTAATGATAGCATCCTTTTTAGGAAAAATTATTTAAAATTCTAAACTCATTGCACTTTTACTAATTTAATTTTTAACATTTTGCTTATATCAATTAAGTCAAAAAAATTTCATATTTTACTAATTGAGTTCATCTCGCCAGATTTAACTAAAAATTATCACATGGATGGTGCTTGTCCTAAGTGGCGCAACCAACACTATGCAAGCCTAGCGACCGTCCAAAGGTGAGGGTTGGTGAGATGGTGAAACTTGCACTTGCTAGCCACGAGCGAGGTTGAGCCTCAGGCAAGTGAGGCTCACCATCACCAAGCTAGCAAGGTTGGCCTCGGCGGTGGCCCGCAAGGTCAAGCCTCATCTAGTGATGAGGTAAGACTCGCCGAATCCAGTGAAGTCAAGCCTTCCCTAGCGACGGCAAGGTTGAGGCTCGCCTGAGGTCGACCTTGCCAGCCCTCATTTCTAGCCCATTATCAGTCATAAAAAAGGCTCGGCAACCGACTAGATGAAGAAGGGAAATAAAGAGAGAGAAAAAAAATTAAAAATTTATTAAAATTGTTTATGCTACGTAAGACAACCGATATTCATATTAGCGATTTCTAATCAAAATTGATTGAATAAATTCAATTAGTAAATCATAAAAATATTTATGACTCAATTAACACGGTTAAAATGTTTAGAATTAAATTGCTAAATATAATAAGTTTAGAACTTATTTGATAAGTTTTTCTACCGGAGCTCTCTATGCAAGAAAATGGGTAAAGATAGGCAGAATGACGCATCTGAGCAGGGAAGGAATACTTACTGCTTGGAATATGAATGCTATGAGGCTAAACAAGACCGCGAGATTGACTTGAGACTTTGTCCAACTAAAGATGGGACGGTCCGAGGGATAGTATACACCGTCTTCCTCGAGGACCGATGAGGATTCTCCCTACACATGATAGCAGAAATGGTTGGAATCCTCGGGGCGTCAAGAGAAAAAGGTTGATGCGACTTGAAAAATGAAAAGGAGCAAGATGAAGCTGCTTCCTTTAAACATGGGAAGATTCGGAAATTCTGATGTTGAAAAGGTTCCGAAAATGCGGATCCAAATGGAAGAAAGTTGGTGCTCTCTCTCTCTCTCTCCTCGCCGATTTGAGAGCTTGTTAGGAAGCGTTCTTTCTTTTGGAAAAAAATATTTATTAAAATTAAATCTTTGTTGATGCAGTATCTTCAATTAGAAAGAATTGTATTCACATTTGACACAAATACACATGGTATGTATAATAAAATGAAACGAAAAAAAAAAAAACTCAGCCAATTTCCGGATTAATCTTCGAACCGGTCAATTTGGAATTGGGTGTGTTCCAATATAAAAAATTAGAACTAACCCTGACAAAATAGATTTCTGATTTCAGGTTTTAAATTCAGAACCTATCCATGCTAGAACAAATCTCCCTTAAGCCGAATGCTTTCAAATTGAATAATTCAGCTAAAATTACCTTTAGCCTGTGACAAAAGCAATCAGACAACTAATTGAAATATTAATAGATTTTAAAGTTCGATTAACAATGTCACATTACCCTCTTTCTCCTCTCTCTTCTCAACCAATAATGCAATTCATTTAGAGATGTCTCAACTCCAAAGAAGCAACGTGGCAGTCTACCATATTTGCCTGGAATTTTTACTTGTCCTCGTATCCAGTTCTCTAGCCGGAGGCCTGCCTTCCCATGGTAGTGGCATGACTACACAGATTCAGTCAACTAGAAAGTTCACCGAGACCCCCAATGTTACAATGAGCCAAGCCAATACGTGTTTCGCAAACACGATGAGCACCTTTGTCCGAGAGCATTCAATTAAACTTTTCGGCAACATCACAAGCTAGTTTTGATCTACTTACTACATGACATGATTTGAGGGGCAATGCTTTCACCTCCCACTGACTTGCAGAAAGACAGAAGATTACATGGCCAATCACACCTGGAAGAAGAAGCCAAAAGCAGTCTTCCATGTCCAACAGCGACATTCTTTTGGTTCTCAACATTATTTACATGTCTCATTTGTCGCCTCAAATACGGCTCGAGTCTCTTCCGAAAATAAATCTTCGTATCCAATCGGATACAACCAACACCCGTGTGCGCCAGCTTACTTGCTTGCTGAAGAAAAAGGGAAAAGCTTTAAATGTCGCAACACAAAACATCAAATGAAATTTTTACCAATGTATGAAGGGATTTTGCACCTCGCATATACAGAATACCAGAGCCATTGAGTACTATGACCCATAGATACCCAGTCTCCGGGAAGTTCAGCAGCAGCTTGCTCTCCTCCCAAAGGAGCAAACTTTCCAAAATGCTTGTATCTGTTTGGCCACACAAAAAGAAATCAGTAGGTGGGAGTGGAAAGGAAACAAATATATATACGTCAATATATATATAATGTATATGTAAAGAGAGAGCAAACTCATCTATAATTCCCATCAATGAAAAAGGATGAACATAGTGAAAATGTAAAATACCGAAAAGGACGAAATCGATGCTGCCCGGAACCAGTAAAACGTCGTGGACCTTCAGGATGTTCTTGACACTGCTGTCTCCGGTTGAAGCACCTTGAAAGATAAGCTCCTTGTTGAGCAGCGACCTGGAAAGGAAAGCATTAGATGATTTAAGTGCCTCTATGAGGGTGGCAAGAGAGAAGCCACAGCAAATTTTACTCAAAAGAGACTTCCAAAACCATCACCTGAGCAGTGGCTGGCAAACTCTTCGCCTGCGAATCCACATGACAGAGGGCCGATTTGAATTCTTCAATATCTACACTCTCTCTCTCATTGCCTTCTGGATCTCTCAGCAGATCTGTTACATCCTTCAAATGCTTGCTCTTCAAGTATACATCGACTTGGGGATACCGTATGAGGATATCATCCACAACATCTTGAAATTCACTAACAGTTAAAGTGCCAGAGTTGTCCTTGTCTGCAGCCTTGAATATGCTCAAGATGTCCTCCTGAGTAAATCAAATGTAGTAATCATAAATTAGAAGGAGAAAACAAGAGTACAATGATGATAAATACAATCTCTAAGGTCAATATTACCATCAGTAGAAAATTAGAGTTTGTAAAATGCAGCTTTGCTTTATTTAAGCTAGTAATAATGATCAGCACTATTTGGTGCTGTACGACAGCCACATCACATTGTGGAAGATAAATACATATATTTCACTAAGTATTTTCATGCTACATGTTAAAGATAGGCAACTTATCATGTATATCCGCTAGAGAAGAATAAGATAAATGGGACAGGATCGAGATACTCTTTCAAAGGGGAGTCATGTGCTAATCAAGAAACCCATGCATGATGTAATGTGATCAATTAATACAAACTGAAAATAAACTTCCAAAGACATTAACCAATCTGATGTTTCGCATGAGAAGCATTTTCATGCAAGTTCCAAAATGAGGCCATCCATGTGAATGACTGAGATATGTTCCTTTTAAGTGTTGGGGGCTGGGATGCAAAGCACAAACCGCTCTTTGATCTGCCAGTGAGTTGGACAGGAATGACTGAGATATGTTACTTTTAAGTGTAAGTACTGCTAACTGACAGAGACCGACACATCCAGCCATATGAACGTACGATAAAACAGACATCAGTTAAAAATATACCATTATTTTACGTTGGTCTATTGTAGCACAATCACCTAGGGCGTAAACATTTTCAGTGCCCTTCACCCGTAGCCATTCATTAGTTGCAAGAGCTCGTCTATCACCCTGCAGATTGAGCAAAATCTCAAATCATTCTGCTAAGAACAATGATACAGCATGTCAGTAGTTGAGACATGGCAAGCGAAGGAATCTATGTGTAGCCGTAGGTTGAGGGCACTAAGGCAATAGATATAATCCTGCACGTTCAGTGTCACAGTTTCTTAGAGCCCATTTCATGCATGCATGGCAGTATGTCACAAACCTGACCAACTTGCTCCATGAAGTCTGACACTACTGGACGAGTCCCTACACCAGTTGACCAAACAACCAATCCATGAGGAATCGAGTAAACCTCTCCATTGGATTTCACCTTCACAGAGAGCGACTTTTCTGAAACCCCAAGAACTCGACAACCAGTACGGACATCAATGCCGTCCCTTCCGAACTTCTGCTCAGCAAATGAACTGATTCTTTCATCAAACCTGAGAATTTAAAAAAAGAACAACAAACAAACATTTCAACTTTCATAAATAAAAATTGCGTTTCTTACAAATTACTCATAGATGCCAACCCCAATTACCACATGTATAATAGGCGAAATGTTTCGGCCTCTTCAAACATTGGTACTCTTGACTGTCCACCACAAAGTATCACCTTCCAAACTTATGGCGCATACACTCCAATATCACAAATTAAATTTTATTGATATATCATCCTGACACAATTCTCTATACCTCTGAAGCGGCAGGTTTCCATATTCCGTAGCTCTCAAAATTTATGTTCCCATTAATAACTTTCAATCTGCATATGGCTCCTACACAAGCATCTTAACTAAATTTTTGTACCATAAGAAAAGCATATTTAAGGAGAAAACACAATTTGAGCTGAGATCACCACAATACTGGACAGACCTTTCACTGTAATGATAGGATGGACAAAGGGAGAGAACACATCAAACAGTCCTGCCTTCTGTTATTCTTCATTATCCAAGTTAACAAGCTAAACAATTTGCTAGTGATTAACAAGACAGAGGGACAATAATAGAGTCCAAACGCATTGCATTCAGCCAGAAAATTATGGAATAACATACAAGCTCAATTGAAAAACAAAAGCAAACCGCAAAGTTAGAAATTTTGATGGTCGTTCCTGTTTGACACTTTTCGTGGATGTTTGATATAGCATGTGCACAATAAATAGTTCAAATAGAGCAGCAGCCCTTAAAAATTTCAGGCTTTTTTCATGTTTGACAGATCAAAAATTCTCCTTGATGCAACTCCAAATCCAAAAGATCGTGTTGTCTTGACCTGACACTGACTGCATCCATGGGTTTCAGAATAGTTTGAATACTTTGAGCATGATTCAAAAACATTATAGAAAAATAATGCGGGGAAATTATCTTACGTGTTTAGGATGTGATCTCCTGATTGGATCAGTGTTATTCGAACTAGATCTTTGACCATCGGATAGATAGTTACTAGATCTTCTTGTATGAAGTCATGCAACTCCGCAGCAAATTCAACACCTGTGGGACCTCCCCCGACAATCACAAAATGAAGATACGTTTTTCTCTCTTCTTCACTCAAGCCTGGAAGGACGGCCCTCTCGAAACTATCCATTACACTAGCACGGATCTTCTGTGCATCCTCCACTTCCTGCATGACATGCACTAAATACCCATTAAAGCATTCAAAGCTCAAAATCTACAAAATGAGGACAAACAGCAAAATGATCTGCAAAAACCACCAGCAAGCATTGCAATTTAACAAGCAAATAATATTTCTGCAACAACAGAAAACTTACGAACCTTCAGAAAGTAACAGTTCTCCCTTACACCAGGGGTGTTAAAAGTATTTACTTGTGCTCCAACTGCTATAACCAAGTAATCATATTCCAGGGAGAATTCCCCATTTCCTCCCAAGTTTTGGTCCAGATTAGAGCGACATAGAACTTTATTATTTGTGGCATCAATCTTCATACATTCAGCTTCAAAAAACTGAATCTCTCCATTTCTCTGATATAAAGGCACGCAACAACATGTTAAGTACCCAAGAACAAAGCCAGTGGGACCAAATGAAGACCCGAAAGAATAGCTGATATAGAACAGAATAAAACAAAAGAAAAGAGCAATAAGAAATAATCACGAGGTGGAGGATAAGGCATCCTAGTATGGATGTCGTCCAAAAGAGAAAAAATAAAAATGTCTGCAAGAACAATGGGATCACTAGTGGTGCTGGATCTAAATGACATGTATCCGTTTTGACTAGAAATAACTGCAACAAGGCATTCCTTTCGCCAACCCTAATGTAGTAGAATCGAGCATCAGCATTTCATATACCTCATCTAAGCTGCACCCAATATCACTGTGATAGAACCCATGATAAAGATAAAATCATAAGATATCCCTCTACTCCATAATAGGCTTTTTCCAGTGTATCTACATGATGAATGGCAATAGTCTTATTTTGTCTAATAGTAAGACTAGCTAAAAATCAAATGCCATAAATAATATCTACTTGAGATGACTAAAAGTGTGTATTGCTGAAGCAGGGGCAAATATCAAGTTTAGTCTGATTCACCAATTTTACAAAGTAAACAATCCTTTTGTCCTGGTTTATCAAAAGCGAAAAAAAATGGTTGCTATAAGATTGTTTCAGGCAATCCTCATGAAACCAGTTTGACATCCGATATATGCAGGAATCGCAACTTCAAAAATATGAGAAGAATAAGAGTCAATGCGATCTAGCTAATAGCATTTTAAACTAGTTTCAAGACCTTGACGAAATTTTAGAATTGACACATCCAACAAAATGACCAAGTGAGCTATTTTAATTATTAAGCCCAACACATACATGAAAATAATCAAGTAAGCATCATATTATGTCACTGTAGCATAAGATTTGTTTTCTTTCTGGCATGTGAACCATGAAAAATTGACTGTTCTTATGCATTCAAGAAGCCTTTAGTGACTAGATAATACTACATAAAGGCAATCAATATATCCTTGTTTCTTTACCATAAATATCAATCTAGACTGCAACTGAAGTACTTTTTTTCCATACTAACTTGCATGGCAAAGTGAAGCTTAAAAATGCAATTCTATATGGCAAATAACAACGGTAGCAAAAATGAAAAATCTGAGGCTTCGAGCACAATAAATTACCTTCTTTATTATATTTCGAACAGGCTCTACAATACTCCGTGCTTCAACTGTTCCGCATGTGACACTAGGTAACAGAGGTGTAAATGCAAAATAATTCCTGGGTGAAACGACCTGAACTTCATAGGATGAAATATCAATATCCTTGAGGAAACTAGTACCGGCCCATCCAGTTCCGAGCACCACCACTTTCTTCTTCTTTTGCTCCTTCTGATTTGGTCCAAGACCAACTCGATTTTGCTCCTTCTGATTTGGTCCAAGACCAACTCGATCAGTCTCTGACTGAGAATCTGAATAAGCTATTAAACTCCCGCTGCTGCAAAAATTCACATGACAGGATCCACATTGTCACAATATGCTGTAATTGGTCAAACAAGAAGCACATTGCGTTATCCCCCAAAAAATGCAAGATTCATCATATTTACACAAGATTAAGAAAGTCATAGAATTGATAGAAATTCATCAACAGTAGAAGAAAACTGCAATAAATTACGAAATGGGGATTCACTGTGATGAGATCTTATCTTGATGACTCTGTAGAGCTTGCAAGATCAAGCATACTAAATAATATACTGCTTACAGGGACATATGAACCCACCAAAAGGATGCTGCAAAAAGATGCTAACTTTTTCATGCTTACGATCTGCACGATCACGCATTTTCATGCTTATGATCTGAGCATCCAAGACACCGAAACAGATTGCGCCGAGCAAATCCAAAACATACCCTGCTTCTGTTTTCTCGTAATAAAGAAGCAGACAATCAATGCCTGAAAACCCACCAAATCATAGTCGACGGACTATCTACTCTCACTTTCCACTCTCTTAACAATAGAAACCCCAAAATTCGGAACCTCGCTTGGTCTTCTCACGTAACCAGGTGCACCGATTGCAGTCATCTAACTGAGAAACTTCAAACATCGGCTTGTTTCGAGATCACGAACTACAGCTCGCGCTCGTCACGCGTTCAAAGCCACCTCCAACAAGCGCGGTGCCCAACTAAAGAGCTCCAGCGAGTCAACGAACGCGACCGGACTCGGTCAGGAGCTCAGAAACACAGAGAGAAGGCGACGACGGCGACGGGAATGCAGGGGACGACGAAGAGGGAAAAAAAAAAATGGAGAGGGGGCGGGAGGAGTACCTGAGAGTGACGAGAACCAAAGCCTTGAAGCCAGCGGGGTGGCCATGGAGGTAGCCCGAAGCTCTCTTCAAGAAGGACGAGATCGTCATGCCGACGGAGGAGGAGGAAGGAAGAAGCCGCCTCGGATTGCGCGCGCGCGCGAGAGAGTGTCAGTTCAGTTGACTTGCAAGAAGTCGAGATGCGAAGAAGAAGGACGAAGGGAAGAAGATGAAGAAGAGACAGCAAAAGCGAAAACCGTGGAGCAAATGAAGCTTGTCGTGATCCGAGATTGACGCTGGCGACTTGACGCGAAAAGAAGAGCCTCTGTTCCTTTACCGTCCTTTCTCATCCCCGACCCTTTTCCTACGATCAGGCGATGACCAGTAGCTTCTGTCACCTCATCCCCAACTCTTTCCTCGCGAGACCGGTTCGTTTTCTTCTTACACGCCCCGGCTTTGCCCGACCGAACTGCGCGCGCACGCGTGGCGCGACGAGAGCAATTTCTTCCTTCGCTAAAGTATGAATTTGTGTACTTTAAGCTAAAAGGTCAATTCTCCCCGTTCTTCCCAATGTTCCCCTGCGCACGCGCGTGGACCGGAACCCCATCACCCGGGGCCTGCTCAACCTAAGCCGAGCTGGGACTCCATTGCCCTTGCCGGTGCCTAGGTCCATCAAGGCCGGACCCTAAAGCTATAGTGCCCGAGACCCAAGTCCATTGAGGTCAAACTCGAGATCTTGACACCCATACCTAAGTCATGGAGGTTCGGGCTCAATCCAGGATACCTACGCCCTAGTCCGGCGTTGATAGATCGAGATGCGGGGTCTAACTCGGGTGTCCTAAGCCTAGCCTCGATGGACGTAAGCCTTTGCGTTGAAATTTGGCCTCGTTATTAAGGGCTTGAGAACGAATGATGCGATTAATGTGAATTTTAGGTTTTAAATCTAATTGTATTTTAGAAAATGATTGTTGATTCTTAAAAGGAAAAATCATTTCCAAAATTTAAGCTTAGTGATAAAATATTTTTCTTTAACTTATTTTCCCAAATGATCCAACCGTAAAAAGGAGAAAAATTGTTTTCACGAAACAAACGAACCTAACACTTTTTCCAATCCATCTAACTTTCTCACACAATTACTTATTCCATGCACACAATTATCCAATGCAACAAAAGCAATTTTTCGAACGTTAATATGTAAGATCATCCCAAAATTTTCCTACTGTTTTATAAACCGAAAAAAGTAAATTTCCAAAGAGAATCGTACATATGATAGTTTGACCTAAATAAAAAGGCTTACTTGTCCTGGGACAGTCCTCGGGTCGTGGATTCTCGCCGTAATTCCATCGTAATTGGAACCCCACACAAAATGACAGAACACGTGAAAGCGTAAAACACGCTTGTGGTCCCTCATTTTCCCGTCCCTCTAAATATCGTCGTGACTTTTCAAGACAAATCCAATGCAAAGAAATATATAGGCAAAGGTGACGAAAAAGGATGTAAAGAAGTCAGCAACCAGCATCAATAAGCACGCGAGACAAGCATGAACGAAGCACACGGTCCCGCTGTCTTGAGGAATATTTTAAATAAAGACCGGAGATGCATTCTTTTTCTTAAATAAGAATTTAAAGTAAACTTTATTTTAAGTAAAAATCCAAAATATCCTTATTTTTTTTAATAAGAGCTTGAAATATACCTTATTTTCAAATAATTACCTGAAATGTCATGTTAGTCTTAAAAAATGACATGACCTCATCAATTGATCGAGGGCATTTCGTTATTTACCATTTTTAATTATTTTCTTTCCTTTTTCTACTTTCTTTATTTCCATAAAAACTCAAAAAAGAAGAAAAAAGTTAAAACCTAAAAAAAAAAAAAGACAACCTAAATAATAAAAGTTAAAAAAAAAAGGCGAGAAGACTCGGGCTAGCCCTCCCTCCTGTGGCTGCCACCCCAATGTCAGTGGGAGACAACCATGGCCCCCTCTCCCAAATCTGGGCAAGGGTCATTGGCTCTAGCCTAGGCCTAGTCGAGGGTCGCAGGTACTCGCCCAAAGGTAGAGTGGGCCATGGCCCTCGCGACGAGGAAAAAATTGAAAAAGGAAAAAGGAAAGAAAATTCTTTAAAAAAAGCAAAAGACAAAAATATATTCAGTGTAGTAGTAAGGTCAAACCCTTCTTTGAGACTAATTTGGTAGTTCATGCCTTTATTTAAGAAAATGATGATATTTTATATAATTATTTGAAACAATATTTACTTCACACCCTTATTTGAAATTTTCCCTACTACATCTTTAGCATAATTTGTTTCCAAGTCTTTACGCATTAAGGAGAAGTGGTTACTCAACCTGGTTAGGGATGGTGCCTCGTTTCGATTATTGGAATTGGGAATAAATAGTTCGATTCTCATTTCCTAGCGAGGAACCAGATTGAAATAGTGAAATTGATCATGAGTGCGCGCGTGTATATATATATATATTATATTTGTAAGAGCAAAAGTACACATTTTTTGTGAGAGCAGTCACTTCTCTTACTGATAATTTCACATAATAAGTATTTTCATCCTATACTAAAGTGAGTTCCTATATATATTAGAAAGGAAAAAAAAAAACTGGTTTCCTATTGTCTCAAGTATCAGACCAAGACTATCAATCGGGTTCTAAAGTGAGATATGGATATAAAGGGAGACTGTACTGGGCAAGTGAAATTTTCGAAGAAAAATTATTCTATCTTGAATTACACCAAACATATAATAGGGTTTTCTACTATCTGGAGGAAATTTAGAGGATTTTAGTCCGACCTTATGCTATATTATCCCAATTCAAATCCGAACAACGAAACGCAACCTTAAACTTTTCTCGATGAAAAGACTCAAGTACAAGAGCTGAAGTCTCACGTTCATTTGCTTCCAAAAATTTCTATTTAGAATTAGTTATCTATAAAATATTTAGCTCATTGTTATTTATATAAAATTGACGATTCTTATAGTTTGGTTCTTATCAAATTATAATTTCTTTTTATTTTCTTTCTTATTTTTCACATTTCCTTTTTTCCCATCATTTTTTCTTAAAAAAGAATAAAACACTCGAGTGGGATTTGCTTGCTAAATCTCGTCAATTTCCCTTTTAATATAATAGCAAGCTTAGAAACCTAATGGTTACCTTTGGTTGTCCGAATTTCTAACTAAGATAGGAATAAATAAGATAGAATATGAAATGCAGGAGATTTTATTATATCTTATCCATTATTTGGTGATTACAATAATAAAGTTGCATATATTCATATCATACTATATATATTGTTTGGTATAAACATATATATGAATCACAAATTTTGCAAATAGAGATGGTAAAAATCTCTCACGACACTCTTGTCTATTTTATTTTTATTTTATTTTGCTTTCTTTATTAATTAAATTATTTTTAATTTCTTTCTTCTCTTTCCGTCATTCTCTAATAAAACTTTATTAAATAGAAAATTCTACTAATATACCTAAAATACTAAAACACCTGATATATGTAATAACTATATATTTATACATTGAATTTATTTTATAAGATAGAATTAAATTTGAATTTATAAATAAATAGATTAAATTAAAAAACTAAATTTTTATTTTTTGTTATTTTGAATTTCTTATATTAGAATTCAAGTATTATTTATATTGAAATATAATTTTAATTTGTTAATTTTAAGAAATTTGTTATTTGAGAAAAAACTTTCCTATTATTTATATTAGAATTCATATCCGCCTTTATCCTACCTCTCTATGGGATAATTTTATTAGATTTATATTCGATTTATATTCAATTTTATCCTATCTTGAACAAGCATCAAATACAGTAATCAATGTTGATTGTGAAATGACTAATCTTAGGGAAAACTCACGGTTCTTGCATTCAATCTCTTGTTATCCCACCCATGGACGACATCTTCAAACATGGACTCCAAACTAGTGGAAACTTAAACAAGAAAATGATGAAGTCCTATTTGATATTAGCAAACCTGACACTTTGTTCATATCGAATGGCATTTTTTAGACAATTGAGTATTGGACATTTCGTAGGTGTGAAAATCGAGTCAATTAGACATTAAATGCGGAATTTATGCTTGTCAAAATTAAGTCAAATTTGGCTAAAAAACACATATCAATTTTAAATTTTTTTACCAATTAGGTTATTTTCATCACCTTGCATAACAACCGATAGCCATTTAGTAGATTGTACATATAAAAATGATCCTTTTAGTTATATTCTCCCCAATATGGTCGCCTTTGAACAATGTCAGGACCAATGGAATGGGCACTTAACCACTTTTGCCATGTTCATGGGACAGCGTCATTCACATGGCCGATAATGTACAACTTTTTGTGTGATTGTAAACTCATCTCAAATCATGGAATGAGGAATGAGAATGTTGCACGCTTCTCCAATTAAGTTTGTGAGGATGTTATGTAGCATAGCTCATTGTAGTTTTAAACAAGTCCCTTAGATATAAACAGGCTTATCTTCGCTGTATACAAATCCTAAATGCTTTTCATGACAATGCATGATTGGCTATTCCTGATTCAAACAGTTTACACTTCATTGTAGTACAATCATCCCAAATCACGAGAAGTAATTAGAAGCTACATGTCCATATTGATTTCATTGCATATTTAGGTAGAAAAAGATAAATATATATTTTTAGAACTATCGGGCCGGATTTTTGAAATAATTGGGTAAGGAGCTTTTCCTAGATGTAAAAATTGAAAAGGTGTAAAACAAAAAGGTTATGCCCAAAGAAAATTTGGTCAAATTTAGGTAAAAAAAAAAAATAGATAAATGTTACTTTCTATAATTTTACAAAAATTAGATTATTTAAAATACTAATCGTGTGAGGTTAAGAGCTTTTTAATCATCTAAATTTACTTATGTCCAACCACGGCGATCAAATTTTAACAATGAAAATATCATGAGTGTCCGTTCTGTTCAATTTCTAGACATTTGCAAACTCCACACAATTTTTATATCGAATCGCATTTTTAGATAATCAAGTTTTGGACTTTTCATAGATGCAAAAATCGAGTCAACTAGACGTCGAACAAAAAATTTATGTCTGGCCAAAATTAAGTCAAATTTGGCTAAAAAAAATATGCAAATACCAATTTTAAATTTTATACTCATTGGATCATTCCAATAGCCATCTGGAAGATTGTTCATGTAAAGATAATCCTTTCAATTGCTTCTTCCTTAGTATGATTGCTTTTGGTGGTCAATGGAACGGGCACATAATCGCCTATGCCATGTTCATGGGATGTCTCATTCACATGACCGATGGTGTATAACTTTTGTGTGATCATAAGGTCATATTGAATTATGGTATGAGTAATGAGGATGTTGCACGCTTCTTCAGTAAAGTATGCAAGTATGTTATTTAGCATTGCATAAATGAGTCTCTTAAAGTATGAATGAGCTTATCTTTGCTGCGCACAATACCTAAATACTTTTTATGACAACATGGTATATCAATTCGAACCAGCAGCATCAT
Source organism: Eucalyptus erythrocorys (assembly GCA_014182555.1). Lineage (NCBI taxonomy): Eukaryota > Viridiplantae > Streptophyta > Magnoliopsida > Myrtales > Myrtaceae > Eucalyptus > Eucalyptus erythrocorys. The sequence continues at coordinate 11,601,515 of CM024607.1, forward strand.
GGATCAAATACCTGATCTCTGACGATCGCCGACGAATGAGATTCCATCGAAGATTCGATTGGCGAATCCAATAGAGCAGCAGTGAAAATTATATAAATGGCAAGAGGTAAATCAGGGAAAAAGAAGTTTGAATTAATTTTTTGTGTAAATTTAACAAGGGACTAGTGCCCATGCCCAATGTCATGTCTCTAGTGTCTAATTATACCTAATTACTTTGACCATCGAGCTAGGCACAAAAAGGAGCTTGGCGAGCAATGCGAGGAAAGAGCAAAAAGCTTTCCAATATAAACCATACAACCCTATTACTGCAGTCTGATCTTGGTCGCTCTTTATGTCCCCCACTCTCTCTCTCTCCAAAGTAAAAATAGCCAAACTTTCCAATATAAACCATATAATCCTATTGCTGCAGTCTGATCTGCGTCGCTCTCTACGTCCCCTACTCTCTTTCTCTCCAAAGTAAAAATATCTCTGCACGCTACTCTCTACCTCCCTCTCTCTCTGTATGAAAGTAAAAACTAGCTGGCAGTATCTCTCCGTACGAGCGAACAACGCCCGACCAAGATCAGACTGTGTCCCCATGTGGCTCCCTCTCTCTTCGTACAATAGTAAAAATGGAATTATCTCTCTCGAGGAACAAAATGCTAAAAACAGTCTTTTTTCCCTTCTTTTTTCTTTCTTTCTTGTCCTGGCAGGAGTCTAACCGAGCCTCTAATCAAGCGAGGCATGAGCTCGGCCACTTGAGCTCGGCGGAGCTATGAGAAAAAAAAAAAAAAAAAAAAAAAAAAATTTGATATTTCCAAAATAAAGATAAAAAATAAAATTTTTTAAAATAAAATTAATTTTATGAGGAAAAGAGTTTTTTTTTTGGTAAAGAATAGGATTGTATAGTTTGTATAGTTTTTTTTTTTTTTTTTGGTTTTTGGAAAACCTTTTCTTAACAAATATTTTCAAAATCAAAATATTACCTACAAACTATTTTCTACAAACTATTTTTTTACTCATTTTAATAATATTTTTAATTTTCAATTATTTTTATTATTAAAAAATAATTTTTAATTGTTTCTAAAAAAATTGAACGTTTAATTATTATTAATTATTTCTTAAAAAAATTCGAAAGTTTAATTATTTTTAATTATTTCTAAAAATTGGAAAGATTAATTATTTTTCTTTTTTTTTAAAAATGAAGAAAAAAAGAAGAAAATTAAAAATGGATTTAAAAAAAAAAGAATCCGATTTAAAAAAAATTAAATTAGATTATAAATTCACCATATACGACCACTCTCCTAGCTTAAGAATTCTCAACTATCAAGAAAAATGTCTTTCTTCAGCAGAATGACTCAAAGAATGACCGGGAGGCTAATCAACCATCCCTTTCCTCCTACCCCCGAGCCCCCGAGCTCATCCTTCTTCCATGTTCTCTCCCAAATCTACTCGCACACCTGGAGCTCATCTCCCTTGCCTGCTCTCTCCCACCTTTCCTCTTCGTGCTCATGTCCCTTCGCTGCTCTCTCCCACATTTGATGGGGTTTAGGCCAATGGAATACCCTTGTAGAGTCAGAAGCCAATATTTCACATCATGATAATAAAATTATCAATGACCAGGAATGAGATAACGAATTGTAATCTCCTTATCTTAGGAGCAATACATGACACTGAGGTGAGGCTACTTGACATAAATTTGACCGAAGCGGGTCTACTTAACATTGATCATATATTCAATTGTTTTTTAAATTTTTATTTGCTTAAACTTGAAAAAAAAAAAAAAAAAATTATGTATGCAACTTTTAAATTTAAATATAAATTTTGACAATGCTAAAAAAATCAAATACATATAATTTTTTTTTTTAAAAGACTCAATTTTCATTTTAATTTGTTTAAAATTGAAAAAAAAAAAATAATGTATGCTCCTTTTTAACTATAAATTTAAAATAAATTTAAAAATAATTCTAAAAATAAATGCATATATATTTAAAAATACTAAACCTAGAATTTTTTAATTTTTATATATGCTAAAAAACAAAAAAGTTATCCCGGATGAAAATTTGGTCAAATTTAGGTCAAAAATAGATAAATATTACTTTCAGTAATTTTACCAAATTAGATTATTTAAAATACTAATCGTGTGAGGTTAAGAGCTTTTTAATCATCTAAATTTACTTATATCCAACCACGGCAATAAAATTTTGACAATGAAAATATCATGACTGTTTGTTCTGTTCAATTTCTAGACATTTGCAAACTCAACACAATTTTTGTATCGAATCGCAATTTTTAGATAATCAAGTTTTGGACTTTTGGTAGGTGCAAAAATTGAGTCAACTAGACGTCAAACAAAAAATTAAGTCAAATTTGGTTAAAAAATATGCAAATATCAATTTTAAATTTTATACTCATTAGATCATTCCAATAGTCACCTGGTAGACTGTTCATATAAAGATAATCCTTTCAATTGCCCAAAAAAAGCAAAAAGCTTTCTAATACAAACCATACAATCCTATTATTGCAGTCTGATCTGCGTCGCTCTCTATGTCCCCCACTCTTCTCTTGCTCAAGAAACTCTCCTCGCTCAAGAAACTCTTCTAGCTCAATAATCCTCAGCTATCTGTAAAAAATGTCTTTCTTCTACAGAATGACTCGAAGAATGACTGAGAGGCTGATCAACTATCCCTTTCCTCCTGCCCCTGAGCTCATTCTTCTTCCCTGCTCTCTCCCAGATTTGCTCGCGCACCTAGAGCTCATCTCCCTGCTCTCTCCCACCTCTCTTCGAGCTCATCTCTCTTCGCTGCTCTCTCTCACATTTGATGGGAGTGAGGTCATTCTTCTTCCCTGCTCTCTCCCAGATTTGCTCGCGCACCTGGAGCTCATCTCCCTACTCTCTCCCACCTCTCTTCGAGCTCATCTCCCTTCGCTGCTCTCTCTCACATTTGATGGGAGTGAGGCCAATAGGATATCCTTCTAGAGTACGAAGCCAATGTTTCACATCATGTTGATAATATTATCAATGACCAGGAATGAGATGACAAAGTGCAATATTCTTATCTTAAGAGCAATACATGACACTGAGGTGAGGCTACTTGACATAGATTTAACTGAAGAGGATGGGTCTACTAAACATTGCATCATATACTCAAATTTTTTTTAAATTTTTATTTGCTTAAACTTGAAATAAAAATTATGTATGCAACTTTTTAAATATAAATATAAATTTTGACAATTCTAAAAAAAATCAAATACATATATATCATTTAAAAAAAGAGACCAATTTTTATTTTTATTTGTTTAAAATTGAAAAAAATTATTCTATGCAACTTTTTAACTATAAATGTAAAAATAATGCTAAAAAATCAAATGCATATATATAATTTTAAAAAAAAAAAAAAAGACTAAACCCATAATTTTTTAATTTTTATTTGTTTAAAATTGAAAAAAAAAATGTATGCAACTTTTTCAATGTAAAATTTGATCAAATACGTATATATAATTTTTTTAAATCAAATATATATATGCTAAAAAAAAGTTATGCCCGATGAAAATTTGGTTAAATTTAGTAAAAAATAGATAAATATTACTTTCCGTAATTTTACCAAAATAGATTATTTAAAATACTAATCGTGTGAGGTTAAGAGCTTTTTAATCATCTAAATTTACTTATGTCCAACCACGGTGATAACATCTTGACAATGAAAATATCATGACAGTTCATTTTGTTCAATTTCAAGACATTTGCAAACTGGACACAATTTTTGTATCGAATCACATTTTTCATATAATCAAGTTCTGGACTTTTCGTAGGTGCAGAAATCGAGTCAACTAGACGTCCAACAAAAAAATTATGTCTAGCCAAAATTAAGTCAAATTTGGCTAAAAAAAATATGCATATATCAATTTTAAATTCTATATTTGTTGGATCATTCCAATAGTCACCTGGTAGAATGTTCATGTAAAGATAATCATTTCAATTGTCCAATGTCGTGCCTCTAGTATCTAATTAAACCTAATTAGTATGACAATCGAGCTAGGCACAAAAAGGAGCTTGGCGAGCAAAAAGCAAAAAGCTTTCTAATACAAACCATACAACCCTATTACTGCAGTCCGATCTGCATCAATCTCTGCGTCCCCCACTCCCTCTCTCCAAAGTAAAAATAGCCGGAAGTATCTCTCGCGCGATACTCTCCGCCTCCCTCTCTCTCCGTACAAAAGTAAAAACTAGCCGGGAGTATATCTCCGTACAAGCAAACAATGCCTGACCAAGATCAAATTGTGGCCCCCTCTCTCTCCATATGAAAGTAAAAACGGAATTATTTCTGTCGAGAAACAAAATGCTAAAATCAGTCTTTTTTCCATTCTTCATTTTTCTTTCTTTCTTGACTCGGTCGGAGACCGACCGATCCTCTAATCGGGCGAGGCATGAGCTCGGCCGCCCGAGATCGGCCAAGCTATGAGAAAAAAAGGGAAAAATTTGATATTTTCAAAATAAAGATGAAAAATAGATTTTTTAAAAAGTATATTTTAATAAGAAAAAGAGTTTTGTTTTTTGGTTTTTGGAAAACCTTTTCTTAAAAAGTCTTTTCAAAATCAAACTATTACCTACAAACTATTTTTTATTCATTTTAATAATATTTTTATTATTAAAAACGAATCTTTAATTATTTCTAAAAAAATTGCATGTTTAATTATTTTTAATTATTTCTATAAAAAAATCGAAATTTTAATTATTTTCATTTTTAAAAAATGAAGAAAAAAAGAAGAAAATTAAAAATTGATTTAGAAAAAAAAAGAATCCGATTTAAAAAAATTAAATCGATTATAAATTCACCATATACCACCACTATTGAGTGTGTGGGTTTGAAGCCGCTCTTCTCTCTTGCTCGAAAAACTCTCCTCGCTCAAGAAACTCTCCTAGCTCAATAATCCTCAACTATCGAGAAAAAAATGTCTACCGAAAGACTGATTGGCCATACCTTTCCCCCTGCCCCTGAGCTCATTCTTCTTCCCTGCTCTCTCTCAGATTTGTTCGCACACTTGGAGCTCATCTCCCTGCTCTCTCTGTGACATCCCGATTTTTGGGCCCTAATTTCGACTGGATAAATAGGGCCGGGTTTGTTCAATTGAAGACGGGGGTTGTGAAATTGAGGAATATGAGGGATTTTGGATAAAGAAAATAATCAGTTTGATAAGTGAGACATCAATTGATTTTATGGGGGTCAATTTGAATTGAATCAAGAGAAATTATAAGGTTCGCCTATGGTTGTACTTTTGGGATTTAAATTGGTCCTATAGACGAGCCAAGGTGTGAATTAAAATATGGTGACATTGGATTAATTTTTGTGGACTTCAATTGGATTCAATTGAGAGAAGAATTGAAGAAATTAAGAGGTACAAAGTTTCGACCCCGGCGGAAAACCAATTGCACCCATTGGAGAAGTTGTGGGAGGTAGTGGGGTGTGATGTCATGCACGAGGTCATGGTGGGCCACTAGAGGAAAGAAAGAAAGAGGAAAAGAAAGGGGGAGAGAGAGAGAGGAGGTGGGGCCCACTTGTCATCCCCAAGCTTGGGAAGAGAGAGAGAGGGGGGGAAAGGGGGAGCTCAACGGGGGAGGGAGGAGGCCGCACGTCCAGCCGCCCGCGCCACCCCGGCCGCTCGGCCGCCCGTCCGCCGCCGCGTCGCGCCACCGCCATCCGCCCGTGCCGCCGTCGCGCCACGCCGTCGCCCCGCACGCCTCGCCCGCCGCCGCGCGCCCGGCCCCGCGTCCAACCGTCCCCAGCCGCGTTCAGCCCGCCTTCGGCCGCCGCCCAGCCCGTCAACCGCCGCCGTCGCCACGCCGCGCCACCGCCGCCGTCCCTCGCCGTCCCTCGCCCCAAACCGCCGCCGTTAGCCCCCTTTCCAGCCGTGGACAGCAAACCCGAAAATGGGTTTCCGACACTTCGTGGCCCGATTTGGCCGCCTTCCCGGCCCCGGATGCTAGGCCCGCTTTGGAGTTTATCGATCCCGGCGTCGCTCGTCGTTTTGGTCCGTCCGGCGCGTTAATCGGGTGAGTTACCTCACTAATCCTTGATTAGCCGGTTAATTATGCCCTAAGTGTGTTTAATTTGAATTAAGTGTGTTTAGGTGGTTAGATTAGATTATTTTAATATAAGTTGGATTAAGGAAATTAGATTAAGCTTAATGGTGTTTAATTAATTTTAAAAGAGATTAATTAAAGTTAAGTGGTGATGTGACATAATTGGATTTTAATTTATATTTATTTAAATGGTCTGAAATTCGGCTGATTAAAATAATATTAAAATATTCCAAAATTAATTAAATATTATTATTTAAAAAAAAAAAAGGAAAAATTTATTTTTAGCCCCGGTTGCTCGTAATTTCGTGCCGATCGCCGCCGTGATGTCAGAATTTAAATTTGATGCTTAATTAGTGGTGAATTGAGTGTGATTGCGTAAATTAGGGGTTATGTGTAGAAATTCCAATTGTAGAAATTGTGGGGATTTTGGCTGAAATTGACCGCCTAGGAAAGGCCGTGCCGAGTGGGGCCGTGATGCCACTAGTCGTTAACCGCCTATGAGAGGCCATGCCGAGTGGGGCCGTGATGCCACTAGTCGTTAACCGCCTATGAGAGGCTGTGCCGAGTGGGGCCGTGATGCCACTAGTGTTGAACCACCTTTTCGAAGGTCGTGCCACGTGGGGTCGTGATACCACCGATTTGTTGAGTCGACCCTTAGGGTCGTGGCTGGGAGCAGTGATTAATTTGATTGAATGACATGTAATCGGCCGAGCCGATTGATCGCTGAGACGATCCAAGTGGTTGATTGATTGATGATGTGATTGTGCCGTGCTTTATTTAATTATCATATTTGCACGTGATTGAATGATATAAATCGTACTAACTTGCAGGCGCGGACTTTTGCGAGGTAAGTCTTCTTGACGTGTGGTTAGGTCATGCTGGGGTGTATTTTCTTTCTAATAGGGGCTTAGAAGGGGTGAACTTGCTTTGAGACAATGTCTCACCCCGTTGTGGGAAACACATTTCGGGCCGCAGATGAGGATTCCAAATCGGAGTCGTGGACTGCCGGTGAAGTTGGGCAAGGAGTACGAGCCAAGAAGATGGAGGATCGAACCTTTTTAGTGGCCTTAGGACTATTCTTTCTAGATGGTGAATCGATCCCTAGTGTATAGACCTCGACCCAGTTTGGCTGCATGTAAACCTTGTTTGATTTTATGTTAGCATGTTGGTTTGTATTAAATTGATTTTTTTGGTTCCTGCTTTTCTATCCCGCTTTTAAATTGTCAGGGGATTCTTATTACGCTCCGCATGCGCTTAATAAATTAATTTGGGTCGGCGACACTACCTGGGAATGTCGCAATTACTCGACCATGGCGGGTTGTTCACGGGTCTCGGGATTCGGGGCGTGACATCCCGTTTAAGTGGTATCAGAGCATGGTCAGTGAATGGAGTGATAAGGTGCGATGAGTCATGGGATAGTTAGTAGGAAAGGCTTTAATATTCTAATGCATGTGATTGATAGTTGCTTGGTAGCTTGTTTGTGTGGTCGCTCTGTGTTTGTTTTGGAAGCGGGCGTCTGTGTCGAGCCTGTTGCGTGAGTGACCGAGTGTCATGGGCCACTTAGTGAGGGTTGTAGGCCCTGTGTTTCGGGGCAGGCCACTGTTGAAAGTTGGTGCCCGTGGTGCTCCGGGTAGTGAGCAAGTTGGGGCCAGTGTGAGTGGTGAAGCATTGTCTTTAGTTAATGCTAAGGTAGTAGCCCCCGAAAGTTCAAGGCTTGCTCGGTTTTTGTGGATGCTTGAGAGGTTGGGAGACAGAATGGTCAGTAGGCCGCCGCTTCAGTCGCTGTTGTTGCCGTCACCATCAGTGCCGCCAAGGCCGTAACCGTCGTTGTTGTCGTTGTTTCTACCGCTGTCAGCGTTGGGACTGTTGTTGTGACCATGCTTGTTGAGGCCTGATATGGAAATTTGATCGAGGATCAAGCCATCGTATCTGAGTTGAGGTTCAAGGTTTACCCCGTTATTGAGAATGAATTATTCTTGGCATCTGGTAAAGGTGTAGGTCCTGCAAATGATAATCCTCTGGAAGCAATTGCTGGAAAATGCCACGTTATCTCGCACTTCAAAGGACACAAGGAATCCGCAACCTTCACGTGAAGATCTTCAAAAGCTGACTTCGTCTTTTCTCGTACATTTGATGTCGCGCATCTCAAAATAATGGATAAGATAGAAAAGGTGTTGAAAAGGTTATCTGTCACGACAAAGTGGATGAAGACCCTCACAATAATGCGTTGCTAAGTGAGGCAATAGTTAAACCATTGGACAATCACAATAGGCCATTGAAGAAACGAAAATTGGATGCTTCAGAGATATTCGTGGGGAATGAGCTCAAGAATGATGAAGGCAAGGCAACTGATGCTGTCGAGCATCAGGCTCCGCTACAAAGTGGAAGTGCATCTGAGAATAAATTGAGTAAAAATCTCAATGAATCTCCGAAGGAATAGAGAGAGACCTCCTTTTGAAGCCAGAGGAGAAATTGATGGAACTCTCTCATCGGAAGTTGGATGAAGTGTCCTGTCATCAATCTCCTCAAAAGGATGACAAAAACAACTATGAAGCATTGCAAGCTCCTTTGCCAATTGATGTTGACTAGAACACATGGCTCAAGAAGCTCTCTGTTAGTTTGAATCGTGACAGTATTATAATTTAGTTTGTTCAGTTAACGTACGGAAGTTTGGGATCATTGAAAGTCAAAGAGGGACTTAAATCCTGGTAATTCGTCATGAAAGATGACCTGGTTCAGTTCGTTAGTTATCGAATCTACGTGGCAACTGTAATGGATGCGCGCCTGAGGGGTCGGACATGGAGAATATAATTGTGGCACATGAGTCTTCTAAAGTATGTTATGGAGAATTGTCGGGTTCGTTGTCGGGTTTGTTGTCGGGAAGAGAAATAGAGTGGTGATTGAATGAGTACCCGGAATGAGCCGGTCCCTAAGGCTCCTTACCGAATGGTGTTGCCTGAGTTAGAAAGACTGAAGGTGCAAATGCAGGAATTTTTGGATAGGGGATTCATGTGTTCCAATGCATCACCTTGGGAAGCACCTGTTCCATTCATGAAGGAGCAGGTTGGTTCGTTGTGGTTGTACATTAATATTTCTCAAGACCGACTGGAGGTCAGGGTGTCATCAGTTGAGGATCAGGAAGAAGGACATACCGAAGTTGGCATTGTGCATTCAATACAGCAGTCATGAGTTCACCGTAATGTTGTGTGGTTTGACAGATACCTTAGTTGTTTGTTTGGATCTTATGAGCAGAATGTGTAAGGGTACTTAAATCAGTTGTGATTGTGTTCAATGAAGTTATCCGGGTGTATTCAGAGAATGCCAAGGGGCACGAGAGACATTTAAGGATGATACTTCAAACCTTGAGGGCTCTTGAATTTCATATTAAGTTTAGTTAGTACAAGTTTTGGATGACTTGTGTACCACTGGTAAGTCACGAGATTTCAGGCGAAGAAATCTTCGTGGACCCTGTCAAGATTAAAGCAATGAACAGTTGGTCAAGATTGATTACAGTGGCAGAGATCAGAAATTTCTGGGTTTTCTTCCAGTGTTAGCATCGCCGTTGATAAGACTACTGAGGAAGGAAGAAAGGTTCATGTGGACAGATGAGTGAGGGTGTAGTTTTCAAGAGCCTAAGAAGAGGCTAACTACTACACCTGTGTGGGCCATTCCATCTGGTCTTGGAGGGTGTGAGATTTTCAGTGATGCATCATTTAAAGGATTGGATTGCTTAATGATGCAGTTTGATAGGGTTATTGCATGTGTGTCCCGTGAGTTGAGACCTTATGAACCGAATTATCTGACAGATGACTAGGAACTCGCGACGACAATTTCCGCTCCGAAAATCTAGAGATATCAGTGGTGTGAAGAAAGACTCCAAATCTTTATCGATCGTCAAAGCCTCAAAGTATTTATTCTCCTAGGAGGAATTGAAGGAGATAGTGGTGTGAATCAGATCTTTTGAAGGACTTGGATAGTGGAACCCGGTATCACCCGGAAGAATGAAAGAAGTCACTGATGCTTCAAGCTGAAAGTCTTCAATTATGCACAGACTGGCTAAAGTATAGATTTTATTTAAAAAGGGTTCAAAATTTGGTTTTCAAAATTGAGGTAGGCTACCCTTCGAATTTTATAGCCGCCCTAAAAAAAAAATTGAAAATTGAAAAATTGAAAAATTGAATCAGATGCTCAAGTTTTATTCGTCGCCTAATTGACAGACAGAGATGTTCAAAAAGTCTGATAAGAGGATGCTAGTAAGAAAGGAATTGACTTTGAGATTTCTGAGGATGGAAAGTTCAGGTTCCATGAGCAATTGAATACACTTGATAGTGTAGCACTCGGGAAAAGATTCCTCGGAAGTTCGTTACGGTATTGCGGTTGGACCAGATGGTGCAAGTAAGTCAGAATCGGCGTCAGTTTAATTGGTAAACGATTGTGAAGATGGATATTGCCAGGCAGGTTGCAAGTGCCAGAGTTATCAATAAGTGGAAGTTCAGTAATGTAGACTCAGAGAATTTTAACATCACTCGAGAGTCTAGAGTGGGGATGAAAATATATCACAATGGGACATTGTGATGAGCTTACTAAGGATTCAGGAGATTACTGATACCATTTGAGGACAGTGGCCGAATGATGGATGGAGTTGGTCCACTTTAATGATACGAATGGATCCTGTTTTGGGTGTGCAACATCCAGGTTTATGGATTCTGACTTTGATTGGATAAGTTGGGCATTTCATCGACGCGACTTTAGTGCTTTTCTCTGAGTTGGCCACTCACGAGATAACTAGGCTAGCCAGGTGAGTCATTAAGGGCTTTAAGGCAAATTGACTTGACGATTCGACCAGGAATCGACTTCTCGACCATGTTCATCTTTAGAGATCATTGCGGCACAGTATAAAATCGAATTAAGATCAAAGATAGGTGAGTTCGACTGAGATGTATGACCAATCGTGGGTGACCCCACTGAATTGGAAAACTCTCATCGACTGACACTACTTTGATTTTTCTGTCGTTTTGGTACCCTGTGTCCGTATGTGAATCCTCGGGATTTTCACGACAATCGAGAATCAACACTGTGTCGAGTGGGTTCATTGTGGCTCGAAGGAAATCGACCACGGGTCAATTGTCCTAAAAAGTTCTGAGAACTACCTAGTAGCCTAGGTCACACCAAAAGTGCGTCAAAGTGAAATTAACCGCTAATCTAAATTCGATTTCAGTGATTTGAAGATTTTGTCATGTCATGGAGTGGATATATCGAAGCGTGTGAGCATCGAATAATTCACCGGCATGGAGTGCCGGGGGTGATTTATATTTCGAATCCAGATCAGAGATTATAGGTTTGGTAGAGTTTCCAGAGGGGTTCTTTCAAGGGGATTCTTTCAGGGGGTTCTTTCTTAAGCAGTGCATAGCAGATGGTATAGAATTCAGTGGTAAAAAGGAAGTGGAGAAAGATCACAGACCAGAGTCAGCCCAGAGATCAGTGTTTCAGTGGTTAGATCAGTGTCAGAGTGAAGGCTAGACAGAATTGTCAGAAATTTTCAGTCATTGAGCTTCAGAGGTTCATTGGGGAGTTGAGAAGAAGAGATCAGATGTGAATAACAGGGTGTCATGTATGAGGAGTTCAGTCAGTGGCCGGTTCAGAAAGAGCAGATTTGGTATATCAAGATGGTATCCTGGATCAAAATGGTCGGACAGCACCATGAGACCAAAGGATTAGTTTGGATTGGTGAGACTCAGCGAAACGAAAGTATCCCCGCCTTTTTGTAAGGATTGATAAGGGTTTAAATTTCGAGGACGAAATTTTTATAAGAGGGGAAGAGTTGTGACATCCCGATTTTTAGGCCCTAATTTCGATTGGATAAATAGGGCCGGGTTCGTTCAATTGAAGACGGGGGTTGTGAAATTGAGGAATATGAGGGATTTTTGGATAAAGAAAATAATCAGTTTGATAAGTGAGACATCAATTGATTTTATGGGGGTCAATTTGAATTGAATCAAGAGAAATTATAAGGTTCGCCTATGGTTGTACTTTTGGGATTTAAATTGGTCCTATAGACGAGCCAAGGTGTGAATTAAAATATGGTGACATTGGATTAATTTTTGTGGACTTCAATTGGATTCAATTGAGAGAAGAATTGAAGAAATTAAGAGGTACAAAGTTTCGACCCCCGGCGGAAAACCAATTGCACCCATTGGAGAAGTTGTGGGAGGTAGTGGGGTGTGATGTCATGCATGAGGTCATGGTGGGCCACTAGAGGAAAGAAAGAAAGAAAGAAAGAAAAAGGAAAAGAAAGGGGGAGAGAGAGAGGAGGTGGGGCCCACTTGTCATCCCCAAGCTTGGGAAGAGAAAGAGAGAGGGGGAAAGGGGAGCTCGACGGGGAGGGAGGAGACCGCACGCCCGCCCGCCCGCGCCGCCCCCCGCTCGGCCGCCCGTCCGCGCGCGTCGTGCGCCACCGCCGCCCGCCCGTGCCGCCGCGCGCCGCGCCGCGCCCGCGCGCCTCCGCCCGCCGCCCGCGCCTCCGGCCCGCGTCCAGGCCCCCAGGGCCGCGTTCAGCCCGCCTTCGGCCGTCGCCCAGCCCCGTCGCCGCCGTCGTCGCCACGCCGCGCCACCGCCGCCGTCCCTCGCCGTCCCTCACCCCAAACCGCCGCCATTAGCCCCCCTTTTCCAACCGTGGATAGCAAACCCAGAAAATGGGTTTCCAGCCACTTCGTGGCCCGATTTGGCCGCCTTCCTGGCCCCGGGTGCTAGGCCCGCTTTGGAGTTTATCGATCCCGGCGTCGCGCTCATCGTTTTGGTCCGTCCTATGCGCGTTAATCGGTGAGTTACCTCACTAATCCTCGATTAGCCGGTTAATTATGTCCTAAGTGTGTTTAATTTGAATTAAGTGTGTTTAGGTGGTTAGATTAGATTATTTTAATATAAGTTGGATTAAGGAAATTAGATTAAGCTTAATGGTGTTTAATTAAGTTTAAAAGAGATTAATTAAAGTTAAGTGGTGATGTGACATAATTGGATTTTAATTTATATTTATTTAAATGGTCTGAAATTCGGCTGATTAAAATAATATTAAAATATTCCGAAATTAATTAAATATTATTATTTAAAAAAACGGAAAAATTTATTTTTAGCCCCGGTTGCTCGAATTTCGTGGCCGATCGTCCGCCGTGATGTCGAATTTAAATTTGATGCTTGATTGGTGGCGAATTGAGTGTGATTGCATAAATTATGGGTTATGTGTAGAAATTACAATTGTAGAAATTGTGGGGATTTTGGCTGAAATTGACCGCCTGTCACGCCTAACTTTTTCTAAACAACATGCAAACCCGAGCTCTCCCAAGCTAACGTTAAGCACGACAAAAAATTTTTACAATTGAAATATCTAACCACCTAAACAAAACAGGAGCCGCCACTAGCTTATTCTTGGAGGTCAGCTAGAAACCTAATCGAGGGTTGGGAGATTCCCTTGATTCCTACACAACCAGAGATCTAAGCTCGGGGACCTGGATTACGTTATTATTTCTATTAACGCCCTTTCGGTACCTAATGGTATGTTGTGTGTTTTTATCATTTCCATGCATCCTTTAAATTTTCCAAGATCATCAATCCTATACTAAGTAATCATGCGTGGTGGGCTTGTTTTCATTTCATTCTATTCCTAAAAGAAAAGGAAACAATCAATAAACATGTCATTAAAAGACAAGTAAACAAACAATCTAAAGAAAAGGATAACTCTAAGCATGCAATCCTAAAAGAGGATATGAAAGGAAACAGCCAGTCAAAACACAATTGAAAGACAAAAGTAGCAATCAAGATAGAGCAGTAAATTCAAACATATAAACCTAAAAAAATAAAGAAAAACATAGTAAAGAAAAAGGTAAAAGAAAAAGGAAAAAGACCCGCAACTCGTCGGGTTTTATACAACCTTTAAGAGCCCGAAACATATATCGGGGAAAAATAAAAGAAAGGAAAATTACAATTGCAACGGTCGGAATGGACATCGACCCTTCCTCCATCTTCACGTTTATCCTTTCTTCCAAAATCCTAATCTAAGTCTAAACTAAGGAATTAAATCTAGGGACATACGGATAAAAGTAAAAACACACGTCAATTGACTATTACAATCTTACCTAAAGACAAAGCAGCAGAAGTGACAATATAAAAAGAGCAAGACAATGATATAAAGACAGTAGAATAGCAAAACAGTAATATAGAAACAATGAAAAAGTAAAAACAGCGAATAAGAAACAGTAAACAGCAGCATAACCAAGCTGAAGCAACAAAACAACGAAGAAGAAGCAGTGGACAGCAGCAAGAAAACAGCTTAATGACAGCAGAACAACAAAACAGCTATGTAAAGACAGTAAAAGAATAAAACAGCAAGGGTGAAACAGCAAGACAAGAAAGCAGGAACAGCAAAAAATAAAGCAGAAACAACAGAACAATGGCTTAATATATTTACAATTTCAGCATGTGCAGCAAGCTAGATAGCAACATTTTTTCATAGTATGTCGACAATTAGGCATACTAAACAAAACAACATAGTGAAGTATAAGAAATAAAAGGCACGGATCGATTCATTTTCATTAAAGGGGTCTTTGATCAAATTCTAACATAATCGACATCGGGTTCATCTTGCGTACACACTTTGGATTTACATTTAATCTGAGAATTCTGAAAACAAATGCACAAACATATAACTTCTAAATTTGAAACGAGAGGAAACAGAACAAGAGTAAATTTTATACAACCAATATAATGAATTGATTAAGCAATGGAAAGCCCTATGTCGAATCTGAATTAAAACACATTGATCTAGACTAGAAATTTTGTCAAACAGATACGGGGTATTTCGGCCAAAGAGATTTATATGCAGAATAAAAAAAAAAAAATCCTATTCGGATTTATCACAAAAGCTTGCGCATTATTGAACCTCATACAAGTGCAAACATTATGTTCTTACCTAATTAAACCAAATACGATCGATAGCTTTTTTAAACAAAGAACAAACGCCGAAACACTCTAGTAAACCCGAATTCTGCAAATGACAGACAAGAAGAAAATCGAGCAATTCAATAATAATAAAAAAACTGCTGTAAACGGGACTATGGCGTCTTCAAGCTCCGGGAGGATACGACTCGCCGCGATCGCGTCGACCCAACCATCGACGTCTCGGCCGTGACAAACCGAGCAAAGAAAAAGCAAACAAGAAAGAAGAAAAATGATGTTCGAGACAGAGGAATTGAATAAGAGGGAAAAAGAAAATGAAATCCCTTAAAGAAAACTAATCAAATAGAAAAAGGAAGAGAAAACTCACTGATTCGGTCTTCTAGGGTTTCCGAGGAAGGATCAAGATCGTGGTTGTCGATTCGGCCGGACTACCACCAATCTCCGAGGAACGATTCCAAAATCTAAGAGAGAAATCCTTCGGTTTGACTTTCGCGACCGAGATCTTTGTCACCACCGCCGGATTTGATCAGATCTGGTAGCTAGAAGGCCGATCTCGATGGAAATAGGCCGCGGACGCCGTCGTCGTCGACCGAAGCCCTAGGGTTCCTTGCTTTGTTCTCTCGCCGAAGACACAAAAGAATCCGGACTGCTGCCACCGTCGTCGTCGTCGTCGTCGCCGTTGTCTTCACCAACGCCGACTTGCCGGAGATCAAAAATCTCCGACCTAGGGTTTTGGCTAACCTCGATTTAGGAATTTCGATCGAGAGAGAGGAAATCAAGAGAGAAAACACGAAAGAGGGATGGAGAGAACGGATCCAATCGGTTTCGGGAGGCTTGATTTGCGAGAGAATCCCCTCGAAACACCCTAGATCGGAGTTCCGATCTAGGGTTTCCTCGGGTGGAATTGGGGGCGACCGAGATCGAGAGAGAGAGAGAGAAGAGAGAGAGCGGGTCCCGAGAGAAGAGCCCGATCCAGAGAGAAGAGAGAGAGAGAGGCCGATCCCAGAGATCGAGCCGGGGGGGAGAACCGAGAGAGAGAATCGAGAGGGAATGAGCGGAAGAGAGAGAAACTGATGGAGAGCCCCCCCTCGCGAAACCCTAACACTTTCCTATTTATATTTTTCGATTTTTAATTTTTTTTCCCGTTTTTATTTCGTCAATTCGATTTTTTCATTTTATATTTCCCTTCTTTTCAATTTTCAATTTATTTATTTATTTATTTTTTTTTGTTTTTCAGGTGTCAACACCGCCTAGGAAAGGCCGTGCCGAGTGGGGCCGTGATGCCACTAGTCGTTAACCGCCTATGAGAGGCCGTGCCGAGTGGGGCCGTGATGCCACTAGTGTTGAACCACCTTGTCGAAGGTCGTGCCACGTGGGGCCGTGATACCACCGATTTGTTGAGTCGACCCTTAGGGTCGTGGCTGGGAGCAGTGATTAATTTGATTGAATGACATGTAATCGGCCGAGCTGATTGATCGCTGAGACGATCCAAGTGGTTGATTGATTGATGATGTGATTGTGCCGTGCTTTATTTAATTATCATATTTGCACGTGATTGAATGATATAAATCGTACTAACTTGCAGGCGCGGACTGTTGCGAGGTAAGTCTTCTTGGCGTATGGTTAGGTCATGCTGGGGTGTATTTTCTTTCTAATAGGGGCTTAGGAGGGGTGAACTTGCTGAGACAATGTCTCACCCCGTTGTGGGAAACACATTTCAGGGCCGCAGATGAGGATTCCAGCGGAGTCAGGTGGACTGCCGGTGAAGTTGGGCAAGGAGTACAGAGCCAAGAAGATGGAGGATCGAACCTTTTTAGTGGCCTTAGGACTATTCTTTTTAGATGGTGAATTGATCCCTAGTGTATAGACCTCGACCCAGTTTGGCTGCATGTAATCCTTATTTGATTTTATGTTAGCATGTTGGTTTGTATTAAATTGATTTTTTTGATTCCTGCTTTTCTATCCCGCTTTTAAATTGTCAGGGGATTCTTATTACGCTCCGCATGCGCTTAATAAATTAATTTGGGTCGGCGACACTACCTGGGAATGTCGCAATTACTCGACCATGGCGGGTTGTTCACGGGTCTCGGGATTCGGGGCGTGACACTCTCCCACCTTTCCTGCTCGAGCTCATCTCCCTTCGCTGCTCTCTCCCACATTTGATGGGGGTGAGTGAGGCCAATGGGATATCTTTTTAAAGTTGGAAGCCAATGTTTCACATCTTGTTGACAAGAATGAGATGGGGAAGTGCAATCACCTTATCTTAGGAGCAATACATGACACTGAGGTGAGGCTACCTGACATAAATTTGACTGAAGTGGGTGGGTCTACTTAAAATTGCATAATATACTCAAATTTTTTTTAATTTTTTTTTTTGTAACCTAGGAAACCCCGCACGACCGGCAGCTGGGGAGTAAACTTTGAAGAGGCACGCAGAAAACCACCACCCACGCACCCGGGCAAGTCACCACACAGCTCTTCAGCCTCCTTACTTTGCAGGGGCTTCGAACCTGATTCTCCACGATGGAGAGCACAGGCTCTACCCTCTACGCAGCAACGGTGGGTGGTAATTTTTTTAAATTTTCATTTGCTTAAACTCGAAAAAAAATTATGTAGGCAACTTTTTAAATATAAATATAAATTTTGACAATGCTAAAAAAAATCAAATACATATATATGATTTTTTTTTATGTATTTGATTTTTTTTAAAAGAGACCAATTTTCATTTTTATAAGTTTTAAATTGAAAGAAAAAATATTGTATGCACCTTTTTAACTATAAATGTAAAAATAATGCTAAAAAATCAAATGCATATACGTATATATATAACTTTTTTAAAAAAGACTATACCCATAATTTATTAATTTTTTTTAAAATTGAAAAAAATATGTATGCAACTTTTTAAATGAAAAATTTGATCAAATACATATATATAATTTTTTTAAATCAAATATATATATGCTAAAAAAAAAAAAAAAGTTATGCCCGATGAAAATTTGGTCATATTTAGGTAAAAAATAAATAAATATTACTTTCCATAATTTTACCAAATTAGATTATTTAAAATACTAATCGTTTGAGGTTAAGAGCTTTTTAATCATCTAAATTTACTTATGTCTAACCACGGCCATAAAATTTTGACTACGAAAATATCATGACCGTTCGTTCTATTCAATTTCTAGACATTTGCAAACTGGACACAATTTTTGTATGGAATCACATTTTTTAGATAATCAAGTTCTTGACTTTTCGTAGGTACAGAAATCGAGTCAACTAGACGTCGAACAAAAAATTGATATCTGGCCAAAATTAAGTCAAATTTGGCTAAAAAAAATGCAAATATCAATTTTTAATTTTATACTCATTGGATCATTCCAATAGTCACCTGGTAGATTGTTCATGTAAAGATAATCCTTTCAATTGCCCAATATCATGCCTCTAGTATCTAATTATACCTAATTACTATGACCATCAAGCTAGGCGCAAAAAGGAGCTTGGCGAGCAAAAAGCAAAATGCTTTCTAATACAAACCATACTACCCTATTACTACAATACCATCCGCGTCGGTCTCTGTGTCCCCCACTCCCTCTCTCCAAAGTAAAAATAGCCGGAAGTATCTGTGCGCGCTACTCTCCACCTCCCTCTCTCTCCATACAAAAGTAAAAACTAACTGGGGAGCATCTCTCTATACCAGCGAACAACGCTTGGCCAAGATCAAATTGTGTCCCTCTGTGCCCCCCTCTCTCTCCATACGAAAGTAAAAACGGAATTATCTCTATCCAGGAACAAAATGCTAAAATAAGTCTTTTTTCCATTCTTCTTTTTTCTTTCTTTCTTGCCCCGGCCGGAGTTTGACCGACCCTCTAATCAGGTGAGGCATGAGCTCGGCCGCCTGAGCTCGGTCGAGC
Organism: Eucalyptus erythrocorys; assembly: GCA_014182555.1. Taxonomy (NCBI): domain Eukaryota; kingdom Viridiplantae; phylum Streptophyta; class Magnoliopsida; order Myrtales; family Myrtaceae; genus Eucalyptus; species Eucalyptus erythrocorys. Next base: position 11,620,433 of record CM024607.1, read on the forward strand.
TATGAGAAAAAACCAGAAAAAAAATTTGATATTTTCAAAATAAAGATGAGAAATAGATTTTTTTAAAAAATTAATTTAATAAGAAAAAGAGTTTGTTTTTTGGATTTTGGAAAACCTTTTCTTAAAAAAATATTTTCAAAATCAAAATATTACCTACAAACTATTCTCTACAAACTCTTTTTTTACTCATTTTAATAATATTTTTAATTTTCAATTATTTTTATTATTAAAACTGAATCTTTAATTATTTCTAAAAAAACTGAATGTTTAATTATTTTTAATAATTTCTATAAAAATTAGAAATTTTAATTATTTTCATTTTTAAAAAATGAAGAAAAAGAAGAAAACTAAAAATTGATTTAGTAAAAAAAAAAGAATCCGATTTAAAAAAATTAAATTAGATTATAAATTCACCATATACCACCACCGTTAAGTGTGTGGGTTTAAAGCCGCTCTTCTCTCTTGCTCGAAAAACTCTCCTCGCTCAATAAACTCTCCTAGCTCAATAATCCTCAACTATCGAGAAAAAATGTCTTTCTTCTGCATAATGACTCGGAGAATTACCGAGAGACTGATCAGCCATCCCTTTCCCCTTGCCCCCGAGCTCAATCTTCTTCCCTGCTCTCTCCCAGATTTGCTCGCACACTTGGAGCTCATCTCCCTGCTTTCTCCCATCTTTCCCGCTTGAGCTCATCTCCCTGCTCTCTCCCACATTTGATGGGGGTGAAGCTGATGGGATATCCTTCTAAAGTCATAAGTCAATGCTTCACATCCTGTTAACAAGAATGAGATGAGGAAGTGCAATCTCCTCATCTTAGAAGCAATACATGACACTGAGGTGAGGTTACTTGATATAGATTTGATTGAAGTGGGTGGGTCTACTTAACATTGCATCATATACTCAAATTTTTTTAAATTTTTATTTGCTTAAACTGGAAATAAAAATTATGTAGGCAACTTTTTAAATATAAATATAAATTTTGACAATGCTAAAAAAAATCAAATACATATGTATATATATATATATATATATATATATAATTTTTTTAAAAGAGACCAATTTTCATTTTTATAAGTTCGAAATTGAAAGAAAAATATTGTATGCACCTTTTTAACTATAAATGTAAAAATAATGCTAAAAAATCAACTGCATATATATATATATATATATATATATATATATATATAAAAGACTAAACCCATAATTTTTTTAATTTTTATTTGTTTAAAATTGAAAAAAATATGTATGCAACTTTTAAATGTAAAATTTGATCAAATACATATATATAATTTTTTAAAATCAAATATATATGCTAAAAAAACAAAAAAGTTATGCCCGATGAAAATTTGGTAAAATTTAGGTAAAAATAGATAAATATTACGTTCCGTAATTTCACCAACTTAGATTATTTAAAATACTAATCGTGTGAGGTTAAGAGCTTTTTAATCATCTAAATTTAACCACGGCGATAAAATTTTAACAATGAAAATATCATGACTATTCGTTCTGTTCAATTTATAGACATTTGCAAACTGGACACAATTTTTGTATCGAATCGCATTTTTTAGATAATCAAATTTTGGACTTTTCATAGGTAAAGAAATCAAGTCAACAAGACGTCGAACAAAAAATTTATGTCTGGCCAAAATTAAGTCAAATTTGGATTAAAAAAATGCAAATATCAATTTTAAATTTTATACTCGTTTGATCATTCCAATAATTACCTGTAGATTGTTTATGTAAAGATAATCCTTTTAATTGCCCAATGCCGTGTATCTAGTATCTAATTATACCTAATTACTATGACCATCGAGCTAGGCGCAAAAAGGAGCTTAGCAAGCAACGGCAAGCAAAAAGCAAAAAGCTTTCTTATACAAGCCATACAACCCTATTACTGCAGTTGATCTGTGTCGCTCTCTGCATCCCCAGCTCTTTCTCTTGCTGAAGAAACTCTCCTCGCTCAAGAAACTCTCCTAGTGCAATAATCCTCAGCTATCAAGAAAAAATGTCTTTTTTCTGCAGAATAACTCGGAGAATGACTAGGAGGCTGATCAACCATCCCTTTCCTCCTGCCCCTGAACTCATTCTGCTTCCCTGCTCACTCCCAAATTTGCTCGCGCACCTGGAGCTCATCTCTTTGCTCTCTCTCACCTGTCCTCTTCGAGCTCATCTCCCTTCGTTGCTCTCTACCACATCTGATATGAGTGAGGCCAATGGGATATCCTTCTAGAGTTAGAAACCAATGTATCACATCCTTTTGATAATATTATCAATGACCAAGAATGAGATGACAAAGTGCAATATCCTCATCTTAGGAGCAATACATGACACTGAGATGAGGCTACTTGACATAAATTTGACCGAAGTGGGTGGGTCTACTTAACATTGCGTCATATACTCAAATTTTTTAAAATTTTTATTTGCTTAAACTTGAAATAAAAATTATGTATGCAACTTTTTAAATATAAATATAAACTTTGACAATGCTAAAAAAAATCAAATACATATATATATATATATATATATATATAATTTTTTCAAAAAAGATCAATTTTAATTTTTATTTGTTTAAAATTGAAAAAATATATATATATTGTATGCACCTTTTTAACTAGAAATGTAAAAATAATGCTAAAAAAAAAATCGAATGCATATATATTTATATATAATTTTTTTAAAAGACTAAACCCATTATTTTTAAATTTTTATTTGTTTAAAATTTAAAAAAAAAATGTATGCAACTTTTTAAATGTAAAATTTGATCAAATACATATATATAATTTTATTTTTAAAATTATATATATGCTAAAAAAAAAAGGTTATGCCCGATGAAAATTTGGTCAAATTTAGGTAAAAAATAGATAAATATTACTTTCCGTAATTTTACCAAATTAGATTATTTAAAATACTAATCGTGTGAGGTTAGGAGCTTTTTAGTCATCTAAATTTACTTATGTCCAACCACGGCGATCAAATTTTAACAATAAAAATATCATGGCTGTCCGTTCAGTTCAATTTCTAGACTTTTGCAAACTCGACACAATTTTTTTATCGAATCGCATTTTTTAGATAATCAAGTTTTCGACTTTTCGTAGGTGCAAAAATCAAGTCAACTAGACGTTGAACAAAAAATTTATGTTTGGCCAAAATTAAGTCAAATTTGGCTAAAAAAATATGCAAATATCAATTTAAATTTTATACTCATTGGATCATTCCATAGCCACCTAGTAAATTGTCCATGTAAAGATAATCATTTCGATTGCTTCTTCCCCAATATGGTTGCTTTTGGTGGTCAATGGAACGGGCACATAATCGGCCATGCCATGTTCATGGGATGTCTCATTCACATGACCGATCATGTACAACTTTTGTGTGATCATAAGATCATATTGAATTATGGTATGAGTAATGAGGATGTTGCACGCTTCTTCAGTAAAGCATGCAGGTACGTTATAGAGCATTGCATAAATGAGTCTCTTAAGTATGAACGGGCTTATCTTTGCTGCGCACAATACCTAAATACTTTTCATGACAACATGGTATATCAATTCGAACCAGCAGCATTATGGATCAAATACTTGGATCTCCGATGATCGGCGATGAATGAGATTCCATTGAAGATTCAATCCGCAAATTCGATAAAGCAGCAGTGAAAATTTCTTAATAAAGAAGCAGACTGACGTGGCAACGACATCCCGGCCTCCATCGCCATCCCAGCGACAGAGTGGTGCTTTGCTTCTCGTTAGCAGTTTTGCTTGCTTGAAACAAAATTTTTCCCTTTTTAATCCTTTTGTTTTTCCTTTTTGGGACAATTTGTGCAAAAAATTTCTTTAAATTTGAAATTCGTTAATGGAAAGCCAACCCCTGTGAGCAGATCGATCACAATTTCCATATATTTGCAATAACTTTAATCACAACATAGAATAGGCCTAATATCCTAAAAAAAAAAACCTTCAATTTTAGCTTCTATCCTGATTTTATCTTTTATCTCATGAAAAAAACCTCCAACTTTAGGTCCAACGCCAATTGTACCATAATTTTTTTTTTTTTGTCTCATATAAAACTCTTGACTTTAGGGCATATTACAATTCTATCATAAGCAAAGCAGACCATGAAGCTAGTGCCCAGGACCCAGGTCCATTGAGGTCAAACTCGAGACCTTGGCGCCCATGCCTAAGCCCATGGAGGCTTGGCCTCAATCCTCGACACCTGCGCCCTAGTTCAGCGTTGATAGATCAAGATGTGAGGGTCTAACTCAAGTATCCTAAGTCTGGCCTCCATGGACTTGAGCCTTTGTGTTGGGATTTGGCCTCACTATTAATGGCTTGAGAATGAGCGATGGGATTCATGTGTCTTAATGTAGAGTTTCAGGTTCAAAATCTAGTCGTATTTTAGAAAATGATTGTTGATTTTTAAAAAAGAAATTCATTTTTCGAAATTTAAGCTTAGTGATAAAATATTTTTTATTGACTTTTTCCTAAATGATCCAACCGCCAAAAAGGTGAAAAATCATTTTCACGAAATGAACGGAGCCTAACACTTTTCCAATCCATCTACTTTCTCACACAGTTACTTATCCTATGCACACAATTATCCAATGCAACAAAAGCAATTTTTTGAACGTTAATATGTAAGATCATCCCAAGTTTTTCCTACTATTTTATAAACGGAAAAAAGTTAATTTCCAAAGAGAAAAAGTTATGCTAAAAAAACAAAAAAGTTATGCCCAATGAAAATTTGGTCGAATTTAGGTAAAAAATAGATAAATATTACTTTCCGTAATTTTACCAAATTAGATGATTTAAAATACTAGCCGTGTGAGGTTAAGAGCTTTTTAGCCATTTAAATTTACCTATGTCCAACCATGGCGATCAAATTTTAAGAATAAAAATATCATGACTATCCATTTTGTTCAATTTCTAGACATTTGCAAACTCGACACAATTTTTATTTCAAATCACATTTTTTGGATAATCAAGTCTTGAACTTTTCGTAGATGGAACTTTACCAAAAAAAAAAAAAAAAAAAAACTTTTCGTAGATGGAAAAATCGAGTCAACTAGATGTCGAACAAAAAATTTATATCTGGTCAAAATTAAGTCAAATTTGGCTAAAAAAAAAAAGCAAATATCAATTTTAAATTTTATACTCATTAGATCATTTTCTACAATGGCCAATAGCCACCTGGTAGATTGTTCATGTAAAGATAATCCTTTCAGTTGCTTTTTCCCCAATATGGTTGCTTTTAAATTGTCTGGTGGCCAATGGAACAGACATATAATCGCCTTTGCCATGTTCATGGATGTCTCATTCACATGACTGATGATGTATGACTTGTGTGATCTAGCATTGCATAAATGAGTCTCTTAAGTATGAATGGGCTTATCTTTGCTGCGCACAATACCTAAATACTTTTCATGACAACATGGTATATCGATTCGAACCAGTAGCATCATGGATCAAATACCTTAATCTCCAACGATCGGTGACAAATGAGATTCCATCGGAGATTCGATCGGCGAATCCGATAGAGCAGCAGTGAAAAGGAGACTCCAGTCTCGAACCGAGGAGAAAGTAATGGATGCAAAAGAGATCTTATTAATTTGGCAAGTAGATTTTATATAGATTCAAATCATTCACCCTGTGTAGTGGCCCTTATCGGCTCACCCTCATGTTCCACCATGACCCATTGGATTGACTCGGCCAGCACATCGCCCGTGAATGACCCATCTGCGTGAAAAAAATTGAGGGAGAGGTATCATTCTCTCTTTCTTTTTTTTTTTTCTTTTTTTTTGGTGCTTTGATGGAAAAGGTCTTTGAACTCTTTTGCTCCTTTTCGGGCTTAGCTATTATAGTGATGTTCCTAGATTTGATTTAAATATATACACTGTGCTACAGCAGGAATCATATAGAAGTTGCATTTCCATATTGATTTCATTACATAATTAGGTAAAATTGATAAATATTTTTAAAAATTGAATTGGATTTTTGAAACAATCAGGAGAAGACCTTCTATACATGTGAAGATCGAGTGGACATTGAATAGAAAATTATGGACACGCGGACCGCTGGAGTGCCAAAAGTTGGCACGAAAGGACACTTAAGTGCCAAAAATTACGAAAGGTACACTTAAGTGCCAAAATCGGAGCAAAATGGATCACTTGAGTGCCAATCCGGTGAAAATCCGGCCAAAACGCTGACGTGGCAATTTTCCGACGAGACAAAAACAAAACGGCGTCGTTTTAATGTTGACGTGGAAAAAGATAATATAAAAATTAATTTAATTTAATTTAAAATTAAATTTATTTTAAACATTTAAAAAACAATTTTTAATATTAAAATTTAAAAAATTTTTTTAAAAAAAAAAAGGAGGGGGGTTGGATACGGGCGAGGGCCGAGCCCTCGCCACCGCCGCCGCCTCACCGGCGGCGCCCGGCCGGGGAAGGGTCGGCCGGGGTCGCCAGGCCCCGGCCAGGGGGCCGGCGACCCCCGCCGACCGGCGACGAGGGCCTACGAGCCCTCGCCGATGCCCAGGTGAGGGTCGGCGGCCCTCGCCCGGCCGGGCCAAGGGTCGCCGCGCCGAGGGGTCACCGGCGACCCTTGGCTCGGTCGGGCGAAGGCCGCCGACCCTCGCCGGATCCGGGCGAGGCCGCCGACCCTCGCCGGATCCGGCGAGGGCTCGCGGGCCCCGCCGCCGACCGACCCTTCCTCCGGCCGGGCGCCGACGACGAGGCGGTGGTGGCGGCGAGGGCCCACCCTCGGCCGCATCGACCCCCTCCCTTTTTTTTTTTTTTAAAAAAAATTTTAATTTTTTTAATTTTTACTTTAAATTTAATTTTCTTGAATTTTTTAATATTAATATTAATATTTTTAAATATTTTAAGTAAATTTAGTTTTAAATTAAATTTAATTAATTTTTACATTAATTTATTGCCACGTCAACGCAAAAACGATGTCGTTTTTTCACTATTTGGCCACATCGCACGCAAACGGCGTCGTTTTGCACTTATTTCGTCGGAAATTGTCCACGTCGCACTTTGGCCGGAGTGACACTTAAGTGTCCCATTTCTTTTTTAATGTGGCACTTAAGTGTACCTTTCATAACTTTTGGTACTTAAGTGTCCCTTCGTGCCAACTTTTGGCACTTGAAGTGTTCTTCTGCCGAAAATTATGCCTAGTGAAAGTTTGGCCAAATTTGGGTTTTAAAAAAAAAGGATAAATATTTTTTTTTCATAATTTTGCCAAATTAGATGATTTAAAATACTTGATCTTATGAAGTTAAGAGCTTTCTAATCATCTAAATTTACTTACGTTCAATCACGGTGATCAAATTTTAACGATAAAAATATCATGTCTACCCACTTGGTCCAATTTTTGGATATTTGCGTGCCTAACACTTTTTTTCATATCAAATCGTTTTTTAGACAATTAAGTCTTGGACTTTTCATAGGCGCATAAATTGAGTCAACTAGACATAAGAAAAATTTAGGGAAAATTTCAAAAAAGGACCGGAAGTGTTATTGTTTTCTCAAATAATGGCCCGAAGTGGACTTTATTTCAAATAAAGACCTAAAGTGACTTTAATTGTTTCAAATAAGGGCCTGAAGTGGCTTTGATTGTTTCAAATAAGGACCCGACCTCGCCAATCGCCGACTGGCTAAATTTTCCAAGCGATCGGGGTATTTTTGTCATTTTGAATTTCACATTTTTTTTTCCTTTTTTCCTTTTTTCCTTTTTTTTTTCTGATTCTTCTTCTTCTTCCTCTTCACCGGTGGTCGATGGCCACCGGTGATGCCCACAAAGAGCTAAGAGAGGGTCGCCCCCGTCGGCGAGGGCCACCCATGTTGGCCATAAGTGAGGGACGGCCTCGCTTGAGCATGGTGACCCTCGCCAGCAAGGGCCAACCTTGCGGATGACCCCTAGGTGAGGTCGCCATACCCAGGTGCAGCCATCCCTCGCCCAACCCTTTATGGGCATTGCTAGTGGCCAGCTGGCCACCGGCGAAGAGGAAGAAGAACCAGCCAAAAAAATGGAAAAAAAAAAAAGAAAAAAAGAAAAAATGATAAATGACAAAAATATCCTTGATCGCGGAAAGATGAGTCCTTATTTGAAACAGATATAGTCACTTCAAACTCTTATTTGAAATAAACATAACCACTTTAGGTATTCATTTGAAATAACATCCACTTTAGACCCTTATTTGAGAAAATGAAGGCACTTCAAGTTCTTATTTGAAATCGGGTCCATTCCGAGCCCTTATCTCGAGAAAAATGGAGTGCTTCGAATCCCTTTTTGAAATTTTCCCAAAAATTTATGCTCGGTCAAAACTAAGTCAAATTTGGCTACAAGAATATGCAAATATTGATTATAAAATTTTTCACCAATTAGATTATTTTCATCACCTTGTACAAAGTAGTATAACCATCTAATAAAGGAAATCTCCAAAATATAAAATGATAAAAAGAACTTTTGATATAAAAAATATAAAAATTAAAAATTAACAAAATTTAATAAAATGTGTCCACGTCAACACTATGTTACATAAAATAGCGGGCATACACATCAACTATTTCCGACCAATATTGCCCGAATAGACTATATTGTCAAAATTTTAAAAAAAATCAGAACTCAATTGGACTATGATAAATTGGCAAAAATGTAATAAGTTGAGGATTTTTTAGATAATTTAGGGCGTTTTCTTAACTATCTCATATCCCATGCACCTTATCACTCAAGATATTAATCCCGATTGGATATCGATAAAACAGGGTATGTCACCCCCAGTCCTAGCGGGGATGAATCTTAGCCTAAATGTAGATTTTCAAGGATTCAAATTAGAGTTGACACTTAAATGATTGTTTTTAAGTGGCACTTAAACGAGCCAAAAAAAGAAATTGGCACTAACGTAAAACCATACGATTTTTTGTGCTTTTAGACTACCTTTGGTAGTTAAAATAAAAAATCAGAATTAGACAAAATTTATCCTTAGAAACAGCCAATTATCTTACTTTTTTTTTTTAAATTTTATCCTATCCTTAATAAATCACAATTCAACTAGCCCATCTTTATCCCCACAAAAAAAGCCAATTATTTTGATTTTTTTTTTAAATCTTACGTATAGCTTTCATCCAAAATAAGCAACAGTTCCATTTGTTTTAGTGAAGAAGTGAATGGTTTTAAACCATTTTTCCTAAAAATGATTTATTCACGACTTTCAAAATATCTAGTTGACTCAATTTATGCGTCTACAAAAAGTCCAAGAAAAGACGATTTGATATGAAAAAAAGTGTTAGGCACGCAAATATCCAAAAATTGGACCTAAGTGGTTAATTATTTTGCTCATAACAATGAATAAACAGAAAATATTTTTATTATCTATAAAAATGTATAAATATAAATTACAATTCATAATGAAAATATTTTTTATTAATAAATTATTTTAAATGATACAAGTTATTACTTTTAAATCTTCCTGAGATGTTATAGTATCATTACTTATAATTACAGTACATCAACGATTATTATATGTCAGTATTAGAACCTTCACAAAATATTATATTCAACATAATCATTATCTTTGTTTTTATTTTAATTACTTCTGCTATCATTAAATTAACACTGCAATACTACAGCTGTATCTGTGATCTTTATCAAATTTCTCAAATAGTCAGGGCACAACGTTCAACAGCCGCAGCAACCACAGAAAGCCCGACCGAACTCAAGACTATGTTCGACTTCGGAGAGAAGTGTTAATGGGATTGTTCTCAAAATTTGTTGAAACCGAATCATACTCTCTAAGGGGCCTCCCAGCTTATCATCAGCAAGGTCAGGCAGCTGACCCCTCTGAATTGCTGGTTAAAATCCTACCTCTGTCCTCATTTCTGTGAATTTGCTTTGGCTCCATGATCTTGTAACCTTTGCTGCTCATCTACTCTTTAGAGCTTCTCTTTGAATTTTGCAGGGAGAACGTTATTTTTGCTCATTGCGTGTCTTTGGACATTTTAGTTTCGTCAATGCACTCTTATCTCCAAGAAAGGCAGCTTGATTTCAATCCGACAACCACAGATGTCTCCAACTAGCCAACTGCTAGCCGAGCACTCGTGCAGGTCTCAAACAAAGCATGACTTTTGGTACAACCCAGCTACTATCAGCCAACAACATATTTCATGCACAAGTATGGCTTAATACCGGGCTGTTTCCTTGAGTTCATCCATCAGTTACTCTGTATCCATCTTCCAGGATACCCGAATAGCTCAAGCATGTCTACATGTAAGTGCCAATTTTCAGGCACATCTCCTTGCCAAAGTAACCAGCGTGCACACACCCAAGACTACGAGGAGTCAATGTAGGCAAAAGCACAAGCATAACGTGGTTTAAGAAAGCAATGCTGTAGGATAAATGTTGTGCTGTTATTTAACTCCAAACTCGTGGGACATTCAAGAGAAGAAGCTGATAGACAACACCCGATCTGTGAGTTTTTTCAGACTCCGATGCCCACAACATAGAAAAGGCAAGGAGTATAGTTGAAACTCAAAACTCCAAATGGTACTTTTCAGAAAGCCAGCTATGGCTAGTACCCTAAACTTTGCTGCACAATCTCATTACCATCCACACAAGCACAAGAAGAGATGCACAAACACTAAGCATTGGCACGCCTCATTTTAATTTTAATTCACTCGACATCATGCATATGGGTTATTCTTGATAGGACAACACAGCACCTCAATAAAGAATTGCAGTTCTTGACCCGCCTCGAAACAGACTCAAATTGAAAATTTTGATAATGACCAAACAAAAACATTAGGCAGACCTTCTTTCTTTTGGAATGGAAGTACTAATGGAGGGCCTCAGACAGATCCAGCATTTTCATGGATGGTGTAGGACCCCAAGTAGGTTCCCCTGTAAACAGGGCTTGGGGCGATCTACACCTCAACAAGGCGGATCATATCATCATCAACTCAGGCCAGATTTTAAGAAAAAAGAAACGAAAACAATCCAAAAACAATCCAAAATCATGATGCAACGAATATAAACAATAGGAGATGGAAATTCAAAAGGTTGTCAATGAGAAGGGCTCAGACAAGATAAACAGCTCTATCAATCAAGAATTTTCTGAAGCAGAACTGGCATTTGAAGCTGTACATCGATCATCACCGCCGTTTTCAATGAAAACAAAATCGAATTTTTTATATGAATCCGAAAACGTATCGGCTCATATCAAGAAATTCAACCATTTTTTTTATCCTCTGTGCTTCATCGTAGACACTCAGAAGCGCGGATAATATGTAATCATCGCCGACCGCCACTTCGCAACTCCTTTCCACAGACAACAAAACCGCAGTCGAATAAAAAACAAAACTTTTGCTCAGGAAAAAAAAAAAAGAAAAAAAAAAACGCGAGAGCAATCGCTGAGAAATGTAGCCGTTTGAATTGACACAGATCAAGCTAAGGACACAGAAGTGAAGCTAGACTGCAACACGAACGGCGCCCTCGATCTAGCACGAGCATTGGGGCTTGCCATCGTCAGCGTCCTGAAACTCGGAGAAGCCCGGGGTGTGCATCGTGCGGTGCGTTGCATCGCGTCGGATCCATATTCCTAGCGACGGCCGCCCAGCGAATCCCGTTCGAGATCAAACAAGATTCGCAGAGCGCACCGTCGAAATCTTTATTCATCGAAGCAAAAGAACAGAAAAGAGCAGAGCATAACTAGGAAGAGGAGGAGGGGAAGAACGACGACAAACCCTAGGAGGAGGAGGAGGAGGAGGAGAAGCTAGCTCTCGGAATCAGATGAGCGATTGCACAACGCAGAGCCGCCTATATATACACAGAGAAAGAGAGAGAGAGAGAGAGAGAGAGAGAGAGAGGCGGCTAGCGAGCGACCGGGACGGGAAGAAGCGATCTTCGATTAGGGTTTCAAGAAGGAAGGAGGCTCCTCAGGAGGGCAAAATGGTAAAGTTGCGTCTCGGGTTGGGAAACAAAGGTATTAATAGCTACAAAATGGAGATCGCTACCAGCACGGTCGTTGTAGTATAGTGGTGAGTATCCCCGCCTGTCACGCGGGAGACCCGGGTTCGATCCCCGGCAACGGCGTAATCTTTTATTTTGAAAGAAAATTCCATATTCGATTTTCCTCGAACCTTTTTTTCGGCCCTGGGTATCCAAAAACGACGGCGTCCCTCTCCTCCCATAGAAAAGGAACACCCGTCGCCTTTGCCCTATTGCCGTATCCCCGTCAAAGCTCAGCCGAGTCCTCAAATCGCGCGGCACACTCTCATCCCTCGATCCAGCCATGGCTACTACGTTAGCCGCGATCGCGGCTCGCCGGGGCGCCGCTCTCTCTCGCGCCTCCTCTCCGGCGCTGTCGGCCCAAGCCGCCGCCTTCGCCCAGCGGCGCGGCCTCGCCGGCGCGGCGGGTAAGCTCCCCCCAGCCCTACGAATTCGCATTTGGAATGCTCCAGGATCACGCGTCGGAACTGTATGAGCGTTTGCGATTCAATTCGGATCCGCAGTGTCACTAGTCCCTTTTGCATCGCGGCCTCGCTATTCCCGGTCGGGAAGTTCCGGGAAGGACGAGATGACGGCGTCTCTAGTTAGGTTTTTTTTTTTTTTTTCGAATATCATCTGATTTTGGTTTTGGCCTATTCCTAGCTGGATGGTGGAAATTTTCTCCTGAATCGGCGTTGTACGGTTGTGGATTTTTAAGATGGGGGTGTTTGACTTCTGCTGGCATGGCAAGAGAGATAGGCGGATATAGGGGAAAATGCTGGCTCAGTGGTGGTTGTGTTGATTGTTGATTAACTTACTGACTAGTCTGTGAAGAACCCATTAGGGTCATATTTCGATCTCTGGGATCGAAAGTGGGAATGAAAAAGATAGCGGTGATCGTAGCATGTGAAATTCGATGGATTTTACTCGTTTAGGTCAGTGGAGGAATTGGAGTAGCAAGATTTGTTGCTTCCAAGCTCTAGTTAAGCGTCAATCATGGACCTTGACAATGTTGCTAAGACGAAAATTTGTTTTGCTACTAGACAATGGCCAATTCTAGAATCTTTGCTTTAAGCATTTCTCTAGATGAAGATCATGTTGTTAAGTTGTATAGAATATCTCGACACTTCTTATGTAAATCTGTAAAGTAGATGGTATCTCATTATCTTTCAATTTAATCCTGATGTTATTTTTTTCTTTTTCGTTCTGATACTATCCTGGTATTACAATCTGCTCTGTTCATTTTCTTGATTCGCTTTTTTATGTCATACAGATCACCATGGACCCCCAAGGGTTAATGTTTGGCAGGACCCTTTGAGTCCATCTAAATGGAAGGAAGAGCATGTAAGTTGTTATCTTTATCTTCTTCTTTTTTTTATACATTTCAGTTTGTTGGATCATTGGAGTTCTCTTCTAATTGCTGAAATGGGATTAATAAGATACTTGGAGCTTTGATCATGGCGGAAATATTAAAAGGTGTTTCGTTTTTGCTGCTAGGTTCTATTTTTTTGTCTTTATGCTTAACTATTTTATGAGTTTTTGGCCTCTGCAAGATTTATATGCACACGACATAATATTGTTGAAGTGGTCATCCTTCTCTGACCAGCTCATCATGTCATTCTGCTTGGGTAGATGAGAAGTGGAAATCTGATCTTTTATAACCTTGTCAGTTTATTGTTTTGAGCAACTCTTTACTAATTTGTAGTTACACTGTAGATATATAGTTTTGCTATAATTTGGCATGGTAAGAAGTGCTTCAATTCATACACTTGATTATATCAGTCTGAACATCATATGTGCTTTGGAATCATCTTGTTCTGTTCTTTTTACTTATTAAAAAAAAAAAAAAAAAAAAAAAAAAATTGTTGTGTTCTTTCTTGTGTTAATGCACATGGCTTAAGGGAATCTCTGTTGGTAATTGATTTATTTTAACTTTTATCTTTTGCAGTTTGTAATTGTGTCTTTGTCTGGTTGGGGTCTGCTTATCTATGGAGGGTACAAATTCTTCACTGGGGGCAAAAAGGATAAGAAAGAAGAGGTAACATTGATTCCTTATCATGGTGTCATATCTTCATAAGTTTTGATTCAACATTAAATATGTATGGTCACTAATTTTGCTCGAAAGGATCTTTGCAATTTGTCGTCCTTCTCTGCACTCTATGGTAGATCTTGATTATCACTCAAATGGATACTAAAGAACAAAGCCAATAGATTGTTCAGACAGTGCAAATCCTGTTTTCTTCATGTTACCCAAGCTTGTCTATTGCTGCTGCTGGAGTATAAGCTGAAACTTCTGCCTTTCCATTGGTGACTAGATCTAGCAGATTTAGTATATTAGTTGTTTTAGATGGATTCCTGGAGAGGCGGTGTTATTGTGACCCATGCATAGTGGGTGGGGTTGCCTAGCTATCTTAGAAGCATATTCTCACATGTTAAAATGAAGTCAAGTAACTATTAGCTTTGTGTACGTGTGGCTGTGCTTGCTCAGAGGATGAGATGTAATAGGTATAACACTTGTAGTTTTGTATTTATTTTGGTCATTGTCTATGCATAGGTAATGCACGTTTGAGATTGCTAATTATTTAAAATTGATGGTATCATTGGCTTTTGTACACCAATTGCAGTCTATCAAGTTTTGTAGTTGTATCACACTAGATTTGCATAATATTTATGAAGCCAAAAGGCAAGTGTGCGTGCCTTGCTACTACTAGTCCAGCTTGCAGCAATTTACTGCATTGAAAGTGAACTTTGAAGTTTCTCTACCCTTCTCAAAGGAAGTCTGGTCCTGTGATTTTTTTTTTTTTTTAATTAATATCTTGACTGGTGAACTAATGAGGTCAGAGTTGTTGGTATTTCAAGTGCACACAAACGGAGTCTTTACTCACTTTGCTTGATCGTGAGAAAATTCTGTGGAACAGTGAGCTTAGACTTAGTGTAGAATTAACCAATTACTTATCAAGCAGATGATTTGAAGCCTCATTAAGGCTGCTGGCTAGAATTAGACAATTACTTATCAAGCAGGTGATTTGGAGTGTCATTAAAGTTGGTAGTATGGAACCTTGTTTGGTTTTTGGATTGGCAATAGTATGCATGTTACACAAAGTCAATGTGCTTCATAAAATTACCTGGAAAAGGAGGTGGTCAATGACCAAATGTATTGGTGTAATGAAAACATCTTTCTAATCAAGTCAGTTCATGACTGTATTTGTCTCTTCGTTTCTTTAGAGATTTTTGGCCTTCCCATTTCTAACCGAGTCAGTTCATGACTGTCTTTTGCTTGCAGAAACTGGTGGAAGCAGCGCATTGAAGTTTGGATTGCATAATTTCACTAAAGTTTCCTGCTGATAAGGCCATCGACTGTATTTGTTGAGAATGAATGCATTTTTCCTTGTTGGAGAAGTTCTCTTTCAGTAGTTTCCAAGGAACTCATGGGGAATAAATAGCAGAAATCGTTTGCTTTAGTGTGGACAACATGGCTGTTTTGCTATCATAGATCCATGATCATTTTGATATGACCCATTTCAAATGCTTGCTCTCAGTACTTTACATCACTTCATAACCCTGTCTTCTTCATCTCTTGTATCCTTTGCAAATTCAAAAAACATATGTGACGGGCTGATCGTTTGGGATCAAGATTATTAGGCTCTCTTGGATCGTTTGGAGCGTCTAAGCCAAGCTGATTGCTCGCTTGTTAACCTGAATCATAGGGAGAGAGAGTTATTGCTCGCTAACCCGAGAGAAGTATTGAATGAAAGAATGGAATTTTGACTCTTCTTAAACTTGAAATATTACAATCATTCATCGCTTTTCAATCCCACAGACAAAATGGTGCCTTCTAGCTTACCACTTATCAATATTTATGTTGAGAAAGTTCTAGATTCTTGGCACGGTTACCATCTTACCCATCTCTAGAAACGTTCCGAATGCTGAACTTTGAGTGATCTTAGGAAGTCTTCCTCAATCATGCACGATCCAATTCCTGTGACACATACATGCCATACTTCTAGGTTGGAGATGCTTTAGAACTTCTAAGAGACCTGAAGCGAGGTCTAGAATGGTTTTGACATCTAGATCGGGTTAAAAAAAGAGAGAGAAAGATAGCTGCCCGCGAACGCGTTGAAACAAAATGAACATGCGATGAGGACTATCTGAACGTCTAAAACATTGCTTATTTTAAGTGGGTTAGCAATATATTGGGCATTGCATTTGTATATATTAACATCTTCATTCGAGAGTATCAATTTTGAGCATCAATCTTAGCACTGTATTCACACAAATTTTGTTTCACTGAGTTCTCTGCCTGAGAAGTGAGAAGTACTGCGATGGCCGACCAGGTGGCCGACGTGTCTCTCTATCAGCTATGGTATGTATTGATGGGTGATATCTAATAAAGACTAAATTCGAATGTCTGAACAAACATCGACAGTTAATAGGAACGCACAGACTCTATAGTTTACAGCACAGTTGAGTTACATAACTAGAACCCAGAATCATCGGTTTCTACCTTGTACTCCTCGTTATTTTCCGAACTGGAATCATCAGTTTGCTGTGAGAGATGTGAGAGATCCCGGCCGGCGCCATCCGCCTTTGATTCTTTTGAGTCTTCATCTTCTGAATGTCTTGGCTCCTCAATTTTGTCACGAACTCTCTCTTTGTCAGCAGCCAGTCTCTCTTTGTCAGCTGCAAGTCCTGCTCGGCCAGTCTTAACTTCTGTGGTCTCTAGGGCAGCATTGACTCCTTGATCTTGTCTTCGGATTTCTACATTCGCTTCCTGTTCTGCACCTTCATTTGTGATGTTATTAGCTTCGCCTTGTGAAGCAGAATTGGTTGAGACTTCGCCGTTCGTCAGCGAATTGCCACTCTTCATCTCTTCCTTTTCATCTTTGAGAGGACCTTTTTCGTCGCCATTCATTGCACTCCCTTCTACATCTCCCTTATTTTCAGTATTTTCAGACTCAATCAACTTAGCATTCGAGAAGTTCGAGTCCTTACCTATGCTTCCTCCACTCCTGTCACTTTCCTCTCCTCCGTTTACTTTGTCTTCATTTGAGTCTGCTGGTACACTCTTGATTTCAACTTGATCTCGATTTTCTTTCCTACCTTGTTCTTCTCTCTGCTCAGATTCATCTCTTCTCAAGTGGGTACCGGTTTGCTGGTTCCTTTCAGTGCTCTCCAACTGGTTTTCTATTTCACTCCGGTATCGTTTGATTCCTTTCGCATCTCCAATGAGTCTTCTATTTCTGTTCCCCTTGTTCTCAAGCCTCCTATGTCTCGCAAGCATCCTCCATTTCTTTCCCCTTTTCTTACTCACATATAGGCTGCCCTGCTTTCCTGTAACAACAGAGTCTGATTCATTGCCGTGAGAATTTTCTGAAGTTTCCAACTTTATACCATCCTTGCCTACTCCACTCTCTTCTAGACTTTCCTTCACTTTGACGGTCTCCGCATCACCATTTTCAGTCATATTTCTCGAGACCTCATCTGCACCGTGTGATGTGCTTCTCTCATTTGGAGTGTTCGTTCCCTCTCCAGTATCGAATTTTTGCTCGTCTTGGAGACCATCAATACGTTCCCTACGGTTCTCTATCCCATTCCCTTCACTGGCAACTTGTTCTTGCTTTTGATGTTCACCTGAGCTATCTCCCTTCCCCTGCAACCTCTCCATCTCTGTCACTCCTATCTTCTCAGCAGAACCCAGTTTGCCTTCAGAACCCTCATCAGATCTTGATGCAACTTTGCCATCCAGGACTTCATTTTTGCTCTCGATCAAGGAAGTCCTGTTTGATTCGCTTGCTAGCTCGCCCTTTTCTTTGGCACCAGCATTGCTTGTTTCATCCTTCTGCACCTCGCCTGCTTGCAAACTGGAATTCCCAGGCAGACTCAGTGGGTCATCGGAGCTGGCAGAGCCGATTTTGACCCGTTTCCCGAGACGCTGCTTCAAATCCTCAATTTCTGCTTCCTTCAGCTTCAAGATTTCTCTCAGAGAAACTTCCTCAGGATCTTTTTGGCTCGCCTCCATATTTTTTTCACGCAGCATTTTGAGTTCGTTGTCCTTTTCTTGAAGTGCCGACTCCATCGCTCGCATCTCATCCTTCAGCGAGCCAACTGTAGACTCCATCTCGAGGACCGCACCATCCAGCTCCATCTTTTGCGTCCTGAAGGCGTACATCTTCTCTTTCATCCCTTCAAATTTCCTTTTCATTTCGGTGTTGTGGTCTCTTTCTCGCTACACATGGTAAAATTTTGACGGAACGGTCAGGCTTCGGGACAATCATCAGCATTCAAGCTCATCAACGATCGGAAGCAATTAATACTAATTGGAACGTGAAAAAGCCAGCCGGGAAAACAGTTTAGTTGCAGTTCAAAGCTGAAGGGGTACAAATTATTGCAACAGTTACACCTAAGAAAACCTTGAAAAACCAGAAAATTACAAAATTACAATCAGTTGTTGGCATGTAAATCTCTTGGGTCGAGCACTTCCGGAACAAGAACAGGATGGGAAAAAAGAAATGGAGGACAGAGGACATGGAAGCTGCTTGTAGGAGCTGTTTCTTCGACTTCTTGACCATCAAGAGGATTAAAAAACTTATTTTTCCTACTGTAACTGCTAAGACCGTGAAAATTCTAAAGCAACGAAATTTATGCGGGTGATGGGTTCAGAGGCGTCATGCATGCAGATCGCCAGTTCGAACGCATAAAGGTCACCCGAAAGAGAGACATACAGAGAGAGAGAGAGAGAGAGAGAGAGACAGGGAGAGGGAGAGGGAGAGGGAGAGGACCTGCAAGAGAAGTTGGAGAGAGAAGAGCTCGCGGTCCTTGTCCTTGAGAAGGAGATTGGAGATGCGTCTCTCTCGGAGCTTGTGAAGGGCCATGACCCCGATGAGAGCAGCCCCGAATGCCAGAAGCAGCATCATCCCGTACGGCCGCCCTCTCTGCGCTCCTCCAAGGTTGCCCTTGAAAGACCCTGACCCCATCTCTCTCTCTCTCTCTCTCTCTCTCTCTCTCTACTTTCAGAGTTCTCTCTCTCTCTCTCTACTTTCAGAGTACAAAAAATGGAGTCTTGGAGAGCTTGAGGGTTAGAAGAAGAAAGGAGGAAGAGCGTGTGTGGAGGAGTGCCGTATGGCGTGTCTAAGAGGAGAGATCTCTGGTTGCTTATGATGTCAAAGATTGAAATGGAACATGCATGATGCAACTGCAGCCCCTCTCTCTCTAGAAATTTCTCTCTCCAGAGGGAGGTGAGACTGGAGGGGATGCATGGGAACTGTGTCCAGAGCGCCGATTCTGGACAGGTTGGAAGACTTTCTTGCTTAGCTTTTTGCGTTTTCCCAACCTTCATTTTAATTTCTTAAACAGTTTTTTTTTTTTTTTTTTTGTCTCTTTCCACTTTCTAGTTTGACACTTTGATATACTCAAACGTTGGTGGTAACTACAAAGTTATTAATGAATGACTAATATTAATCCCTGATCAAGCATAGAAAATAAAGGTTATTATGATAAGTTTTCTAAGTATGTTTAACAAGATTCTAATTATTAATTGCCACATAGATTTTCAACTTAATTGAATAATTTAAGTTAATTTCATTTAAAGTTATTAATCTCATCAAATATTGAATTTTCAGCACCTAATTTGGGTTATCATATAAGCCCTTAATGGAAAATTTCGATTCCAAATACATCTAGTGCACTTCTTAAGTGATCAAGTAGAAATAGAGTAGGTGGGTTCAAACCCCCACCTTCTCAGGGAGGGATGGGGTGGGACGTGCAAGTTTCAGGAGTGGGTTTCGACTCCCACGCCCTGCAAGAGGTAGGGCAAAAGTCTGAGAGTGAGTGTAGAATAGGTATATAGTAGGACTGACCAAAAAAAAAGTAGAAATGGAGAAGTTATACAATTCTAAAGCACTGATTTTATCATAAACCCGCAATTTACTTCATTTGTAAAGTAAATAATACAATAATACTTGGATTTACATCATTTTTTTCTTGATATAAACAAGACGAACTCTTAAAGGAATAACGAATTTACAAGTCACATAATCATATATGTTTTGATATTAAGTTTGTGGAAAACGGAATTGAGATTACTTAAGCTTGACGTTTTTTTTCTTACATTAGAATTCACTAATTGAACAATGAATCATTCACATTGTACAACACATTGTTCGAACCATCACGGGAAAAAAACATAATACATGAAGGGAGCGTGAGAAATCGAATGCTCGAGTGAGAATCATGTTAAATTAAGGAGTGCACTTTTAGTCACTGATATAAAAATCAATTTTTAACATCAATGATAAATTAAAGTGTCCCTGACGAGATGAAGAAGCAACCTTCGCCTTTTCTTGCAAAGAAGAAACGATTTCTTCAGATTCCAAAAAGGTCACTCGCTTGCTTCCTACCGTAGCACGCACAGCGTAGCCACCTAGATCTGACAAGGACATTAGCAAAAATTAAGGAAAGATTCAAGCCGGATCGCAGTAATTTAATGGACCAATCTAATCTAACCTACTTGTACTTGTGCATTTAAAGCTGGAGTTTTTGGACCAAAAAAAATCCAACTTGTTTTACAAAATCATCATCATCTTTTTGTTGTTTTTTATGTTTTTGTCCTTTAAAGGTGACGGTGAATTTTTTTTTTTTTTTAAATTGTCAGAAAATTTGAATGAAATTTCACGAATGTAGTTGACATTTCGTGCACTAGACACGGGAACCGCAAAACCCATGTTCGGGATTAGGGAGAATTTCTCGGTCTCATTAATGGTCGGCCATACGTTTGATTTTGCCAATGTCACCGTTCCTTTTTTATTTTTTTTCTTCTCTCTTTCTTCACATAAACGCAATGTTAAGCGCTCAATTCATCGTCAACATTTTAAACATATCTTGATATATTTCAAATTGTTCATTTTTCACTTAATAAATGCATCTTAGACCAAGAAGAAAGGACACGGTGATTATTTCAATATTTTAAATTTACCTCAATATATAAATATGAAAAATAGCCAAACAAATCAATAAATGAACTGGATAGTAATACAACATGTATTTCAGGAAGGTAATCAATCTGCCGATTGGCTAGCGGAATCAAGGCAATATCAAATGCAAATCAAAATGCTCTTCTTTCTTTTCCTCCCATAGACTTCAATTCGGTTCAATTAGGTGATAAAGTAGGAGCTAGGCATCTTTTGCATCTTTTATCACAGAAAAAGAAAAAAGTAAAGTGGGTAATGATAAAGTGAAATAACTATATGAAGTACCCGACAAGACTCAATCAATACTAATGCTTACACTAGAAAATAGCCAACTCCTTATAATCGACATAAAATCGATTTAAGTGAATATAGAGCACAACGATGAGACTAATATGATTATAAGTTTTCAATCTTGAAAGAACTTATCAATGACTATAGATGATCATAAAATACAATTATTGATGCGCAGTCGCATCTGGTGGACGAGCACATTGTTACGATAACAAACCCAAGATACGGCCAATATTAATATCCATCTGGCTAAAGCGGAAAATAGACATGCTTGCTTAAAAACAAATATATCAATGAACGATTAATTCAGGGCACTTTAGGAGTTGTAACGGGTTGCAAATAGGGTCGACCTACGAACAAAGAGCCTAAAGTTATGGAAATGCCGTTGGAACCTCCTTTAAGGTAATGACTGCTTATGCCAATTATGTTGGGTAAATTATAAAAGACATTGCGTAACTACTTTGGAGGATCCACAATTATCAAGAACAAATTCCCAAGATATTTTTATTATTGTATCAATATTAGTTTCATTTCAATTTCCAACATTTAAACTATTCTATTTTTAAATTAATTGGTCTTCATCCTTGCTGCTACTCCAATCGAATTGCTGACTGAAAATAACCTTTGAACAAATTTCATCAAAAAAAAAATACAAAATACAAAATATTACCATTTGATGAAAAGTTGTTCATTAGGAGTGATCGATCTTTTGTCTGATCCAATTCCGATTCCGATCCAATGGAACCAATTACTATTTTTTCTTTCCATAATTCCATTAGGACATCTTATTATCCAGATGATGATCAAGAATAAATTTGGAGCTCGAGGCAAATATTATATTTTAATTATAGGCTCCTGTTACCTCGGCATAATAAACTAAACCCACAATTTTTTGAAAATATAAGAACAAAAAAAATACCCGATCCCCTATGAAATTGGGAATTGGGCCATGGGACACCATTCCCACTTTTAGGAACTAGGAACCAAACTAACACTCAAGAACCAAACTGACTCGATGAGTTCAGTCAGCCTTAGTTTAGGTGGTTATTGATTCTTTTTCTTTCTTTTTTTGGACATAGGTGGTTATTGATTCAAACAGTCCATTTTGCACATTCTTCTAGTGAAATAATTTGTGGAATTCACTTTCCACATAAATAGATTTTTTGAAAATTGTCTAAGCATATCTATTAAACGTTTTAATTTTATTAATTAAGTCTTAAATCTTTGTACGAATTCTCGATATAATCCTTTTAGCCATATTTTTTGGCATTACATAAGAGGTTCGATAGTAATTAGGCTGTTATGTCAATGATTTTTAGTGAAAATTTTTAGGAAGGATGCATAAAGGTTTGGAAGTAAATTGGTAAAATTGAAAATTGTATGATTCCATTGTGTATGTCATTTGATCGAAAGATAATTTTACGAGCAACAGCCGCTTAATTGAATAAGGCCTTTCGGGCGTGATGACATTGAGGTTCGAGTTCGACGGCATCTCCATCAAATGGTCGTGAAGGGAAAGCTCCATCTGATCGTAGCATGGACGTCCGATCCGAACCCGCTGACACCAGCTCCGACATTTTCGACTCCTCCCTCAACCTCGAGGACGCTCACTTCCGAGAAGGCTACAGCGACACCGCCGGCAGGGAGGAGGGCCGCCAAGTGGGCATCAAGACAGGCTTCGAGACCGGCGAGGAGGTCGGGTTCTACCGCAGCTGCGTTGGGGTATAGGTCTCGGCCATCCGAGCCGATCCAACCCGGTACTCGGCCCGGGTCCAGAAGAGCGTGCGGACGATGGAGGCGCTGCTGGACGGGTACCCGACGATGGAGCCGGAGGATGAGCGGGTGCAGGAGATGATGGGGGATCTGCGGTTGAAGTTCAAGGACTAGGCGTTTGGGGAGTGGTGTAATCGCCATGCCTGTTTACCAAGCATCGCATCATTGTAAGTAATCAGGTATTTGAACCCCAAACCTCCCTCGTCCTTCCTCCTTTTTAAAGCATCCCAATTTTTCCAATGCACCCCACGTTTATTATCTCCTTTCTGCCACCAGAATGACGCGATTCTCCTTTCAATTGCTCTGCAGATGGACACCGGCGCTTTAAAACCGCCATTGCATAGGAGGGGATGGCACGCACGACACTCTTGATCAGCACTTCCTTGCCTGCTTTAGTAAGTAGTTTTTCCTTCCATCCCTCCAGTTTTGAATTTACTCGAGTTAATATCCATGCAAATATTTCCTTTTTCGATTGCCCACATTCTATAGGAATCCTAAATATTTGCCTATCTTTTCGATAACAGGTACTCGCAGTTGCTGAACCAAATTTCTCCGTAAGGGTATAGGGCAGTGTTTGCTGAAAGAAACCCCGACTTATTTAAATTTATAGCTTGTCCCGTTGCATGACAAGATGCGGTTCGGGGTAAGTGTTAAATTCGGCACTCCATAATAGTTCCTTCTAGGAAGAAAATTGCATCATCTCGCAAATAACATGTGAGAAAGTTTGGGGCATGCTCTGTTTATCCGTATACCTTGTAGGCTGCCATCTCGCGATCGCTTTTACATCATCCATGATAATACATTTGAAATCATTATGAATAGATAGGGTGAAAAAGGATTACCTTGTCTGAGCCCGCGTGAAGGGGTGAAAAAAGGGATAGGTACTCCATTAAATTTCACACTGAAAGTCACTGTTATTATGCATTGCATTATAAGATTCACCCATTTTCTTGAAAACCCCATTTTTCGCATACAATCTTGAACAAAATCCAATTCTATTCTGTCGTAAGCCTTCTGCATATCTAGCTTGAGCACTGTCAGATATTTTCTCCTTTTCTTAGTGATGCGCATCTGATGTAAAACTTCTTGCACAAGTAAGATATTATCCTAAATCTGTCTACCCTATACAAATGCACTTTGCTCTGGTTCTATTATCCCGAGCAGCCACTTCTTTAATCTGTTTGCTAATAATCTGGAAATATTCTTATAGCTGAAATTACATAGACTGATTGGTCTGAACTGGTTAATGGTTTCAGGATTTTTCACTTTAGGGATTAATACTATGTGAGTTTGACTAAGGAGAGGATCCATCGTACCTGTCTGAAGAAGGTCTGCACAAGCTGGAGCAGGTCAGATTTTAAAATTTCCCATGAGTTCTGGTAAAACAGGCCATTAAAACCATCAGGACCTGGGGCTTTTAAAGCACCCAGCTAAAACACCGCTTTGCTCGCACCTCCTCCATTGTGGGGTTTACCTCTAGCTCGTATTGATTCTTACATCAATAGGAGAGTGACACTGATTCAGGACTGGCAGGTAATGTCTATTCCCCTCTGTTTGGTATAGAGTGCTGAGAAAGAGTGAATGTGAGTCCTGAGTGCTTCTGGATCACGGCACCATCTGTTTTCTTCCAGCCGCAACATTGTTATGTTATTTCGCGCCTCCTCTCTTTCAGTAGTTGCATGAAAGAAACGTGGGTTTTTGTCCCTCCATTGCAGCCATTTCACTCTAGATCTCAATTCCCAGTACTGTTCTTCTTGCTTCCTCAATGTATCAATTTGGTGAATAATGCTTTGAGCTTGCTTTTGAGTACAGAGTTGAACTGGTTGATTTGTTAATTCAGTAAGCTGCTTAGTTAACTCTTTAATCCTTATGGGTGCATGGGCATACTTCTCTTTACTCCACTGAGTTAATTCAATAGTAGTCTCCCTAATTTTCTTAGAGAAGGTAGTCTGAGCTGTAGATGGCTGGTTCCATATAAGTTGTATAAGGTCATGATACTCCTCATTTTCGATCCAGTAAGCCTCCATTTTAAAGTCCCTCTTTTTGTGCCTAGGTTCAGCATATAATCCAAGGACGAGAGGGCTGTGGACCAACCCTATTGCTGGCAACACATGGAGTTTTGCGTCCGAAAAGGTGATGTGCCATTCCAAGGTACAAAGCATTCTATCTAGCCTCTTTTTTACTAACTCCTCCCCATCTCTTTTGTTTATCCAGGTGAAAGCATAGCCATGACTATCCATATCCATCAAGGATGTCTCATTCAACATATGTCGAAAAGTTGCAATCTGGGTATTATCTGCTTCTCTCTTCCCTATCTTCTCCCATACGTATAGAATCTCATTAAAATCCTCCATGCATATCCATGGCATGGAACCAGCCATCTACAGCTTAGACTACCTTCTCTAAGAAAATCAAGGAGACTGCTGTTGAATTAACTCGGTGGAGTAAAGAGAAGTATGCCCATGCACCCAGAAGGATGAAAGAGTTAACTAAGCAGCTTACTGAATTAACAAATCAACCAGTTCAACTCTATACTCAAAAGCAAGCTCAAAGCATTATTCACCAAATTGATACATTGAGGAAGCAAGAAGAACAGTACTGGGGATTGAGATCTAGAGTGAAATGGCTGCAATGGGGGGACAAAAACCCATGTTTCTTTCATGCAACTACAGTACAGAGGAGGCGCAAAAATAACATAACAATGTTGCAGCTAGAAGAAAACAGATGGTGCCATGATCCAGAAGCACTCAAGACTCACATTCACTCTTTCTACAGCACTCTATACCAAACAGAGGGGAATAGACATTACCTGCCAGTCCTAAATCAGTGTCACTCTCCTATTGATGTAAGAATCAATACAGAGCTGGAGGCAAACCCCACAATGGAGGAGGTGCGAGCAGCAGTGTTTCAGCTGGGTGCTTTAAAAGCCCCAGGCCTTGATGGTTATAATGGCCTGTTTTACGAGAACTCATGGGAAATTTTAAAATCTGACCTGCTCCAACTTGTGCAGACCTTCTTTAGCACAAGTACGATGGATCCTCTCCTTAATCAAACTCACATAGTGTTGATCCCTAAAGTGAAAAATCCTGAAACCATCAGCCGCCTGACCAATCGCCTATGTAATTTCAGCTACAAGATTATTTTCAAATTATTAGCAAACAGATTGAAGAAGTGGCTGCTCGGGATAATAGAACCGAGCAAAGTGCATTTGTACAGGCGAGCATGTTTCAGGGATAATATCTTACTTGTGCAAGAAGTTTTACATCGATGCGCATCACTAAGAAAAGGAGAAAATATCTGACAGTGCTCAAGCTAGATATGCAGAAGGCTTACGACAGAATAGAATGGGATTTTGTTCAAGATTGTATGCGAAAAATGGGGTTTTCACGAAAATGGGTGAATCTTATAATGCAATGCATAACAACAGTGACTTTCAGTGTGAAATTTAATGGAATACCTACCCCTTTTTTCACCCCTTCATGCGGGCTCAAACAAGGTGATCCTCTGTCACCCTATCTGTTCATAATAATTTCAAATGTATTATCATGATGCAAAAAGCAGTCACAGATGGCAACCTACAAGGTATACAGATAAACAGAGCATGCCCCAAACTTTCTCACCTGTTATTTGCAGATGATACAATTTTCTTCCTAGAAGGAACTATTATGGAGTGCCGAATTTAACACTTACCCCGAACCAAGATCACATGCAACAGACAAGCTATAAATCTAAATAAGTCGGGGTTTCTTTCAGCAAACACTGCCCTATAACCTTACGGAGAAATTTGACTCAAGAATCTGCGAGTACCTATTATCGAAAAGACAGTGAATATTTAGGATTCCTACGGAATGGGGGCAATCGAAAAGGAAATATTTGCATGGATATTAACTCGAGTAAATTCAAAACTGGAGGGATGGAAGGAAAAACTACTTACTAAAGCAGGCAAGGAAGTGCTGATCAAGAGTGTCGTGCAGGCCATCCCCTCCTATGCAATGGTGGTTTTTAAACTGCCGGTGTCCATCTATAGAGCAATTGAAAGGAGAATAGCGTCATTCTGGTGGCAGACAGGAGATAATAAACGTGGGGTGCACTGGAAAAATTGGGATGCTTTAAAAAGGAGGAAGGACGAGGGAGGTTTGGGGTTCAAAGAATTGATTACTTACAATGATGCGATGCTTGGTAAACAGGCATGGCGATTACACCACTCCCCAAACGCCTTGTGGCCCAGAGTTTTCAAGGGCATCTATTTCCCATCGGGCGATGTCTGGAATGCACAAAATGGCCAGAGAGCATCATGGGGCTAGCGGAGCCTCCTGAAGGGTCGTGACACAATCAAAGACAACATTAGATGGGCAGTTGGGGATGGGAAATTCATTAAAATCCGACAGGATAAATGGCTACAGGGGAGGATCGAGGGCTAACCAGAACAATACAAACCTACCTTGGTAGCCGAGTTGATCAACGACACTACTCGAGAGTGGAATCAACCTCTGATAGAACAACTATTTGAGGAGAACATAGCCAAAGAAATTTTAGCCATCTCCTTGAGCTTGAACCCTAACCTTGATCATATAATGTGGACAGGAAAAAGACAGGATCATTTTCTGTAAAAAGCAAATATAATAGAGCGTGCGTATCAGCTACGAGGAAAAATCCGTACCAGGCCTCTTGTTCATACCTGCCTCCACGTAACCTATGGACGCAGATCTGGAGTCTCTCTGTCATGCCGAAGATCGAACCTTCCTCTAGAGTATCCGTCAAAATGCGATTCCAACCGGGGAGAACCTATACAAAAGAAAAGTCATCTCGGATCCATTATGCTAGATTTGTCACACATAGGTTGAAACCACGTAACACATATTCTTTCTTTGTCAATGGACAAAAATAATCTAGGAGGATCCGAGGCTGCATGGCCAAAATCTCCCGAGAAAAATCACGCGAATAGATCAATGGTCTGGTAGAGTTTTTTCAAGAACAGAGGGCAGTACCTAAATGGGTGTTCATCAGGCTGGTTCTTTAGCAGATCTGGAAGGCCAGGAACTCATGGATCTTCAGGGGAAAAAATCCACAGCCTCCAGAAATCATCGACCTCACACAGAACCAAAGTATTAATATGATGCGAGGGATGAAAAACCAGAAAACCAAAGGTGCTGGAACTCATGGATCTTACCAAGGTGCTGGAACCCCTTGAGAGCTCGAGAGATGAAACTGAATGTAGATGCGTCTTGGAAGCCAGGAGAATTTCTTGGATCTGTAGCAGGAATAGCACGGGATGAATCTGGATCTGTAGTCGAAGGTTTCGCGGCCGAAGTTAGGGTTTCCTCGGCGTCTCAAGCGGAAGCCGAAGTGATTCTCCACGAGATACGGTATCTGAAGGAAATGAGTTCGAAGCGTGTGGAGGAGATGAAAAGTCAGAAGGTTCGGTGGCTTTGTGAGAGCGACTGACTCTTTCGATGTCGATTTTGTCTTTGGGCCGGGCCGGGCCGAGACTCCTTGGAACCTGCGCAAAGTAATTACACACCGTCAACAAAAATTATCCCGAGTAATTATATCACTGTTGATTCATGCCCTCGAGATGCAAATCGAGTAGCCGACCGGGCCGGCACGTCAACACCGAAAGTAAATTGCCCGCGAATTGGTCAGTACTCTCTCCCTCTCTCTCTTGAAGATATAATATGTGCGGACTGTACGCTGTCGTTGCTTTCTAAACCTAAATAATATAATGCATACCAATGCTTTTCGATCGAAAAAGAAAAAAAAAAAAAAAGTTCAGGGCCGTGCGCGCGAGCCTGGGGGCAAAGTTGGAAAACAGGGGGGTATTTAGGGGGCGTGGATAATAAGGATGTGGAGTTTTTAAAGCATTGGTTGTGGCTAGAGGTGGCAAATGGGTGGGTCGGGTTGGGTATGGTCGGGTCGAATATGGTCGACCCATTTAACCCGTTTTGACCCATATTCTTGTAGTGTAAATTTAATGACCCATACCCGACCCGACCCGTATTGCTAAAATCTATTTATTGTTAAAACATTTTTATGTAATACAAAATTTTTAAAAAATTTTATGCAATACAAATTTAATGAAAAAATTTTATAATTCTTTTTAAAATATTTTTAAAAAATCGAATTTTTAATTTTTGAATATATTTTTAAAAATATATTTTTTTATTTTTTATTTTTTAAAATATAATTTTATTTTTATTAATTATTTTTTCTTTTTTTTTTTCTTTTTTTCTTTTCTCTTTTTTTCTTCTCCTTCGCCGGTCGTCCGCCACGACAACGGCCGTGATCGCCACGAGCGAGATCGAGCTCACCGGCGTCGGGCGGGGCTCGATCTCAATCGGCAAGGCCGAGCCTCCGCCCGACGCCGGCGAGCTCGGGCCTCGCCGGATCCGACGAGTACCGGTGAGGCTCGAGACTCGCCGGATCCGGCGAGGCTCGAGCTCGCCGGCGTCGAGCGGAGGCTCGGCCTTGCCGATTGGTGAGATCGAGCCCCACCCGACGCCGGCGAGCTCGAGCCTCGCCAGATCCGGCGAGGCCTATCGCCGACTCGCGCCCTACCGGCTACCGGTGAGGAATGAAGAAAAATAAAGAAAAAGAAAAGAAAAAAGAAAAAAATTGAAATATGAAAAATAATTATAATTTCGATTTTTTTATTAAAAATATATTTTTATAAATTAAAAAAAGTCAACGGTTTAAACTTTAAAATGGGTTTCCTTATAACCCATTTAGACTTTTTCTTTTTATGTTTTACATTCACTAACCTATTTTTGACCCATATTTAACTTTCATTTGACCCATTTCTGACCCATATTTAATATTCACTTGACCCATTTCCGACCCATATTCAACTTTTACTTGACCCATATATGACCCATTTTACTAAAAATGGGTCATAATATGGGTTTTTGACCCATATTGCCACCTCTACTTGTGGCCGTGTTTGGATGGCCTCTCGGCTCTAAAAGGTTGATGCTTTATGGTAATTCGAAGCCCCCTTAGGTTGTCTTGGTTGAAGAACGTTGGGGAATTTTCGTAATGGGTGAGTTGTTCTCGATACATGATTGCGTTGGTCAGCTTCTCCTTGTCGCATGAGAGTGAATGTGCTTTTCTTATCACTCTGTGGGGAAACCAATGAAAAAGATTCTGAATTCTGGGTATTTTCGTGTTGATCGTGTCGATTTTCAACAATGGTCTGTCCTTGTTATGGGAAAAGTTATGTGATTTGAGTGGAAGAGGAAATTTTGAAGTTCTGTTTCTTCGCCGGTCAGCAATGTTGATTTACTCCGAAATATTTAGATTTTGCTTTGTGGGAAGAATCTGTATTGAGTTGCATTAAGGGGTTTTGCCATTGTCATGAATTGGGAAAGTTTAGTCACTGAATGACCAGTTTAGCTAATCATGAATTATTTGGGGTACTTGCGCTACCTATGTTTGAAGAAAAGCCAGCGAAGACTCTTATTGTTTAGTATTTAGGAACTGAATTTGTAAACATGATGCGTTTCAGGCTTCAGTGGTTTTGGTAAGTTCATGCTGAGTTTTGGTTGTTTCTGCTCCAGCACTCTGCTCCACTGAGTTTGTAAGTATGGAATGGGTTATAAGTATGTGGTCACCAACAAGAGAGCCACCATTGCTAATGGGGGCAGCGTTTGATCATCTGGTTTTATCTGTCTCAGCTTTTGAATGCGAGTGAAGCTGCCAGAGATGTTAAAAATGATGCTTGCCTGCTGCAAGGTATACATCTCTGAAAGCCGAAACAGGTCTGCACTCAAGGCAATTGAACGAGCAGCTAAACTATTTCCAGAAGCAGCAGTGCTCAACAAGTTTGAAGATGAAATCTACAATAGAGTCGGCTACACAGTTGTGTCTAGATTGGTTCAGAAGTCACCTTCAGATTCATGTACCTCGAGAAGTGCTGTATTAGCAATGGTTAAGGCCGCATTTGATGCGATTGACCTTGAGTCGCATAGTGGAAGTCATCCTAGGCTTGGGGTTGTTGACCATATCTGCTTTCATCCCTTGGGTCAGACTTCTCTCGACCAAGTGGCTGCCATTG
Organism: Eucalyptus erythrocorys; assembly: GCA_014182555.1. Lineage (NCBI taxonomy): Eukaryota > Viridiplantae > Streptophyta > Magnoliopsida > Myrtales > Myrtaceae > Eucalyptus > Eucalyptus erythrocorys. The sequence goes on from CM024607.1 coordinate 11,651,498, forward strand.
CAAGGTCCTTGGCAGTTGACATTGGCTCTGGTCTTCAAGGTTTGTGAACTCTCATTTGATGGCTTGCTAAAATGAAAAAAAAATTATTTAGAGACAACAAATCGTAAAGACTTTAGTCTGGCATTTTTTTGCAGTGGCATTCGATGCTATCTACATATTCCCTAGTATATCCACATGTACTTCATCAAAAAGTCCTTTGTACTCCATAGCACTTGAAGAGACCACAATATATCCGCACTGTTCGCATTAATCCGCTTCAGGCCTAACACTCTTATAAACCTGCAGTACCTGCATTTCTGTATGGAGCGGCCCATGAAGATGGAAGGACACTCGATTCCATCGGAAGAGAGTTGGGGTATTTCAAGCCTAATGCAAGTGGAAACCTGTGGATAGGTGGCCCAAATTCACAGTTCTTGCCCCTGAAGCCAGATGAAGGTCCACCTCAAGCAGTCCAAGGAAAAGGGGTCATTGTGATCGGAGCGACTCGATGGGTAGATAACTACAATGTCCCTGTCTATTCTAGTGATATAGCCACTATTCGAAGAATTGCAAAACGAGTGAGTGGAAGAAGAGGCGGACTTCCTTCAGTCCAAGCCATGGCACTCACTCACGGTGATGGTATCATTGAAGTAGCATGTAATTTGTTGGATGCAAGTAAAGTTGGAGCAAACAATGTTCAGCTCGAAGTTGAGCGACTCGCGAGGGAGGAGGGTTTGTCTGTGGGGAAGGGATACTTCACTGACTTTTCGCAGGAGGATATAATCGAAAGATACATGAGTCTGGACTCCCCTCCATAAGCAAAAATCTATGTTTGTCATTCTCGATCTCTGTCAGATTTATTGTTCTATGATCTGGAAGCTCCCCATTGTAAAACTGAGGTTCACTATGTGGCAAAGCAAATTTTTGCTGGCCGTTGAAGGTTGATTTATAAATGGTTTATGGTAGATTCATGTAGTTGAGTTCTTCTGGCAATATGTGTTACGGCTTGTGGAAGCATAATGTATGCCTTGCCAATCTTTAGATCATGCTGCTTTAATGCCCCGCTTTCTCAAGTTGATCTGCTATAAGCTGGGTAAAAGAAGTACAGAAAATCCTCTTTTGACTGTGAAGGGAAGTCGACTTTGTTTTAATTGATTTTATCTTTGATATTCCTGAGGATAATCCGCACATAATTTGACGCCATAGTGAACGATGGTATCTTTGATGAGACTATGACGTGCGTCATTGTCAAATTTTCACCTATCTAATATCATAGCTTTTTTCAATATTCCTAAGGTTAGGCCAGTTGGGAAAATGGTTGCGGATTTGCGTTTTCCATGTCGACTGGGGTCTTAAGTTCGATTAACTAAGCACAATTCTCACTGAGGCGGGTCATGAGATCATTCTTCCCTACGCGAATAGCGATCTGTCGTTGTTTGGATCAACCAGATGTATTGGATCTAATGCGACCAGAAATAAGATGGACTAATGGAGGGGCTTTGTCACTTGAATGTAGAGGTGGCAAACGGGTGGGTCGTGTCGGGTCGGGTATGGGTCAGGTCAAAATGGGTCGATCCATATTTGACCCATTTAATCCGTTTTAACCCATATTTTTGTAATGTAAATTTAGTGACCCATACTCGACCCGACCCATATCCCGTATTGCTAAAATGTATTTATTGTTAAAGTATTTTTATGTAATACAAATTTTTTAACAATTTTTATGCAATACAAATTTAATGGAATTTTGTTACCCAAAAAAATCGAATTTTTAATTTTTTAAATATATTTTTCTTTTTCTTTTTCTTTTTTTCCTTCTCCTTCGGCCGCCGCAGCCACCACGACGGCCGGCGACCGGCCACAAGCGAGATTGGCGAGGTCGAGCCTCCGCTTGACGCCGACGAGTCTTGAGCCTCGCCGACAACGGGCAAGTCTCGAGCCTCGCCAATCGTTGATGAGGTTCGAGACTCGCTGGATCTAGCGAGGCTCAAGCTCGCCGACGTCGGGTGAGGCTCGATCTCGCCAGATCGGCGAGTCCGAGGCCCCACCCAACACCAGCTCGGCTCGGCCTCCTCGACGACGGCGAGGCCTTCTACCACCGTCGGTGAGGAATAAAGAAAAATAAAGAAAAAAATAAGGAATGAAGAAAAATAAAGAAAAAAAGAAAAGAAAAAATTGAAATATGAAAAATAATTATAACTTCTATTTTTTATTTAAAAATTATTTTTATAAATTAAAAAAAGGTAAAGGGTTTAAATTTTAAAATGGGTTTCCTTATAATCCATTTAGATTATTTCTTTTCGTGTTTTACATTTATTGACCTATTTCCAATCTATATTTAACTTTCATTTGACCCATTTCTGACCCATATTTAATCTTTACTTGACTTATTTTTAACCCATATTCAACTTTCACTTGACCCATATATGACTCATTTAAGTAAAAATAGGTCATAATATGGGTTTTTGACCCATATTGCCAGCTCTACTTGAATGGGCATTTGTTTCTTATGATTTCTGTGAATCTATCTCAACATACGAAATAAACACAAAATCTCAACATACGAAATAGCTCAATAGTCACTGACACAATCTAAGTCGCAAATAGCAGTAAGCTCGCAAAAAATGGGAGTATTAATCTTCTATACTCTTGCTCTTACTGGTGTGTAATCAAGTCTTTCTATTAGCAAGATCATAATTTATTTATTAAAAAATGTTAACATGGCATTTTAAAATTAATTTCTCTCTATTATGTGGCAAACTATTATTATTATTATTATTATTATTATTATTATTATTATTATTATTATTATTATTTCTTAAATCTAAAAACTTAAAAAGGCTAAAATAATTGATAAATTTTGGAAAAAAGAAAGGGGGAAAAAAATAGGGACTCACCGGTGGGTGCCGCCGCCGCCGCCGTCGACCATTGCTAGATTGTTAACATGAGTTACACATTAATTACGCGACGAATTGGCAGAATAAGAATCCGGTTCCACGTTCTCCTCCGTTTACTTCCTGTCCTCTCCATTCTCTCTCGCGCCCGCTCCCGCCTCCTAGGGTTTTGGGTTTTCTCAGCCATCGCCGACCGTCGAGTTCTACTTGAATCGTAAGGAGCTGAGCCGGAATTTCGCGCGAAAACTACTATCTCAATGGAGAACGAAGCAGCTGACCAGAACCCACCTTCCAATGAAATGGAGTCCCTCTCCATCGAATCTCAGGCAGAAGCGGGCTCCTCGTCGAGCTGCCCGACGGCCACCCAGTAAGCTATTCGAATTCCCCTTCGTCGCGATCAAGGAAAATTAAATTGCATCGATACGTCTGTCGAGCGCGAAATTCGTTGGAGTTGAGTGTGGTTGATGGGCTTGTTTGTTTTGGTCAGGATGAGTCCGGAGGAGAGGTTTCGAATCGTGAGGAGCGTCGGCGAGGAGTGCATCCAGGAAGACGAGCTGCTCAATCTCCTGACCAAGAAGCCCCTACCCATTTGCTACGATGGGTTCGAACCATCTGGCAGAATGCACATTGCCCAGGTCTTGTTTTCCCCCCTTGATTTCCCTTGACTTAAGTCTGATTATCTTGATGCGTTGCATATGGCCCATGATAGTTTTATAGCGTGCTCTTGTATAGTTTGACGTTATTACTCATGGCATTGGCAATGCCTACACACCTATCATCGGCAAATTACTGCTCTACATATTTTGATTCATAGACATAGCATCAAGAATTCTCATCTCTCGCTCTGTAACTGCCTTCTATTTGGAAACTATGTGCAATTGAGGTATTTTATAGTTTGCGTCTGGGCGAAGTGGCCTAATTTTTGCCTCCTAGTCGTTTGGTCACAGACAGAACGGTCCTATATCACAAAACATTGCAATTTTAGTTTGTCATCCATGGAGTGGCACTCGGAAATGTCCAGACACTGTGATGACAGGTTGCAATGCCTTTTCTGCACCATAAATCTATAGATGCTTGGTTTTGTAATTTGGCGAATAGTAGAGATGAAAATAAACTTGATGCAAGTCGAGGCTGATGAAATGTACTTTGCTGTCTGTTTAGTCAGTGACATCAAGTCGTGTGTGCTTCAATTCAGAATAAGCTTGCATATTGCCATTCCATGGTGCATAAGTCGATTTGTTTGCCTAGTGTTGCTTGTTGTGTGCTTCATCCAATCTGTCTGTTTTATTGTAGCTGTGCTTAACTATTCTTCCCTAGTTTTTCAGAGAGAAATGAAATCTTGATGTGAAGGACTTAACTGCTGGCTCATTGAGAGGACTGATTTAAGTTTTGGAGACATTTTGCTATATAGTGCTCTGTTTTCTGCTGCTTTGCTTATACTTCTGAAGAAAGCTTGGTTTTTCAATTTTAAGCTGGAGTTTACTAGTGAAATTTTGTTGAGATTGGCTTTTATCAGTTTCGAAGTTTATATTTACATTTTCCTTTGGAGCAGGGAGTCATGAAGACGATAAGTGTGAACAAAATGACTTCTGCCGGATGCAAAGTGAAGATATGGATTGCTGATTGGTTTGCACAGTTGAACAACAAAATGGATGGAGACTTGAAGAAAATCCAAACGGTTGGACGCTATTTGATTGAGATATGGAAAGCTGTCGGCATGGATCTGGCCGATAATAAAGTGGAATTTCTGTGGTCGTCAGAAGAAATAAACTCCCGGGCACATGAATACTGGCCACTGGTTATGGACATTGCCCGCCGAAACAAGCTTCCTAGGATAATCAGGTATATAATTAAGGCCTGCGGTTATTATGTCGATCATGACTGATATAACAATTTGCAGCTCATTGATTTTCTTGTTTCCAGGTGCTCACAGATAATGGGTCGTAGCGAACAGGATGAGCTCTCCGCAGCCCAAATTCTCTACCCATGCATGCAATGTGCCGACATATTTTTCTTGAAGGTTCTTAATAGTATTTGTCATCAGGCTTTATCGAAATACTTGTTTTCTGTCAATTCTTATGTTAGTTGGTCAATGACTTCCTAGAGAAACAATCTTTGCTTGGTTTTTATCTTCCCTCATGATAACTTGTTAGTAGTTTATTCTTATAATTGTACGAATTCTTTTAAAAAACTGCAAGCACTATGAGTATTATGCAGGAAATTGGGAGTTGCATGCATGAGTTCATACGTCTTTTTGTTGGATAATATGGGGGATGCAAATTGTAAATGTTATTTGTGATCTCTACTACCGTAGATGACTGTTTGCAAAATGTGCATGCTGAGTTGTACTTGATAGTGCAGTGAAAGAATCGTGATTGAGACAGCGAATAGTATTCTGGTAGCCTTGATTTCTTTGTATCTTAAAAGTTGTGCTGCATCTCTTTGTCGCTACAAAAATCTCCATGGAAAATGCTTTTATTTGAACAGGCTGACATTTGTCAACTGGGAATGGATCAACGGAAGGTGAATGTACTTGCTAGAGAGTACTGTGATGCCATAAAGAGAAAGAATAAGCCTATCATTTTGTCTCATCGTATGGTTCAACTCTCTTTCTTCCCATAAAGTCAGTCATTTCTCTAAGATTAGAATGGTTATTTTGGTCTTGATTGTTTCGGCATGTAGATATGCTTCCTGGTCTGCAGCAAGGCCAAGAAAAAATGTCAAAAAGCGATCCATCATCATCCATCTTTATGGAAGATACGGAGGTAAAATTTTGTGACAGAGCTGCATATATTTGCGCAGCATTGAGGAGCCACCTTTTTCATTTTACGTTCTGCAGAATAAAATTTTTATGGCGTCTGTAGGCTGAGGTCAATCTGAAGATAAAAAAGGCATACTGTCCACCTAAGATTGTTGAAGGCAACCCGTGTTTGGAGTACATAAAATACATCATATTGCCATGGTTTAATGAGTTCAAAGTGGAGCGAGCTGCAGATAATGGCGGTGAAAAGTGAGTTGCTATGGTGTTGAAATGTTGTTGCTTTTTCACCTACAATTTTCTCGTGCCAATGGAATACTAGTATGTTTTGATTACTTTGTTTCTTTCTTGCCATCTTGCGTGTAGGACCTTTAAAAGCTTTGATGAACTTGTTGTTGACTACGAAAGTGGAGATTTGCATCCTGGTGATCTGAAACCAGCCCTTTCAAAGTCTTTGAATAAGATACTTCAGGTAATCTCTCTTTCGATCCTATTGAGCATCTGTCATGCAGGCACAATTGGTTGAGAATTGTGAATGACCATGCGGTCTCCTCACATATGAGGAGACAAGAATGGAAGACAGCATGAGCATTTCCATGCACAAATGTTAGGAGTACACTCTTATTTTGCAACTACAGCAACAGAAACCCTCGCGAACTTCTATAGCTCCTTGGCGAAATCAATAATTGCTTTTCACTTATGCAGCCTGTACGTGATCATTTCAACAAAGACACTAATGCGAAGGATCTGCTGAAGAGAGTTAAGGTATGCATTTTTCCCCTCTCCATTCAAATTACAGTAACAATTTGGTTCTAGTTTTCGAAGCTCCTTATCCTTTATCAGTGATCGACATGCACCCTGTGACCTTTTCAAAATTGATGTTTGATTTTGTCCTCTGTTGATGTAGGGATACAGGGTCACTCGGTAATGTGGCGCTTGGTCACTAAAGGACATGTCAACTGGGTTGATTCCTGGAGCAGTTGTTCAGACGAAAATCTAGTTCACATATGGACATCGGAGATTTTCTTTGTCCCTGTGCTATAGGCACGCGGAGTATTTATTTGCAAGCCACTGGTTACTTGCACTAATTTACGCTACATCTTTGTTGAATCACCACACAATTTTCGTGTAACTTGCACCACCGGTTAATCTGTTCAATAGTTTTACCTGGTTTTGATTTACATTGTTCAACTCAGAGTTCGCATTTTTGTTAGTAGAAGGAATTGGCTCTGCCTTTTTGCTGTTTTCCTCTTGCTGGCAGCTTTTCCGAATTCTATGGCTTTTCCATTTGGGGAAGCATGCTTAACAAGAGAAGGTTTTGAGCTTAGGGCATTTGGTTCCATCATAAAATCCCTTGGTTATATGTATCACATGGAAAATGACCTTGAAAATTGCATAATTCACGTAAAGTTGATGGCAAATCGGTTGACCCAAGGAATAGAAAGGTGGACAGACAGATGTGTACCGACATAAGTGTGTCCAGATTACAATTAAAAAGATGACTGAAAGAAAATTGTCGTAGCATCGACCATTGAATCATGCTCATAGATGCATTGTTTTGAGCCAAAAACATCAGGATCTCAATTTCCGTGCACCCCCGTTTAATTTTCTACTCTAAACTCGATAAGGGTATATCGATATTCTGATAATTTTGGCAATTGAGTTTTTAAAATGTTGTTCTCATCTACCTATAGCACCGGATTTTTGTTTTTCTGTTTATATATATATATAAATTATGAACTCTCTACGATCCGTTGTTGCACCGCGAAATGCTAACGTGGAGTACTATGAAATTTGTTTTCTCTCTGAAAATTCGAAGTTTAATTAACATTTTATTTATTTCATAAAAAATAAATGATTCGCATAATATTTTTAAATATCACTTAATATAATCAAACAATTAAAAATATTTTTATTATCGACAACAATTTATGTTTGAATATTTTCTTGAATAATGTATATATTTTTATTATTTTATTTTTATAAGCGATGCAAACGGTTTTATTTAGAAAAATATATTTCGAATAATTCATTTTCTGTTAAATCGCCAAAAAATCGCAAATATGGTGGCGTGTCACATAGGATTGGACCTCAAAGTTAGTGATTTCTGAAAAAAAAAATGACAAAAGGACGCACAAAAGTTTGGAATTAAACTGGCAATATGGAAATATTCGAGATCGAATCAACATCCATATCATATATTTAAGACTAATTGAGTTATTTATTACCGTGGATTTCTAACATTATTCATGGGGGCAAAATATAACAACAACGCTAATTACGGTACGGATTTGTGCTCATAATTCAGGGCCATAATATAAAAATTTCCATTTGATCAAGAATAATTTTACCTTTTCTTTTTTGGGTCATAAACAATTTTTATTTATATCATAAACTGGACTCAGCCAGCAGAGCCCAGACCGGGAGCGTCGTTACAAAGCAAAGCCCAACGGGCCTGAGGAGAGGGGAAGATAGCCAATTTTGCTGAAGACCATTTTGCCCTATGGGCCCGCGCAGCAGCCCAGTCGGGCACTGAATTTGCATTTCTTGGGCCATAACCCAGGCCCACTTCTAATCAATCTTGATAACAGACAGGAGCGGTCTTCGACGGTGTCCTGCTTCCCAACTGAAACTCCCTGCTTAATCAGATCCACACGATCGCGAAGGAAAGCTCCATCCGATTGCAAGCGGGCATGGACGCCCGACCCGAACCCGCCGACGCCGGCTCCGACATCTTCGACTCCTCCCTCAACCTCGAGGACGCCCACTTCCGGGAAGGCTACGGCGACGGCCACCGCCACGGCGTCGCCGCCGGCAGGGAGGAGGGCCGCCAGGTGGGCCTCAAGACCGGGTTCGAGACCGGGGAGGAGCTCGGGTTCTACCGCGGCTGCGTCGGGGTCTGGGGCTCGGCCATCCGGGCCGACCCGACCCGGTACTCGGCCCGGGTCCAGAAGAGCGTGCGGACGATGGAGGCGCTGCTGGACGGGTACCCGACGATGGAGCCGGAGGACGAGCGGGTGCAGGAGATGATGGGGGATCTGCGGTTGAAGTTCAGGGCCGTGTGCGCGAGCCTGGGGGCAAAATTGGAAAACATGGGGTATTTAAAGGGCGTGGATAATAAGGATGTGGAGTTTTGAAAGCTTTGGTTGTGGCCGTGTTTGGCCTCTCACTGCTCTCAAAGGTCGATGCTTTATGGTAATCCGAAGCCCCCTAAGGTTGTCTTGGTTGAAGAACGTTGGGAAATTTGTGTAATGGATGAGTTGTTCTTGATGCGTGATTATGTTGGTCGGCTTCTTCTTGTCGCATGGGAGTGAATGTGCTTTTCTTATCGAACATAGAAGAAGATCATTTCTGCGGGGAAATCGATAATGAAAGATTCTGAATTTTCGGTATTTTCCTGTTGGTCGTGTTGATTTTCGATAATGGTCTGTCCTTGTTGTGGGAAAAGTGACGTAATTGAGTTGAAGAGGCGATTTCGAAGCTCTGTTTCTTTGCCGGGTTAGCAACGTCGATTTGCTCTGAAATATTTGGTCTTGAGTTGCATTAAGGGTTATTGCCATTTTCATGAATTTGGAAAGTTTAGTATCTGAATGACCGATTTTGCAAATCAGGAAGTATTTGGGGCACTTGCAATATCTATGTTTGAAGAAAAGCCAGTGAAGACTCTTGATGTTTAGTATTTAGGAACTGAATTTGTAAACGTGATGTGTTTCGGGCTCCATTGTTTGCGACAGCTTCATGCTAAGTTTTCATTATTTCAGCTATGGCACCCTTCGCCAGTGAGTTTGTTAGTATGGAGTGGATCATAAGTATGTGGTCACCAACAAAAGAGGGCCACCATTGCTAATGGTGGTGACGTTTTATCATCTGGTTTTATCTATTTGTGCAGCTTTTGAAAGCAAGTGAAGCTGCCAAAGATGTTAAAAACGATGCTTGCCTGCTGCAAGGTATACATCTCTGAAAGCCGAAACAGGTCTGCACTTGAGGCGATTGAACAAGCAGCTAAACTATTTCCAGAAGCAGCAGTGCTCAACAAGTTTGAAGATGAAATCTACAATAGAGTCGGCTACACAGTTGTTTCTGGATTGGTTCAGAAGTCACCTTCAGATTCATGTACCTCGAGAAGTGCTGTATTAGCAATGGTTAAGGCTGCATTTGATGCGATTGACCTTGAGTCGCATAGTGGAAGTCATCCTAGGCTTGGGGTTGTTGACCATATCTGCTTTCATCCCTTGGGTCAGACTTCTCTCGACCAAGTGGCTGCCATTGCAAGGTCCTTGGCAGTTGACATTGGCTCTGGTCTTCAAGGTTTGTGAACTCTCACTTGATGGCTTGGTAAAATGAAAAATAATTATTTAGAGACAACAAATCGTAAAGACTTTAGTCTGGCATTTTTTGCAGTGGCATCTGATGCTATCTACATATTCCCTAGTATATCCACATTTACTTCATCAAAAAGACCTTTGGACTACATAGCACTTGAAGAGACCACAATATATCCACACTGTTTGCATTAATCTGCTTCAGGTCTAACACTCTTATAAACCTGCAGTACCTGCATTTCTCTATGGAGCGGCCCATGAAGATGGAAGGACACTCGATTCCATCAGAAGAGAGTTGGGGTATTTCAAGCCTAATGCAAGCGGAAACCTGTGGATAGGCGGCCCAAATTCACAGTTCTTGCCCCTGAAGCCGGACGAAGGTCCACCTCAAGCAGTCCAAGGAAAAGGGGTCATTGTGATTGGAGCAACTCGATGGGTAGATAACTACAATGTCCCTGTCTATTCTAGTGATATAGCTGCTATCCGAAGAATTGCAAAACGAGTAAGTGGAAGAGGAGGCGGACTTCCTTCAGTCCAAGCCATGGCACTCACTCACGGTGATGGTATCATTGAAGTGGCATGTAATTTGTTGGATCCAAGTAAAGTTGGAGCAAATGATGTTCAGCTCAAAGTTGAGCAACTCGCAAGGGAGGAGGGTTTGTCTGTGGGGAATGGGTATTTTACCGACTTTTCACAGGAGGATATAATCAAAAGATACATGAGTCTGGACTCCCCTCCATAAGCAAAACTCTTTGTTTGTGAATCTCGATCTCTGTCATTTTATTGCTTATGCACTAGAGGTCTTTCTTCTATGATCTGGAAGCTCCCCATTGTAAAACTGAGGTTCACTATGTGGCAAATTTTTGCTAGTCATTGATGCTAGTTATTGGTAGATTCATGTAGTTGAGTTCTTCTGGCAACATATGTTATGACTTGTGGAAGCATAATGTATGCCTTGCCAATCTTTAGATCATGCTGCTTTCATGCCCCGCTTTCTCAAGTTGATCTGCTACGAGCTAGATAAAAAAGTACAGAAAATTCTCTTTTGACCGTGAAGGGAAATCTACTTCGTTTTAATTGATGTTATCTTTGACAGTCCTGAGTATAATCCGCACATAATGTGACACTGTCCATAAGTGAATGATGTTATCTTTGATGAGACTATGACGTCTGTGACTGTCAAATTTTCACCAATCTAATATCGTAGCTTATTTCAATATTCCTCAGTCTGGGCCAGCTGGAAAATTGGTTGTGGTTTTGCATTTTTCCATCTTGCCTGGGGTCTAAAGTTTGATTTACCCACCACGGCACAATTCTCATTGAGGCAGGTCATGAGATTGTTCCCCACGTATATAGTGGTCTGTCGTTGCTTGGATAAACCAGATGGATTTGATTTTATGCAGCCAGAAATAAGATGGACGAGTGTTGGTCCTTCCTCACTTGAATGGGCATTTGTTTCATATGATTTCTGTGAATCTGTCTCGACATATGAAATAAAAACAGAATCTTGCAACTTATCTTCATTACAAGGTGGTATAAATAGCCGAATAGTCACTGAAACAATCGAAGTCACAAATAGAAGCAAGCTTGCAAAGGATAGGACCATCCATCTTCTATGCTCTTGCTCTTGCCGCCTGAGAACGTGCTACTTTCATCGACTCGCAGGAAGAATCCTCAATTAGCTCAGTAGCCTCTGAGAAGCAAGAATTAGAGGAACGCCAATTCGTCTTCCAATCAGGAGATAACTGTTTCATTAGTCAGATTCTGACCCCTAGCAAGGAATACTAGTCAAGCGTAAGCTTGCCACTTCCTTCTGTTTCCAAATATTGCAGAGCCTATTCCTTGCCCTGAAATCACATAAGCACCTCGGTTCGTGGGTGTTTAGATTATATTGCCGGTGCTTTGTTAGTTTCCTGTACCAGAAAAAGAAAACAAAATGAACTGAAAAGAATCATCGTAGGCTAATACTCATTGCAAACATAAGAATCATAATGTTGAACTAACGAAGTACCAACCTCCTTCAGTATCTTCAAGAGGATCTCCTTAAACACCTTCGACAGGATTGTTACTTGATATGGTCCGGACGTAATCTTCTTTCTGTGCCTCCAAAATCCTCCTCAATCAATACCCCATGACGATGCACGAGATATCATGTGGACTGTCACCAATAATCTCCACAGGAACAGACTCCATTTACGAAATTGTGAAATCTATTGGTATCTCTAATGATTATTTCACGCTGTGTAATTTGTGATATTAGCCTGGATGCAGTATGGCAATCCCCACATATACGAAGATTTTTGGTAATTCTAATTGGCGTCCCTGGCTCAGTATTCAGGAGAGCAAAAACAATTGCCAGCTTCTCACTATGAACTGCTAGATGACCATCCTTATCTTCATCCTCCACATCATGAAGAGTTGAATCTGTCTCAGGAACGTAGCCGAGCTCTCTCATCTTCCCCACTAGTATGTCTAATTCTTCGTAGATTCGTGTGGACTGTGGATGAGATTGGTCACCAGCAAGAAAGGTGTGGACTATGTTGTTAAGCTCAAAATTACTAACACCAGGTGCTTTCTTGATTCCTTTACTCTTCATGGTTGATCTTACCTTTGCTACATCTTGCCATCTACCAGCTTTTGCATAAATGTTAGACAAAAGAACGTAATAACCTGACTGCTCTGGAACCAATTGAAAGAGACAATCAGCAGCCAGAAGCCCAATTTTCATGTTCGAGTAGACCCGACAAGCACCCAAGAGAGCTCCCCAAACTCTTTCATTAGGCTCAATCGGCATTTTCTGGATGAGATGATATGCCTCATCTACTTTCCCAGCACGTCCCAACAAATCTACCATGCAAGAGAAGTGTTCTAGACGTGGTTCAATCCCATGCTCCTCGATCATTAGATTAAAGTAATGACGCCCCTCATCCAGAAGTCCTGTGTGACTGCATGCGGACAGAACTGACACGAAAGCAATGGAATCTGGTTCAAGACCTGAATTTTGCATTCTTGAAAAAAGAGCCACCGCATCACGACCAAGCCCGCTTATGCCATATGCAGAGATCATTGAAGTCCATGAAATGACATCTCGAACAATTAATTTGTCAAACACTTGCCTTGCATCAGACAAACAACCACACTTAGCATACATGTCAATTAAAGCATTCTCTAACAACAAATTTGGTCGAAGCTTCTTCCTCTCCACACATTCGTGAATTTTCCTTCCCAATGACAGAGCAGAGAGATCTCCACAAGCTGGAAGAATACTAGCAAAAGTAATGACATCTGGCTCAACTTTATGCGCTTCCATCTGTGAAAAGAGATCAACAGCTTTGGCAGGCATCGAGTTATTCACGTAGACAGCAATCATAACATTCCAAGAGATCAAGTTACTTTTATCCATCTTCAAGAACATCTTCTCCACATACTCAACACTTTCAGCCGATGCGTTACTCACGGCCGGCAAGAGGCTTGCCATTGTTCCAGAATTGTACCCTACCTTTAAGAACTCCATTTCCCTACAAACACTCAAGGCATTGTCAAACTGGCCATTCTGTGCGTAACAGGCAACCATTGAGTTCCACGAAACCACGTCTCTTCTGGGCATCTCATCAAGAACTTGACGTGCCTCTGCTAGACAACCGCATTTCCCATACATTGCAACTAAACCGTTCCCGACAAACAAACACGAGTCCTGCCCAACTATCACCGCTGCAGCATGAATTTGAAGCCCGGCCACCTTATTACTGGACCCGGAGCATGCTTTCAACACGCAAGGGTACGTATAATTATCGGGAACATATCCACAGCCCAACATGTCTTTGAAAAGCACCAGCGCATCACGATACTGGCGGTTGTTTACATAGCTCCTGATCATGACATTGTAGATAATCACATTCCTTTCGCACACTTCATCGAACACCTGGCGGGCGGTCTCCGGTTTGCCGCGAGCAGCATAAGCTCGCATCAGTTTGACGGCAAGGGCTGGGTCCGCGCGCAGGACTTGATCCCTGAATATCTTCAAATGCAGCTTTTTCAGTGTTCTGATATCTGGGTACCGGTCCAATATATTGCCGAACAACTCTTCATCGAAAGGTAAGCCCTTTGGGACCATTTCAGATTCCGAAGTCGACGCAACGAAGAACCGTAGCTGCCTGGAAGCTGAGAGCTCGACGCATCGGACGCCAAACGGGCATTTGGCTCGAACCTGCAGGCACCACCTGGACATCTTCGAGTCATCTTCGAACGTGGAGAACGCCCCGTTCAAAGAAGGCTACGTCGAAGGCTCCAACCGCAGCCTCGTGGCTGAAGTTACATGGGATCATCGGAACCATCGGGTCACCTGCAATTTCTGAGTTTGCTTTGGTTAAGGGAGACTGCATATAATGCAGACGTTATTTGTAATCACGCAGCCGATCATGGCCTGTTGCTGGCCCGCCCAGACCAGACACGTAAATTGAACATGGGCTCGAGCAAGCAAACCTGTACTAAAGTTTCCCACGCAAGACACCGACCCGTACCGACCGACCATTTACCCGTTCTCCTCGAGTCAGTGACAGAGAGTAAAAACCTTGGTGGAGGGTCGTCTTGTAAGAGGAGTAAATGAGTTTCCCTTTTAGGCCGATGGCGTGTATAAAAGAGTTGAAGCGTAAAGAAGTCCACGAAAAATTTCAAGCGCCTTTATGTATAGACCTTGAGTTACTGAGGTTTGAGACCTGGTAGTGTTTGGGACCCTCCTTATAGGAGAATCAAACTCGTAAGTTTGCTGCATGTGTATCACTAGAAAGATCTTATTAAGACGATGGATGGCACCTGACAAGCGGCCCCCGAGACGAGCTCAAAGATGCGGGAGCTCATGGTTCTACTGGGTTGCACCCGCTTACGGGCCTCGATCTTTCGAGTCAATTCATCTCTCGAACTAGTTTAAGCACTTAAGTTCAAAGAATCGGGGATGAAGTTGATTGTTATACCACCTTCAAATACCCAGAGGAAAAGCAATGCACATCAGCTCAGCTAGAGTACTGTGTAATCTTGCCGAGACTCAACATGACAAAAGAATCCCATTTCATGAGACAAAATTTTCCGTTTTACATTGCTGTGAGACCTATATGAATATATACCAATGTACAAATGAGGACTTTGCCAATCACGCTTCAAGGGCATTGTTTGCTCCGAAATTCTTCAGATAACAGGCCCTGAAGCAGCTTCTGCAATCTGTCGGCACCTGGTCCTGGCCTAAACACAGAATCATCGCCCCTCACAAAGCATGGATCGGGCCCACCATCCGAGGTCCCAATACACCATGCCCCAGGTACGAAACGGCCTGTTCGGCCGAGAAGCTCTTTGTCAATCTTATCCAAGACAGGATCATCCTTTTCAAACTTCCGAGCAAAGGGGGCATTACTTTTGAGCATTTTGTCAAAATCCTTCATTGACAATACGCGAGGATGCTGCTTTGGAGGGTTATCCCATGCAATGTAGTGTAGGTCGTGGCTGATAGCAGATTTACGGTACTCTTCATTGTTGCAAATGACAGTGTGGAAATAGCCTTCTGGGGAGGATATAAAGTTAACATAGTACATTAGAATTGTCCGAGGGAAATTGTCCCACCCCCATATGCAATACTCGAGAAAAGGGCGAGTTAACATTACCCATGCTGATCCTGTACAATGAACAAAGAAAAAAAATGGTAAAATAAAGGCTAAACGTGTTGATTGCCAAAAAAATAAAGAGAGGCTCAATGAGATGAATAAAATCATCTTCTGCGACATTCCTTTTTAAGCTCATAAGCATATCACACCTAGCTCTTGGCTTGTGAACCGTGAGACACAGTTAAGGTGAGGGCACCTGCTGTGGTTGCTGGACAATGGAGTTAGACGTCAACACAAATGCTTCACTAAGTGTGACTGATACTTAAGGAATTCAAAATAACGTAAAGCACGTAACCAATTGGCCATTTAAGCAAATAGGACAACAGGGGAACCATTAGCAGCAGTTCTCAATGAGGCAACAGGAAGGAAATACAACGATACTAATGATAATCCATCCATGGGTATAACTTAAGGTCATCAGCTAATTGGCTAGTAACAGTGTCAACAAGCAGCAGGATAATTTTTAAAGTAATAGAAAATGCCTATGAGGACAATCTTTTTCCATGAGCCAAGATTTTCAGAGTCCTCACAAGTATGCGATCAAGAGACTTGCCACATAACAATGTGTGAAAGAATATCACCAATGGACCTGATTGTTTTAATTAACTTTTTAATTCCTCATGGATTTGACAAAACATAACTCAAGGTCCAATCAATAAAAATACTTGGGTGGTTAATTTTTAAGTTTAGATATCTTACCAGTAAGCAACTTGAAAGATGTCGGAACTGATCGACGTTGAGTGCTCCAGGTTACTTCATACTTCTTTGACAGGTACAACCCTGGATCGATGATGATTGATTTAGATCTGTGTTTCCTGACAAACATTGAAGACCAAAATAAATGAATTGTACTATTTAGAAAGCAAAACCTTTTACAGAGCACGCCATGCATTGCCACTTACAATTTCCATCCAGAAATCTGATCATGTTCAATGAAATTAAGACTTCTAGATACGTTGGAGAACACGTAAAGCAGATCTGCAGAATTGGCGAACAGATGTTATCCAGATTTTTATTCCCCAAGAAAATGTCCATCAAGCGTTTGCTGCTTAATAAACTCAGGCACAACTGCAATATGGACAGGGTCTTCAAAAAACGTAAGTGTATCTCTTGTACCCATAAAAAAGATTGCACAAAGGCAAGGAGATTCTTTTCACACATTCTCTCATCATCTTTGTGCGCCAGGAAAGCTATGACCTAGCCTCAACATAAGAAGACAGGTTCTATTCTTGAAGGAATGCCCATTTATCCATCACCGGTTGTATGTATTTTAATCTGACCATGCATATCCAACTTAATTTAGCCAACCAAACACACAGTGCACAGAGAAGCTCTAGAAAAGAGTGCAGAAAAAAATCAAAACAGCAGATTAACCTCACAGGTAACAAAACAATTCAGTCCCACGCTCTCAGCGTTTGCAAATATATATTCTCAGAACTTTGAAACTCAACTCACCATCCTTTTTACCCAAAAAAAAAAAAAAAAAAAAAAAAACTCACCATCCTGTGTTACCAGAGGATAATCTGAAGCACTGAGATTGATAAACCAATCCCACTCCAAGCTCTCCTTTAACAATATGGCGATTGCTTGCAGTGTACAAGCAATCATGGTGGGTCCTTTGTAGGTAATCAAGTTAGACTGTGCCATTACCCGGACATTCTCCACCTCACGAAATGTAGGATCGTTTTTAACCAATGCAGTCAAATCCAAACGTTCACGGGGTGGTGCCTCAAAGTCCAAATGGAGAATGTATTGGTTTCTCGGATGATATACAGCCTGCAAAGTTCTCATCATTCTGTGACTATCGCCCTTGGTGCCGGAAATAAGATAGGCTAGTCTCGGTGCTTCAACACCCGCATGTCCGCTTGAATAATGAGATCTCCGTAAATCAGACTCTACAAAGAGACTGCTCGAATCCTCCGATGCATTAAATGAAATAACATCATCTGAAAACTCATCTTCGTTATAAGGCAGTGTAAACAGCCCAACGGTAGCCGACATGATCAAAGTAGCAAATACAAGTAAGCTAGCAAAGAACGGAATCATCCATCGCCGATCAGAAAACGCTCTCGCGGGGTGAGAATGCTGATTTTTCCTCATACTCTTGTGGGTATATGAAGAATGCTCAAATTAGCTCAGCAGCCCACGTGAATCAAGAATTAGAGGAATGCCCATTAATCTTCCAAGCAGATGGTAATCAAAGGTGGGATCTTTAAGCACATGAGCAACAATCAAGTTATTCGGCCCCAAAAAAGAAAGAAAGAAACAGCAAGTAGCAGTCAAGCTAAGGCTCAAGGGCAATCAGAACGGAAAACCCAGCAAAGCAACATACCAAATTCGCGAACTTTACATCAAAAGAGCGACCAAAATGCGGGAGCAACTTCGACCATCCAGCGACGATAGCTAGATCTAACGACTCCCATCAAGATACGAAGTCACGCTGGACGGGTACTCGACAGGAAACGAGGACCGACATGCGGAAGGTGGAATGCTCTGACGGGAGCGAAGCGGTCGAAGAAGAATGGTCGGCGGTCGGATGGAAATTCAAGAAGGCGGCAACCGACGACGAGCTCGAGCTGGAGAAAGACTCGCCGCCGAAAATGGAGGTCGGACAGGCGACCCGAGAGATCAAATGCTCTGCTGCTTCCGTGGGGAAGATCAGGCAGCAAGCTAGAGAGAGAGAGAGAGAGAGAGATTATATCGTACGGACGGAGAGCTAATTACGTTGGTTTTGCTTTAATTGTTGGCAAAAGCAAAACCATTAAAGCAAAACCATGGTTAATTTCTGCGCAAACTGCGTTGCGGGCCCCCCCTGAATTTCTTGTCAAATTTCATTTTGGGGAGAATTTGTCACGGGAAATTTGCTCCCCCTCTTAAATGAGTTTAGTTCCTAAATTTCTTTTCAAATTTCATTTTGGGGACAATTTGTCATGGGTAATTTGCTCCCCCCACCTTAAATGAGTTTAGTTTGCTCTTGGGTCATGAGGTTCATCTTGAGTTACTTTCACACCCTCCTCCATGATTTCTTCTTTTTTTTTTTAGAAATTGAATCTTATTTGAAGCATCTAATTTTTTGTATTAATTTTTGAAATGGTTATTGATTGCGCTATACTTGTTAAAAAGAAAAAAAATTTCTTAATGTCGTTATTCACCTTCCGGTTTGTCAACCATCCTTTTAGATGGATCGAAATTCGATGAAGAAAAAAAAAATACTATAATTAAGATTTTGGTATAAATTATAATCTTAGATAATACATGTGAGTTGCGTTAATTCATTCTTAATTTTCTTTAAAAATAGGGTAATGTTGACCCTTTCAGGTAGCCAACTCCAGTTAGTTGGAATGTAGAGTTGTCATATTTTTAATCATATACCAAATCGGTTCTACTAGACCTATCCAAGAACGAGGCGCCAATTAAACAAAACAATGATTGCGAATGAGCTCATTTTGGGGTCCAATTGAAAATGGAAATCCTTCTCCAGGTGGCTAAAATTGGAAATACAGGCCCTAGCAGGGAGGTCCTTAGCTTTGGGGATAATTGAACTCGAGCAATTGGGCCTCCCACGAAATCACTCAAATTATTGGACCAGCCCGCCCTATTCAGCATGTGCAGCCCACGCCCATGTCTTCAAAAGTCTGCCAAATCCAACCCAAACCGTTTTTCCTTTTATAGCCGGTAACAAAAAATTCATGCTTGATCTAAGAACCAGCTATGCGATCACTAGAAAAGATGTTTACGCCAATGGAAATGTGCGGATCACCGATTCTTGATACCATGTAGGAACTGGGGATATGAACTTGACTTAAATTTGCTGAAAGAAAAGCAAAATGCAATATGATTTGATTAGGATACAGCTAGTTCGAAACTGACACGACTTGACACGTTTCAGCTCACTCTGATAAGATAAAAAATGAATTATTTGAAGCATTTCATGTCGATGCTAGGTGATATAGCATAGATTGAGAGAGAGATAGAGAGAGTTGGGTGAGAGATGGTCGTGGGGGAAAAATGATTTCGAAAGTCGACGATGTCCTTAGACGTTATTGTAGTTGTAGCCTCTTGCTCTTAGGTAAATGGAGATTGGTTTGCAAATGACGGTGACAAATTGTAATGCTGCATATGGTTTACAAATGCCATAATTTAAAAGTTGCCAAAGTAATATTTCTACTCAAGAGGACCAAATGATAAATTCTTCTCTAAACTTATAAGCCCCCAACAAAACGATGAATTGCAGAGGAGGGCATGGGGGGTCCGCCGTGTGAAGTCCCCCTTTTTTCTTCCCTCATTTTTCCCTTTAACTCCGAACTTTTTTTTGCCATTTTGGTCAGATTTTCACTCCACTTTTTGAAAGTTTTTTCTTTCTTCTTTTTCGCAAGTGATATGATTTGGCCTGAGCCGTTGGAGAAGCGGCGACGTAATTTGCACGATTGACTTTCCTGTGGTGAAAACCCGCCGTCGATGTTGGCGAAACATGATGAGATTGTACGGCGCGAATTCCCCTGACTTGAGGACACTCATGCCTCATCATGACCGCCGAATCTTTGGGGTAGTTGAATCGAGCGGCTAATCATCGCCAACGCCGCTCCAAAATAGTGATAGTATAGTATTCTTCATCTCTTCGGAATATCGTCGTTTACAGTACCGACCTGATATTCACCTCAATCGATCCTGCCATTCAATTTATGAAAAATGTCACTGCCATCGACTTTATATATTGGCGAAGCTTCAGATAAATTAATTGGATTTTAACTTATGGAAAATTCACCCATGTGTATTCTATATAAGGTGAAACACTTTGCACGAGAATTTATGACAATAAGTGCCGTCCCCATCGAAAATATGTTCCTCGAGGTACCATAGAAGGCTCCACCCGACACATGCACCTACTTTTTGCGAAAGTTTTTCCCGCAACATTAATAGATAATAATTGAATGGACCTGAAAATTTTATATACAAATCTTCAAGATGGGCCAGGTTTTGTCTTTGATGCCCTTGCCCAAATTCGCCTCATGATGTCTTTGGCTGTGGGCAGATCGTGGACTGCCGAACTCGCAATCAAGTTTGGCAACATCAATGCTTCAAATCTAAGTGTTACTTTTGTTATTCGATGCTTCAGCTCCCTTTTGTTCGATCTATCTATTGGAACCTCGAAGCTAGCTTGCCTTGTAGCACGGTAGTATTTTTGTTAATTTGGTAGTGTTAATCTTGTGGAGAGAAGTGGGCATTAACTTGTCTCTTGGCCAAGATGGCTCGATTCAAGTCTTAACACCACCCGCTAATGCTTTGGACCAACCCTTAATAGGGCATGACTAAGAGACCTTGACTTAAGGATGCATTTATAGCGTCTAAATAAGTACATTCACTGAAAAAAAATAAAAAGATAAAACTATCGCTCATGCAATCTAATCACGAGTAATTGAGATCACCGTATCAACCGACATAATTAAACGAACAGGTGGAAACCATGATGGCTCCTCACATGGCCTAACTTAATAGAAGGGTCATATAGTCTTACTTCATGCGACTCACGTCCTAGCGATGACTCATTTCAACCTATCGTACTCCCTAGCTTAGACACAACCATCAATCAAGGACCTTTAGCGATAACTAAGCAAACATCTTTCCCAAATTTCAATAGCCACGATTTGATCCACTACTTAGCTTGGACCTACTCTATTAAGGTCAACAAGGCTTGTACCAAGAAGTTCAAGCCCCATTCACATGACATAAAAACACGAGCTTTAAAATGAGAAAAACAATGTTAAATATGAAATGGCGTCATTGATTGTATATATTGACACGAATTGACACATTTTTTGACCCTCAATTATTTGATGTGTAAAATCTAAATCAAGATGTTTTCAAGACATTACAAATGGACATCGACTGTAAAGCGCGATGTCGACGCGAGCTGTCGTCTGAAAAGAAAGGGGGAGAAAATGAAGGTGAAAAACACAGATTATATAATAAATTACTGAATCAACCCCAATGAGAGAGAGAGAGAGAGAGAGAGAAAGAGAAAGCTGGCACAATCATATGGAATTGTCCAAACTAACATGGGCTCTACATTAGATTAGTGACGTCATTGGATTCTGCGATGCGCCGAAGGATAAAAGGGAAGAGAAAAAAGCTGGCGGGAGCTGGAGGCCGCCGGATACGAACATCAAAAGTACCAATTTGAACAGCCGGATTTTTTCCCTTTTTTTGTTTGAGCTTTATCAATAATTATTGCCGTAACAATAACAATCGTTATTATTATTAAATAATATTATTATTATTTTATACATGGCTTCCAATTTCAACAAGGTAGGCCAACAATCATTCATCAAAGCTTGGAATATTTGCCAGTGGTCCTCGCTGGAGAGAATCCAATGTGGGAGTGGAGGTGGAAGTGGAGGGCATGGCTTCTATTCCCATGCAATTACACCAAAAATAAAATAAAATTACTATTATATTAATTAAAGATAGATTGTTTATACCCTCTTTTATTTTAATGTATATCCACCACTAACTATACCGAAAGACGAGAAAAAAGTTCTCCAGGCACGAAAGTGACATCGTCTCTGCGTATCAAGCAAAGAGCTCCTCTCCTCTCGATTTAAAATCCGCTTTGCTCAATCACTAAGTTGGTTCATGCACGGTATGATTGGGGGCCTTGACGCCGTCCCGCGGGCCGTTTTGGGAAGCTCGAATTTCTTTTTCAGCCACTTAATTCCATTGCTAATCATCAATGCTGCGAATTCTCGTTCTTTTATCGTCGGCTCCATTGATTTTTTTTCCAGCCCGTTTCATCATTCCACAGCAACCCCACCTCGACCCATAAGCTAAAGAGAAATCAAAGACGCAATGTTAGGAAGAAAAAATAGCGGGAGCCATCATGCTCCCTCCCCCTCATGAATGTTCTTCGGTATCTGCTTTTCATTTCTTTGCCTCTTTTCGTGGCGATCGATATGTTAGTTGTTGTTGCTAGTCTAGCTAGTTTGAATATGTGAACTCCAAAAGTTAAAGTAGGGATGGGCACAGGGTGGGGATCGCATCTCCCGTCCCCGCTTTGGGTGACCGGAAAAGGGACGGCAGGGCAAAAGTACCCCGCCAAAGTCCTGCCCCCATCCCCCGCCGCCGGCTCGATGTCTACCTGAGAGGGTTTTGCTTTCTCGTGATCAACCGGACATCACTCATCATATCCTCCAGCAGAGGAGGTATGCTCGAATGAGAGCAAACATGTGCTAGGACCACCCAAAGATTGTTTATCTCTGTATAGTGTTACTAAGATTTAAAAGTCTTACATCCGATATTATAAGGATTTTTATCTTTAAAAGCTAGATAGCCTACCAAATCTTTTTCTTTATACGACTATATATATATCATTATCATCTTTGATTCGAATAATTGGTTAAATTTTTATATTATGACTACCCAATCAGTGGGGGAGCGTTACAAGTTTTTGTACCGAAATGGAGGGTTGTACTTTTGAAATAGGAAGGTCACATATTCACATATCACGAATCTTATTTTAGGACGATCTACCAGTTTTAGTTTGATGAAGTTACTATTCTAGGTGACGTGACGGTTTATATGATAGGTATAGCAATTCATGTCGCTAAATAACGAGGGAGTGACTAAACTTAATTGATGTCTACTGGCCGTCTTTCATTAACAGAGCAATGCCATGGCTTAATCTTCCATAGACATTCAACAAGTTACCGAGCTCGAATCGCCCCCGCGGGTGCTATTACACACAACAACACGTCACTAGTTATAACTCCATCGATCCTGGCCCCAACGAAAGAGCTTCATCGATAAGTACAACTCGAATAATACCAATACAGAAGGTGCGAAGGCCGTGTGGTAAGGCCTTCTTGGATTGAGGATGGCATCTTCAGCATTGGCAAAGCGATCAAGACGTGCACAGATTATGATTCTAAAACGCAGGCCAGACAAAGAAGTAGCAGCCATCTTTTTCTAGAGATCTGGACAAGCAGAAAGCATTATTACTTTAATCAGCGGCAGCTGCAAATTGCCGCGATGGTATCCAAAAGTGCGGGCTTGTGGCACGAAAATGGAGGCTACTCCATAGTTTAGCTTCGACCCTCATCAATGCATCCGTTATATGATATGCTTAAACAAATACTTTTGAGAATAATTGTAATATCGGGTTCCGTTTATTTTGCACGAAACAAGTAATTTATAAATATTATTTCTAAAAATAATTATTTATATCATCTATAGCAATAAATGGATGAACAACATTTTCATTGTTCACAAAAATATTTACATATAAATTGTTGTTCATATTGAAAACTTTTTTCATCAGCTTGAGGATTAGAATTAGCTTATGCTTATTCCCCAGCTACCATTGTAGCAATCATTTGAGGAAGGTGTTCTTCAAATAATTCATTTTCCACGAAATAAACAGATCCTGAGTTTATATCCCAGTGTGGTAAAATTGGGTTCTGCTTGGTATTCTAGGTGCTTCCTGCACGTTAATGGTGTTCTCGCAAGCAAGAGTGAAGAGGAGAAAACTTGCCTTATGAATGCAAGAAAGCTAGTCGAGGTCCTATCAACAGCTTTATTTTCAACAATATAATATAGTGAAAAGATTTTGTATATATTGGAATTTTAGTATGATATTTTGCAAATGTTCATGTCTATGTATCAGTCAGCCAAACAACAATAGCTAATAAGTAATATTAATCGACTATATATATTTTTACTAAACCATATCACGCTAATCGTGATATTTTGCTGTATAAGCACTCGTTTGGTACATAATGAAATTATTGATATCCAGGGTTCCTTCGTGTATTGGAAAAAAAGAACATTTGGTGAAGGTTTACTTTAATTTCCATTTTACGAGTGTCGATGCTCAAATCAATTTTCAAGGATTCACTAGGATTTTCAAGGATTTGACCTGCAATTCGCGAGTACAGGTTGGGGTGTCTGAATTTTTCTACCCGAATTGGCCCTTTGATGCTTGAATTAGCAAGTGAGAATGCATTTACATCCTTAGGAAAAAAGTTCAGGATAGAAACTTACCTAATTAGTTGACCCCTTCCATATGGGATCCAAGCTCTCGAATGCTACGTGACGAGTGACAATCATACCATGACAAATTGTAAATTGTCACGACAAGTGATTGAATGTCATGACAAGTGTCAATAACTTCGAGATTTTTGGTCAAACTATCTTTATGTTTGGCAGGGATTTGAACTCAGGGTTCCATCACTCACCTCCCAATGGAATGATCTTTAAGTGAAATTTGTAACGAAAGACCACTAGTCAGATCGATGGTATGAAACGTGATAAATTTCTCTATACATATTAGTCGGGTATGAAAGTTTTGCCTATCTAACTCAATGTGATGCATGGTGTGAATTCATTGATCAGTCAAATCCATCACCATCTCTCGGCAAGAAAGGTTCTATAATGGGTGAATTAAATTGATATCGAAATTGGGTTCTTGTATGTATCTTATGTTTAAAAGCTACTGGAGTCAAGTTTCAACACGACCACCGAAAAAAAGCTAAATCTTTTTTGTGCTATAGAAGTCCTCGCGTTTTACTTTTGGCCGAAGCCTTTCCTTGTATCGCTGAAGTTGCATTTTTCTTTTTATTTGAACGCATGAATTATATCGTGGAAAATTAAAGTAATATTGCTTTTGGATGAGAAAATAAAGTTTTCAAAAGAAAGCGAAGAATCGCATGAGGAAAGAAAGAGTTGGTAAAGAAAAATTAGGGATAAAAAAGATAATGAAGTGCAAATTAGATGATTTTATATCCACTTGATAATTCCCAATTTCGAGAGAAAATATGAATAATTGGAGAATTGAATATTGAAAGAGTTTATTGTTGAATGTTCCAAGAACTTGTTAAGTATACTTTAGTAAGAAAATATTTGATTTTGAATGGTGGAACACAAGGGAGGCATTGAAAATTAGAATCTTTCTTTAAATAGGTATTAAACTGGCTAACTTAAAAGTAGTCACTCGCAAAATTCATATAAAAAGTTACGACCCACCCAATCTTTATCATAAATTTCAAATTCTACCTATTTCTTCCAATTGTCAAGATTGTTCTTCCTGCAATTTCTGAGCAACACGAGGAAAATCAATTTCTTCGCCTCCATTTTACGCTTTTCATCTCTCCCATCGTGTGATGCGCTGAGGCTGCCTTAGAGTGGAATAATTATTTTTTTTTTCTGAATTTGTTATAATCAATCTTGTCTTCGCTAGATATAGAGATGTAGTCTGAAAAGTCAAACGAAAAGTGTGGTTTCATTTGTTCGACAAAAATTAATAATTTCTCATAAACACTTGTTTACATTATTTATAGAAATATTTGAACGGAATTTTTTTTTTATCATGTATGAACATATTTAGATATAAATTACTATCAATAAATAAAAATACTAAATATATCAATAAATATAATCTATCATTTTTAGAAAAATATTTTCTAAAATATTTATTTTCTGTAAAACAAACGAAATATATAACATAGTTTGTAATTGTAAGACCATCGCCGTTTATGATCACCTACTGGCAGCGACCGCTTGAGATCATCGAGAGAGACATCTTAATATGCGAACATGGCCGGGTGGTCGTATGTGAACAAGCAACGACCGAGATGGTAGTTAGTTCCCAACACTTAATACACATCCCCACACAGAGGCAAAGCATGTGTGTGCCCACATACACATGCCTAGAGATATAAAGAGATCTCTCGGGCGACCGCCACTTAGAGTCCCTTCGAGCAATGCCGACCGCCGCACGGCGATAGCCAATGGGGTGGTGTCGTCGCCGGCGGCGGCAATGTCCGCCCCGCAGTACGGTCCTCTCTCCAAGGGCACAAGCCATTGCTTCTTCCGTTCTTTTCCTCCACCGTCTCCATGTATACATGATGCGCAATTGTTATCCGGACATGCTTTGGAGTTACGTCTTGTCGAAGCGCGGCTTCAGATGGAAAACATCCATCCGATCTCCTCCCGCCCCACCTCCACCCCGACTTCGATCCGTGCGCGAACGAACGCGGAACTGCGGAGATTTAAGAAATTGAAATTTTGAAACGCCGAACGAACGAACGAAGGCCGTCCTTTCCAATCTCTCTTTCTCTCTCTTTTTCGCCGAGGGCCGGTGGGGGGGTCCTCTCGCCTGGGAATCAGAGCAAAAGCGGCAGCAAGCAGCAACAGCATCTGAAGCGGCAGCAGCGGCAGCGGCAGAAGCAGCAACAAAAACATCTGTATCCGCGAAAGAAGAGAGAGAGAGGCCATGTATTTTCGAGAAGATATAGAGAGGAGGAGGGGCGTGCCCTTTTCGAAAACCTCGTCTTCTCCCAATATCGACGAGATGCTCTGACCTCTCCCCACCAAGGAACAACAAAAGACTACTCACTCACTCTCTCCTCTCTCTCTCTCTCTCTCTCTCTCTCTCTCTCTCTCTCTCTCTCTCATGTCATGTCATGCAGCATTTCTAGCATTTTTAGCCCTTTTGGCCTTTAAGCCCTTCTCTCTCTCTCTCTTTCGCTCTCTCTCTCTCTCTCTCTCTTACTGTACTGGGTAAACCAAGAAATTTGTTTCTCCTCGCCAGCTCATCTCTCTCTCTCTCTCTCTCTCTCTCTCTTTCTCTCTATAGAAGAACAAGCCCACCAGGAGCGTTGTCCCGCAACAGACGCCTCGTCGCTTTCTAGGGGTTTTCAGTATTCGCCGGCTTTTCGGCCGACGACGTTGCCCACGTCCGTCGCGTCCCGCTCGACCCTCCTCCTCCGATTGCTTCTTCGCGCGCGGCAGAGGGTGTCTGCTATTGGATCGATTCTCTTTCTTTGGGAAGAGGGAGGGAGAGGGGGAGCGGGAGGGAGGGAGGGAGGGAGGGAGAGATGATGGCGAATGGTGCGGTCGAGAGAGAAAGCGGGGTGGGTCGGCGGTGCTGTTCAGCGAGGAGGAGCTGCGGGAGATGAGCGGAGTGAAGAGCGGCGAGGAGTTCGTGGAGGTGACGTGCGGGTGTACCAGCCACCGGTACGGCGACGCCGTGGGTAGGCTTAGGGTTTTCCTCAACGGTGATCTCGAAATCGCCTGCGAGTGCACTCCCGGTTGCCAAGAAGGTCGTCCTTTTCTTTCTCTCTCTCTGTAGCCTCTCTCTTTCTCTCTCTCGCTCTTCCTCTTCTCTCGTAAACTCTCTCCTCCTCTTCGGCGGATAAAGTTCGGATTTTTTTGCATGTCGAGCGCGTCCGTGAATTTGGTCCCTGTGCATGTTGAATGTGCTTCAAGTGTATGTCGATATGTCTGAGTGAGTGTGCTTCTTCCCGGGTGCCATTGGGGTTTCTGGATAAGACCCTTCTGCAGTAACACGTATTACTTGCTGGAGGTAGCCGAGAACGAAACATATGTTTCTTCGATCGTCGAGGAGTTCGTGTTGGAAGTGATGAAATAATGCGACCAGCATTGCACGGTCTTCTCTTTCTTTTGTTTATCCCCACGTGGGGTACTTGGGTGTATCCCTTTCTTCCCTTGAAGTTCTGTTCTTGGTTCTCAACAGAGCGAGGCAATGTGGAATCTTGTCGTGTGGCACTTGCTTGATGAACGTGGTTCGATCGGTGTGGTCACGCTTTCGTGCACTAGAATGAGGCAGTACTAGATTCTGCAGATGCATGAGCTTAAAGATTCAATGAGTACTCATATTGACAGCTCAAAATTTTCGAATAAGTAAAGCGTCCTTATCTTAGGAGTTAGGTCAAGCTAAGTGTATGCCCATATTGTGCTCCTTCATTCATATTTTCAACTGGATAAGAGAAGCGAAAGATGGGAACTAAATATCTTCACTCCATTCCTTGAAAGGCTTTGCCTTTATGCAGTCCTTTCTCTGAACAGGAGGGCTTGCTCCAGAGTTCAGAGTGAGTGATGCAGAATCTATCTACCCGCTTTATCTCAAAGTTTGAAAAGTTGAAACGTCTATCATCGTGTGACAATCTCTGACTGCGATTTTCCTCGTATGCCGTGTTGAGGAAAAGTCGAATGCTTGTGAAAACGTGGGCGTGCCATTCTCTGGTCTCCCTATGATTCTTACTCTGCCCCGAGCGGTGTCCTTGACCTACAAGTTTTATGGACTCATATAATATCACTTGTGGATATACTCAGTATTTTTCAGTCTTTGATCTTCCGTTTTCTTAGATGTCATTAGTCAATACTCAAACAAAGAGAGCCTGGGGTCTTCCTTTTTGCGGTAGTGATTGTTTTTTGGTGATTCTAATGGATAGACAAGTTGACTCCTGCTGCGTTTGAAAAGCATTCTGGAAGAGAAACAGCTAGGAAATGGAAGAACAATGTTTGGATCATGGTCAGTGGGGAGAAGGTTCCGCTGGCAAAAACTGTGTTGCTGAAATACTACAATCAAGCTTCAAAGAATGCTAATGGCTCACACAAATCCAGTGGAAAAGTTTGCCATCGTGATGAATTTATCCACTGTAACAAGTGCAACAAGGAGCGAAGGTTCCGTCTGCGATCGAAGGAGGAGTGCCGAGAACATCATGATGCCACGTTGGATGAGAACTGGCAATGTTCTGACCATCCATATGACAGGTATGTGACATAATTGGTGTCTACATTGTCACACCTTACTATCATTAAACATTTTCGCGTGTTGATTTTGCTGACTGGGCTTAACCACTTGGGAGCTTCAATGCTGCAACTGTCAGATATTGTAATAGTAAATTGCTCTGTCTAGTTTACTAGCATCCTTCCCATTTCTGTCCTGAGACTATTGACAAGTATCACACTTTTCAATATCTTCTAATTCGACTGGTTAAAACACTAGTTTTTCCTTGTCTACGTAGCCTAAGATAATTGTTATTTAGTTGGGTCTGTAGGACATGATATTGTGTGATTGCAAAAGTTCTCAGCCATTTCTTCAAGTTTAGAGTTTAGTTGGCACGAATCATTTTAGAAATCTGTTTTCTGAGTATGACCAAGGTATAAATTCTTTCATTGTTTTTATTGGAGCTAGAAGTAAAACAACCAGATTATAGGTGAACTTATCGTGTCATATTTCTGAGCCAATGATGACAAAGAAGCCTGTAAATCCCTGGATTTCACAAATGAACCGACGAAAGCACCTAGAAGGTCTCTTCAACTGGAGCAGTGGAGGCCATGTAGTCTCCCTTGTGACAACTGACAAGGCAGCTGCATGGTAGGGTAGCATCCGCATCACTTAACAAAATAGAATTTCAATTGACTGTAAGATTTGAGTGTTGTATCTAGACTCTATAGGTTGGAATATGCTATATTATAGACCATGATACTCTATAAAACTGAAAACTTCTTTGGTCATGAAATAGTACTACAGTTACTATTTCATGCAAATTGTGATGGTTATTTTCATATGGGATGTTGGGAACATGAATTTGGGATGGCAGATTGTTTGTATGCATTGACCAAATTTATGGTTCACGTGGGGGATTACTAGTGACATCACCTTTTTTGTTAGTCAGGCATTGTATGATGTGATTTGTCCCCATGCTCAATATGATTGTTACTGAATTTAACTAAGAGTAGGCATTGAATTTTTTGCTTGGATATAAATGGCCTGATAAACGTTGATTAGATGTCAATAACCATACCAGACTTAATAATCCTTGGTTGTCGTTTGGTTTCCTATACTACCATTCTACCAAGAGTATATACATGTTTCAGTGCAACGGATTGTAGCTAAAACTGAAATATTCAACATATTGTGGTTTGTGTGCGTGTGGGGTTTGTTCCATGGCATTTCCGACATTGTAGTATGTCATTTGGGAGAATTACTGTCATGATGTTTCTGGCGTGTTGAACGTGCATTTACTGTAAAATGGTCCCACCTGCCATTATTCTCGTTCTGCAAGAATGTTATGTTATTTTAATCCCATCAAATGCTGTTTGTAGCTGGAAGGAATTTACTCGTGCATGTAAATGCATATGCATTGGCTTCTGTGTTGAGTGGCACCACGCATCTATGAACATTTAACTATGGGCAAATTTATGATGGCTACTTATTGTTTAGCAGAATAACTTGCGATAATGATGAGGAACGAGCAAGTCGCAGAATGTATAGGGGCTGCTCACGCTCTCCGACCTGTAAAGGTTGCACCTCGTGTGTGTGCTTTGGTTGCGAAATATGTCGCTTTAGTGACTGCAGCTGCCAGACATGCAGAGACTTCACTAGCAATGCAAGAGCTCAAGCCTGATGCATTCGATCTTGATATTGATCGGGTTTTCAACAGGATCCTCTTCTTCCTGCTCTTCCTCTTGTACGAGGAAGCTACAATTAACCTGCTCCTTTTCCCGATGACTTTCTTGAATTTGCCCACCAACATTTTGCAGCATTGATGTAATTGACTGGCTAAATCATGAAAAAACGAAGCATTTGTTCCTCCTCATCGACAGATTCTTTATGCACCCGGCAGGGTTTTGGTAGTCCTGGTCGATGAAAGCGAGGAACCTTGGCTATTCGAATTTATTAGGCTGCTTAAGCTTAACTCGTTGTTGGGTCCCAATAAGTTGGAGATATGCTTGATAGGTCACAATATGCAGGATCACCTGTGAAAAGCAGGAGAAGATTCGTCGAGTAATCAAAAATTTACATGGATCAATGTGTGAACGTGTCTGTTTCTGAACTCATTTGGTGGTATGAACCTAGATCTTTCCATGGCATCTTTGCAGACCGCAGAATCCCCAGGATTATGACAAACGCTCGAATTTCCCCTGTAAACGAAGTAATTTCAATGATACGTAGGGAGCACGAGATTTTTCTCTGCTTGAGCAGGCACAAGCTTGACAAAAACAAAATGAGTACGTAGGGCATTATCTTTGGTATAATTTCCTTTTTGTCATAAAAATTCGGGAACCTTGGATTGTTGCGCGCCGGTGGAAGCTGACGCTGAAGCGCCACACCCTGTTTTGTGTCAATTTAGAACGTCCATGAAGGATGTCCTAAGACTCTGAACTACGAACGCATCTTACGGTGCCAAAGCAAATTCAGAAAGCAGTAGAGACAAATAGCTCACGAGGATCATGAAGTAGGATGTAAAGTTGCGGCTTAGAAGGAAAAAGCTAGACGTGTAGCGAGCGTGCATGCATTAAGTTTTCCACTGTAAAGAGTAATAAATTAACAGGATTCTGATTAAACGAATTTGGTTTCCACTGAGAAGGATGAAATCTTCCTTAAGATTTTCATAGCTGCTATACTTCGAATGATCCTGAAGAAGCCACAGATGGAATCTGCAGCGAGAGATGAAGGAAGCGAAACCACATACGGCAACTTAGCCGAATCATGCCCGCATATATTCACGTTAAATATGCAACGACAGAATACACTAGAGCTGGTTGTAGCCTTCTAAAGCGATGCGCATGTGTAGGTTTGCGTGTGTGTGCGCGTGCGCGTGAGAGAGAGAGAAAGAGAGAGAGAGAGTACTGTGCACGTTCGTTTTGTAGGGTAAATATGGTGCAACTGCAAGCATCTTTATATGATGTTCTTGTTCCCAACAGCTGTATGGCACGGTGGAATTAGATTAGAAGATTGTCGCCAAGTTCTATAGTGCTGTCAGAATTAAAGGGCACACTCGGTCGATTCGCACCAGGGTTTTAGTTCTGTCCATGTATTCCAAAGCTTTGTTTTATGTCTCGCTGGTAATCTGGAGCAGACTGCCCACTCTCACAAGCTCAATACTTGTCTTTTCATGTGGTTTGGCAGATGAAGACCGCAAGCATGTATTTCTCTGAGTGTCCTTCCAGTGATTCTTGTGAGTTTTCTTGGATCAAGCAGCTAGCTGAAGGACAGATCTTTTCCTGTTATATTGTTGATCTACAGTCGGTGTTAGACAGTCACGCATCAAATGGCTTTGCTCGTCTGTAGGCTTTGCAATTAATCACCCGTCAAATGGCTTGGCTCGTCTGTAGGCTTCGCAATTACTCAAGACCAGTATATGGATCTCTTTATGGGGAGCAGTTGTGGTCGGGAACTTGCGCAAAGACCTAAGATGTTTCGATTTAACATTTAATTTATCACCACAAATGGCCTCGCCAACAGTGGCTTCATGCCGCACTAAGAGTAATCCGATGTGTGGTTCCTACATGGCATGCTCGAGGGTGTCAAGTTGTGCAGTGATATCTTTGTTATTCATTCATCCTATCGTCAAATTTACGCAGTGAAACATAATTGGCAATTTGGCACTGACAAGCCTTGATCCATAAGATCCCAGAAGAAGGATCTCTTCGGAGAAAACTACATTTATAGAGAGATGAAATTGGCTTCATGACTGAACAAACCGATACAGTTAGTCCACTGGAATTCACATGATTATAACCAGATGATCAAGCTGATGACATTATCGGTAACGGAAAGTTTGTGTCATTACTCATTAGGCTGATACCCAGTGACTTGTAGAAGGTTTTCATAGGCTTTGCTCCTAAAGGTAGTCTGACAGTCCTCCAAGTTAACTTCAACTACGTGTGCTCTTCATCCCGGGACTATATAACTATTTAACTTGGGATCCTTGCAATGTGCAGGGCAGGGTTAGGGTGGGGCGGCTAGGGCCAATCCATGCTAGGTGACTAGGGGCAAGCTCGATTCAATTTGGGAACGGCAAGAAAGAGTTTTGAAAACATATACTAGACCGATCTGATATCAAGGCAAGAAGTGAAATGCAGCTAAGAACAAGCAGAAATGATCACGTCCACTTAAGCACCCGATCCTGAACCAAACCTAATTAGTCAATCGAGACTGAATTAAACCAAGAACTCCCATATGATCTTGCTCGGTTCGAACTGGCGAGAATTAACCCGACTTCTGCTTCTGCAAGCTCTCTCTGTGCTGTCCTTGTGCTCCATACGTCTGCAGGATTTCTCTCAGGCGTTTTTATGAAGCTTCAACCTCCCCTATTGAGCTGCACACACAGCTGTAACATTTCATTCACTACAAGATACGTATGCATACGAGTGTCAGGTTGACCAAAAGCCAACAATATCTGATTTCTTAATCTTTTTTTTTGGCATTGCCGCTAGTCGTAATTCCATTGAATGCAGCATTGAAAATTAGTATCAAAGTCAAACCCAAGAGCCTGTATTTCCAACCGACGTCTTAGTTTTTGTACTCATTCATTAAATTCATTTGAATTTTGATTGGGGAAGAGTGCATGCAATTCAATTCCAGTTGCTCTTAAATGAAGAGGCTGAGAGAGAAGCAACGGAATAACGGGGCTCCATGCCGCTCGCCGGCTCAAAAGTCAACTCTCAGTACGTTGGTCGGCTTAATATATTCGTTGTCAACCATAAAGTACATGAGGCGGTATTCATGGAGAAACTGCTGCAAATTTCAAAATTTTGGGTGCAGGCGTGCGTGAACTGTTGACTTTCTTGTTAGCTCCAACATGCATTATAATTATCTCGTCGAATCTTATATTTTGGTGCGTTACACGAAGTGCACGAAAGTTAAGAGAGATTCATGAATAGTACTCTCGCATGAAGTTAATCAGCCCTTTTCAATATAGGCTCAAGTTAAGGAAAATTAGCTGTATGATCTCTCACTTAAGCAGTGGGTTTGCAAGATTTAGATGCGCGTGAAGAGAATCGTCGTGCTTCGTGCTCAGAGTAAAAGATGAAGAGCGCAGCAAAAGCTGGAGAGATTCATGAATTGTACACTCACATGAAGTTACTCAACCCTTTTTCAATATGGTTTGAAGTTGAGGAAAAGTTAGCTGTACGATCACTGGGTTGCATTTTCTTCCCTTGAGATTGTGGTAAGGCGACATTATAGACTACTTTCACAGATTATGTTCATTTCCTTTCTTGCATTAAAGTCAAATCATTCATGTTATGTCTAAAACTAATTGAGGATTCGAAAAGATCAGAAAAACGAAAGAAAGAAAGAGAGAAAATTACTCTCCCTCAACTTGTCCTCGTCTCGAATAGCTGACCTAATCATCTTTATCTAACCTCTCTATGTTCTTGAGATTTTCTATGAACTTAGTATTGGGACACATCTCATTGAAGCGCTTGTCTCTCTTTATGCTCAGTGAGCTCATTCATCTATGCCCGTGCCCATTATGAGCGAGGATGTTCCCTCAGAAAAGCATGACTTTAATAATGGGAGGGTCCAGCGATTCTCACCAACTCGGGTGTGAACGCATAAAGGCATCGTGCACAGTAAACTCCAGCCAAGAGAAAGCTGGATGCCCTTTTGCTTTCCTTTCACACGTCGAGACGAAGTCACATCCAATCGAAGGGTCAGATAAAAATGCGTATCTCAGGCACGTGCTGCATTAAATTTTATGAACCAGAAGCAGATGCAAGCGACAGATACTTTCATCCACCTTCATTAAAACCCCCCCAACTCGCAGCAGAAATTGTACTTAGTAGCCTAAGCAATGACATGTTAGTCAACACGTGTGTGCAAACTTTAAATTCAAAACATTCCATTCTGCTGAAACCATCAGATTACGCTGTAATTTGTCGTCCTCCACGAAATTATCGTAAAGATTTTACGGTTGGTCTTGCTTTCACCATGATGGTGTTAGTCTATCCGTCACAGCTCATGCAACTAGCTGGTTTCGGGTTGGTGATATGGCCCACTCTTTCAAGCTTTGAGCAACTTGCGTAAAATCTCTCTCTCTCTCTCTCTTTCTCTCTCTCTCTCTCTCTCTCTGTGCAATAACTCAGCGATGTCAAGTTGTCAGGTTTTACAGCTATCGTACCAATTCTAGTCAAGACATGGCTTCTCTTTTTTTCTTCTTTTGCACATTTGAATGGAAAAAGAGGAAAAGAATAAGCAAAACGAGAGAGCGAAAACATTTTCTTGCATTCTTGAGAACGATGACCCTTCTGGAGTCTGATATCTGACGTGGAAATTGCCTGCAAATCTTGGCTTAGATCTGGTAAAGCAGTTGCTTCATGGGAATTCATTCAGCGTCTGCTTTTTAGTAGATTGCGAGTGGTTAAAAAAAAGAGAAACATTAGCAAAAGGAAAATGCAAGAGAAGAAGAAGAAAACACAGCTCAGTACCCGTTTGAACTCATTTAGATTATATAATTTGCACTCCTTGAAGAAAATCAAGAGAGCAAGATACATGTCATTAGTCATTACCAAAATACTAACTTCCCTAACCAAAGTCATCGATCATCATCTGGCAAAAGAATAAGAACTGAAAAGATGGAAAGAATCCAGACCTATAGGAATATAATAACTACAAAAGTTAACATTTAGGACCTAGCCAAGCGAAGTAAACCCATCGCTCTGAACAAAATGCATCGGCTTCCCCCTCAACTTCATCGGTAAGACCGAAGAATGGCTCCACAGAAGGTGCAGATTATGGCTTTCCAGGACTTCCAATAAAAGGGGACGCAGATAAATCGAGTGGCAGTTTTCATGTCAGCGACGCTGGCGCCCCCGCCGCACCTCGAGCAGATCCCGGCGGCTGGCTTGCTGCTCTTCACCTTCCTCTTCTGATCCACAAGAAAGCAGAAGAACACCATTTGTCTTACTTTCTTCTTCACAAGATTCTCTCTTTGTTTGCTGGTTGAGAGTTTTCAGAGTTTGGGGACTGAATGATTCTGGGTTTTGGTAGTTTTGAGCAGAGGAATGGCTTTAGTCAGCTGAGAAGTGAATGTCCCTTGAAGCGAAGTTATATATGGCGAGGAGCTGGGGGAGTTAATGGTAGGAGCAGCTATCTAGTACAGCAACTAATCTAATGAATGAGAGTGTCCATATGAGGCTGAAAAGGACTCTTAAGTCGGGTATACAGCGAGCCTTCTGGTTATGCGCCACGTGTGTTGACAGTTGGATCCGCCAACTTTAAAGGCAGAGACATCCTTATAAAACCCTAAAGCTTTGATATCACACTCATCAAGCGCTCTTGCCTGTGACAAGCCATTTAGCAAGCACCGAAATGAGACGAAAAATACTTGATTTGAAGGGACAACGTGTCGAGATGCCGTTTGATGCGTGGCATTGCATAGAAGACTTTCCTCATTGGACGGCTGGGAGACTCTACCACGTGGGCCGGCCATTAGGACAAGGTTGCCGTCTCATAATTACTGACGAATATGGGCTTTCCTGGAGGGAGTTGTAGGTGGCGGATGGGCCTTCTTTAAGTTGGCTCCGGTTTTCAATGGGAGCCACCTCAATCAAGAACATGGGCGGATGATAATATCTGACATGCCCTTGTGTTCAAGATTGAGCAGCGATAGGAAGAAAACAGTAGCCAAAGGAGACTCACGGCAGAATGTAGCCACAACAGAAGCTGTCAAAGTCAGGACCACGACTGGTCTCTCTCCTTACCATGAGATGGAGGATGACTATAGTTGAGATTAGAATCAACAGATTGTGTTGAATAAAATAGATATGACTATCGATGAGTACACCCATTCTCATTTAGAGCACAACAGCGTTGCAACAGTTTACGAACGCTTGAGTCCATTGGATGGGGTGGGCCAGAAGTTGCTGATAAAAAGGGAAAAAACAAAACTGGGATTGTTGCCATAATATTTAAACCATACATGACAGCTAGAGTTTCCTGCCAACCAGCCAGTCAGCGTTGCAACATTCCAGGTCGACAAACATAAACAGTATGAATTCCAGAAACTAGGGCCAAGCAAATTTGCCAAAAACATGCAATATCCATTCCATATCGATTATTCTGGTATTATATGGTTCCTCCACCAATGAAATTTTAATACCTTCACATGTTGGTCCTACTGAACACCAGATTCCACTGCTAAAAGATAGTAACAAACACGATATCTCAAATAATATATACAAATTTATGTGGGGAAAAATTTCAGGAAAGAATGATGAACCAGGTGCTTCCGGATACAGGAATTTCCTGTTTGAAACCTAAGGCTATCCAACTGACACTAAGGGCTAGAGCTACATCACTCACTTTCAATTTCAGAATCAGAATTCTGTTGCAGTTCAAAGGCGAATCTCATCTCCTTGTTAACCAACTCGGCGAGATCAGGCCTTTTTGCATTTCTGTAAGCCTCTGCCACTGCCTCGAACAAGGACTCATTCGGCTCGATTTCACTATATTTTAGTTGACTATGAACACGTCTCACCCCTTCGATCATACCCGATTTTCCATAACAACCAACCAGAAAAATGTAAGTAACGTGATCAGGCTTCACACCATCGTCTTGCATTTTCATAAATATGTTCAGAGCCCGATCAACATCTCCTAATGCACCATAGACGTATATACAGACATTATACACAAAAGAATCGAGAGTAAGCTTTGTTTTTGAGAATACTTCACAGGACTCATATGCTAGAGAATGCAAGCCCACGACGGAGAAAACAGAGGAAATTATGGCTTGTCTCGCATAAGGTTTACCTTCATGGTAGGATAATTCCAGCTGCTTAACAGCTTCAATAGCCATACCTCCCTTCTTCAACACCGTAAATATTACTCTGAAGGTCCCACTATCAGGCAAAAGCTTTCGAGCCACCACCATCTCATGCAACAACTCACCACACTGACGGAGTTGGCCATTAGTGGCATAGCATGCCATCACCTTACTATATGAAGGACAATCTCTCAATAAACCTGCTTCTTTCATCTCCTCAGCAACCTCAATGGCTTCATCAAGCATACCCATGCTCTTATACAGGTACATCATGTTTGCAAAAGAAACCCCATCCGCCATATTTTCTTCTCTCATGCCATTGAAAATAAGTTTTGCTTCAGATATCATGCCGAGATCTGCATAAAGATTAATCATACTGTTTGATGCAATGACATCCAAACCGTCCTCCATATTTTTCATCCTTTCATACACAGCTTTTGCTCCTTCCAAGCAACCTACTTTACTGTAAGCCTTGATGAGAGAGGTCAAAATTATCTTATTTGCTGGAATTCCACGTTGTTCCATCCAATGGAAATATCGAAGAGCTTCTTCAGCTCTTCCAGCTTCAGCAAATCCATTTATTAGACAACCGTACACAACTTCATTTGGTTTGACGCCTGCCTTTTCCATTTCATCGTACATGTCAGCTGCATCAGAAAGCTGGCCCAGGCGAGCATGGCAGGCAATCACAGCAGAATAAGTCACAGCTTGGGGTTTACAGCCAAGTCTTTGCATTTCAAGTAAGAGACTTTTAGCTTCTTCTACCAAATCAGCCCCAGCAAACATCTGAACGAGAGAATTATAAGTGCATTCATCAGGCCATGTGCCCTGATTTTTCATGCTCTTGAAAAGGGAAAAGGCTTTATCATAAAGCTTTGCCTTACCATAAGCTTTGATCATGACGTTGTATTCCAAGACATCCTTCTTCTGCCCAATGCTTTTCATAAAAAATACGGATTCAGCTTCAGCCCAGAAACCCTTTTCAGCGTAAGCATCCATAATTGCTGCTCGTGTTTTTGGAAGTACCTCCCGATCATTCTGAAAACTCTCAAGAAGAACTTTAGCGCAATCAAGCAACCCTTTGTTCACATACATCTTGATTATATCAGGAAGAGAATGCTCATCAATATTACTGCCAGACTTTCGAATTTGTTCAATGACACTCACCACCTCTTGGACCATATTCCTCTCGCATAAAATATGGATAACAGCTCGGTGAGTCACAACATCAGGGAAAAGACCAACTTTCCTAATCTTTCCATAACAATCGAGGGCCGCATCAATGTTCCCTGCCTCAGCATACAAAGACAGAAGAATATTATAAGTCTTTGTATCAGGAGATATTCCGCTTTTGTCCATTTCGTTTAGCAGGGCTTCTGCTTCAGACAAGTGGCCATGACTTCCGCAAGTAAAAATCATGGTATTGAAGGTAATGACATCCATGGGAACCCCACAACTCAACATTTCCCTAAACACAGCAGCAGCATCCTTCAGGCGCCCTGCCTTCCCATACAAATCAATAAGAGTATTATACGTAGACGTAAGCCGTGGCTTCCGAACAGAATTCTCCGAATTGGCGGACCCCGAGATTCTCATCCTCCCACCTGTCTTAAAGAGCTCAGTCGACAGAAAATGCTTATAACTAACAGGTGCTAAGCCGAACCCAGTTTCAGACTCCACCATCGAATCCAATTCGAGATCGTCCAACTCGACCCTCCCATCGCACCAACCCTTGTAGAACCTCTCCGCCCTATCGAACTCCGAAGCATCCTTCAAGACCCTGACAACAGTGTTCATGGTGACCTCGTCCGGAAACATCCCCCTCAGCTTCATGTGCTTAATCCACAAGAGCGCTTCTTTCACCATACCCGCCTTCCCATACACATCGACGAGCATCCCGTAGGTATTGTGAGTGGGGAAGACGCCGCCTTTCGCCATCTCGACCCAGCACCTCCGCAGGTCGTCCCATTTCTGGGCCCTGCCCAGCGCCCGCAGCACGATGTTGTAGTGGATCACGTTGGGCACGTAATCCTCCTGGGACTTGAAGAACTCCCAGACCCGGACGACCCTCTCGCAGGTGCGCTGCTCCTTGAGGACCACCGTCTGCTCCTTGGGGCTCAGATTCGCACAAACGGAAGAAAGGGCTTTTTCCAAGTCGTCCTCCGCCTCCAAGGACCGCAGGACCGAAGGCAGGACGCCCCCATAAGCCTTCCTCTGCTTCCTGCCGTTCGACGGGGAGACCCTGGAGGGGGCCAAGGCCAGGGCTTTCGCGCGGCATTGGAGCTTAAACCCCAGAAAGGCCCCGCCTTTCGAAGTGGGCAGACGAGGGCGGGGCGTGCGGTGCGGGAGGAGGTGAAGATGGAGGCCGCCGGCGTCGCGCAGCTCGCTGGAGCTGCAGGTGGGGAGCGACATGCCGCCGTCTCTTGCCTTCGGGCGATGGCGGTGCGAGGAATGAGGAGTAGTATCAAGCTGCGGTTCGGCGACAATGACGAAATCTCGAGCGTCGATTGAGAGAGTGAGGAGTTTGGTAATTACATCGAACGGTGGAGTGAGAGATTGCTTCTCGTTTGACTTCTTTTGCTCTGCTGAGGTAATACGCGAGGCCCTTTTCCGTCTTGGAGTAATGCAATTTATTTAGTTTTAAGGAATACCTAAACCATAAGATGGCAACTAGGGATGATATGGGTCCAACTCGAACGAATCCTAACTGTATATATTATATATGATATATTTAGAATATATATTTAATATATTATTTATAATTTTTTATATATAATCCTAAATTAAACGGCATCAATGGTACTAAACGGTTTCTTATAACGTTCAAAACGGCGTAAACAGCATTAAATACTTCTAGTGATGTCCTTCTCTAATACTCATTCTCTTCTACCTCCTTTACCCCCTTTGTCTTCAATTTAGAAAAATTGAAAGAACCAACTTCCCCGCTCATCACTCACACTCACCCTGTTCAACTTCCTCACTCGCCGCTCAACTTGATCTTAATCATTTTTATGGTTTCTTGCTTTTAGTAAATGTGAAATGATAGAATTGCATTTTTACAGAGTATAAGAAATGAAATAATAAATTATTGATTGGTTCCAGATTGACTTTAGAACCAAACTCAATCCATTGAGTCGGTCCAGTACTCAATCCCAAGCTTAATAAGGTCGATTCTCAATCCCAAAAATGGAGAACCAACATTGTGTAGGTTGATCATAAAGTTAGGGGATGGATTAATCTAACTTGGACCATGCTCACCCTAATGGTAACCCATAGTTGGTGCAAAGTTTTTTCGATTTCTCTCACTCGAGAACTCGATCTTGATTGCATGTGAGGATCTGCCATCTGGCTATTTACTTAGCCGGTGCGCCATGTAAACAACAAAAATGCCTATGATTAAATCAAGGGTTCGCTACACCAGTAGCCATTTCTCACAAGGGTGAGTATCATTTCAAGATAAAACCAAAGAACCGATCCGATTTCATATCATATGGAACCAGCAACAAGCCTTTGTTCAATGACACTCACCACTTAGAACCTGGAATACTAGTGAGGGTTCAATGACATTGACCATTTGGAACCTAAAATAAATGTTCCAAATTTTCAACAATATCCATAACCGACACTTATATTTTGTTAACGTTTCATATTTTAAATTATGACCAATACATTGTAACAAATAGAATAATTAGATGTGATAATTTACTAGAATCGTTCAATTAAGAATACAAATAGATCTTGGAACCTAATATAGAGTAGATTTCAAGCTCCTAGATATCTAAAGTAGTTTCTAGATTGCAAAAATTAGGAAACTGATTCGGACAAATATTCTAGGTTCCCCGGTTCCGAGTAAAATCTAGACAAATTCGAAAACTGCTCACCACTAATTTCTCACTTTTCTAGCTTATCACAATCGACAATAACTTTATGCTCGAGTATTTGCAAACCGGACCAGGGTTAAAGTGGGAAAGAGGGCAAGATGCATGCACAACGTTGTAGCCGTCTCTCCATCTGTTAAAAGAGGCAATACATGAACAGCAGTAGCGGAAAAGGAGCAATAACTGGATCAGTGCATAACCATTTTCATGCCGATTACACTCCCCGCACTAAAGCGACAACACGAACCACAACGCTCTTATAGAGAGAACAAAAAAACAGAACAGAGGATTGGGGAAAAAATGATCAAATAATATGAAAAAGAGAATCTGCACAGAATGAAAGGAATTGTTTACACATTCTAAAGCAGAGGAAGACACTGTTCACAAGAAGAATGACCTATGCAGCCTGCTGCAGTGAAGAGGATCCTATAATAAGTTGTAAGTCCAACGTGACAGTCAAAGGAGGGTGGCCAAATATCCACAAAATGAAACAAACTCATCAAGGGCACAGATTGTCAGTACTGATATAGTATATGTGACCCGCATCTGCTCAAAATCTATTTTTACAAAACCATATCCTATGAACGGCAGTCTCAGATCGCAGCCATCATGGTTCTCCTAGCAGCCTCGCGCTTCACCTCTGCAGCTTTGCCACTACCTCGGAAATACATGTAAACTTGCTGCATAATTGTAAGCATGATAAGGAAACTCATTAAAAGCTAAAAAAGAAAAAAGAAAGAAAGAGACAGCATTATAAAGTTCAACCATCAGACCTGAAGGACCCAGACGCTGAGAAGTGATTCGATGCAGAAAAATGCAAAGCCAACAAGGTAGAATATCTGAATGTAAAGTAGAGACAATATCAACACCATCAAAACAAGTAAAATCTCCTCCTCGTACTAAGGTAATTGAAAATGAAATCTTAAAAAAAGTATTTTGCGGCTACTGCGGGTAGTTCCGCCTGAGTGTATTAGCGGTGCACTAACAGTTCAACGAAAATGATTCTTCAATGAAAATGCAGAAAAGCTTCTACTTACCCCAACCAAAGCATGACCAGTCAGAAGATCTATTGCAGGCAAGATACCTCTGTGT
Organism: Eucalyptus erythrocorys; assembly: GCA_014182555.1. NCBI lineage: Eukaryota > Viridiplantae > Streptophyta > Magnoliopsida > Myrtales > Myrtaceae > Eucalyptus > Eucalyptus erythrocorys. The sequence continues at coordinate 11,694,430 of CM024607.1, forward strand.
ACAGAAAACAGTCACATATACCATCAGTTTGAAGTAACAAAAGGAAATATCACCTTAAAGACTAGTTACATCTTTGTAACATGTTCATACTGGATAAAGCAATATATAAATCAGGTTACTTGTCAAATGCAGCCAAAAGGTTATCCATTCTTCTCTATAAGACAAAATCAATTCAAAAGAAGCAAATATTACTTGCTCCCCAAATATAAATGATGACTCAGTAAGATGAAACATCTTTGCTTTACATTCATCTCAATTAAATCGCATTCACAGGGATTGCAGTCTTCTAAGTGCCGAGTACTAAGAACAAACAACATAACAAGAAAAGGAAAGTAATTACGTTAGAGATTTCCCCTTGAATATAATTGGAGGAGCAACACAGGCAAAGATGCAAAAACCAATGTGTATCTGCAAGATATGAGCATGGATCATGAATGAATCATTTTCTAATATATCTTTAAAGCATGAAATAACCGGGAAAAAAGAGAGAGAGAGAGAGAGAGAGAGAGAGAGAAAGAAGCAAACACTTACCAGGTAACAAAAGAAAAACCACCCAAATTTAAGGGCACTGTCAGTCCTGTATTGGAGATGACAAATAATTACAATGACAGCAGGGAAAGAGGAACAAAGTTTTCAAATAAAGTCAATAAAGAGATAAGAGAGAGAAACCATGGCTCCCCAAATAATGTCATTAATATTTCCAACTAATCATATTTACACGGGGAAGGAAGACACTGCAAACTAGACTAAGGTTACCATTCTCTATTAGCATTTCTAGCACATTTGGCATTGTTCTAACTCTGGATGCTAGCTTTTATGGTTTACTTTGCTGGGACTTTCTGTAAACATATTTTCGAATTTTTGCAGTTATCAGAAAGCGTCCAGTGGAAAACTTTGTGCACAGTGCCAAACAAGGCTATCAGGCAAGCCCAATACCATGTCTAAGATATATACTATTCGAGTAAGTCAGGTAATTATGAGTGAAAATAATATTTCCTCACCATCAATGATCATGCACTACAGAATCATTCAGACGAACCTTTAGGATATAAAGAATGGAGAGACAGAAGAAGCTACGAAGATTAGCTTTTAACTGCTTAAGTTGACAGTTGTTTGTGCTTTTAAAGGTGTGCCAAGCATTTTATTAAAATTGCTGTAACTCCAAAGTGCAACAGTAGATGCCAAAAAACAACAAGGGAAGAACTTAGTCTTTTGATTCTACAGCACTGTAGCAGTGAAATTAGTTTGACCACAGAGGTTGTAGACGTTGTATAGCTTTAAGATATTACAGTTCCTAAAAGCTGAAACTCCAAAGCAAGCCAAGGCACCTTAAAAATCTGCCATCAGGTCTTTCTGCTTTAAGGCATTTCAGCTCTGGGAATTTTTGGATTGCTTGCCAAACACCTCAACCAAATTTAAGTACCCACCCTGAAAAGCTGAATCAGTTTATCTATTTTATAGCACTCCCCAACCCGCATTGAGTATCGTAAATGTATAAATCAACTGGAGATGTAATTCTAAGTGTGCACAAGCAAGCACAACCATCTCAATGATATCATCGCCAGGGATAGGTCCTCCAAGGAAAAACTGCCCCCTAAAAGCAGTATTGTTGCCAACTTAAGATACAGTGCTTTAGGGTTGCACAAAATACCTCATGGCACGATACAAAGGGCGATACCACAGCACATAAGCTCCAGGAGCACCAGATATGAAGTAAATTATGGCGAGAAACCAAATAGTGGGACCTACAAAGAGAAGAGAAAATTAGACATAAAAGTCATCACAAAGCAATAAATCTAGGAGAAAGATACTTCTGAGAAAGAATTTGAAGACCTTCTCCTTTGATCCAGGCAGTCGTCACTGCCACAATATTCCACAGAAGGCAAAGAACCAATCCTGAACAATGCTTGTGAAGTTAGCTGGCTGATCTACAGATCATTCCTAACTGATTAAAATTACTCTTAAAGCAATAACCAAAAATAAACAAGCATAATCCATAGCATTGACAATTCATTTAAATTTTATATAAAGATAATGAACAAGATGAAACACATGTAACAGAAGCTCTGGTAAACATTTGTTCTAGTCAACCTTCAGAAAATACCATGCTAAGTTCACCCAATGTACATACAACTTGGACCTATAAATTCCAATGCCAACAGGTAAAGTTCAAGACAAGTGGCAGCATGTGCTGTTATATAGATGTTGAAAGTATTAGGGGCATCAAACTTTCAGGCAAAGAAAGAAATTATGAGATAATTGGAATCTTTAGTTGCCCTATCCAGCTTCCATTGCTAACCGAAATGCCATATTGCAAAACTTTCTTAATGCAACTCAGGCCAGAATTCACTTAGCACTTCCCAAACTTATAGTCCTAGGGCTGTAGATAAATCCTGAAAAGAGATTGAGACACAGTGCTTACATGTACAATGTCACTACTGACAATGGCGTGTCAATACTTTTAGTACGAAACTTTGAGGATTAATCTAACACGCATTTCCTACCAAAATAATCCATACACTATGCTCAAAACTTACTGACAATATCTAAGATAGAGCCTGACATACCCAAATATGTTGTGAAGGCCACATACTGAATCTTTTGAAGGTGGATAGGTATTTCATTCGGAATGTCATGATGGATAAGAGGAAAAAAAGGTGGCCAGTTCTTCTCCTCAATCACTATTCCAGCTGCAAAAGCAAAAGGAAAGGCTTAATATTAAGTAACTAGAGGAAAGACATGCATATTGCTATCTAAGATCCAACACATTAAGATCTACATGTCAACAAAAAGTCGAGGTACATAGGACAGGGATGTATAACCTCGAGACGCAGCATCTTCTCTTCGTTTTAATTCCTGAGAAGCGTGAATAACACCAGCAGAAAATGAGGTCAACAATGAAATCCACTCAAAAATCAATGGTATCATACTAACATGCTCTGCAAAAGGCACCTAAAATTTGATGAATCACATACATTCACTATATCAAACACTGATTTAACTTTAGCAGATAAAGAGAAGCATTTGTCAACAACTTTGACCAGAACACTTTTTCATTTTTGAAATAAACACTGTGAATAGCTAAGAGAATACCTGTTCCCTCTTCTTCAATTCAGCCTCTTTAGCTTGAAGTTCCTTCTCCTTTGCTTTTATATCCTATGCTTAAACAGAAAGTGTACCAAACTCGTTTCAAATGTTCTTATGTTGTGAGACTGGCTAAAGCAGTATAGTATTCCAGGATAGCCACTGTTACCTTTGCACTATCAAGAGGAATATCAATTGTTGCACCACGATCATATGGCTCAGGAGGAAGAGGTGAAAGCCTTGAAGTTGCAGGTGGGACACTCCCAGGATTCTAAGATGGAATTCAAAAGTTAAATTAGAAAAAGAAAATAAAATGTGTTGGAAACTAATCTAATGGCTCAGGCAAACCAAATCACTCAAATTAATGGCACATGGTGACTGGGGAGGCCTGAACAGGGAGCCAACAAAGAAGCAACAAATAGAAGAGCTGATCACAAAAGAAAATATAGATAATATATTTATCCATCATGGGTGATAAAAAAATTGTTGTAAATAACCTTATTTATCAATTCTGTATTCATAAGATATTCATTTATGAGTGATAGGAAGTTTTGCAGATAGCCTGCTTCATCAATTCTCCATGTAGAAACTGTTCATTAGCCATTCCCCACTCTCCCAAGAAGCCTTGCTATGATTGTACCAACTTGGAAACTGGCTAGAAACGTCTTAAAGAGCATAGGAGGTTAAGAGAAAATGCACCGTCATATAAAATGCGCCTCCACCATAGTTTGACTGGCCTGCCCCCTTCCCTCTACCTCCTTGGTCCTAACACCACAAGATGAACAAACCACATTCACCAACCAGATCATCCGACAGGTTGTCGTGATTCTCATACAAGCATGATGTTCATTGGTAACATGAGATGTTTAGAGACAAAAGATCAGTGTGAGATCTTCAGAAACAACAAAACAGATTCCATCATTCAACATGGTCAGCTAATAGATTTTCCTGTTTATTTTATTCAACAATTAATCAGCAGTACTTCATTTTTCTTCTTGCATGGTTATCAAAGAAAAAACATTCTGTGCTAAAAAAGAGAAATGCAGAATCATATTACAACATCTGCAGATCTTATTCATAGGGTACTACTCGGCCAAACACAGATGATGACCTCATCCAGAAATGAAAAGGAAAACTTAATCCAGTGAAAGATGATGCTGGGTCCATTTGTTTAGCGATAAATTAACAGATATTTTCTTAATTATCATCGTTTACGTTGCATAGGAGTTAATTGGAAAATGTTTTTATTATGAACAAAAATGTTTGTGCATAGGTCGTTGTTAGTGATGAAAATATATTTCATTGACTTGTTATTTTAAGTGACAAGAACAACGAAAATTCGAAAAACAAAATTCCAAATTGGTGAAGTTCCAAGAAAAAAACGGAGCCTAAAAAGCTGCTACTCAACTAGAATAAGCCACATTTGTCGCCAATTGAACATTGAGAATGACACGGCCTCACCATGCAAGAGCTTGCAAGATCATACTTCAACTGACCCACATTTCAATAGCTAACGGCAGTAGTCAGCGAGCAGGACCAAAATAAGGGACAAAACGTTCAAACACTCTGCTCTTTCACTAAATTCATACAGCAAGCGATATTCAGCTCAGCGGATTCAGGCAAGGCAAGGTTCTTTCTTTCCGCACAGAAACAGAGAATGGATTGGTCAAATGCACGATCAGTTTCACCACTGGTCGACACCGAATCATCACCAAGACAAGATTAATAAAAACACACAAAAAAAAAAAAAAGTAAATATTCTCCTCCCGCGGCCTGCACGCAAAGATTGTACATGCTTTCATCCCCCACCAAAAGGACATCCAATCAACAGATCGAGCGATCTAACCAACCAGCCAGGCACCGACAACGAACGAACGAACGAACATCCGAGCAAGCCACGAACCACAAACGGCGAAGCGACGACATCTCATGAGCCAAAAAAGGGAAAAAAAAAAAAAAAACGCCAAAGCTCGCGCGAATCCCAACCAGCCGAGCGAGCGACAACAACGACAATGCGCGTGCACGAAATCTTACCGCGAAGGGATTGACCTCCTCCTCGTCGAAGGGATTGGAATCGAAGCGACTCATGAGATCCAATCGGGCGCCGAACAGATCTCGACCTCAATGCCGAAGTGAACCCCCGGGGGACGCGCAGAGGATGACGCGGAAATCGCGGGGAGACAACCTGTGCTCGACGGCAGGAGCGCACGCGGGGAAAGCGAAAAACGAGAGAAAAGATATAGAGCGAGAGAGAGAAAAGGAAAGACAAAAAGTTGGTTTCCGGGAAAAGAAAAGGATCGGGAAAACCAGACGGGAAAATTGTTCCTGCGCGGGCGGGGAGGAGAGAGAAAGAGAGAGAGAAGGGTGGGGCGGGGACGGTGGACAGCGACGGTTCTTATACGCATATTATATATATATCGCGAGATTCGGGTTCGAATCTGAGTGATTGCGGGTCCCATTTTTGGGCGGATTTCGGGTCACAAATCTTGGTCGCTGCCGAAATGTAATCTCGGATTCATGATATAAAATGTGAAGTGACGAGTTACCGTGTTTTGACAATGTCATCGGTTTCGTTTTTAATTGTGTTTTGAACGTGCATAGGTTATTTTGAATATTTCATTCAATTACAATCTCTCTCGCTCGACCTAGCTCCATCGATATTTTTGAGAATAGTTTCTTTAATAATTTTATTTTCTTTATTTTCTTTATTTTTTTGGACAGATTTATTTTCTTTATTACAAAAAGCAAAAAGAGATATTTTTAAAATATCAGTCGATGTTCTTGTAGGCTTTCGCATATTCTCGCGCTTCTAGTACCATACTTCGAATATACCAAGACACTTCCTCTTCTATGCTTAGCTACAATCTTCTAAATTGCGAAGGGGCATGTCGAACGAGTTGCGATCTGAGTTTTATACTTGTTCTAGACAAACCCAGAGTCGGCATCTTCTTTCGAGTTGTGTTCAAGCCGCTCAAGTCACCAAATTATCTCGAGAGCTTTAATGCTCGTTCAAATACAACATATTATTTCTACTCAATCATTTTGGTCCACAAAACATTCCACTTCCAAATTGTTTGTGCCACATCTAGATCAATCAAAACGAGTGGATTGGATTGGATTGGGAAAAAAAAAAAAAATGTTGCAACCCAAACTGGTATATTTCTATGTAATATAAATTTAGCAATCTGTACTAAATCTAATTTATATTGATATCATTTCAAAATTGAGATAAGAGCATGAAGTAAGTGAGCACGAGATTAAGTTAGGGTGAGAGAGATGATCGACGTAGATTAATTACAAGTAAGTTGTGGACCGATTTAATATTCATTATTTTTTAATTTCATCATTTTAATCTTTTTTATGACTTATTCACTGAATATGACTAACGCATATAACCAATTCACACATCAAATACGAGTCAAGAAACGAGTTTATCGACCCATTTTTAGAATCCTAACCACATTGATCGCCAGGTGAATTTTCAATCCCGAGCGACAATTCACTCAAACGAATCATCGAGTCGGGTCACGGCCCACGAACAGCTTCGGACAAATCGGGCCCCCGCCGCCATCGGAAGCGCTGAGGCGGAGCTGATCAGGTGGTCCCCACAGCCCCCCAGCGGACGGTCAGGATTCGATCTCGACGCCCATCTAGCATCAACGACAACCGGTAGCCATCGACCAACCCCGAAGAAGCTCCACGGATATGGCGATGGTCTCCGTCGCAGAAGAGACGACGACGACGACGACGATGCAGCGTCATTAACATCGCACGAATCTCATCCCTCTCTTTCTCTCTCTAGCTCGCTCGATTTCCTCCGCAGCAGCAAGAGAGAGAAACGGGGATCGAGCCGAATCCTTCGCAATGCAGTCGCGCCTCCAATCCCTCCTCCGCACGCGCCGCCGCCTCCCCCTCCTCTCCCCCTTCTCCTCCTCCGCCCCCCAGCCGCCGCCGCCGCCGCCGCCGCCGTCCCAGGCCGCCGCCCAGACCCTGGCGGGGCTCCGCGCGCGGCTCGCGGCGGAGTCCCCGTCGCTCTCCGACTTCGTCGGCCTGAAGACGAGCGACTCCTACTCCGTGGAGGTGGGCACCAAGAAGAAGCCACTGCCGAAGCCCAAGTGGATGAAGGAGTCGATCCCCGGGGGCGAGAAGTACGTGCAGATCAAGAAGAAGCTGAGGGAATTGAAGCTCCACACGGTCTGCGAGGAGGCCAAGTGCCCTAATCTGGGCGAGTGCTGGTCCGGCGGCGAGACGGGGACCGCCACGGCCACCATCATGATCCTCGGCGATACCTGCACCAGAGGCTGCAGGTGGATTTCTGTCATTCGACCTTTTCATTGCCTTTTAATCGATGTTCTCATTTGGGGCGTGCGTGGATTTCTTACGTGGCCGCTTGAGTGTGGGAATTGGCCTTAACAAGGAATGTACGGATTGTGCGGAGTTAATTGTTGAATCTTGAGCGTGGATTGGGTTGTATGTTGTGGGCAGATTCTGCAATGTGAAGACTTCGCGCACTCCACCGCCACCCGACCCTGATGAGCCGAGGAATGTGGCGGAGGCAATTGCTTCTTGGGGTTTGGATTACGTGGTGATAACTAGTGTGGACCGGGATGATTTGCCTGATCAAGGGAGCGGTCATTTTGCCGAGACGGTGCAGACGCTTAAGGCACTCAAGCCCAAAATGCTTATTGAAGCCTTAGGTATGGGAAGCTGAACGCGAGAATGGGTTTTCTCATTCGTGAATGTGGGAAATTGAATGTTTTGAAAGCTTAAAATCTATATCGTTTTAGCCTTTCCTGGCGTATGGGTGGTATTGATACTCATGGACCAGTTATGGTGATTATCATGTGTTCTAATAGTTAAATCTCCTGTGCCTGGGCATTCTGGTTGGCAAGATTTCTCTGCTACAAGTTCCTTAATTTTTTATTTTTTTTTCCCTATCAAGAAAGCTAGGAGGCAAGACAAAATTTGGCTTGGATCATCAACCTTATTAGGCAATTCACACGTACGATTTTATGCTGGTTGCAATTATCATTTCTATTCCTTCTGCTTTAAATTATGCTAAACTGTGGGAGTTGAAGGTGTTTGTTGTAATGTTTAAATGGGCTACATTAAGGCAAGGATGATCTTTAAGTGAAGATATATTTGATTGATCGAGAAACAAATGGTGTGACAATTTTTTTTCTTATTGTCAATCATGTTCTTTACTAATGCAGTGCCAGACTTCCGTGGAGATTCTGGTTGTGTAGAGAAAGTGGCCAAGTCAGGGTTAGATGTCTTTGCTCATAATATTGAGACAGTCGAAGAACTCCAGAGTGCAGTACGTGATCATCGTGCTAATTTCAAGCAGTCTCTGGATGTTCTCATGATGGCCAAAGACTATGCACCTGCGGGGACACTTACCAAGACTTCAATAATGTTAGGCTGTGGTGAAACACCTGATCAGGTTATAAAAACTATGGAAAAGGTAAGGGCAGCAGGAGTAGATGTGATGACATTTGGTCAGTATATGAGACCATCAAAACGTCACATGCCAGTTTCTGAATATATCACGCCTGAGGCTTTTGACAAGTACCAAAACCTGGGCATGGAAATGGTATGCCACCCTTTTTCCGTTTTTCTTTTGTCATGTGAATCAATTTGCGTGTATGATATGACCATGTCTGACTATTCTGGCTCATGTTTCTTCTTTATCTCATTTAGGCGTCAATCTTGCTCGTCTCGACTGCGTTGTCGAATTGTCTATATGGCTTAGAACTACAGCCTTAGATCAAGATTGTGTTGAAAATCTGTTGTGCTGCTAGCTTGTTTTCAGAACTATTTTAATTGATCTCACGATTAGTAGCAGAAAGTAAAGTCCAGCAGTTGATTTCAAGATATGGCACGGTCTTTGATATTGCCAAGGAAAAAGGAAAATCAGGACTAAGACTATTGTGCAGTGCGAGAGTGGATGTTCTACTGAAGTTAATCTATCCTCGTGATGGGAAAGTATCTCCATTTGTGATCCCCACGTGTGGAAGAATGTCAGGCACTAGATTTTGAAGTCTGTGCTAAATAATTGGAAATATTGCTTAACGTGGATCCGGACAGAAACTTTCTGAACTAAAATCATGATCACAATCAATAATTATCATGAGTTGCTTTTCCTCATTAAGGAGTGTGATTCACATGAATATATCACTATAGTGAATAGAGCAAACTGTGCCTTGGCAGTTATTTTAGTTGTGCAAAGATATGCCCAATGTCATGATCATGTTCTTTGATAAAATTGGACCATCAAGTTTGTCAAGGCTTATTCCAGCTCGATATAGTTGTGCTCATCCTGACACAACATGTGTAACTTAATAATTGAATGCCAATGTTGTTTACTTTATCAGAGACAAACTTGCACTTGTAATTGTCTGTATTTTTAGCTGAATTAGCAATGAGGCGAGAACTATTGTAATCTGCATCATTTCCTGTGCTACTTCCAAGTAAGGAACTTTGTTTCAGCATCTTTATGTTCTCCATGTCATCAAAAAGTAAGACGTACTGGAACTGCTGCTATATGTTATCAGTGCTGCTAAGCATCAAGTGTTCCTATTATGACAATCTCATGAGATTGGCAAGATCATATATTTTTTCAGTTTTATTGATGCAATGTACGAGATTGTTGCAATTTGGGTATGTCGCAATGGTGTGAGATGGTCTTCGGTGGTTCTCATGCGTCATATTCATGAGTTTTACATTGAACTTCTTATCATGCTCCGTGAACATTTGGAGCTTTCACATGTCTGCATACGAAAAAAGAAAAAATAGAGAAACCCTGGGTGTAAACATACGCTGGATATATTGACCGAGTGTAAATCATGGTTAGGAAGTTGACATACTCATTAGTATCAAAACCTATGGAGCCTCGGTGAAGCTATTATATTGCCTCTTACTTTATGGACAATATTTTATGAGACTGGCTGCTGAACTGTGGTTTCTGTTGTTGTAGGGATTTCGGTACGTGGCTTCTGGTCCAATGGTTAGGTCATCATACAAGGCAGGGGAATTTTATATCAAATCTATGATCGAAGCAGACCGTGCCGGCTCTACACATCTTCCTGTCTCTGGATGAATTGGCAATTGATTGCTTTGCTTTTTAACCGCAAAAACGGTCGGCTTCTCTATGTTGCTTCCCCGAGGAATATGCAGCTCAAGTGAATCTAATTTGATGGGTCCGATTGGGGTCAAGAATGACATGGAACCCAGGACTTGTCATAGAGGGTACCACTTTGAGCATGTAACTTCACCTTGCATGATTGTCTTGAGCTTGTGTCGCTTCTGTTGTTGGAGTATTCCTTGTATATACAATTATTTCTAATAATCACATCATCAATGTTACCCACGTCACATTGTCTCTGTTTCTTAAGTATTTTCTTATCCATTGCAGAGGGTTTTAAGCCCATTAAACTGCTGAGCAATGCTCAAGTTTTCTGTACTTTCTATTACAGATTTTGTAATTTGGCCAGCGACAAGCTCGCGACAGTCGATCCTGTGCGCGTCTGAGCGAGTCAAGTCCACATTCTAGGCATTTTGGGTAATGGGTCCGACTCCAAGAGCCGTCTTTATGTGCCATGAGCCATGAATGCATCCGAATCCGATTCCTGTCTGTGCAGTAATCATGGTCGGTGGATGGACGTTCTTTAACTTTCAGATATTGCCAGGCTGTTTTCGTTCTCCACTCTTGAACCACCGACAGTAAGATTGGATTCCTGTGACCCTCCTTTCTTTCTATCATTTTTTTTACTTCAGTTTCGCCGATAGATTCGGACGAACTTAACCGGATATATGAAACCCACGCCCCATCCTAATCAACGAGATTTCCCCCGAGTTGCGGCTGCATTAGAACATGTTTTGTACTCAGTAAGTCCCTCATTGGCTCGTGAATTCGAGAACCTCGACGGTCCACCACGGACAATCTCCGTCGTCAGTTTTGATGTTGTCCCCTTTTCGGCCTCCAATCCATTTCATTTCCCGAATTTTCTTTAGGCCCAAACGCATGTCATTAATGATGCCAACGTTATTTTATGGTACGATGCGCAAGGGACAAGCTTTTTTCCCCCAAGTACTCCATTGAGAAAATTATGTTCCGCCATCATTGCTGTGGAAAAGAGACTAATTGGTCGTCTCTCGAATGCCTATGGTATGACCATTAGCCAATCAAGATTTTCCTTTCGTTTTTTTCTCTTTTTCTTCGGGTAAAGATCCAATGGATAGCTAGAAGAAGGACGGACTACCATGCTCCTCTCCAGTCCACTGCACATGCACATGAATCCACGTTTCTGCCGTCCCGCTCTGCCTTTTCAATTCTTCAAGAAACTCCTTTTTCCTCAAAACACAAACTTCCACTCACTCCCTCTCTCCCTCCTCATTATTTCTCTCTCCACCATTTCCTCCAAGTTGAGTTGACTCTTCTTTCTTCCTACCTGCCCCTCTCCCTCTCTCTCTCTCTTTCTCGCTGCAGACAGTCGTTGAAGCTCCTCCCTTTCAGTCCTCGCCAAATGGGTTGTTGTCTCAGCAAGACCCCTCCTCCTCGCCGCCGCTCTCCGCCGGACCAATCCCGCTGCTCGCCGCCAAGGCCTCCAGCGCCGGCATTCGGGAAAACCCGCGTCGCTCTCGCCCCTCAGAATGCGGGGACGAGGAACCCTCCTCCTCCTCCTCCGCCGCCGCCGCCGCCGCCGCCGCTCGAGGAAGAGACGGTCAAAGAAGTCCTCTCCGAGACGCCGTTGCCGCCGAAGCCCCAGCTTCCGGAGGCCCCGCCCCCGCCCCCGCCCCCGCCCAAGCTCCAACAAGACGGACCCGAGACCAAGATCCTGATCAGCAAGCTCGAGGAGGCCGCCGAGGTGGTGTCGGAGTACTCCGAGATGTACAGCGTCACCGAGAGCTTGTCGACGGCGACCACGGCCACTACCGCCACGGATAAGCGAGACGCGGAGGTGACGAGCAGGGAGTCGCGCGAGGTGAGGCAGGCGCTGAAGAGCAGATCCCCGGCGAAGGTCCCGAGGAAGCGGCCGCCGTACGCAGGGGACCTCGCCGGCGGCGGAGGGGAGAGGAGGGGGGTCAACAGGTCCCCATCTCCCGCGAAGAGGAACCTGGCCGGCGTCACGGGTACGGGTCGGGGGCGGGTCAGGGAGGCGGGCCGGCCGAGGACGGCGGCCGCGCAGCAGCGGAACGCGGGTTCTCCTTCCGGCGTGCCCAGGCGAGATCCGGGCGAGACGTCTCGCCGTCGGTCGAGCTCCCCGGCCACGAGGAGGGCCGGCGAGGCGGGCCCGGGCGCGGGCGCGACTGGGTGGAGCCCCGCCAAGCGTGCCGCCGGGAGCGCCGGCGACCGGCCAGGGAAGGGCGAGGGCAGGGAGGATCCGGCCGCCGAGAGCGCAGCAGAAAGGAAGGGCGGCGAGGAGCACCGGGACGCCGTTCCGGAGCAGGGGAACGAATCTCTGGACAACCCGCTCGTGTCCTTGGAGTGCTTCATTTTCCTTTGAGTCCCCCCCAACATGTTTTTCCCTCGTTAGGATTTTAGCTCAACACATGATCATGATGCTGCTGCATTGACATGGACTGACTGGTCGGAGAGGAACAGCACCATGTTGGTAATTCTCGATTCGGTGAGGTTTCCCGACGGACCAAACTCAAAATGTAGAACGGTCTCTTTTTGTAAGTATATATGAGATTTATTTGTCTTAGCTCCCTCCTTTGAGATTGATGTTTCGTGGGCATGGGGATGTGCAAGTCGTATGGTCCTCTTGGCTCTTTTGCTACTGCCTTTATGGGGATGGGAGGAGGGAAAGGGAAAGAGACCCGTTGTGCTTTCTCTTTCTTGGAGTTTGGGTGGTGGAACTATCATGCGTACAAGGCCCAATTTGTCTTTTTGCTTGAAAGCTCTGTGCCTTGGATTGTGTGCAGGGTGGCTTCCACAAGCAAAAGCAGGTTTGGGGCTTGATCAAGGCTCTCAATCACATGGGTCAAATGTGGCACTGGGCATTGCATGAATTGAGGAAAATAAAATTTGCTTGATGGTTTATATCACGTGATAGGTTGAAAACGTGTTATTAATCAAGGAGGTGATGTCATTTGCTTTTATAGAGTGGATTATAATGGATGCACTTATCTTGAAAATGAAAATGCGACCACATCATGTGATTCGCAAGATATATGTTTCTTATTATGAAGATTCAGTGGTTGAAATTGATTGGCGTAGTTTGCACTAGTACTATCAATTTCTCATGAATAATATGCATTGCTTTCGGCAAGGTAAATTGACAAGTTATTATCTTAGAAAAAGCATGAGAATAGACTTTTTTTTCATGCGATTTCATTGGAGTTGTCTGGATAAGTTTTTACCTAGAACTCAATATGTAATGAATTGAGTGATCTCAACCGATGGATCATGTAGAGCTCACATAGGGTCTACAAGATCAAATGTCGAAATTCACTCAGCAACCAAGTTCAGCAAAGAGCATCCCCAGATTTGCCCTTAATTTCATTGCAGCTTGCCGATAAAAAACATTTTAACCAGCAGCATCTCCAGCTAGAACTACGAACAGTGAAGCCGAAAATCTCATTAGGAGGGAACCAGAAATTCATTTACGAAGTTATCTGATAAACTCGAAACTGATACTTGAAGTATGCTAAAGGTCCAAACCTCTGGGCCCAAGATTAAGTACAGACGTCGCCCAAATGCAAAACATGAGAAACTTGAAGAAGCATCTCTCTAGACACTTAGAAATGAGAGGGTCCATTCGGTGATGGAAGACTTTTCTTGAGTCTTCCTTTCACATTTTCGATGGCCGCCGGAGTGGAATCAACTGGGAAAAGAGCAAGAGAGAGAGTCGAGAAACCAGCAGTTCCTTTTGACCACCGTACATCAGCATTCACACGTTTATGTTTCGACCGTTCTCGCTTTGCTTCGGAAAGCATCTGCTCAGCTGAGACACTGTATCAGCGGTTCGGTCCGTCTCGTCATGCACGTGTCAGTGGATCTGATCAGCTATAAAACACAAGTTTCTGGTCGACGGGTTTCTGCTGCTAGCTCCCAATGGATCTTGAAAGACAGTGGAGGTACAAGGAATGGTCGTGCCGTTGACGGAGAGGCTGAGAAATGGGCTCTCGAGGACAAGGAGCAGGCGGCGGTGGCGAGGGCGGAGGAGGAGTTGGAGGAGGAGGAGGAGGAGGAGGAGCGGGGTGCGCAATGAAGGTGGGTATTTGCTCTCCGGGCATCAGCACCGATACTCCATTTGCATACACGCTCATCTGCTCGAAAGTGTGAACCAGTCAAGATCCCATTAGGATAACCAAATAAGAAAGGGATTTTCATTAGCGAACTCCAATGCAGAAAACGGGGAAATAAGTTCGAGAAATCTCGCCTAAAATACCGAGCAGATTTCTATTGTTCCATGCAAGATCTGATGCACACCCGTAAAGTACAAGAAAGATGGCATATACTTTGCTAGATATGATGTATGTTAAACTATATCATATTATCTGAAAAGGGTTCTCGAGCCGGTTAAAGATTAGACCTGATCACAAATCTAGTAACCTAGGGCTCGTCGAGGCCTGGCTCGAGCCACAAGGGCCGGACGACTTTTCAGATGGGTTTGGGTAAGCGTGTATGAGCAAGAAAGCCCGCCCCAGCCCTGCCCAGCCCTGCCCAGCCCTGCCCAAAACTTGTATTTAAGATTTGTAAGGCATGCTAGGGCAAAACTTTAGGACTGACTCGATAATCCAAACTATGATAGCCTCTATTCGAGATAAACTCCATGTGAATTAATAATTCCACCGTATGGTTAGGGAAGAGCAACAAGAAATATAGTAAATACAACCTCATTTCTAACAAACATGGGGTCATACCGAAATCCCTAAATATTTTAACAGGAGCAGTTAGGGAGTGGCAAGGCACAAAGGGAGCGTGAAATCCGGAGCACGTTAAATATAAACAAGGTCCTTGGAAACGATCAATCAAGACACCCATCTCTTCATATTTAATGAAAGATCTGCATTTAGACTAATGTCTCCACACACTTATTAAGCATACTTAACATTAAATAGTATGATTTTAACCACATCGATTGCATCCAACGTGAGAAAAGTCGATAAATTAAGACCGGCGAGGTTTGTGGAACTTGCTAAATTTCATACGACTCACTAAATGAAATTTAGCGACGGCGGGGTAAAATGCGAGGACTAGAAAAAGAGAGATTAGGTGTGGAACTAGAAATTAGATAGTAATTAGAAAGTCAAGCCAGAACAACAAACGATAATCTAACCTGGGTTAGTATGGAAGATTTTGATCGGCACGTGACGGTGTTCGCTAGATTTCCGAGATCTAATTTGATTGGCGAGTTCACAATTATTTATCTTGTTTTTTAGCTTGGAGTTGGGAAGGAAATCCCCTTATGCACGCCAGGATTTTTGTACCCGCATGAGGACAACATGGATTATTGTCTCGAGACTTATAACTAGAAAATCACAAAAAAAGTAAAAATAAAAACTGCCTTCATTGCTATAATAATGAATTTTTAGGGTTAGTTAATTGGGACTGAACACCAAAACCAATGGACAAGACAAACCCTAATTATCTTTCATGCTTGCAGAAACCTTTGCCATCTGAAACATAACATGAACCAAAGAAGAAATTCCGTCGGTCATGCTAGATTCTAATTATGGATAAAAACATGTATTCAAGAATATATATATATATATATATATATATATATATGTATATCTGCTATATCCAGAAAAAGCAATTAGTATAGAATAAGTATACGTATTTGCATTATCTCCCCACTAAACATCAAACACAAAATACACAGAGAGAGAGAGAGAGAGAGAGAGAGAGAGTTTACTTTGGGAGAAGAGGGGTGATGAGGCTTCTGAGGCAACTCCACTTGAGACTCCACGTCCAACCGGGTCATGCTCCGGCCAGGAGAAGAACCCGACGGCGACGGCGACGGCGACGGCGAACTCGTCCGGCTTCTGAGGAACCTCTCGAAGATGGCCATGAGGAGGAACATGGAGATGAGGATGGCCGTGGCCACGAACCCGAACGACACCGCGTTCACCGAGTCGTCGAAGTTCGTCCACCGGCCTTCCCTCTCGGCGTACGTCGTCTCCGGCACCGCCGCCGCCGCTGGCGGTTCCGCCGAGCCCCATCCGCGGTAGTGTTCTCCTCCACCCATCTGCTATCTTCGCTCGAAAGCCCGGAGAACTAAGGGATACCTCACCAGGACCCTGGAGGAGTACATAAAAAGCTCGCCCCCGAGAGAGAGAGAGAGAGAGAGAGAGAGAGAGAGAGAGGGAGCGCTTTAGCTGGTTTGCAGTGAAAAGGGAACAACTTCACGAGAGAGACGCTATTTCCTAGGTCAATATTACTCTATTTTGGCAAATACCTACAGAGCTCGTCGAATACTTATTATAGGTGCTCAATATGAACAATCTATTTTCTTTTTGATGTCCACTACCCACAATGCAATTCAGTTTATACGAACAATACAATTTCCCAAATTCGATTCTTTAATGAATCATGAATGTACGGAGACACTATTTAATAATTTTTTAATGGAGCTTCTTTTTTTTTTAAATAATTCGGGAGAGGGAATTGGTAACCATTTAAATGTGGAGATTCTTGCGATCTCCTTAATTTTTAATTTTAAAAGTTACGACTGAAATTGTGCTTTAAGGTCGAGCTTAAATCTTTTTTTCATAGCCCGCCAAGGTAAATCTTTTTTACATTTTCACAATCAAGTTGAAACTAGGCTTACAAAAATAAGTGAATGGAAAAATTTTTTCATCACCTATGAAAATAGTTAGATGTAGATTGTTTATCAATGATGAAAACATTTTCTTTTAAATAATTTTTCTAAACGATACAAGCAATCTTTTTTTCTAAAAATATTAATCGAGTCACTCATTCTATGTAAAATGAATGCATTCTTACTGTTAAGTCTTTGTGCGAAATTTCAGTATAATCCTTTTAGTTAATTTTTTTGCCAAAAATTGTTAACATGATGAAGTGTCACGTTGGATAGCCGACAATGACCGAATTAGCACATCAATGATTTACGGTGAAAAGTGACGAAAATAACTATATTAAAATTTTGCACCAAAAATTAGGATCAAATTGACAAAATTAAAAATTTTATGACTAAATTAGTGTCTATATAATAGGTTTAGGATTAATTGAATAATTTCCTAGTGTATTTGTTGTATTACTAAGTTTTTAGGATTTCTTGTATTACTAGCGTTATCGATCATTCTTTTTATCTAAGCGTTATCGATCATTCTTTTTATCTAATCAAAGGTAAACTAACCACATACTAAGCAATACATATGGCTTTTCGGATAGGTCGTCCGTCGATATACATACTTTATCTCGTTAGTCCGACTGGGATCCTTGGACCGTCTGGAAAGATGCGGTCTTTTTGCACACATAATCATGAAACGATGATAAAATTATATTCCTTAATTCATTGGTAATCGCTCGTCGTAACCCACGAAATGGTCGACATGATCGCTTTCTCTCTGCCCCATGAAGGGGACACATGGGAGGGACATCTAGGCCTTGTACCTAGCTATTCCCTTGCCAAGGGGGGAATGGGGGGCCTTTTAGATTCGAATAATGTCCAATAAAAGATGAATAATTAAAAAAAATAAATTAAATATAGCTTAGTTAGTGACCGCGTATGACATTATTATAACTCGTAGTCATTCTCTTTATAGAATGAAATATCCGACAACCATCCTTTTCGTTCAGCTAAATTTTCGTCCATGTATATCATATAAAACTTTATGCAATGTGACTGCCTACTTTTGAGATTAAACTAAGTATAAGACCTTGCGATTTGAGTACTTATTTTGAGTGTAAATATCCAACTCTTTTTATTGTGGGGAATAAAATGAATCGCCTTGTATTGCTATTTATCTCATACATGTGGAGTAGATTAATTAAAATCTCCGAACCAATGGCTCGAATTATCAGTTCCTCCTCACCAATTCCAAGCACATGTAACATGGTGATAGACATGATGGTAGTTAAGCCACTCTTTAAAAAAGAACCAAAGTTCTTTTTCCTCCTTTACTAAAACTCTAGAAAGCACCTCTAGTTTGGCTTTTTTGTTGTCGTGATTTTCATTGGTTGAATTACAAAATACATGCCTTTTTCATTAATCACACTTTACCCGAAAATATATGCTTTTTCCCTTTAATTCTAGAACCTTATCTTTGCACCCCCCTCTCAAAGACCCAAACCCAAACCCAATATCATTTTTCTTTTTGAAATCTCATAATGGATTTTCCTGTCTGGTTGATGTGGTGGAAAGAATCATTGTCCATTACATTGTAAAGAATATGGATTTGCATACTTTTGCAAGGCCAAACCCATTATTTTCTTTCATGAGATTGGTTCGATACGGTAAAATAAATATAATAATATGGTGTATACTAGTTCCTGTTATTAGTAGGGTTACATTCGAGGAGAATTGAAGAATTACTCAATCAGTTCTTAACTTATTGCGTGGATGTTAATTTTGTTATTAACTTTCAAATCTTGCTAATTTAATTCTTAACATTTGTGCAAATTTTCAATATACTATTTATGTAGTTTTTGCTTGTAATCATTGACATAGGGTTCTAATTATCACTAATTGTCCTATGTGGCATATCACTATGCCAAAGATTTTATATGATAATGGATCAGAATGACTATATTAGAAATATATATAATTTTTTTTTTATAATTCAACTAATAAAATCAAGAAATTTATAATTGAATTGTCATCTGTACATTATATCTATAAATAATTTGATAATTTTTTCGATGAATTAATGAGATAAAAATAGAATTATTTAGATGTGATCGATACCTGATGGGACTTGAATGAGAATAAAAAATTGGTCGTTAAAGTGAGTTGTTGAGGCATTGGGTAACACTGACTCATTGCAATGCCACTAATAATGCCATATCCCTGTGAAGATTTGATGGGATTTGTGGGAATAAGATGAGACCCTATTGTTGGCCTATGTGAATATTCTATAGGATTTGGGTACATCATTTCCCCCTTACCACATGACATGGAGATCTTACCTTTTTTCGGGACTCAAATTAAAATAAAAGACTAACACTCATCATCTAACAAGCACATCAGAAGTCTAGGGTCTACTAATTTCACTTCACATTACATCGAAAGACGTCCCTTACTCCACCTTCTATTCCTGCCGACATGGTTGTTATTTTGTTAAACTTTTAAGGATAAGAAGGCATTGAAACATGAGCATCACACGTGCCTAATTGTATCTCATCGATATAAATGACAATTCAATACATTTTAAGTCGAAATGTGTCAAATCTCGTCTTGATTTGTCTCTAAACGGGAGGAAGTGGACAAGACCCGATTTTTATCATTATGAACCCATTTATCCCACGCCCAAGCCGATCTAATTATGCGTTGTTATTGTGTTGTATCGTGTTGTGCCGTGCGAATTAACCGAATCGGGAATCTATGTGTCACGGTATAGAGCAGTGTGGTCAGGGGTCACATGTGGTCCGTGACGAGTCTTTGGGGCTCACGTGAGGGACCTCTCTTTTGGACACTGTTTCCCTCTGCTCCGCGCCGTTCGCTTTTGATTTCGTCTTTCTCTACTTTTCATGGCGAAAGGGAGCAACCCGCAATCTTTCTTGGGCTGTCGTGTTTTTCTGACACCAACGCGGGTCGCGGGCCCCTCCCCCCAACCCCATCTCCTCTTCTCTCCGCCATCGGATGGAGATGCGGGGCCCAGCCACGAGGGGCCCATTGATACAGCGAGCACGATCTCTGCTTGCTTTGCCCATCCATCCGTCCATCCATCCATCCGTCCATCAATCCCTCCTCCCTATTCATCTTGTCCATTTCTGCAGAACCTGGCAGGCTGGTCCGGAGAGGGACCGAGATTCCGTCCTGCTTTTACCCATAGGTTTATACCACGTCGTGCTCAAGCTCCATTTCATCGTATTTCGTGTGCCCGAATGTCGTATCTCGTATTGAAAAGATTTGGATAACACAAAAGGAGCTTAGATGGGCTACAGAGAAGCCCGGTCCTCCCTCCCGCCCCCGTCAAGAAACTTATTTCTCTCTACTTTTTCTTTCATTTTTTTGGAGAAACAGAACTTCAACGTAAGTAGAGAAAGACATTGAGAAATTTCGAACGTCATCTGATGAATAGAAACACGAGAAGTTTCCTCAAACATGCTACGAGGTTCTGCAGCTGGCGTTTGGTTCGGCGTCTGGAGAAATGCAAAGTGCATTTGGCGAACATTATATGCTTAGGGTTTTTGTAAAAACGTTTTTTGGAAAGTAAAAACAGAAAAGAAAAGGACAAGGACAAGGGCGAACGGGAAGAAAATTGGAAGCTTCGGAGCCGGTGAACCCGAGTGTCGCCGGCCTTCAAGCGGCCGGCTCGAGGCGACCCCTAGCGCTATAGGGTCGCGTGACCTCCTTGTCCCTCGCTGGTCCGAGGACACGCAACCCAACCCATATCCCGCTGGCCCTCGAGCGGCCCGAGGTCATGACGCCAAGGCTTTGCCGTGACCTCCGATGCCCGGTCGCCGGAGACCGCGAAACCCAGATCTCGCCCGTCGCTCGGCCGCGGCGGCGGCGGAGGATTCGCGGTCAGGGTGGGAGGACTCTCGGCCGAGGAGGGAGGAGTCTGGAGCTTCGAGGGAGGATGAGATGAGGGGTTGACGGAGCGGGACTTGTCGAGGTCGACGATGGACCTTTGATCACCACCGCCTCGCTCGCCATCCGCTTTGTTCTTCGACGATTCGACTTGCTTGCAAGTGCAGGAAGATGAAAGGACCTTCTCCCTTCCCTCTCGCTCGATTCCTAAACGGAGAAGCTGAACAGTTGCTTTATGAGGGCAAAATAGGAATTCGAAAATGCTAGTGAGGGTAAATTTGGAGAAAAAAGTTCGTTAAAGCTGGCTGTGTTCGGCGGCAACTATTTCCAAAGGCCTTCGGGCCTCTAAAAAGCCTTGGCAGGCGTTTGACAAATCTTTTTGGAAAGCTTTAGGGAAATGGACTGTATTCCCAAAGTTTTCTGAAAACCCTTAGCCGAAGGCAGCTATGCATTAGTTTTGGACATTAACATTTTTGAAAGGTAAAATTTCAAAAAAAGACGTGAAGTGTCATTATTTTATCAAATAAGGATCTGAAATGATATTGATTATTTCAAATAAAGGCCTGAAGTAGCTTTAATTGTTTCAAATAAGGATCTAACCTTGCCGATTGCCAATTGCCGATCGCTAATCGATTAAATTTTCTGATCAGTCAAGGGTATTTTCGTTATTTGCCATTTTTTTTCTGGTTCTTCTTATTTCTCTTTGCTAATGGCCGGCCGGCCACTGGTGATGCCACAGAGGGCTAGGCGAGGGTCACCCTCAGCCACCCACGCCGACCACAGGCGAGGTGACCCTTGTTTAGGGCCATTCGCAAGGTCTGCCCTCACTGGCCCTAGGTGAGGCTGACCTTCGCCAAATTTGGCGAAGGTGGTCTCTCCTGCAGCCGATAAGGGCTGGGCAACCTCACTGACCATGGGTGAGGCCACCCTCGCTAGATCTTGCAAGGGTCGTCCTCCCCTGCCCCAAATGAGAGCTCGACCACCCTTGCTAGCGGTCGGCGAGGTCGCCCAAGCCTCATTGGCCACGGGCAAGGCCTAGGCAAGAGCTCGACCACCCTCACCAACTGGCGATGACCCTTACCGGCAATCGGTTTAGCAAGGGTTGGCCTTGTCTCGGGTCAGCAAGGACCAACATTGCAGATAGCCCCTAGGCGAGGCCATCCCTCACCTGTTGCCAGTGTGGGTGGCCCTCATTGACAAGGGCGATTCTCGCCCAACCCTCTATGGGCATCGCGGTGGCCGACCGGCCACTAGGGAAGAGGAAGAAGAAGAACCAAGGAAAAAAAGGGGGAGAAATGGCAAATGACGAAAACACCATTGATCGTTGAAAAGTCAGGTCCTTATTTGAAACGGACAGAGTCACTTTAGGCACTCATTTGAAACAAGGCCCACTTCGAGTCCTTATATGAGAAAATAAGAGCATTTCGGGTCCCTTTTTTGAATTTCCCCTTTTTGAAATGTCAGTAAACTTTTTTCCTTCAATTTATCCTCGCCGCATTTTCTAAATTCTAAAAATGTCCTCACAATTTTCCACATAGTGCAACGATGCAAGTGATGCTAAATCTAGCGAGGGCAAGCTTTACTTGAAGCCACACAACGCTAGGTGGCCCTTGCCAAGGATTGCCTAAGATTGTGCAACCCAAAGTGAAGACCATTGGTGTTCGAGAATGATTTGAGGTTCATTTTTTTTTTTATAAATAAAAAAATTAGCAAGTCATTTATAAGTGTGATATTTTCAAACAACATTAATCAAAATTACTTCGTAATGCACTTTTACATCATACATCGCTAAATGCTACTTACATTTCGAAAAAAACCTTTTAATCTAAAATTCTTTGCATTTCCTCCAAATGGTTTATTCAAAAGTCAAACCAAATGTAGTCATCGGAAGTTGCCCTTTAAAAATACTAAAAGCTCAGTGGTTGGCAGGGTGTTCACGTTAAAATGGTCCGAAGTTTTTCTGCCAAACACTAACTTTCACTCAAGGGATTTCAAAGGCCCAAAGTCTCGGAAACACTTGACTAAACGCACCCATAAAGCATTGTACCCATGATACCGATTTTTGAATCACGATGGAGGCATTCGCATCTCATTACATCTTGTACGATTAAGAATATGCATATCATAATGGAAGCATCTCGAAGCATTGTGACAAAAATGTCTATAAATATAACTGTCCCCTATGGTTATACGTAGCTTGTCAAGCAGCGCCATATGATATTTGGCCCGTTTAAACCCAACATAGTTGTTGACTAGCAAAGTTTATACAGTGCCACAACCTTACAGTCCGGTTGTAAGAGCCAATCTGATCGAGGACTTGCCTAAGCCAGCGGACGCGGACTTACCCGATATGTTTGTATGATCTTGTCACTCATAGACTTTGGGCTCATATGGATTTGATACGGGCAAAATATGCGCTGGAACAAGTGCGTTTCACTCGAAAGAAAAGCAACAATCCAAATTTCTGTCTTCCAAATTAGATCAAAACTCGGAATTTATACATCTAAATTGGATTTCCTCGTTGTTCATATTAATTTTATAAAAAAGAAAAAAGAAAAGCCGCATTCTGGGCCTGGGCCTCCCCGCCTCGGATCGGAAATGGGCCTCCAAAGGCCCAAAACCAGATTCCCGCAAATACCGCAAGAAGCGCGCAAAGTTGCAGTCTGATTCGTCAGCGAGAGAGAGAGAGAGAGAGAGAGATAGAGAGGCCTTCGTCAGCCTCGCCATTGGAGATCCCGTCCAGATCTCTGCAAATCGGCCGTTCCTCTGCACGACCTTTTTCCCCAAATGGCGAAGCTGGAGCCCCTCGACGAGCCGAAGGCGAAGGCCAGGAAGCGGAACCACGGCAGCACGAGCTTCTTCGTCTTCGTGGATTACCTCTTCCTCCTCATCTTCTTCTGCTTCCTCTGCTTCATCCTCTTCAAGATGGCCGGCCTCTGATGGGCCCCACCCCACCCTACCCCCACCCCTCTCTTTCTCTTTCTCTCTCTTTCTCCTCGGTCCGCGCCTCGTTCCCGCCGCCGCGATGAGGTAAATGCCTCGCGATTTCCGGTACCGTCGACGCAGTGAGCGCGTCGACATTGATGGGTTGTTAAATATTGTTGTTTGACATATTTTCGGTCGACGATTCGATGTTTCTCTGGGCATCTACCTTAAATCTCAAACACGTTGGCGGTTGCCTTATAATTTGGATTGATTAACTGGAGTTTAACCGGAGGTTTCATTTCCATTTGATATTTCCAAGTTGATAATCTGCCGAGAGTACTATGATTCTAGCGGTTCGTACGTGATGAGAAGCAAAGGTAGTGAATGTCACGTTTTGTAGCTGAGAGCAACTTAGCACATGGTAGATCCTTCTTAGTTCAAGAAGCTGTATATGCTATTAGGTGACAGTAGAAGTCTGATGCTGTGCTGGTTTTCACGCTTCTTGTTGCAAGAACTTCGCGTTTGTATTATCAATGTCTGCAGGGATTCTAATAAACTAACTTCGGAGTGGTCATTTGCAATATTCAGGGCAGTTGTGGTCTTTCATCTTTATGGCAAAGAATGCAGCTTTTAATTCTAGGATAGTTCGTATTGTGGATTTCGTTGTATATTTTAGGATGGGCGAGCAACAGACTTCGATTAGCTTATCATACGTATGGCAATTCTATTCTGCCTTGAGAAATGATTTTATCCAAAATTATAGAGATTCTTGTTGTGTTGGGAGGAGAATAGTAAGGTTATTAAGTTTGATGGTCACTTATACTCAAACATCCGCCAGCTTTTGGTGAAATTACCAGAAGTCCTCTGTGTTTTTTAAAAGTTGTGTAGGCTGGCCTCTCGATATCCATTATATTCGTTAGAATAATAATGTATAAGTCCGTATTTTTCCCTCACGTCTAGATAGAATGAAGTTTAGATCTTGGAGGCATGATCCACATTACAATCTTATTAAAGATTAACGAATACAGATGCTAAAAATCTACTTCAATTAAAAGGTACCATACGAGTTACCTCATCATGTCTGTATGGATCCAACAAATTCTAACAGGGGCGACAGCAGTAACCTTATAATACGAAGGGGTTTTCCCTATAGCTTTTCCAAACACAAGGGAAATCAAAGTAAATTACCTGAAATCTTCTTTTGTTATTTTTCTGCAAAACTCCTCAGTAATCTAAATTTTTATTAGTGAGGATATGATCATTTACATTGAGCTTTTCTTAGCCAAGTTTTTAGCTTGATCTACCTCTGCCATTTGAACGTGAGATTTAGCTATAGCTTCTATTCATTACAATCGAAAACAGGAAAGAGATCTGTTCAATTTGAATTGGGAAATTCTGATGATGACCTTGGCTGTAAGTTTTTTATTGCTAATATAAGTTGACTGAAAATGACTGGATCATAATAAATGTAAGATCGGTGACTCACATTTCTCATCTTATTCCCTACGTTGAGGTCTTGGCATGTAAAAGACCCCATGCATTTCCTCTCACAGTATTTCACAATAATTGCATATTGTTTCAGAGAAAGGATAACACACGCTAGGCTTTGCCTTTGGTTATATTTAGTTCATTTTGAAGGACTGGACTCTAAAGTGATTCTCATTTGGATTCAGTGTGTCGTTAGTTAACTCTTTGTTACATCATATTTATCATTGACTTGTTCATTTTTATTTGAAATTGCAGATATAGGCTTTCAGTATGATTTGAATTTGAAGCTGCTGGGCACTGGGCTTATGGGATTATGGAGAGTCTGGGCATATAGATCTATTGTATGTTTCTCGTGGAGAAATCCGACCGGATTGTTATGTGGAAAATTTTGAGAAAGATTTGAGGATTTAATGACTTGTTTCTTCTATTCAGGATCCCATTCTTGATCTCTTTTCTGAGGGTATTAGTTTCTACTGTTAGAGCTGAAATATGGTAACGTTTTCCTATGGACTAGTTTCATTGTATTGTGTCAAGAATGACTTCTGAACATGAAGTAGTTGAAGGTTACTTTTGCGTATTGGGACTGTGAGAATGTCAATGATGTTGGGATCTGCAGACTATGTAACAGAGTCAATTTAGTACTTAATGCTGGTTAATGTATATGCTGGGAGACTGTCCTTATTCATTAATTGATTGTGCTTTCCGCATAATGTTTGAAGAACGGAATGGAATCACAGATGAGAACGTTGTTGAGGTGGGCAAACCAATGCGAACAAAATCGACATGCTTGAAGAGAATTTAATTTTTGCTTGCTTCTGGATGGTGCACAACTGGTTCTCAGAGTGCAGATGTAAATAGACCATACACGAAATGCGGCCATGCCTGGGTTCTTACTTGCTGGATCATGTAAATTTCCTCTGATTTCAGACGTACTTCGCTGACTGTTCTTCAATTTATAACGGATGACAAATGCTAATTCGTGTGTTTCACATCATCTTTAACTCGGATCTGGGGGCCTTACGCTGTTTAACTGGTGGGAGAGCAATTTAATAAGTGGAAAGATCAACCTATAGCAAGTGAATTTCTTAAGGGCGCTTCTACCTGTGTTCTGTTTGTTCTCATGCTCTTCAATCATCCATTTGCTGGGAACACCTGTCAGGTTCTTACCCGAATTAGCAATAAATTTCTCGACTAAAAGGTATTTAGTCGAGGAACAATTCCACATGTAGAGCAAAATACAACAGAATGAATGCTGATGCAAATAATTCACTCAAAAGAAGCTGTTCTACACAAAGCCCATCATGAATCCTGGAAGAACCATTCCTCCCTCGGGATTTTTCGAGGCACAAAATCGGATATGTTACAGTTACAAAGAGGTGACCCACATTCATACAGGAAATCACAGTTCAAAGAACTGGCCTTTCCTCGGAAAATCTGGGCAGTTGGACCAGCGAGTTGACTCGTGTGACACCTTCCAAA
The DNA here is from genome assembly GCA_014182555.1 of Eucalyptus erythrocorys. Classification (NCBI taxonomy): domain Eukaryota; kingdom Viridiplantae; phylum Streptophyta; class Magnoliopsida; order Myrtales; family Myrtaceae; genus Eucalyptus; species Eucalyptus erythrocorys. Next base: position 11,721,075 of record CM024607.1, read on the forward strand.
CCTGACCAGTCCTGGTCTTCAGCTGCGACAGGTTCCCCATTTCCTTCAGATTCTACAGGGATCTTTCCATAGTTATCGCTTTCTTCCGAGGATCTTACTGTGAAGTTCCTCTGCAGAGATGGCTCAGCCTTCTGCCCATCATCTGATTCTAATGCATTGCCGGAGTGATTGCTCTGTAAGGTCGCCGAGGAAAAACCTTGCTCTTCATAATCAGATTCCGAGTCCATTTTTCCATCTAGAAACAAACAAACAACAGCACAGTCGTCCATTTTTGAAGTTGGGTACTTGAGTTTCCATTCCCGCGCAGCTGAATCCACCAGGATCCTTGCAGCTGATGACCGGCTCGGAGCAGAAGCCACTATCTCCACCACCTCTTCATTGCTAAGAACATCCCAAACCTGCTTTTAACATCAGATAATTCAAAAATGTACTAGGTTATACACACTTTTTTTTAATGATATACCAAGAGAGAAGATCACAAATAACTATATACACATGCACAGCTGAAGGCAGTATATATATATATATATTTTTGATGCCCAGGAACCCCACTCCGTACCAACGCGGACGGCCCGACAGGCCCGGGGTAAGCGGCGCAGGTAAACCTGGGGGACTGCGTAAGCAGGAGGACCCACCACCCCTAACAACCCACTTAAGACCCCGTGCGGCCAGTGGGATTCGAACCCCTCCCCTCTCGTTAGGATCATGGGAAGCTCTTATCCAGCTGGGCCACCGCAGGCGGTGGTCAGCTGAAGGCAGTATTAGCTTCTCATGACTTGCTCAGGAATTTTGATACATTAGTCCCACTAGTCACCCAAGCCATGTCATGAAGAGAATCGGATATATTAGCTGTGGGCCACAATCTCATATTTCAACTGAAAGATTATTCCTAGTCAGATAAAGCATCTAAGGAAATTAAATTACCTCATGAGCCTATACAATGGTCTTCAGCTTGCAGCTCATCATCAATATTCAAAATTTGGAAGCAATGAAGAACAAGCAAGATCCATTTCGAAGTACAGATCAACCAACAGAATGATGGGGTAAATGCCCGAAGCTTTAATCATAAGGAGAATGGACATGAATCATATTATGGCCTACTGCACTCAAATCTTGATGTAGTTTCTCTTTTCTTTGTGCAATATGTAGATCTAGTTTGTGGGAGTAATCTATCACAGAAAAACCTCTCGAATATATAGTCACTTCATCCTTTATCCACTCTCAGTTTATGAACTTAGACAAATTCACAACAGTACATTTGTATTGCTACATCATGAGTTTATGTTCACATACACGACAAAATTGGTGTAAGTAAACAAACTTGCTCCTGTGAAAAGACCACATTTGAAGATAAGTGCTATTTGTGCATGGAACTTGAAATATTAAGTTCAACTTCAGCCTGGCACATTTAGTCATAAATCAGACATATTAAAAATCAAGCTCACTAATGCGACTATTTGAAAACATCAACAAATCGAAATGAATAATCCTCTTTCACACGTTATTCAAGCTGCATCTGTAGTTGGCTTGGCATCTATTTATGTTGCTTTTAATTGTTTCACATGATGCAAGAATTGCTAGATAATCTAGCAGCCACTGATAACCAGCTAAAAGTACAAAAGAAACAGTCATCACTACTTGAACGCATATTCTACGAGCAAAAGATAATGTGGGAATAAAAAAACAAATAATGGAATGAGAAGGGAAAAATTAGCTAGAATGACCTTACCCCATCTGAAGCAAGGACGACAAACTGATCCCTTTCTGTAAGCACCCGGTGAGAAAATTCAGGTATCGATATTACGCCATACTCCTTCAAACAGAAATCACCAAAAGCTCTAGCCATTGCTAACCCTGGGGCGTCATCAAATGGCAACCAAACCCGAGACACTTCAGGCTCATCTTGCAATGCAAATACCCTGCCTTTACACCGTTTGATCCTTTCAGCCTCTCCTGCATAAAGTATCATCAAATAAAACATCCCACAAAAAGTACATGCCAATAATCTTCTGATTTCAATGGCCGCCAATGCAAAGGAGAGGGAGGAGGCTCAAGATTTATAAGTTACATAAACTTTAGACATACTAGGCAAATCTGGCTTCATGTCCACAGAGAGCTGGGTCGCCACCATTGAATCATTGCTGTCCTTGGATCCTAGGACTGCCCGAGAGTCGCCAATATATCCCATAAAGAGATTCAAACCCTAAAGCCAAAATAAACCTGGATTACATAGCTTGCAAAACACTAGGATTACATACGAAGGAAGGAAGAAGGAAAAGCTTAGCCAGCATTTGGTGCCATGCATCTATACCTGTTTAACGATTGTCACAGCTGTGCTGCCACTACAGAAGCAATCCAAGTGAGGATGGGACCTGAGCTCTTTATCCATAGCCTTATATGACTTTAAGAAGGCCTCTCTCCATAAACAATTCAGCCTGTCTTCTGCCGTGCCATCATCCTCACAATCACCTGCATCCGTTTTCCTTGCATTCCCATTGAAACAGGTTAAGCCCGATTCGTTTTGCTTGGAATTGCAGGAGTGCAAAAATGATTGAAGCTTTACAGGAAGGACATCCCTCACTTTGCGGGCAACAAGATGACCATAAGGCCCATGGCCATCAAAAACACCACAAAACGTCATATCTTCTTCCATAAAATCCTTCACACAACAAATTCAAGACAGAAACGATAATCAGAACACTATATTGATGCTATACCCAATTCTAATGAGAAGATGAAGAAGGAATTACTCACTTCCCACACAACCATCGCGTCCTGATTAATGCCCTTCCGCCCCTGCTGAGTAAATATACACGAAGTTCGGCTCTTTCCATTCATGAAAACCCGGTTGGGTATAGAAGGTAGATGCTGCAGTGCAACATGACGCTCTGAATAAGTTCTCTTTGTTCTTTTCTGCCCGCAAAACCCGAATCCCATACAAGGAGGCGATGTCGTCTCTCCATTGCTCCTGCTACTACACGTGCTCCGACTACTGGTCGACACACAGCCACCCATTTGATCAGCTCAAGAAAAAACGCATCCGATCGAAAATGAAACAAGGTTCTTCCTTTCACAGGCCAGATCTTGAGTGAGAAAAGGAACTAGTCAACCCCGGAGAATAGATCATAGAAGCACCAAAGATCTTTGCACATGAAAGGATGGCCCATCGCATCTCACGAGAGAAAATAAGAATCTCCTCATTATAGATAAAGATGAACGTAGCTGCTTTGGTGCTGATGACTCTGACTTGATAATGCAACAAACTGAAGAGAGCGAGAAAACACTAGTTAATTGTATTTGTTTATGTTTTTCATTGTAGAACCCAAAGTTGGCTGCAAGTAGAGGACACTCAATAAAAGGAATAACATGACATTCAATAAATAGTCCATGTGAAACATTGAATAGAATATACTCAATGGCTGTCCTGATCTTTTGTCCTTGATCTGGTTTCACACGTATCCGAGTCAAATGGTCAGGACATGCATATGCAAAGCAAATATAATACCCATTAGGACTCTACAAATAAATAATTAATAAAAGCAGAGAAATCTGCAATAAAAGTTACTAGAAAACTAAACCCGCGATTCCAACCTCTCCCCCCCCTTCCCCTTTTTCCTTCCGCTTACCACACAACAGATTTAAAGATGCTGCCTCAGATTTTTTACCTTCAAGAAGAAGGATGACAGAGGAAATCAGAACATTTCCAATTTTTGTGAGTCATAACACTCTTGGGTATCGAGATTTTTTTTTTTTTTTTTTTTTTTGTGAGAGACAAGTTAGTGTAATAAATTACAAAGCCAGCAAGAACAGTTTAGCAAGCAGATAAACATTCAAGATCATTTTCAAAAGATTTTCTGCCTTTTTTTTTTTTTTTTTCAAATTTCAAATCTATGTCAACTAGTTGGCCAATTTTACTTTTTCACAAGGAAACTTTTTCCAAAGAAATAGAGGGAGCGAGAAAAAATGCACGCACTTTAGTTTTCCACTTGAGAGAAAAAGGAAAAAGAGGAGATAAAGCAAACAGAGTAAAGCAGAAAACGACGAAACAAAAGCATTGGCTTAGTCAAAAAACGAAATCGAAGAGAGCCAGAGAAAGAGAACAACAGCTCGACCAATGTACAACGAAATTCGCCAAGTCATCCCCGCCCAAGAAAAAGACACGAAAGTAAAGAACAGCAGAGTCGTGCAAGAAGCAATGACTCGCTCTCCGCCTGGTTCCTGATCGAAAACAATGGGCTCCCAAAGATGACAACTTGCCCAAGATTTTCTCCTTGTTTCCGCAGATTGACCGCGATCGGCTCGAACCCAGAAGAGAAAGACGACTTAATAAATAAATAAAAAACCGCTCTTTCCGGATTCATCAATCATCAAGACAAAACCCAACTTCTGTAAACAAAATCAGGACAGAAAGCGAAAAGGTGACAGCAGAAGAAGCGGAAATGAGATCCTAAACCCAGATCTAAGTCCGCGACCGGCGCACGAGCTCTCAAGTCTTGCTGGTCAAAGCAAGAAGAAAAGGAAGAGACTTTGCACATCACCCTTCGGAACCCAAAACAAATGATGAGTAGCAGCAGCTGAGGAGCTCACGGTTTCTAACTTTCTACCATAAGAGATTCAAAATGCAGAGTCATTCCGGAAGAGATGAACTGGGTGTTGGTTAAAGGAGTAAAAGAAGGCAATGCGTGCTGGATGATCGGTGTACCTTCGCTCGGTTGAATTTGGGTCTTCGGGGTCACACGCAGAGGAGAGCTCAGGGGAAAGAGATGAAACCAGGAGAGAGGAGAGGAGAGAGAGAGAGAGTTTGGGTCAATTAAATAATGTAAGGAGAGAGAGTGAATTGATTGTGGGAGAACAAACCGAAGGAAAGAGAAAGGATGGGTAAGAAGGTGGAAAGTGTGAAAATACATAAAAAGTCTAGAGAGAGAGAGAGAGAGAGGGATTTGGCCGACGGTTTGCTATGAGACGCCGCCGTTTCGACAGTTTGTAATGAGAAGAAAATTATGAAAATTAATTTTTTTCTCCTTTTGTTCTGAATTAAATTTGAATTACCTTTTATGCAAGATATTGTGATGTGAACCCATTAATTGGACCAAAAAGAAAGAGGAAGAAAAGAACCCATTTGGTTTTTCTGAATAGGAAGATCCATTTGGCATATACATATATATGTATGTATTTTTTTTTTTTTCAATATGAACAAGAGCTTTTTGTTCTTCCATTTTCGAAGTGTTTGGTGAACAGACAAGATGTGCTTGAAGAAGTCAGGGCAAACATGTATCCTTAGACCTGTAATTTAAAATTCTCATCTTATAAGTGGTCATTTTCTTCTATTAATATGGGTCATAAGAAAAGTCAACTTTGACTCAATGAAAAATTTACTAATACAAAAGGCACGGGCAAGTGTTGTTTGTTTGATCGTGTTAGTAGTGATATCCCATAATACTTTGCCTTGTATACTATTGGGGCGAAAGTTAAATGAAAAATCTCAAAAATAAAAGGGATATGTGCAACACAAGTCCTAAAACTTGCAAGGAAAGTGCAATTGAGTCCTAAAACTTACAAAAAGTGCAATCAGTCCTAAAACTTGTCAACTTGGTTCAATTCAGTCCTAAAGTTAACACCGTTAGATTTTCCGTTAAAAATTGCTGACGTGGCGGCGACGTGGCATTTTAAATTGTTTTTTATTTTCCACGTAGATTTTTAAATTATTTTTTATTCATTTTTTAAAAAATAGATTTAAAAATTAAAATATTATATTTAAAATCTTTAAAAATTAGATTAAAAACTAAAAAGGAAAATCAACAAAAAAAAAAAAAAAAAAAAAAGGGCGGTGCGTGCACGGGTGGTTTCCACCGCCGCCCAACGCCGGAGGGCCGGCGACCGTCGCCGGAGGGGGCCGGCGACGGTCGCCGGCCCCGGGCGGGTGGCGGGCCTCGCCGGCGAGGCCTCGCCGCCCCGCGCGAGGGCTGGCGAGGCTCGCCGGCCCCGTGCGAGCCTCGCCGGCCCCCGAGCGAGGCCCGACGAGGCCTCGCCCGGGCGGGCGACGGTCGCCGGCCCCGGGCGACCGTCGGCGACCGTCGCCCGCCACAGGGCGAGGCCTCGTCGGCCCTCGCTCGGGGCCGGCGAGGCTCGCCGGATCTGGGCGAGCCTCGCCCGGATCCGGCGAGGCTCGCACGGGCGGCGAGCCTCGCCGCCCTCGCGCGGGGGCGGCGAGCCTCGCCGGCGAGGCCCGGCCACCCCGCCCGGGGCCGGCGACCGTCGCCGGCCACTCCGGCGATGGGCGGCGGCGGAGCACCATCGGTGCTCCTTTTTTTTTTTTTTTTTTTGCACAGTTTTCTTTTTTTAAATAAATTTAATTTTTCCTTTTCTTTTTTTAAATCTAATTTAAATAATAATAAAAATAATATTAAAAGCCATGTGTATAATAAAAAATAATTTAAAATGTCACGTCGGCGCCACGTCGCAATTTTTAACGGAAAAACTAACGGTGTTAACTTTAGGGATCGAATTGAACCAAGTTGACAAGTTTTAGGACTTGATTGCACTTTTTGTAAGTTTTAGGACTCAATTGCACTTTCCTTGCAAGTTTTAGGACTTGTGTTGCACATATCCCAAAATAAAAATAAAAATGGCTAAAGTGATTGATTTAATATAGTAAGTTCATTATTTTGATCACAATGTCACCAGCTCTTTATGAAAATTGTTAGTACCCATTTTTACTTTCTTAGACGTGGTTGTTATTGAATGAAGTACTTACTTTCACGAATATAAATTTTCAATGAGGCATGCTCGCTTTGAATAGGTATTGACCTTACTAGAAGAATGAAAATGAATTTGCTTTGCGGAGAGTTTGACCTAAAACTATGCAAAGGAGGAGAGGTCAACCTTGAACTATGCAAAAAAAAAAAAAATAGTATGGCCTCGAACTATGTCGGTCGGAGTGAGAAAAGCTTGAAGATGCATGTCAGAAGAGCTAAGTCAAAGTGCATGAGAGTGAAAATTTATACAAATGATCTCTTTGTGAAACAAATTAGAAGGGAGAAACTGGGCAGTTAGATTTGAAAACTAGACCAACTATAGATCGGTTTTAGAGAGAATTGACTTGGTTCTTAATTCCTAAAAACTCGAACTAGCTTTTAAACTATTGTTACTATAGGGCCAAGCGGGTTTAGAGCTAGTTTTATATACCTTATGAAAAATAAAGAACACAATTGAATTAATGAGATGCACCTAAGACCAATTAATCAACAAGACTTCGTTAGTCACAAAGTACTCAAAATAAAATATGATATCAATTAGTTTGTGGTAATTGTCACTTTTTACGTTATATCCGAGATATAGGCTAACTCATTATGTGGTTCCTCATTTCTCATTCTTCTCGAATTCCACGTTATCTCTCTTCCCCGACATTCAAGGATACTCGAAAACGAAATCTAACCAAACATTTTTGATTTATTGAATTATTGGATCGATATTGCTTTTGAAAATATTAAAATCAAGATAACTTCTAATTTGTCTTCACATTGCTCCAAAACCGATGACCTTTCCACAGTACTTTCGTATTTTCAGGTACGAGTGATTCTCTCGTTATTATGTTTTCATCAAGCTATAAACTACATTTTACTAGGTCAACAATAAAATCAATTTTTTGTATGAATTTAAGATAATGGAAAAACAAAAAAAAATCTAAATTATGCTTGATTCTTTTAATATATATTTTTTGACAATTTGAGATAAAGACAATTATTTCTTATGAAAAATTGACTGTGAATAAGATGAACGAAAATATGCGAGCGATTCCATCATCAAATGAAAAATGAAGAGACGGGTTTTCGGCTATGATATAATGCTGGAAAGCCCAACCAAAAAAAAAGGGATTATGTTCTTGCGTTTTAATGGCGATCACAAACCTGTGCACTGTAAGTGAATGGGATATTTCGAAAATTATATTTATGCCAGTGTGAAAAAAAAAAAAAAAAAGCTTTTCCGTCTGTAAAAAGTTGGGACACACAAGATTAGTCTATCATTAGGAATCCCATATTATAATCAATTCTGAAAAAGAAAACATTTTTATCCTTCCTATGTAGGTATAAACCTAACCTATATTCATGGCCCTATCCAAGCGTCGAGGACCGGGCACGAATGACACAATCATTCACGCCCATGCTAGCATGCACTACTCGTTAATGTTTATACCACTCATCCTACTTTATCGTCTCATCATATAAAAGTTTGCAGCTTTGTAATAATTGTTTCATCTTCCATCAAACCTAAAACGTCCCTTTCGTTGCTTTTTTTTTTTCTTCTTTATTTTTGTGACTTATATTCGAAAGGCAAATGAGCCAGCCCGATGACCGCATCCCCATGTCACCAACACGGTCACTAATCGAGGCAAGTTAGTGTCTTGATGATTACAAAACCTATTAGCTTGGGTTCGAGGCAAAGCGATGACAGCTACATTTAGATATTTGCAAAAGGGGAGATGGAGGTTGATATTTGTAATTAAAGAGCGGTTCAAATTGTTCTAACTGCTTGCACTTGGATTTCCTTGGGAAGTTTTTAGCAATTTGTAGTTTATATTTCTTATCGGGTTATTGAGAATGTTTAAATATTCATCTGAACAAGTATTTTAACCGTCGTTATCGACCGTATTAACTCGGTCTTGATATTTCATTAACATGTGAGATTATGGGTTCAATTCAACATCAATCCTTGGTCTACTTAGAAGCAAGTGATTAGCAGCCGGACTCAATAATTTTTCCATGTTACTTAGAAAACAACTTGAGTGTGCAAGTGGAATGATCCCTATTCTCTGGGTCACTGCCAACTAACTCCCAACAGAAATAAGGTACTTTTCCCTGGGATTTAAGGGAGCTCATTATTGCCGCCACCCTATGTCTGCCTGTTTCGGGCTGTTGGGGTCACAAGCTATCCGCTTCGGACAACTGGTTTAGGAGTGCATCTCCCGCACTTATTCCCAAAGCCAAAAAGGCCCCCTTCGACATAGCGACACGGTTGGACCTCAACGCACCGAGCCACGTGAACTGCTTTTGCTTCGAACATTTGATTCCTCCACTCGAAAAATATCGCATCTAGTCAAAGCGAGACATTGAAGACATGCGTCGCAACAAAGTTCCTTGTCCACTTGGGAATGGCATAGGACCATGTTGACTATGTAGAGCTCATTCTACAGTCCATGACTTACCTAAAATTACCACTACCCAGGTGGCTGGCCGAGGTGGATAAGACTTGCTTCCATGCAGTTTGAAGCCCTCTCGAGCCCCCTTGGTCACAAGTTCAAAAGCCACATCACTCCTTGATCTTTGAGAATCCCGATTTGTCTCTAGCATAGGTTCCAGGTATATATATCAAGCGAAAGATAATTCCGACTTTACCCAACTTGGATCCAGTGTTGTGACAATGATGGGCTCGCTCCCACTCAAGAGTAATTATTGAATTGTTATGGTGACGCCTAAAAGGCCAAATGTTGATGGTCGCTCCTTCTACCATCTTACTTATTAAAGAAAAATTAGTTGATCTTGCTTGGAGACGGATCTATATGGATTTTCGATTTTTCCTCTTAGGATATTAGTATCGTTTTTTTTTTTTTATTGTTTTAGATGAGACTTTTTTTTTTTTTTTTGGTTACTCTATACCTACTTTACACTCACTCTCGGGCTTTTTGCGCTTTATCTCTTTGCCGGGCGTGGGAGTCGAAACCCACTCCTGAAACTTGCGCGTCCCCACCCCATCCCTTCCTGAGAAGGTGGGGGTTTGAACCCCTCACCTCCCCCTTCCATGTTGGAAGGAGACTTGATTATGGGTCTATTGGACCACGAGTTTGCCCAAGCTGTGTAGAACCCAAAGGGTGTTCTTGAGCAGGGCACAACTATTTACTTCTATAGTCTGGCTTAACCCGAAATTTGTATATATGATTTTTGTGATAGATAGGTTTGGACAACAATTTAGGCCAATCTAAATAGGGGTTGGCTTGCTTAGACCAGCTTATTGATCACCTCTATGTTAGAGTGTGAGAGATATAGAGTGTATATTGAGGACTAGGATTTTGAGAGCTCTTTCTTTTTTGTTGTACCCAAATTATGTCAATCAAATTTCTCCTTTTTCCTCTGTGTCGAGATGTAGGTCACATAACTAAATCATGAAACTTTCTAATGTCGCGTATCCACTTTTGATCTTTCATTTTGTCTCATTTTCATTACAATTACATAATTGCCAGTCCTGATTCTATTACTTCCTTTCTTCTCACATGAGGGTGATATTATATGCACATGTGTATGTTTGATAACCATATTAAGAGTTAAAAAGTTTAATTTTCAACTTTTAATGTCATTACTGACCAAAAAAAAAAAATTTTTAATGTCATTAAATGTCTTTGATAACCTTTAACCACATAAAACTCAACTGATTGTGTAAACTGAAGAATCAATCGGGAAATTTCTATCAACTAGTGTGAGCTTCCTCTCTGTCCCTTTGGTGATAGTTTTCTCATTTAAATCCTAAATCTTGGGTTTCTTGCTCTAATCTGCCATGGATTCTTCGACAACATTCAACCTAGATTAAACTTTCTATCTCCATCTTCTCTCTTTAGAATGGTTCCCTCCACATGGGTATTGTAATCTCCTCACAGCGGCATCATCGTGGATTTGAGTTCCTCCCTGATTCAGCTCCCTCCGATCAACACTGGTGTTGATCCTCATCCTTGACAGCAAAACCTACCCAGATAAACAACCCAGATTCATAGGATCTAATGACCTTTCTCGGTGCAACCTGCTCATGGCTGCTTTAGCTCATCTAGGGCTCCCTTCACTCTAGAAATATCTAGAAGGTTACTAGGTTTTATTTGGCACAAATATCACTTCTTGGGTCAACATACGTTCAGCAAATCTCATACAACATGGAGGCCACATATGAAAATCATCTTAGAATGGTGGCTTTGTGCAAAAGCATGGGTGATTTATGGTTAGAAGAGGACATCACAGAAGTGATCGATGAAATGCCTGATAAAGAAAAATAAGAAAGTGAACTTATTCTCTATGGGAAACTTTTCTTTAAACCGAATCTTAATTTTCAAGCATTTTCAAGCACAATGAAGAAAGTATGGAAGTTAGAATCAACGAAATGTGAGATCATTGAACTTGGATACTTTCTCTTTATATTTGGCTTGATTGAGTAGAAGACTTGAGTGCTAAAATCTGGTTTTTGGTCTTTTGCCATCAGTCTTCTTGTATTGCAAGAAGGATATCCTAATGTCTCTGAACATTGCTATGAGTTTAGACATTATGCTTTTTGGGTTTTGGATCTTCCTTGAGCTTGGATTATGGAAAATGTTATGCGAAATATAGCCTCAAGATTGCATAAAGTAGAGGAGGTCAGAATTGAAGGAAAGAATGATGGCTCGTGCAAGATTGGTAAAGTCAAAATTTGACTAAATTTGGAAGTCCCCTGAAGGCAAGATTTATAATTGAGTTGGGAGGTAGGAAATAGTGGATTGATTTTAAATATAAAAGGCTACCTCATTTTTGTTATTCTTGTGGTTGTATTGGACATATGCCAATTTTTGCACAAAATTCCCTTATGAGGAAACGGGATTAGCCCAAGACAAACTTGGTAGATATGGATCATGGCTGAAGGCTGAAGTGAGAGATTACAACCCCAATTGGAAGACCTTATATGAGAAAATAGGACCTGATCTTGAGGAGGAGGAAAGTGTACCAGAAACACCAATACTTGCTGAAGATTTGAACTTGCAAAAGGATCAAACAGGGTTGAATAAGGCTCTGGTTATTTATAACTCCATAGCAAATGAGCTAATACATGATGAACAAATGTCAGAATATGTGGCCCTAAATAAGGGGAAAAGAACACGGCAAACTCATGTATTTTCTCTATCTTCAACAGAATGTTATAGAAGTGCAGGGTCATCAAAGAAAGACAAAAAATGATAGAAAACATAGGCGGCCAAAAAACAAAAACGTTTTACTCCATATGAGAAGCAAGGGCAATCAAGGAACTTGCTAGATGAGGAGAATCTATTGGATACCCCCGTTCAGGTGTGGGACCAATGGACGTGCTTTAGTGGCCACTAGGGTATATATAAAGTTATTGGGTTGGAATTGTTAAGGGTTGGATACTATCTTAACAGAATAGCATCTTCGGGGTTCAATGGCTTGAGAGGGGCCAAACATGGTCTTCCTCATGGAAACCAAAGAAAAAAAACTGTTGTAGAAAGAGTTAAAAAACCTCTTAAGTTTAAAAATGCAGTCGGTACTAATCTGATGGGAATTGGTGGTGGATTGGTACTTCTGTGGGATGAGGAAGTTCATGTGGAAGTGGAATTTAGTATGGATGAGCTTTTTGATGTTATATGTAAAGACCTAATTAGTGGCGTGGTCATGAGGATACCATTCCTCCATGCATCTATGAATTATTAAGAGAAGTTACAACTATGGCAAACATTGCGTTCTATTCGTATCTCAAATAGTCTCCCATGGTTGTATATTGGAGATTCTAATGAAGTCTTATATCAGGGGGAAAAGGTCGGAAAACGTGAAGTAGATTGATATAGAATGGTGGCATTCAGGGACTTTATGAACTCATGTTCATTGATGGATATAGAGAGCAAGGGATGTGCTTACACATGGACTAACAAGTGGGGAAGGGCCGAACTTGTGAAAGAGAGACTTGATAGGGCTCTTTGTAATATAGATTCGGGAGTCTTATTCCCAAATATGGAGGCATATGCACTACCTGCAATTAGATCAGACCATAGTTCGATTCTTTTAACTTTAGATTCAGATGGGGTAAAAAAAACAAAGATTTTCAGATTTGAAGCATTTTGGATAGAAAATCTAGAATCAAAAGAGTGGTTCAAAGAGCTTGGAGGGTAGAGGAAGACAACTCATGAGATATAGAAGGTAGTTGATGAATGGAGGAGATGGAGTGGCAAAAAATTCAAAAATGCATCTTGTCAAATTAAATCACTCGGGAAAGTACTTATAGGGATGACAAATAGGACCGCAGGGACTTCAAATCAAAAAGAATACCGCCGAACCGTTGAGCAAATTGAAGGCTCGTGGAGACAAGAAAAAATGTATTTGGGCATGAGATCCTAAATTAATTGTATAAAACAGGGAGACAAAAATATGAAATACTTTTGTGCAACCGCAATACAAAGACAATAAGATCTCCATGCTTCAAATTTATTATTATAGTCAGAGTGGAGATTCTTCCATCCTTAAGCAGCATATGACGGATTTCTTTTAATTTTTGTATACCATGATGGGAAGTAGAGAATATCAACTTGTTTTAGATCAATGTCCATAAGTGATCGTAAATGCAATGAATGAGGCTTTAGTTGGGCATGCTACAAGGGAAGAAGTGAAACTAGCAATCTTTCAAATGGACGCAACAAAGGTTCTGGGACCAGACAGACTTAATTGATCATTTTGTCAAAGTAACTGGTCGGAAATTCACGAAGATATATTGCAAATGGTTGACAACTTCTTCAGCCAAGGTACCTTTGACCCTGAAATCAGTAGAACTCACATCACCCTCGTCCTTGAATTCTCAAATCCAAAAAACATTTCTCAATATAAGTCGATTAACTTGTGTAATTTTAATTATAAAATCATTGCAAAGGTTATGACCAACAAACTAAAACCCTAGCTCTTAGAAATTATATCTCATGAATAAAGTTCTTTTGTTGGGGGCGGCAAATACAAGATATCATTTTCTTTGTTCAGGAGGTTATATATCAGCTTAGAGTGAGAAAACGAAACAGAAATTTCAAGCAGTTCTCAAATTTGATATACAAAAAGCATATGACATGGTAGCATGAGATTTCCTATGTGATTGCCGGTTGAAAATGGGTTTCTATGACAAATGAGTATTATTGGTTAAACAATGCATCTCCTTGGTGTCTTTCAGCATAGGAGTTTATAGGGAGTCCTATGATTATTTTATATCAACTAGAGGGATTAGACAAGGAGGCTCACTATCTTCCTATCTCTTCATTATCATGGCCAACGTCCTATCCTCCTAGATGTCAAAAGCTATAACAGATGGCAAGTTAAAGGGCATCCAACTGAATCCATATTGCCCTACATTATCACATCTTTTATTCACGGATGATGCTATATTCTTCCTAGATGGTACCATTACTAAGGCTCAAAACTTAACAAATATCTTGCATCAGTATTGCTTTGCGTCGAGATGAGTTATTAACCTTAACAATTTAGGAATTTTCTTTGGGAGAAACTGTCCCCAAGGGTTAATACAAAATCTAGTAACTGAATTAAGAGTGCTAGTCATTGAGAAAACATGAAAATATATGAGTGTATCCTTAGACTGGGGACAAACTAAGAAGCAAATGTTCTCTTGGGTTCTTGCAAAAGTTGATAGTAAGCTAGATGGATGGAAAGGGAAGCTAATGTTAAAGGCGGATAAAGAGATTCTGATCAAAATGGTAGTTCATGCATTGCCTCAGTTTGTCATGTTTATTTTTAAAATTCTCATATCGATTTGTAGAGCTATTAAAAAGAGAGTATCTTCTTTCTGGTGGAAACAAAATGCTACTAGAAAGTGTATACATTGGAAAAAGATGGGATATTATGAAAACTAAGGCTAGACTTTAGAGACCTAGTTGACTTTAATAAAGTGATGCTGGGGAAATAAGCTTAGAGATTCACTCAAGACCCAAAAGCCATATGGAGTAGACTGTTGAAAGAAATCTATTTTTCCATAGGAGACTTTTGGTTAGCAAATAATGGCCCCCGACCCTCTTAGGAATGGCAAAACTTACTAATAGAGAGAGACACAATTGAGCCAGAGATCAAATATGAGGTGGGTGATGGTAATAAGATTAGAATCAAAAAGGATAGATTGCTACTTTTAGACAAGATAGGAGGTCTAGCAAACCAAAATGACCCTCATTTGGTAGCTGAATTAATGAATCAAAATGAGGGAGGATGGAATTTCTAATTACTATAGGATATTTTTGAGGATAGAATCATTAAAGAAATATCAGCCACGCCTTTAAGCCTAACACCTAGATTAGATAGGATAATACAAATAGCAAACAAAAGTTCTAACATGGCAAAAAGTGGATATAACAAGTTTCAAGACTTCGATAAACTTTAAATGGCAAATCAACCTTCCACATCATACCAGTCACCTAAGAGACTATGGACTGAAATTTGGAAGCTAAAAACCTACCTCAAAATTAGATTTTTACTATGGAGTGCTTGTAATAACGTTTTGCCCATGAAGGAAAACTTATACAAGAGGAGAATGCTACTTGAATTAGATTGTTTCTTTTGCGGCCAAGCCCTGAATCTACACAGCATATCTTCATCATATGCCCTTGGACAAAACAAATTTGATTAGATCAGAGGATGGGAGCCAACTTGTCCCCAGAGATTTGTAATAGGATGGACAAATGGATATGGTAGAACCTCACAGTGAGAACTACCCAACAATCCAAAGCCGTCTTTGCTAAACTTATTTGGTGGATTTGGAAGGCACGAAACAACTTGATTTTCCAAGCATAGAGACCAAACCCAAGCTTAATGATTGAAGAAGCAATTTATACGACTCAATTAGTTATGAAACATCAAAATGACAAACTTACACGAAAAGAAGAGAATCAATTTCTAGAAAATGATGGCTCCTCTAGATCTATTGCAAAGTAAGTGTTGATTGTTCTTAGAGCAACTCGAGTATGGAGGGATTGGCCACGGTACTGTGCATAAATGAAGAAGAAGTGCTCACGGATGGGTTCACGAAACCGATCTTTGCCTCCTCCACCTTCATTGTCGAAGCCCTAACAATTCGAGAAGCCTTGAAGTGGTTGAAACTGAAGTAGAACACACGAACTGATGCTACACTTTCCACTAATCAGCACATGCTACTATTAACTGATAGCTTATCAGTAGTTAATTGCATAATGGGCCGCTCTGAAACGCCATGGGCCTCTCGATCCATTGTTCACGATTGCATTAACTTGTTAGGCTAGCTAGAAGGAGTTAGTATTCATTTTGAACCAAGAGATTATAATAAAGTAGTCGACTAGGTCACTAAGGTCCACCGAGCCGGCTCTCTCCCAATGAACTAGATTATTAGTCCCCTTCATTTTCTTTGTTTATCTTATAATTGGATCTTGAATCCTTTTGTAATCCTTTATGTTCGATATAGTAATGAATATATGTATTTCTAACATAAAAAAATATAAAAAACTCAAAAATCACTAGATGGGATAAGTAGAGGAGGGCTTACTTAATAAACTAACAAAATTTATTATTCAACTTTAAAGTATTCTCAAACAATCTTTTCTTTTCATTTTCTGTACTTACCCTCCGGCACTTAATATTCAGCATTTGAAATCAATTTTACCAAACCAAGTCTTTGCTAAAGAAATGGGATGAGTACATTGGAATTTCTAAAACTTGTCATAAAGTGCAATTGAGTGCCAATGCTTTTAAAAAGTACTATCAAGTTCTTTCATTAACTTCGTCATACTTTACAAAAGGAAAATATTAACAAGTTTTGGGACTTGATTACACAAATTTGGCTAATTTTAGGATTTTATTGCACCAACTTGACAAGTTGTAGGGTTTGATTGCATTTTTTTAAAAAGTCTATGACTCAATTGCATATTCATAACAAGTTTTAAGACTTGATTACATTTCATAACAATTTATAGGATTTTCGATGGTCTTGTTTCGAAAGAACTCAAAGGACTTCTTCTCAAGTAAAATTGAATTATTTTGGAGGGTCTCCTCAATCTTCCCCAAAGATCAAAGTGGACAAACGACTAAGGGCACAAAAACACTTTTTAGCTTTTTCATATTGCTAAATTAGGTCTTTTCAATTATTTAAATAATTCCTAGATCATATCTAGACCTTCAAAAGATTTAATTTTTTTTTGCCCTGGATATCCATTCTAACTTTAATTTCTTTTGAAGTTAAAAGGGTCCATTTGGAAGTATAGTCTATCTCATTTACCACCTTTTTGTCATTCTTTTGCTAATGCTCTCTATCTTTACAGCCTACATCGTCTTACTTGTAGGACCCATGTAGTTCAATTTGTCTAATAACTTTCCGTGTAAAATGGCTTTTGCCACATACCTCTTTAGTGTTCAATTTTATTGCATTCGGTTTTCTTCATTTTTCTTTATCCTGTGGCAAAAGTTCTAGACTAGACCAACCAGAGGGCTAGCCAATCCTCACTCTGACGCGAAATTATCTCATACATCGGAGATATCACCTAAGGTTGACAGACTGATTAGAACTTTAACTTTACGCAAAATAAATTGAAAAGTAATCACATGACCATCATGATCAACTCATCATATCAATGTCGGCCAAGCGATGATTACATAGCCATGCAATAACTACGTCAAAAATTTTCTCTTGCAATTAAATAATAATAAGCAATCAATTCAGGAAAAATTGCAAATACTCGACAATTTTTTTATCCTAAGTCTTTCTTGTGGGTGCTAAACAAATTACCACCGAGGTCATTATTTGGCATAACCTAATCAACTCACGAACATTGAGCCAACTCCACCAGCAATCTTATACGGACAATATTCCGACACTCAAAACGAGCCACGAGGGATGAGCGTGTGATGAGAACCGGAGACAACTCTTTCCGGGCATTCATACTAACACGTCTATAACATTTATCAATTAAAAAGCCATCGAACCAAAATGAAAGGAACATCTCTAAGTGGAGCACGCCATTATTTTCATTTCCCTTTTTCTGTCTCCCACTTATCATTGGTTTAATCTGATCCTTGGTAACGTCTTTAAGGTAGTGATCAGAAGGAGGATTTTTTTTTTAAATAATTGCAGAGACCTTTTTTAAAGTCAAAAGAATGGGATTTACGTTTACTACAGCGCAAGAGTACAAAACAGGATGATTAGCAAGTGATGATACATTCTTATCTTCTGCTTTAAGAAAGTATTACTTTAAAGTGCGATCTCCACGTATTGACTTTTCTCTTTTGGTAGGTATGCGAAGACTTGCGTTTTCTTTTGCCCAAGTCCTGTTGTAAGAAAGGGAATGTCTTGTCTGAAATCGCCAGGGCCAAACTCTTGCTCGGAAATAAGGTGAATTTTGTCGGAATAGATGATGGACTGATGGTCTAGATGGGCATGGAATTGGGCTTCATGAGCTTAATGGAAGTTGAAAAGTAGCTAGTCAGATGGCCCTTCAGGAAGCCATTTTACAAAACGAGTAAACATTTCATAAAAAAATAGTACATGAATAGATAAATAAATAATAAAAGGGTTGACTGGATCGGGTTTGACGGGCAAATGACTTTCTTGGGCCCGCCCCAAATTGGACTGGCTTTATTGGGCCTTGCCCGTCTTTTGGGGGATGAATTGAAAATGCAAGTGCTTGATTTGTGAAAACGTGAAAGTACAGGGACGAAAACTAGGGGTTTAATGTTTCATAGGTGATGTTCCTCGACTCTCACTTACTTATGTGTACAGATGACAATGGAACAAGTCTTTTGCTGCACAAATGACATATTCATATCCTAAACAAGTATACACATAAAATGGTACCCAATTGTGTAGGAAAATTATTCAATTAGTCATAAATCTATTATATAGATACCAACTCATTCCTAACTTTTTAAGTTTATCAATTTAGTCATATACCTTTATGTAAAATTTTAATGTAGTTATTTCGATTAATTTTAACTAGAAATTACTAATATATTGGTCCAATAATCATTGGCCACGTTAATAATCTTTGGCAAAAAATTTTCATGTGCAAAGATTTAGTACTAAACAGCAAAACTTAAAAATTTAGGAGTAAATTGATATCTACACTATAAATTTAGAGCTAGTTAGGTAATTTTCCCGTTAAGTGGATACTGGAAACAGTAGGAGAAAGGCTGTGTCTCCAACGATGTCTACCTTTCTTTGAGGCACATGTCAAATTTTCCACCACCCATTGGGGGTACCTATATATATAGTTTTTTGGAGGCTTTTGACTTGATACGCTTCTGAAACACCACACCGTGGCAGTACACGCAGACGCATCTGAAGATCTCATTGGGTCGCTGCTGATCCATTAAAATCATAATAGGATAAGGTGATAAGCCCACGTGGCACAAACCCACGTCCCCCTATTTCCAATCCTTCACTAAAAGATGCCAAAACTCTCTCCCTCCCTCTTCCTCCTCCTCCACCACCGCAAACCATGGCCTCTCCTACCCTCATAACCCCCGCCACCACCCCAAAACCCCTCCCTCTCATCAAATCCAGACACACCGCCACACCCCCCACCGCTGCTGCCGCCACCAATGCTGCATTGCCCAGCGCGCCGCAACCCCGCCGCCGTGAATTCCTATCGATTGCTTCGGCCAGTATCCTCTCGGCTGGGCTGATCAGCCCAGTAGTGGCCCCGGCACTTGCCGCCTCTGACGAGGAGTACGTGAAGGAAACTGAGGAGGTGATCAATAAGGTGAGAAGCACGATCGGAATGGACAAGAACGACCCCAGCGTGGCCGATGCGGTGGCCAACTTGAGAGAGACGTCCAATTCGTGGGTGGCCAAGTACAGGAGAGAGAAGGCCCTGCTGGGGAGAGCCTCCTTCAGGGACATATACTCGGCCATCAATGCCGTCTCGGGCCACTACATCAGCTTCGGGCCGACCGTGCCGATCCCGGCGAAGCGGAGGGCGAGGATCTTGGAGGAGGTGGACACGGCCGAGAAGGCACTCTTGAGGGGAAGATGAGCGTGTAAATTCATGTGAAGGGAAGAGATACCCTTTTTGCATTTCGTTTTTGATTTTAGGCTTTGCTTTTTGTACTTTTTTCTTGGCTTATGATGAGATGAGAAATTCACTTCGTGAAAAGGCCATGGAGGGAGAAGGTTGCTATCCGTTAGGAAAGGCGTTGATGGCGGGTTGTGATTTGGTTCGATCATGTTCACTTCTTCACAAGTCCCATCTTAATGGACCAGATAATAATTAGGTCAGGATCTTCCAACACAAGACTATTCCGTTTAGGTTTCAAAACAGTTCATGCCAACAGGCATCTAATATCAAATTCACCCAATATGATGGCAATTATATTGCGAATGTCCATTGCGAAAGTCATTGAATGGGCAAATCTTTAATCCCTATCTTAGGAATGTTATAGTTACAGTTGCCATTCACCAGGGCCTATGAATCATTTCAGGATATATTGTGTTGAGAAAATTCCTATCAGATTTTAAAGTTTACACAATTTTTTAGTCTTAATGCTTATTTTTAGAACAGATTGATTATAAATATGTTTTTGAGTTTCCGTTGAAGACTTTTGTCAAAGTTTATTCTATTCCAGAAACACATCCCATTCTGACGAGTCTAGATCCAGATCGTGTCAAGGCCTGAAGTCCAAAACTAGACTTAACAAGGTTGTGGCACGTATCCATAGTGAAACTTATTTGGAATCTATTCTACAACAGCTAAGTTTTTTGGCAAATGATTTTACTTTATATACATATACATATACATATGTATATAGTCAATCATAAATTGACAGAATCAATCTCAAACATAAATTCCAAATTAAAAAGTATTACTTATGAAAATCAAGATTACGTTTATATGGGCAATCGGAATCAAGTGAAAATTTCGTTCTTGTCTTCAGTAGTCACAAGATCTCTTTGAATTATTTTGTCTAATGGGTAGATTGGAAGAATTTCAATGGCTAGTGTTGCATGGGGGTATTTAAGGAGGCCATTTGGTCGAGAAGAGCAAGGAACGTGAATATGAAATTCCAAAGTTTAAAGCTATTCTCAATTACTTATCTTTGTTTGTTAGTGTTTTAAATTGTGATCATGAGAGAAAACACAAGAAGAGAGTGTTAGTGAGACAGAGTGATTTATCACTGACTGTTTACACTCATAAGTTGTAATCTTCTGTAAATCCTTAATGAAATCCAACTAGTAGGCTATTAGCATATGAAAGTGGATGTAAACTTAATTTAAGCCGAACCATTATAAATTTGTATGCAATATTTTTCTCCCTTAACTCTTTCTATTTAAGTCTGTTGTACACTTACAGGTTATTGCAGAAGTCTGGTGTTTCATGAAATTGATTCTGGTTTTCATTCAGATTTTGGAAGCAACTTATTTTGTTCCACGATTTCTTTTTAACACCTATTCAGCCCCTTTAGGTGTTCATACTAGCTTTATCATATTGCAAGGTCAATTTTGGTTTTAAATTGATCTAAATAATATGTCAATGTTAAGTATCAATGAAATTGAAAACCCCTACTTTTCAAATTGTATTAGTTTCCATATCACTTAAATCAGTTTTGATTAACTTGTTGAAATCAATATCTTCCCTTTTCAAACACAAATTAGCTAATGAAAGTCATTGTCAGATTTTGCGGGTAAGTGTTCTCCATGCTTCCCTGTCCATATTAATTTCCATGTACACGTAATTTAGAGAGCAAGCATTATATGAAACAAACTTGCTATCCTGCCCTTCTAATGAGAATTTACGCAAAGCTGAAGAAAATCATAGTAGAAAACTAGAAAATCGCAGAATGTTGTTTCGATTGTTTTAATGTCCAAATAAGAAGAAAATTGAAAATCTATGCACAATTATTCTTGTGCCATGGATTTACTATTATTATCACTTTTCTATGAAAGAATGAATTGTTGCTTTATTCGGCTGAAGCGAGAATGCTGCAAATTTAGCTTAAAGCAGGGTTAAGTATACTATCGGTGCCAAAACTTGTGTACGGCACTTACTTTGATGTCAAAACTTTATTTTGGATCACTTAAGTGCCAAAACTTTTGAAAAACCACGATTTTAGTGCCAATGCCAATCTGGTTGGCCGGGAATCCAACATGACACTTTTTTATTAATTTTTGAAGCTGAGGTGGCTCGTCGAAGAGTACAATTAACATTTAAACAATAAAACGACGTCGTTTGGTGTCTTTCCCCTAATTCAAAACCCTAAATCCCCAAATTGAGAGAGAGAGAGAGAGAGAGAGAGAGAGAGAGAGAGAGAGAGAAGGCATGGCAGGGGCTTCCTATCGTCTTCTTCCCCAAAGAACAACACCAGCACCAGCCAGCAGCGACATTAGCAGTGCACTAGCACCAGCACAACTCTGCCCCCGGTTCGTCAGACATTGTTGACAAGTCCAAGCTCTTGTTCTCCTCCTCCTCCTCCTTCCCCCTTCAAAAGGACCCATTTCAGCGGCTCCTTGAGTAGAGCCCAATCCGCCATCTCCATCTGTGCCCTCCTTGTTTCCCTTGCCCTCCTCGTCTTTGCTCTCTCCACCTTCGACCCCCCTTCTTCCTCCTCCTCCTCCGCCCTCGCCTCTTATTCTTCCCGTTGCTTCTTGCCCGAGCAACAACCTCAGCCTCTCCTTGCTCGCTTAGATGAGCAATTACGACGAAGGCCGAGTGATGTGGCGAGCAACTACGATGGTGGCCAAGCAAGCTAGGTCGGCGTTGGGCAATGATTGGATAAAAAAAACCCTAATTTCAATCCCCAAATAAAAAAGAAAATCCTCAAATGAGTTGTGTAGCGTTGTTTTTGTGAGGCCATCCATTTAGGATGGCAAAACGACGTTGTTTTCTTAAGGAGGACAGAAAACAACGTCATTTAAAAGCCATGTCGATTTTTTTTTTTTAAATATAAAAGTCACATAATCATTTTGGCTGGAATCTCTTGCCGGTGGCACCAAATGATAGTTTTTCCTCTAATTTGGCACTTAAGTGATCCAAAATAAAATTTAAGCACTAAAGTGAGCGCCGTATACAAGTTTTGGCACTGATAGTGTACTTACCACGCTTAAAGCATGTACAAGTAACTACGCACGTGCGTAATTGTGGGCGTGATGGCTAATAAATCGTGGTCATGTAGCAGTGGCGGCAAGAGAGGTGATGATGGCGGTGGAAGCGAGTTGGCAAAGGCGCTAGCTAGAGATGGAGAAGTTTGGAGTGGTGGTTGGGACATGTGGTTTGAAGGTGGTTATTCTAGTGGATTGGTGTAGGATTGAAAGGAGGAGATTTAGGGTGAGAATGATAACTATTATCTTTTCAAAAATAATTTCTGGTCAAAAATAATTTTTTTTATTTATATTCTCTTGGATGAGTTTCTTAATAAAGATATGAATTTGATAATGACACAAAATTTCTATTTCGAAATAGAAAATTATTTGATAAGCCTTTAAATTTCTAGCTGGCGAGGGGAGTGCCAGCAGGTGGTGAGAACTAACAATGAGAAGGGATTTTATTTTTATTTCCGTTCTATAAATAAAGAAAAAAGAAAACATATATTTCTCATTTCTATTCCAAATTTATTTCTACGCTAAAAGTTTGTCATGGGAAATTGAAAAATGAAATGATGTTATCAAATGGATTTTTGTTTCAAGCTTGATCCTTAGAATAGAAAAATAGAAATACAGAGAAATAGAATGATTATCATTTATGCCTTAGAGATATATTTAGTATTATAGTTTAGGTTTAGGTTAATTGTAGTTTACCTCAATTGTTATTAAGTCTAATTGCTTTCTTTCTTTATACACAAGGGTCTTGTACTCTTCTTTTCATAAATACATAATATTGTGTTTTTCTCTCCTCTTTAAGAGACATCAACTAAGTATTGGAGTCATCATTATCACATGGGCAGCATCTATTGAGTTTGTTCCATGGTGGTCGTCTAGATGCCGGCCACGCTGCTCACGGTTCTCCACCAAGACTGAAGCCTTTAATTGTTGCTCGGCACACTTCCGTTACCGATTCTGAAAAACAATCAGAGTCATCGGACTTAATGCCCTCAGATGAACCTGATTATGAAATTCCGTCACCAATGGATGCTGCCACATGTGCCGTCACGTCTCGGATCTGCCAAGCTCATCATTCTGTAGTTTTGATTTGGAAACCTTTTGCTGCTCATTTCAGAAAAACCAATATCACCACTAGTCTCGCCACTCTTGGACTAGCTAGCCTGTGAAATTTCACGCCAAGCCGCCGCTAGAAACTGTTGCATGTGTCGCCGAGAGTGAGATCAACACACACTCCACGTGTCAACTTCTACTGCAGGTGCAATGCTGACGTCATACGACACATCAGCCATGCATCCTTCGCCACGTCTCTTGCTTCGCTAGCAAGTTGCCACATCACCATCGACCATTGACCCATTGTTGACAATAGATTGACCGCTGGCCAGTTCAAATCAAACCAGGTGAACTGGTTCCTTCACATTTCTAACCAGTTTGAGCACTTTCCAATTGGTTATTGGCATTTTCGGCCATTTTTTTTAGGTATTTAGACTTGCTGAATCTAGTTTTTGGCCTTATT
Organism: Eucalyptus erythrocorys; assembly: GCA_014182555.1. Classification (NCBI taxonomy): domain Eukaryota; kingdom Viridiplantae; phylum Streptophyta; class Magnoliopsida; order Myrtales; family Myrtaceae; genus Eucalyptus; species Eucalyptus erythrocorys. The sequence goes on from CM024607.1 coordinate 11,745,418, forward strand.
TTCTTTGAATCTACTCTCTAGGTAATAGTTTCATCATATTTCTTATCCAATATTCTTTTATTTAAGTTGGTAAAGTTCTTATAATGGATAAATTTTGTAAGCATTTTTGCTGATGCAGTCATATGGCATCTAATTGCTATTGATTACAAGTTAAAAAACTTATTGGGCCGAACTATTAACCCTAAAGTTGAGGTTCATAGGCATGTCCATATGCCACTATTGCTACCATATCATTGATCTTCTTTCTCGAGCAAGACTCACTAACTACAAGGTCAGTGCAACTTTTATTGTGCCAATGCAAGTTTGATGCGAGAGATGGGACTCCTCATTCAAATCCTATACTCTATTGATAGTTTGTTAGCAGCCTTATATATCTCATCGTAACTCAACCTAACATCACATATATTGTTCAAATTGTTAGTTAATTTGTTGCAATCCTTTGAATTCTTTTTTTTTTTTGTTTTTTTTTTGGATAACTGAGGACTCCGCCTTGACCTACCGCGCTTGGTGGTGCCGTCGGGCCTGACTCCTATACCTTAGGGGAGACTAGCACAGGACTCCAACACTATGACCCTCCACTTACAACATTTTAGTAACTGCGAGTTTGGAAACTTCGACCTTAACAATGAAGGAGAGTCTCTAATGTAGCGCAGCTGCCTAGGGTTGAGTAATCCTTTGAATTCTTTGCTATGTCAAAGAGTACATTATTTGACGATCTTTCATTCTTCTACTCATTCTATATCAAATGTGATAACTTACTCTGATGTTGACTGGTTGTCAATCCTTAATATTGATGCTTTATTACGGGCTACAAATTCCTGTTTGGGCAACTCACTTATCTCAAGTGTAGGAAAAAATAGATTATCGTCGATTGCTCTACATAAGCATAATATCAAGCACTTGTTGATACGACATCGGAATTATTATCATCATGATGACTACTAGCGGATTAGAGAGTATGTCATAATAGTGGTACAATCATTCATTGCGATAACAGAAATTCTATTCAATTAGCACATAATGATAATTTTCATGAACGCACTAATCACATTGAAATAGACTGTTACTTCATTTGATATCATGTTTCTTGTGGCATTGTTTGACTAATATCCATTGCATCCGTTGATCGGACTACTAATATCTTCATGGAGGTACATTTACCTAGGCATTTTCTGGATTTTTTTTTTCCAAACACCAGTCGACGACATTTAAGTTGCCTTGAGTGAGAGGGGGTGATAGTGATATATTTGGGATTACAGGTTTATAATTAAGTCGATTATAATTCACCCTAGTTGTAATTAAGTCTAACCACTTTCTCACCATATATGCAGGGGTCTTGATGATGATGATCAGGAGGTGGGCCAAATGATGGTGGTGGTGGCGGCGGCAAAAATAACTGTTCGACAGATGTCGATGGTGTGGTTAGTGGAGATAATGGAGCCACGGATTAGACTTACTATAGTGTACTAAGACAATTATATTAATAGAAGCAAACATCGAGATGGGAAATGAAATGACAAATATCGTCAAATCAAGTATGTTCAGTAGATCAAGCCAACTGAAAAAAAAATAAAAAAAAATCCTTCACGATAATGACTTTGGGGTTGCCATTCAATGTCAGGAAAACAGACATGCAGTCCCTATATTTTCCATTATAAACATTGTCTATATCATTACCTATAAAATCAATGTTCCTCTTGGTGATATTGGATTGGGTTGGACATGGGGGCCATCACTTGGCCATTTTGATATGCTAAACAAGAGAAGAAAAATCCAAATGTGGGGACACCAGGCACGAACAAACATGTTACAGATGAAAAACGTTGATAGAATTCAAAAGGACTCGAAACCCAAGATTTAATGTCCGTTGCTGGAGTATTACTTTTCGTAAAAATAAAAAAATGAATAACATAACTTCGTGTCAAATATGAAATTTTTTGTAAACATCATCCAGGAATACTCTTTAGTCGCCCACATGCAGATGCACGTGTTTGTGAGTAGGTAAGCGATCACCGGTTCGAGGTGCTTTGCTTCTCCATCTCTACCTAGCAAACAAAAGCCAATTTCACGTGGGGAACGTCCGTTCCGGATAAATTATCGCTGGAAAACGAAGTTATAAACTAAACACTCTCTAACTTTTGGGTATTTTCCAACGATCTCCTCCTAATAGGTGTGTAGGAGGAAGTATTTCATACGCATACGCTACTGTATCACGTGGATGATGACAACATTGTCCAATCGGCCATTCCTCCTTTATAAAATCGCATGCTACATATCCCCATCTTATATTGTATTGGATGTGTTATGTATATCACTTTTAATTGACTTATCGCAACGTTTATTATAATTGCATGGTTTGATAAATATATGAGATGCTTTTTGAAAAATAGTAATAATGGTTAAATGGTGACTATTAGACGGTGAGATGCATCAATAAATGAATCAAAGTAATGGAGCACTAACTTTTTATAGCATAGTTTTACTTCCCACAATTGTTCGGGGTTGGTCAATTTTTTTTTTTTTTTCCCATTTTCTCATAACTTGGATTTGGATTTATCTAGAAGGGGCCAAAAATATCCATCAAGACATAGCACAGGCATGAAATTGGTCAAAGCAGAGGGCCCAACACCCACCACCCTCTGTCTCGACCTGCTTCGCAAAAAGCTTTCCTTTTCACGCTTCTGATCCCACATCGCCACGGACGAACACGTGTTTGGTCGGCTTCTCGTCCTCTTCTTCTCCCTTTCGCCATCACCAATCCCACCAGCCCAAAAAAGATACACGTAAAAGCGAAAATTTACAGACATTCTACGTAGTCGGTCGGTAATGGTATATTCTCGTATTTTATGCAAGTGGCTTGGCCCACGCGGTTTGCCGAACGCCCGGGCGTTGACTCTTTCTTCATCGCGAGCAAAGCTTTCGTTACAGCTACGGAACGGGGTGAAGAGTAGCGAAACGGCTATTAGCGAATGGATTATGCGTAGAGCAGGGGCCGGTTTAGCAGCATTATCACAGGTGTTTTGCTTTCGGAGCACGGTTCAGGCCTGAAACAGAGGAAGTACAGCTGCATCAGCGGACAAATCAGTAGCAATTTTCGCTTTTCCCCTGTTTTTATGGTTTTTTTTTTCCCTTTGAAACATACGTTCTTCCTGTTTCCTATCCCTTGTGGGGTGCGAACGCTCGGCGTGATTGAACTTGACAATGGAGTAGACGCTACGTGAGGCGATCTAGACATGAGCGATGAATAGACTGATCCGGATGAACCTGGTTCGAAATATAGTTTTGGTTAATTAATGTTTCTCCTCCTGACCCACCTCAACATTTTCCAATGAAATTGAGATGCCATTGAAATAAGAACCTACCAATTGTATATAATCGCCCAATTTTTGGAATTTCATTCTTCACACGTAATTGGCGAAATTGCGTTATATTTCAATTGAAAAATGCCATGCTGGGACCATTCTTTTGTCTTTTCTTTCTTTTCTTTCTTTTTTTTTTTTTAAATCAATTGCAGATGATATTTTTGGATAAACAAAGAGGAAAAGAAGAGTCAAACCAGCGGATTTTATTTTTCCGAAAGTACTGCGGAAACTCGGAGATACTCCATCTTTGCTGCAAGAAAAAAACTTTATATTCGGCTCTTCGAAATTTGGAGATTCGTAGATCGCATGCTTCTTCCCAGTCAAAGCCACAGACCACTTCCAATCGGTCTTTCCCAAGAATCGTTTCGAGAAAGAAAAAAGAGTATAACGTTTCTTCGGTATACGTATGCTCAAGAATTTCCCTGCTTTTTATTAATCAATGGAGACAGCTGAATCCCATTAATGGTGATAAATTCTGGTAATCTGATGCTTTCATAACGCTGTGTGGGTCACCCGGCTCTCTTCCTTCTTTTTTTTTCTCTCCCTCCCGCATTCATTTCGCGGTTCCATCGCTAGATTGTTCTGATCTTTTTCTCTCCTCTCTCTCTCTCTCTCTCTCTCTCCGCGTCCCTGTTTCGGACTGTCCTTGCTCTGCTCGGCAAAGTCCAGAAACTTCGATTCCTCTCTCGACCTCTGTTTACCCAAGAGTCTTGGTACCGCTACGGCCCACCAATCTTTGATCCGGGAAATCTGCATTTCCTCTTCCAAGCTCGGATCTTTCCGAGGTTCTCACGAGCTTTTTCCGGTCTTTTTTCTGGGGACGAGTCTTGGATTTTGAGGGATTCTATTTTTTGTTTTATTTTGTAAGCTTGGATTGGGTTCAACTTAAAGTCTCGGTTTTGAGTGGTCGCGACTCTTCTTCTTCGGAGGACTTCCGGGGGGGTCTTGTTTCGTGAGTATTGATAAAAGCAGGGTCGGCTTGAGTTTTCTTTAAGGCTGGTGTGAAAACAGAAGAGAGATTAAACAATCACTTCTTGTTAACTTCGTGTTCGTTCCAGTCTCTCTGTCTTTGTTCAGTGCTTTCTTTCGAAGGGTTACACGTTACATTGCCAACGAAGAGTCTCGAGGGAGACAGAGACGGGGAGAGAGTTTTATGTTCCCACGAAGTAGTAATTGTAGAAAGGTCAAAAATAGGGAAATGATTTCCTTTGAGAGAGATTTCTGACTGTATGTGTATATAAAGGGCAGGACCAATTCCGGTTATTTCTCTCTTCCTCCCACAGTTCCTCTCTTTCTTCTCCCTGGTCTCCTCCGTTTCTTCCAATTTCTCTCCGGGGTTCGGAGAGAGAATTCTGAAAAGAAAACCCTCTGTCTCTCTCTGTCTCTGAAATCATGGTCAATAATAAGGATGCACTGCAATTGGGATCAAATCTTGATCGCTTCCTACATCAAATTTCGCCAGTAGTTCGATCCCAGTTTCTCCCCCAGGTATGTCTTTCTTCTGATGATATCTCTCTATAAGGCGTTTCCATTGACTAGCCAATTTAATTTCCATTTACCGGCCAAAAGAATCTAATTTCCATTTTGCATTTTCTTGGGTCAGTTACTATGGTTTTCTTTGTTTCTGTTTGTCAGACCGAGATTAGGAAACTAAATAGCTTGTGGCATCCATGGGAGAGAGAAAAGGTTGAGTATTTCACGTTGGAGGATCTGTGGCACTGTTATGATGAATGGAGTGCGTATGGGGCTGGAGTCCCCATTGTCTTGAGCAGTGGGGAGACCTTAGTTCAGTACTACGTGCCGTATCTATCTGCGATTCAAATCTTCACCAGCAGTTCGTCTGTCAACCGCTTCAGGTACTTCGTTTTTTTGACTGGATGTGCACGAGACTCTATAACACGTTGAACTGTACTTGGTTTGGTAATTCTTGTAGTTTTATTTCAGTAATATCAGTCTGCTTAAAGGTGAGAAACAGACGCTGCTTTGACAGCAAGTGGATCCAGAAAGATCATCGATGATAGTGGTCGAGAATTCAGGCCAATTTCATGAATTAAGTGCACATTTTTGAATCTTTGAGTTTCTTTGGATAGGTTTTCATCTAATGCTAAGTTTGGGTTGCTCATTAAGTAGTTGGTATGCTCGTGTCTTATGAATCGCTGTCCTTGTTGAGTTCCTCATGTGCCTGCCTGAAGAATCATGCAGTTTCGTTTGTGGATTGATATTTAAAACTGGAACTGCAATAGGTTTTGTGCATACTGGTCTATCTAATCATCTGACAGTTAATGAATTCATTGTCCTCAGGGTTCTTTACATTCTAGTTGGATGTATTTGCTAGTCGACTGAACAAATTAATCTTGTGGGTGTAATTTCAGGGACGATCTGGAATTGGGAGAATGTGAGACCAGGGATTCCTTCAGTGATTCATGTAGCGAGGAGAACGAGAGTGATAAGTTGTGGCAATGGGATGGGTGCTCCTCTGACGAAGGAGGATCGGAGCAAGATAGCTCATGGCATCTGAACGAGAGATTGGGTTACCTTTATGTGCAGTACTTCGAGAAAGACACTCCTTATGCAAGAGTTCCTCTCATGGATAAGGTGCTTCTTGTCTTTTAATTTCCTCAACTAATTCAATGTTCTGCGTTATATACTTTGGTTAGTCTGCACATTGCGCATCACATATTTTCTTCAATTCAAAAGATGGTGAAAGATATGACATGACTGGTGAGTATACTAATTTGCCTGTAAGAATCATTTCGCATACTTTCTATGACAGGTCGCGTAAAGATGTGACGAAACTTTTGACTTTTAAATATGGTGTCCCTTCCTTTATTTCTATCCTTATCTTTTCTAAATTATCTTCGATGTGGATTGTGGGTCACCCGGTTAGCACACTTGCCATGCTTGCAATACTTTGTGTGCGCATGGGTTGCATGGTTTGCTTTTCTGCCAATAACTGAAGATGCCGTGCTATGATATGACTAACCTTTATGTTAATTTCGCCCCTTTCTTCCCCTGTTTTTTCTGGTGCATATGCTTCTGTGCCGCTTTGTTCTTGAAGCAGAATGATTCAAAATGACTGAAAGACACTCTTCTGTTCTGATTGATTCTACAATATTCTATTTCAGATCACCGAATTAGCTCGAAGGTACCCGGGTTTGAAGTCATTGAGAAGTGTAGATCTATCACCGGCTAGTTGGATGGCAGTCGCTTGGTCTCTCCCTCTCTCTGACTAATACTGCTCAATGATGTCTGTCTGTCTTACTAGACTCTGATCGATCTTTTGATGTCAACAATGTTCAGGTATCCAATATATCACATCCCCATGGGAAGAACCATAAGGGACCTGTCAACATGCTTCCTAACTTACCACACTCTCTCGTCTTTGTTTCAAGGTAGTCTATTGGTCTACTACTATTTCACTGTTTTGCGCATCCAATTCTTCCCGAATGTTTTCGTGCATCAGCCTGAATGTTGCTAATTGATGTCATTAAAGATATGGACATCGAAGATGACATAGAGTGTGCTCAAAGGAAGAGAAAGGAAGGGGAAGACATCTCCCTGCCTCCATTCGGGCTAGCCACTTACAAGATGCAAGGAAACGTGTGGGCGTCGGGGAAGAGTGGTCGGGACCAAGAGAGGCTGGTGTCGCTTTCGAGTGTGGCCGACTCATGGTTAAAGCAACTTAGGGTCCAGCACCCCGATTTCAGCTTTTTCGCGGGTTCTTGGCGTGGGTAAGATCCTTAGACCCCATCGATCCCCATATCGTACCGACGGTTGCTTCCTTAAGCGAGAGATCAAAAGCTGATCGTCAATTGCGTCCTGTCATTATTGGCCCTTTTGAGTGGGTTCTGCAGTTTTTCATAGTGCTTAGATATGGTGAGACGTACGAATCAGTGGTTTCGACGAATGATGGAATATATACTTCTTACGATGTAACTGAGACTAACCATGGAGTTGCGGTGGATCTGTGAGAGTTTACGTGTTGCGGAGGCAAATTGTGACGTTCCAAAGCTTCTTTTCCCTTTCGAACTCCGACATGCATCGTGTGTATCATGTGATGCCGGACGAATGATCTGACATTTTGTTGTGATGTATCAGCCGTGGGGAAGAGGCAGTCCTCTCCATGGTTATGTACCAATTTTTGTATAGATGTAAATTCTCTTTCTCGCATTGCATTGGCCTCGTTTATGCACTGCCTTTATACTTGTCTTCTATGGTTTTCGTCATGTTTGGCAGAATGGCCGTGGAGTTTCTGAAATTTGTCTGCATAGTCCTAAATTTCTTTCAGACGCGAGTGAGGTTACGAAGTTTTAGAAGTTGCTGTGATGATTGGGGTAGCGTTTTCTTTTATCGAGGAAACCCTTGATTAAAGCATATTTTTTTCATGAAAAACCTATGATTTGGACAAAAATTTTCCAAAAAATAATCATGTGTATTATTTCTAAGATGAATGAATGAAAAATATTTTCATCATCCATGAGATTGTAGGTATAACTTATTGTGGATGATGAAATCGCTTTTTTATTAACTAAGTAATTTAAAAGATATATTTTATCACTTTTGAAATCATTCTTTGTTCTCGAAACCTTAAGTGAAAGGAATTCATTCATGAAATTTTCTTGGTTTAGAGTGAGTCTTTCATCTAATGGTTGTATCTTCGTTTATATTTCACGAGACTATAAAAAATCACATTGAAATATAGGATCATTCAGCACTCACAAGCCCTTCAAAGTCTCTGAGGTCTATAAGCATTCCAATTTCGACGTAATCTTTCGCATGGTGATTCACCGGAGCCGTCCCAAGCGAGTTCTTTCCCAAAGTCGAGGCGATCGCCGAAACTGCGGATGATGATTTTGTCGAGGGCATCCTCCTCCCTCCAACATTCTCTTCCATTCCGTTTCGGTCTTCTCCCTTTCATAAAAAAAAAAACCCGTTCCCTTCTACTCTCGACATGGCGTCCATGATGATCACCTTCCCATCTTTGTTTGGCAACACTCTCCTGCAATTTCTCAGGATCTTGACGAGATCTTTGTTGCTCTGACCGTGGAAAAGCACACAACGAAATGATCGTTGTACATTCTTTTACCCGTTGCCTTCATCATCTATGAACATAGACGTTATGTGCTTGTATATTTAGCTAAAAGTTAATGCTGAGTTCTATCTATATTTGTAGCACTCGCAAGAAATATGATCTTTTCATTTCATCAGCGTTTTTCCTGTTTTCCTGTTTTTCAATGTTATTCTCACTCAAAATCGAGGTGTATTTGGTTTGACTGGTTAAGTGAAAAGGGGTGACTCGTTCTCTTTCTTGCCAAAACTCAAAGATATTGTTTAGATTTCAAAGTCATGAAAAAGATATATATAACTAAGGTATATAAATATCTTGAATGGTTTAGTTTTGATAGCTTGCATGTTAAATACAATATAAATTACAGGTGTGCAAAAGAACTGGAATTGGATCGAATTGGTCGGTTCTGCATAGTCCCTAGTTCCAATTATTGGACTCACTGAGTATGGGTTCGATTCCCTATTGTAAGTGTGAAACCGCCAATTCGGACCACCGGAATTGGATCGGTACACATAATATATATTTTAAAATTTTATATTTTCTCCATTTTCATGCGCCCAAAAGGTTACGTTTTTCCCCCAAGAATAACATAATTTACAAACAAAGAATGCACCATACAAGTGCGTGAGAAGCAGAACAAGCTAGAGAATAGTGGAGACCCATCCAGACTCCCATGGATAAAATCCTGCACTTCTCTCCTACTTCTTCCGGGCATATTTCCATAGAATGCAGTTTGGTACGAAACCCCGAGCGTTCACTAAACGATCTCATGTCAGCATTTGCTATTGAGATTCAAACTACAGTAAAATCCTTCCTCAATCATCTTCATTTTAGATTTGCCTCATCTTCTTCTTTTGCTTCTCGATTAGCCAAATTCAAACCACAAGAACAAGCAACAATTCCCTTAAATTGAACTGCGAATCAAAACCACATATTTGCCACAAGCGAGGATAGACCGATGCCATGGACCCACTTGGGAACAAAACTTGACCGGTGATACAGTTCTCGAATGGATCTAAGAACAAGTGGACAATTCCTGATTCCCATTTTGTGGAATCTACTCTTTGTGGATGGTTCCTAGCACCTACTTGGAACAAATCATCCTTAATCTAAACTGTGAGATGTACAAAGTTTAAGAGAAAGCAAAAAGGGCAATAATAATACGAAAAAAGTACTCCAAACGAATTTGTCATATTAGAGAAGTGTCCATTCATGCGTTAATGCATTGTAGATTTTGGCACGTGACTACCATGTGTATGCACATGCCCTTGCTAATTAACGGGGTCTTTGATCTTTGTTTGCGATATCGTGGGACAAATATTTCAATTTTGCTAATTTCATGAATACATGGAAGTCGTCCCATCCACATGTTTTAGGTAAGACTCCACCATAAAGCAATGATTGTGGCTCTCAAAGTAGGATAATTATAAGAAAAGTTCTGAGACTGTTGTGTATCGATTCCAATTCAGTTTTAAACTTTTCAAGTTAACCAATTTAGTTAAAAATCTTTTGATGATTTTCCTTAGCCAATTTTGGATGAAAATCACTGGCATCTATGCCAGTGAGTAACGCTAACATGGACAATTATTGTAAATTTTTAGAGATTTTTCTGATTTTTTTTCATTTTTCATTTTCTCTTATTTCTCTCTATTGGTGAGGGCTGCGCTACCCTTGCCTAGTGCTGTTGAGGGTCGCTGGCCCAAAGTGAATAAACAAAGAAAGAAAAGGAAAGAACTTTACAATTTATTGAAAATTCATAAAATTCTTAAAAATTGTGTAAAGATTGTCCATATTAGCATCAACCATGTGCCATAAATGATGGCAGGGGTTCCAAGTGAGCGATTCCCTACTAGAATAGATTGAAATAACCATATTGGCAAATCCACAAAATATTTAGAACTAAATTGGCTAAATTGAAAAGTTTATAAATGAATTAACCGCCGTACAGTAGGTTAAAGAGTTTTTTTTGTTTTTATGGTGATTTTCCTTCCCCAAGGCTAATATAATTGGAACAGTTATGATTTGGATATAAGATTTGCATCATCAAGTCGAGGAAGGGGGATTTAGTTCATAAAGTCTGAGAATTCAGATTGCAGATATACATAAACACACAACATGTAGGCGAACACCAAAGCAAGCTCAGGACATATGACAATCACAGTGGAAAAGCTTTATTGATGGACAACAAGGAAAGGGGTTTGGATAATGTTGTAGCGAGGGAAGCCTCCTTCCTCCAAAATCTTCTTCCATTCTGGTTCGCTCCTCTCCGTATAGCGTGATCATTAGGAAATCGAACCCCGTTTGTGCCTCATCGAGCAGCCCATCCCGTTTGGTTATAATACGATGTCGGCTATGATCACCACGCTGTTCTTTTTCGGTAGGGCTTTTCTCCAGTTCTTCAGGATTCTCATGCAATCTTCATCCTCCCAATCGTGAAGGATCCACTGTAAATAGTAGGAAAGAGGATGCTTCTGTGATGAGTCATTGGGACTGATTAAGTCACAAATGTTTATTGCAGCAATTATCATAGACAATTTGTGCATTAGAACTTGAAAAGTAGCTAATTATGGCAAGAGTGACATTTTCTTGTTAGAATGTCTGATGCTTGTGATTGTGATGGTAGCAATAGAAATGAATTAACGATCAAGATTTTTGAATTCTAAAAGTGTGAACCCTTTTTAAGGATTCAATTGAAAATGTCTAGTGCTTATGGATATATTAGTCGTTGACTTAATTTTTTAAATTATAAGACAAAATTAAAATACGAAAAATATATTGCCCAATACTAAATTTTTCATGAAATAATGGCGCATAGTATATATCGAGCTTTATTATTATTATTTTTTAAATCTCCCTACACAATTTTCTCCTCTCATCTAGTATAATATCGTTGTAAAGATTTGTGCACACATATGTGGTTGTGTGATGTGGATTGTGCGTGCGCTTGACTCAATGTGGTAGAATTGACAATACTAGGGCATTGAACTTCTTCGAACTTTCAATCAAATAAAAAAAATTCTTCGAACTTTTATTTTACACACTTCTTAGATAGAGCTAAAAAACCATATCTTCCTCCTACCATAACTTTTCCTATAAAATAAAACCTATTTTAACTTTTAAAAAATTACAAAAATATGATATTGATTTTAGATGTCATTTAGTTTGAAAGGTTTCAAGAATATGGAATTGAATAGAAGTCAATAGGTGAAAAATGATATTACAAAAGGTAAGAATATGAAATTAGAAGTCACACTAATCAATATTTGGGGCATTCTTAGTCGCTTAGATAATAAGCTTTATCGGATGAAAAGTTTTTCACGTGTAGATATTTGTTGTTACATCTCGATTAGAAGAAGCCCGAACAAAGATTTGGATACTAATTTTTAGGATGTTGAATAGAAAAAAAGAAAAGAATTCAGACATAAAAAATGAAGTCCTTGGGCTCTAGCAGAAGGGGGGGGGGGGTATCGGATGACATGTGGGTCATGTAAGTTGAGATCACATTCACCGTTAGATCAAATGGGTCAGACAGGATTAAATCTCGTTTAGCTCATTTTTCTCTCTTCTAACTTGTATGTAAGTTGGGTTTACATGCATAGGGTGAAATTAAGATTTTTCCTTAACAAGAAGCAGTGGCACTTAGTCGTGTTGGCCGGGTGACCGTTGTGTGGTTGCATTGCCTCTCCGGCGACCACCGTTACGATGGTCGCGTGTATAATCCCATCTCTCCCTCCGCGTTGGACAAGGACATGTATGATAACATCCTCATCATATCATGATTTCTATCTCAATGATCTGGCCACCATGAGCAGCTTGGGAGAGGACAAATAAGTGCAAGAATTTTCCTAATATGTGGACTAAATTGACTTTGTTATTTACCGTTTAACGTACAAAGCTCTAAATACATACAAAGCTCTATCTTGTGCCATATTTATTTTATATATTTGATGATTTTATGGATGTGAAAATACATACAAAGCTCTAAATACGTGTATTTTTTGCGTATTTTTCTTGTATTTTCTGTGATTTTGGAAATACAAGTGTTGGGTTATAGGTATATTATCACATAATTATTATAAAGGTGTGATTCGTCAATAAAAATCAAACTTTATTGTGAATTGAAGCTGGCTTAATGAGATACAATCATTATGAGATAATTATTGAACTATATCTTGAGATAATGAGATGAAACTTTTGTTGCTCATGCATACTCCTTTACATGTTGGTAACCTTTGAATGTTGGACGTCTAAAGAATCCGTGACCAAACTGATTGTACTAATTAACACATCTGCTGAGTGTAGATAATGCATGTTAGTTAAGTTATTGCAGATTATACCTAAATTCATATGGTCACTGGTTAACGTTTATCAAATTGAATATTTTTATGGTTAAGGAGTATGGCAATATTTTTGCAGAGCAATAGTATCTACTGTTATAGTTTAGATATTTGGTTTTGTGATTTGACTCAATTTATAGGCCACTAGTTTTTTTTTTTTGGTCGTTAGTTGAAGTAATGATATTTGTTACTTAAAATTGACTAATAAATTAGTTGTTGACCTTGGAGTCATGTTTTGCTTTATGAAACTTATGAGCTATAATGGATCAGCTGTCAGGCTTCTCGATCTGGTGTGCTATGTATTACAGTTGATGTTGATTGGTGATAGATTCTCTAGATCAACATTAAAAAGAATCATTGGAATCTGTAATTTTGATTCACAAGAGAAGTTTCCTGTGTTGCTGTGATTTGTGATCTCATTGGAATCTATCCTTCAGATTATATATATATATATATATATATATATATATATATGATTAATTTTATGAATAAGGCAATGTAATTAGCATGATATGTGATTTCAGTGATATATGCCCCTATCACTAAAGTTGAAATCACATGTATATGGTATATGTGAGATGTAAATATATCCCTGATATGAGAGAGTTTCAAGAATTCAATTGAGTTGTGATCGCCAAAGTGGCACACTTGATTGGGTTTGAGAAATTTCGGTCTCGTATGTTGTCTGGGATGTCTCATGATCTAATGCATGGTCATACTCCCAAAGGAGGTGATTGTGTATTAGTTCATGGAGGGATACATGATGATGTGGTGGAGGAGTGATCAGTCCTAGTGGTTCATCTGCTCAAAGGTGATGAACTCATGAAGATTGGAACATATTCTCATAACCGTTATTATGTGGGGAGTGTACAACTGCATGTCATATATTCTGCCCAAATATGGTTATATGATAATGCGTGTAACTCTCTGGATGTGTACTTGTACTTCAAGTTACACGGTGCTCACATGATGCTAATTATATACATTGCTTGTTTTTCAGTCACCTTTCTGTAATTAATAACTTCACCATTAGTGAGGTTTTTACTGCTTCAAATTTTAAGTTATGGACATATGATTTGTTGCTTAAGAATAGAGCACTAGAATTTGCTTACTGTCCATAAAGCGGTCCATTCTGGAACACTTGAAAAGTGGTTTGCCTACTAACTGCACTGCTAAGAGATGATGGAAGCCTTAGTGGCTTGTAATTGTGTCTTGTATAATATCGAAATTAGGACACATCTGCAAAAATTGCGTTTAAGTCTTAATGACATATACATCTGGTATATGGTTAAAAGGTTGTCAGGCTTAATAGTGGCCGTGAGTATTTTGGCAAGTATGACAATGCGAAATAGCTTAAAGGGTCATTGTCAAATACTTGGTAGATTCTGGGGTGGTAACTTAATTACTATACCTGTAAATTCTGACAAAAGATTTGGCCGAAAGGCATAATTGCACCGTAATTGACGAGGATAGATGCTCTCAGACTATTAAGGATAATAGTACAATGGAAAATTACTGTGTCTTTATCTTTGTCTAAACAGACAAATGTGGAATCTCCTATACCATAGACTAAACTTGATGAGGTTCATATTACTATTCTTAATATAGTTTATGATGAAATTTTCCTCTCAAGTATAGAATGAAGTGGTTGTAGATTTACTTGGGAGATTTGTTAGGGAAAGACGATCAGTTATTCCATTAGACTATATAGTCTATTTGTGAGAGCATGACCACAATATCCACTATATGGTTGATTTAGCGACATAAATAAATGTTGTTTCTTATCCTCAATTAAGTATGTGATTAGATGCCATAAAAGGCGATATGCAATCTATGAAACATGTTTGGAAACTTACTGACTTGTCTAAAGATCACAAGTTCTTTAGTTGCAAATTGGCGTACAAAACTAAAAGGATTTCAAAGAAAGATTGTAGAGTTTCAAACTAAATTTGTAGTTAAAGTTTTCACTCTGAAAGAGGGGTGTATATTAATAGTGAAGAAATAATTATTTCTTTAAAAGATTCTTTCAGAGTGAATGTGGTATTTATTTTGATTTGGAGTTACGCCAAATAAATACAAAATTTATATAGTGTAATTGGAGGATTTTGCAACAAATTTAAGTAAACTTGTGTGTAGACTAAAAGTCTTATTAATAGTTTTATGCAAGTTTCCAAACAATATTAATAAAGTTTCATAGTGTTGTTATTTTGTTCAATTAGAAACAAAGTAATTCAATATACTACAAGGTCAGTGGGAGGAAATTTATTTTTCTCATATTCTATGTACATGATTTTTGTTTACAAGTAAGTGATCTTGAGGTATCTTTTGTTTTTTACACTAAGGTCTGTAAGGATTGTTCTTGCCATATATATTAGATTTTATTAGATTTTCTCAAAGGATATTTGCTTATCGTATTTTGGAAATATTCAATATACGTCATTGCAAGTCAGGAATTACTCCTGTTGTTAAGGGTGATGGAGCTAATCCATTACATTGTCTTTATTCAGATATTGAGAAAATCTAATTAAATGGAGTACCTTGTGTTAGTGCACTTAAAAGTATAATATATGCTTGATTTTGCACTAGATTAAATATCGTATTTGTGACGGGACTTCTAGGCAGATATAAATTGAATCCAGGACACAATCACTGGGTTGTTGCCAAGAAGGTTTTAAGGTACTTAAAAGGACAAGAGATTACATATTAATTTACAAACAAGTTTAATTCTTGCAGTTAGTAAGGTATTAATATGTTAACTTTGCTGGCTGTTAGGATGATATAATATCAATAACATGATATATATTCATGTTAGCAGGAAGTGCAGTGCAGTAAATAAAGTTCTATATTTACTATGTAAGTAGAGTTTGTAACTTTCTTGTAGGCTGTTACTTGAGCTATTATGTTCCAGAACCTTATGAAGGAGTTGACCGTTTTGACTTTATGGATAGACCCATACGGTTGAGTTGAGACAATACATTTGATAACAAATGTCTCAAGGGGTCTAAATATATGGCGGTCAAATATTTTTGACCATAAATAAACGGTACAGAAAGGGTGACTTATTATATAATATATTTTCACAGATGATGTGGTTGTAGATCCACTAACTAAAGACCTACGCCCATGAGTATTTGAGTGACATGTCATCAATATGGGCCTAGGAGTATCTTCGGATACTGTTGTTTAGTGGAAGCTATTTTGGCTTATTCTGATAAAGTTCACATCTGTGTTCGTTACTTAAAGTAACGGTTTGATATGTATCAACTTTTGCATTCAATAAAATAATTTTGAATGTGTTATTATCATGTTGAATACATATTGATAAAGTCTCAAGGTATTAATTTGAGTGAAGGCTAGGGGCAATTCATTATTAGCCTTGTGCACATGTTCTTGTAAAAGGTTAACCATAAGGATAAGACATATGTGGGTTCATTTGAACCATAACTTCATTCTCTTGTGGCACAAGCTTTTGTGTCGCCTAAGTAAGAAAATGATGATTGACAAAGGTTCATTAGAACCATAATTTCATTCTCTTGTGACACAAACTTTTGTGTCGCTTAAGTAAGAGAATCATATGTGGGTTCATTAGAACCGTAATTTCATTCTTTTGTGGCACAAACTTTTGTGTCGCCTAAGTAAGAGAATGGTGACTGACAAATGGATCTCTCTATGAGAGATGTTAGCCATTTGCCACACTACCATATTGAATCCTTATTAATAAAGTTGAAAGCACTTGTGACCATGAAAGGCTCTGTGTGTATACATGCAGTTACCGCCATGATTGGGTGTTGGAGGCTTTATGGGATATGATTGACTATTAAGAATTATCTCTGGACCAATGTGCGCACATACAATACAATTTCAATTAATATAGTCCAAGTGGGAGAATGTAAGAATTTTCCTAATATGTGGACTAAATTAATTGACTTTATTATTTACCGTTTAACGTTTACCGTTTTACGAGATTTGGTCTAAGGTGAGATAGAAGGTTTCTTAATTAGTCTAATATGGCGTTGGCTAGTGTGGGCCGAGTTGAGCCTGGCCCATAATGAGAGGGACTGGTTGGAAACTCTATAAATAGTGCTCAAGTCTCTCCTCTAACCCTAATCTCACATACCTCACCTAAGGAACGTTATTCTAACGTTAATCGTGAGGGGCCATCTCATTGAGTCAGTGATTCGGAGGGCGACAAAGGAGAAGGATTTGCGCAAGGAACATTGTGTTTCCGCTTCCGCTCAAGAACGATGGATCCTAAAACAGGTGTGTTAATCTTCTACTCTTTGGGTGTGTGTTCTTGTTCTAGTTATGGAGATCTTGGGGTTGTGCAATTTGCGTCCTACAATAAGGATGTAGCGAGGTGAGTAGAATCTGAAGAAAAAGCAGAAATAGGCTAGTGAATCAACCTAGAGGGGGGAGAATAGGTTATTACGGAATTCTTTTGGAATCTTTTGCGGTAGAATACATTAATATCAAAGATATATCAATAACAAATAAAGCACGTATTCATAAAGTAAATGGAGTAGGGTAAAAAAGAATTGACACAAGGATTATAGTGGTTCGGCTTATTCCAAGCCTACGTCCACTCTTCACGCTGGCAGCCAACTGGCTGTAATCACTATGTAGCAATTGAGAGCTGTTACAGTTCACGAACTAGACTTCTTCAATAGACAGTCTCCCCTACAGCTTCCTGCTGTCTTCGCACTATATGTAACTCTCTTTGATACACAATTTGAATATGAAAGACTTTAGAGATCAAGTGATTTCGGAGATTCTAACATCGAGATTTTTCTACCCAGAGTCTCTCTATTTTTTTTTTTTTTTTTTTCGAGCAACATCGATCCACCTTAAATAGCCTCCGTGCCTCCATACCCGTTGGCACTTTCCAAAAATTCATCAAATCAACCCGTTGGACTGAATCAATTTAAGTGATCTCCTTGTCGCCGAAAACGTAAGTAGACAGCAGCTCGTCAATCCTATTCGCCCATACAATCAGGATCTTGAGTTCCCAAAATTAGATTCTTCCAAAAATAAGCTTGATCTTCGTTGGATAAAATCCGAAGAATAAATATTCCAAGGTCATGATCACAGTTAGAGATATTCCATGGTTAAGATGAGGAAATATAAAATCCAATATCTTACTTTCCTTAACCATAAAATAACCTGTGACCAGCTTGTCAAATTTGCGAACTGTCTTCAGACTTAGATTTGGGTCTCGAAGGTCTTCAGACTGAAATTGAGTCTTGACTTTCTTCAAACGGAAAACTTCAGACCGAACTTCTAGGTTTGACTGTCTTCAGACGAAAAACCTTTAGACTTTGAAAACTTCAGACGTAACCAACTGAGTCTTGGAATCTTCGAGATCATTGTAGAGGCTGTTTTGTCAACTTCAAAACTCCAAGGGATTTTTCTCCAATAATCTCTCCCTTTTTGATGGTGACAAAACCCTCGACAGATTTGCGAATTTTAAAAAAACCTGCAAGAAAAACTCATATATACTTTGAGGATTATTTCTGCAAAACAGAGTGTTAGTTTAATAACAATTATCCTCACAAATATAAGGATCCTGCAATACAAATTCACAAGTCTAGATCCAAACATCAAATCAGCATAGAGTCATAGAAGTTCAAATAAACAACCCAACCAAAATCCAAAACGAAAACAGTCTAAGCAATCAAATAAGATAAACTTCAAATAAAAACTCTCAAAGCTTCAAATAAAAAAAAAACTTCTCAAAGCTTCAAATCAAAAAGCTTCAAATCTGCAACTTTCCCCCTTTTTGTCTCATCAAAGAGGTAGAGTGAATGTGGGAAGGTTTTGAAAAGATTTAGGGGCCTGCAGGGAAACGAACAAGTTAAAACTTGCTGAGCTCCTAAACTGACTTCTCGAGTTTGGCAAGATTTGCCTTCACTGAAGCTAATTCTGCACTGGTCTGATTTGATTCCATTTGAGCTCTCAATGCATTGATCTGGTCTTGCATGTTCACTGAAGTGCTCAGCAGTGCCTTTTTCAAATCTCTCAGCTCGAAGTCCATCCCAAAAACCTGCTTTTTCAGGTCCAACATGATATCCAACAGCTGTGTAAAGGCTGTGGAATTTGCATTACTTCCACTTGGGCCAGTAGATTGAGTTTGGAAACTAGGAGCTTCCCTCTCAGCCCTTTCCTTCTCGATAGGTGAGGATTCTTCATGCTCTGGGAAGTGGGATGCATAGACCTCCTCAGGGTCAGCACCAGACCTACTCACATCACTAAAGTGTAGTGGCGATATAATCCCCTGTTCTGCAGCAACTCCCCCTGTGTTGATGCCAGTGGGTGGAGTAGAATATTCATCGCCAACATCCATATCAGCGCTTGGATGTTTCTCGGTCTCTTTCCCAGCAAGTGATGGCTCTAATCCTGCAGCCATATCCTCCCCGCAATCTGCTTTCTTCCTCATCCTTCTTCCTTCTTTCTTCTTCTTCCCTTCTCAATTCTTCCTCTTCTTCTTTCCTTCTTTCTTCTTCTTCTTTAGCTTTCCTCTGTCTCTCTTCTTCTTCTCTCCTCTTCTTCTCTTCTTTTTCTTTTTTCCTCTCTTCTCTTCCTTTCCTCTTCTCTTTTCCTCTATTTTTCTTCCTCTTCCCTCTATTTCTCGGCTTTCTTCTCCTCTGCTTCTTTTCTCGCTCTCTCTTCAGCCTCTATTATCAAAATAACAGGGCTCCTCAATCTAGAGAGAGTGGACAGAGTCATGGCATCTTCTTCATCCTCCTCATCTTGCAGGATGATTTTCCGTCGCTTCTTTTCAGCCATGGGCTCTTTGCCCTTTCTTTTTGAAGAAGCAGTGGGGATTTCCTTTGAAGGTGTTTCCCTCCTCAACCTTTCCAGTGCAGCATTCAGTTCTGGAAATTTCATCTTCATCACCATCTTTTGACCAACAAGCATCGAATTCAACTTGGTCAAGCATAAGGATGCAGGGACTTGAATATCGAAATGCCTAAACAGCTTGGTGATGATTGATGAATAAAGTAACTGACCCTTATCCTTAACCACAGTTCTGTACATATGGAAAAGAATGACACGTGGGAGAGAGAAGGGTCTGCCTTGGTTGATGGCAAACATCAGCTTTGCCTCTGTTTTGGAAACGTTGGTCTTCGAAGTCGTCTTTGGCCGGATGCAGTTGATGACTATTTTGTGCAACAATACATTCGTGGCATTCATCCTAGTATAGGATATCTTGCCCTCAACTGTTCTGTCACGCACAATTTCTAAAGTTGCATAGGCTGTTGAGACTTTGATTGGTTGGAAACTCATTCTTTCCACACCAATAATATCAGCCAGCAAGTCAACATCAATAATATAGTCCTTGTCCATGAAAGAAAAGGACAACCGATTTGCATCCAAAAATGACAAGTTCGAGTAAAAGTAGACCGTGAGTTCAGAGTGGGCCTCAGTCATATTCGTGCAGAATCTCTCCAATTGCAACCTAGCAAACTTCCCTCTTAAGTTGACTTCAACGAATCTAGGAAGTCAAAATCCACACTCCTCGGATTGACCACACCCCTCTTTAACAACTTCACATTTACTCGCTCATGCTCCTTCGACCGAAACAGGCTTCCCGAAGGACAGACAGAATTTGCAGCCACACCAAAACGTGGCTCAAAGTGAGAGAAAAGTCTCTCATCATCATCTAGGGTCTCAGCAGGAGTATTCTCAAGTGGATTACTCGAAATATTCTCCAGCGCCCTTTGTGCAATTCCTTTCACAACAACATTCAGCCTCTCCATCTCCATCAAAAACAAATATTTGCTCTTAAACCCTCTCTCCTTCAAATATTCCTCAATCGTCTTAAGGCTTACCCTTTCTTCCTCAAGCCTTTTATAAAGATCGTAAGCAACATTTGGTTTGAGTGTTCTTACCGGTTCTGCTTCCGTAACCACTTCCTCAAAGTGCTAACTCTCTGTTTCTTGTTGAGGAGAATCTTCTTTCGTGAGGTCCACCCTTGTAGGACCCTCTGGTTGTCTCTGTGGTCCCCTGCTGGCGATTCTAGAAGACTTGCGAGACGACATTCTTGGAGAGCAAGCAAAGATTCAACTTGATCGTGAAGAAAAATGGAAACTTTGTGACGAGAAAGGGATGACACAGGAACGGCAAATGGAACATTTTTAGGGTTTTGAAAGCGAAAGAGTATGAGGATGAATTGCAAAAGAGTAGTTGTGAGTGCAAAGTGACGATTCGAGAGTATAAATAGTGAGAGAGAATAACACGGGAATATGAATCGTCGCCAAAAAGTAAAGGTAAAAACTACCAAAAATAAACCGAAATTTCGAAAAAGAAAACTGTCTTTTTGAAAATATAAACTGCTATAATTACGTGTCAGAAAATGAGTAAGAAGAGATTTTGAAATATCGAAAAGTAATTACCAAAAATAAAATAAAGTAGAGAATACCGAGGAAATTAAAATACGTAAAAAGACTAAAAATACAGAGTCTGATAGTTGTTCAGACTTACCTCTGAGTCTGAACCCTTTTCAGACTTTACCTTTGTGTCTGAGCACCATAAGACTTTACGTAGAGTCTGAAATACTTTCAGACCTTGCGTTGAATCTGAATCGCCTTCAGACCTAGTGTTGAGTCTGAACTGCCTTCAGACCTAGCTTGAGTCTGAACCACCTTTAGACTTTAATTTTGAGTCTGATCATCTTCAAATTTTACGATACTTAGTCTTGAGCGTATTGACTCAAAGAGAGCCTTTTCTAGGGGCTTTGTAAATATATCTGCTAATTGATTCTTTGAATCTACATGCTGAATCACAACTTCACCATTTTGAACATGGTCTCGAATGAAATGATGCTTGATTTCAATGTGCTTTGCTGTTGAATGAAGTATTGGATTCTTTGTGAGGTTGATTGCGCTTGTGTTGTCACATTTGATTTCCATATTTGATTCATCAACTCCAAAGTCCCTCAATTGTTGTTGCATCCATAGGATTTGAGAGCAGCAACTCCCAAGAGCTATGTATTCTGTTTCAGCGGTTGAAAGAGCCACGGTACCCTGTTTTCTTGAGAACCAAGACACCATCCTGTTTCCCAATAGTTGACATGTACCTGTAGTGCTTTTTCTATCCACTCTACAACCAGCAAGGTCAGCATCAGAATATCCAAGGAGAGTAAAATCTCCTTGTTTGGAATACCATAGACCTAGCTTAGATGTAGTTGCAACATATTTAATAATACGCTTAACGGCATATGAGATTCTTTAGGATTAGATTGAAATCTAGCACATATGCAAACACTAAATAGAATATCAGGTCTAGATGCTGTAAGGTAAAGAAGTGACCCGATTATACTCCTGTATTGTTTTTGGTCTACACTCTTTCCTTCTTCATCTTTATCCAGCTTTGATGAGCTTGACATAGGAGTTTCTGTTTTCTTGCAATTCTCCATTCCAAACTTCTTGATAAGGTCTTTTGCATACTTCTCTTGATGGATAAAAATTCCTTCACTTGATTGTTTGACTTGAAGTCCCAAAAAGAAGTTCAATTCTCCCATCATGCTCATCTCAAATTCATTCTGCATACACTTTGAAAAATTCTTGCAAAGCTTTTCATTAGAAGAACCAAATATTATATCATCAACATAAATTTGAACAAGTATGAAATCCTTCCCTTCTCTTTTGATAAATAAAGTAGTATGTACTTTACCTTTAGAGAAATCATTTTGAAGTAAGAAATTACTTAGCCTTTCATACCATGCTCGGGGTGCTTGTTTTAAGTCATATAAGGCTTTCTTCAGCTTGAAAATAAGGTTTGGTCTTTTAGGATCTTCAAATCCTGGTGGTTGTTCCACATAGACTTCTTCTTGGATAATTCCATTTAGGAATGCACTTTTCACGTCCATTTGGAATAACCTGAAATTTTTAAAGCAAGCAAAAGCAAGAAGTAATCTTATAGCTTCTAACCTTGCCACCGGAGCATAGGTTTCGTCATAGTCGATGCCTTCTTCTTGTGTGTAGCCTTTTGCCACAAGTCTTGCTTTGTTCCTTACCACTTTTCCTTGTTGATCAAGCTTGCTCCTGAAAACTCATTTGGTACCAATAATTGATTTATCTTTTGGTTTAGGAACTAGCTCCCAAACATTGTTGATTTTGAATTGATTCAATTCTTCTTGCATTGCTTCAATCCAGCTTTCATCTTTCAAAGCATCTTCTATGTTTTTCGGTTCTATCTCAGAAATGAGTGAAGAGCACTAGAAGCTTCACGCCTTTTAGATCTTGTACGAACTCCTTCATCAATGTTGCCAATGATGAGGTCTGGAGGCTGACTTGACTTGTGCTTCCAATTTGTAGTTGATTTGTCAGTTTGATGAAGCTCTTCTTTAGTTGGAACTACTGAATTGGTTTGTGGCTGAGTGTCTGAGGCTTGATTTTCTTCAAGAGAATTTGTAGACACTTGGCTAGACTCAAAATCTTCAGGTTGAGTCTGATTTTGTATTGAGTCTTCAAACTTCACATTCATGGATTCTTCCACAGTTTGAGTTCGTTTGTTGAAGACTCTGAAAGTTTTGCTTGTCATAGAGTTGCCAAGGAAGATTCCTTCATCTGATTTTTCTTCAAACTTACCAATTCGATCACTGGAATTCTTTAGGATAAAACATTTATAACCAAATACATGAAAATATGAAACAATTGGTTTCTTACCTTTGAGTAGTTCATAGGGTGTCTTTTCTAATATAGGTCTTAGAAAGATTCTGTTTATAATATAGCGAGCAGTAGAAGTAGCTTCAGCCCAAAAATGAGGCGAAATATTACTTTCAATCAAAAGAGTTCTTGCCATTTCTTGCAAAGAACGATTTTTCCTTTCTACAACTCCATTTTGTTGTGGAGTGTATGGGGATGAAAAATTATATTGAATACCATAGTCATCACAATGTTTAGCAAAATCATGATTCTCAAATTCTCCACCATGGTCAGTTCTAATACTTGAAATTGCATAACCTTTCTCAATTTGGATTTTCTTTGCAAACTTAGTAAAATAAGATAATGCATCAGATTTATTTGCAAGAAAGAATACTCAAGTAAAACGAGAATGATCATCTACTATAACCAAACAATATCTTTTATCTCCAATACTTTGAATTCTTGTTGGCCCGAACAAATCCATGCGTAATAGCTGCAAAACACGATTAGTGGATACCTGATTTATAGATTTATAGGAATTTCTAACCTGTTTTCCAAGTACACAAGGAGTGCATAATTCATGCTTTTGATACTTGAGGTTAGGAAGTCCTCGAACAAGCTTTTTGGATGACACTTTTGCAATTTGCTTCAGGTTGATGTCCAAGCTTCCTATGCCAGAGAATGACTTCTCTTGAATCGATATCAAGCATTGTGGACTGTCAGACCTTTACATCTAGCAAATAAATATTTCAATGTCTTCGTCCAATAAAGGAGATGCTTGCTTATTCCAGAACATGTATCTTCTTGAAAGGTGATTTTGTATCCAGAGTCGCATAGTTGACTAATACTCAATAGATTGTAGTTCAATCCTTCAACAAGAGAGACATTGTTGATTGTGAGATTTCCAATCTTCATAGTTTCTTGACCAACAATTTTTCCTTTGTTGTTGCCACCAAAAGAAACATTTCCTCCTTTTACATGAGAAAGTTTTGTAAAACAATTTGAGTCTCCCGTCATGTGTCTTGAACATCCACTATCCAAATACCACTTGATTTTCTTCTTGAAGGTAACCTGCATTTAACGAGAAAGACTCATGTCTTCTTTGGTACCCAAACCTTCTTGGGTCCATCATTGTTAGTAGCATAAACAGTCTTTGCCCAGCTCTTCTTAACAGGTCTCCAAACTTTGGGACATTCCTTTTCAAAATGTTCTGCACTTTTACATTTTGAATATATAAGAGCATTTCTACCAACAGGCTTTACAAAAACCTTTTGGAAATGATTTTTATAAAAAAGTTTTGTTGGCCTATTCCTAATTTTTTCCTTTACCTTTGGGAAATCAATCAAAGGAACGATTTCATGTGTCATTCCTAGACCAGATTTATTAAAGTAAGGTCTTTGAATAGAAAGAATTTTCTCCAACTTTTCAGAACCCATTGAAAATTTCTTTGTGACTTTCAATAAATCTTCTTTCAAGCAAGCATATACTTTTGAAAGTTCATTCTCATTTTCTTTTGAAACAGCAAGAGACTTATCTAGATTTTCAACTTTTTCAATTAAAATCTTTTCTTATTGTTTTAGTTTGGAATTCTCCATTTTCAGTTCAGAAATCCTTTTAAGAGAGCCTTTAAGACTAAGACAAAGTTCATCAATGTATTTTGATACTTTGGTAGGAATCTTTAAATTTCTAACCTTGATACCGCTGTTTGAGGATGAGTCTGAGTCTGAGTCTGAGTCTAAGTTTGAGTCTGAGTCTGCCATAAGACATATGTTTGCATACTCTTCGTCACTCTCCTCACATTCAGTGTCACTCCATGTTTCAGCTTTGAGTGCTTTCTTGAACTTTTCAGGTTTCCCTTTCTTTTTCTTCAATAAGGGACAGGTTAGATCCGATGTGTCCCTTTTTCTTGCATTCAAAGCAAACAACTCCTTTGCTGGTATCTTCTTCTTCATTTGATCTCTTTTGAAATCTTTGATTGTTTTGTCTCTTTCCATTGAACCTTCTGCCTTTTCTATTTAGCCTTCTGAATTTTCTAATCAGAAGTGCCAATTCTTCATCATTCAAGTCTTCTTCTGAATCTGTAACATCAGAATCATCATTAGATTTTAAAGCAATTGACTTCTTACCTTTTGTGTCAAATTCCTCATTGAATTGCTCGACTTCATAAGATTGAAGTGTGCCGACCAATTCATCTACTGAAAGAGGCATGATCCTTTGTGTTTCTCTTATAGATGTCTTGACGTGATTCCAATCTTTGGAGAGTCCTCTCAACAGTTTATTGACCTTCATAGGTCCTGAGATTGGCTGTCCCTAGTATGCCAAGCCATTTACAATTTCTGTAAATCGACTGAACATATCCGAGATGGATTCTCCTGGCTTCATTTTGAAGGCTTCATATTGTCCAAGAAGGATGTTGATCTTGGTTTCTTTGACTCGATCTGTTCCTTCATAGGTGATATGCAATCTGTCCCAAACTTCTTTGGCTGTTTTACAAGATGAAATTCTATTATACTCAGTAGGAGATAAAGCACAATAGAGAGAATAAATAGCCTTAGCATCAAGGGCTTGTCTTTTTGGAATATCGTTCGAGACATTCCCACTCCTTCGGAGTAATTCTTTCCCTGTAATTGATGCAACTTTAGGAGCAATTCCATTTTTCACTACATCCCATTCTAGAGGATCTTTGGATCTTAGGAATGCCTTCATCTTGTTTTTCCATACGTTGTACTCCTTGCCATCGAAGTAGGGAGGTCTGGTATTGCTTTGCCCTTCAATTAAACCTGGTGCCAAAACACTAGCCATAGATCTTTAGCTTTAGAAATAATAACACTTCTAATAAATAAGCAGCCAAGCTCTGATACCAATTGAAATAGGCTAGTGAATCAACCTAGAGGGGGGTGAATAGGTTATTGCAGAATTCTTTTGGAATCTTTTGCGGTAGAATACGTTAATATCAAAGATATATCAATAACAAATAAAGCACGTATTCATAAAGTAAATGGAGTAGGGTAAAAGAGAATTGACACAAGGATTATATTGGTTCGGCTTATTCCAAGCCTACATCCACTCTCCACGCTGGCAGCCAACTGGCTGTAATCACTATTGTCGCGACCTAATTTTTTCGGGTGCACCACCTAGAATTTAGGTTAATGGACTACTAAGCTTTAAACTTAGCTCGGGCCCTCCTAAGTCCATACCAATTCGCGACATAGGGTTCAAGTTTTTAAACATGCAGATGAATTTTATCTAGAGTCGCCACTAATCATTTTCCGGTAGGCTGATTAGACACCTAAGTAAAATAATGGGAGAATTATTTTACTCCTACGAACCAGAGACTAGGGGTATGGGGACTTGGTTACATTAGACTTCTCTAATGCCCTTTCGGTACCATTTCTTTTTATTTTTTAAAATTTTTTTATACAGGCAGCTTGGATTTATTTTAACTTGATTACTATCATGCAAAATATGGTGACCACACGGGTGCTCATCCACTATTAAACATTTAGTAAAAAAAAAATGAATAAATAAACTACATCACACAAGATAAACAATCAATTTTTTTTTGGATTTTTCTTGAAATTATGATTTTATCACATGACATGACTTAATTTTCTAATATGCAAATTCTAATTAAATGGGCCTATTATGCAAACTAACTAGCATGCACCTCATAACCTAAATTTATTAGTAAATATATTCTAATTGAACAATCATATTATGCAAATTAATTAACATGCACCTAATATTACTAAAAAAAAATAAATTTTAACTAAATGTACCTATCATGCAAATTAATTAAAGTGCACCTAGTATTTTTTTATTTTTTTATCTGAAATTTTGATTTAATAAAAATCCTAATTGAACTGTCTAAAATGAATAATTTTCTAATTCACGTTTGGGATTAATTTGAATTAACCTTATTTTGACTTAGAAAACTATTTTTTTATTTTTTATTTATTTTAAAATGACAAATTTTCTACAACTATAAAAGAAATTATCTAGGTCCAATCCTAACCTATTTGAAAAAAAAAATATTTCTAAAAATATAATCCTAAAAAAAGCAATCCCGATTTATTAAACCTAAAAATGCAGTCATGATTTACTAAACCTAAAAATGCAATTTAAATTACTAAACCTACATGTCTAACTCAAATCTATATATCTAAATTGCTAAACCTATATGCTCATGCAAGGTTTTAATTTTTTTAAATTTTTTTTATGATTTTAAGATTTTTTTATTTTTTAAGATAAGTAATTATTAAATAAGTAATAAATCTAAACTACCAGTAATATAAAGAATTAAAATAATCGAAAAAATAACCTGTTGTCTCACAGGTTAAATTAACGATTATCCTAACCCTAATTATCACAACAAATCAAAATAATTAAAAATCTGGTCTGAAGTCTTACGGACCAAATTAAATAATTATTATGATTTAACAATTGAAATTTCACCAAAAAGCCCAAAAATCAATATAATTAAAAAAATGATCCGACGTCTCTCGGGTCAAATTAATAATTATCATAATTTCGGGCAAAGTTCCTGCGGATAATGTCTACAAAAATTACGAATATTAATATCCAATATTACAAATTAAATAACTAAACTAGAAATGCTATCAAATGAAATAAACAAAAAAAATAACATAAGAAATAAAAAGAGTAAAGTAAACTAAACTATAAAGAAAGTAAAAAGTAAAAGTAAAAAGTGAAAAAATAAAAATAAAAACTACCTAAAGGAAAAACGCAGGGAGGACAGCAGCGTGATGGGGGTGGACGTGCGATGGCAAGGGCGCGTTCGGAGCGGGGCTCAGGCAGAGGCACGGGTCCGGTGTCGTGGTGGTGCACGGAGGCGCGGGCGTCTGCGGTTGGAGAGCTGTGGGCGTCGCTGGTGCAGGCGCAAAGGGGCTTCGGCTACGGGGAGCAACAATGGCCGGCGAGTGGTGCGGCGTCGCTGGTTCAGAAATGGTGCCGGTGTGGTGGTGGGTGCGCGGAAGTGGTAGCTAGCGTCAGGTGGCGCTGGAGCGGCGGCGATCGGCACAAGGATAGGAAACGGAGACGCGACGGAGATGTGCGGGGATCGGTGCTGGTCACGACAGTAGAGGGCACGCGAAGAAGAAGCACAGTTCCCTTCTTTTTGCTTTTGCTTTTCTTTTTTTCTTTTTTTTTTCTCCCTCACACGTATCCCTCACGCCGTTGTCCCTTCTGCTCTCTGTTGACTTGCTTCTCTCTTTTTCTTTGCCTTGTTAGAGAAAAGAAAAAAGAAAATGGACGAAGGCTTTTTCTTTTCTTTTTACTCTTCCTCTCTTGCACGAATTCGCTTTTTCGCACGAATCTTCTTGCACGAATTTCTCTTTGAATTCCCTCTCACCAATTCTCTCTCAACAATTTCCAACCCCCCCTTGCTCACAAAAAATTATGGCTCTTTTATAGTGATTTTTAGATGGCCACTTTTCTAGCAACTTTCGGATTTCCATTTTCTGTTGCATTAAATCAAGCATGCAAATCGCAGCGTGATTTCGCAATCAACTCGATTTTGCTTGATTTCTTCCATTTTATTGAAATCCTTGCCAATATTCACCTGATTTTTAATTGTTTCTGCATTTAACAACAATCTGAATACTCATCAGAATTTCAAACTTCCATGCATGAACAATCAAATCAATTTCCCCATTTTTTCCATTTTTTCATTTATTTGTCCAAAATGCATTTTATTTTTCCAAAATTAGGTGTCAACAACTATGTAGCAATTGAGAGCTGTTACAGTTCACGAACTAGACTTCTTCAATAGACAGTCTCCCCTACAGCTTCCCGCTATCTTCGCACTATATGTAACTCTCTTTGATACACAATTTGAATATGAAAGACTTTAGAGATTAAGTGATTTCAGAGATTCTAACATCGAGATTTTTCTACCCAGTCTCTCTATTTTTTTTTTTCGAGCAACACCGATCCACCTTAAATAGCCTCCGTGCCTCCATACCCGTTGGCACTTTCCAAAAATTCATCCAATTAACCCGTTGTACTGAATCAATTTAAGTGATCTCTTTGTCGTCGAAAACGTAAGTAGACAGCAGCTCGTCAATCCTGTTCGCCTATACAATCAGGATCTTGAGTTCCCAAAATTAGATTCTTCCAAAAATAAGCTTGATCTTCGTTGGATAAAATCCAAAGAATAAATCTTCCAAGCTCATGATCACAGCCAGAGATATTCCATGGTTAAGATTAGGAAATATAAAATCCAATATCTTACTTTCCTTAACCATAAAAATAACCTGTGACCAGCCTGTCAAATTTGCGAACTGTCTTCAAACTTAGATTTGGGTCTTGAAGGTCTTCAGACTGAAACTGAGTCTTGACTGTCTTCAGACGGAAAACTTCAGACCGAACTTTTGGGTCTAATTGTCTTCAGACGAAAAACCTTTAGACTTTGAAAACTTCAGACGTAACCGACTGAGTCTTAGAATCTTCAGACCGTACTGTAGAGGCTGTTTTGTCAACTTTAAAACTCCAAGGGATTTTTCTCCAACAATAGTGCCAAGTCACACTTGCCTTCATTAATACAGGATCAGCAATCCAGCACTCGGAATGGCCTCAAACATGTCTTCTCCCCCGACATGAGAAACCCCGCCATGTGCCGGTGCTTCTGCGATGACATGAGGCTGGTCGAAGTTAATCCCCTTGATGTGTGGGTACAACCTAACTCTCTCGGAAATAGCACTGCCCGTCCCGCCTTCACTGTCCGCCATCGATCCCACACGCAAGAACCCATCCTTGTATGCATAAGTCGATGAAGGCATCAACTTATTCGAGCACGCCATGGCGTCATGGAACGTGCCGTTGAATTCGGGTTTGTGGTAAAAAAAAAAAAAATTTTGTGATAAATTTATGATATGGATAGAATCTTGAACTTTTTTGTATTATGAACCCCCTTTTCCTCTTCCTTAGTGTTAAAGTACCCCACATCGCTTGGTCATAAGATCTATTTGCTTTTTAGAAAAATAGATTTTCTTTGAATTAACATTTAGAAAGAAACGCATTTATCGCTTTCCTTAGTTTTGACTATTTGATATTTATTTAAGATACAAATAAGAGCTACTTCATGCGTGCTAAAAAAGAACTTAGTTAGTGCTCATTTTGTCATGCATTCCTAACACTAATGGTAAACATATTTATAAATTGCAACGATGATTAGGTGTAACTGAACATCCTTTTTGCTTAAGAAATATTTTTGAACAAATAAAAAAAAAGAAAGGTTAATCTCTCTTTCTTGACCATATACATTAAAGGGTTACCTAAATTATGGGAAAAACGAAGTGGTGGCTTTATTATTTGACAATCCCATTTTGAGATGTTAATTAAGCATTTCTCTTTCCTTATAAGTACGTGGACTGAGATATTTCCACGCGTTACAGGAGGTGCAAAATCTCCTTAAGCCGGTCATCAAAGGCACTAAATTAGCCGCTATCTTACCACATAGACCCATCGATAGATCCAAAATAAGGGGGTTGCGCGGTCTTTAGAATAGCCAGTAGCTATGAGTAGCTTGAGTTCTATCATTTTCTTTCATGGGACTAAGGACCTATTAACCATAGGGAAGGATTTGGGCCACAGGAAAAAGCTCAAAAGAACTCAAAGTATTGGTTTTATTTGCTAGGCAAACTTTAGTAGGCCGGCGCTCTTAGTTATGGGCCCCCCTGATGACACTTCCAAGGAAGGCCTTCGAGTGGAGCTCTCAAGTTTCCCCCTTAAAGAAAGTCCAGATCGGTTGGTGCTGTCTTCCTGCTATAGTTCTTCAGATTTAATAGATGAGACGGGGTGACGAGAAAGGGGATAATTTGATGTTCATTCATGTACATGAAATACAGGAATGGCACTTTAGAAATTTTGGAAATGCTGACTATGGGGAGAGGTAGTTATGAATTGAATATTGAGTCGACAAGGAAAAGGAGGTCTGCTCACGCTCATCAAGTTCAGTAGTTCATCACTCTTGTCGTGAAGTAATGAATCAAGTCGTGCCAGAGATGGTTATGATTTATTTGCTCAATGCGGGGAGGTGGATAGATTGAGTAGATTGTGGTTCAGTGCATAAAAAACAAGACATTTCTTCAATATGATTAACGAGTGATCTTGAGACATTTGTTGACAAGACCAATTATAGAGATATATCCAGAAAAAATTAACTATCTACGTCGAGCATACGTGCACTCACGGAATCTATGGATAGATTTCACCGGCAATAACTACCGGGAACTCTTTGAATTAATATGTAGAGATTGGGATGAGTTGATGGCATAATACAAGGACGACTTCCATGTCAATGTACTCTTTTTGTTTTCGAAAGAAACAATAGAATTCATGGATTTCTATTTACTAAATTTTTTTGTCGGTTCCATTTTCTAATTTATTTAGTAACTTTTCAACTGAAAAAATTAAGAAGACTATAACTAGTAGTTGTTCAATGGGAAAAAGCCACAAAACCTTAATCTTTGCCCACTGTAATACATTTACTCTAAACTATTTTTTTATGACACCAAAAACTCTAAACTTGTATCCATGTAACGTATTTATCTCAAACTTTTTTCTGTGACACAAAAAATTCTAAACTTATAAATGTATGATAGATTGACCTAAAAAAGCCCAAACTTTTTTCTATGATATCAAATTTGTGGGTAAATGTGTTACATGGATATAAGTTCGGGATTTTCGATGCCATAAAATAGTTTGGGGTAAATGTTCCACATAGGTATAGGTTTGGGATTTTTGGTGTGGTAAGACAAAAAAAAAAAAAAATCAAAGTAAACGTATCATAGTGGGCATAGTTTAGGATTCTTTTTGTGGCTTTTACCCTTCTTTAATTCACAAAATCTTCAACTTATTTGTCAAGCCTAACCTTCATTAGGATTTGTGATATCTGTCTACCTCGACCTTTCTCTCTGATTTTCTCATAGATGATTAACAAAGTGAGAAATCTTCTTACTGAAGGATGCTTTCACCGAAGTTATAAAAAGTGTATCATTATATGTTACACTGATACAGACATAGATGGATAATAACTAGTTTTTGGGATCTTTAAGAAATGAAATTGAGACGCGCACACGGGCGCGAGCGCACACACTATCCTTTTATATACATACTTATTGTCTGGGGTTGGTGTAGACGCTTGAGGTGTCTTGGATTTCCAGCTTAGGAACTGGACATATTTTGTTCAAATCCCATCAACTCTAATTTAGACTTAATGGATTCACGGTTTCTACTGATATAAGAATGTTGCTCAATAAATCTCCTCGTTTTTAATGCGTTGAACACCATATCCTTTCTTATACGTAAACATTTAAATTATAGCAAGTCTCGTTGTGAGTGTGCAACTTCTCCTCTCCTAATATATTATGCAACTCGTGCTCAGGGAAGTGCGCAATATCTAACAATGTTCAGTTATCCAATATGTCACATCCCCATGGGAAGAACCATAAGGGACCTATCCACATGCTTCCTCACTTATCACGCTCTCTCGTCTTCATTTCAAGGTAGTCTATCGATCTACTACTAATTCAGTGTTTTGCGCATCCATTTCTTTCCGAGTTTTTCATGCGTAAGCTCTAACTACTGCTGGTCGATGTCATTTAAGATATGGACATTGAAGATGACATAGAGTGTGCTCAAAGGAAGAGAAAGGTGTAGAAAATTTATTCACCTAAAGAATTAATTAATCAAGAACAATCGAATTGATATATGATTGTAAAATACGGAGATTAATAAGCACAACGGAATTAAAGCGTACCTGTTTGAGCCATTGTTTCATTTAAATAAAATAGATTAACCTAATAATTAGAGATCTATTGGAGTGTCGAATCTTCCTCTCAATGACCTATTTCAGTATAACAGCTTTTAATGGGATCTAGCAATTGATAGGTATTACTTAATCTTTTATATGCTAGAGATGGGACCTAACAAAACCCCAATCAATAGCGGGTCAACTGAGCTCCTCCTATTACGAGCTTTAGTTAAATACAATTGTCTACACTTTACTGCTTAACTAGGCCTGTTATTAATAGATGCCAAAACCCAATTCAATAAAATCACTTAAGGGTTTAATAAATATTGCCCGATTATTTAAAATAAAAAATAAATTAATTAATGTAAGCTAATATTATAGGAAGTTTCCAACATTCTCCCACTTAGGCTACATTATTAACTTATTTTTATTATGAAAAAGATTTTATATTGAAAACGATACTATCGGGATAATAACTGAAAATTTTATTTTTTATTTTATTTTGAAAATTTTGTCTTATGTAGCCATTTAAAAAAAAATAATATTCCAATAACGGCATCTCAAAACCAATTCAATCCTATATAACCTTAGTATAGGACTATGAAGATCAACGTGTTAAGAAAATACATTACATGACCTTCCATAATCACATATAATAAGCATTATATTTTTATGAATTATGAGCCTAGTAGTGTAGTAAGAAATGATGCCAACATGTGATCAAGATATGCATTATTTCTTATCGGTCCTCAATGCAATTTCTCAATGACATAAAATTGCATTAGCGCAATTTCTAAACAATATGAAATTGCATGACTATGTCACAATCCAGCATGAAATCTTATAATTAGTGATATCCAGTTGTCTTTAAACTAAAATTTGTTTAAAGATACTGTTTTATACTTCTATTTCTTTGTCAATAAAAGAAATGATAATAATAGAATCAATAATAATGATCATTGAAAATAAATGCTTTAATAGACATCATGAAAGTATTATCAGTTTGCATATAATTATAATATCCAAAAATACATATTATATAGTTTCCACTAATAAAAGAAATTGAAAGAATCTAAAATACCTATATTCTTTACATGTTCTTTAAACAAAATGGGTAGTAAGTTTTTTATTAAAGGATCGGCCAACATAGACTTAATTCTGACATTCTCGATCACAATGTCTCTCTTTTTGACTAAGTCCTTAATAGTATAATATTTGATCTCCATGTGTTTGGACGCATTGCTGATCTTGTCATTTTTGGAATAAAACACAGCTATAGTGTTGTCACAATAGATCACCATAGGTTTAGTAATATCACCATAGGTTTAGCAATAGAATCCACAACTCGCAATTCTGAGATCAAATTTCTAAGCTAAACAGCTTGAATTGATGCGCCATAACATGCTACAAACTTAGCATACATTGTAGAGTTTGTAATCAAGGTTTGCTTTGTGTTCTTCCAAGAAATCACACCTCTAGCCATCATAAAACTATATTCAGAAGTTGATTTTTTGTCATTCGAACAACTAGTAAAATCAGCATCTGAATATCCAATCACCTTTAGGTTCTCAACTCTGCTATATACGAGCATGAAGTCTTTTGTTCTTTGTATATAACTCATCACCTTTTTAGTTGCAACGCAATGTTCATGACCTAGATTCGACAGATATCTTCCAAGAGTGTTCACAACAAAAGTAATACCAAGTCTGGTACATACTTGTGCATATATAAGACTGTCGACTACATTAGCATATGAAATATTCTTCATTGCTTCTTTTTCAACATCATTCTTGGGGCATTGTTCTATTGTCAATTTATCTCATTTCACAACAGGAGCTTCACTTGTCTTGCAAGTTTGCATATTGAATCTTTTCAAAACACGATCATTATAACTTTTCTGAGATAATTCCAAAACCTTCTTATATTTATCATGATGAATCTCAATGCCTAGGACAAAAGAGGCTCCCCCAAGATCTTTCATATCAAACTTTGTAAACAGAAAAATTTTCGTGTAATTTAATAGATCAACATCACTACTAGCAAGTAAAATGTCATCTACATAAAGTACTAAGAAAATATATTTACTAACCACTTACTTTCATGTAGATGCATTGATCAAACTTGTTTTCTTCAAAACCAAATGATGTCACAACCTTGTAAAATTTCAAATACCATTAACGTGATGCTTGCTTGAGACCATTGATGGACCTTTGAAGTTTGCACACCATATGCTCATTTTTGGCTTCTTTAAACCATTTAGATTGCTGCATATATACTTCTTCATCCAGATCTTCATTTAGAAAAGTTGTCTTGTGTCACACCCTGATCCTCGGGCACGCACCCATTCCTTACTTGGTTGATTAATAGTGACGTCCTAGGATGCATCGACGACCCATTCATTCTAATACGTAGGCGGAAGCATATAAATAATCCCAAAACAATAAAACAATGGGATAGGAAAGTAGCACCAATTTTTCTCAAAAGACCTTTACACAATCATAATTGCAATTTAAACGTATGTTTATTATTAGTGTTAGGAAGGCATGACAACGGCAGTTTCAAGATCTAATTTGATGAAGAACATTAAAAGCCGGCGGAATACAACTAAATCTAGTAATCTGATAATGCTTGTCAAAAACGATGTTTAATCCATGTGATGTACGTCATAGAAATAGTCCTCAAATTCTAATTTGTCGCCACACCCAATTTATCCCCTATAATGCATGGAACTATCTTAGTCCACATACTCAAAAAGGAAAGAGAAACGCTTAATTAACATCTCAAAATAGGGTTGCCAAATAATCAAGCCACCTCTTTGTTTTCCCGTAATTTAGGCACCCTTTAATATTTTTATCTCTATTTTTATTTTGTATGTGGTCAAGAAAGAGAGATTAACCTCTCTTCTATTTTTGGGGGGTGGCGTCATGTTGTCCAAAAATATTTCTTAAGTGAAAATGATGTTCAATTACACCCACTCATAGTTGTAGTTTAAACATGTGTTTATCATTAGTGTTAGGAATACATGACAACGTGTAGCACCCTCGATGCCAACTGAGGTCGCCACAGTTATCCATCTAACTTCGCATTACATATTAAGCCATAAATTCTTGGGCTCTTTTTTTTTTTTTTTTTAAA
Source organism: Eucalyptus erythrocorys (assembly GCA_014182555.1). Classification (NCBI taxonomy): domain Eukaryota; kingdom Viridiplantae; phylum Streptophyta; class Magnoliopsida; order Myrtales; family Myrtaceae; genus Eucalyptus; species Eucalyptus erythrocorys. The sequence continues at coordinate 11,781,741 of CM024607.1, forward strand.
CAAACGGTCCCAGCGCAACCTAATTGCAGAAGCATGATCAAATCTCTCCAATTCTCCCTCCACATAACCAAAAGGGCAATGCACACCAACTAAACATCATAGGATAGCAAAACCGAACAATTTTTATTTACATATTTACAGGATGGATTTCTTAGGGTAGGTACATTCAAAAGAAAAGCCAGCTCATAACTAGCTTGGCTCATACTCAAAAAGAAAAACCACCTACCCCTCTAACCGATCATACACAGACAAATCCATCTATCGGTCTCGGCTATGTCCAAAAATCCTAGCTCCTAGCTCCCCACGCAGGCTCTACACCCATCCTGGCGCATCGGGTGGCGGCGGCGGTAGCATCCCTCGCATGATCCCGTCCCAACGCACATGGACGGAAATAAATTCCTGAATAATTGGACCATCAGCCAGGCCCACCTCGTAATGTACCAGCACCTGCACCCGGAAGAAAGTCAGACCAGGGATGGATGGACAGTCAATCTCCGTCACCTCAACCTCTAAATCCGGTGGAATGCCATAATAGGTGCCCCGCGTGACAGGCTGGAGTGGCATCTCTAAGCTGAAAGTTAGTCCCCAAAAGGGGTGAGTATAACAACTCAGCAAATACCTGATCCCTTTAGCTACTCACGCATCTCACAAGACAATCAAATATGTCATTTCATCATATAATATCAACAGGTATATCATTGCATCATATAACATTATCAAATGCTCATGCATACATGTTTCTGAATACCCATGCACACATACCATGCACACATTTCATCCCATGCATGACTCAACCTCAAATTCACAACTTTTAATTTGCTTTTATTGCTCGCACCCAGTCCTGGTGATGCAAAAGAAAAACAAACAATCCCCGGGCATGTATTCGAAAATACAACCGGGCTTCTGGCATCCCTTACGCTCCGGGTATCTCGCACCCCAACTGGCATCACGAGGAATCCACGGCACACACCATTCGGGCTTCCGGCATTTACACTCCCTGGCCGGGCATCTCGCACCCCAACTGGCATCACGAGGAATCCCCCGGCACACACCATCCGGGCTTCCGGCATCCCCTACGCTCCGGGCATCTTAACTCCGAGGCCATCCAGATTTATGCCCTCAGGGCCACTGGGCATCCGGCATTTTCACTCCTTGGCCGGGCATCCCGACACTCTCGGGGCATCATCGGCTCGCACCATCCGGTGGCCTTCTCATTTATCATGATTTACATACACATGCATGGTTAAATTTCATATGGCATATGATATGATGCTCACTTTTCATGACTATATGCAATGCCAAATATCATCACTCATGTGGCATGAAAACCATGTAGGACAACACCCTTCATTTAGTTCACCTATCCTTTTCTTTGAAACTCACAAAAATCCAACGTGCATGATTTCTGAAAATGTCTAAATTGAATACCCAAATGACTCTAAAAAATTGTGAGATTTACACACGTGATAGTCGAGACATAATGGCACACTTTTCATGAAGAATTCATGTTCTAAAAGTCATCACATAAAAAGATACAACTCAACCATTGCAGCACACAATTTTTGGACATAACAGTTTACACGGTTTCAGAATTTCCCCAAATTAAATATTCAAATGACCTCTAAAAATCATGAAATTTTACCACGTCACAATTAAGACATAAAGGAACAACTTTCATGAAGAACTCATGTCCAAAAAATCCTCACATGAAAAGATACAAGTTCGGCAATACCATTCACAGTTTCGGGCACTCCAGATTGCATAGCTTTGGGATTACTTCAAATTAAATACCCAAAAAACATTCAAAAATTATGAAATTTTACCACGTGATAGTCAAGAGTTTAAAGTAGATTTATCATGAAGACATTAACATCAAATTCGTCCTAGATAATTAGTTACAACCAATGAAAGCTTCTGTCCATAGTACCGAATCATCCAGAATCAACCCATCATGGAAATTTCACCATTTGACCTACTTATCCTTCTTCTTGTCTTCTGAATTTTGGCTATGTTCTAGTTTAAAGTGTTTTCTTCGACTTTCATTTAGGAGTCGAAGTGATATTTCCAAAAGAAAGTCATCTTATGATCCCCGAAACTTACTGACGTTCCACAAGCTAGTCCAGATTCCTTGTCTTTGAGAAAATGTGTGTTTCACTAAGCTATACTTGTTAGATTTATCTCAATTTTGAGTATGTTGATCTTCATGATGTTCCCTACAATTCTTATGAAGAAGTCGAAGAGATATTTCCAGTAAAAAGTCATGTACAACAACCAAAGTCACCAGAGGTCGACATGCAATCCCAGATTTAACCGGTTTCGTAGAAAATGGGTTTCACCCCTCAAAACTCATCCATTTTACTTCAAATTTTAGTATGTTATAGTTTAATATGTGAGATACAACTTTCATGAAGAAGTCGAAGTCAGAATCTAACTCTAAGGTCACCTACAGATCCTCACAACATTCGGGTGCAGAGAGTCTACTCGAGAACAGCTTAACCATTCCAACCAAAACACTTCCAAACTTCGGTTTTTATACTCAATTCACACAAAATCAACTACCACACAGCAATACATTCACAATACAACATGCAAGAGTAGTTCAAGGATCAAGGCTTGCCTCAAATTTCAACAAAAATCAAGCACAAACGGGCGGGCAAAAAGGGATGGCGTCGCGCGGCTTCTTCTTCTTCCTTTCTCTTCTTCTTTCTCTTTTCTCCTTTCTCTCTCTCTCTCTCTCTCTCTCTCTCTCTCTCACATGCACGGTCGAAGACCTCCTAAAACCGGCCAAACCCCTTTTTATTTCCCTTAATTCATCATCATTACTTGTAATAATAGTTTCCCATGCAGCTTGACACCTTGCACTTCATGAGGACACATGGACAGCCATGCCACCTCACTCTCTCCTCCTTGTTCGTTCGTGGGAGACTCGGCCATGGGCAGCTTCGGCCGTGGCCCACTTCTCCTCCATCATGGGCTAATGGGCCAGCCCAATAGGCTTCCTTAGGCCCACGCCATTCGGCCCGACTTCAAGCCCAACCTAATTTAAATTCTAATCCCAATTATTCATATTTAATTACAATTACTAACTTAGCCGTATAATACTACAACATAAATCAAAGATAATTCAATTCGTAGGGTACACGGCTACGTATAGAAAATTCCTTTCAATCCACCTTTTAGTCCAGACTTGGTCACACATGAGTATATAATGCATTCTTAACAAAACAATAGTTCATCCAACGCTTGGTCTTTGTTCAATTGTAACTCATTGGTCCAATGACTATAATATAGTCTGTCAGTACTTCCATCACTTAGTCTTGAACTGCTGTATATCTAGGAGTCGTCATGTAAATTTTAGGATGCCACACAACGGTAGTTTCCAGATCTCATTTGATGAAGAACAACAAAAGCTGATAGAGTACTGCGAAATTTGGTAATCTAATAATGCTTGTTGACGACGATGTTTAATGTATGCAATGCACCTCATATTCATAGTCCTCAAAATCTAATTTGTCACCACCCCCATGTGATCGCCCATAACGCGTGGAACTATCTCAGTTGTACTTAAAACAAAAGAGAAACACTTTATTGACATCTCAAAATGAGGTTGCCAAATAATCAAGCCACCGCTTTGTTTTCCTGTAATTTAGGCACCCTTTATTTTTATATTTTTTAGAAAGAGATATTAACCTCTCTTCTATTTTTAGGGGTGGCCTTGCGGCCCAGGTGGTGTTTGTCCAAAAATAGTTCTTAAGTGAAAAGGATGTTCAGTTAGACCTAATCATAGTTGTAGCCTAAACATATATTCATTTTTAGTGTTAGGAACACATGACAACGATAGTTTCCATATCCCATGTCACGCCCCGAATCGCCGAGCGCGCCAACATCCCTCCATGGTCGTGTGAATGCGACATTCCCAGGTAGTGTCGCCGACCCCATTCATTTTTAATTTGCGCATGTGGAATGTATTAAATAACCCCTGACTAAAATTCACGGGATAAGAAAGCAAGAAAAAAACTCAATTATAAACAACAAGCTTACATACAATGATAATCACGTCAGAGGCATGTACAACCAAAAATGGGTTAGAGTTTTTGTACATCAAAGGATCAGCCTGCAAAAAGGTCGGTCTACCCAAAAAGAAGGAATAGTCCTAAACCCCTACTCGGACTGGTTCACCGACTCGACCTCTGACTCCTTCATCACCGGGATCCCACATCGCTCCAAGGCCTCGCCATCTACGGTTAGTATAATTCATATAATTCAATCAAGTGTAGTAATAGGGACTAAACAATTGGAACACAAGCACAATCACATAGTCGATACCACTCAACAAGCATTCCAATTATTGTTTATTACTTCACACAAACATAGCCTACTCGCGGTTCGGCTATCTACTGGCGCCTAGCCAGGCATCGTCTCCCCACCTTGGAGCACGGCATCGTCAGTACATCGACGGCATTCCCGAAGGAGCATGGGCCCAGAATCGACTACGACCTTCATCCGTTGTAAGGAGGATCCCATATAGGGCATATCTGGCTCAACAGCCTAAGACAATTTCCTTTTTGTTATCATGCAACAAATTCAACCTTGGCCCAGGCCACTTTGCATTTCACTCAAAAATTTCAATTAAAATAGTGGGCCGGCCTATTTTCTTCATATTAAAAATATTCTAGAGATTACTCACGTGAGTGGGAACACGTCAAACTTCAATTTAGAAAATCCAATTTCTACATTTTTCAACCCCACTATTTAATATATTTATTAAAATCCAATTTTGGGGTCAAAACCCAGCACGTGGAAGTTTATAATTAAAATCCCTAAATTTTCCAATTCAACACTCAATTGGCACAATTCAATCATCACTTGCACAATTCAAATACACCATAACGATCGGCACGAAAAACTGAGACTTTAGGGTCCCGAAGAAATTTTCAGGAAATTTTTTTCGGATTTAAATAATAATATTTTAATAATTTCGAAAATTAGTATTTTATTATATTATTAAATAATTTCAAATCTTTATTTAATTCAAAAATAAAACAATTATGTCACATCAAGGCTTATTTTAAATAAACCTACTTATCCCTTATTAAACATACATTAACTTTAATCACTAAACTAATCTAATCTACACTTAAATAAATATAAACTAACCACCTAACCATAATTAACATAATATAATCCACCCTAAACATCATTAACCATTCTAATCAAGGTTTAGTGAGTTAAACTCACTTGATTAACTCGCCGCTTGGACCAAAATGACGAGGGCGACGCCGGGATTGACTTTTCCAAAGGCGGGCCTAGCTTCCGGGGACGGGAAGACGTCAAAATGGCCCACGAAGGGGCTGAGAAACCCACAAAACACAGCTGTAAGAGGAGGCCGAAGGAGGGGAGAAATGGTGGCTGGTTAGGCGAGCAAGGGCGGCAAGGGCTTGGAGGAGCTCCGGCGGGCTGAGGTGGGGCCGCACAGTGGTCGGAGGCGGCTGGTCCACGGCCTGCAGCAGCTCATGGAGGCACGGGTGAGCTGGTCTTCGGCGTGAGGAGGGCAGGGACGCGCAACAGCAGCAGTGGCAGCTGGACGCGCGATGGCCTTCGGTGGCTTGCGGCGGCGCTTCGGTGACTTGCGGTGGCGGCTACTGGCCGAACGGCGTGCGGGCGTTGCACGAAGGGGGGCTGGACGGCTGGTTTAGCTTCTTGTTCTCTCTCATCTTCCCTTCAATTTCTTTTTCTTTTTTCAAAAACAAAAGAAAAACCAAGGACGAAGATGATGTTGATGGGTGTGGGGCAAATCCTGGCCCTACACTTGTCAAGATCTCACCCAATTTGGCCTAACAACCATGACATCATCCCACGTCATCTTCCACTACCTCCCTCTTCCACAACTTAATCCAATAGGTTCACTTCTTTTTCCGCCGGGGTCCAATTCCTTGCACATTAAATTTGTTCAATTTTTCATTCAATTCTCTTCTAATTTTTTTTGGTAAAGATAAGTAATTATATTGATTTTGCAGGTAAAAATACAAAGAGGAGGCCTGTCACCAACAAATCAGACACTCACAAGGACAATGTCAATGAAGAGTGTAAGGGTACCATGGTTCCCAGGAAAAAGAACAACAAGAAAACAGAAAAAAAAGACAATCAAAGACCACACAAGACCCTCCATCAACTAAAAATAGAAGTCGGAAGATCCCAGCATCGTTGAAGTCTTCTATTCCTCGGCGTATCATCCACGTGATTAAGAGACAAAGCCTTGTCCTTTATAGCCTTTTGAAGATGAAGCTTCATCGCAGGGCGAGAGAGAGGTTGGTTACGAAATATGATATTATTCCGCTCCTTCCATATAATGTAAGTCATAGCACCGAAGCTAAAGCGGCCAAGAATATGATAGAAGCTACTATCCTTAAACCGATTTGAAGCCCACGCAAGATTGTCAAGCCAAGATTTTTTGCTCCAAACAAGATTGAACTTAGCAGCCCAATAAGAGGCAAGGTTAGCCGAGATATGACAGGCAAAGAAAAGATGGTCTACTGAATCAGGTCTGCAAGAACAGAACGGGCATAATGCATGAGCAATTCTACCATAAGAAATAAGCAACACCTGAGTAGGAAGTCTGTTGCGCGAGGTAAACCACAGGTGAGTCTGGTATCTTGGCGGCAAAGCATTGCTCCATATGAAGGCAGACCACCAGATAGGGCTACCTCTCGGCCATAAGAGGTTCCAGGCCGAAGCAATAGAAAATTGACCGGAAGGGTGGCGAATCCATTGGAAAACATCTTTTTCGGAATTAAGAACAGGCAAAGGATCCCACCAACCAGCACAAATATTTGAAACATACCAGCCTATTGGCGTAGAAAAACCATCCGCTACTGTTGCAATTCGAGGAATACCTGATCGATAAATATCTTGGTTTGAGAAGACATGATTCAAGGGACCCTGAGGATGCCAAGGATCAAACCAAAATGATGTGGAACGTCCATCACCTATTTTCCATCTGAAATGCTGCTGGAAGTGTTCGCGAAGGCCAAGTAGCTTTCTCCACGCCCAAGAACAAAAGGTGGGACAGGGGACCACGTAGAAATTCTTCCGCTTTAAAAAAGTGGAGTGAATCCACTTGCATCACAGGGATTCTTTGTCAGAGAAAAGAATCCAGATATGTTTAAGCATACAAGCAGTGTTATTCTCTTTTAGCTTCCTCAATCTGAGGCCTCCCTCCTCTCTTGGGAGGCAAATGTCATTCCAAGAAACTTTAGCACCACTGGCTCCCATCTCCGGTCCTTTCCATAAGAACTGACGGAAAACCTGTTCTATACGATCAATCACCAAGCAGGGAAGAAGAATACACTTGCCCAAAAGACCTGAATTGACTGTAAAACAGATTTCACAAGTTGAAGGCGCCCTGCGAAGGATAAAAATCTATGGGTCCACACTTGAATACGAGCAGTAATAGAGTTAACAAGAGCAACACAATCAGCCTTCTTCAATCTGGCCGAAATTACAAGGACCCCGAGATAACGAAAGGAAAGAACACTAAGGTGGAATCCCAATCTCTCCAGAATTTCCAACCTCAAAGCAGGGGAGCCCCCCGAAATAAACACTTCACTCTTATTAAGGTTAGGCTCTAAGCCGCTCCAGCTTGAGAATTTATCAATCCCTGTCTTGAGAGGATCAATAGAATGCAAGTCGGCTTCCGAAAATAAGAGAACATCATCAGCGAAAAAAAGATGAGAAAGCCTGGAGGACTTACAACGCCAGAAGAAGTTGAACTCTGGTTGTCTAGTTTGTATATTTAGAATTCCAGTAAAAACTTCCATCACAAGAGTGAATAAATAAGGGGACATTGGGTCCCCTTGACGAATACCTCTTCCACTTTCAAAGAATCCATGCAGTTCACCATTCACCAAGATAGAAAACTTAGGTGTACGAATGCACACCATAATCAGGGAGATAAACTCCAAAGGAAACCCGAAGGCTATCAGGCACGTTTCAACAAAGTCCCAATCCACCGTGTCATAAGCCTTCCTAAAATCAACTTTCATAGCACATTTGGGGCTGTAAGGGTCATGATGAAAACCACAAAAAGCTCCCCGAGCAAGCAGTATATTATCACTGATATGTCTGCCTTTAACAAATGCATTCTGAGGAAGACTAATAATGGAAGGCAAAACCCGAGAGATGCGATTAGCAATTAGCTTGGTGATACACTTGTAGATGGTGTTACAACAAGCAATCGGCTGAAAGTCGTTAACATTATACGCATTCGGAATTTTAGGAACCAAAGTTAAAATGGTGGTGTTGATCTCCCGTAGGAGCAATCCAGTCGCAAAGAAGTCTCTAACCGCCAAGATAACCGAGGCTCCGACAATATCCCAGGAGTGCTTAAAAAATTCCACAATAAATCCGTCCGGTCCGGGGGCTTTACCCACCGCAAGGGAGAATAAAGTATCTCGGATTTCAGTATTGGTAATTGGGGAAGAGATAAAACGTACTTGATCCGAGTCATGAGTTTGGTTCAAAACCACTCTGACTTCTCCCACAGATGGCCGAACCGAAGGGGGAGAAGCTGCAAGGAGATTTCGAAAATGGTCCACCAAAATACTTTGAACTTCATCAGGGATTTTTTTTTTTTGATCGGAAACTTCATCAGGGATTGAAGATGTACGATCTCCATCAGATATCGACATAATCCTGTTTCGAAGATGTCTTCTATTCACTGAGTGGTGGAAGAATTTCGTGTTCAGGTCTCCATCTTTAAGCCACCGAATTCTAGACTTTTGTCTATAAAAAGATTCCTCTTGGAGTTGAAGGGTAGCAAAAATTTGTAATTGATCTTTTTCAGCATCCGCAAGCAGAGCATTGAATGGATCAAGTTGAAGCGCTTCTTGGGTTTCTCGCAGGGCTACCCTGGCCTCAGAAGTTCTAGTAGATATGTCAGAAAAAGAATCCTTGTTCAAAAGCTTCAATCTATACTTAAGAAGCCGAAGATTAGAGCATAGAGTGAACATAGGAGTTCCAGCGAAATTTGAATTCCAAACTTCATTTACCAGATCCAAATACCTTGGATGTGTTGTCCAGAACATAAAGAACTTGAACGGCTTGCAAGATCTAGGCGTTGGCATAATTTTGATAGGAATCGGGGTGTGATCCGTAATGCCAGGCGCCAAAAAAGTAGCTTCTGAGAACGAAAATTCCCCACTCCACCAAGCATTGACAAGAACCCTATCAATCTTCCTTTGTTTACGATGGATACCCGAAGAGGAAGCCCAGGAGTACCTGTGGCCAGTATACCGAAGATCTTCCAAGCCAGCTTTATAAAGACACTCACGAAGCTCATCAAAGGATGGGAGCCAAGCCAAAGAACCACCCATCCTATCCGAAGGGTCCAGAATGGCATTAAAGTCTCCAGCAAGAATCCAAGGCGAGCCAGCAAATTTCGAGCTTAGACGAATAATATCATTCCAAAGGGAACGCCGATCCACAAAATTATGCTTCGCATAAATAACAGAGAGGTAAAAGGATTTACCCGAAGCCAAAAGAGAAATCTGACCATGAATGGCTTGTGTCGAGGACGAGTCAAGACAAAATGAAGCCTCACGCGGATTCCAGCCCAAGAGAATCCTTCCCAGAGGGGCAAGGTCAAAATTATTAATCCAGACCCAACCTGGCACTAACATGGCAGAAATTGAGTCAAAAACCACAGGAGAGCACCTAGTCTCAACAATACCAACACAACTTAAATTATTGGAGTGCACAAAGTTTCTCACTTCCGCTTGGTGAATGGGGTTACATAAGCCCCTAATATTCCATATTCCAAAAAACATGAGACAGCAGGGAAGTTACCGCCTTCTCGGGGGCCTCCTACGACCCGTCCCCTGAGTGGATCTATGAGGGGCTGAGGTTGTAGGAGGAGTCGGTGCATCCTTCTTAATGGGTCTAATTGATAAGTTAGACTGACTATCACCACGGGGGTTTTGCTTGCCAGAGCCAGCAGAGGAGGCTTCCTTTGAGCAGCTACTTTCCCCACCAACACCACGGGGGTTTTTGGGAGGCAAAATCGGCGAGGCTTCCTCAGTAGAACTACTCACCCCACTTGCTTCCTCCTCTGACTCCTCCTTAGAAGAGAGGGCCGTACGATGAGCATCCCCTGGATGTGAGGTCACAAGAGCCAAGGAATCTTGGCTAGACGAACTTGTCTTTTGGCCTTCATGAATCACGATAGATTTATTAGGCTGAGAATCCATAGGATTTTTCTGCTTTAAATCTACCACTGAATGAATAACTCCAGGGTTTTCCTTCGGCTTAGCTTGCTGATTTTTCTTGTAGGAAACTTGTTGCCAGCTTTGATCATTCCCAATAGCATCCGACGAGTTGGCACGAGGAGCTGGAACAGGGACATTTACCTGAGGAGGGTCCACCGCCACTGTAACATCATCTTCTCGGCTCGTGCAGGTATGTCCAAATACACGACATTTTGGACATGAATCTGGTCTCCATTCATAGATAATTGGGACAATGAAAGATTCATCATCAACAAAGACTTCAACAGATTCGCATATTTCCAGATTAGCCGAGATCTCAACACACACTCGGGCAAAAGCGAGCCTTCTCATCTGTTCGGTCAATGGGTCCACATAGAGAGGTTTCCCAACTCCACTAACAATTTCACTAATCCCAGCCGTTGACCAATTTGGGTAGGGTATATTTTTCAGACGGATCCACACTGGAACAGAGGATTGTAATTCTTTCTTCAAGACCAGCGAATGGTGCCACTATTTGAAGACTAACGGGACTCTCGCCACCGTCATTGGTCCCTCATCTAAAATTTTCCTGCGGAAATTCGGGTCAGGCACAATAAAGAAATAAAACCCATCATCATTCGCCAAGACTTCCGAGAGATGGTCTCCCCAAGCCCGTTTCAAAGCCGTCTCAGTGATCTTAAATGAGATATGCTTTCCCACGAAATAGCCAACAAGGCAATTGTTCCATTTTGGATCAGCCGCGAGCTTCACATCATCTGAAAGATGAACAACAGCTTTCTTCCCTGTAGAAGTGGGAGGAATATAGCTCAAATCATAGCCCTTAGCCAAAAGCCTCGCAACATTTGCCCAAGTGCGGGCTTGCGGGATCTTAGGGTTACGAGCAACAGGAGCAGGCTGAGCTGGAGCAGGGCCACGAGAAGCAGATCTGGGACGACTACGGCTTTGGGGAGTGTTAGCTTGGCCTTTCCCCTTAGCTGGGCCCAACGGACGAGCTAGCGCTGAGGATGACGCCATGATCGACGCAACCCGAGCAGAATCGGGCGCAACAGATACCAGAAACCCTAATCAGAGATCCATGAAACAGACGAACGAGAGCTTACTAGGACGTAAGCTATGGTCCAGATGTGCGGAAAAAGGAGCAGAAGATTCCCTCCGAAGATCGCTCCCAACCGCTAGTCGTCGAGTCAACAAGAGCTCGGAGACTAGCCGCGAGCTACAGTGTCCAAATCGCCCCAAAATCGCCGGTTTAGAGAGAAAGTGAACAGTGTTTCTTGCGGCAATTGCAAAATCTTTAACATTCAATTCTCTTCTAATTGAGTCCAATTAAAGTCCATAAAATTATCCCAAGATCATAATAAGGTTTGTGACATAACCGGACTTCCAATTTCTAAATCCAATCTCAATTTTCACGGTTAAATTTAATCTGGTGTAATTTCAGCGCGCCTAATCCACTGAGTAGCTTTTAGGGAAATTTTCTTGCATTCGACCTAAGGGTGATCAGTCCCCAAGTCTGACGCGCCAAAATCTCTTAATTGCTTCACCCAATGGACTAATTCCCTCGTGAGTGGCCAACTCAGAGAGACGAATTACATGCATAGATCAGTTGCCCGACTTAATTGACTAAAAATTAAATTGGGAAAATCAGGATGTCACATCCCATTTACTGAAGAACAACAAAAGCCAACAAAGTACGGCTAAATTTGGTAATCTAATAATGCCTGTCGACAATGATGTCTAGTGTACGTACTTCATAGTCATAGTCCTCAAAATCTAATTTGTCGCCATGCCCATTTGATGTGTCAATCACATGTGAGAGAGGCCGATTCTAGTACTTGTTATATTAATTATTTCACACTATATAAATTTTTTCATGTGGGACTTTTTTGACATAACTTATACATGCATCTTAACAATCTCTTTCATGCGAGCTCAGTATGATGTATGTCTCCCCAATCATCACCAACCAATGCAAACATGACTTTCACCATGTTCTCCTCTTGGATCGAATCATGGGGGCAAATCACACTTGACAATTGCAAAGATCTATGGGATTCCTTTCTGTTTCCAAGATACCAATACACAAAATTCCATTCTTGGAGTGCACAAGAAAAACTTGATAACTTTACCTAGAGAGATCATCAAGAGAGAGCCTAAGTTCAAGCTTATCAACACATTAAATTTGATTTACTTTCACTCAAAGGTTAAAGTGAATAATTTATGAGCCAATTTAGATATATTAATTACTACTTGCCACACAAATTCTTTGATACGAGACTATTCAAACATTGCTCACGTGCATATTTCAACAAACCCAATGGCCGACGATGGAGTATGATGGCTAGCAGCTTGTGACCAATGTCAACGGTGGAGTGCAGACAGGGTAGTCCATCGTTGGTGATCAGCGGCTGGTAATCGCGAACTTCTAAAGTCTACTGTTGGTGATGGAATTGAGTTTGTGATAGATTTGTACTTATAATAAGTTTGGAATGGACTCTAATCCCGGTTACAGTAAAGTAATCCGCTTCCGCATTTTTTAAGTAATTGTGTTCCATGGTGAATCAAAATCAATATTTGGATTCTTCTTCAAACACAAAAATAGTGCGAATTAGAATCCCACTCCTTGAGGAATCTGATTTCGCATTGAATCAATCAAGACCCTGCATACATTTCTAACACTTATTTTATTAAGTATGGTCAACGAGTGTCCCCAAAATACTTTATAAAAATTAATCTTATAAGTAAGTGAACTTTCTTGTTAAAAGATGCTCTCATTGAAATTATACAAAGCATATCATTATACATTGCACTAATGCATCACTGACTTACTCCTCAACTTCATTTCAAAATACTCTATGGATCTAGTAGTCCTCTATATTTTGCGCATCCTTTTCTTTCCGAATGTTTCGTGCAACATCTCGAGGGACATTGAAGGTGACATTGTGACATCTTGAATTTCTGGTTCTGTTTTCAATTGGATAAGTTGGGCTTTTTATCGACGCGCCTATAGTTCTATTCATTGAGCTGATCACTCACAAGATAACTAGTTTATCAGATGAAGCCATTAAGGGATTATAATGCAGTAGATTTGAGAATTCGACCAGGAAGCAACTGCTCGACCGTGCTAATCTGCATAAGTCTTTACGACATAGTTAAAAATCGATTAGAGACCAGAGATTAGTTGATTTGACAAAGGTATGTGATTAGTATATGGGTGATTCCACCTAATTGCGAAATTCTTGTCGACCGGCCCTAGACCGATTTTTCTATCGTTTTGGTTCCCTGTGTTTGTATTCGAAATCTCAAGATTTTCACAACAATTGAGAGTCGCAAATGTGTCTAAAATATAGTTGTGGCTTGAAAATAATCAACCACGGGTCAATTGCACTAAAAATTTCTAAAAGCTACTCGGTAGGTTAGGTCACTCTAAAATCGCGCTAAATTGAAATTAACCGTGAATGTGAACCCGATTTCAAAAATTGAAAGTTCTGTCATGTCACGATTCATTTTAGGACCGTCAACTCATCCTTCGAAGATTATTCTGCAAATCGAGATTTTTGGTGAAAATTCAAAGTGGGGCCGTTTTTATTTGGAAAATTCAAGGGACCGTTTTTTATCGTGTTTTTGGGATACAAATTGGTTTTATTGGCGAGGAAAAATATTAATTTGGTTGAGGACATCTTGGTGGTATTTATGGGGACCGGTTTAGGTCCAATTGAAGAGGAATTTGGCACAATTTGGGGAAATTGGCACCAAATTCATAGGCCATGGTTCCCTCAACCTTTTGGATCACTCTGGGATTGTTCTAGAGAGATATTTGTGTACAAAATTGGCTGAGGAAGCTAGCCAATTGAGGTGTGACCTTGCCAAGGAGATAGAGATGAGAATGAAGACTTTTGGGGCCAAGGAGGGACCCCCTTCTCTTCAGCCACTCCTTCTTCCTCACTTCAGTTGTTTTCTCCATTTTTGGATATTTTGAAGCTCCAAAATTCCAGAGGAAACCGCCAGCCTCTCCCTTGCCATCGCAAGCCGTCCGCCGAGCCGCCAAGATTGCTGCGTTGCTATCGCGCCCTCGTGCAAGCCCGTTGCGCGCCGTCTGCTTGTCTGCCTCCAGCTCATTGTCCCACGAGCCCAACTCATCCCTTGAGCTGTCCCCAGTTGCCATCGAAGCCCTAGCCATCGCTCGCGCTTGCCTCTGTCGTTGTCCAGCTTCGCTTGCCCGCTTACTCGCTCGCCTGGCCGCCGATCCACCTCAGCTTGCTGTTTCCAACCCGGTCCAACTTGCTTGGTCCTTGGACAAAACCGAGTAGCCCAGCCAGCCGTGAGCCTTCTAGGCTTGTTTTAGGTAGCTTCTGGGTTTTGTCGGTGTCATCGCAAGGTAGTTTGTCGCCCATCTCCGCGTCGCCATCGCCGTCGCCATGGACTCACCGGATCGCTAAACTGGTGAGTTTACTCGCTAAACTCTGCTTAGGGAGTTAATTATGCTTAGGGGGTGATTAGCTTAAGTTAATTAGTGATTAGGTGGTTAGTTAGAGCGGATTAGTGATTTAATTATTCGATTTTGTATGTTAGGTGGTTAAAGTAGCTTAATTAGAGATTAGATAAGTTGTATTATTTATCTAGAATGGTTCAGAAATTTTTCAGGCTTGTTTCGGTGTTTAATTAAGCATCTTTGGCTTAAGTTTCTATTTTTGGTAATTAATTGCATTTATTTAATTAATTTTGGTATTTATTTAATTATTTATTAATTTTCGAAAATTATATCGGGATAGCCAGTGACCGAAATCTCGTGCTAATTTCAATGGTGTGCTTGGTTTATTTAATTGAGTGCTATTTTGTGCAAATTGAATGATGATTGTAATTTTGGGTATTTATCCCAAAATTGAGTAATTTCGGTATTTAATTAGAAAATATCGAAGCGTTGGTTTTTAACGCCAAAAATGTTTTTAGGCACTATATTAAATAGTGGGATTTTTGAAAAGAAAGATATAGCATTTTGGCTCAGACCGATTGTGTATCTATATACGATTAGTTTTACCGAGTATATTTAACATGATAATGTTAGGTCAAGTTCGCTATTTTAATTGAGGAATCAGTGTGCAAAGCATAAGGTCCTTGACCGGGATTGATTTATCGTGTATTAGCTTTGGTGAGCAATAATATATATATATATATATATCTCAGCTTTGGTGAGCAAAATTATATATATATTAGCTTCGGTAAGCTATAATATATATCAGTTTCGGTGAGCTATAATATATATATCAGCTTGGGTGAGCTATACCATCTATTTCAGCTTGGGTGAGCAGTGATCGAATCGAATTGAGTTTATAGATGGTATTGAATGTATCGAATTGAGTGGATCGATTGATTGACGATTTGAATTGAATTAATTGAGTATAAGATTTTTACTGACGTGTAGGAAGGAACTAAGGCAAGATAAGTCCTCTGTTTTGTGTGTGCATAGACTACCTTAGGTGTATTTCCTTCCTAGTCGGAGTTTAGGGGGTGAACTTGCTGAGACATTGTCTCACCCCGTGTGGGCTTAACTTTTTAGGTTCTTAGTGTGAAGAGCCTGGAGCTTGAGGCGGAATGGTCAAGGGCACCGGTGGCTCAGAAGTTCTTTGTGAAGATAGACCTCATGTACTTAGACCTTAGGGTTGGCCCTTGTTTGTAAACTAGATCGTGGTTTTCAATAATGTGTTTGATTGGAAATTTGTTGTCCCACTTTATCGACTACCGAGGGATGGGCACGCGCTCGAGGATCGGGGCGTGACAGACATGGAGGGTGCTCGAAGGAAGAGAAAGGAAGGGGGAGGCATCTCGCTGCCTCCATTCTTTTATGATTATCTTCATATTTGCCAACATAGTTGGTGGAGTTCCTGAAAATTGCTGTAGAATCCTAAATTTATCTCAGATGTGAGAGAGGTATTAAAGTTTTAGAAGTTGCCGTGGTGATTATGAGTGGGATAAAAGAGAACAAGGATAGCCATGGTTAAGTGAAAGGGGTTCGTTCATCAATTCTCACGGTTTAGAGCTAGTCTTTCTTTTCTTTTCTCTTTTTTGGGTCGGTAAAGCAAGTCTTTCACCTAGCGCTTATATACACGACTTTTTGAATAAGAAATAGAGCGTACTCATGTATTTCATGGACTATGAAATAATCACAGTGAAATTTGAGATTATTTAGTACTTACAAGCCTTTCATAGTCCTTGAAGCTGTATAAACATTCCAATTTCTGTAGTATCTTTCACTTGGGTAAAACATTATCCGCTCGTATATCTAACTAAAAGTCGATGCGGATTATATTTATATTTGCTGCGAACCAACGAGAAGTCCGATAGGAATATATCATTTCTTTCATTCGCATTGGCATTTTTCCTTCTCTCTTTACATTTTTTTTTTTTTTTACAATGTTATTTGCCACTCAAATCGCGGGTCCATTTGCTTTGACTGGTTAAGTGAAAAGAAGTAACTTGCTGTCCTATATATATGTATGTATATGTCTCTGTATAAATTTATATACGTAAACTATTATTTACACGTTTTGAAAGGTTTAGTTGTTGCGACCTGCACGTTCAATACGATTTAGATATAAGATTTAGAAAAAGTAAAAAGACGAAAGCAAAAAGATTACTCCATACTGAAGTGTCATATTAAAGCGCACCTTAGTATGCCATATATATTTTGGCTTTTGTTTTTCGTTTGGGATAACATGGGCTATTCAAACTTTTCGGCTTTATTAACCACAAAAATACAAATAAGTTGCCCCATCCACATGTATGGAGTGCAACACCCTAGGCTAATATGATTGGAAGACGCTCTGATTTGGACAGAATTTTTTTTTATCCAAATCGAATGCTTAATCACTTAACCAATTCGACAAAGGGTCTAGTAGAAAAACATAAATACATAATAAGTAGCCGACAAGTAGTCAAATCTCTGAATAACCCACAATCAAGCTGGGAAGGCTTCAATGATGGACAATAAGGAAGGGGTTTGCAAGATCATGTAGCGAGGGAAGCCTCCTTCCTCCAAAAGCTTCTTCCACTCTAGTTTGGTCCTCTCTTTACCTCCGGTTTGAGTGATCATGGTCAGATCGGAAGCTATCCCCGTGTCATCGAAGGGGCCATTGCCCTTTGGTCGCAACACAATTTCCGCCAGGATCACCTTGCCATTCTTTTCTGCTACAGCTCTCTTGCAGTTCTTCAAAATCCTTACAGAATCTTCATCATTCCAATCATGCAGGATCCACTGTACAAAGAAGGAAGATGAAAATTTCAGTTGTGAATCAATCATGACTTATTAAGTCATGAATGTTCAATGTGTCGATTGTCATTCGTAGTTTGTGCATTAGAAGTTGAACAATCATATCCAAGAGTGACATTCTTCCGAAGGAGATGCAGTGATAGAGATCATGAGGAATTGATGCCCGGGGTTTCCCATTTATTGTTACTATAAACTAGCTTTTTATAATTCAGTTGAAGATTTTTAGTGCTTATGAAAATACTTATCGTTTACTATTTTTTATTATTATTTAAAACTACATGACAAACATTAGCAAATGAATCGCTAAGCAGAGGAGCAAGTACTGAGTGCACTCAATTCATGTGAGTCCATAGAATAAGCGCCAAGTATACTTGCCTTCATGAAAACAGCATCAGCACTTGGAATGGCCTCAAACATGTCTCCCCCGACATGACTGACCCCACCGTGCGCTGGTGCGGCAGCAACAACGTGAGGCTGGTCGAAGTTAATCCCCTTGATGTGTGGGTACGCCCTCACTATCTCGGCTACGGCATTGCCCGTCCCGCCTCCAACGTCCACCAGAGATCCCACGTGCTCGAACCCATCCTCGTACGCATCCACGATAGCTTTCATCATGAGCTTGTTCGAGCATGCCATGGCATCACGGAACGTGCGGCTGAATTCAGGGTTCTCGGACTCCAAGTCCCACATTTCGCAGCCATAAGCGCTCTTTAACGGGAATGATCCTTCGTCCTTGATGTAGGCACTGAGGTGGTGCCACGAGGGCACCATATACTGATGGCCCGCCAGCTCTACTAGTGGCAAGAGGTTGAGGTGCTCACCCCCTTCCAAGAGCCATCTCGACGACGGGGTGAGGCTGTAGAGCGTCTCTTCGCCATTGTAGTGCGCGGAGAAGATGTTCTTGCGGACCAGGGGCGTCAGGATGCGGCCGAGGACACAGGTTTTGACAGATGGGGAGGGGATCTGGGAGGCTATTTGAGCCAAAGTGACAGGCCCGCCGCCCAGTGAGTGGATGATGTCAGGTATCCGGAGCCGCACCGCGCCATACAGCGCCATTGAGTTCACGTACGAATACATGACCTTCCATACTTGGACTTGGCCACTTAACGTTTCATCGAGCTGTGCCATTCTCTCTCGCTGTCTCTCTCTGTACGCCCGCCTATTTGGTTTGAGACAGCGTTTGAGTTAAGAAGAGAGCATTTGTTCGTATATATAGGGCAAGGTAATCATTGGGTTCGGTCGAATGTTAATGTGTTTTCACTAGGTGCATCATCTCAGTTATTTATTTATTCATTGAGTTGCAATAATTAGAAGAGATGTGTAAACTAAACTATTGCTATATTTTATTATTTCCAATATGATCCCAATTTTATATTTCCCAATGAATTCAGGTTTATTGCCTGATTTATTATGCGCATTTATTATATGATACTTGCCTGTTAATATGTTACTATAACGGTCTTGATGGGAGACTTTTTTTATTTTGGCAAGGGTCTCGATGGAAGGAAAAATCAGGTAATTCCATATTCACAGATCTTAATTTTATATTTCCCAATTAATTTCGATTTATTGCCTGATTTATTTCTAGCATTTATTACGTGATATTTCCCCGTTAATAGGGGTGTGCAACTGGACCGGGTATACCCGGTTCCCAGACCGGCCTACCCGGAAAACAGGGTCAGGAACCAGTTCCCATTGAAACTCATCCTGGAAGCGGTTTCCAAAATTCGGAATCGGTTTAAACCGGTTCGGGAACAGTTCCGAGTGATTACCCACCCGAAACCCATTCCTGGACCGGTTTTGGAATCGGTTCTCAGACTGGTTTTATAAGTAGAGGTCCAAAACTCTTTTTTTCGCCCTGATTTCTATTCTTACTCCCACAATCACACGGCGTTTTTCCTTTTGGCTCTCTTAAACACGCACGGGAGGACATTCCTTTTCCTCACTTGCTTCCCTCCCTCATCAGGTCCCTCTCGCACCCCGATGGACGGATGGTGCTTGTTGCCGCCAAATTCTTATGTATCACATGGATTGGCCCACCTAATTTCTCTTTTGTAGGAGGAGTTATGCTTGCATAAATGAGTAGCTTCATGTAGTAGTTGTGGAAATAAGACTAATATTAGATCCATGTTTGTTGCTTATTCTTTGCCTTATGATTTTATTTATTATAATTAGCCTTGTGGATCCTTAAATTTTCATTTAATCAAAAAGTTCATGTATTTATTTATTATAAGTGCTTAATGTTTAAATACAAATTAGGAGGATTACGTTATTTTCTCGTGTATTAATATAAAATTCGAAGTCGTAGAGGATATCGGGAGATTGTAAAATATGTTTCAGTGGAAATAGGGTTGACCCTGGAACCGGATCGGAAAAACAGGGTGGGTCGGGTATATGGTCTTGTTAAATTATGTCTCGAGTTTGAGCCTGTTATACAAATACGCACAAGTCTGGCCGAATAAATAAAGTTTAGGGGAGACTTTGTGATGTTGTCGCGACCTAAAAATTTCGGGTGAACCACCTAAACTTTAAGTTAATGGACTACTAAGTTCATTACTTAGTTCGAGCCTTCCCAAGCCCATATCAATTCGCGACTTGAGGTTCAAGTTTTTTTTTTTAAAACATGCAGATGAATTTTATCTAGGAGTCGCCACTAATTAGTTTTCGATAGGTCGATTAGACACCTAAGTAAAATAATGGAAAAAATATTTTACTCCTACGAACCAAAGATTATAAAGGTACGAGGATTTGATTATGCTAGATTAGTCTAACGCCCTTTCGGTAGTATTTCTTTTTATTTTTAAAAAATTATTTTATGCAGGTAGTATTGATTAATTTTAACCTAAGCTACTAACATGCGAATGGTGTTCATGCGGGTGCACAATCAATGAAATAACATTCAATAAATCAAAATGCTAGATTTAAAAGAAATTATAAACTATAACTTTATTAAGGTCTATCCTCTAAAAAAAAACATTTACAAAAATGCTAATAGAAATGCATGCCCTGATGTAATTAAAAATGCTAACATGATTTTCTAAATGACATGATATCTAATTTTTTCTTTTTTTATTAATTAAATGTAATCTTAATTTAACTTAATATGCATGAATTTATTTTAATGACATGTGAGATGCATTTCATATGGCATGACTTAAACATATCACTATATGTACGCAATTTAATTTATATAATCCTAAATATGCATGTACTACGGGATATGGGATGAATGATATAGTATTTCTATATGCATTTTCTTTTTATGATTTTTTAATGACGATTCATTTTTTAATGCATATGTGCAACCTATGCTAAATAATGATGATATGAAATGAAATTAATTATGAATTAACCTATTAACTAACCAAGGAAATGATCTTTAGTTTCTTTTTCTTTTTTTATTTATTAAAAATATGATTAAACTGTAACTCATATGGCGTGCATAACATTTTTTGTTCCTCTTTTATTTTACTAAATGAAAATTGACTTAATCTAAAAGTATCTAGGTGTGTCGCTTTAATAAGAAATATGGATGGACCTAAGTACCTAAATTCTAGATATGAAATAATTTTACTAATAAACAAATTCTAATTAAATAAACCTGTTATGCAAATTAATTAACAAGTATCTAATATTTTTGATTTTTTAATTGAAAATTCAGAATTAATAAAAAAACTAATTAAACAATCTAAAGTGAATAATTTTCTAATTTATTTTAGGGATTAATTTGATTTAAACCATATCCTATTTTAGAAAACTATTTTTTTAAATTACCAAGACGTGCCAACATTATTTAAAAAATTAATCCTAAAAAAATTAAATCATCCATCTAAAAGTGCAATCTAAAAATTGTAATCCTAAAAATGCAATTCAAATTTACTAAACCTAAAAAAAAGCAGTCCTAATTTACTAAACCTAAATGCTCTAATGCAATATTAAGATCTTTTATACTTTTTGATTTTTTCAATTTTTAGTGTTTTTCTTTTTTATCTTTCCAAAACAAGTAATTATTTTAAAAGAATGAAGATAAGAATTAAAATAATAATAAAAATCCATTGTCTAACAGATTAAATTAAAAATTATTTTAACTCTATAATGATTTAATAATTAAATTATTATCAAAATTCGTAAAAATTAAAGTAATTAAAAGAATTACCCGACGTCTTACGTGTCAAATTAATAATTACCATAATTTGGGATAAAACCCCTTAATGTCTACAAGGTCTACGAATATTGACATACAATGCTACAATTCAAATAATTAAACTTAAAAATAAGCTAACATAACATGAAATAAGTGAAAAATAAAAATAAACTACCTAAGGGAAAGTGGACAGTAGCGTTGATGGTAGATTGCACTAGACGGAGGACTCGGGATGGACGGCCGCAGCAGCAAGGTGGGCCGCAGCAGCAAGGTGAGCAGCGGCGTCGGTTGCTGCCGATTGCTGGTCAAAGTAACGTTGATGGAAAGCTGCAAGCGAAGACGAGACAAAGACAACAGCAGCGTCTTCGGAATAGGTGGATTATGATTTGGCTTGGGAAAATGGCAGCGGGAAGGTCATGGGTCAATGGGTCGCCAATCAATTGGAGGCAAAATTAGTAGAATAGTAGTGGCTTCGTGGGTCGGTGTGGTGCTTGTGCAGAGGATTCACAGCACGGCAGGATAGCAGATCTCAGAGTAGAGGCGGATCGTGACGGAAACAAGGGGTGGCGTTGATGTTATTGGCGTCGAGTGAGCAGGGGCTTAGTGAGGCATGTAGCAACTCGCGGCTCGAGCTAGAAGCAGTGGCAGTGACGCTCGAAGCTCATGCAAAGATTGACGAGCAACGAAGGGGCTGCTGGTGGAGCGACAGTGACGCGTGCACTTGGGCTCACCTCAGTAGCAAACGCCGGCATCGGGTCGTCGCGGTCGCAGCAAGAGCGACAAACGGCAATGTTGGTAAGGTGACTGACGCGAGGGGACGATGGGTGAACCGACACGGGCTACAGGTGATGCAGGACGCGGCAGTGGACGGAGGCTTTGCGGCTTTTGGGCAAGCGGGTGCTGGCGATGGTGATCGGCGAATAGCAGCTGGGTCGTGAGTCGGTGTCAGCTACAGGCGTCAGCAATGGGGCTGGGTTGCAAGCGAGGTTGATCTGGCAATGAGCTGGTGCAAGGGGTAGCACCGGCAGAGGGAGTTTGGGTGGTGGTGAGCGGCGATAGTGTGGTGGCTCAACTGCCGGCGCGAGTGGCACGAGCTTGCCGGTCTGGCGGCAGCGCAAGCGATGAGGCGAGCCGGCGGTTCGGGCAACGGGGGGAAGAAGATGAACAGTTTTTTTTTGTTTTTTTTACTTTTTACTTTTTTCTTCTTTTTTCTTTCGGCTGATCGACGTCTCTTCTGCTCTCTTACATTTACTTTTCTCACTTTTTTCCTTTTCACCTGCCGTACGTCCCTTTTTCCCTTTCCTCTCTTTCTTTACTTTTCTCTATTCTTTTCTTCACGAAGACGCCCCTAGAGAACTCTTCACGTCTCCTAACTTTTCTTTTTGTGTTTTCTCTCCTCTCAAAAACTTCTCCCTTTTTTCACATTTGCATTTTTTCTTTCGACGAAGAGAAACCCCCCTTTTATCGAAGCCTTGCACTCCTTATTTATAAAGCAAAAAAACAAGTTTGTTTTTGCAAGTGAGATATTCACTCAACAACTGAACAAAAAAATGGCTCCAAAGTCAAACAACAACTAATTTTTTTGAATTTTGAAATGAGGATATATTTTTAATAATAAAATGTTTTATTATTAAACAAATTTTCAAAATTTTCCTCCATAATCAAATGTTTTATTTTCTTTATTATCTTCTAATCCTAAAAGCTCAATTTAATCCTAAATTAAGTGTCAACAGTTGCCCCTTTTTGCAGAGAAGCTTGTAGAGGTTTCCTTCAAAGATAAATGACACCTAAATTTAAACCATGCAAAATGAATATGAATATGCAAATGTTAATTGTAATGACTTTTTTTTTTTTTTTTTTTAAAGAAATGGACTCAACTACATTTAATCTCTTTTGAAATGCAAGGTCATGTAATAAAGAATGCAATGTAAATGCAATGATTTGGTCAGGAACATAGATCTCAATGTGTCTATGCCCAATGAAATGCAAATGCAAAGAAGAAACATGTACTTGTCATACTTGTCTGGGGATTTAGAAGAGTGTCATTAGGTGTGAAATGATTTCTATGAGACTTGACAAACATTTGGAACTCTCTTCAGATGATTGAAAGGCTCAAAAGTCTTCAAGAATCTGGAACTCTCATCAGATTTAAAGCACCTGGAAATTACATCAAGTACTTGAAATTTCAAAGATTTGATTTTTATGTCAGACATTTGAAAACATTTACTAAACATCTGAAAATCACATCAGATGTTTGAAAAGACAAACACTTGAAAGTCACATCAAGCATTTAAATGTTCAAATATTTGGAACTCACACTAGACATTTGAAAACATTTTATAAATGAGTACTTGGAATTCTCATTAAGTGTTCAAAGATGACTAAATAAACTCAGGGCTTCAAAGACAAATCTTTTGGTATGTGAGGAAAAATTCAATGAAGGTCCATGCATGATGATTTTATCAAACTTCCATCAGAAAAATCATCATTAGGACAATTTTCACTTATAACGTGAATCTCTTGAACATGCTAAATGAAATACTTTTGGTGTGAAAAGGCTTTTCACTCGCTCTCATTTGGGAGGGGTTATTTGTCTCGACCATTGATGCGGGAATATATCACTAAATCTTATCATCATCTTGTCGACAAGAGTTCGAATTTTCTTGCAAGCAGTACGACCTTACCAATTTGAGAGGTCTTTGACAGGTACTGTAACGCTGGCTTGGTCAATGGCTTAACAAAGGGACTCTTCGAGTTAAGGGAATTGAAAGGATAATTCTATGATCATCTCCGGGTTTACAAGTCAGGAACCCTGCAAAATGAGAAAGAAATAATCTTGCTCACACTTCTTCGAGCAATGCTTAAAACATGTGAACCCCTATATTAATTCAAGTGCCCTAATCTGAAGAGACTTTGTAAGGGACGTAACATAGGTTGGGTTCATGGGTTGAGAAACGAAAGGATTGTTAGGCTCATAAAGTGTTTAAAGGGTGAGAGTTGATGATCATCTTGGTATTACCACTAGTTCTCTTTTTCACCATCAGGAATTGTCTTCATGAAGCGCCTCATTAATTGAAAAAACTCAGCATTTGAGTTTTTTGAGTATTACTCCATTGGATTCAATTTTTTTTTGCAATCGATAGTCATCTATCTTGACTTTTTTTGGTCTATGGGCATTGGCCTTACTTTTACTAAGCACACTACTTTTTTATGCCCCTAGTTCTCATTCATTTTTCTTCGCTTCTTTTTTTATGGGCATTGGCCTTGCTTTTACTAGGCACACTGCTTTTTCATGCCCCCTTGGTTCCATTTTGAAATGACCATATGGTGCTTTTAACATTTGGACCTTTAGGAGGTCTTCATCTTCTGCCAACACTCCAGACCATACTATTTGAACAATTACTTTTTGCCTTGCCCCAGTGTGGGGGATGATCACTAACTGGGTTTAAAGAAATGAAATTGAAGGCTCAAGTGGGCTATGCAAAGATATAGCTGTATAGGATAGAGAAAGGAATGCTCTTCATCATCCTAAGGCACTTAAATTACCACATGAATTCAATGTAATAGCACAACTTGAAGATTGATGCAAGTGAGAGCAAGGAAAATTCTTTTCATTTTCCTCACCTCATAATACTGTCTTACCTCCAATTTGCCCCAATGTGGAGTGGTCCTTGACAGGGGTAATATGAAAAAAATTCTTCAAGTATTTAGGCTCAAAGAAGGGTTAAACAAGGGTTCATTAGTAGAGAAATGAACCGCTTCTTGTCATTTTAGCAGTCGTACTTTTTGCAAGAAAACTCTTCACCTTGAAACACAAAGTGTTTCTATACTCACCTCACAATGTATAGACAAAGGACTGTGTATGGGATAAGGCTTGCCTTTCACGCCTCATTTGGCATGCTCAAGTAACTCGACATTTTTCATTGAATTATCCATTTTGATAAATTTCAAGTGGAATTGACGAATTGCACAATATCATGTGAAAGCATTTTATAATGACAAAGAGACAATGCTCTATTCTTACACCTCAGATCATAAAGTCAAAGCTATTAGGTGTCCATGTCTTGCCCCTTCTCTTTGTAAGGGAGCTCATAGAGGTTCCTTACAAAGATAGAGGACACCTTCATTCACGTCCGTTCTTTGCACCTGCAAAAATAAAACATACATCATTACACACTAGAGATTTGACCAACTTTAAGCGAGAGAAAGGCTTTTACAAGCCCTTTTGTTTCATGGATAGTATTTCTTTACAGCATCAGAATTTACAGGATTCATGAATTCCCGCCCATCCATTTCTGCTAAGATTAAAGCACCTCTAGGAAGTACTTTCTTCACGACATATGGCCCCATGTAATTTGGAGTGAACTTGCCGCGGGGATCAAGGTTAATTGGTAGCATCTTGTGTAGCACCAGATCATGGACCTTGAAGTGTCTTGGGCGAACCTTCCGATTGAAAGACTTGGCCACACGCTGTTGATAACACTGACCATGACATATGGCCTTCAACCGTTTTTCATCAATCATGTTGAGTTGGTCATACCTTTGTTGTGCCCATTCAGCTTTTGTCAGCTTAGATTGAGACAATACTCTTAGAGAAGGGATTTCTACTTCAACCGGTAAGACTGCTTCCATGCCATACACCAGAGAAAAAGGAGTTGCCCCAGTGATGTGCGAACTGAAGTACTATACGCCATCAGAGCGTAAGGAAGCCTTTCATGCCAGTCACGATAATTATTAGTTGTCTTTGACAGAATTTTCTTGATGTTCTTATTCGCTGCTTCAACCACACCATTCATCTGAGGGCGATAAGGCAATGAATTCAAATGACGAATTTTAAACTCCTTGAACAAACCATTGACAAGCTTGTTATTTAGATTCGTCTCGTTGTCTATGATTATGGCTTCAGGCACGCCATAACAAGCAATAATATCACGTCGCATGAACTTCACGACATTCTTTGCGGTAACAACTGCATAAGATGCTACCTCTATCCATTTTGTGAAATAATCGATGGCGACGAGGATGAAACGATGACCATTCGATGCTTTCAGGTTAATGGGGCCAATTACATTGATGCCCCACATTGAAAAAGGACATGGTTTCGACAGTTGATGCAGCTCATTTGGAGGAACATTTATCTTGTCTCCATAAATTTGACAACGGTGACAACTCCGGACATGTTGAATGCAGTCAGTCTCCAAGGTCAGCCAGAAGTAACCTAGCCTCATAATCTCCTTTGCTAACATGTGGCCGCCCATGTGAGGACCACACACTCATTCATGTATTTCTTCCATCAACTGAGTGCCTTCCTTAGCATTGACACATCTAAGTAGGTTGGAGTCGAAGGACCGTTTGTATAATGCATCCTCACTAATAAAGAACTTGGAGGCGAGTTTCATAAGATGCTTCCAGTCAGCTAGATTGCTATCTTTTGGGAACTCTCGCTTTTGAATGTAGGTCATGATGTCATAGTACCATGGTTTTTCGTCCAGTTCTTCTGTCACTACCATGCAATAGGCTGGCTTCGCAAGCAATTCAATCTTTAAAGGTTCAATTTCTAATCCTTCTGTAACTTTGAGCATAGACGACAAAGTTGCAAGTGCATCTGCAAACTGATTATGAGACCTTGATAAGTATTCAAATGATATCTCGTCAAATTCCTTCACAAATGCTTCCGGATAATCATGATAAGGGACTAGTCTAGCATCTATAGTCCTCCATTTTCCAACAGTCTGGAGGATAATAAGTGCAGAATCATCAAACACCTTCAACTTGCTAACCTTCATTTCAATGGCCACCTGCAGGCTGAGAATACACGCTTCATATTCAGCTATGTTGTTAATGCAAGGAAATACCAACTTTGCAGCTATAGGATAGTGTTGACTATCGAGAGAAATCAAAACTGCTCCAGTACCAAATTTGGATAGGTTAACTGCACCGTCAAAGAACATAGTCCATGACTCCTTTTCCATTGTCAAAATGCGATCATCCAGGGAATCATACTCATCTTCATCCTGCATAGTGCCATTTGCTAAAATGTCCACAATTACTCGATCTTTCACTGATTTTTGTGGTACACTTTGCACGTCAAACTTGGAAATCAGGATTTGCCATTTCGCTAATTTCCCCACCAAAGCTGGTTGTTCTAACATGTACTTGATGGGGTCATTCTCACAAACTAGAAATGTTTGGTAATGCAGGGTGTATTGCCGCAGTCTGTGTAGAACCCATACTAGAGCGGCATATGTCTTCTCAACATCAGAGTAGTTCATTTCTGTTGTTGAGAACTTCTTACTTAAGTAGTAAATGGCACATTCCTTCCTATCTGTCGATCTTTTCTGAGCCAGCATTGTTCCCAATGACTCTCTATTGATTGTGAGATAGAGAATTAAAGGTTGCCCTAGCGTAGGAGGAATGAGTATTGGCGGATTAATCGAGTATCGCTTCAACTCTTCAAATGCTTCCTGGCATTTATCATCTCATTTAACTTGGGCATTCTTCTTAAGAAGCTTGAAGAAAGGCTTGGTAGTTTCAGAGAGCTGAGAGATGAACCAAGCTATATAGTTCAATTCCCTAAAAGGCTTCGGACTTCTTTCACCGTGTTTAGAGGGCGCAAATCACAAATTGCTTTAACTTTTGAGGGATCAATCTCAATGCCCCTACCATTAACCATGAAACCCGATAGTTTGCCAGAAGTTGCTCCAAACACACACTTTGCTGGATTAAGATGTAACTTGAACTCACGAAGTCGTTCAAATAACTTCTTTAAGGTCTCGACGTGATCTTCTCCTTGTCGGGTTTTGGCAATCATATCATCAACATATATTTCCATCTCTTTGTGCATCATATCATGGAGAAGTGCTACCATGGCTCGTTGATATGTTGCCCCAGCATTCTTAAGGCGAAAAGGCATGACCCTATAGCAAAAGGTCCCCCATGGGGTGATGAATGCTATTTTTTCTTTGTCTTTTTCATTCATCCTGATCTAGTTATATCCAGAAAATCCATCCATAAGAGAAAAGAGCTCAAAGCCAGCAGTACTATCCACAAGAACATTAATGTGAGGCAGCAAAAAATCATCTTTGGGGCTAGCTTTGTTCAATCTCTATAGTCGACGCAGAATGCGACCATCTTTTTTTGGTACTAGCACTATGTTTGCTATCCACTCGGGATACTATGATACCTTGATGAATTTCACATTAAGGAGTTTCATGACTTCTTCCTCTATTTTCTTGGAAAGTTCTGGCTTAACTCTCCGTAATTTTTGCTTCTTGGGAGGTACATTAGGATTAGTCGGAAGACAATGTTCAACAATGGATGGATCCAGACCCGGCATATCAGCATAAGACCAGGCAAAGATATCCTGGTATTCCTTCAGCAACTGGGTCAAGCATTGAGCTTCGGATTTGGTCAAGTCTGCCCCCATTTTGACCTCCTTGGTATCTTCTGTGTCACTAAGATTTATAGTGACAGTCTGTCAAGCGGTGATTGGCTTCGAATTTTCTTGTTGCTCCCAACTACGTTGAATATGCGTTGAATCATCTTGATGCTGATAACTTGGACTTGACACTTCATCTTCATTAAAACAAATGTGCGTAGGGTTGTACCTGAAACATAAAGTAGATAATTAAAAGAAATAAACAGGGTAAAATTAGTTGCGTGCTGAAATATTATTTTGTTTTGAAAATTTTTTAAAGGGAACATGAAGAAGCCCAGTCTTCAGAATTAGCTCCTTGCCGTTTTCTTTTGGTAGGATTTCATCACAGGGCTAGTTTGGTGTACTTCAACATGCCTTTAAATCATAAAAAATCTCCATGTATTTTATTGGATGAAAAGCAAATTACATTACTGAAATAAGGGAAATACTAGGAATGAAAATCCTAACAAGTAAATACGGAAAGCAATAAAAATTCCTGCGCAAAGGAATATGCAAATAATTAAAATTCTCCTACTCTCGAGCTTCGTCGATGGCAAACACTAAATTCTCTTCGAATAGTTCGATCCTTCCTTCGAGTGCATCGTATTTTCCAGTGGATCGAGTGGTGTCTGCAACCGGCTTGTCTCCCCATTTGACAGGAACAACGCCGATGTTAGCATATGGAGACTTGGAGCATTGAACACGGGTATCGATCGCCCCTTCTTCCTCATGCATCATCTTCGTAGGCCCAGGGAATGTGGACCTAATATGGGGTATAGTGAAACCAATTCGTCCTCGTCCTCTTCCTTTACAGGGTTGTCCACCTTTATCACGATAGCCAAATCTAGTTGTATATGAATTCCGCCTGCCCTCAATTGGTTGGCGAGTGTCCTGACCATGTTAACCTAAACCATTACTTGGACTAAAGTGTGGCACCCTTCGACGGCCCCCGATCCATTAGAGTCGCCACAGTCACTTTCTCTTGGAGCATTATTATCTTGATACCATAAATTTCAATATAACTTATAACTTTGGGGGTTTCTAATTTCTTTACTGGTCCCTGCACAGCTTATATAGCGGAAGCATATCCAAAATCTCCCTATCCCATACTCACAAAAAAACAATGCACACCAAACTAAACACTTTTATAAAAGTTAGAGCCGAACACTTTTATTTACATAAGTCTGATAGATAACATTGGTCAGTACATCAAAATTTGCCGTAGTTTTCTATAAACGGCTTCATAACAAAAGATAACCCGACCTCCCTTTGGCTTTCCTTTCCATGCAGTCTTAAACAAAAGTCTATCAGTTAGTGTCGGCAGTCCAAAAATGGTTCATCTGTTACCCGTCCCTTGGTCACACCCAACCTAGTCCGTCAGCTGGCGGCGGCGGCAACATCCCTAACATGAAACCATCACAACAAATGTGCACCGACAGGAACTCTTGGACCATCGGGCCATGTGGTTGTTGAAGAAAAATCCCTTAAGTGTTTTGAAGCTAACAAAACATCTTCGTCAGTTAAGTCTGAAGAATCCAAGACTCAATTGTTTAAGTCTGAAGAGTTCAAGACCCAAGTTTTTCAGTCTAAAGATATTTAGACTCTATCAAAGTCTGAAGACTATTAGACTCAATTTTACAAGTCTGCCCAAGCTGATAGTATTTTAATCCAACAGTTTAGGAATTCAAAGATTGGATAATATCTTCCTTGATTCGTTCTATTTTGTGGAAGATCTCTGGCTGAAACTAAGCTTAAAGATTTTGGATTTATCTCGATTAATCCGTTGAAGAACAAGCAAGATTTGGAAGGTTCCACTTATGGAAACTCAAGATCCTGATTGTATGAGCGAACAGGATTGACGAGTTATCTTCCACATATATTCGACAGCTTGAAGATCACCTTAATTGATTCATTCCAATGGGTAGATTCGATGAATTCATTTGGAAAGTGCTAATGGCTATGAAGGCACGGATGAGTATTTAAGGTGGAGTCATTGTTGTTCGAATAGAGTGCGCTGAGAGAAAATTTCGAAGTTTGAACCTCTGAAACTCCTTGTTCTCAAATTTCTTGAGCTATAGTTGTGTACAAAGGAGAGATACATACAGTGAGGATTTGTGTGAGCATTAGCCAAGACTTTTTACTGAAGAAGTCTAGATCATAAGTTGTACAAATCTCATTTGCTACATAGTGAATCTAGCCAGTGGGCTGTTAGCATGGAGAGTGGATGTAGGCTTGGACTAAGCCGAACCACTATAAACTTCAGTGTCCAAATCTTCTTACCCAAATCTCTTATTTTAATTGCTGCATGTTTTAAACTGCTAAAGTGTTTAGTTTTAAATCTTTCACTCTAATTTTATTTCAAATCGCGTGATTTGTGTTAAAGGTTTCAAAAGAAAATTATAAACATTTATCCACCCCTCTCTAGGTGTACTTACTAGCCTTTATCAGTGGTGTACCAATATCATACATAACTAGGACCCATACCCGAACATAAACCAACCCTCGTATAACAGGATGAGGGTGCTCTGAACACGTGCACTCAACGTCGATAGGGACGCCATAAAAAGTACCAGGGGTGATAGGTTGCAGAGACATAGCTTCTAATATGAAATGTTAGTCTTCAAAAGGGGTGAGTACAACCACTCAGTAGTAAAGATCCATCAAATTATACAATGCAACAAGCAAGACAACCAAGGTTTCATGCACAAGTCATCCATGCAATCATGTATATATGTCCATAAAGTTTATTCCATGCCTAGATAACCACATTTTTCATGCCAAATAATACTAACTCACCATTCATAGATGATTCACGTATCATGCCACATGCAAACACATGCACGTGATTTGTTTCCCATTTTTATGTTCGAAAATCTCATTTTCCCAGGGACCAGTGTTTGCATCCCACCGGGCTTTCGCACCCAACCTGGCATCGCGAAACCTCCGGCACACACCTCTGGGTATCTCGAAACTCCCGAGGACATCCGGAATACACCTCTGGGCATCCAACGGCATTGACTCACTCGACCCTTGGGCATCCTGACACTCCCAGCACATCGTAGGCTCACACCTCTGACGGTATAATCATCATAATATAAATATATATCTCATATTGGAAGACACCATTTGATGCAATAATGCCAAAAGTTTCATTGAATTTATAAAACTTCATCAATTCTTGATGTCATATGATATGCATGAATGTCACCACTTCATTGTATAAATAATAACCCAAGATATCACAATTCATAAAGTAAATTAAATGGTCTTGAAATAAAACAATTTTCGAAACAAAACAGAATGCACTGCACTTATTGAAATTCTGGAAAAATAAATAAAAGACCTCAATAAATTCTGAAAATTTAGCATGTTATAAACAAGATCTAGAGAAGCAAGAGTTCATGGAGAGCACCATGTCAAGAAAATTTCATATGAATCACAATGGTCTGTGCATCACAACCCTAAAACTTCAAGCATCGCTATTGTGCAGTTTCAATAATAATTTCGATATAATCCTTAAATGAACTCAGAAAATTCTGAAATATTGACATGTTATAGATAAGACCTAGAGGTAAAATTTTTGTGATGAACTCTAAGTCAGATTAGTTGTAGGTTAAGAGCTATAATTGAATACAACTCTCTTTAATCCTCGGTACAGTTTCCAGATTCAACATTTTCAAAGAAAACTCATTTCACCGATCAATACTTGTCCATTTCTTCTCAAAATTTAGTATGTTACTCCTGAGGATGCCATCTATAACTTTCATCAAGGGCACGAAGTCAAATTTCAACTAGATAATTACATAAAATTCACAAAATCGCCAAAGGCCAAACTGTTTTTCCATGAAACAGTTTACTGGTTCTAGAAATTCACTTCTATTCCTTCAGCATCCAACCTCCAACATCAGCTATCCTAACATATATCAAGTCCATTGCTTTACACTAGACTACCAGTAGCGCAACTTGCATAAAATTTATGGATTTCTTTGCTTGCTTCACTACAATCCTTCATTCCATCAAAATCTTGAATTTCCTTATCCATTTGCACAAAACATTCACATGCATGACACTATATAGTTCAACGGACTCTACTTGCCTTAAATCCGACACAACCACAGCAAGCAGGACGAGGATTTGTGGGCTTGGGCGCTGCTTAATCGACGGCGAAGCTAGGTAGTGTCGACAGCAGCAGCACAAGCACGGCAGAAGGTGGTCCTTTTCTTCCTTCCTCATGGCCCACATGCGCATGCCTACTTCCCTTGCTCGAACTCTCCCTCTCACTCACTCAAAATTTTGTTCGGTTCTTCTCTTTCCTTAACACACGAGCACTCTCTTTCATTCTCCCTCTCCCTCGACTAATCCGCCCCTTTCTTTCTTTATTTTCTTAATTAGCAATCATGAGATTTGCATATAAAATGTTGGGTGGCTGCACGCATGGAGGGACAAGTGTTGAAGAAAATCCCTTGGAGTTTTGAAGATGACAAAACAGCCTCAATAGTACGGTCTAAGGACTCCAAGACTCAGTCAGTTACGTCTGAAGCTTTCAAGGTCTAAAGGTTTTCAAAGACAGTCGAGACCCGAAGTTCGGGTCTGAAGTTTTCCGTCCGAAGTCGGTCAAGACACGGTTTCAGTCGAAGACCTTCAAGACTCGGTTTCGCTAACGACCTTCAAGACCCAAATCTAAGTCTCGAAGACAGTTCGCGATTTTTACAGGGCTGGCCACGGGTTATTCTTATGGCTAAGGAAAGTAAGATATTGGATTCCATATTTCCTAATCTTAACCATGGAATATCTCTCGGCTGTGATCGTGAGCTTGGAAGATTTATTCTTCGGATTTTATCCGTTGAAGATCAAGTTTATTCTTGGAAGAATCTAATTTTGGGAACTCAAGATCCTGATTGTATGGGCGAACAGGATTGATGAGCTACTGTCTACTTACGTTTTCGGCGACAAGGAGATCACTTAAATTGATTCAATCCAATGAGTTGATTGGATGAATTTTTGGTAAGTGCCAACGGGTATGAAGGCACGGAGGCTATTTAAGGTGGATCGATGTTGCTTGGAAATAAGGAGAGACTTGGTAGAAAAATCTCGATGATAGAATCTCCAAAATCACTTGTTCTCTAAAATCTTTCATGTTCAACTTGTGTATCGAAGAGAGTGAGATATAGCGCGAAAGCAGCAGGAAGCTGTAGGAGAGACTGTCTATTGAAGAAGTCTAGTCCGTATAACAGCTGACTCTCGTTTGCTACATAGTGATTACAGCCCGGTTGGCTGCCAGCGTGGAGAGTGGACGTAGGCTTGGACTAAGCCGAACCATTATAATCCTTGTGTCAATTATTTCTTACCTTACTCTATTTACTTTATGAATACGTGCTTTATTTATTACTGATATATCTTTGATATCAACGTATTCTACCGCAAAAGATTCCTAAAGAATTCCACAACAACCTATTCACCCCCCTCTAAGTTGATTCACTAGCCTATTTCAATTGGTATCAGAGCTGGTTGCTTATTCATTAGAAGTGTTATTACTTCTGAAGCTAAAGATCTATGGCTAGTGTTTTGGCTCTAGGATTAATTGAAGGGCAAAGCAATACCAGACCTCCCTACTTCGATGGCAAGAATTACAACGTATGGAAAAATAAAATGAAGGCTTTCCTAAGATCCAAAGATCCTATGGAGTGGGATGTAGTGGAAAATGGAATTACTCCTAAAGCTGTATCTATCATAAGGAAAGAATTACCTGATGGAGTGGGAACAACGCACACTGATGTCTCAAAGAGACAAGTCCTTGATGCAAAGGTTATCTACTCTCTATATTGTGCATTATCTCCTACTGAATATAATAGAATTTCATCTTGTGAAACAGCCAAATAAGTTTGGGACAGATTGCACGTCACCTATGAAGGAACAGATCGAGTCAAAGAAACCAAGATCAATATCCTTCTTGGTCAATATAAAGCCTTCAAAATGAAGCCAGGAGAAACCATCACGGATATGTTCAGTCGATTTACAGAAATTGTAAACGGCTTGGCATACCAAGGACAGCCAATCTCAGGACCTAATAAACTGTTGAGAGGGTCTCCAAAGATTGGAATCACGTCAAGACATCTATAAGAGAAACACAAAGGATCATGCCTCTTTCAGTAGATGAATTGGTTGGCACACTTCAATCCTATGAAGTCGAGCAATTCAATGAGGAATTTGACACAAAAGGTAAGAAGTCAATTGCTTTAAAATCTAATGATGATTCTGATGTTACAGATTCAGAAGAAGACTTGGATGATGAAGAATTGACACTTCCGATTAGAAAATTCAGAAGGTTAAATAGAAAAGGTAGAATGTTCAATGGAAAGAAACAAAACAATCAAAGATTTCAAAGGAGATCAAATGAAGAAGAAGATACCAGCAAAGAAGTTGTTTGCTTTGAATGCAAGAAAAAGGGACATATCAGACCCAACTGTCCCTTATTGAAGAAAAAGAAAGGGAAACCTGAAAAATTCAAGAAAGCACTCAAAGCTGAAACGTGGAGTGACACTGAATGTGAGGAGAGTGATGAAGAATATGCAAACATATGTCTTATGGCAAACTCAGACTCAGACTCAGATTTTGACTCAGACTCAGACTCAGATTCAGACTCCGACTCAAGCGGTGGTATCAAGGTTAGAAACTTAAAAATTCCGACCAAAATATCAAAATACATTGATGAACTTTGTCTCAATCTCAAAGGCTCTCAAAAGATTTTACTTGAAAAAGTTGAAAGTCTAGACAAGTCTCTTGCTGTTTTGAAAGAAAATGAGAATGAACTTTCAAAAGAGAATGCTTGCTTGAAAGAAGATTTATTGAAAATCTCAAAGAAAGTTTCAATGGGTTATGAAAAGTTGGATAAAATTCTTTCTATTCAAAGACCTTACTTTAATAAATCTGGTCTAGGAATGACACAAGAAACCGTTCCTTTGATCGATTTCCCAAAGGTAAAGGAAAGAATTAGGAATAGGCCAACAAAAACTTTTTATAAAAATCATTTCCAAAAAGTTTTTGTAAAGTTTGTTGGTAGAAATGCTCTTACTTGTTCAAAATGTAAAAGTGTAGATCATTTTTAAAAGGAATGTCCCAAAGTTTGGAGACCTGTTAAGAAGAGCTGGGTAAAGACTGTTTATACTACTAACAATGATGGACCCAAGAAGGTTTGGGTACCAAAGAAGACATGAGTCTTTCTTTTAAATGCAGGTTACCTTCAAGAAGAAAATCAAGTGGTATTTGGACAGTGGATGTTCAAGACACATGACAGGAGACTCAAGTTGTTTTACAAAACTCTCTCATATAAAAGGAGGAAATGTTTCTTTTGGTGGTAACAACAAGGGAAAGATTGTTGGTCAAGGAATTGTGATGATTGGAAATCTCACAATCAACAATGTCTCTCTTGTTGAAGGATTAAACTACAATCTATTGAGTATTAGTCAATTATGCGATTCTGGATACAAAATCAACTTTCAAGAAGATATATGTTCTGGAACAAGCAAGGATTTCTCACAATCCTTTACTGGACGAAGACATGGAAATATTTATTTGCTAGACGTAAGGTCTGACAGTCCTCAATGCTTGATATCAATTCAAGATGAAGTCATTCTCTGGCATTAGGAAGCTTGGACATGTTAACCTAAAGCAAATCGCAAAAGTATCATCCAAAAAGCTTGTTCGAGGACTTCCTAACCTCAAGTATCAAAAGCATGAATTATGCACTCCCTGTGTACTTGGAAAACAGGTTAGAAATTCCTTTAATTCTATAAATCAAGTATCCACTAATCGTGTTTTGCAGCTATTGCACATGGATTTATTCGGGCCAATAAGAGTTCAAAGTATTGGAGGTAAAAGATATTGCTTGGTTATAGTTGATGATTATTCTCGTTTTACTTGGGTTTTCTTTCTTGCAAATAAATCTGATGCATTGACTCATTTTACTAAGTTTGCAAAGAAAATTCAAATTGAAAAAGGTTATGCGATTTCAAGTATTAAAACTGACCATGGTGGAGAATTTGAAAATCATGATTTTGCTAAATACTGTGATGACAATGATATTCAACATAATTTTTCATCCCCATACACTCCACAACAAAATGGAGTTGTAGAAAGGAAAAATCGTTCTTTACAAGAAATGGCAAGAACTCTTTTGATCGAAAGTAATATTTCACCTCATTTTTGGGCTGAAGCTACTTCTACTGCTTGCTATATTATAAATAGAATTTTTCTAAGACCTATATTGGAAAAGACACCTTATGAACTGCTCAAAGGTAAGAAACCAATTGTTTCATATTTTCATGTATTCGGTTGCAAATGTTTTATCCTAAAGAATTCCAGTGATCGAATTGGTAAGTTTGAAGAAAAATCAGATGAAGGAATTTTCCTTGGCTACTCCATGACAAGCAAAGCCTTCGAGTTTTCAACAAACGCACTCAAACCGTGGAAGAATCCATGAATGTGAAGTTTGAAGACTCGGTACAAAATCGGACTCAACTTGAAGATTTTGAGTCTCGGCTAAGTGTCTACAAATTCTCTTGAAGAAAATCAAGCCCCAGGACACCGAGCCTCAAACAAATTCAGTAATTCCAACGAAGAAGAGCTTCACCAACCGACAAACCAACTACAAGTTGGAAGCAAAAGTCAAGTCATCCTCCAGACCTCATCATTGGCAATATTGATGAAGGAGTTCGTACAAGATCTAAAAGACGAGAAGCTTCTAGTGCTCTTGCACTCATTTCTGAGATCGAACCGAAAAACATAGAAGATGCATTGAAAGATGAAAGCTGGATTGAAGCAATGGAAGAAGAACTGAATCAATTCAAAATCAATAACGTTTGGGAGCTAGTTCCTAAACCAAAAGGTAAATCAATCATTGGTACCAAATGGGTTTTCAGGAACAAGCTTGATCAACAAGGAAAAGTGGTAAGGAATAAAGCAAGACTTGTGGCAAAAGGCTACACATAAGAAGAAGGCATCGACTATGATGAAACCTATGCTCCGGTGGCAAGGTTAGAAGCTATAAGATTACTTCTTGCTTTTGCTTGCTTTAAAAATTTCAGGTTATTCCAAATGGACGTGAAAAGTGCATTCCTAAATGGAATTATCCAAGAAGAAGTCTATGTGGAACAACCACCAGGATTTGAAGATCCTCAAAGACCAAACCTTGTTTTCAAGCTGAAGAAAGCCTTATATGGTTTAAAACAAGCACCCCGAGCATGGTATGAAAGGTTAAGCAACTTCTTAATTCAAAATGGCTTCTCTAAAGGTAAAGTAGATACTACCTTATTTATAAAAAGAGAAGGCAAGGATTTCATACTTGTTCAAATTTATGTTGATGATATTATTTTTGGTTCTTCTAATGAGAAACTCTGCAAGAATTTTTCAAAGTGTATGCAGAATGAATTTGAGATGAGCATGATGGGAGAACTAAACTTCTTTTTGGGACTTCAAGTCAAGAAACTTTCATCCATCAAGAGAAGTGTGCAAAAGACCTTATCAAGAAGTTTGGAATGGAGAATTGCAAGAAAACAGAAACTCCTATGTCAAGCTCATCAAAACTGGATAAAGATGAAGAAGGAAAGAGTATAGACCAAAAACTATACAGAATTATAATCAGGTCACTTCTTTACCTTACAGCCTCTAGACCTGACATTT
This sequence comes from Eucalyptus erythrocorys, assembly GCA_014182555.1. Lineage (NCBI taxonomy): Eukaryota > Viridiplantae > Streptophyta > Magnoliopsida > Myrtales > Myrtaceae > Eucalyptus > Eucalyptus erythrocorys. The sequence goes on from CM024607.1 coordinate 11,820,506, forward strand.
TGTTTAGTGTTTGCATATGTGCTAGATTTCAATCTAACCCTAAAGAATCTCATATGACTGCTGTTAAGCGTATCATTAAATATGTTGCAACTACATCTAAGCTAGGTCTATGGTATTCTAAGCAAGGAGATTTTACTCTCCTAGGATATTCGATGCGACCTTGCTGGTTGTAGAGTGGATAGAAAAAGCACTACAGGTACATGTTAATTATTGGGAAACAGGATGGTGTCTTGGTTTTCAAGAAAATAGGGTACCGTGGCTCTTTCAACCGTTGAAGCAGAGTACATAGCTCTTGGAAGTTGCTGCTCTCAAATTCTATGGATGCAACAGCAATTAAGAGACTTTGGAGTTGATGAAGCACATACGGAAATCAAATGTGACAACACAAGCGCAATCAACCTCACAAAGAATCCAATACTTCATTCAAGAGCAAAGCACATTGAAATCAAGCATCATTTCATTCGAGATCATGTTCAAAGTGGAGATGTGGTGATTTAGCATGTAGATTCAAAGAATCAATTGGCAGATATATTCACAAAGCCCCTAGAGAAGGCTCACTTTGAATCAATTCGCTCAAGACTGAGTATCATGGAATTTGAAGATGATCAGACTCAAAATTAAAGTCTGAAGGCGGTTCAGACTCATCGCTAAGTCTGAAGGTGGTTCAGACTCATCGCTAGGTCTGAAAGCAGCTCAGACTCAAAGCAAGGTCTGAAAGTGTTATGGCTTAGACTCTACATAAAGTCTGATTGTGCTCAGACGCAAAGGTAAAGTCTGAAAAAGGGGTTCAGACTCAGAGGTAAAGTCTGAACAACTGTCAGACTCTATTTGTTCAATCTCTTTACGTATTTTAATTCTCTCTTTATTTTATTTTTGGTAATTATTTTTCGACATTTCAAATTCGATATTTCAAAATCTCTTTTTACTCTTTTTCTGACGCGTAATTATGGCAGTTTATATTTTCAAAAAGGCAGTTTTCTTTTTCGACATTACGGTTTATTTTTTAGCAGTTTTTTACCTTTACTTTTTGGCGACGATTCGCATTCCCATGTTATCTCTCTCACTATTTATACTCTCGAACCGTCACTTTTCACTCATAGCTACTCCTTTACGATTCATCCTCATACTCTTTCGCTTTCAAAACCCTAAAAAGATCCCATTTACCGTTTTTGTTCCATCCCTTTCTCGTCACAAAGTTTCCATTTTTCCTCGCGTGCAAGTTGAATCTTTGCTTGCTCTCCAAGAATGTCGTCTCACAAGTCTTCTAGAATTGCCAGCAGGGGACCACAGAGACAGTAAGAGGGTCCTACTCAAGTGGATCTAACGGAAGAAGATTCGCCTCAACAAGAAGCTGAGAGTCAACACTTTGAGGAAGTGGTTACGGAGGCAGAACCGGTAAGAACACTCAAACCTAATGTGGCTTACGATCTCTATAAAGGCTTAAGGATGGAAAGGTTAGCCTTAAGACGATCGAGGAATATTTGAAGGAAAGAGGGTTTAAGAGCGAGTATATGTTTTTGATGGAGATGGAAAAGCTGAATGTTGTTGATAAAGGTACTTTGCCACGAGGACGCTGGAGAATATTTCGAGTAATCCACTTGAAAATACTCCCGCGAGACCCTAGATGATGATGAGAGACTGTTTTCTCACTTTGAACCTCGTTTTGGTGTGGCTGCTACACTTGCTTGTCCTTCGGGAAGTCTATTTCGGTCGAGGGAGCATGAGCGAGTTTATGTGAAGCTGTTAAAGAGGGGAGTGGTCAATCCGAGGAGTGTGGATTTTGACTTCCTAGATTCGATAAAGATTAATTTAAGAGGGAAGTTTACTAGATTGCAACTGGAGAATTTCTGCACGGATATGACTGAGGCCCACTCTGAACTGGCGGTTTACTTTTACTCGAATCTATCTTTTTTGGATGCAAATCATTTGTCCTTTTCTTTCATGGACAAAGACTATATTGTTGATGTTGATTTGCTGGCTGATATTATTGGTGTGGAAAGAAGGAGTTTCCAGCCAATCAAAGCCTCAACAGCCTATGCAACCTTGGAGATTGTACGAGACAAAACTGTTGAAGGCAAGATATCCTACACTAGGATGAATGCCACGAATGTTTTGTTGCATAAAATAGTCATCAATTGCATCCGGCCAAAGACGACCTCGAAGACGATGTTTCCAAAACGAGAGGCAAAGCTGATGTTTGCCATCAACTAGGGCAGACCCTTCTCTCTCCCGCATGTCATTCTTTTCCATATGTATAGAACTGTGGTAAAGGATAAGGGTCAGCTGCCTTATTCATCCATCATCACCAAACTTTTTAAGCATTTCGATATTCAAGTCCCTGCATCTTTATGCCTAACCAAGTTAAATTCGATGCTTGTTGGTGAGAAAATGGTGATGAAGATGAAATTTCCAGAACTGAATGCAGCACTGGAAAGGTTGAGGAGGGAAACACCTTCAAAAGAGATCCCCATTGCTTCGTAAAAAAGAAAGGGCAAAGAGCCCATGGCTGAAAAGAAAAGAAGGAAAATCATCCTGCAAGATGAGGAGGATGAAGAAGATGCCATGACTCTGTCCACTCTCTCTAGGATGAGGAGCCTTGCTATTTTGAGAATAGAGGCTGAAGAGAGAAGGAGAAGAGAAGCAGAGGAGAAGGAAGCCAAGAGACAAAGAAAGAGAAGAGAAGAAAAAAAAAAAAGAAGAGAAGAAGAGGAGAGAAGAAGAGAAGAGGAACAGAGAGAAAAAGAAGAGAGACAGAGGAAAGTGAAGAAGAAAGAAGAAGGGAAGAAGAAGAGGAAGAACGAGAAGAGAAGAAGAAGAAAGGAGGAAGAAGGATGAGGAAGAAAGCAAACAGCGAGAGGATATGGCTGCAGGATTAGAGCCATCTTTTGCTGGGGAAGAGACCGAGAAACATCCAAGTGCTGATATGGATGTTGGCGATGAGTTTTCTACTCCACCCACCGGCATTCACACGGGGGAGTTGCTGCGAACGGGGGACAATATCGCCACTACACTTTAGTGATGTGAGTAGGTCTGGTGCTGACCCTGAGGAGGTTTATGCATCCCACTTCCCTGAACATGAAGAATCCTCACCTATCGAGAAGGAAAGGGCTGAGAGGGAAGCTCCTAGTTTCCAAACTCATTCTGCTGGTCCTAGTGGAAGCAATGCAAATTCCACAGCCTTTACACAGCTGTTGGATATCATGTTGGAAATGAAAAAGTAGGTTTTTGGGATGGACTTCGAGATGAGAGATTTGAAAAAGGCGTTGCTGAGTACTTCAGTGAACATGCAGGACTAGATCAATGCACTGAGAGCACCAATGGCTTCGAATCAGACTAGTACAGAATTAACTTCAATGAAGGAAAACCTTGCCAAACTCGAGAAGTCAGTCCAGGAGCTTAGCAAGTTTCAACTTGTTCATTTCCCTACAGGCCCCTAAATCTTTTCAAAACTTTATCACATTCACTCTACCTCTTTGATGGGACAAAAATGGGGAGAGTTGCGCAGATTTGATTGCAGGTTTTGAAGATTTGAAGTTTTTGAAGCTTTGAGAAAGCTTTGAGAGTTTTTTTATTTTGAAGTTTTTGAAGTTTTTGAATTTTATTTTTATTGCTTAGACTGTTTTCGTTTTGGATTTCGATTGGGTTGTTTATTTGAACTTTTATGACGTTATGCTGATTTGATGATTTGGATCTAGACTTGTGAATTTGATTGCAGGATCATTATATTTGTGAGGATAATTGTTATTGGACTAACACTCTGTTTTGCAGAAATAATCCTCAAAGTATATATGAGTTTTTCCTTGCAGGTTCTTAAATTCGCAAATCTGTCGAGGGTTTTGTCACCATCAAAAAGGGGGAGATTGTTGAAGAAAAATCCCTTGGAGTTTTGAAGATGACAAAATAGCCTCAACAGTCAGACCTAGAAGTTCGGTCTGAAGTTTTCCGTCTGAAGTCAGTCAAGACACAGTTTCAGTCTGAAGACCTTCAAGACTCAGTTTCAGTTTAACGACCTTCAAGACCCAAATCTAAGTCTGAAGACAGTTTGCAATTTTTACAGGCTGGCCACAGGTTATTCTTATGGCTAAGGAAAGTAAGATATTGGATTCCATATTTCCTAATCTTAACCATGGAATATCTCTGGCTGTGATCGTGAGCTTGGAGGATTTATTCTTCGGATTTTATCCGTTGAAGATCAAGTTTATTCTTGGAAGAATCTAATTTTGGGAACTCAAGATCCTGATTGTATGGGCGAACAGGATTGACGAGCTACTGTCTACTTACGTTTTCGGCGACAAGGAGATCACTTAAATTGATTCAGTCCAATGGGTTGATTGGATGAATTTTTGGTAAGTGCCAACGGGTATGAAGGTACGGAGGCTATTTAAGGTGGATCGATGTTGCTTGGAAATAAGGAGAGACTTGGTAGAAAAATCTCGATGATAGAATCTCCAAAATCACTTGTTCTCTAAAATCTTTCATGTTCAAATTGTGTATCGAAGAGAGTGAGATATAGCGCGAAAGCAGCAGGAAGCTGTAGGAGAGACTGTCTATTGAAAAAGTCTAGTCCGTATACTGTAACAGCTCTCGTTTGCTACATAGTGATTACAGCCGGTTGGCTGCCGGCGTGGAGAGTGGACGTAGGCTTGGACTAAGCCGAACCACTATAATCCTTGTGTCAATTCTCTCTTACCCTACTCTATTTACTTTATGAATACGTGCTTTATTTATTATTGATATATCTTTGATATCAATGTATTCTACCGCAAAAGATTCCAAAAAAATTTCGCAACAACCTATTCACCCCCCTCTAGGTTGATTCACTAGCCTATTTCAACAAGTGTCTTCAGCCAGTCTCTCCTTCAATTTGCTGTCCGGCCATGGAGAAGGACGTGACTTTATTTGGCCAAGCCTTGGTCAATTAGTCTCTTATTCGTTGACCTAAGTGTCAACTAATTTAAGAGGGAATGTGGGCTGTCTTGGGCCGGTTGTTGCGGATTCTATTACTCTTAATGTCCAGCCCACATTTGCTCTTAATGTTCCGCCTTAATCCTCACATATGCATGAATAAGTACAATTACTCACATGGTCGTATAATATTACAACATTAATCAAGGGTAAATTCAATTCGCAGGGTACACGACCAAGTATAGAAAATTTCTTGTCAATCCATCTTCTAGTACAACCTCGGTCTCACATGAGCGTATGATACAATTTAAATAAAACAAAGGTCCATTCAATGCTCAGCCTATGCTTAATGGTAACTCATTGGTCTAATGACTATAATATAGTCCGACAGTACTTCCGCCATCTAATCATGGACCGTTGGGGTCATCACAAAATTTCGGATGCCACATAAAGCCACTCCCTACCATGATCTTGCCTACCATGATCGACGACTTTGACAATCTAGGAGTGGGTAGGATAGTGCCTTGAGCAACGTGAATGGTCGAAACCAACTTGAATGCTTGGAAACTAGATTCTTCTTTACAATCTGGTTCAATATAGGGGATAGCTGTCTCGTGATAAATTTTGAACTCATCTTCTCCTTGGACTGTAATAAGCTTCCCTTCCGTGACAAACCTCACTTTATGGTGAAGACTTGAAGAAATTGCTCCTGCTGCATGAATCCATGGATGACCTAACAAGATGTTGAATGCTGTAGGTATGTCCAGGACCTGAAAAACTGCATTAAATAGCACTGGCCCTATTTGCAAGTCTAAATCAACCTCCCCAACTGCTTCTTTTTTGGTCCCGTCAAATGCTTGAACAAAGGTTTTAGCCACACGAATTTTCCCTAAATCATACCCAAGATGCTTTAAAGTTGCTAGAGGGCATATGTTTAAAGCTGATCCATTATCAATGAGATGCAGGACACCAAGGTATTTCGACACTTAGCTGAGATATAAAGGGCTTTGCCGTGTCTTGCTCCTTCAATTGGGATTTCATCATCTGAGAAAGTAATCTGGTCCTCTAACTAAATGGTCCCCACAAATTCCTCTAGCTTCTTAGGCTCAATGGACTCCGAGACATGTATTTCGTTAAGGACTTTCATCAAGGACTTTTGATGTTTCTCCGATGTCAGAAACAACTCTAATATGGAGATCTATGCCGGCATTTTATGAAGTTGGTCCACTACATTATACTCGCTTGCTTTAATTACGGCGAAGAATTCTTTAGCTTCCTCATCAGTGACTGACTTGACAGGTTGTGAGTTGGCCTGAGCATAAGTGCATCCTAATTGAGTGACCACATCTATCTCCGCATCATAACACCATGGTATCGCCTTATCATTCGTATACGCATAGGGTTGCGTAACATCGAGAATCAATTCTTCATCATCTGATGGTGGCACCTCTTTAATGATTAATCCATCTTCATCCGACGCATCTTCCAACAGTGGCATGTCAAGAGCTAAGTAATCATTAGCTCCAATATTCAAGCCAGCAAACTCATCCTTAAAATGGGAAAACTCCTCCTCTAGATTAATAATGATTGGAGTGATAGTTGAAACTGTGTCGGCATGATCTGTGTAAACAATCATCCTTTTCTTGGACATTATTTTAACTCTTTGCACCTTCTGAGACATGGTAGGCTTTTCAACGTCAGAGTAGTACCCAGCTCGAACTAAACCACTATAAACATCGTCTACATGTACCTTCAAACTCTTCTTTCGACCGGCATTAAAACTGAAAATGGCATTCATAGCTTCTGGGTGGTTCGGGAGTGGGTTATTCTGGATGTCCAGCTGTGCATCGCGGAATGAGACCACCTTAGCATTCAAAAGATATTGGATTTTGTGTCGCAGCGTATAGAAATCATCAACAGAATGCCCTACCTCCCCCATATGGTAAGCACATGTCTTGGAAGGATTAAAGTAGGGGAAACACTTGAAATAGGCTAGTGAATCAACCTAGAGGGGGGTGAATAGGTTGTTGCGGAATTCTTTTGAAATCTTTTGCGGTAGAATACGTTGATATCAAAGATATATCAAAAATAAATAAAGCACGTATTCATAAAGTAAATAGAGTAGGGTAAGAGAAAATTGACACAAGGATTATAGTGGTTCGGCTTAGTCCAAGCCTACGTCCACTCTTCACGCTGGCAACCAACTGGCTGTAATCACTATGTAGCAAACGAGAGCCGTTACAGTATACGGACTAGACTTCTTCAATAGACAGTCTCTCCTATAGCTTCCTACTGCTTTCGCACTATATCTCACTCTCTTCGATACACAATTTGAACATGAAAGATTTTTAGAGAACAAGTGATTTTGGAGATTCTAACATCGAGATTTTTCTACCCAGATCTCTCCTTATTTCCAAGCAACATCGATCCACCTTAAATAGCCTCCGTGCCTTCATACCCGTTGGCACTTACCAAAAATTTATCCAATCAGCCCGTTGGACTGAATCAATTTAAGTGATCTCCTTGTCGCCGAAAACGTAAGTAGACAGTAGCTCGTCAATCCTGTTCACCCATACAATCAGGATCTTGAGTTCCCAAAATTAGATTCTTCCAAAAATAAACTTGATCTTCAACGGATAAATCCGAAGAACAAATCTTCCAAGCTCTCGATCACAGCCAGAGATATTCCATGGTTAAGATTAGGAAATATGAAATCCAATATTTTACTTTCCTTAGCCATAAGAATAACCTGTGACCAGCTTGTAAAAATCGCGAACTATCTTCAGACTTAGATTTGAGTCTTGAGGGTCATCAGACTGAAACTGAGTCTTGAAGGCCTTCGGATGGAAACGAGTCTTGACCGACTTCGACGGAAAACTTCAGACCGAACTTCCGGGTTTGACTGTCTTTGAAAACCTTTAGACTTTGAAAACTTCAGACGTAACCGACTGAGTCTTGGAATCTCTAGACCGTACTGTTGAGGCTGTTTTGTCAACTTCAAAACTCCAAGAGATTTTTCTTCAACAATCTCCCCCTTTTTGATGGTGACAAAACCCTCGACAGATTTGCGAATCATAAACTCGCAAGGAAACACTCATATATTTTGAGGATTATATCTGCAAAACAGAGTGTTAGTCCAATAACAATTATCCTTACAAATATAATAATCCTGTAATCAAATTCACAAGTCTAGATCCAAATCATCAAATCGGCATAAGGTCATAGAAGTTCAAACAACCCAATCGAAATCCAAAACGAAAACAGTCTAAATAAACTTCAAAATAAAAACTCAATAACTTCAAAATAAAAACTCTCAAAGCTTTCTCAAAGCTTCAAAAACTTCAAATCTTCAAAACCTGCAATCAAATCTGCGCAACTCTCCCCTTTTTGTCCCATCAAAGAGGTAGAGTGAATGTGATAAAGTTTTGAAAATATTTAGGAGCTTGCGGGGAAACGAACAAGTTGAAACTTGCTAAGCTCCCGAACCGACTTCTCGAGTTTGGCAAGGTTTTCCTTCACCGAAGCTAATTCGCACTAGTCGATTCGATTCCATTTGTGCTCTCGGTGCATTGATCTGTTCTGCATGTTCACCGAAGTACTCGCGGCGCCTTTTCAAATCTCTCATCTCGAAGTCCATCCCAAAACCTGCTTTTTCAAGTCTAGCATAACATCCAACAGCTGTGTGAAGGCTGTGGAATTAGCGTTGCTTCCACTTGGACCAGCAGAATGAGTTTGGAAACTAGGAGCTTCCCTTTCAGCCCTTTCCTTCTCAACAGGTGAGGATTATTCATGTTCAGGAAAATGGGATGCATAAACCTCCTCAGGGTCAGCACCAGACCTACTCACATCGCTAAAGTGTAGTGGCGATATCGTCCCCTGTTCTGCAGCAACTCCCCCTGAGTGAATGCCAGTGGGTGGAGTAGAAAATTCATCGCCAACATCCATTTCAGCACTTGGATGTTTCTCGGTCTCTTCCCCAGCAAAGGATGGCTCTAAACCTACAGCCATATCCTCTTGCTGTTCTTTCTTCTTCTTCTCTTCTCAGTTCTTCCTCTTCTTCTTCCCTTCTTCTTTCTTTTTCAGCTTTCCTCTGTCTCTCTTCTTCTTCTCTCTGTTCCTCTTCTCTTCTTCTCTTCTTTTTCTTTCTTCTTCTCTTCTCTTTCTTTCCTCTTCTCTTTTCCTCTGTCTCTCGGCTTCCTTCTCCTCTGCTTCTCTTCTCCTTCTCTCTTCAGCCTCTGTTCTCAAAACAGTAGGGCTCCTCATCCTAGAGAGAGTGGACAGAGTCATGGCATCTTCTTCATCCTCCTCATCTTGCAGGATGATTTTCCTTCTTTTCTTTTCAGCCATGGGCTCTTTCCCCTTTCTTTTCGACGAAGCAGTGGGGATCTCTTTTGAAGGTGTTTCCCTCCTCAACCTTTCCAGTGCTGCATTCAGTTATGGAAATTTCATCTTCATCACCATTTTCTCACCAACAAGCATCGAATTCAACTTAGTTAGGCATAAAGATGCAGGTACTTGAATATCGAAATGCCTAAAAATTTTGGTGATGATGGATGAATAAGGCAGCTGACTCTTATCCTTTACCACAGTTCTATACATATGGAAAAGAATGACATGTGGAAGTGAGAAGGGTCTGCCCTGGTTGATGGCAAACATCAGCTTTGCCTCTGTTTTGGAAACATCAGTTTTCGAGGTCGTCTTTGGCCGGATGCAATTGATGACAATTTTATGCAACAAAACATTCGTGGCATTCATCCTAGTGTAGGATATCTTGCCTTCAACAATTCTGTCTCGTACAATATCCAAGGTTGCATAGGCTGTTGAGACTTTGATTGGCTGGAAACTCCTTCTTTCCACACCAATAATGTCAGCCAGCAAGTCAACATTAACAACATAGTCATTATTCATGAAAGAAAAGGACAAATGATTTGCATCCAAAAAGGATAGATTTGAGTAAAAGTAAGCCGCCAATTCAGAGTGGGCCTCAGTCATATCCGTGCAGAAATTCTCCAGTTGCAACCTAGCAAACTTCCCTCTTAAATTAATCTTTATCGAATCTAGGAAGTCAAAATCCACACTCCTCGGATTGACCACACCCCTCTTTAACAACTTCACATAAACTCGTTCATGCTCCCTCGACCGAAATAAACTTCCCGGAGGACAAATAGTATTAGCAGCCACACCAAAACGAGGTTTAAAGTGAGAGAAAAGTCTCTCATCATCATCTAAGGTCTCGGCAGGAGCTTTCTCAAGTGGATTACTCGAAATATTTTCCAGCGTCCTCTGTGCAGTACCTTTATCAACGACATTCAGCTTCTCCATCTCCATCAAAAATGCATACTCACTCCTAAATCCTCTTTCCTTCAAATACTCCTCGATCGTCTTAAGGCTAACCTTTCCATCCTTAAGCCTTTTATAGAGATCGTAAGCAACATTTGGCTTGAGAGTTCTTACCGGTTACGCTTCGGTAACAACTTCCTCGAAATGTTGACTCTCTCGCTTCTCATTGAGGCGAATCTTCTTCCCTTAGGTCCACCCTTGTAGGACCCTCTTGCTGTCTCTGTGGTCCCCTGTTGGCGATTATGGGGGACTTGTGAGACGACATTCTTGGGGAGCAAGCAAAGTTTCAACTTGAAAGTGAGGAAAAATGGAAACTTTGTGGCGAAAAAGAGATGAAACGGAAACGGCAAAAGGAACTTTTTAGGGTTTTGAGAGTGAAAGAGTATGAGGATGAATTGCAAAGGAGTAGCTGAGAGTAAAAGTGACGGTTCGAGAGTATAAATAGTGAGAGAGAAATCACCAGAATACGAATCGTCGCCAAAAAGTAAAGGTAAAGAACTGCCAAAAATAAACTGTAAAAAGAAAACTGCCCTTTTTGAAAATATAAACTGCCATTAATACGTGTCAGAAAAAGAGAAAAAGAGATTTTGAAATATCGAAAAGTAATTACCAAAAATAAGTTAAAGAGAGAATACGAAAAAATTCGTAAAGAGATTAAAAATACAGAGTCTGACAGATGTTCAGACTTTACCTTTGAGTCTGAACCATTTTCAGACTTTACCTTTGCATCTGAGCACAATCAGACTTTACGTAGAGTCTGAAACGCTTTCAGACCTTGCTTTGAGTCTGAGCCGTCTTCATACTTAGCGTTGAGTCTGAAGCACCTCCAGACTTAGTGAAGAGTCTGAACCACCTTCAGACTTAGCGATGAGTCTGAACCACCTTCAGACTTTAATCTTGAGTCTGATTATCTTCAAAATTCAGAATACCCAGTCTTGAACGAATTGATTCAAAGTGAGCCTTCTCCAGGGGTTTTGTGAATATATCTGCCAATTGATTCTTTGAATCTACATGCTGAATCACAACATCTCCACTTTGAACATGATCTTGAATGAAATGATGTTTGATTTCAATGTGCTTTGCTCTTGAATGACGTGTTGGATTCTTTGTGAGATTGATTGCACTTGTGTTGTCACATTTGATTTCAGTATGTGTTTCATCAACTCCAAAGTCTCTCAATTGCTGTTGCATCCAAAGAATTTGAGAGCAGCAACTTCCAAGAGCAATGTACTTTGCTTCAGCGGTTGAAAGAGCCACGGTACCCTATTTTCTTAAGAACCAAGACACCATCCTGTTTCCCAATAATTGACATGTACCTGTAGTGCTTAGATGTAGTTGCAACATATTTAATGATACACTTAACAGCAGACATATGAGATTCTTTAGGATCAGATTGAAATCTAGCACAAATGCAAACACTAAACAAAATGTGAAGTCTAGAAGTTGTAAGGTAAAGAAGTGACCCGATTATACTTCTGTATTGTTTTTGGTCTACACTCTTTCCTTCTTCATCTTTATCCAGCTTTAATGAGCTTGACATAGGAGTTTCTGTTTTCTTGCAATTCTCCATTCCAAACTTCTTGATAAGGTCTTTTGCATACTTCTCTTGATGGATGAAGGTTTCCTCACTTGATTGTTTGACTTGAAGACCTAAAAAGAAGTTTAGTTCTCCCATCATGCTCATCTCAAATTCATTCTGCATATCTTTTGAAAAATTCTTGCAAAGTTTCTCATTAGAAGAGCCAAAAATAATATCATCAACATAAATTTGAACAAGTATGAAATCCTTGCATTCTTTTTTTATAAATAAGGTAGTATCTACTTTACCTTTAGAGAAGCCATTTTGAATTAAAAAGTTGCTTAACCTTTCATACCATGCTCGGGGTGCTTGTTTTAAACCATATAAGGCTTTCTTCAGCTTGAATACAAGGTTTGGTCTTTTAGGATCTTCAAATCCTGGTGGTTGTTCCACATAGACTTCTTCTTGAATAATTCCATTTAGGAATGCACTTTTTACGTCCATTTGGAATAACTTGAAATTTTTAAAGCAAGCAAAAGCAAGAAGTAATCTTATAGCTTCTAACCTTGCCACCGAAGCATAGGTTTCATCATAGTCGATGCCTTCTTCTTGTGTGTAGCCTTTTTCCACAAGTCTTGCTTTATTCCTTACCACTTTTCCTTATTGATCAAGCTTGTTCCTGAAAACCCATTTGGTACCAATGATTGATTTACCTTTTGGTTTAGGAACTAGCTCCCAAACGTTGTTGATTTTGAATTGATTCAGTTCTTCTTGCATTGCTTCAATCTAGCTTTCATCTTTCAATGCATCTTCTATATTTTTCGGTTTGATTTTAGAAATTAGTGCAAGAGCACTAGAAGCTTCTCATCTTTTAGATCTTGTACGAACTCCTTCATCAATATTGCCAATGATGAGGTCTGGGGGATGACTTGACTTTTGCTTCCAACTTGTAGTTGGTTTGTCAATTTGGTGAAGCTTTTCTTCAGTTGGAATTTCTGAATTTGTTTGAGGCTCAGTGTCTGGGGCTTGATTTTCTTCAAGAGAGTTTGTAGACACTTGGCCAGACTCAAAATCTTCAGGTTGAGTCTGATTTTCTATTGAGTCTTCAAACTTCACATTCATGGATTCTTCCACAGTTTGTGTGCGTTTGTTGAAGACTCTGAAGGCTTTGCTTGTCATGGAGTAGCCAAGGAAAATTCCTTCGTCTGATTTTTCTTCAAACTTACCAGTTCGATCACTGGAATTCTTTAGGATAAAACATTTGCAACCGAATACATGAAAATATGAAACAATTGGTTTCTTACCTTTGAGCAGTTCATAAGGTGTCTTTTCCAATATAGGTCTTAGAAAAATTCTATTTATAATATAACAAGCAGTAGAAGTAGCTTCAGCCCAAAAATGAGGTGAAATATTACTTTCGATTAAAAGAGTTCTTGTCATTTCTTGCAAAGAACAAATTTTCCTTTCTACAACTCCATTTTGTTGTGGAGTGTATGGGGATGAAAAATTATGTTGAATACCATTGTCATCACAATATTTGGCAAAATCATGATTTTCAAATTCTCCACCATGGTAAGTTTTAATACTTGAAATTGCATATCCTTTTTCAATTTGAATTTTCTTTGCAAACTTAGTAAAATGAATCAATGCATCAGATTTATTTGCAAGAAAGAAAACCCATGTAATATGAGAATAATCATCAACTATAACCAAGCAATATCTTTTACCTCAAATACTTTGAACTCTTGTTGGCCCGAATAAATCCATGTGTAATAGCTGCAAAACACGATTAATGGATACTTGATTTATAAATTTAAAGGAATTCTAACATGTTTTCCAAGTACACAGGGAGTGCATAATTCATGCTTTTGATACTTGAGGTTAGGAAGTCCTCGAACAAGCTTTTTGGATGACACTTTTGCGATTTTGCTTCAGGTTGACATGTCCAAGCTTCCTATGTCAGAGAATGACTTCATCATGAATCGATATCAAGCATTGAGGACTGTCAGACGTTACGTCTAGCAAATAAATATTTCCATGTCTTCGTCCAGTAAAGGATTATGAGAGATCCTTGCTTGTTCCAGAACATGTATCTTATTGAAAGTTGATTTTGTATCCAGAATCGCATAATTGACTAATACTCAATAAATTGTAGTTCAATCATTCAACAAGAGAGACATTGTTGATTGTGAGATTTCCAATCATCACAGTTCCTTGACCAACAATCTTTCCCTTATTGTTACCACCAAAAGAAACATTTCCTCCTTTTATATGAGAGAAATTTATAAAACAACTCGAGTCTCCTGTCATGGGTCTTGAACATCCAAAGCAAACAACTTCTTTGCTGGTATCTTCTTCTTTATTTGATCTCCTTTGAAATCTTTGATTGTTTTGTTTCTTTCCATTGAATCTTCTACCTTTTCTATTCAACCTTCTGAATTTTCTAATCAGAAGTGCCAATTCTTCATCATCCAAGTCTTCTTCTGAATCTGTAACATCAGAATCATCATTAGATTTTAAAGCAATTGACTTCTTACCTTTTGCGTCAAATTCCTCATTGAATTGCTCGACTTCATAGGATTGAAGTGTGCCAACCAATTCATCTACTGATAGAGGCATGATCCTTTGTGTTTCTCTTATAGATGTTTTGACGTGATTCCAATCTTTGGAGAGCCCTCCCAACAATTTATTGACCTTCATAGGTCCTGAGATTGGCTGTCCTTGGTATGCCAAGCCGTTTACAATTTCTGTAAATCGGCTGAACATATCCGTGATGGTTTCTCCTGACTTCATTTTGAAGGCTTCATATTGACCAAGAAGGATATTGATCTTGGTTTCTTTGACTCGATCTGTTCCTTCATAGGTGACGTGCAATCTGTCCCAAACTTCTTTGGCTGTTTCACAAGATGAAATTCTATTATATTCAGTAGGAGATAATGCACAATATAGAGAGTAGATAGCCTTTGCATCAAGGGCTTGTCTCTTTGAGATATCGGTGTGTATTGTTCCCACTCCATCAGGTACTTCTTTCCTTGTAATAGACACAGCTTTAGGAGTAATTCCATTTTCCACTACATCCCACTCCATAGGATCCTTGGATCTTAGGAATGCCTTCATCTTGTTTTTCCATACGTTGTAATCCTTGCCATCGAAGTAGGGAGGTCTGGTGTTGCTTTGCCCTTCAATTAATCCTGGAGCCAAAACACTAGCCATAGATCTTTAGCTTCAAAAGTAATAACACTTCTAATGAATAAGCAACCTGCTCTGATACCAATTGAAATAGGCTAGTGAATCAACCTAGAGGGGGGTGAATAGGTTGTTGCGGAATTCTTTTGGAATCTTTTGCGGTAGAATACGTTGATATCAAAGATATATCGAAAATAAATAAAGCACGTATTCATAAAGTAAATAGAGTAGGGTAAGGGAAAATTGACACAAGGATTATAGTGGTTCGGCTTAGTCCAAGCCTACGTCCGCTCTTCACGCTGGCAGCCAACTGGCTGTAATCACTACGTAGCAAACGAGAGCCGTTACAGTATACGGACTAGACTTCTTCAATAGACAGTCTCTCCTACAACTTCCTACTGCTTTCGCACTATATCTCACTCTCTTCGATACACAATTTGAACATGAAAGATTTTTAGAGAACAAGTGATTTTGGAGATTCTAACATCGAGATTTTTCTACCCAGTCTCTCCTTATTTCCAAGCAACATCGATCCACCTTAAATAGCCTCCGTGCCTTCATACCCGTTGGCACTTATCAAAAATTCATCCAATCAACCCGTTGGACTGAATCAATTTAAGTGATCTCCTTGTCGCCGAAAACGTAAGTAGACAGTAGCTCGTCAATCCTGTTCGCCCATACAATCAGGATCTTGAGTTCCCAAAATTAGATTCTTCCAAAAATAAACTTGATCTTCAACGGATAAAATCCGAAGAACAAATCTTCCAAGCTCTCGATCACAGCTAGAGATAATCCATGGTTAAGATTAGGAAATATGAAATCCAATATTTTACTTTCCTTAGCCATAAGAATAACCTGTGACCAGCCTGTAAAAATCGCGAACTGTCTTCAGACTTAGATTTGGGTCTTGAGGGTCATCAGACTGAAACTGAGTCTTGAAGGCTTTTAGACGGAAACTGAGTCTTGATTGACTTCAGACAGAAAAACTTCAGACCGAACTTCTGGGTTTGACTGTCTTTGAAAACCTTTAGACTTTGAAAACTTCAGACGTAACCGATTGAGTCTTGGAATCTCTAGACCGTACTGTTGAGGCTGTTTTGTCAACTTCAAAACTCCAAGGGATTTTTCTTCAACAACACTCAGGATTAGGTCGCTTAGGCTCCTTAGCGAGTAATCCGTTGTTTTGAAGGGTTGGCAAGATCTTGGACAAGGGTTTAGGAAGAGGCGTAAATTGACGCCAGGAAGAGCTCTTTTGCTGGCCAAAGAATGGTCGTGCTCCTCCCTATTGGGTGTTCGGAACAGGGCGAGGTGGTTAAATGTAAGCCACATTAACCTCTGCTACAGGTTCCTTATCCTTCTTGATCGGGATTCTCTTATACGAGCTGGTTTGATCAGATGCCCATCCATCACGTAGGGTTACTTCAATTCATTCGTTGACAAGGATTAGCTGATTGAATGACTCAGCAGTTGAACCCAACATTCGATTTCGATACTCAGGCGGGAATGTCTTCATGAACAATTCCATCAGCTCCTTTTCTGTCGGTTCCAGAGTAATTTGAGTAGCTACAGTCCTCCATCTCACGACATATGCCTTGAAAGATTCCATCTTCTTCTTCTCAGTGCAAAGTAAATCCTCTTGAGATGGAGTGACATCAATATTGTACTTATATTTGCCACTCAAATCGCGGGTCCATTTGCTTTGACTAGTTAAGTGAAAAGAAGTAACTTGTTGTCCTATATATATATATATATATATATATATATATATATATATATATGTATATATGTATATCTCAGTGTATAAATTTATATAAGTAAGCTATTATTTACACGTTTTGAAAGGTTTAGTTGTTGCGACCTGCATGTTCAATACGATTTAGATATAAGATTTAGAAAAAGTAAAAAGACGAAAGCAAAAACATTACTCCATACTGAAGTGTCATATTAAAGCGCACCTTAGTATGCCATATATATTTTGGCTTTTGTTTTTCGTTTGGGATAACATGGGCTATTCAAACTTTTCGGCTTTATTAACCACAAGAATACAAATAAGTTGCCCCATCCACATGTATGGAGTGCAACACCCTAGGCTAATATGATTGGAAGACGCTCTGATTTGGACATAATTTTTTTTTATCCAAATCGAATGCTTAATCACTTAACCAATTCGACAAAGGGTCTAGTAGAAAAACATAATAACATAATAAGTAGCCGACAAGTAGTCAAATCTCTGAATAACCCACAATCAAGCTGGGAAGGCTTCAATGATGGACAACAAGGAAGGGGTTTGCAAGATCTTGTAGCGAGGGAAGCCTCCTTCCTTCAAAAGCTTCTTCCACTCTAGTTCAGTCCTCTCTTTACCTCCGGTTTGAGTGATCATGGTCAGATCGGAAGCTATCCCCGTGTCATCGAAGGGGCCATTGCCCTTTGGTCGCAACACAATTTCCGCCAGGATCACCTTGCCATTCTTTTCTGCTACAACTCTCCTGCAGTTCTTCAAAATCCTTACAGAATCTTCATCATTCCAATCATGCAGGATCCACTGTACAAAGAAGGAAGATGAAAATTTCAGTTGTGAATCAATCATGACTTATTAAGTCATGAATGTTCAATGTGTCGATTGTCATTCACAGTTTGTGCATTAGAAGTTGAACAATCATATCCAAGAGTGACATTCTTCCGAAGGAGATGCAGTGATAGAGATCATGAGGAATTGATGCCCGGGGTTTCCCATTTATTGTTAGTATAAACTAGCTTTTTATAATTCAGTTGAACATTTTCAGTGCTTATGAAGATACTTATCGTTTACTATTTTTTTTTTTTTATATAAAACTACATGACAAACATTAGCAAATGAATCGCTAAGCAGAGGAGAAAGTACTGAGTGCACTCAATTCATGTGAGTCCATAGAATAAGCGCCAAGTATACTTGCCTTCATGAAAACAGCATCAGCACTTGGAATGGCCTCAAACATGTCTCCCCCGACATGACTGACCCCGCCGTGCCCTGGTGCGGCAGCAACAACGTGAGGCTAGTCGAAGTTAATCCCCTTGATGTGTGGGTACGCCCTCACTATCTCGGCTACGGCATTGCCCGTCCCGCCTCCAACGTCCACCAGAGATCCCACGTGCTCGAACCCATCCTTGTACGCATCCACGATAGCTTTCATCATGAGCTTGTTCGAGCACGCCATAGCATCACGGAATGTGCGGCTGAATTCAGGGTTCTCGGACTCCAAGTCCCACATTTCGACGCCATAAGTGCTCTTTAACGGGAATGATCCCTCGTCCTTGATGTAGGCACTGAGGTGGTGCCCTAATGATGGCCCGCCAGCTCTACTAGTGGCGAGAGGTTGAGGTGCTCACCCCCTTCTAAGAGCCATTTCGACGACGGGGTGAGGCTGTAGAGCGTCTCTTCGCCGTCGTAGTGCCCGGAGAAGATGTTCTTGCGGACCAGGGGCGTCAAGATGCGGCCGAGGACACAGGTTTTGACAGATGGGGATGGGATCTGGGAGGCTATTTGAGCCAAGGTGACAGGCCCGCCGCCCAGCGAGTGGATGATGTCAGGTATCCGGAGCTGCACCGCGTCGTACAGTGCCATTGAGTTCACGTACGTTTCCATTGGCCACTTAACGTTTCATTGAGCTGTGCCATTCTCTCTCGCTGTCTCTCTCTGTACGCCCGCCTATTTGGTTTGAGACAGCGTTTGAGTTAAGAAGAGAGCATTTGTTCGTATATATAGGGCAAGGTAATCATTGGGTTCAGCCGAATGTTAATGTGTTTTCCCTAGGTGCATCATCTCAATTATTTATTTATTCATTGAGTTGCAATAATTAGAAGAGATGTGTAAACTAAACTGTTGCTATATTTTATTATTTCCAATATGATCCCACTTTTATATTTCCCAATGAATTCAGATTTATTGCCTGATTTATTATGCGCATTTATTATATGATACTTGCCTGTTAATATGTTACTATAACGGTCTTGATGGGAGACTTTTTTTATTTTGGTAAGGGTCTCGATGGAAGGAAAAATCAGGTAATTCCATATTCACAGATCTTAATTTTATATTTCCCAATTAATTTCGATTTATTGCCTGATTTATTACTAGCATTTATTATGTGATATTTCCCTGTTAATAGGGGTGTGCAACTGGACCGGGTATACCCGGTTCCCAGACCGGCCTACCCGGAAAACAGGGTCAGGAACCAATTCCCATTGAAACTCGTCCTGGAAGCGGTTTCCAAAATTCGGAATCGGTTTAAACCGGTTCGGGAACAGGTTCCGAGTGATTACCCACCCAGAAACCCATTCCTGGACCGGTTTTGGAATCGGTTCTTAGACTGGTTTTATAAGTAGAGGTCCAAAACTCTTTTTTTTTCCCCTGATTTCTATTCTTACTCCCGCAATCACAAGGCGTTTTTCCTCTTGGCTCTCTTAAACACGCACGGGAGGACATTCCTTTTCCTCACTTGCTTCCCTCCCTCATCAGCTCCCTCTCGCACCCCGATGGACGGATGGTGCTTGTTGCTGCCAAATTCTTATGTATCACATGGATTGGCTCACCTAATTTCTCTTTTGTAGGAGGAGTTATGCTTGCATAAATGAGTAGCTTCATGTAGTAGTTGTGGAAATAAGACTAATATTAGACCCATGTTTGTTGCTAATTCTTTGCCTTATGATTTTATTTATTATAATTAGCCTTGTAGATCCTTAATTTTTCGTTTAATCAAAAAGTTCATGTATTTATTTATTATAAGTGCTTAATGTTTAAATACAAATTAGGAGGATTACGTTATTTTCTCGCGTATTAATATAAAATTCGAAATCGTATAGGATATCCGGAGATTGTAAAATATGTTTCAGTGGAAATAGGGTTGACTAGAACTGGATCGAAAAAACAGGGTGGGTCGGGTACATGGTTCTGTTAAATTATGTCTCGAGTTTGAGCCCGTTATACAAATACGCACAAGTCTCGCCGAATAAACAAAGTTCAGGGGAGACTTTGCGATGTTGTTGCGACCTAAAAATTTCGGGTGAATCACCTAGACTTTAAGTTAATGGACTACTAAGTTTATTACTTAGTTCGAGCCTTTCCTAACCCATACCAATTCGGGACTTGAGGTTCAAGTTTTTTTTTAAAACACGCAGATGAATTTTATCTAGGAGTCGCCACTAATTAGTTTTCGGTAGGTCGATTAGACACCTAAGTAAAATAATGGGAAAAATATTTCACTCCTACGAAACAAAGATTATGGGTACGGGGACTTGATTACGCTAGATTAGTCTAACGCCCTTTCGGTAGTATTTCTTTTTATTTTTAAAAAATTATTTTATGCATGCAGTATTGATTAATTTTAGCCTAAGATGTGACGTCCCAGGGCGTCACGTACTAAGCACAAGCGGAATTAAATATTTTTATAATTTTAAAATTGATATTCAACTAATCAAACATACATTTAACATTGACGGTTAGCATGTATAACCTGGATTATTTAAAAATCCCTAAATATGTAACATGAAGTTATTCTGCAATTCGTAATATTCATCATCCACATATAAGAAATTAAACTAGAGCATGAAAGGCTTCCTTTTATTTACCATCACCGGGCTTAACAAAATCTATTCACCTGAACTTTTCTTTACATGTTCCTCGCCTAACTATTTACAACATGTACAAGACAAAAAGTAAGGCGCAACAAAGTCAGGGATAGGGGTAAGGGTGGCTACTCTGCGTATATCCCAAACCAGCCCACGTCTTTAACCAAAAACAAACAACAGTCTAACACCTAGCCTTCCATGAACTTTGGCGTCTAGGCGCCATCCATCCCGTCTCCAAGTCCACCGGCTTCAAAGGGTAACGGACCAAACATCTCGCCCTCATGGTTGATGAACCATGCCACGAACTTCATCGGAATCAGACTAGCTCTACCGTCATCCATCCATAATATCGCTTCGTACTTGGTAAACATCATATCAATGTCAAGGTCATACATGTCCAGGAAAGAAACATCAATGTTGGCTATCACTCCATACCGAGCAACTGGCGGCACATCCATACTTTCAATCTGAAAATGTAAGGTATGAGCAAACATCCTTGCCCAACAAAGAATAACAAAACTCTACTCTGAAATAATCCATAGCTATCAAAGTCACAAGCAAACTATCCAACAGTCAGGACGCTAAGAAAACATATAACAAGCATAACAGTAATGATGCATTGTATAAAAATCACCTGACATGTATCCAACCTATGCTTATTCTTCACAAGTTCAACTACAATGCAAATATGATAGATGAACTCACTCGCCATATATAATTAACTTTTAGTGTGCATAAAAATCCACCCTCGAATCAGTCACAACTGGGAAGCTACCGGCCTGATCGAGTCACTTCTAGAAGGTACGTTATCTGGACTTCCACAATACCTCTAATTGTGGGCATCTCACTCCGAGGCATCCCGGTATCAACCAAACCGAGATCCTCCCTGATCACACACAGGGGCATCTCACTCTGAGGCATCTCCGGCATCACACAGCCGAGGCATCCTTGATCACACACAAGGGCATCTCACTCCGAGGCATCTCCGGCATCACAGTCGAGGCATCTTTGATCACACACAAGGGCATCCCAAACTTCCGGGGGCATAACCGGTAACTCGGTACCGATGGATCCGTTCACCTCATTAAGCACACATCTCACACCACACCTTTGATTTAATGTGCATATCGTATGCAAAAGAAAAGACACCTAAGCATCTATCTAAGTCTCATGATCCTAGCACATGTGCGTGTCCGGATTATAAGATAAAATCCATCACGAACATGTCCCATACCATGCCGGACAAATATTTATCCCATAACCAAGCACTATGCACCGCACTCATTGCATACACATGAACCTAAATGCACTTAAACCTCTATTGATGTATGAGACTTACTCAATCTTAACTAACCTCTAATATAGAGTTTATTTGAATCCATGTTCAGCATACAAGTCCAAATTGTAAGTGGTTACATCTAATATACATTCTCGGGTACAAGCAGAATTTTTGGCTAAATGGGCAGTTTCGGTTTTAAGCATGAAAGACTTATCAAATCTTATTGAAATGCTACCAAATTTTAGTATGTTGTACTTAAGACATAGCTTAACATCTTTCATGAAGGAACTTAAGTCTAATTCTCACTTTATTAAGAGTAACAATTAACATCATCTTCGCTGAAATTCTGTTCTTAGTCCAGATTTTCCATTAACAAAGAAAAATCCTTTCACCAATCAATTCTCATTCATTTAATCTCAAATTTTGACACGTTATTACTTAAGATGTGTTCTACAACTTTCATTAGGGATTCTAAGTTCAATTCTCAACAGATAATTACAGAATTTTCACACAATCAGCAAAGATCATCCAATTTTTACAAAAACAGCTTACAAGACTTACTAAATTCACTTCTTTTTCTATGTTATGAGTCCATATAGTTACAACTCCTTGTATAACTCAATCCTATAGAAGTTCTATCATGTAGGAAAAGCTTCTTTCCTATTTCCATTAATGAACATGAATGAGTTTACACACAAACAAGGCATTACTTGCACGATTTCACCAAAATCGAATGGTATCACACGTTCGCCTCACTTCTAATCCGTTTAAACCACTTTTCTTACTCAATCCTCACATCTCAAGGCTTCGGCACTTCCCCACAGCACCTCCAAATTTCACCATCAAGTCCTTTTTCCAACATTTAGTCCAATTCAAGGCTCGACTCAAAGCTTTAACAAACCCGTGAACCGTTAAACATCATTCTAGGCAAATCGGCACACTTGGCTTCCATCTTGACATCTCGCTCGACTAAACGACACTCCATGAACATAAATTCACATAAACACAGCAAGAAATTGACATGCAAACAATTCTACACCCAATCTAACACTCCTCAAGCTCAATCCAACCATAAAACATCAACTAGAAGCTAAATCCATCCTTGTATGGCTAGATTCGCATGATTCTTTGATAAATCAACGGATTTGTTTCAAACTAGAGTTAGATTATTCCTTACCTCGCTTCGGCTACACACAAACACTTGGATTCTTCAAAATCAACTCAAAAATCTAGCATGCAAGATGAAGAAGTCGGTGGTTTCTCCTTGAGCAAGCTTCGGCCGAAGAAATGAGGGAGAGAGAGTTTTGTGGTTTTCGGTTTCTTTGTGTGTGGAGAGAAAGAGAATTTCGGTATTTTTATGAGAGAAATAACCTATAAGCTAGTCTAGATTAGGGAGTAATGATTGACAATGTAATGATGAGATTTTCTTGGGTATTATGGTTGGTTTTGAAGGAAAAACTGTGGGTGTGTGTGTGCGTGAGATCCAAGAGAGAGAGAAGAGAAAAAATTTAGGTGTCGTGGCTTCGTGTGAGAAAAATCTCCGCCATCTGTCGCTCGTCATTCATTAACGGTTAATCAGTGTCATTAGTTAGCTCATTAGCTTCAGATATTTTCATCTAATGGCATGTTGTTTCTACTTAATCTCAATCACACAAAATCATAACACATTAACTAATTAAAGTTAGTCTAGAAAAAAATCAATCATAAAAGAATGTTAGAATTATAAGTAATCCACTAACTAAATCACTTAACTATAATTGATGAGTCTTAACTAAGAAATATAATCACTTGGGCCTAATTATCTATTCCCGGCCCAACGGGCTCAATCTAAAATTATAAGGCCCACTAAACCTTATAAATCTTGAAATCCCGAACCTTGGCCCATTTCCAGCCAATTCCAAGCCCAGCTTTCTTGGCCCAATCCATGAGCTCGGTTCTAAAAGAATTGTACGGCCCACTAAATCTCAAGCCCACACATCCTACAGAATCCAATGGGTTCGCTCTCCGGCCCATTCTAAATAAATTTAAGTTTCTAATATTCTAATTAAGCTAATGACAGTCGGTCGAATTTTTGGGATGTCACATAAGATACTGTAATGTGAATGGTGTTCATGCGGGTGCACAATCAATGAAATAACATTCAATAAATCAAAATGCTAGATTTAAAAGAAATTATAAACTATAACTTTATTAAGGTCTATCCTCTAAAAAAAACATTTACAAAAATGCTAATAGAAATGCATGCCCTAAACATGATTTTCTAAATGACATGATATCTAATTTTTTCCTTTTTTTCATTAATTAAATGTAATCTTAATTTAACTCAATATGCATGAATTTATTTTAATGACATGTGAGATGCATTTCATATGGCATGACTTAAACTTATCACTATATGTATGCAATCTAATTTATGTAATCCTAAATATGCATGTACTACGGGAGATGGGATGAATGATATAGTATTTCTATATGCATGTTCTTTTTATGATTTTTTAATGATGATTCATTTTTTAATGCATATGTGCAACCTATGCTAAATAATGATGATATGAAATGAAATTAATTATGAATTAACCTATTAACTAACCAAGGAAATGATCTTTAGTTTCTTTTTTCTTAATTAAAAATACAATTAAACTATAACTCATATGGCGTGCATAACATTTTTTGTTCCTTTTTTATTTTACTAAATGAAAATTGACTTAATCTAAAAGTATCTAGGTGTGTCGCATTAACATGAAATGTGGATGGACCTAAGTACCTAAATTCTAGATATGAAATAATTTTACTAATAAACAAATTCTAATTAAATAAACCTGTTATGCAAATTAATTAACAAGTATCTAATATTTTTTAATTTTAATTGAAAATTCAGAATTAATAAAAACACTAATCAAACTATCTAAAGTGAATAATTTTCTAATTTATTTTAGGGATTAATTTGATTTAAACCATATCCTATTTTAGAAAAATATTTAAAAAATTACGAATACGTGCCAACATTATTTAAAAAATTAATCCTAAAAAAATCATCCATCTAAAAGTGCAATATAAAAATTGTAATCCTAAAAATGCAATTGAAATTTACTAAACATGAAAAAATGCAGTCCTTATTTACTAAACCTAAATGCTCTAATGCAATATTAAGATCTTTTATACTTTTTGATTTTTTCAATTTTAAGTGGTTTTTTTTATCTTTCCAAAACAAGTATTTATTTTAAAAGAATGAAGATAAGAATTAAAATAATCAAAAAAATAATCCATTGTCTCATAGATTAAATTAACAATTATTTTAACTTTGTAATGATTTAACAATTAAAATATTATCAAAATTCCTAAAAATTAAAGTAATTAAAAGAATGATCCGACGTCTTATGAGTCAAATTAATAATTACCATAATTTGGGATAAAACCCCTTAATGTCTACAAGGTCTACGAATATTGGCATACAATGCTACAATTCAAATAATTAAACTTAAAAATAAGCTAACATAACGTGAAATAAGTGAAAAATAAAAATAAACTACTTAGGGGAAAGTGGACAGTAGCGTTGATGGTAGATTGCACCAGACGGAGGACTCAGGATGGACGGCCGCAGCAGTAGGGTGAGCAGCGGCGTCGGTTGCTGCCGATTGCTGGTCGAAGTAACGCTGATGGAAAGCTGCAAACAAAGACGAGACAAAGACAACAGCAACGCCTTCGGAACAGGTGGATTGCAATTCGGCTCGGGAAAACGGCGGTGGGAAGGTCACGGGTCAGTGGGTCGCCAATCAATTGGAGGTGAAATCAGTAGAACAGCAGTGGCTCCGCGGGTTGGTATGGCGCTCATGTAGAGGATTCACAGCACGGTAGGACAGCAGATATCGGAGCAAAGGTGGATCGTGACGGAAACAGGGGCGGTGTTGCTGTTACTGGCGTCAAGCGAGCAGGGGCTTAGTGAGGCATGTAGCAACTCGCGGCTCAAGCTCGGAGTAGCGACAGTGATGCTAGGAGCTCAGGTGAAGATTGACGAGCAACGAAGGGGCTGCTGGTGGAATGACAGTGACGTGTGCACTTGGGCTCCCCTCAACAGCAAACACCGGTGTTGGGTCATTGCGGCCGTAGCAAGAGTGATGAATGGCGATGCTGGTATGGTGACTAACACGAGGGGATGATGGGTGAACTGACACGAGCTACAGGTGATGCAGGGCACGGCAGTGGATGGAGGCTTCATGGCTTCTGGGCAGGCGGGTGCCGACGATGGTGACCGGTGAACAGTAGCTGGGTCGCGAGTCGGTGTCAGCTACAGGCGTCGGCAACGGGGCTAGGTTGTAGGCGAGGCTGATTTGGCAACGAGCTGGTGTAAGGGGTAGCACCGGCAGAGGTAGTCTATGTGGTGGTGAGCAGCGATAGTGACTAGCTGCCGGCGCGGGTGGCACGGGCTCGCCGGTGTGGTGGCAATGCAAGCGATGAGGCAAGCCGACGGTTCAGGCAACGTGGGGAAGAAGATGAACAGTTTTTTTTTTTTTTACTTTTTCCTTTTCTCTTCTTTTTTCTTTCTGCTGATCGACGTCTCTTCCGCTTTGTTACATTTACTTTTCTGCAAAAACTTTGACTTTTCTCACTTTTTTCCTTTTCACCTGTCGCACGTCTCTTTTTCCCTTTCCTCTCTTTCTTTACTTTTCTCTATTCTTTTTTTCTCGAAGACGCCTCCATAAAACTCTTCACATCTCCTCACTTTTCTTTTTGTGTTTTCTCTCCTCTCGAAAACTTCTCCCTTTTTTCACTTTTGCATTTTTTTTTTTTTGACGAAGAGAAACCCCCCCTTTTTATTAAAGCCTTGCACTCCTTATTTATAAAGCAAAAAAAAAAAAGTTTGGTTTTGCAAGTGAGATATTCACTCAACAACTTAACAAACAATGGCTCCAAAATCAAACAACAACTAATTTTTTTGAATTTTGAAATGAGGTTATATTTTCAACAATAAAATGTTTTATTATTCAAAAAATTTTCAAAATTTCCCTTGATACTCAACTGTTTTATTTTCTTTATTATCTTCTAATTCTAAAAGCTAAATTTAATCCTAAATTAGGTGTCAACATATGTCTTCAAATTTTGTTCCGGCATTAATCCTATCTCCATGCGTAGAAGGAAGAAGCCAAAGAATGCCGCATGAGTGCTTTAAGTTCTTGGACTTTCAAATGGGCGAGCAAAGTCAAAGAAGAGAGATTGTCTTCTGCCGAAAAAGGAAGGCATCCACAGTCTTCTGCATTAAATAAAGGACCCATCACCTGCTGCAAATGCATGAAGAGGAATCCTCTTTTGTGCTTGCTTCTCTCCATGAATAAGAAATTTGAAGACTACGGCCCACCACATTTCACAGATCATAGGCACACGTTTGTTGACTATTATCACTCTTTCTTCTGCCTCATTAAATGCGTGCCCATGCATATGCATGATCTGCTTGGCTTGTCTTGTGGGCGCTTGTGCTGCATTTAATGAGGCCATTTACTTTCATTTTTGTCCTGTTTTTCTACCCTTCTCCCTATAGAAGGAGAAGACGTATGAAGATGCAAGTAGAGTGAAAGAAAGAGCTCGAGAAAGAGTGAGAGACGTGAGCTTAGAGAGGTTTGTGTGGAGTTGAGTCCTATTGAGTTGAGTTGTTAGACACCATGGGCATCGGGTATAAAGTAGAGCTGGGAAACACTTGAGTGCATGAGTGATTGTAATCCTGTAATTCTTCGATTTATAGTGGATCATTTTGCTAGCTCTCCCCATGGATGTAGGTTCCGAGACCGAACCACGTAAATTTGTGGTGTCTTCTTATTGTTCCTTGTTTTATTTTTGTCGATTTCTATAACTCCCAATATAATTGCAAAATTTATGATCCGCTTCCGTTGCACCGCCGATTAACAACAATTGGTATCAGAGCTAAGACTTTGCAATTGTGTCTAGAGCAAAAGTAGAAATTGACAAAATTTAACGGCAGGAACAACTTTGGGTTATGGAACGTTAAGATGAAGGTGCTATTAACAACTCAAGGATTAGCCAAGGCATTGGAGGGCAAGGCTAGGTTGCCCGAAACAATGCGAGATGCCGAAAAGGACAAGCTAATGGAGAAGGCCATGAGCATCATCCTGTTGAACTTATCGGATGAAGTGTTAATAGAGGTGGCCGAGGAGGAGGATGCCGTAGCGTTATGGGCTAAACTTCAGGCCCTCTATGTAATGAAAGGTTTGAACAATCGCTTATGTATGCTGAAGAGAATGTTCCAGTTTCGATACACTGAAGGTACGTCCATTAGATCCCACCTAGATGAGTTTAATAAACTCATGATGGACTTGAAGAATGTTGGCAAGATTTTAGATGATGAAGAACACGTCATGATGTTGTTGGCATTTCTACCAGAGTCATGGGAGCACTTTACTGACTCTTTGTTACAAGGGTGTACTACAGTTACCTCCAAAGAGGTAAAATCTACCCTGTTCTCAAAGGAGTGGCAGAGAAAGTTGCGTGATGATAGTCTAGCGCAAGATGTAGCATGTGGACTAGTGATTTGAGGTAGAGACCAACATTGGAGGCCCAGCAATGGAAGCAAAAGCAAGAGCAGGTCGAAGTCGCGACATAGAAAATCAAAAGGTCGCGTGAAGTGCTTTGAATGTCATGAGGAGGGACACATAAGGAGAGATTGTCCAAAGCTAAGAAATGAAGGCGGTTGGTAAAATGCCACAAGCAGTGTGGTGAATGTTACCGAGGAGAGTACTGGTGATGCCGAGGCTGTCCTATGTGTATCTACGAGTTCGTTAGAAGACGAATGGGTGCTAGATTCTAGATGTTCTTATCACATGATTCCTCATAGGAACTAGTTCACTACCTACCAGACTGCAGATGGTGGTAGAGTTCTTTTGGGGAATAATGCAGCCTGTAAGGTTGTAGGGATGGGAATGGTTTGGATTCGAATGCATGATGGCATAGAACAGACGTTGATAGACGTAAGGCATGTACCGAAGCTTAAGAAGAGCCTTATTTCTCTAGGTACACTCTGTGACGTCCCAGGGCATCACATACTAAGCGCAAGCAGAATTAAAATTATAATTGATATCTAATTAATCTTGTACACTTTTTGCATTATCACATAACATTAACCATTGAAGGTTAGCATGTATAACATGGATTATTTGAAATCCTAAATTTATAATATGAGGTTAACCTGTAATTCATTTTAACAATTCATATTATTAGCCATTCGCATACATGCAATTAAACTTGATCATAAAAGGCTTCTTTTCATTTACCATCATCGGGGCTTTACAAAATCTATCAACTTGAACTTTTCTTTTCCATGTTCCTCGCCTATATATATATATACATCATGTACAAAACAAAAGTAAGGCGCATCAAAGTCAGGGATAGGGGTAAGGGTGTCTACTCCACGAACTTCCCATACCAGCCCACGTCTTACAAAAAAACAAAAGTCTAACGTCCAGCCTTCAGACGAACTCTGGCGTCTAGGCGCCATCCATCCCGTCTCCAGGTCCACCTGCATCGAAAGGCAACGGACCGAACATCTCGCCATCGTGGTTAAGGAACCATGCTACAAACTTCATAGGGATCAAGCTAGCTCTACCATCGTCCATCCATAAAATAGCTTCATACTTGGAAAATGTCATGTCTATGTCAGGATCATATACGTCATGAAAAGAAATGTCAAGGCGTGCTACCACCCCGTATCGTGCAACTGGAGGTACGTCCATGCTTTCAATCTGAAAATGTAAGGTATGAGCAAACATCCTTGCCCAGTAAAGAATAATAGAGCTCTACTCTAAAACAATCCATAGCCATCAAAGTTACAGGCAAATCATCAAACAATTAGGACACTAAGAGAACATAATGCAAGCATGAACAATACTAATGCATCATATAAGAAATCACCTGATATGCATCCATCTCTATGCTTAACCTTCACAAATTCAATCTATAATGCAATCATAATAGATGAACTCACTCGCCAAATAATTAGATTTTAGTGTGCATAAAAATCCACCCTCGAATCAGTCACAACCGGGACACTACCGGCCTGATTGAGTCACTTCCGGAAGGTACGTTATCCGGACTTCCACAATACCTCTAATTGTGGGCATCTCACTCCGAGGCATCCCGGTATCAACCAAACCGAGGTCCTCCTTGATCACACACAGGGGCATCTCACTCCGAGGCATCTCCGGTATCACACAACCGAGGCATCCTTGATCACACACAAGGGCATCTCACTCCGAGGCATCCCGGCATCACACAACCAAGGCATCCTTGATCACACACAAGGGCATCCCAAACTTCCGGGGGCATCACCGGTAACTCAGTACCGATGGGTCCGTTCACCATTTTAAGCACACATTTCACACCACACCTTTTATTAATGCATATATCGTATGCAAAAGAAAAAGACTCTAAAGTATCTATCTAACTCTCATGATCCTAGCACACATGCGTGTCCAAATTATAAGATAAAATCCATCACGAACATGTCCCATACCATGCCGGACAAATATTTATCCCATAATCAAGCACTATGCACTGCAGTCATTGCACACGCATGATTCTATATGCACTTATACCTCTATTGACATATGAGACTTACTCATACAATACTAACATCTAATATGAGGTTTATTAGACTCTATGTTCAACATACAAGTCCAATTTATAAGTTACTATACTTAATATGTATTCTCGGGTACAAACAGTTTACTAGCAAAATGGACAGTTTTGGTTTTGATCATGAAAGACTTATCAAATCTTATCGAAATGCTACCAAATTTTAGTATGTTATATTTAAGACATAGCTTAACATTTTTCATGAAGGAACTTAAGTCTAGTTCTCACTGTATTAAGAGTAACAGTTAACATAATTCTTACTAATGTCCTGTATCGAGTCCAGATTTTCTATCTACAAAGAAAAATCATTTTACCAATCATTTCTCATCCATTTAATCTCAAATTTTGACACGTTACTCCTTAAGATGTGTTCTATAGTTTTCATTAAGGATTCGAAGTTCAATTCTGACTAGGTAATTACAGAAAATTCATGTAATCAGTAAAGGTCATCAGATTCTCACCAAAAACAGTTTACTAATCTCACTAAATTCACTTCTATCTCTATCTTTATGTATCTATATGGTCATAACTTAGTGTATAACTCAACCTTATAGATGTTGTATCATATAGAAAGGCTTCTTTCTCATATCTATTAACATACATGAAGGAAATTAAACACAAACAGAACACTATCTATTCGATTTCACCTAGAACAGAATAGGATTTCATGCTTTTCACACTTCTAACTCAACTAAACCACTTAATCATCCACAATTCTCTTAGTACAATGCTTCAATACTTCCTCACAGCAACTCAATACATCTCCAGCATGTCTTTTTCTAACATTTGATCCAATCCACAGCTCGACTTAAGGCGTTGTTGCATCCGTGAACCGTATAACACATTTCCAGCCAAAACAACACATTCGGCCTCCATCTCAACACTTCGCTCAACAAAATAGTACACATACACCGAAATTTCGAACATGCAAGACTCAAGAATGACATGCAATCACTTCTACTTTCAATCTAGCACTCACCAAGCTTAAATCAACCACAAAACAACAATTACAAGCTATATCCATCATTGTTTGGTTAGATTCACAAGCTTCCTTGATGAAACAATGGATAAGTTTTAATTTAGAGCTAGATTATTCCTTACCTTGCTTCGGCTAATCAACACTTAAAATCAGCATGCGAGAAGAAGAAATTCTGCTGGTTCCTCCCGTTCTTGCTTCGGCCGAGAGAAAGAAATGAAGAAGATGATGAAATGTGGGTTTTCGGTTTTTGAGGAGAGAGAGAAAATTTCCGGTTTTTATATGAGAGAATTAGATCTACATGCTAGTCCTAGGTTAGAGAGTAATGATTGGATTTTGTAATGATGAAGTCCCTAGCTTCGGTTTTGAAGAAAACTATGGGTAACAAGTGAGAGATCTGAGAGAGAGAGAGAAAGAATTGGTGTCGTGGCCTCGTGCATGGAAATTTTCCACCATCTGTTGATCGACGTTCGTTAACAGTTAATCAATATCGTTAGTTAGTTCATTAGCTTCAGATATTTTCATCTAATGATCTTTTTTTTTTTTTTTTTTTTTTTTGGTAAAGACCATCTAATGATCTTTTGTTTCTACTTAATCTCAATTATACAAAATCATAACACATTGACTAATCAAAGTTAGTCTATAAAGAAATCAATCACAAAAGAATGCTAAAATTATAAGTAATCCACTAATTAAATCACTTAACTATAATTTATAAGTCTTAACTAAAAATATAATCACATTGGGCCTAATTATCTATTTCTGGCCCAACGGGCTCAATCTAAAATTATCCGGCCCACTAAACTTATAAATTCTTATAATCCCGAACCTTGGCCCATCTCCAGCCAATTCCAAGCCCAGCTTTCTCGGCCCAATCCATAAGTTCGGTTCTAAAATAAATGTGCGGCCCACTAACTCTCAAGCCCACACATTCTACAAAGTCTATTGGGTTCACTTTCCGGCCCATTCTAAATAAATCTAAGTTTCTAATAATCTAATTAAGCTAATGACGGTCGATGAAATTTTGGGATGTCACACACTCGATGACCTCGGGTGCACCGCTGGAGGTGGAGTACTAAAGATCTCTCGAGGTGCCTTGACAGTGATGAAAGGGAAGAAGATGAATTCTCTCTATCATTTTCAGGGAGAAACCGTGACCGAAGTTGCCACAGTTTCATCAGGTGAGTCTGACTCAAACTTGACTCAGTTATGGCACATGCGATTGGGAAACATGAGTGAGGCAGGTATGACGATGTTGAGTGAGAAGGGATTGCTAAAAGGTCAGAAGATAGGAAAGTTAGAGTCGTGCGAGCATTGTATCTTCGGGAAGTAGCGTCATGTTAAATTTGGTATAGCTCTACATTTGACCAAGTAACCAGTCGAATGCATTCATTCAGATGTTTGGGGATCATCTTCAGTTCCATCGAAAGGAGGTGCTAAATATATTCTGACATTCATTAACAATTACTCAAGGAAGGTATGGGTATACTTTCTAAAGCACAAATCTGAGGTATTTGACTGGTTCAAGAATTTTAAGGCATTGATTGAGAAGCAATCAAGTAAACAAATCAAGTGCCTGAGAACTGATAATGTCATGGAGTTCTGTGGTAAGGACTTTACCGAGTTCTGCCAAAAGGAAGGGATTGTGAGACACCACACAGTTCTCGGGACACCATAACAGAATGGAGTAGTAGAACGGAAGAACATAACTCTACTTGAGCGAGCTCGGTGCATGCTTTTCGCATGTAGGACTGGGCAATGAATTTTGGGCCGGAGTAGTAAATATGACATGTTACTTGGTTAATCAATCTCCATCTTTTGCTATCGAGTAGAAAACTCCTAAGGAAGTATGGTCCGAGAAACCTGTTGATTACTCCGGATTACAAATATTCGGATGTCCTGCATATGCTCATGCAAGAGATGGCAAGCTTAAGCCAAGGGCAAAGAAGTGCATATTTCTGGGTTATGCACAACGGGTGAAAGGCTACCGACTGTGGTACACTGATCCTAGATCACCCGATTTTCTTATTAGCAGAGACGTGATCTTCGACGAGACTGCAATGCTTCAAAAGAGGAGTTTTGAGGCTCAACCAGCAAAGCAAATGGATCATGGTGTCAGAAGTGAGGTGGAGATTTAGGTGGAGTCTCCAAAGAGCTCGGAGGTAACGGAGGAAGAGATTGCGGATGAGGCCATAGTTTCTGAAGACGGTGATACTGAACAACTAGCAGAGCCACAACACAACATAGCCACGAGCAGACAAACAAGGCAAATTAAACCATCGGTACGTTATGGTTATTCTGATATTGCCTATGCATTAACTGTAGGTGATGAGGTGGAGATGGATGAGCATTCATCTTATTCTGAGGCGATGGCTAGTGTTGAGTCATCACAATGGCTAGAGGCTATGAGTGAAGAAATATAATCACTCTATCAGAATCAGACATGGGAGTTAGTCAAAGTACATAAAAGTTAGAAAATTGTCGGTGCAAATGGGTCTACAAACGGAAAGAGGGCATTCTCAGTGTAGAGGTAGCCAGGTTCAAGGCGACACTTGTTGCGAGGGGGTATACTCAACGAGAGGGCATCGACTACAATGAGGTGTTTTCTCCTGTGGTAAGGCATACCTCTATTCATGTATTACTTGCCTTAATTGTTGCATAGGAGCTTGAAATAGAGCAACTAGATGTGAAAACGGCATTTCTTCATGGTGAATTGGAGGAATAAATTTACATGAAGCAGCCTAAGGGATTTGTTATTCCAGGTAAGGAAAACCATGTTTGCTTATTGAAGAAATCTTTATATGGACTGAAACAATCTCCTAGACAATGGTATAAGCGTTTTGATGCTTTCATGACTAGTCAAGATTATTCGAAAAGTCAATTTGATAGTTGTGTTTATTTTAGGAGATTGGAGGATGGGTCTTTGATTTATTTTCTATTATATGTTGAGGATATGTTAATAGCAGCTAAACATGTGTCAGATATTGATGTGTTGAAGCAGCAGTTGAGTGCTGAGTTTGAAATGAAAGAATAAGGTGCTGCTAAGAAAATATTGGGTATGGAAATTTTGCGTGATAAGACCGCAGGAACATTGCATTTGTCTCAAAAGAAATATATTGAGAAGATTGTGGCACGTTTTAATATGCAGTCAGCAAAATTTGTAAGTACTCCTTTAACCGCACATTTTAAACTTTCTGACAAGTTATCACCGCAAACTGAGGAGGGGAGGAACATATGTCCCGTATTCCTTATTATAATGCGCTGGATAGTATTATGTTGCCATGGTATGTACTAGGCTTGACATTTCACAATCTGTAAGTGTTGTCAGCCGTTACATGAAGCACCCAGGCAAGACTCATTGGGAAGCAGTGAAATGGATTCTCAGATATTTAAAGGGGATATCAAACATCGGCATTATGTATCGGAGAAACGTCAATGGCAATGAGACCATAGGGTACGTGGATTCGGATCACATTGGTAACTTGGATGATCGCAAATCGTTAGAGGGTACGTGTTTACACTAGCAGGTGATGCAATAAGTTGGAAAACGTCTTTACAAGACGATGTTGCCTTGTTTTCAAATGAGGTGTAGTACATGGCACTAACCTTTGTTGCAAAAGAGTCGATATGGCTAAGGGGTTTGCTCTTGGATCTTGGACTGGAGTAGAAAAATGTTAACATACATTGTGACAATCAAGGTGCGATATATTTGGCTTATAATCCGATATATCACGAGCGAATGAAACATATTGACATAAGGTATTATTTCATCCAAGATATCATAGTGAAGGGTAAAATTGTTGTGAAGAAAATATCAACAGTAGAGAACCCAGTAGATATGATGACGAAGACTGTTCCTTCAGCAAAGCTCGAGCTTTGTATGAGCTCGATTGGCGTCTATAGAGTATGAGCGACCATCGGGGCGTTGGGAGAGCCAAGCATGGAAAATAAGCACTATAAAATGGCTTCAAACATCGAGCCAAGGTGGAGAATTATTAAATTATGTCTCGAGTTTGAGCTCGTTAGACAAATACGCACAAGTTTGGCCGAATAAATAAAGTTCAGGGGAGACTTTGTGATGTCTTCGAATATTGTTTTAGCATTAATCCTATCTCCATGCGTAGAAGGAAGAGGCCAAAGAAAGCCGCATGAGTGCTTTAAGTTCTTTGACTTTCAAATGGGCAAGCAAAGTCAGAGAAGAGAGATTGTCTTCTGCCGAAAAAGGAAGGCATCCACAGTCTTTTGCATTAAATAAAGGACCCACCACCTACTGCAAATGCATGAAGAAGACTCCTCTTTTATGCTTGCTTCTCTCCAGGAATAAGAAATTTGAAGACTGCAGCCCACCTCATTGCACGGATCATAGGCACACGTTTGTTGACTATTATCACTCTTTCTTTTGCCTCATTAAATGCGTGCCCATGCACATGCATGATATGCATGCATGCTTACAAATATGGTGGGCATCAGTGCCGATTGTGGGCTTGTCTTGTGGGCACCTGTGCTGCATTTAATGAGGCCATTTACTTTCATTTTTGTCCTGTTTTTTCTGCCCTTGTCCCTATAGAAGGAGAAGACGTCTGAAGATGCAAGCAAAGTGAAAGAAAGAGTGAGAGACGTGAGCTTAGAGAGGTTCGTGCGGAGTTGAGTCCCATTGAGTTGAGTTGTTAAACACCGTGGGTATTGGGTATAAAGTAGGGCTGTGAAACATTTGAGTGCGCGAGTCATTGTAATCTTATAATCTTGTAATTCTCCGATTTATAGTGGATTATTTTGCTGGCTCTTCCTGTGGACGTAGGTTCCGACATTCAGACCGAACCACATAAATTTATGGTGTGCTTTTTATTGTTCCTTGTTTCATTTATGTCGATTTCTATAGCTCCCGACGTAATTGCAAAATTTACAATCTGCTTCTGTTGTGCCGCCGATTAACAACAGGTCCAATACAAACAGGGTTGGGTATATCGTCCAGAAAAGAGGAACCGGTTATAACAGGGTTAGGTACAGGGTCCAAGTCTAGACCCTACCCACCCTGGACCCAATCACCCCTACTCGTTAATATGTTACCACAACGGTCTTACGTAAGAAACGGAAAAATCTGGTGATTCCATATTTGCAGATTCCAATTTTATATTATCCAATTAATTCTGATTTATTCTTTGATTTATTACCCGCGTTTATTATGTGATACTTACCCGCTAATATGTTACCACAACGGTCTTGAGGGGAGACGTCGGCAACGTAAGAAACGGAAAGATCTGGTTATTCCATATTTGGGATTCCAATTTTATATTTCCCAATTAATTCTGATTTATTGATCAATTTATTACTCTCGTTT
The DNA here is from genome assembly GCA_014182555.1 of Eucalyptus erythrocorys. Taxonomy (NCBI): domain Eukaryota; kingdom Viridiplantae; phylum Streptophyta; class Magnoliopsida; order Myrtales; family Myrtaceae; genus Eucalyptus; species Eucalyptus erythrocorys. The sequence goes on from CM024607.1 coordinate 11,857,290, forward strand.
ATTACGTGATACTTGCCCGTTAATATATTATCACAACGGTCTTGATGGAAGATGTCGGCAACCTAAGAAACGGAAAGATCTGGTGATTATATATTTGTGATTCCCAATTTTATATTTCCCAATGAATTCCGATTCATTGCCCGATTCGTTACTCGTGTTTGTTACATGATACTTGCCTGTTAATATGTTATCACAATGGTCTTGATGGAAGACGTCGACAATTTAAAAAATGGAAAGATATGGTAATTCCATATTTATAGATCCCAATTATATATTTCCCAATTAATTCCGATTTATTACCCGATTTATTACCCATGTTTATTACGTGATACTTGCCCGTTGAATATACTACCACAATGGTCTTGATAGAAGATGTCGGCAACGTAAGAAACAGAAAGATTTGGTGATTCCATATTTGTAGATCCCAATTTTATATTTCCCAATTAATTCTGATTTATTGCCCGATTTATTACCCTCGTTTATTACTTGATACTTACCCGTTAATATGTTACCACAATGGTTTTGATAAAAGACGTCGGTAACGTAAGAAACAGAATGATCTCGCGATTCCATATTTGCAGATCTCAATTTTATATTTCCCAATTAATTCCGATTTATTACCCGCGTTTATTATGTGATACTTGCCCGTTAATGTGTTACCACAATGGTCTTGATGAAAGACGTCGGTGTCGCGACCTAAATTTCGGGTGTACCACCTAAAATTAGGCTAATGGACTATTAAGTTTAACTTAGCTTAGACTCTCCCAAGCCCATACTAATTCGTGACTTAGGTTTAAATATTTAGCATGCAAAAGGGAGTTGCCACTAATTAGTTTACGGTAAGTTGATTAGACATCTAAGTAAAATAATGAAATAATTATTTTACTTCTATGAATCAAAGACTTTGGGTACGGGGACTTGGTTAAACTAGACTTTTCTAATGCCCTTTCGGTACCTTTCTCATTTTATTTCGAAAATTTTTTTTTGTAGGCAGCTTGAATTTATTTTAATTCACTTCCCTAACATGTGAGGAGATTATACAGGTACGTAAACCACCAATTTGACACTCAAGAAAGCAAATAAAACAATGCGGGACTTACCTCATAGCAACAAAAGCATCTGCATTGTTAGATCAGAATTCACATTAGCAGTCCTAGATGTGATTTCTAATTAACACGTAATCACTTAATTTTTGTTTTCACTTATTTAATAAGAATCTAATATATATACAATGCAATGTTACTAATCAAACATGACGTGATATGACATAGCAGTATAGCCTAAACTATATGACATAAGTAAAGTAATTTTTTTTGTTTTTATTCATGAAATTCGAAATTAAAGAAATGCAATAATTAAATGTGCAATCTAAATTAACCAAATGACCTAATTCTAATGACAGGCAATTTCTAATTAAATGAACCTAGCAACAATCATTAAATGACGTACATTTCATGAACCTAATTCTATATGACACGTGCATGATTTTTTTGTTGTTGTATTTTTGGGATAAAAAAAACAATTAAGAGATAAACACCAAATCATCCATGGTCATCAAAGATGTTATCCATCATTCGAATTTAGATTCAAACTTGATTATTTTGCTAATAAAATCGATAAATTGATCTTAAGCCTTAAAGATCAAGATATCAATTTTACTCCCCCGTGATTAATTATTCCATTTAAAAGCCTTATAGATGGAATAAAAATTCGTGTGCGGTTGCGAATTGAGACAGTACATCGGGAATTTCAACCATGCATCGAGAAATATTTCAAACAAAGAGACAAAATATCAAAAACTAAAATAAGGTAAAATAAATTTTCCTAGTAAAAAAATCTACCTAATAAAATAAACCTACCTAATAAAATAAAATAAATCCCTACCTAAATTTGATTTTTTTTCCCAAAATCCAACCGGTAGAATGGACCAACGATGAAACTCGGCGCGGCATAGCTCAAGGATGATCAGCGAGATCACATAGGGACTTGCGGCTCGGGAGTCTTGGAGTGGTTTGTTGGTGATTGATAACCTGCAAAACAGAGGAACAACTCCGCAACTTGGCGAAAGATCAACAACTGCAACGACATATTGCGATGTAAGCTAGAAACAACAGGTTCTCGGTGGTGACAGCTTCTCGACAAGGAAACGTTGACTATTTATTTTCCGAAATTTGTACAACGCCACGGACCAAACTCTTCACGTTATCCTTGCCCAAGAAATATTCCTTTGCTTGCATGAAATAAACTCATAAAAATCCACACGTCAATCTCACTTTTGGACAATACCTAGAAGAAGACAAATTCCCCTCTTTTACTTATTTCACCAAAATTTCAACAACCCTTTTGACCATGGACTCTAGCTTTGGTGGGATTGGTCGGTGATTCTCGCCCGTGGGTGTGCTCGGCGTCACTCACCTGCAAAAAAAAAAAAAAAAAAAAAAATTCTACAGCTTGGTGAAGAATAGTGATGGTGGTAATAGATTGTCATCGTGGTGCAGCCTCTGAGCAACAGGTGGATCGGTGACACAATTGGGTCGTCGAGTTGCATTGCAACTCGATGCACATGACCTCATCGCAGTATAGTAGCTTCATCAACTCATCGTCGTTGCGGTAACTAGATGCTTTGTCACCTCATAGTCAGGTGCAATAGCTGGAGGCGCACCAACAAGTGGTAGCGTTGATCGTCGGTGTAGGTGGCTCACGGATGAGCATCGGGCGGCTTGGTCAAGACAACAAGCTGGTCAAGGCTGGGAGGCAGCACCAACATCGGGGAAATCTCGGACGCATGGGTTGCGCAGCCGAGGGTGTTCGGCCATGAGGCTCCTCTCTCTCTTCTCAATGTGTTTTCTCTCAATATGTTTTGAGATTTCTGATTTCCCTACCCTCACCGTGGAGAACGTGAGCTCTCTCTCTCTCTCTCTCTCTCTCTCTCTCTCTCTCTCTCTTGTTGTGGCCGTGTGTTTCTATTGTGTGGCCCTCTCCAAAACCCTACGCAAACAACCTATTTATAGGTAAATGATTAGGGTTTTAATTTTTCCAAATCCATATCCATAAAGATTTTTTTTTCCAAATGCAATATTTGCTTTTTCGAACGCAATATTTTTTATCACATCTGCCCCATCCAAAAAATTCCATCATACCCTGGAAAAATTTCAAATCCCTATTTTTTCACGAGATAATTTTTTATCATTAAAAAAAGGGGCTTGGGTCAATTTGCTCGCTTCATGGGCTTAGTCCGGCCTGCCAAGTTAAAGCTTAGAACCATTAATTCGTACCCATCCACCACCAGTCCAATAAATAAATGTAAAAAATGCAAATTAAAAATAAATGCACCTAAACTTATATATTCAATACAATTAATATTTTTCAGGGACAAAATTAACCTATAATTTTCTATGCAATAAATAAATGACTAGATCGCCAAAATTTAGGTGTCAACAGTCGGCAATGTAAGAAATGGAAAGATCAAGTGATTTCATATTTGCAGATCCTAATTTTATATTTCCCAATTAATTTCAATTTATTGCTCGATTTATTATCCGCGTTTATTATGTGATACTTGCCCGTTAATAGGTTACCACAACGGTCTTAATGGAAGACATTGGCAATGTAAGAAATGGAAAGATTTGGTGATTTCATATTTGCAGATACCAATTTTATTTTTTTCCAAATTAATTCCGATTTATTGCCTGATTTATTATCCGCGTTTATTATGTGATACGTGCTCATTAATATGTTACTACAACGGTCTTGATGGAAGACGTTAGCAACGTGAGTGTTGACACCTAATTTTTGGTAACCCTAGGAAATTAAAAATAAAGATCACAAATAAAAGGAAAAAAAATAGGGGAAAATCGATTTGATTGATTATACATGGAAATTTGAAATTCTGATGAATATTGAAATTTTTATAAATGCATAAGCAATTAAAAATCAGGTGAATAAAGGACAAGGATTTTGATAAAAGGGAAGGAATCTGTGGCATCCGAAATTTTGTAACGACCCTTAGATATACGATGGTCCATGACTAAGTGATGAGAGTGTCGTCGAATTACGACATTGGCCCATATCACCATTAGATCGATGGGTCACATATGGAAATGGTTCGATCGTTGAATAAACTATAGTTTTATCAAAATCCCCTTTACTTAAGGTCATTGGTGAGACCAACCCCAATTGTATCTAGCCAATCATGGAAAAGAAATATCAATATGTCACGGATTGACGAAATGTTATTGGATTTTGTCATCGGCACCGATTTTGGATCCCCTCGTATCATCAATGACTGTGAACCCCAAGCCGTCTCACCAACTTACTAAGTCGAAGACCTCAATTTTATTGGCAACGTCACCATCACCCTCTCCTTCGATGGCCACACGAACTCACGGCCTTGCATCCACGTTAAATAGCCCCTCCCCCCCCGCGTGCGACAAGTGAAGCCCACGTCTAAGAAGTCAATTAAATGAAGAAGATTTGACCCATGTAGCTTGTCACTTGTCGAATGGTCCTCCTCTATACAACATTACGTGGCTTTCTCTGTCGACTCCACTTGCTTGACTCATGCGGACAGCCCACAGAAGGACACGTCCGTGCATGTAAAAAGAGGGAGGAGAGGGCTGGCAACTGAAAGACTTGTTGATTGCCACGTGCACCCAGCTGTCTTTGGTCTTGGATGCCACCGCAACCTTCATGCATTGACTGAATTAGTCAACTAAGCAAAGCAACAAAATGCTTGTATGTGTGAGCCAGGGAGAGAGAGTGACTAATAAAACAGAGAAACCGTGAGAGAGAGAGAGAGAGAGAGAGAGAGAGAGAGAGAGAGTTCGTGAGAGAAAGGAAAGAAGAGAAACTGAAGAAGTGAGGGAGCCGCGCGACGCCATTCCTTGCCGCTCGATTTGTGCTTGATTTTGTTGAATCTAAGGCAAGTCGTGATCCTAGCACTACTCATGCATGTTGTGATCTTACTGTTGTGCAGATTGAAGGTCGAAATTTCGTGTTTAATGGATGAAAATTTAGGTTTTGAGGTCGTTTTTGCTGTGGGTGTTATTCTGGTCGAGTGTTCCTGCATGTACCCGATTCTTGTTTAGAGTTGTAGACGAGTTTAGGGTTAGAATTTGGCTTCGGTTTCTAAATGAAAGTTGTAGAACAGGTCTTGAATTACAACATATCCAAAATTCAAGTAAAATGATCAAGGTTTGAGGGGTGAAATGAATTTCCTAAGGAACCGGGTGAAAAACTGGCTCGCATGTCGACCCTTGTTGCTTGTGGGTCACTGCATGTGGCTTTATGTTGGATGTTTGCCTTCGATCTCTTCATATGAAATGTTAAGGACATTCTAATGAACATCAGACTAAAATTTGAGGCAAATATAACCAATATAGCTTAGGGAAATGCTTGCTTACATACGAACCTAAATTCTGGGTTTGTTTCTGTGGGAGGTCAGTGGGTCGTGCGAGTCATATGATGACTTTTTCTTGTGAATCTTGCTTTGACATCTAAAGGAAAGTTGTAGGAAACATGCTAAAATATAACATATCCAAAAATCAGGGAAAAAGAAGGAGATTTAGTTTCTCAATTGAGGAAATTTCGTTGTTAATTGATCCTGTAAGGTTCGGGAATAGAGACAGAAGATTGTGATTTTTATAACAACTTCTGTGGGACGAATTTGAAGATCATGTCTGCATCAAAAATGTTCTTTAGACTCTTGGCTATGATATACTTAAATTTTGTAATTTTTGAATGAGATTTAGATATTTAATTTCATGAAATTCGAAAGGAGTGTAAACTGGGTAATCCTATTTGTCCTGTACGGTTCGGTAAATGAGACAGGAGCTTGTGATTTTTATAGAAAATTATGTGGGATGAATTTGAAGATTATATCTTCATGAGAAATTTTCTGTAGGATCTTGGCTATAACATACTGAAATTTTGTAATTTTTGAGTGATGTTTGGGTATTTAATTAAATAAAATTCGAAAACTGTACAAACCAGGAAGTCCTAAACTCTAATATGTTTTGCCGAGCTTATATCTTTTTCTGTGTGAGTTGTTTGGACATAGTCTCTTAATGGAAGTTGTGCCTTAATGTCCCAATGATGTTGTGGTGAAATTTGATGATTTTTAGTGGCCAATTGGATGGTCAATTTAGTTTTCTTCTGTGATCACGCCAGTTGTGTTGCTCGAAATTTGTTGTGTGGTAATGGCTGAATAATATCTTTTTGTATGATGACATCCAGAACACACTTCCTTCATGAAACATGTGTCATTTTACCTTGACTATCATGTGTGTGAGTTTCATAATTCTTGGAAATCATTTGGTATTTAATTGAAACATTTCCTTAAAACTGTGTGTGCTGGATTTTATGCACTTATGAGGAAGGGATGGATATTTGTTTAATGAAGTTGTTTCATGTGAATTCCATGCTATATGAATGAAAATGTTGGCATTGTATGTTGTCATGAGAATGAGTATCATATGGTATGCCATGAACCATGCATATGAGAAGGCCATCGGATGGTGTGAGCCGATGTTGCCCCGGGAGTGTCGGGATGCCCAAAGGTTCGAAGGAGTCGATGCCCTTTGGAAGCCCGGTTGTATTTTGAATACTTGCCCGGGGGATTCCTCGTGATGCTAGGTGAGATGCGAGATGCCCAGCCAGGGAGTGTAAATGTCGGAAGCTCGGTTGTATTTTGAATACATGCCCGGGGGATTCCTCGTGATGCTAGTTCGAGTGCGAGATGCCCGGAGCGTAGGGGATGCCGGAAGCCCGGTTGTATTTCGAATACATGCCCGGGGGTGTTTGTTTTCTTTTGCATCACCAGGACTGTGTGCGAGCAATGAAGGCAAATTAAAAGTTGCGAATTTGAGATTGAATGATATGCATATGGTGATATGTATGCATGGGCAGTGAATGACGTGCATATTGTGATATGTATGCATGGGCAGTAAATGATATGCATATGATGATATGTATGCATGGGCATTGAAAGATATAAACGCATGGTGTATGCCTGGGTATCGAATGATATGTGTATATGTGCTTGAAAGATATGCATGGTATATGCATGAGCATTGATAATGAATACTTGGATTGAGAAATACCCATGGCGTGATGGTATGATATTGGTATATGCATGAGCACTTGAAAGTGTTGTATGATGCAATGTCTTGATTTTCTTGCTCACATATTTGATGATGCTATATAATGCAATGACATAAGTGATGATGTTATATGATGCAATGACATAGTTGATTGTCTTGTGTGATGCCTGAGTAGCTAAAAGGATCATGTATTTGCTGAGTTGTTATACTCACCCCTTTTGGGGACTAACATTTCAGACTAGACAAGATACCTTTGCCGACACGGCCACCAGTAGATAGACCGAGTGGTTGGACATGGTTGCCAGGAGGAGGACAGCAGAGGAAGGAACTTTTGGACACCGACACTAATCAATGGACTTTAAGTATATGACTGTTGGAAGAGATGTCGGTCATCTTTTGAAATATAGCCGAGTATAGAAAGCCTTGGCATTTTGATGTACCGACCAATGATGTCCATCAAGTTATGTAAATAAAAAGTGTACGGCTTTAACTTATATAAAATGTTTAGTTAGTGTGCACTGTTTTCTGAATATAGGGAAGGGAGTTATTGGATATGCTTCCGCCATATAAATTGCGCAGGGACCGTTTTTTAAAAAAAAAAATTTATAAACCCCCAGGATTGATAGACCTTCAGGTCACTTAAGAGGAAAGGTAAGCGAATTGTGGTGACCCTAACGGATCAGGGGCCGTCAAGGGGTGTCACAGAATCGAAACAAGATCGAACTGATTGCGAAATTACACTTTGATACGTGGCCAAATCAATGCAACAGAAGATGGAAACTCGGAAAATACCATAGAAAGCGGTGGTCTGGAATTACTATAAAAGAGCCACAATTTTCATGACCAAAGGAAGGGGAAATTTTGAAAAAATTTGAGAAAAAAGTTTGTGCAAGAAAGAAAGAGTTTGTGAAGGAAAATGGGGAAATTTTGTCTTTTGTGTATCGGCATTTGTGGCTACCATCCGTGCCTACCACCCTCCGCACCAGCCGTCGCCCTTTGCGCATTGCAACAGCCCCTGTATCAGATCCCGAGCTCGATCACGCCAACAGCCATCGGACCTTGAGCTGTCGAACGTTGCCGCCACAAGTGACTTCTATTCGACGCACTAGCACCTCCTCCCAGCGAGCACCGAGCACCATCCACCCTCCACGCGCCTCTGCGCCTCTACCGAGCAGCAAACCGCCTGCCGCTTTTCTCTTTCCAGTGACTCTAGCAATTAGCATCACCATTTCTGCTGTTGGTCTTCAGCCCGATATCTTCCACTGGTGTCTCCCTCCTCTGTCGCCGGCGTAATAGCAGCTTGCACCACCTCCTCCTGCCACCAGTGACGTCTGCAACTCTGCTTGGCGTAGGTCACCACCGTTCTAAACCCCCACTCACCCGTCGCTGGTCACCACCTGACGACCCAACGGCCTTTGCACCACCTCTGCCGCGACCAGCAGCAACGCCTCTGTTCCCCTTTGCTGGTTGCTACACCCCGCACCACCTACTGTCGCCATGTGCCCACAACCCAACACCAGTAGCCCGCGTTGCCTCTGCGTTGCTCTACGCCTGCCGATCTGTCCCCCGCTGCTCGAGACACCGACCACCTTTGTGCCGACCATTGCTGCTCCCACTTTGCCACACAACAGCTCGTTTTGGACGCCACACCTCCGTTGGTCCACCCTCGTCAGAGCTCTTACGTTGGCCACTGTGCGCTTGACACCGACCAACTTACTGCCCCCTTTTCCTTAGGTTGCTTATTTTTATTTTTTATTTTTTTATTTTTCATTTATTTTATGTTATGTTATTTTATTTTATTTTATTTACCTTTTTTAAGTTTTGCTATTATTGTACCAATTGGAGCATTGAGAGTTGATTTTCATTTTATTGTAGTCATTATCCGCAGGAGTTTTGCCCAAAATTATTGTAATCATTTAATTTGATCCATAAGACGTCGGATAATTTTTGGAGCATTTTATTAATTTGATCCATAAGACTTTGGATCAAATTTTTAATTATTTTGAATTTTCATATATGTTGTGATATTTAGGGTTAAAATAATCATTAATTTAACTCATGGGACAATGGATTATTTTTTCAATTATTTTAATCCTTTATTTGATGAATGTCTTGATTAGTTTGGATATAATATTTATTTGATAATTGCTTGTCTTGGAAAGACACAAAAAAATATTAACAAAAATCAAAATCTTGCATCAAAGCATGTAGGTTTAGTAAATTAGAATTACATTTTTAGGATTGCATTCTTTAGGATTGCACTTTTAGATAGATAATTTTTGTAATAAATTAGGATTATTATTTTATATAGACAAATTTTTAAATAATGTTGGTACATCTTGATAATCTCTCTTTTTAAATTTTTTTTTCTAAGATAGGATAGGGTTTAAATCAAGTTAATCCCTAAAATAAATTAGAAAATTATTCATTTTAGATAGTTTAATTAGGGTTTTTATTAATTCCGAATTTCAATAAAAAATATAAAAATATTAGGTGCATGTTAATTAATTTGCATAATAGGTTCATTTAATTAGAATTTGTTTATTAGTAAAATTAGGTCATGCATGTTTTATAAAAATCCTAATTTCAAGAAAACCCAAAAAAATAATTGCTTGCTTAGTGTGTTTAATTCTTCTGATGCAATTTATTTATTTATTATTTCGTTTGAATGTTTAATAGTGGATGAGTTCCCATACCCTTAGTCTCTGGTTCGTAGGAATAAAATAATTCTCCCATTATTTTATTTAGGTGTCTAATTGATCTATTGTAAACTAATTAGTGGCGACTCCTAGATAAAATCCATTTGCGTGTTAAAAATTTTTGAACTAAGTCGCGAATTAGTATTGGCATGGAAGAGCTCGAGCTAAGTTTGAAACTTAATAGTCCGTTAACCTAAATTCTAGGTGGTGTACTTGGAAATTTAGGTCGCGATAGCTTAGTGACTCCGCTGGGGAATTGTGTTAAAACACTTAGTGGACTTAGGCTAATTTTTCTTTTTCTTTTAAAATATTTTTGTTTGGCAGCAAGGACACTAGTTACGTCCTTAACATTTCTAAGGTGTTAAATGTTCTTGTAGGTGGGAGGAATAAGGGGAGTAAGTCTTTGCTAACCATTGTTTTGCAGGTTGGAGTTAGGGATGAATGTTTAAATTTAAACTATAGAAGTATTGTTTGCATTTCAATTGTTGTGCATATTTTATTACTTTTAACACTGTACTATTGCACACACAACCTGCTGCTGGACCTAGGCTGCGATAGGATTCTTGGGATGGTGTTGAGAAGGATACTTCCTCCAAAGCGAGACTGCTATGTAGAGGTTGACCTTCTCTTCCTCGAAAGTTTTTCATGGTGTTGACTGTGTTTGTCCATATCCACGAGACTGCGTGATTATAGGACATTCCATTCGACTGAGCTGGAGTTAGGGGGACTTGACACGTTAAATGCGAGACTGCAATGGTCAGATCATCCTCTTAGCTCCACTTTATTAAGCCATCTAGATAGAAATCGAGCCTCAGACTTTATGCGTGTGTTTATGTGATTGATGTCTCTTCTCGCTGAAAGTAAGTTGTCTGAACTCTCACTTTGCAATTCACTTACTTCATTGCAATTTTCGTTAGTCCATGACACGGTTTCATCCTTAGTCTTGTCTTATATTCCCTTAGGAAAACCGTCGTACTGGTCATTTCCACTTTTGAGGTTTCAAGATGATGCCATAAGGTCTTGGAAAAAGGGGTCAAGGCATTCGAAGCCCCATTGAAGCTCCTCGAAGGTCCCGTGCTATTGGATTAGAGCACCATGAAAGAGATGAAGAAAATTCTATAAGACGGAGACAAGAAAGACAAAACTCGCCACTTGAGCAAGAGCGAAGAAGGCAAAACTCATTGTCTCCCAACATTCGCGAAACGTTTCCTAGCCCTCCTAGAATGATGCATGATGGAGTGGAAGTGATAGACACCTTGGGGTAGCCAAGTGACAAATTCGATTACTATGTGAAGTATTCTACTCCTCCCAACTTCTACATTGACCCTTGGGATATTGTCCCAAATGGATGGGGTGGCATGGACGACCCAACACCTCCAAAAATAGAGAACCTTGATGACGTACTGGAAGGAATCATGAGTCTGTTCGATGACCTCTTTATAGGCGCCGTTGACAAAGGACCATCAGAAGAAATGGGCCCTAGCCCACGAGAGTGACTCATTTATTGCTTTCGCACATTCATCTGCATAGGAATTTTTATTGCTTTCTAGGGAATGTTTTCAATTTCTTATTTTTCGCTTTCCTTTCATTGCATTTACCATTTAATAAATGTAATTCGATTGATGAATATCAATAAAATTACAAGTTTTGTTTTGAGGACATGATAGAGTATGCCAAACAAGTCCAATGACGATATCCAATTATGAAAAAAAAAATCATTCACGGAGAAATCTTGAGGATTGGGCTTCTTCATGCTTTTTCATCATAGAAAAAATTCCAAAAAAAAGAATAAAAAATCATCATTTTTGAAGCCATTTCTAAAGCATGCATAGGTTAGCTTTGTTTAATTTTCTAACTCATTTACTTCAAGTTTCAAAGCATTACTTTCTCAATCTGATGAGAAAGCATTTAAAAAAGGGCATAACAGGTTGCAATTGGCATAACTATCAAGGACTCATTTCTAAAGAGTTAATGTGACACATTGGGGGGCATGACAAATTTTGGGGTAAAAGTGGATTTTCAGTCTTCAATGGTAGGGATAATCTAAAGACATCAATTGCCGAGGCAATCCCATTGTGGAGATATTCTTGAATGAATGCTTAAAACCATTTTTTAGTGTGGAAAATTGTTTGTTTTGAAGTTGACTTTTTTTTTTTTTTTTTTTTTTTTTTTTTCATGTTTAAAGCTATTGAGCTCTTCTAAGAAAGGATTTTATATAGTGACTCTTACATGTTTTGTCCACCAAAGAACATCAAGATAGATTGATTTGATGAATGATGCGGAATGAATTGAGCATACTAAATGAGATGAGTTGGGTGATGAAAGGAAAAATCTTATCCTATACACAGTCCCATACTCATACACTTGTGAGGTGAGTGTAGGAAAGTTCGTATCCATAAGGTAAAAAGTTATCTTGCAAAAGGTACAAGAACTGAAATGATGAGAGGCAGTTTATTTCTTTATCCCAAACACTACAGGTGATCCATTGCATAACCTCTTTGGGCCCCCACACAGTTATGGAGATTCTTTTCAAATTACCCTTGTCAAGAACCACCTCACATCGGGGCAACTGGGAGGTAAAATGACATCATGAGATGGTTTAAATGGAAAGAAATTTTCTTGCTCTCACTTGCATCAATCTCCAAGTCATGCTATTACATTGAATTCATATGGCAAATTAAGTACCTTAAGATGACTAAGAGCATTTCTTTCTCTATCTTACATACTTATATATTTTGCATAGCCCACTTGAGCCTACGGTTTCATTTCTTCAAACCTAGTTGGTGATCACCCTCCACATTGGGGCAAGACAAAAGGCAGGTGAAGACTCTTGAAAAGTTTGAGTGTCATTCAAAGTGTAATTGCTTGACGCATGCACTGTGCGCAAGAATTGAAATCAAAATAGAATGAAGGGGCATGAAAAAGCATTGTGTGTAGTAAAAGTAAGGCCAATGCCCATGAAATAGAAGTAAAAAAAAATGCATGAAAACTAGGGGCATGAAAAAAGCGATGTACCTGGTAGAAGCAAGGCTAATGAAAATGAAAAAGAAAGAGTCATGATAGGTGACTATCATTTGCAAAAGGTTGTATCCCAATGGAGCAGCACTCAAAGAGTCAAGATCAATGGTGCATTTACAATGACAATCCTTGGTGAAAGAGAAGACTGGTGGCAATGCCTAGATGATTATCAACCTTGACCCTTATACACATCTTTGAGTCTAACGATATTTTGTTTCTCAATCTATGAACTTTGCCTATGTTACGTCCCTTACAAAGTCTCTTCAGATTAGGGTACTTGAATTAACATAGGAGTTCATATGTTTATAAGTATCACTCGAAGAAGTGCGGGCATGATTATTTTTATATCATTTTGCAGGGTTCTTGACTTGTAAACCCGGAAATGATTGCGGAGTTGTTCTTTCAATAGCATTGACTCAAAAAGTCAATTTGTTAAGCCATTAACCAAGCCCACATTACGGCCCCTGTTAAAGACCTCTCAGATTGGTAAGGTCGTACTGCTTATGAGAATATTTAGGCCTCTATTGATATGATGAGTTGGAATGATTCTCCTAAAATAGCCCTTTTGAATGAGAATGAGTGAAAGTCCTTTCTAACCAAAAGTCTTTTATTTAGTATTCTTAGGAAATTCATGTCACGAGTGAAAATTGTCTTGAACAATAATTCTCTCCAGTGGAAATTTAGGTAATGCAAAGGTCATTATGCATGAACCCCGATTGAATTGATAAAAACTTCAGTGGATCTTGAAGTGTACATTCCAGAATAGCCTTAATTGCTTATTTCTTTGGTAAATGCATTTTTGCTCTAAATCATGTCTGACAGGTAATGTTTTCTCGAGGACCCAAGAGCTTTTAACATTCAGGTTCCTTGCAAAATGTCTCATGATATTAGGAGATGAGAAACCTTCATAAACATTCAAGGTGCATTCTCAATGTTCCAAAATTTCTTTCTACCAGGAGGTGAGAGATTTCCACAAGATATCTAAATTCTAGAAGACATATCTCTAAGAATCAGAGATATCAACAGGTAAGTATATCTCTACTTCATATACTTGCCGTTGTGCAGGTATTCTCTCTCAAGTTCATTGACACTTGACCTGGTCAAGCTGTCCCTTTATATTGACCTAGCGTGCTTTTGTAGCCCAGAGTCTCTTTCATCGACCCGGCGTGCTTCCATAGTTCGGAGTTCCTTGATATGACCTGACGTGCTTTCGTAATCCAGAATCTTTTTCATCAACTTGGCGTGCTTCTATAGCCCGATTTCCCTCTTAATTGACTTGGCGTGCTTGCATAGTCCAGAGTCATTTTCATTAATTTTGCGAGCTCCTATAGCTCAAAATCTCTTGCACAGTGAGCTTTTATAGCCCATCATTTACAAAATCCCTCATGTGACACATCCATGACACTCATGTGTTTAGATTGGAGTATTCTTTTGAAATGGAATTGTGTAATGCGAGATTAATAGAAATTATCACACATGAACCTCACTTGAGTTAATACATGTTTTGTCTATGACAACATATGCATGTTATCTCTCTTGTGACTAGGCTTTATAAGAGACATCCACAAGGATAAGAGATGTTACAAAGTAAGTATATCTCTACCCATACTTTAAATACTTGTCATTGTGTAGGTATTCTCTCTCAAGAGCATTAACACTCGACTAGGTCGGGCTGTCCCCCAAAGATTTTTCCCCGTTCAAGCAACCATAGAAAGGTACAGGTCTTGAAAAGCTATTTCTCGTTTAGGCGACCAAAAAAAGGTTCGGGTCCTAGACATTATATTTGTAGCTCTAACAGGCGACCGTAGAAAGGTACGGGTCCTTGAAAATGATTTCCTGTTTAGGCGACCGTGAAATGGTACGGGTCTTAGATAATAGCTGTTCCCAGTCAGGCGATTGTAGAAAGGTACGGGTCCTGAAAAGCTATTTTCTGTTTAGGTGACCGAAGAAAGGTTCGAGTCCTAGACTTTATATTTGTAGCTCAAACAGGCGATCGTAGAAAGGTACGGGTCCTGAAAAGCTATTCTTCGTTTAGGCGACTGAAGAATGGTACGGGTCTTAGGAAATAACCGTTTCCTATTTAGATGACCGTAGGATGGTACGGGTTCTAGACAATACCCATTTCTCACTCAGGCGATCGTAGAAAGGTGCAGGTCCTGGAGAAGTGATTTTCTATTTAGGTGGCCGAAGAAAGGTACTAAACCTAGAAAAGCTATTTCTCATTTAGGCGATCGTAGAAAGGTATGGGTCCTGGAGAAGTGACTTTCCTTTTAGGCGACCGTAGAATGGTACGGGTCCTGAAAGAAGCAATTTTTCCGTCAAAGGTGACCAAAGAAAGGTTTGAGCTCTAGATAACCAAAACACTGCCATACTGAGTGACCGTAGAAATGTATGAGTCCTAGGAAGGCAACTTTCTCAAAACCCTATTACTATTCTACGCGACTGTAGAAAAGTACAGGTTCTAGACATGTAACATCAATTGTCTTGAATTGCTCTACCCTCTTTCAAGGTAAGTCATTCTAGGTATGTTCCCTTTATCACTTGCATTAGCATCTACACGCATCATATAAATTACATTCCAAAATGGGATTCATTTTCCAAAAAAAAAAAAAAACAGTCATTTAGTGCATGTGCATGATCAAATTTAGGTATCAACTTGTCTTTAAAGGCAACCTCTACGAGTTCACCTTCAAAGAGGGGTAGATGTTGACACCTAATTTTTGGTAACCATAGGAAAATAAAAATGAAAATCACAAATAAAATGAAAAAATAGGGGAAAATCGATTTGATTGATTATGCATGGAAATTTAAAATTCTGATGAATATTCAAATTTTAATAAATACAGAAGCAATTAAAAATCAGGTGAATAAAGGGCAAGGATTTTGATAAAAGGGAAGGAATCGAAGCAAGATCGAACTGATTGCGGAATCATGCTCCGATATGCGGCCAAATCAGTGCAACAGAAGATGGAAACTCAGAAAATACCATAGAAAGTGGCCGTCTGAAATCACTATAAAAGAGCCACAATTTTCGTGACCAAAGGGAGGGGAAAATTCGAAAAAATTTCAAAGGAAAATTTGTGCAAGAAAGAATGAGTTCGTGAAGGAAAATGGGAAATTTTGTCTTTTGTGAATTTTCATTTTCTTTTTGCTCTTTCTTCAAAGTCAACAAAAAAAGAGTCTTGCTTTTGCTTTTGAAATTATGAAGACAGCAGACGTGCGACAGGTGAAGGGACATATGAGAGAGAGAGAGAGAGAGAGAGAGAGAGAGAGAGAGAGAGAGAAGGAAAAAGAACAAAAAAAAAAAAAGATTGTTGGTCTTCTTATTCGATTCATCCCACCAGCATCTGTGGTTGCCATCCTTCGCACCAGCCATCGCCCTTCGCGCCTTGCAGCAGCCCCCTGCAGCAGATCCCAAGCTTGATTGCGCTAGTAGCCACTCAACCCTGAGCTCTTGAATGTAGCTGCCACCAGCAACGTCTGTTCGACGCACCAGCACCTCCTCCTAGCGAGCGCCGAGCGCTATCCACCCTTTGTGCGCCTATGCACCTCTGTCGAGCAGCAAACCGCCTGCCGCTTTTCTCCTTCGAGCAAAGCCAGCAATCAGCATTACTGTTTCTACTGCTACTTGTCGCCCCGATCTCTTCCACTAGTGTCTTCCTTCTCTATTGCCAGTGCAATAGTAACCTGTGCCACCTACTCCTGCCACCAGCGATGTTTGCAACTTTGCTTGGTGTAACTCGCCAACGTTCCAGACCTCCACTCACCCATCATTGGCCTCCACTTGACGACCCAGCGACCTCTGCACCACCTTTGCCGTGACCAGCAGCAATGCCTATGTTCTGCTTTGTTGGTTGCTGCACGCCGCGCCACCTGCCATCGCCACATGCCCACAACCCAACACCAGCAACCTGCGTTGTCTCCACGCCGCTCTCAGCTTGCCGATCCGTCCCCTACTACGCGAGACACCGACCACCTCCGTGTCGACCGCCGTTGCTCCCGCTCCACCACGCAACAGCCCGCGTTAGACGCCACACCTCCGCTGGTCCACCCTTGCCAGAGCTCTGACGCCAGCCACTGTCCGCCCAACGCCGACCAACTTGCTGCCCCCTTTCCTTAGGTTGCTTATTTTTATTTTTTATTTTTTATTTTTCATTTATTTTATGTTATTTTATTTTATTTACCTTTTTTAAGTTTTGCTATTATTGTACCGATTGGAACATTGTAAGTTGATTTTTTTTTGTTGTAGTCATTATACGCGGGAGTTTTGCCCAAAATTCATTGTAATAATTTAATTTGATCCGTAAGACGTTGGATCATTTTTCTTAATTATATTAATTTTTGGGCATTTTAATATTATTTTAATTGTTAAATCATTATAATTATTAATTTGATCCGTAAGACTTCGGATCAAATTTTTAATTATTTTGAATTTTCATATATGTTGTGATATTAGGGTTAAACTAATCATTAATTTAACCCGTGAGACAACGGATTATTTTTTCGATTATTTTAATCCTTTATTTGATGAATGTCTTGATTAGTTTCGATATAATGTTTATCTGATAATTGCTTGTTGTGGAAAAACACAAAAAAAATATTTAAAAGAAATCAAAATCTTGCATCGAACATGTAGGTTTAGTAAATTAAAATTGCATTTTTAGGATTACATTCTTTAGGATTGCACTTTTAGATAGATAATTTTTGTAATAAATTAGGATTATTTTTTTATATAGACAACTTTTAAAATAATGTTGGCACATCTTGATAATCTCTCTCTTTAAAAAAAAAAACAAAATAGTTTTCTAAGATAGGATAGGGTTTAAATCAAGTTAATCCCTAAAATAAATTAGAAAATTATTCAATTTAGATAGTTTAATTAGGGTTTTTATTAATTCCGAATTTCAATAAAAAGTACAAAAATATTAGGTGCATGTTAATTAATTTGCATAATAGGTTCATTTAATTAGAATTTGTTTATTAGTAAAATTAGGTCATGCATGTTTTATAAAAATCCTAATTTCAAGAAAACCCAAAAAATAATTGCTTGCTTGGTGTGCTTAATTCTTTTGATGCAATTTATTTATTTATTATATTATTTGAATGTTTAATAGTGGATGAGCATCCGTGTGGTCACCAAATTTGCATGATAGTAATTTAGGTTAAAAATAAATCTTAGTTGCTTGCAAAAATAAATTTTTTTAATAAAAAGAAATGTTACTGAAAGGGCATTAGAGAAGTATAGTGTAACCAAGTCTCCATACCCCTAGTCTCTGTTTTGTAAGAGCAAAATAATTCTCTCATTATTTTACTTAGGTGTCTAATCGACCTATCGTAATGGCGACTCCTCGATAAAATCCATTTGCGTGTTAAAAAATTTTGAACTAAGTTGTGAATTGGTATGGGCTGGGAGAGCCCGAGTTAAGTTTGAAACTTAGTAGTCCGTTAACCTAAACTCTACGTGGTGCATCCGGAAATTTAGGTCACGACAGTAAGAAACGGAAGATCTGATGATTTCATATTTGTCGATCCCAATTTTATATATCCCAATTAATTTCGATTAATTGCCCGATTACGTGATACTTGCCCATTAATATGTTACCACAACAATCTAGATAGAAGATATCAACAACGTAAGAAACTGAAAGATTTGATAATTCCATATTCACATATCCCAATTTTATATTTCCCAATTAATTTCAATTTATTGCTCGATTTATTATCTACGTTTATAACGTGATACTTGCCTGTTAATATGTTACTACAACAATCTTATGTAAGAAATGGAAAGATCTGATGATTCCATATTTGCATATCTTAATTTCTATTACCCAATTAATTCCGATTTATTACCTGCGTTTATTACGTGATATTTATCCGTTAATATGTTACCACAACGGTCTTGATGAAAGATGTTGACAACGTAAGAAACAGAAAGATTTGATGATTCCATATTTGCAGATCCCAATTTTATATTTCCCAATTAATTCCGATTTATTGCCTGATTTATTAAATGATACTTACCTGTTAATATGTTACAACAACTGTCTCGATGGAAGATCTTTCCATTTCTTACATTGGGAAACATAAAATTCAGATTTGCAAATATGGAATAGCCAAATCTTTCCGTTTCTTACATTGCCGATGTCTTTCATCAAGACCGTTGTGGTAATATATTAATGGGCAAGTATCATGTAATAAATACGGTTAATAAATTGGAATTAATTCAGAAATATAAAATTAGGATCTACAAATATATAATCACCAGATCTTTCCATTTTTTACATTACGGACGTCTTCCATAATACCGTTGTAGTAACATATTAATAAGGAAGTATCACGTGATACACGCGGGAAATAAATTGGAATTCATTGGGAAATATAAAATTGGTATATGCAAATATGGAATCACTAGATCTTTCCGTTTCTTACATTGCCGATGTCTTCCATCAAGACCGTTGTGATGAAATATTAACCAACAAGTATCACGTAATAAACACGGATAATAAATCGAGCAATAAATCAAAATTAATTGGGAAACATAGAATTGGGATATGCAAATATGGAATCACCATATCTTTCCATTTCTTACATTGCCGACGTCTTCCATCAAGACCGTTGTGGTAACATATTAATAAGCATGTATCACATAATAAACGCGGGTAATAAATTGGGTAATAAATCGAAATTGATTGGGAAATATAAAATCGAGATATGCAAATATGGAATCCTCGGATCTTTCCCTTTCTTACCTTGCTGACGTCTTCCATCAAGATCGTTGTGGTAACATATTAATAGGCAAGTATCACATAATAAACATAGGTAATAAATCGGACGATAAATCGGAATTAATTGGAAAACATAAAATTGGGATCTGCAGATATGGAATCACCAGATCTTTCTGTTTCTGACGTTGCCAATGTCTTCCATCAAGATCGTTGTAGTGACATATTAATAGGCAAGTATCACGTAATAGACATGGGTAATAAATTGGATAATCAATCGGAATTAATTGGGTAATATAAAATTGGGATTTGCAAATATGGAATCACCAGATCTTTCTATTTCTTACGTTGCCGACATCCTCCATTAAGATCGTTGTGATAACATATTAACAAACAAGTATCATGTAATGAACGCGGGTAATAAATCAGAATTAATTGGGAAATATAAAATTGGGATAAGCAAATATGGAATCATCAAATCTTTCCGTTTCTTACGTTGCCAACATCTTCCATCAAGACTATTATGATAATATATTAACGGATAAGTATCATGTAATAAACGTGGATAATAAATCGGAATTAATTGGGAAACATACAATTGGGATCAGCAAATATGGAATTACCAAATCTTTTCATTTCTTACATTGCCAACGTCTTCCATCAAGACCGTTGTGGTGATATATTAACAGGCTAGTATCACGTAATAAACGTGGGTAATAAATCGGGCAAGAGATCGGAATTCATAAAATTGGGATATGCAAATATGGAATCACCAGATCTTTCTGTTTCTTACGTTGCCGACGTATTCCGTTGTGGTAACATATTAACCGGCAAGTATTACGTAATAAACGCAGATAATAAATCGGGCAATAAATCAAAATTAATTGGGAAACATAAAATTGTGATAAGCAAATATGAAATAACCAGATCAATCTATTTTTTACGTTGCCGGCGTCTTCCATCAAGACCGTTGTGATAATATATTAACGAGCAAGTACCATGTGATAAACTCAGGTAATAAATCGGGCAATAAATCTTGGGAAATATAAAATTGGGATCTGCAAATATGGAATCACAAGATCTTTTCATTTCTTATGTTGTAGACGTCTTCCATCAAGACCGTTGTGGTAAAATATTAACAGACAAGTATCACGTAATAAACGCGGGTAATAAATCGAGCAATAAATCGGAATTAATTGGGAAACATAAAATTGGGATTGGCAAATATGGAATCACCAGATTTTCCCGTTTCGGACGTTGCTGACGTCTTCCATGAAGACCGTTGTGGTAATATATTAACAGGCAAGTATCACATAATAGATACGGGTAATAAATCGGGCAATAAATTGGAATTCATGGGGAAATATAAATTTGGGATATGCAAATATGGAATCACAGATCTTTTCGTTTTGTTACGTTGTCGATGTCTTCCATCAAGACCATTGTGGTAACATATTAACAAGCAAGCATTACGTAATAAATTGGGCAATAAATCGGAATTAATTGCCAAACATAAAATTGGGATATGCAAATATGAAATCACTAGATCTTTCCGTTTCTTACATTGCCGATGTCTTCCATCAAGACCGTTGTGATGAAATATTAACCAACAAGTATCACGTAATAAACGCGGATAATAAATTGAGCAATAAATCAGAATTAATTGGGAAACATAGAATTGGGATATGCAAATATGGAATCACCATATCTTTCCATTTCTTACATTGCCGACATCTTCCATCAAGACCGTTGTAGTAACATATTAATGGGAAAGTATCAAGTATCTGCATAATCACCTCGCGTGTTAGTGGATTGGTATAAAATTAATCCAAACTACTTGACAAAATTTCTTTCTAAAATGAACAAGATTAGGTACCAAAAGTGCACTAATTAGTTAATTAGTGTAATTAAGTCTCCAACCCAAGATTCTCTGGTTGCATAGGAAGTGAGGTGCACTCTCATGCCTCCCTTGATTTCTAGCCAACCCCAATAGGTTAGTGACGATTCCTTATTAAAAAAATTCTTATGGACATCTCAATGTCATGTGAGATATGAGCTTGGGAGAGCTTGTGCCTAATCATGGACTGTAGGACCAATCTTTAGGTAATACCCAAAACCTATTCCCATCCCCAAGGGATAAGGCCCGATCTTTAGGTAATACCCTTAAACCTTAAAGGACTCAAGCCTAAATCTATCTTGTTCAAAAATAAGTTTTGTTTGGCAGCAAGGATATCAAGTACGTCCCTAACGTGAGTGTTAAATGTTTTTGCCGTTGGGAGTTTGATGAGTGATTGTTAACCCCTTGTCTTGACAGGTGTGGAGTTGGTAATGAATATTTATGTTTTGAATATTTGAAGTGCTGCTTGTTTGTAAGCTATTGTGTATGTATTCTTTGCATTGCACTACACTAGCATACATGACTTGTAGCTGAACCTAGGCCTAAATCTATCTTGTTCAAAAATAAGTTTTGGTTGGCAGCAAGGATATTAGGTACGTCCCTAACGTGAGTGTTAAATGTTTTTGCCGTCGGGAGTTTGATGAGTGATTGTTAACCCCTTGTCTTGCAGGTGTGGAGTTGGTAATGAATGTTTATGTTTTGAATATTTGAAGTGCTGCTTGTTTATAAGCTATTGTGTATGTATTCTTTGCATTGCACTACACTAGCATACATGACTTGTAGCTGAACCTAGGCCTAAATCTATCTTGTTCAAAAATAAGTTTTGTTTGGCAGCAAGGATATTAGGTACGTCCCTAACGTGAGTGTTAAATGTTTTTGCCGTCGGGAGTTTGATGAGTGATTGTTAACCCCTTGTCTTGCAGGTGTGGAGTTGGTAATGAATGTTTATGTTTTGAATATTTGAAGTGCTGCTTGTTTATAAGCTATTGTGTATGTATTCTTTGCACCGCACTACACTAGCATACACGACTTGTAGCTGAACCTAGGCCGCATAGGATTTCTTAGGATGGTGTTGATGCGGATACCACTCTGACTACAATCATGTAGTACGAGTCACCCATCTCAACCCTGAAATATCTTTCTTAATGTCAAGAGTTACCACCCTGATCGACAATCACGCAACATGGGTCGACTCTTTGATAGAGTTGGAGTCATGGGAACCTCAACCTAACCATGATCATGTTGGTTTAGTCTGGTAATCTCGTAGCTCCATTTTGAGCTGTATAAAATAGAAATCGAGCCACATCCCATATGCATGTCTATGTAATTAGGGAAAAAAAAAAAAAAAAGAGAGAAAGAAAAGTCCCCACATTGTAAGTATTATTTTTCTTTTTATTCACTTATTATTATTATTATCATCATCATTATTAAACTTTCATTTTGAAATTCGCAGAAATCAATCGAATGCCCTCGGTGATGTAAGGTTATAATAAAAAAAATTGGTAAGCACTCTTGATAATGAACCTTGAATATAAATTTCAGGCCTATTTGATCTAGCCCCATTGAACATATGGCTTTGTCTAAACTTTCAATTATGGGCTCAAAACCACTTTTTGTTTAGAAATTCTTTCAAAACAAGATTATATTTTGGGGCACAAAAAATTAAGATAATATTTTCGATCAAATTCTTTCTTTCTCATATTCTGGGATTGGAATTCATATAATATTTTTTGTATATATTTCTCAAAATGAAAGTCACCTCATTTTTCTAGGAGTAAAATCACAAATTAATCTTTCAAAAATCAATGCCCCTTTTGCATATGAAACTTTTTGAATAGAATGGACATTCGATTGATAGCCGCCAATCAATCTTTTAAAGATGCCCATTCTCTTATGACAAATCTTAGTGAAATACCAAAATTCCATAATAGGGATTATGGGGCATGTACCATCATCTCGATTTTGCTGTAAGAGGCGACTTCATTGGAAGATCAATTTTTCATTCACACACTAACATCGTCTTCTTTTCGCAGGTTATGCGTCATTACACTTCTTGAACTTTGCTCGCTTGATCATGCCAAGAAGTCGACTTTAGAATTAGGATGAGAATGGATTTATACACTCATATATGCAAGCGTGTTTTGTATGATATCATGTTGACACCTAATTTTGGCGATCTGTTTAGTCATATATCGCATTAAAAATTAGGGATTAATTTTTTAACCCAAAAAAAAAAATAGTAAATGAAATTGCATAACATGTCATTTTAGGAGCATTATTGCATTTCGCATTGGATTGGCAATGGTGAATGGATTTGAATGGATGATTATGAGCTTAATTGACATGGAGATATTCGATTTTTTTGATGCGATATATCTTTGTTTAAAGCAAGAAATAAAGCAAAAGAGAATGAACATCTTTGTCAAATATTTGGGTTAACATGAGAATCGAATTTTCACAATCGCAATAAGACGGAAGGAAATATTGTGCATAGATCCCATTCACGGCTAATTAATTGAGAAAAAAGAAAGAAATAGAAAGGAAAGGGGAAAGAATTTTTGCTGATATGGTGAATAAGTAAAAGTATGAACAAAGACATCGAAAAGGCCATATAGTTTAGATCATGTTGTCATGTCGTATAATTTAGGTCATGTTGCTATGTCAAGCATGCATTGCATATAGATTAGGTTCTCATTAATTAAGTGAAAAAAATTGCATGTTAATTAAAAACCATATTTAGGGTTGTTGGTGTGGATTCTAATTTAACATTGCAGATGCTTTCGTTGCTTTGAGGTAAGTTTAGCAATTTATTCATTGTTTATTTGAGTGTTAAATTGGTGATTTATGATCACCTCACATGTTACGGAGATAAATTAAAATCAATTCCAGTTGCCTGCCAAACATTTTTTTTTCAAAATAAAAGAAAAAGGTACCGAAAGGGCGTTAGAGAAATTTAGCTTAACCAAGTCCCCAAATTTATAATCTCTGATTCGTAGGAGTAAAATAAAACTCCCGTTATTTTACTTGGGTTTTTAATCGACCCACCAAAAATATATTAGTGGCGACTCCTAATTAAAAATCATTCGCATGTTAAGAACTTGAACCTAAAGTCGCGAATGGGTATGAGCTTGGGAGAGCTCGAGTTAAGTCTAGGCTTAACAATCTATTAGCCAAACTCTAGGTGGTTCACCCCGAAAATTTGGTCGCCACATATCATTGTCTTTATTGTTGGTAGTAATCATATTTTCAATTTTGAGTTTTGCATGCGAGCCCAATCGACACTTTTGCAAATCATGCAACTCACATTTTTGAGTAATTAAATTCGATTTCATAAAAAAAAAATCATTCTTTAAAAAGAACTTCAAGTATTTCAAATGGACCATTGGAGCTGAGATTTTATATCTTAGCTTCGAAATGTTTTGAGAAAAGAGTTTCAAGAAGAACTTGCGTAAAATTTCATCTCTTCGCTCAGTCACTTTCTCAAGTTGGTCCATAAATGATACTTTGAGATAGTAAGGTTGTAATCGTTCTAGTAGGGACTTTTGGTATAACAACCGATTCGTTCATCCATTTTTGTTAAATAGGTAAAATAAATGGATCATTTAAGATTGCCGATCACATTTTCTAAAGGACAAAAGTGTAGATCTTTGAAACTCAACTGTCGGATGATGTGCCAAGAAGGAGGGTCCTTTGAACTATAAAGTTCATCCAACAAGATAGAGAAAACTGACCAACTAGTAGAAGCAACAAAAGAAAGGTCCAAAATATCAAGACCACTGTGAAAAAAAAAAAGGCATATGGAGAAGAGAATATGAGAATCTTAATTCCGAATCTGCATTAAAGATTATGCGTGATCAGATCATAATGGCAAAAGCATACGAAGAACTTCGGAGAAGGTTATTGAGTCACTAAAGAAACAAATCTAGGTGCTGAGCTTCATTCTAGGCAAAAGCAATGGGCCATGTCCTCTCTTTGGCAAAGGATTGCCTTATAGTTGCAGGGAAACTAGGAGGGATGCTTCAATTAACTGAATAAATCGTGAATGCTAAAAGACAAAAGGAGAGCGATAGGTATGAAGAATGACAGTGAGGAGGTTGCGGCGAAGGCACGTCTATTATCTCCTGAGTTGTTGCAAGGGTTTCTAGAAGATGTTAGTTGTTCACTTACCGGGGGCTTCCATTTCATCGACATAGTGGAAACCTATCTTTCATATGCTTTACTGCGATCTTCAGCTCGATTACCTGCGTTACCTTTCTAGTCTCCTCATTGTATCCCTGCCGCTGCATTCTTTGATTATGAAACTAAAAGCCCATTCTTGATGAGAACTCAAAGTGCCCCAAGCATGCGTCGAGGCTTCATCGGTGCCAATGTTCCATAGAGACGAAATGAAGTTGAATTCCATTCTAGGAAGTTTCTTTATTTGAAGGTCGGGCATCGCCATCACCAGATTTTTTACGAGCTTTATTAAGAGCCGCATCATATGTTACTAAAAGGCTAGCACTAGGGCTCTTGCACATTTTGGCAATTAAAGCATTTGAACATTTGGCTACAAGAACTTTCTGCAATCAACTTTGGAGATTCATGTCACAAAATGCTACTTTGTTATATGCTTTATCTCAAGGAAATGAGGCAAATGCCTTAGGTGCCAAAATAGTCCATCGATCTCATTCACTTGCATGATGAGACAAATGAAGAGAGTTGCCAAGCATCCAAAAAGGCGAATTCGAAGGAAGAGTAAACTGTATTGATTTTGATTATCCATTTCTGATATCGTTTCTGACATGACTTTCTTTTCCATTGTTAAGGAGACATCAAGAGTACCAAGTTTTGTAACATTCCAACAAATGCGATGGAGCATTATTAAGTCCTATTCATCTTAAACAATGAAATATTCAAATGAAACAGAGGGGCAATATTATCCCTTCCTTCATAAGAGATACCTTGGGATGTTGATCATCCGACTTTGGAAAAAGACGTATTTCGTTCCTAAACTTGATTCTCTTTAGCATAAAGAAATGACATATCATTTTCTTTGGCACAAAATAGACTCAAACAAAACAAATGTTTGTCAAATAAAGAGTGGGGAAGCAACTTTTGACTCTGAAAAAATCTCTCATTCCTCCACCAATGAAGCGTGCTGGGACAACATTGTCAAATTCATCAAAAAATGACGTACATTCTTCAATTGAACCTAATTAAGTATGGAAATAACCAATTTCATTTCATTTTCTCACAGGGTGATAAATGGGGGAAAAAGTTGCACCTTGACCGTAGAAGCAGCGCATTCTATCAAGGAATCATGCTAAGACCTAACTGTCCATTTTAGCGTAAAGGGATGTGTATAGTTCCTAAATGATTCCCAATCGAGCGAGGAAATAACATGTCAAATCTTTTTCTTTACTGGCAATAAATGAGCAAAGCATCTAAAGAACAATATCCTCAAATGTGGAAATAAGGAGCAATCCCTCTCCTTTTAAAACAAGATCTTGAAAAACACATGTAATGATCCATATTTAAATTTTTCAAGCTCATTGTCAATTAAACGTCTCTTCGAAAGGAACTTTTGAAAAAATAGGAATTGAACTTTGTGAATTATTGTATATAATAAAGAAGTGATTTTCATAAATAAAACCAGGGTCATATAGCCATTTTTCAATCAATCATAGCCACTTCAGGCAAAGTTCATACCTAAAAACGAAAACACGTGAAGAGTAAATTGTGTCGATTTCAATTGCTCGTTTTGATAACATCTCTGACATGATTCTCTTTTCTTTTGATAGGAAAACATCAAACACTTAAAAGCAAATGCAAGTGAAAGGTAATGTCGAGCTACCAAATATCCACGAGGGTGAATCCAAGAAATGTTAGCACCCAAAGGATAAACGCGAATGAAGGGTAATAATGTATCATTTCAAACATTTCAATCCCTAAAGATTTTTGCACTAACATATTCTTTCACATTCTTTATAGGGTTATCGAGTTGCCATACCACAGGTAAGTACCCTTCTTCTCAAAATTAAATGAAAAAAAAAATGGAGAATTTCCATTACTAAAAAGAACCTTTAGCACTTTCCTAGAAACAAACACAAAAATGAACAATTGAGAAAAGAAAAAATCTTCTACAAGCTTTTTGAGAGAAAAAACACTACAAGTGTCATAACTTGGCACAAAGGGACACTTAGGGTGCGTTTGGTAACGTCTTTGTTCAAAAATTGTTTCTGGGAACAGAAATAGAAAAAAGTATTTCTGCTCCAAGAGACAAATTTCGAAAAAAAAAACACGTTTGGTAAATCTGTTCCCGAAATATAAAAAGAACAGAAACATGTTTGGTAAATTCATATAATTTTTTTATTTCTTTTAATTTTTTAATATTTTTATTTTATTTTTTCTATTTTCTTTCTTATTTTTCTTGTTTTCTTATTTGTTTTTCCTTTTTTTTTTTTTTTTTTTTTTCCTTTTTCATTTTTTTCTTCTTTTGGCCGGTCGTCGGCCTCGGCCTCGGCCATGGCCGACGAGGGCCGGTGGCCACGCGCAGCCATGGCGAGGCTCGCCGGCCCTCGGCGAGGCCGAGCCTTGTCGTAGCTAGGCGAGGCCGGGCGAGCTCGAGCTCGCCCGGATCCGGTGAGGCCGAGCTCGCCCGGTGACCGGCGAGGCTCGGCATCGCCGGGCCACCGCCCGGTTAGCGTCGCTAGGTCGACGTCACTTGGCGGTGGCCCGGCGACGCCGAGCCTTGCTGGCCGCTGGGCATGCTCAGCCTCGCCGGTCTAGGCGAGATCGAGCTCGCCTAGGCCAACGCAAGGTTGGCCTCGCCTTGGTTGGGCGAGCTCGAGCTTGCCCAGATCCGACGAGGCCGAGCCTCGCCAGGGGTCGGCAATGCTCGGCCTTGCCGGGGGCCGGCGATGCTTCGGCGAGGTTGGCGGCCCTCGACGGCGTCATTGGCCCTCAACAGCCGGTCACAAGCCATGGCCGAGGCCGGCGACCCACCAAAGAAAAAAGAAAGAGAAAAGAAGAAGAAAAAAGAGAGAAGAAAATAGAGGAGAGAGAAAATTTGTTCTTAAATTTTGTTCCAAACAAGAAACAAGTTTTTTTTTCTTGTTTTTGTTCCAAATGTGTTTCTAGAAACAAAAAAAGTAGATTTGGAACAAAAATGCAAATAAACGTGTTTCTATTCCTCTTTTGTTCTAGGGAACAAAAAAACAAAAAATTAGTTTAAAAACAGAAATAAGAAATAAAAACAAATAGCCCCTTAAGTGTCATAACTTACGAAAGGTATACTTAAGTGTCACATTAAAAAGAAACGGATTACTTGGCATGACCAAAGTCCGACCAAAACGCTAACGTGTTAGTTTTCCGAGACAGGCATTATCATATTAGCAAATTTCGCCGTACTCTTTCGGCTTTTGTTGTTCTTTATCAAATGAGATCAAGAAACTACTGTTGTCATGCATTCCTAACACTAATGATAAACATATGTTTAAATTGCAACTATGATTGGGTGTAATTGAACATCATTTTCACTTAAGAAATATTTTTTGACAACACGACGCCTCCCCCCTAAAATAGAAGAGAGGTTAATCTCTCTTTCTTGACCACATACAAAATAAAAATAAAAATAAAAATATTAAAGGGTGCCTAAATTACGGGAAAACGAAGAGGTGGCTTGATTATTAGGCAACCCCATTTTGAGATGTTAATTAAGCGTTTCTCTTTCCTTTTTAAGTATGTGGACTAAGATAGTTCCACACGTTAGAGGGGACAAATTGGGTGCAGCGACAAATTAGAATTTGAGGACTATTTCAATGACGTACATCACATGGATTAAACGTCATTGACAAGCATTATCAGATTCCCAGATTTAGCTGTATTCCGCCGGCTTTTAATGTTCTTCATCAAATTAGATCTTGAAACTACTGTTGTCATGCCTTCCTAACACTAATAATAAACATATGTGTAAATTGCAATTATGATTGTGTGTCCCCCCCAAACGTAGAAGAGAGATTAATCTCTCTTTCTCAGCCACGTACAAATTATAAATAAATAATATTAAAAGGTGCCTAAATTACGGGAATACAATGTGGTGACTTGATTGTTTGGCAACCCTATTTTGAGATGTTAATTAAGCTTTTCTCTTTCCTTTTAAGCATGTGGAATGAGATAGTTCCACACATTACGAGGGATCAAATGGGTATGGCGACAAATGAGATTTCGAGGACTATGACCATGAGGTACATCACATACATTAAACATCGTTGTCGACAGACATTACCAGATTACTAGATGTAGTCGTACTCTGCTGGCTTTTGTTGTTCTTCATCATATAGGATCTTGAAACTACCATTGTCATGCATTCCTCACACTAATAATAAACATATGTTCAAACTATAACTATGATTGGGCATAACTCAACATCCTTTTCGCTTAAACAATATTTTTGGACAACCCCTCATCACCCCCCAAAAATAGATGAGAGGTTAGTCTCTCTTTCCACATGCAAAATAAAAAGAAAAATGAAAGAAATATTAAAGAGGCCTAAATTATGGGAAAACGAAGTAGTGGCTTGATTATTTGAGAACCCCGTTTTGAGATGTTAATTAAGCATTTCTCTTTCCTTTTAAGTATGTAGACTGAGATAGTTCCACATCTTGTAGGGGATCAAATAGGATATATTAATTATTTCACCGTATATAAATTCTTTTGTGTGGGACTTTTTTGACATAATTTACACGTGCATCTTAACAATCTCTCCCATTCGAGCTTAGTATTATGTATGTCTCCCCAATCATTGCCAACCAATGCAAACATGACTTTCACCATGTTCTCCTCTTGGATCGAATCATGGGGCCAAATCACACTTGACAATTGCAAAGATCTATGGGATTCCTTTTTGTTTCCAAGATACCGATATAAAAAATTCCATTCTTGGAGTGCACAAGAAAAACCTAATAAATTTACCTAGAGAGATCATCAAGAGAGGGTCTAATTCAAGCTTATCAACATATTAAATTTGATTTACTTTCATTCAGATGCTAAAGTCAATAAGTTAAAAGTCGATTCAGACATATTAATTACTACTTGCCACACAAATTCTTTTATACAAGACTTTTCAAACATTGCTCACGTGTATATTTCAACAAACCCAATGGCCGACGATGGTGTATGATGGCCAGCGGCTTGTGACCGATGTCAACGGTGGAGTGTAGACAGGGGAGTCCATCGTTAGTGATCAGCGGCTGGTAATCGCGAACTTCTAAAGGCTACTGTCAGTTATGGAATTGAGCTTGAGATATATTTGTAGTTATAATAAGTTTGGAATAGACTCCAATCTCGGTACAGTAAGGTAATCCGCTTCCGCATCTTTTAGGTAATTGTGTTCCGTGGTGAATCAAAATCTATATTTTGATTCATCTCCAAACACAAAAATAGTGCGAATTAGAATCCCACTCCTTGAGGAAGCAGATTTCGCATTGAATCAATCAAGACACAGTCATACATTTCTAACACTTATTCTATTGAGTATGGTCAACGAGTGTCCCCGAAATACTTTACAAAAACTAATCTTATAAGTAAGTGAAACTTTCTTGTTAAAAGATGCTCTCATTGAAATTATCATTATACATTGCACTAATGCGTCACCGACTTACTCCTCAACTTCATTACAAAATATTCTATGGATCTAGTAGTCCTCTATATTTTGTGCATCTTTTTCTTTCCAAATGTTTTGTGCAACATCTCGATGGACATTGAAGGTGACATTGTGACATCCTGAATTTCAGGTTTCGTTTTCAATTGGATAAGTTGGGCTTTTTATCGACGCACCTATAGTTCTATTCTCTGAGCTAATCACTCACGAGATAACTAGTTTATCAGGTGAAGCCGTTAAGGGGTTATAATGCGGTAGACTAGAGAATTCGACCAGGAATAAACTGCTCAACCGTGCTAATCTGCAAAGATTTTTATGGCACAGCTAAAAATCGATTAGAGACTGGAGAAAGGTCGATTTGACGAAGGTATGTGATTAGTATATGGAAGCTTCCACCTAATTGCAAAATTCTTATCGACCGGCACTAGACCGATTTTTTTGTTGTTTTAGTACCCTGGGTTTGTATTCAAAATCTTGAGATTTTTACGACAATTGAGAGTCGCCAATGTGTCAAAAATGTACATTGTGGCTTGAAAATAATCAACCATGGGTCAATTGCACTAAAAATTCATAAAAGTTACCCGATAGGCTATGTCACGCTTAAATCACACCAGATAGAAATTAACCGCGAATATGATCCCGATTTCAAAAATTGAAAGTTCTGTCATGTCACGATTCAGAATAAGGCACCTTCCATAAGGTGACATGCATGATTCCCAAGATTGATAGATTGGAAGATGTTGTGATTTGGACATAAAGTTTGCTTTATTCAAATCAAGTGATTAATCACTAAATCAAAGAAGGGATGCACTTCATAAGATGTGAGAATTTGGACGCTAGGAAAACATAGAACTCGCTTTCATGTACCCTAAATATAAAAGTGCTCACATGTATGCTTAAGAACAAAACCACAGGCTCATGTAGCTTTCAAGTAGTTTTTCAATATCATCAAACAATCTTCATTGTGCGAGATCCACCCGGAAAAAGGAGGAAAAAAAGTGTAGTTGTAAATTAATGATGACTAATTAAATAATGAATTTTCATTACATTGATTGTAATAAATAATTTCTACATTTCAGTTCTGTTTATTTCGTAAAAAAAAAAATGAATGATTTAAAAAATATTTTCTTAAAAATGATCATTTATATTACTCCTACGGCTTGAACAAATATAGCCAAGTGCAACATTCTTCCAATGGAGATGTACATGGTAGTGGTAATAGAGATTGAGATGAACTCATGGCAAATGTTTCCCATTTTCACTAGTGTAAAGTACATTTCAAATTGACATTATTGCTAAAACAGGACAATAAACCCATAAATTTTCAATTTCTGTTTGCATTTGTAGCATCCAATCAATTGATACATGGACAATACACACAAACTTTTAGCATTGTTTTTCTTGGACTCGTCCTTATTTTGTTGGGTTGTCTGGCCAAAACTTTGTAGATTCGCTTCTTGAATTTTATCACAAAATTTTCTCGCCAGTGGCTCTCGCTGCACAAGCTTAGATCGACTCTTAGATCTAACCACGCAGTTACTCTAAAACGCTTGAGCTCATCTATTCGTAAGACATGGATCCATTACTGATTAAGATAGACTATGCAGGTCAGGTCAAAGATAGTGCTTGGTAGGTTTAATAGTGCAGACACACTTGTTCTCCAATGCTCAACTGCGCACTGAAACATCTATAGGTTGAGATATTAGATAAATTTATGTGCAACGTACATTAAAGCATCGCAGAAATTAGGAGTGACGCACTGGGACTTCTTTAAATTGGCCATGGATTACACGAGACCCATCTTATGTATAAGATAGGTATAAGATAGACTAGACAGGGTACGTTGTAAAACTTAGAAAAGTACACGGACACACTAAAATGCTGATCGAATGAATGTGGTTTAAATGACTCAAAATTCAAATATGTAGATGTACGAAGTTTTTTTAGATCTATTCCGCCGTTGATGAGTTTGGTAACCAATTTACATAAATTACACCACGCGTATCTTTAAGGTCAAAGTAAATCTTTTGCCCTCTAAGTACATGAAAAGTTCAAGAGTCGAGAAAAGCACAATTTCATTTTGACTTATTTGCACATGAAAAGTCGTTATGTCGGCCATATAACATATACAGTACAGAAAAAGCTAGAAAGCATGTGATCCAACACGAAAGTAGCCTTATCTAGATGACCACAAGCAACATATCAGGGATACAGAGCTCGAGTGGGTTTGGTTGTTTATGTCGATCTTTCAGAGATTGATCATATGACTCGCATTTAATCAACATATACCATTTTTGGCTGACCAAATCATAGTGGATAGGCTTCAATGATGGACAACAGGGAAGGGATTTTGATAATGTTGTAGCGAGGAAACCCTCCTTCCTCCAAGATCTTCTTCCATTCGAGTTCGTCCCTCTCCTTACCTCCCGAGGTGTGTGCGATCATGATCAGATCGAACACTAGTCTGATCTCATCAAACATGCCGTCACCCTCTGGTTTCAGCACAATATCTGCTATAATCACCTTGCCATTCTTTTCTGGGATTGCTTCTCTGCAATTTTTTAATATCTTGACGCAATCTTCATTGCCCCAATCATGCATGATCCACTGTAAAAAGAAAGAGAATTACTGGAGTCATGAATCATGGCTTTTTTTTTTTTCTTTTTTTTTTCGACTG
This sequence comes from Eucalyptus erythrocorys, assembly GCA_014182555.1. NCBI lineage: Eukaryota > Viridiplantae > Streptophyta > Magnoliopsida > Myrtales > Myrtaceae > Eucalyptus > Eucalyptus erythrocorys. Next base: position 11,891,046 of record CM024607.1, read on the forward strand.
TCCTTAATGAGTTTGTTCATTGTGTAATTTCAACGCCTAATCATCATCACTGCCCTAAGGCCTCAGATGTCGTCGCACCGCCCGTATCATTGCCCCACTCTCAGCTCGAGACGCGCGCTCTCTCTCTCTCTATCCCGGTCTCTCTAACTCTGAGGTGGTGACCTGATCATGACCTTAGCGACCTCAGATCTAAGATCTCCTTGAGGCAAGGGCAACGGCCTTTTGCGGTTGCGACGATGGTTGCCTAAGGTCGCGATAAAGGAGATTGAGAGAGAGAGAGAGAGAGAGAGAGAGAGAGAGAGAGAGAGAGGATACAGATGGAGGTGGTCGAAGAGGAGGGTCGTTGACGGTGCGACGGATTGATTGCACATCACTTTAGAAGGAGGTGGAAAAGGTCTGCAGTAGCCGGGGGGCATGTGTAACTGAACACATTAAACTCTTTCTACCTGGCCTGGCCAATGCCAATTGAAAAGCCAAATATGCACTTCACAAAATGAAAAGATACACCAACCAAAAAATAAAATGAAATGAAATGAAAAGATACACATTGACCGGGGAAGTTATTATGTGCTATATAAACTCTTTATTATGGGAGTCTCATTACGACGTCTACACCAAATAAATTTTCCCTTGATTATGGTATTACTCAAATAGAATTATTACTGATTGTCATGAATTCTCGCCCTTTTAACACATCAAAACGATTTGTTTGTTTCATGGAAAATATATCATTTTTAGAAAAATTTTTAGAATGTCAGTTTACAGGAAAAAGAATTTATTTTCAATATATAGATGAAACCTCAAGAAGACCTGGAAAGTTTTCCTTCATTCTATAATGAAAATATGATAGGGAAAATTATCAAACAATCATATTCTTTTTTAAATTATTATTATTTTTACTTTACTTTTCTTTTTCCTTCTCACTTCTTCTTTGGCTAGTTGCCGACCATAGTTTTGGACTAGTGACAAGCCACAGGTGAGCTCCAGCCTTGTCGGCCTTAGGTTGCGAGCTCGCCCTTCGTGGTTGGAGACTAGCCAAGGAAGATGCAAAAATCTTGAGCCTGATTCTTGGAGACTTTTCGTTCTCATATCATGTGAGATTTATGAGACCTCTGCGGATTGTTCTACTTATCCTAAACGTTGGAAACTAACGCTGAGGTTACCATGTTTAAGCATTGAGTTTTGGGTTCAAACGCTAATATCTAGTCATATTTTGAAAAACATTTCTTATTTTTTTTAATGAAGAAATTATTATTTTTTTTTTAAATTTAACTTTTGTTAGGATAATATTTTCTATTGACTTATTTTCTTAAGCGAACTCAATATCAGAAAATGAGAAAATTGTTTTCGTGAAAATGTTTTCCACAAAACAAATGGACAATTTATTCGACAATAAAACTCACCTTCATGAAAACTGCATCAGCATGTGGTATGGTCTGAAACATATCTCCTCCAACATGAGTGACTCCAGCGTGTGCCGGCGCCGTTGCAACGACGTGAGGCAGATCGAAATTAATCCCCTCAATGTGCGGATACGACTTAATGATCCCGGCCATGGCCCCCCCGGTCCCCCCACCGACGTCAACCAAAGATCCAATGCTCTCAAAGCCATCCTTATACCCTTCCACAATAGCCTTGACCAAGATCTTGCTCGTACACACCATCCCATCGTTGAACAAGTGGTTGAACTCGGGGTTCTCCGATGCGAAGTCCCAAATCTTGCGGCCGTGAGCTATCTCAAATGCGACCCCACCGGTCCTGACGCAGTCGCCGAGGTAATGCCACGAGGACATCAGCCACTGGTGGTCTGCCGTCAGCACCATCGGTGCGAGGCTGTTCTCAGACCCGGGCCCCTGAAGGAGCCATCTTGACGATGGGTTGAGGCTGTAGAGCATCTCGTGACTCTCCTGGTGCCGTCGGGTTGGCGACGATGCGCGGAGAAGATGTCCATGCGGACAAGGATTCTCGTGATGCGTGCAAGGTATGTGGTTCCGGGGGATGGGGAGGGAATGCGGCAGGCTATTTGGACTAGGGTGACAGGCCCGCCACCGTAAGAGTGGATGATGTCAGGTATTCGGAGCTCGACCGCACATTTCAGCGCCATCGAGTCGGCGAATGCGTACATGTGCTTCCATATGTGCGCTTGGCCTCTCAGGGTTGCTTCAGTATCATGGAGCGATTCCATTGTTTCTCTCTCTCTCCCTCTCACAGCTTGCTTCTGTCTGGGGTGGGTGTGAAGAACATAAGAGGAGAGGCCTCGAATTATACGGGGCCAAAGACAGAGAAGGATTCGGCAGATGCTGAGCTGGCGGTTGGTTGACCAAGACGGAAGGTACAGAATTCTAGAAGTGCCTTCTCTCCAATCATTCATGATTTTCCTTTCATCTTGACCCTACTATGCGTAAATATTTAATTTAATATTAAATTAATATTTTCCCAGTTTTAACTTCCCTAAATTTTTGACACCAAATCCGGTTTTGAACTAGTCAACGACGATTTTGTGTATATCTCACAGAGAAATAGATACGGTGCTTGCTAATCAATTATGGCCATCAGATTAGAGGTACTGATTAGCAAATCGACCTCGACTCGTTGACTGATGTGGAACCACTTTGTTAACAGGTTGAGGCCATTCACTTCACGTGAAGTTGGAGTTCAGTCCGAGTAATTCAAGATTTTAGATGAAATCAGATTCTGCAAGTGCTATTACTTGACTCAAATTGTTCACAAAAGCTAGTTATATCAATGTTGTCAATACTTGAACAATGTGACTCACAATCCAATTACGTGGTTAACTCTATATAAGTATCAAGGAAATTTGTCATATTAACTCTGAATATATTATACGAATATCAATTCAGTTTTAAAACTTTCAATTTTGCTAATTTATTTCTAAATATTTGTGAAAAATTTCAATACAGTTTTTTTGACTAATTTTCGCCAGAAACTGCTGACATTACTTAAGTCATCCCTCGTGAAGCACTTCAATGTAAGATATTTCTGAAGAAAATAAACTAGAAGGATTGTGTTAAAGTTTCATGCAAAAAATAGAAGAGAGGTTAATCTCCCTTTCTAAAAAAAAAAGTAAAAATAAAGGGTGCCTCAATTACAAGAAAACAAAGTGGTGGCTTGATTATTTGGCAACCCCATTTTGAGATGTCAATTAAGTGTTTCTATTTCATTTTAAGTATGTGGACTGAGATAGTCCCACGCGTTACAGGCGATCACATGGGTGTGGCGACAAATTGGATTTCGAGGACTATGACTATGAGGTACATTGCATACATTAAACATCGTCGTTGACAGGCATTATTAGATTACCAAATTTCGCCGTGCTCTGTCGGCTTTTGTTGTTCTTCATCAAATGAGATCAGGAAATTACCATTGTCATGCATTCCTAACACTAATGATAAACATATGTTTAAACTGCAACTATGATTGGGCGTAATTGAACATCATTTTCACTTAAGAAATATTTTTTGACAACACGACACCACCTCCCAAAAATAGAAGAGAGGTTAATCTCTCTTTCTTGACCACATACAAAATAGAAATAGATATAAAAATAAAAATATTAAAGGGTCCCTAAATTACGGAAAATGAAGAGGTGGATTGATTATTTGGCAACCCCATTTTGAGATGTTAATTAACCATTTCTCTTTCCTTTTTAAGTATGTGGACTGAGATAGTTCCACACGTCATATGGGACAAATTGGGTGTGGCGACAAATTAGAATTTGAGGACTATTTTTATGACGTACATCACATGGATTAAACATTGTTGTTGACAAGTATTATCAAATTACCAGATTTAGCTATACCCCACCGGCTTTTAAAGTTCTTCATCAAATTAGCTCTTGAAACTACCGTTTTCATGCCTTCCTAACACTAATAATAAACATATGTTTAAAATGCAATTATGATTGTTTGTACCCCCCCCAAAGTAGAAGAGAGGTTAATCTCTCTTTCTCAACCATGTACAAAATAAAAATAAAAAATATTAAAAGGTGCCTAAATTACGTGAAAACAAAGTGGTGACTTGATTGTTTGGCAACCGTATTTTGAGATGTTAATTAAGCTTTTCTCTTTCCTTTTAAGTATGTGGGCTGAGATAGTTCCACGCGTTACGAGGGATCAAATGGGTATGGCGACAAATGAGATTTTGAGGACTATGACCATGAGGTACATCACATACATTAAACATCATTGTCGACATACATTACTAGATCACAACCCCCTGGCCACCCTAAAAAATAGAAGAGAGGTTAATCTCTCTTTATCAACCACATAAAAAATTAAAAATAAGAATATTTGCGAGGATTGATGATGATGACCGGCCCGGTACAAGTACTAGAATCAGCCTCTGTCACATGTGATTAGCACATCAAATGGGTGTGGCCACAAATTAGATTTTGAGGACTATGACTATGAAGTACATCACATACATTAAACATCATTGTCGACAGGCATTATTAGATTACCAAATTTAGCCATACTTTGTCGACTTTTGTTGTTCTTCAATAAATGGGATATGGAAATTATCATTATCATGTGTTCCTAACACTGAAAATGAATATATGTTTAGGCTGCAACTATGATTAGGGATATGGAAATTATCATTATCATGTGTTCCTAACACTGAAAATGAATATATGTTTAGGCTGCAACTATGATTAGGTCTTACTGAACATCCTTTTTGCTTAAGAATTATTTTTGGACAAACATACCACCCCCCGGGGCCGCGGGGCCCCCAAAAATAGAAGAGAGGTTAATCTCTCTTTCTGGAAAAAATAAAATAAAATAAGGGGTGTCTAAACTACAAGAAAACAAAGTGGTGGCCTGATTATTTGGCAACCCTATTTTGAGATGTCAATTAAGTGTTTCTCTTTCATTTTAAGTATTTGGACTGAGATAGTTCCATGTGTTACAGGCGATCACATGGGTGTGGCGACAAATTAGATTTTGAGGACTATGACAATAAGGTACATTGCATACATTAAACATCGTCGTCGATAGGCTTTATCATATTACCAAATTTCGCCGTACTCTATCGGCTTTTGTTGTTCTTCATCAAATGAGATTAGGAAACTTGTGACATCCAGAATTTTCAGTATTGTTTTCTATTGAATTAATCGGGCATTTCATGAACGTGTCTATAGGGTTGTTCTCAGAGCTGATCATTCTCAAGATAACTAGACTAACTGGGTAAGCCATTAAAGAATTTCAAGGCAATAGACTTGAGAGCTCGACTAGGAATCGGCTTCTCAACCGTGTTCATCTTTAGAGGTCATTACGGCACAGTTAAAAATTGAATTAAAATCAAAGATTGGTTGGTTCGACTGAGATGCGTGGTCGATCGTAGGTGACTCCATTAAATTGGAAAATTCTCGTCGACTGGCACTAATTTGATTTTACTGTCATTTTGGTACCTTGTGTCTGTAATCAAGCCCTCGAGATTTTCACGACAATCGAGAGTCGCTAATGTGTTGAGTGGGTTCAATGTGGCTCAAAGAAAATCGACCATAAGTGAATCGCCCTAAAAAGTTCTGAAAACTACCCGGTAGTTTAGGTCACGCTAAAAGCACACCGGACTGAAATGAACCGTCAATTGAGTCCGATTTTAGAAATTGAAAGTTCTGTGGTGTCACAAGATATTTTATGAACGTCGACTCAGTCTCAAAAGATCTTTCGGAGATTCAGGGATTTTTACAGAAAACCGTTTCGAACGTCGCGGAAAAGTATTGGAAATTCAGATGGGCTAAATTAATGGAAAATTGGACTTCCAGACCGAGCCTTTGTGTGTCGGGGAAGTGTAGAAAATTTTTCGGGATTTTTCTAGGTCGAAATTCGACCTCAATTTGAGAAATTGAGTAAGAAAATTGAATTTATTTAGGTGAATTTCGAAATTGGAAAAGGGGCAGAAATTTAGACTTCATTTTGGATATTATGGTGGAAATTTGGGTGGAAAGTATTAAGGGAGACATACCATTAATGCAAAGGATATATGTGTGGACTTTTGTTCTTGTTCTAATCCTTTGAGCAAGCAAATTCCAGCTGCCCTCCTGTCGTTATCTCCCCCTCTTTCACCGCCCTTGTCTGTTCTGGTTTCTTTTTCTTTTGTGTCGAACGCTGCAATTCTCTCTCTGCTCCGCCCTTATTTCATTTTCCTTGCAATCTCATTTCATTCCACCCTCCACCACTTCGCTTCTCTGCCCACGAAGACTGAAGCCACGTGGCTTCAATCCACTGAATTCCATTCGGTCAACCAGTAAGATCTTCAACTAAAATCGTCACGTTTGCACGCCATAGCTGCCAGCAAATTTGGAAGCCACCGAAGCAGCTATCTTCACCCACGCCTCCACCAATGAAGTCCACGATTTGGTGCCTGCAATTTCAACATCTTCGTCCGTCCATTCGTCCGCAGCAAATCCATGATTGAAGACCCCAATAGCTAATTTTCTCCTGCTCCACAAATCCACATGTCTTCGGCCACACAAACCAGCAACGCCATTTGAAGAAGCCATGTCTTCACCAAGTCAAAATTTCCCCTGCAAGCTTCGAGTTGTTGACCCCTGGTCCCACACGAAGCCGCCCATTGTCACCGCTCCATCTTCATATTCCCTCCTGCCGTCTCACACTGCTAGTGTCTTCGGTCTCCTCAGCCAGTAAATTCAGCTGCGTGAAGCCCAACAAGCCCAATTCAATCAATGTGCAGCCTAGCGTTCAGCCCATAATTTGGCCAAGCCCAGTCCAGTAGCTCTTCAAATCAGCCCAATTTAAAGGAAGCCCAGTTTTGAAACCCAGAGTTTTTGCGGGCTTGCAAAGTTCTTGGCCTGGCTCGAGTTCGGCTGCCGCAGCATCGTCGTCGAGTATCCCGATTTTCGCTTTATGCAAGTGAGTTTTACTCACTAATACTTTCTTAGTAGACTAATAATGCCTAAGGGTTGAGAAAATTTAATTAATTGCAATTACGTGGACAGATTAGATTAAAGTAATTAAATTAGAGACTTATTAATGCATGTTAGTTAAATTGATTATGCAATTAATAGGTAGACATGTCCTATTATTTATTGAATGTCTCTCGGGATATTTCCCGACGCATTACATACTCCAATTAGGCGATACGGGCTTAAATTGAATTTATTATAAGTATTTATTAATTATTTATTGATTTTTAATAATTATTTAATTATTTAATTATCTTTTTCGGAAATTCACCCCAGATAATCGGTGACCGAAATTTTGTGCTGATTGTCGTGGTGTAGTCCGTTTATTTAATTAAGCTTTTATTTCATGCTAATTTAATTATTAAAAGAGTCGAATGGGACCGTAAAGCCATTTAAATATTGAAAGGGTTGAGTGGGATCGTAAAACCATTTAAATATTGAAAGCGTCGAGTGAGACCGTAAAGCCATTTAAATATTGAAAGGGTCGAGTGGGACCGTAAAACCATTTAAATATTGAAAGGGTCGAGTGGGACCGTAAAGTCATTAAACATTGAAAGGGTTGAGTGGGACCATAAAGCTATTAAATATTGAAAGTGCCGAGTGAGGTCGTAAAACCACTAAATATAAGGAAGTTACTTGGTGGGGCTGTGATTGACACCTATAAATAAGTTATGTCCTAAGGACCGTGATTCATATTTGGGAACTGAGTTGGAATAGTTGAAATGACCAGAAGTGGTCTTACTGATGGGTGAATCGACTAGGTCGATTGATCAATGAGTTAATTCAATGATTGTGAATTGATTAATTGTTTAATGAAATACATGAGGCATATGTGTATGACCCTGAATTGCAGGTTAGGACTGATGCCCAAGTAAGTCTTCTCACTTGTGCTGTGCTTAGGCAACCATGTGGTGTATTGGTTTCCTAATCAAGTCTTAGGGGGTAGAACTCACTGAGACATAGTCTTATTGGTTGTTGTAAAACCAATTTCAGGTCCCTAGGTAGAAGCTCCCGAAGAGGAGAATTACCTATTGAATGAACTTGTTGAGGAGCTGGGAGAAGCCGAAGAGCCTGACGAGAATTGAGAGCGTATTCTCTTTTTGTGAACCTCCATCTGTGTGTAGATAAAGTATGACTTGGAGGTTGTGAATAGTGGTGAAATACTCAGGCTTGTTCTATGTATAAAATTTTGGTTATGAGTTTCAATATGAAAAATATGGTCTTACTTTTCAATCCAATTGTTTTATTGTCTGGGGATTTATCATTGCTTCCACGTGTGCTTATTAAATGAAAGGGTCAGCGATACATAGTCCTAAGATATCGCATTCTAAAATCAACCAAATGGAAGGATGTGCATGCGCTCGAGGATCAGCGCGTGACAAAACTACCATTGTCTCCTAACACTAATGATAAACATATGTTTAAACCGCAACTATGGTTGGGTGTAATTGAACATCATTTTCACTTAAGAAATATTTTTTGACAATACGCCACCCCCCAAAAATAGAAGAGAGGTTAATCTCTCTTTCTTGACCACATACAAAATAAAAATAAAAATAAAAATAAAAATATTATACGGTGCCTAAATTACGACAAAGCGAAGAGGTGGCTTGATTATTTGGCAACCCCATTTTGAGATGTTAATTACGCATTTCTCTTTTCTTTTTAAGTATGTGGACTGAGATAGTTCAACATGTTATAGGGGACAAATTGGGTGCGGCAACAAATTAGAATTTGAGGACTATTTCTATGACGTACATCACATGAATTAAACATCGTTGTTGACAAGCATTATCATATTACCAGACTTAGTTGTATTCCACCGGCTTTTAATGTTCTTCATCAAATTAGATCTTGAAACTACCGGTGTCATGCCTTCCTAAAACTAATAATAAACATATGTTTAAATTGCAATTATGATTGTGTGTCCCCCTCAAAAGTAGAAGAGAGGTTAATCTCTCTTTCTCAACCACGTACAAAATAAAAATAAAAAATATTAAAATGTACCTGAATTACGGGAAAACAAAGTGGTGACTTGATTGTTTGGCAACCCCATTTTGAGATGTTAATTAAGCTTTTCTCTTTGCTTTTAAGTATGTGGACTAAGATAGTTCCACGCGTCACAAGGGATCAAATGGGTATGGCGACAAATGAGATTTTGAGGACTATGACCATGAGGTAAATCAAATACATTAAACATCGTTGTCGACAGACATTACCAGATTACTAGATTTAGTTGTACTCTGTCGACTTTTGTTGTTCTTCATCAAATAAGATCTTGAAACTACTGTTGTCATGCATTCCTCACACTAAAAATAAACATATGTTCAAACTGCAACAATGATTGAGCATAACTCAACATCCTTTTTGCTTAAACAATATTTTTGGACAACCCCTCGCCACCCCCCAAAAATAGATGAGAGGTTAATCTCTCTTTCCACAAGCAAAATAAAAAGAAAAATGAAAAAAATATTAAAGTGGCCTAAATTATGGGAAAATGAAGCGGTGGCTTGATTATTTAGGAACCCTGTTTTCATATGTTAATTAAGCATTTCTCTTTTCTTTTAAGTATGTCGACTGAAATAGTTCCACACGTTATAGGAGACAAATTGGGTGTGGCGACAAATTAGAATTTAAGGACCATTTCTATGACGTACATCACATGGATTAAACATCGTTGTTGACAAGCATTATCAAATTACTAGATTAGCTATATTCCACCAACTTTTAATGTTCTTCATCAAATTAGATCTTGAAACTACCATTGTCATGCCTTCTTAACACTAATAATAAACATATGTTTCAATTGCAATTATGATTGTGTGTCCCCCCCAAAAGTAGAAGAGAGGTTAATCTCTCTTTCTCAAGCACGTGCAAAATTTAAAAAAAAAAAATATTAAAAGGTGCCTAAATTATGGGAATACAAAGTGGTGACTTGATGGTTTGGCAACCCCATTTTGAGATGTTAATTAAGCTTTTCTCTTTCCTTTTAAGTAAGTGGAAAGAGATAGTTCCACGCGTTACGGGGGATCAAATGGGTATGGCGACAAATGAGATTTTGAGGACTATGACCATGTGGTACATCACATACATTAAACATTGTTTTCGACAGACATTACCATATTACTAGATTTGGTCGTACTCTGCCAGCTTTTGTTGTTCTTCATCATATAAGATCTTCAAACTACCGTTGTCATGCATTCCTCACACTAATGATAAACATGTGTTCAAACTGCAACTATGATTGGGCGTAACTCAACATCCTTTTCGCTTAAACAATATTTTTGGACAACCCCTCGTCACCCCCCAAAAATAGATGAGAGGTTAATCTCTCTTTCCACATGCAAAATAAAATGAAAATTGAAAAAAAAAATATTAAAGGGGCCTAAATTATGGGAAAACGAAGTAGTGGCTTGATTATTTGAGAACCCCGTTTTGAGATGTTAATTCAGCATTTCCCTTTCCTTTTAAGTAAGTGGACTGAGATAGCTCCACATCTTATAGGGGATCAAATAGGATATATTAATTATTTCACACTATATAAATTCTTTTGTGTGGGACTTTTTTGACATACCTTACATGTGCATCTTAACAATCTCTCCCATGCGAGTTTAGTATTATGTATGTCTCCCCAATCATCGCCAACCAATGCAAACATGACTTTCACCATTTTCTCCTCTTGGATCGAATCATGGGGGCAAATCACACTTGACAATTGCAAAGATCTATGGGATTCCTTTCTGTTTCCAAGATACCGATACACAAAATTCCATTCTTGGAGTGCACAAGAAAAACCTGATAACTTTACCTAGAGAGATCATCAAGAGAGAGCCTAAGTTCAAGCTTATCAACATATTAAATTTGATTTACTTTCATTCTAAGGCTAAAGTCACTAAGTTATGAGCCAATTTGGATATATTAATTACTACTTGCCACACAAATTCTTTGATACGAGACTTTTCAAACATTGCTCACATGTATATTTCAACAAACCCAATGGCCGACGGTGGAGTATGATGGCCAGCGGCTTGTGACCGATGTCAATGGTGGAGTGTAGACAGGGGAGTTCATCGTCGGTGATCAGCGGCTGGTAATTGCGAACTTCTAAAGGCTACTGTCAGTGATGGAATTGAGTTTGAGATAGATTTGTTTGTAGTTATAATAAGTTTGGAGTGGACTCCAATCCCAGTTGCAGTAAGGTAATCCGCTTCCGCATTTTTTAGCTAATTGTGTTCCGTGGTGAATCAAAATCAATATTTTGATTCATCTCCAAACACAAAAATAGTGCGAATTAGAGTCCCACTCCTTGAGGAATCTGATTTCGCATTGAATCAATCAAGACAAGGTCATACATTTCTAACACTTATTTTATTCAGTATGGTCAACGAGTGTCCCCGAAATACTTTACAAAAACTAATCTTATAAGTAAGTCAAACTTGCTTGTTAAAAGATGCTCTCATTGAAATTATCATTATACGTTGCACTAATGCGTCACCTACTTACTCCTCAACTTCATTTCGAAATACTCAATGGATCTAGTAGTCCTTTATATTTTGTGCATCTTTTTCTTTCCGAATGTTTCGTGCAACATCTCGATGGACATTGAAGGTGACATTGTGACATCCTGAATTTTAGGTTTTGTTTTCAATTGGATAAGTTGGGCTTTTTATCAATGTGCCTATAGTTCTATTCTCTGAGCTGATCATTCACGAGATAACTAGTCTATCAGGTAAAGCCGATAGGGGGTTATAATGTGGTAGACTTGAGAATTCGACCAGGAATCAACTGCTCGACTGTGCTAATCTGCAAAGATCTTTATGGCATAGCTAAAAATCGATTAGAGACTGGAGAAAGGTCGATTTGACAAAGGTATGTGATTAGTATATGGAAGATTCCACCTAATTGCAAAACTCTTGTCGACCAGTACTAGACTAATTTTTCTGTTGTTTTGGTACCCTGTATTTGTATTCGAAATCTTGAGATTTTCACGATAATCGAGAGTCGCCAATGTGTCAAAAATGTACATTGTGGCTTGAAAATAATCAACCATGGGTCAATTGCACTAAAAATTCATAAAAGATGTCACGCTAAAATCGCACTAGATTGAAATAAACCGCGAATATGAACTCGATTTCAGAAATTGAAAGTTCTGTCATGTCACGATTCAGAGTAAGGCACCTTCCATAAGGTGACATGCATGATTCCCAAGATTGATAGATTGGAAGATGTTGTGATTTGGACGTAAAACTTGCTTTATTCAAATCAAGTGATTAATCACTAAATCAAAGAAGGGATGTGCTTCATAAGATGTGAGAATTTGGACGCTAGGAAAACATAGAACTCGCTTTCATGTACCCTAAATATAAAGGTGCTCACATGTATGCTTAAGAACAAAACCGCGAGGCTCATGTAGCTTTCAAGTAGTTTTTCAATATCATCAAACAATCTTCATCGTGCAAGATCCACCCAGAAAAGTAGGAAAAAATATAGTGGTAAATAAATGATGACTAATTTCAGTTCTGTTTATTTCGTGGAAAATGAATGATTTAAAAAATATTTTCTTAAAATTGATCGTTTATATTACTCATACGGCTTGAACAAATATAGCCAAGTGCAACATTCTTCCAATGGAGATGTACATGGTAGTGGTAATAGAGATTGAGATGAAGTCATGACAAAGATTTCCCATTTTCACTATTGTAAAGTACATTTCGGATTGACATTATTGCTAAAACAGGACAACAAACCCATAAATTTTCAATTTCTGTTTGCATTTGTTGCATCCAATCAATTGATAGATGGACAATAAAAGCACAAACTTTTAGCTTTTGTTTTCTTGGACTCCTCCTTATTTTGTTGGGTTGTCTGGCCAAAACTTTGTACATTCGCTTCTTGAATTTTATCACAAAATTTTGTCGCCGTTGGCTCTCGCTGCACAAGCTTAGATCGACTCTTAAATCTAACCACGCAATTACACTAAAACGCTTGAGCTCATCTATACGTAAGACATGGATCCGTTACTGTTTAAGATAGACTATGCAGGTCAGGTCAAATATAGTGCTTGGTAGGTTTAATAGTGTAGACACACTTGTTCTGCACTGCTCAACTGCGCACTTAAACATCTATAGGTTGAGATATTAGATAAATTTATATGCAACGTACATTAAAGCATCGCAAAAATTAGGACTGACACACTGGGACTTCTTTAGAATAGTCTTGGATTACATGAGATCCATCTTATGTATAAGATGGATTAGACAGGATACGTCGTAAAACTTAGAAAAGTACACAAACACACTAAAATGCTGATCGAACGAATGTGGTTTAAATGACTCAAAAATCAAATATGCAGATGTACGAAGTTCTTTTAGATCCATTCCGCTGTTGATGAGTTTGGTAACCAATTTAGATTAATTACACCACACGTATCTTTAATGTCAAAGTAAATCTTATGCCCTCTAAGTACATGAAAAGTGCAAGAGTCGAGAAAAACACATTTCAATTTGACTTATTAGCACACAGAAAACTCGTTATGTCGGCCATATAATATATACAGTACAGAAAGAGCTAGAAAGCATGTGATCCAACACAAAAGTAGCCTTATGTAGATGACCACAAACAACATATCACTGATACAGAGCTCGAGTGGTTTGGGTTGTTTATCTCTATCTTTCAGTGATCGATCATATGACTCGCATTTAATCGACATATATCATTTTTGGGTGACCAAATCACAGTGGATAGGCTTCAATGAAGGACAACAGGGAAGGGGTTTTGATAATGTTGTAGCAAGGAAACCCTCCTTCCTCCAAGATCATCTTCCATTCGAGTTCGACCCTCTCCTTACCCCCCGAGGTGTCTGCCATCATGAGCAGATCGAACACTAGTCCGATCTCATCGAACATGCCGTCACCCTCTGATTTCAGCACAACCTCTGCTATAATCACCTTGCCGTTCCTCTCTGGGATTGCTTCTCTGCAATTTTTTAGTATCTTGACGCAATCTTCATCACCCCAATCATGCATGATCCACTGTAAAAAGAAAGAGACCTACTGGAGTCATGAATCATGGTTTTTTTTTTTCTTTCTTTTTTTTTTTTAACTGTCCTTAATGAGTTTGTTCATTGTGTAATTTCAACGCCTAATCATCATCACTGCCCTAAGGCCTCAGATGTCGTCGCACCGCCCGTATCGTTGCCCCACTCTCAGCTCGAGACGCGCGCTCTCTCGCTCTCTCTCTCTCTCTCTATCCCGGTCTCTCTAACTCTGAGGTGGTGACCTGATCATGACCTTAGCGACCTCAGATCTAAGATCTCCTTGAGGCAAGGGCGATGGCCTTTTGCGGTTGCGACGATGGTTGCCTAAGGGCGCGATAAAGGAGATTCAGAGAGAGAGAGAGAGAGAGAGAGAGAGAGAGAGGATACAGATGGAGGTGGTCGAAGAGGAGGGTCGTTGACGATGCGACGGATTGATTGCACATCACTTTAGAAAGAGGTAAAAAAGGTCTGCAGTAGCCGGGGGGGCATGTGTAACTGAACACACTAAACTCATTCTACCTGGCCTGGCCAATGCCAATTCAAAAGCCAAATATACACTTTACAAAATGAAAAGATAGACAGACCAAAATATAAAATAAAATAAAATAAAAAGATACACATTGACCAGGGAAGTTATTATGTGGTTTATAAACTCTTTATTATGCGAGTCTCATTACGACGTCCACGTCAAATAAATTTTCCCTTGATTATGGTATCACTCAAATAGAATTATTACTGGTTGTCATGAATTCTCGCCCTTTTAACGCATCAAAAGGATTTGTTTGTTTCGTGGAAAATATATCATTTTTGCAAAAATTATACAATGTCATTTTATTGGAAAAAGAATTTATTTTCACTATATGGATGAAATCTCAAGAAGACCTGGAAAGTTTTCCTTCCTTCTATGAGGAAAATATGATAGGAAAATATATATATGTTTTCGTGAAAATGATTTTCACAAAACAAACGGACAATTTATTCGACAATAAAACTCACCTTCATAAAAACTGCATCAGCATGTGGTATGGTCTCAAACATGTCTCCTCCAACATGAGTGACTCCAGCATGCGCCGGCCGTCGCAATGACGTGAGGCAGATCGAAATTAATCCCCTGAATGTGCGGATACGACTTAATGATCTCGGCCACGGCCCCCCCGATCCCCCCACCGACGTCAACCAAAGATCCAATGCTCTCAAAGCCATCCTTATACCCTTCCACAATAGCCTTGACCAAGATCTTGCTCGTACACGCCATCCCATCGTTGAACAAGTGGTTGAACTCGGGATTCTCTGATGCGAAGTCCCAAATCTTGCGGCCGTGAGCTATCTCAAATGCGACCCCACCGGTCCTGACGCAGTCGCCGAGGCAATGCCACGGGGACATCAGCCACTAGTGGT
The DNA here is from genome assembly GCA_014182555.1 of Eucalyptus erythrocorys. Classification (NCBI taxonomy): domain Eukaryota; kingdom Viridiplantae; phylum Streptophyta; class Magnoliopsida; order Myrtales; family Myrtaceae; genus Eucalyptus; species Eucalyptus erythrocorys. The sequence goes on from CM024607.1 coordinate 11,906,426, forward strand.
CTTCCATCAGCACCATCGGTGCGAGGCTGTTCTCAGACCCGGGCCCCTGAAGGAGCCATCTTGATGATGGGTTGAGGCTGTAGAGCATCTCGTGACTCTCCTGGCTGCCGTCGGGTTGGCGACGACGCACGGAGAAGATGTCCATGCGGACAAGGAGTCTCATGATGCGTGCGAGGTATGTGGTTCTGGGGGATGGGGAGGGAATACGGGAGGCTATTTGGACTAGGGTGACAGGCCCGCCACTGTAAGAGTGGATGATGTCAGGTATTCGGAGCTCGACCGCACATTTCAGCGCCATCGAGTCGGCAAATGCGAACATGTGCTTCCATATGTGCGCTTGGCCTCTCAGGGTTGCTTCAGTATCATCGAGCGATTCCATTCTCTCTCTCTCACACACACACACAGCTTGCTTCTGTCTGGGGTGGGTTGTGAAGAACATGAGAGGTGACAAGAGGCCTCAAATTATACGGGGCCAAAGACAGAGGAGGATTCGGCAGATGCTGAGCTGGCGGTTGGTTGACCAAGACGGAAGGTAGAGAATTCTAGAAGTGCCTTCTCTCCAGTCATTCATGATTTTCCTTTCATCTTGACCCTACTATGCGTAAATATTTAATTTAATATTAAATTAATATTTTCCCAGTTTTAACTTCCCTAAATTTTTGACACCAAATCCGGTTTTGAACTAGTCAACGACGATTTTGTGTATATCTCACAGAGAAATAGATACATTGCTTGCTAATCAATTATGGCCATCAGATTAGAGGTACTGATTAGCAAATCGACCTCGACTCGTTGACTGATGTGGAACCACTTTGTTAACAGGTTGAGGCCATTCACTTCACGTGAAGTTGGAGTTCAGTCCGAGTAATTCAAGATTTTAGATGAAATCAGATTCTGCAAGTGCTATTACTTGACTCAAATTGTTCACAAAAGCTAGTTATCTCAATGTTGTCAATACTTGAACAAAGTGACTCACAATCCAATTACGTGGTTAAATCTATATAAGTATCAAGGAAATTTGTCATATTAACTCTAAATATATTATACGAATATCAATTCAGTTTTAAACATTTCAATTTTGCTAATTTATTTCTAAATATTTGTGCAAAATTTCAATACAGTTTTTTTGACTAATTTTTGCCAGAAACTGCTGACATTACTTAAGTCATCCCTCGTGAAGCACTTCAATGTAAGATATTTCTGAAGAAAATCAACTAGAAGGATTGTGTTAAAGTTTCATGCAAAAAATAGAAGAGAGGTTAATCTCCCTTTCTAAAAAAAAAAAGGGGGTGCCTCAATTACAAGAAAACAAAGTGGTGGCTTGATTATTTGGCAACCCCATTTTGAGATGTCAATTAAGTGTTTCTATTTCATTTTAAGTATGCGGACTGAGAAAGTTCTACGCGTTACAGGCGATCACATGGGTGTGGCGACAAATTGGATTTCGAGGACTATGACTATGAGGTGCATTGCATACATTAAACATCGTCGTCGATAGGCATTATCAGATTACCAAATTTCGCCGTACTCTGTCGGCTTTTGTTGTTCTTCATCAAATGAGATCAGGAAATTACCATTGTCATGCATTCCTAACACAAATGATAAACATATGTTTAAACTACAACTATGATGGGGTGTAATTGAACATCATTTTCACTTAAGAAATATTTTTTGACAACACGACGCCACCCCCCAAAAATAGAAGAGAGGTTAATATCTCTTTCTTGACCACATACAAAATAGAAATAGAAAATAAAAATAAAAATATTAAGAGTCCCTAAATTATGGGAAAACGAAGAGGTGGCTTGATTATTTGGCAACCCCATTTTGTGATGTTAATTAACCGTTTCTCTTTCCTTTTTAAGTATGTGGATTGAGATAGTTCCACACGTTATAGGGGACAAATTGGGTGTGGCGACAAATTAGAATTTGAGAATTATTTCTATGACGTACATCACATGGATTAAACATCGTTGTTGACAAGTATTGTCAAATTACTAGATTTAGCTGTACTCCGCCTGATTTTAATGTTCTTCAATTAGATCTTGAAACTACCGTTGTCATGCCTTCCTAACACTAATAATTAACATATGTTTAAAATGCAATTATGATTGTGTGTCGCCCCCAAAAGTAGAAGAGAGGTTAATCTCTCTTTCTCAACCATGTACAAAATAAACATATAAAATATTAAAAGGTGCCTAAATTAGGGGAAAACAAAGTGGTGACTTGATTGTTTGGCAACGCCATTTTGAGATGTTAATTAAGCTTTTCTCTTTCCTTTTAAGTATGTGGACTGAGATAGTTCCACACATTACGGGGGATCAAATGGGTATGGCAACAAATGAGATTTTGAGGACTATGACCATGAGGTACATCACATACATTAAACATCATTGTCGACAGACATTACCAGATCACAACCCCACGGCCACCCCGAAAAATAGAAGAGAGGTTAATCTCTCTTTATCAACCACATAAAAAATAAAAAATAAGAATATTTGCAAGGATTGATGATGATGACTGGCCCTGCACAAGTACTAGAATCAGCCTCTGTCAGATTTGATTAACACATCAAATGGGTGTGGCCACAAAATTGATTTTGAGGACTATGACTATGAAGTACATCGCATACATTAAACATCATTGTCGACAGGCATTACTAGATTTCCAAATTTAGCCATACTTTGTCTACTTTTGTTGTTCTTCAATAAATGGGATATGAAAATTATATTGTCATGTGTTCCTAACACTGAAAATGAATATATGTTTAGGCTGCAACAATGATTAGGTCTAATTAAACATCCTTTTCGCTTAAGAAATATTTTTGGATAAACACACCCCCCGGGGCCGCGGGGCCACCCCCCAAAAATAGAAGAGAGGTTAAACTCTCTTTCTAAAAGAAAAGAAAATAAATAAAGGCTGCCTAAATTACAAGAAAACAAAGTGGTGGCTTGATTATTTGGCAACCCCATTTTGAGATGTCGATTAAGTGTTTCTCTTTCATTTTAAGTATGTGGACTGAGATAGTTCCATGCGTTACAGGCGATCACATGGGTGTGGTGACAAATTAGATTTTGAGGACTATGACTATGAGGTACATTGCATACATTAAACATTGTCGTCGACAGGCATTATCAGATTACCAAATTTCCCCGTGCTCTATAGGCTTTTGTTGTTCTTCATCAAATGAGATCAGCAAACTACCCTTGTCATGCATTGCTAACACTAATGATAAACATATGTTTAAACTGCAACTATGATTGGGTGTAATTGAACATCATTTTCACTTAAGAAATATTTTTTGACAACACGATGCCACCCCCCAAAAATAGAAGAGAGGTTAATCTCTCTTTCTTGACCACATACAAAATAGAAATAGAAATAAAAAACAAAAATATTAAAGGGTCCCTAAATTATGGGAAAACGAAGAGGTGGCTTGATTATTTGGCAACCCCATTTTGAGATGTTAATTAACTGTTTCTCTTTCCTTTTTAAGTATGTGGACTGAGATAGTTCCACATGTTATAGGGGACAAATTGGGTGTGGCAACAAATTAGAATTTGAGGACTATTTCTATGACGTACATCACATGGATTAAACATCGTTGTTGACAAGTATTATCAAATTACCAGAATTAGTTGTGCTCCGCCGGCTTTTAATGTTCTTCATCAAATTAGATCTTGAAATTACTATTGTCATGCCTTCCTAACACTAATAATAAACATATGTTTAAAATGCAATTATGATTGTGTGTCCCCCCCCAAAAGTAGAAGAGAGGTTAATCTCTCTTTCTCAACCACGTACAAAATAAAAAAAAAATATTAAAAGGTGCCTAAATTACGGGAAAACAAAATGGTGACTTGATTGTTTGGCAACCCTATTTTGAGATGTTAATGAAGTTTTTCTCTTTCCTTTTAAGTATGTGGACTGAGATAGTTCCATGCATTACGGGGGATCAAATGGGTTTGGCGACAAATGAGATTTTGAGGACTATGACCATGAGGTACATCATATACGTTAAACATCGTTGTCGACAGACATTACCAGATCACAACCCCCCGGCCACCTCGAAAAATAAAAGAGGGGTTAATCTCTCTTTATCGACCACATAAAAAAATAAAAAAAAAAATAAGAATATTTGCAAGGATTGATGATGATGACCGGCCCTATACAAGTACTAGAATCAGCCTCTGTCACATGTGATTGACACATCAAATGGGTCTGGCCACAAATTAGATTTTGAGGACTATGACTATGAAGTACATCACATACATTAAACATCATTGTCGACAGGCATTATTAGATTACCAAATTTAGCCGTACTTTGTCAACTTTTGTTGTTCTTCAATAAATGGGATATGGAAATTATCATTGTAACGTGTTCCTAACACTGAAAATGAATATATGTTTAGGCTGCAACTATGATTAGGTCTTACTGAACATCCTTTTTGCTTAAGAATTATTTTTGGACAAACACCCCCCCAAGGCCGCGTGCCCCCCCCAAAAACAGAAGAGAGGTTAATCTCTCTTTCTGGAAAAAAAAAATAAAATAAGGGGCGCCTAAACTACAAGAAAACAAAGTGGTGGCTTGATTATTTGGCAACCCTATTTTGAGATGTCAATTAAGTGTTTCTCTTTCATTTTAATTATGTGGATTGAGATAGTTCCACGCGTTACAGGCGATCACCTGGGTGTGGTGACAAATTAGATTTTGGGGACTATGATTATGAGGTACATTGCATACATTAAACATCGTCATTGATAGGCATTATCAGATTACCAAATTTCGCCGTACTCTATCGGTTTTTGTTGTTCTTTATCAAATGAGATCAAGAAACTACCGTTGTCATGCATTCCTAACAATAATGATAAACATATGTTTAAATTGCGACTATGATTGGGTGTAATTGAACATCATTTTCACTTAAGAAATATTTTTTGACAACACGACGCCTCCCCCAAAAATAGAAGAGAGGTTAATCTCTCTTTCTTGACTGCATACAAAATAAAAATAAAAATAAAAATATTAAAGGGTGCCTAAATTATGGGAAAACGAAGAGGTGGCCTAATTATTTGGCAACCCCATTTTGAGATGTTAATTAAGCGTTTCTCTTTCCTTTTTAAGTATGTGGACTAAGATAGTTCCACATGTTATAAGGGACAAATTGGGTGTAGCGACAAATTAGAATTTGAGGACTATTTCTATGACGTACATCACATGGATTAAACGTCGTTGTTGACAAGCATTATCAGATTGCTAGATTTAGCTGTATTCCGCCAGCTTTTAATGTTCTTCATCAAATTAGATCTTGAAACTACAGTTGTCATGCCTTCCTAACACTAATAATAAACATATGTTTAATGTGACATCCCGATTTTCCAATTATATTTTCAGCTATTTGAGTCGGGCATTTCATCTTTGCATTTAGTTCGACTCTTTGAGTTGGCTACTCATGAGGGAACTAGCCTGTTGGACGAAGCAATTAAGGGATTTTAACGCGTCAGACTTGGGGACTGATCACCCTCAGGTTGGATGCAAGAAAATTTCCCGGAAAGCTACCCGGTAGGTTAGGACGTGCTGAAATCGCACCAGATCGAAGTTAACCGTGAAAATTGAGATCGAATTCAGAAATTGGAAGTCATGGTGTGTCACAAATCATTTTAGAATCATTAACTCATCTTCGGAAGATTTTTCATGCTGTCAGAGTTTTTCAGCAAATTAAATCAGAGAATGACTAATTTGGCTCGAGAAATTAGTAGGTCCACCTTTGGTCGTGCTTTTGGGATTTAAGTTGGTTTTATAGACAAGTGAATGTGTGAATTAAAGTGTGGTGGCATTGGATTAATTTTATGGACTTCAATTGGACTCAATTGAAAGAAAAATTAAAGAAATTGAGATGTACAAAATTTGGACCCCATCGGAAAAATAAAATGGACCTATTGAAGATAGTTGTGGAGGATTTGAATTAGTGGAGTATGACATCATGTGATGTCATGTGGTGGGCCACCTAGGTTGGATGAAAGAAAAAGAAAAAAAGAAAAGAAAAGAAGACCCCTTCCTTCTCTCTCCTCTCTCCTCCCTCTCACGTGGGTGCATCTTCTTCTTCTTCTTCTTCTTCTTCTTCTTCTTCTTCTTCTTTTCCTCCATGGCTGAACTGTGCAAGTGGGGAGGAGGGGCCTGAACGTACGACGCAGGGAGGCGCTCGGCCAGTAGCTCGCACGCCGTTCATCGCCGTCCGCCCGTCGCCGAAGCCCGCCGCCATCGCTGTCGTCTGCGTGCCCGCGCGCCGCTTCGCCCAGCTCCCTGTTTCAGCGAGCTGTTTAGCTCGTTTAGCCCACCTCCGGCCGCCGTGAGACCCCGCCATCGGCGGCACGACACCGCTGCAGCTCCTCTGTCCGTTTCCAACTCAAACCAACTCCAGATCTACCATTTCTCGGCCTCAAATCGCAATGGACAGCAGCAAATGAAAATGGGTATGGCAGCCCTTTCGTGGGCCGTTTTGGCCGGCTTCCCGACCTCCGATGCTTGGCCCGCTTTGGAGAAAGTCGATCCCCTCGTCGTCCTCGTCGTTTTGGTCCGTTCGGCTTGTCGTTTGGGTGAGTTTATCTCACTAAACCTTGATTAGAGTGTTAATGATGCCCTAAGTGTGTTTAGTTTTAATTAAGCATGTTTAGATGGATAGATTAGTAAATTTTATTATAAGTTGGATTAAGAGATTGGTTTAAGTTAAATTGTGTTTAATTAAGGTTAAAAGGGGATTATTTAATGTTAAGTTGTGATGGACATAATTGGATTTTAATTTAGAATTATTTAATTATTTCGAAATTCTGAGGATTAAAATATTATATTATATTCCGGAATTAATTAAATAATAAAAAAATTAAAAAAAATGGAAAAATTTTATTTTTAGCTCCGGTTACTCAAAATTTCGTGCCGATCACTACTATGCTTTTAGAATTTAAATTTGATGCTTGGTTGTGGTGAATTGAGTGTGATTGCGATAAATAGGGGTTCTTTGTAAAAATTCCAAGTGTAGGAATTGTTGGGAATTTGGCCGTGATTGATCACCTATTAGAGGTCGTGCCTAATGAGGCCATGATTGACCACCTATTAGAGGTCGTGGCCAATGAGGCCGTGATGAACCATCAATTAGAGGTCATGCCTAATGAGGCCGTGATGAACCACCGATTAGAGGTCGTGCCGTTCGTCGTCATCCGCCCATCCCTGAAGCCCGCCGCCACTGCCGTCGTCCGCGTGCCCGCGCGCCGCTTCGCCCAGCTCACCATTTCAACGAGCTGTTCAGCTCGTTTAGCCCACCTCCGGCCGCCGTGAGACCCCGCCGTCGGCCGCACGACACCGCTGAGCTCCTCCATCCGTTTCCAACTCAAACCAACTCCGGATCTACCATTTCTCGGCCTCAAATCGCAGTGGACAGCAGCAAACGAAAATGGGTATGGCAGCCTCTTCGTGGGCCATCTTGGTTGGCTTCCCGACCCCCGATGCTTGGCCCGCTTTGGAGAAAGTCGATCCCCTCGTCGTCCTCGTCGTTTTGGTCCGTTCGGCTCGTTGTTTGGGTGAGTTTATCTCACTAAACCTTGATTAGAGTGTTAATGATGCCCTAAGTGTGTTTAGTTTGAATTAAGCATGTTTAGGTGGATAGATTAGTATATTTTATTATAAGTTGGATTAAGAGATTGGTTTAAGTTAAATTGTGTTTAATTAAGGTTAAAAGGGGATTATTTAATGTTAAGTTGTGATGGGACATAATTGGATTTTAATTTAGAATTATTTAATTATTTCGAAATTCTGAGGATTAAAATATTATATTATATTCCGAAATTAATTAAATAATAAAAAATTAAAATAAAAAAAGGAAAAATTTATTTTTAGCCCCGATTACTCAGAATTTCGTGCCGATCGCTGCTGTGCTTTTAGAATTTAAATTTGATGCTTGGTTGTGGCGAATTGAGTGTGATTGCGATAAATAGGGGTTCTTTGTAAAAATTCCAAGTGTAGGAATTGTTGGGAATTTGGCTGTGATTGACCACCTATTAGAGATCGTGCCTAATGAGGTCATGATTGACCACCTATTAGAGTTCGTACCCAATGGGGCCGTGATGAACCACCTATTAGAGGTCGTGCCTAATGGGGCCGTGATTTACCATCTCATTGAGGTCGTGCCCGTGGGGCCGTGATGAACCACCTATTAAAGGTCGTGCCGAGTGGGGCCATGATTGCCACCGATTATTAAGTTTACCTTTAGGGGATGTGATTGGGATGCAGAGATTGATTTGATAGAATGACATGTAATCGGCCGAGCCGATTGATCATTGAGACGATCCAAGTAATTAAATTGCTCTGATGATGTGATCGTGCCTCAATTGTATGGTTATCATAATCGTACGTGGTTGAATTATATAAATTGTGCTAACCTGCATATGAAGTCTAATGCGAGGTAAGTCTTCTTGATGTTGTGGCTAGGTTACTCTGGGGTGTATTTTCTTTCTAATAGGGGTTTAGGGGGTTGAACTTGCTAAGACAATGTCTCACCCCGTTGTGGGCCAACATTTTCAAGTCCCGTGTGGACGGAGCGGCCAGTTCGCCTGGTTGGCCTAGTGGAGTAGCAGAGGTGAAGTTTGAAGAATTGGAATTTGTGTTCGATTTGTAGGTACTAGGATAGTTCCTGTTTAAGGGCCGGTCCTTTGTAGACTTTTGGCCATAGGCCCTTGTTGTAACTCCGTTGATTTATTAAAGTGTATTGTTGTGAATTTACTTCCTGCTGCGCTATCCCTATTTTATTGTCAGGGGTTTTATGGTACGCTTCCACAAGCGCATTTATAAAAATGATTGGGTCGGTGACTTAACCTGGGAATGTCGCTTATGAATGACCATGGTGGGATGTTGGCGTGCTCGAGGTTTGGGGCGTGACATTTAAATTGCAACTATGATTGTGTGTCCCCCCCAAAAGTAGACGAGAGGTTAATCTCTCTTTCTCAATCACGTACAAAATAAAAATAAAAAAAAAATTAAAAGGTGCCTAAATTACGTGAATACAAAGTGGTGACTTGATTGTTTGGCAACCCCATTTTGAGATGTTAATTAAGCTTTTCTCTTTCCTTTTAAGTATGTGGAATGAGATAGTTCCACTCGTTACGGGGAATCAAATGGGTATGGCGACAAATGAGATTTTGAGGACTATGACCATGAGGTACATCACACACATTAAACATCGTTGTCGATAGACATTACCAGATTACTAGATTTAGTCGTACTCTGCCGGCTTTTGTTGTTCTTCATCATATAAGATCTTCAAACTACCGTTGTCATGCATTCCTCACACTAATAATAAACATGTGTTCAAACTGCAACTATGATTGGGCGTAACTCAACATCCTTTTCGCTTAAACAATATTTTTGGACAACCCCTCGTCACCCCCCAAAAATAGATGAGAGGTTAATCTCTCTTTCCACATGCAAAATAAAAAGAAAAATGAAAAAAAATATATATTGAAGGGGCCTAAATTATGGGAAAACGAAGTAGTGGCTTGATTATTTGAGAACCCGGTTTTGAGATGTTAATTAAGCATTTCTCTTTCCTTTTAAGTATGTGGACTGAGATAGTTCCACATCTTATAGGGGATCAAATAGGATATATTAATTATTTCACACTATATAAATTATTTTGTGTGGGACTTTTTTTACATAACTTGCACGTGCATCTTAACAATCTCTCCCATGTGAGCTTAGTATTATGTATGTCTCCCCAATCATCGCCAACCAATGCAAACATGACTTTCACCATGTTCTCCTCTTGGATTGAATCATGGGGGCAAATCACACTTGACAATTGGAAAGATCTATTGGATTCCTTTCTGTTTCCAAGATACTGATACACAAAATTCCATTCTTGGAGTGCACAAGAAAAACCTAATAACTTTACCTAGAGAGATCATCAAGAGAGAGCCTAAGTTCAAGCTTATCAACATATTAAATTTGATTTACTTTCATTCAAAGGCTAAAGTCAATAAGTTATGAGCCAATTTGGATATATTAATTACTACTTGCCACACAAATTCTTTGATATGAGACTTTTCAAACATTGCTCACGTGTATATTTCAACAAACCCAATGGCCGACGATGGAGTATGATGGCCAGCGGCTTGTGACCAATGTCAACGGTGGAGTGTAGATAGGGGAGTCCATCGTCGATGATCAACGGCTGGTGATCGCGAACTTCTAAAGGTTACTGTCAGTGATGGAATTGAGTTTGAGATAGATTTGTTTGTAGTTATAATAAGTTTGGAATGGACTCCAATCCCAGTTACAGTAAGGTAATCCACTTCCGCATTTTTTGGGTAATTGTGCTCCGTGGTGAATCAAAATCAATATTTTGATTCATCTCCAAACACAAAAATAGTGCGAATTAGAATCCCACTCCTTGAGGAATCTGATTTCGCATTGAATCATTCAAGACACAGTCATACATTTCTAACACTTATTTTATTAAGTAAGGTCAATGAGTGTCCCCGAAATACTTTACAAAAACTAATCTTATAAGTAAGTGAAACTTTCTTCTTAAAAGATGCTCTCATTGAAATTATCATTATACGTTGCACTAATGCGTCACCGACTTACTCCTCAACTTCATTTCAAAATACTCAATGGATCTAGTAGTCCTCTATATTTTGTGCATCTTTTTCTTTTCGAATGTTTCGTGCAACATCTCGATGGACATTGAAGGTGACATTGTGATATCCTAAATTTCAGGTTTTGTTTTCAATTGGATAAGTTGGGCTTTTTGTCGACACGCCTATAGTTATATTCTCTGAGCTGATCACTCACGAGATAACTAGTCTATCAGGTGAAGCCGTTAAGGGGTTATAATGTGGTAGACTTGAGAATTCGACTAGGAGTCAACTGCTCGACCATGCTAATCTGCAAAGATCTTTGTGGCACAGCTAAAAATCGATTAGGACTGGAGAAAGGTCGATTTGACGAAGGTATGTGATTAGTATATGGAAGATTCCACTTAATTGCAAAATTCTTGTCGACCGGCACTAGATCGATTTTTCTGTTGTTTTGGTACCCTGTATTTGTATTCGAAATCTTGAGATTTTCACGACAATCGAGAGTCGTCAATGTGTCAAAAATGTACATTGTGGCTTGAAAATAATCAATCACGGGCCAATTGCACTAAAAATTCATAAAAGCTACCCGGTAGGCTATGTCACGCTAAAATCGCACCAGATTGAAATTAACCGCGAATATGAACTCGATTTCAGAAATTGAAAGTTCCGTCATGTCACGATTCAGAGTAAGGCACCTTCCATAAGGTGACATGCATGATTCCCAAGATTGATAGATTGGAAGATGTTGTGATTTGGACGTAAAATTTGCTTTATTCAAATCAAGTGATTAATCACTAAGTCAAAGAAGGGATGCGCTTCATAAGATGTGAGAATTTGGACGCTAGGAAAACATAGAACTTGCTTTCATGTACCCTAAATATAAAAGTGCTCACATGTATGCTTAAGAACAAAACCGCAAGGCTCATGTAGCTTTCAATTAGTTTTTCAATATCATCAAACAATCTTCATTGTGCAAGATCCACCCAGAAAAGGAGGAAAAAAATATAGTTGTAAATTAATGATGACTAATTAAATAATGAATTTTCACTACATTGATTATAATAAATAATTTCTACATTTCAATTCTGTTTATTTCGTAGAAAATGAATGATTTAAAAAATATTTTCTTAAAAATGATCGTTTATATTACTCCTACGGCTTGAACAAATATAGCCAAGTGCAACATTCTTCCAATGGAGATGTACATGGTAGTGGTAATAGAGATTGAGATGAACTCATGACAAAGGTTTCCCATTTTCACTTGTGTAAAGTACATTTCGAATTGACATTATTGCTAAAATAGGACAATAAACCCATAAATTTTCAATTTCTGTTTGCATTTGTTGTATCCAATCAATTGATAGATGGACAATAAAAGCACAAACTTTTAGCTTTTGTTTTCTTGGACTCCTCCTTATTTTGTTGGGTTGTCTGGCCAAAACTTTGTACATTCGCTTCTTGAATTTTATCACAAAATTTTGTCGCCATTGGCTCTCGCTGCACAAGCTTAGATCGACTCTTAGATCTAACCACGCAATTACACTAAAACGCTTGAGCTCATCTATACGTAAGACATGGATCCATTACTGTTTAAGATAGACTATGCAGGTCAGATCAAAGATAGTGCTTGGTAGGTTTAATAGTGTAGACACACTTGTTCTCCAATGCTCAACTGCGCACTTAAAATTCTATAGGTTGAGATATTAGATAAATTAATATGCAACGTACATTAAAGCATCGCAGAACTTAGGACTGACGTACTGGGACTTCTTTAGATTGGCCTTGGATTACATGAGATCCATCTTATGTATAAGATAGGTATAAAATAGATTAGACGGGATACGTCGTAAAACTTAGAAAAGTACACAGACACACTAAAATGCTGATCGTATGAATGTGGTTTAAATGACTCAAAATTCAAATATGTAGATGTACGAAGTTCTTTTAGATCCATTCCGCTGTTGATGAGTTTGGTAATCAATTTAGATGAATTACACCACACATATCTTTAATGTCAAAGTAAATCTTTTGCCCTCTAAGTACATGAAAAGTGCAAGAGTCGAGAAAAACTCAGTTTCAATTTGACTTATTAGCACACGAAAACCCGTTATGTCGGCCATATAACATATACAGTACAAAAAGAGCTAGAAAGCATGTGATCCAACACGAAAGTAGCCTTATTCAGATGACCACTAACAACATATCACGGCTACGGAGCTCGAGTGGGTTTGGTTGTTTATCTCGATCTTTCAGAGATCGATCATACGACTCGCATTTAATCGACATATATCATTTTTGAGAGACCAAATCACAGTGGATAGGCTTCAATGATGGACAACAGGGATGGGGTTTTGATAATGTTGTAGCAAGGAAACCCTCCTTCCTCCAAGATCTTCTTCCATTCGAGTTCGTCCCTCTCCTTACCCCCCGAGCTGTGTGCGATCATGAGCAGATCAAACACTAGTCCAATCTCATCAAACATGCCGTCACCCTCTGGTTTCAGCACAACCTCTGCTATAATCACCTTGCCATTCCTTTATGGGATTGCTTCTCTGCAATTTTTCAATATCTTGACGCAATCTTCATCACCCCAATCATGCATGATCCACTGTAAAAAGAAAGGGAATTACTGGAGTCATGAATCATGGTTTTTTCTTCTTCTTTTTAACTGTCCTTAATGAGTTCGTTCATTTGTGTAATTTCTACACCGAATCATCATCGCTGCCCTAAGGCCTCAGATGTCGTCGCACCGCCCGTATCATTGCCCCACTCTCAGCTCGAGACGCGCGCTCTCTCTCTCTCTATCCCGGTCTCTCTAACTCTGAGGTGGTGACCTGATCATGACCTTAGCGACCTCAGATCTAAGATCTCCTTGAGGCAAGGGCGATGGCCTTTTGCGGTTGCGACGAGGGTTGCCTAAGGTCGCGATAAAGGAGATTGAGAGAGAGAGAGAGAGAGAGAGAGAGGATGCAGATAGAGATGGTCGAAGAGTAGGGTCGTTGACGATGCGATGGATTGATTGGACAGAAGGAGGTGGAAAAGGTCTGCAGAGAGCGGAGAGAGGATACAGACAGATGAAGGTGGTCGAAGAGGGGGTCGTTGACGATGCGACGGATTGATTGGACATCACTTTAGAAAGAGGTGGAAAAGGTCTGCAGTAGCCGGGGGGGCATGTGCAACTCAACACATTAAACTCATTCTGCCTGACCTGGCCAATGCCAATTGAAAAGCCAAATATGTACTTTACAAAATGAAAAGATACACCGACCAACAAATAAAATAAAATAAAATGAAAAGATACACATTGACTGGGGGAAGTTATTATTTGGTTTATAAACTTTTTATTAAGTGAGTCTCATTATGACGTCTACACTAAATAAATTTTTCTTTGATTATGGTATCACTCAAATAGAATTATTATTGATTGTCATGAATTATCGCCCTTTTAACGCATCAAAACGATTTGTTTGTTTTATGGAAAATATATCATTTTTGTAAAACTTTTTGCAATGTCATTTTATTGGAAAAAGAATTTATTTTCAATATATGGATGAAACCTCAAGGAGGCATGGAAAGTTTTCCTTCACTCTATAAGGAAAATATGATAGGGAAAATTATCAAAAAATCATAATTTTTTTAAATTATTATTATTATTATTACTTTTCTTTTCTTTTTCCTTTTCACTTCTTCTTTGGCTAGTTGCCGACCATAGTTTTGGACTAGTGACAAGTCACAGGTGAACTCAAGCCTCGCCAGCCTTAGGTTGCGAGCTCGCCCTTCGAGGAGGGCCAAGCTCACTAGCTATTTTCGTGGTTGGAGACTGGCCAAGGAAGACGCAAAAATCTTGAGCCTGATTATTGGAAACTTTTAGCTCTCATATCATGTAAGATTTGTGAGACCTCTGCAGATTGTTCTACTTATCCTAAACGTTGGAAACCAACGCTAAGGTTACCATGTTTAAGCATTGAGTTTTTGGTTCAAACACTTACATCTAGTCATATTTTGAAAAATTGTTCCTAATTTTTGAAAGAAGAAATTATTTTTTTGAAATTTAAATTTTGTTAGGATAATATTTTCTATTAACTTATTTTCTTAAACGAACTCAATATCAGAAAATGAAAAAAATGTTTTCGTGAAAATGTTTTTCACAAAACAAACGGACAATTTATTTGATAATAAAACTCACCTTCATGAAAACTGCATCAGCATGTGGTATGATCTCAAACGTGTCTCCTCCAACATGAGTGACTCCAGTGTGCGCTGGCGCCGTCGCAACGACTTGAGGCAGATCGAAATTAATCCCCTGAATGTGCGGATACGACTTAATGATCTCGGCCACGGCCCCCCCGGTCCCCCACCGACGTCAACCAAAGATCCAATGCTCTCAAAGCCATCCTTATACCCTTCCACAATAGCCTTGACCAAGATCTTGCTCGTACACGCCATCCCATCGTTGAACAAGTGGTTGAACTCGGGATTCTCCGATGCGAAGTCCCAAATCTTGCGGCCGTGAGCTATCTCAAATGCGACGCCACCGGTCCTAACACAGTCGCCGAGGCAATGCCACGGGGACATCAGCCACTGGTGGTCTTCCATCAGCACCATCGGTGCGAGGCTGTTCTCAGACCCGGGCCCCTAAAGGAGCCATCTTGACGATGGGTTGAGGCTGTAGAGCATCTCGTGACTCTCCTGGCTGCCGTCGGGTTGGCGACGATGCGCGGAGAAGATGTCCATGCGGACAAGGAGTCTCATGATGCGTGCGAGGTATGTGGTTCCCGGGGATGGGGAGGGAATGCGGGAGGCTATTTGGACTAGGGTGACAGGCCCGCCACCGTAAGAGTGGATGATGTCAGGTATTCGGAGCTCGACCGCACATTTCAGCGCCATCGACTCCGCGAATGCGAACATGTGCTTCCATGTGTGCGCTTGGCCTCTCAGGGTTGCTTCAGTATCATCGAGCGATTCCATCCTCTCTCTCTCTCTCTCTCTCTCTCTCTCTCTCTCTCACAGCTTGCTTCTGTCTGGGGTGGGCGTGAAGAACATGAGAGTAGACAAGAGGCCTCGAATTATACGGGGCCAAAGACAGAGAAGGATTCTGCAGATGGTGAGCTGGTGGTTGGTTGACTAGGACGGAAGGGAGAGAATTCTAGAAGTGCCTTCTCTCCAATCATTCGTGATTTTCCTTTCATCTTGACCCTACTATGCGTAAATATTTAATTTAATATTAAATTAATATTTTCCCAGTTTTAACTACCCTAAATTTTTGACACCAAATCCGGCTTTGAACTAGTCAACGACGATTTTGTGTATATCTCACAGAGAAATAGATACGGTGCTTGCTAATCAATTTGGGGATTAGAGGTACTGATTAGCAAATCGACCTCGACTCGTTGACTGATGTGGAACCACTTTGTTAACAGGTTGAGGCCATTCTTCACGTGAAGTTGGAGTTCAGTCCGAGTAATTCAAGATTTTAGATGAAATCAGATTCTAAAGTGCTATTACTTGACTCAAATTGTTCACAAAAGCTAGTTATCTCAATGTTGTCAATACTTGAACAAAGTGACTCACAATCCAATTACGTGGTTAAATCTATATAAGTATCAAGGAAATTTGTCATATTAACTCTAAATATATTTTATAAATGTCAATTCAGTTTTAAACATTTCAAATTTGTCACTTTATTTTTAAATGTTTGTGCAAAATTTCAATACAAATTTTTTGACTAATTTTTGCTAGAAACTGCCGACATTACTTAAGTCATCTTTCATGAAGCACTTTAATGTAAGATATTTCTGATGAAAATTAACTCGAAGGATATGTTAAAGTTTCATGCAAAAGCTTAAGATCAAATTGGCCAAAATTGACAATTTCATAATTGAATCGGCATTCATGTGAATAAGCTTAACACTGAGTGGACAATTCATGGTCTCTTTCAAATGGATTAAGTATCTTTTTCCTCGTTAATAGTTTGAAGGGAGCAAGACGCGTGGTTGCAAAAACAATTTCCTTCCTTCTATTTTTTTTTTTTTATGTACTTATATCTTTCAAGCGCGAGATCAAAGGTCACATCTGATGAGCAGTAGAAATAACCTCGCTCGGTGAGCAGTCCCAATTGATACCGACAAGGCACCCTTGAGACTTTCGGCTCTCCCCTCAAATTGAAAAAGATCTGCCTCTGATCCGTTGCGTAAGACCTCGTCTGAACGCCCAACACCACATTAGCACAAGGTCCACGCCATGTCAGTTCCTATGTCAGCCGGGCATCAGCTCCCGAGTTGCTTGCGAAACTTGACAGCCATTAAGTACCTAACCCCCATGCATCGTAACAAATGTTAATCACCATCGTTAACCAGTTGTTGATCTTGATAGATTGCAACATTTATTCACAAGAAAAAGTACTAAAAAAATCTTAAACCTATTGCATTGATACCAATTTAGTCATAAACTTTTCAATTAAATCAATTTAGTCCTAAACCTTTTAATATTTGTACCAATTCAGTTCATCCGGTCAATTTTGGTCGACCGATGCTGTCGTGGACGTCCGTCGGTAGCTACGCTGAGGTGGAAATTTTTTATGATTTTTTTATTGGTTTTTCAAATTTCTTTATCAATTTTTATTAATTTTTTCTTTTTTTTTCCTTTTATTTTCTGCCTTCTTCCCGGTGGTGGCCGGTGAGAGATGCTGGTGAGGGCTTCGTGACCCTCGCCCGGTGGCCTCGGCCACCGCCGGAAGAAGGCAGAAAATAAAAGGAAAAAAAAAAGAAAAATTAATAAAAATTAATTATAAAATCATAAAATCATAAAAAAAATCATAAAAAATTGTCACGTCGGCGTCCGGCCATCGACCGACATCCATGTCGTCTGGTTGGCCAAAATTGTCTAGATGAATTGAATTGATACTAATATTAAAAGGTTTAGGACTGAATTGGGCCAATTGAAAAGTTTAGGACTGAATCGGTACTAATGCAATAGATTTATGACTTTTTTGGTACTTTTCCCACGAATAAATGTTGCAATCTATCAAAGATCAACAACTGGTTAATGATGGTGATTAACAATTGTTATGATGCATGGGGGTTAGGTACTCAACGGCTCTCAAGTTTCGCAAGTAACTGGGGAGCTGATGCCTGGCTGACATAGGAACTGACATGGCGTGGACCTTGTGCTAATGTGGTGTTGGCGTCGAACAGGTGACCCGTGGCGCCGACGATTGATGCAAAGTAGGCAGGGTGATGGCGCGTGAAATCGGGTTGGGTTTGTCGGTCGAATTCTGGATATATGGATTTTTGTGCTTTGATATAATATTAGACAAGCTGTTTTTCCTAAAGAAGGAAGTTATTGAAAATAGGGACAATAATGTTAAAATAACATATGCCTTAACACTTCCCCTTGCGTATAAGGATATCCTTTTAAGTGCAATATAGATTGTAAAGCACTCTATTAAAGGAATAACCGGCACGCCTAATAGGAATAACTTGTCGGAGAACGTTGATAGTAATTCTTGGGATTTGAACCCTTGATCTGTGCTCTAAAACTTTAATATCATAGATAGATTATACTACAGGAATTCTATGTTTCATTGGAATGATGAAGACAAAGCACATCGCATTTTGTCCCTTTTTTTCGCATTGCAAGTTCCACAGCTGCGATGAGTTGGAAAGCATGCTCATTTTGCGTGGACATGGACGCCCATTTACTAACGCGACTCTGTGTGGTGTGCCAAGTCAGTGCATACATCCATTTAATTGGTAGAAAGAACAACTGGAAAAGTAAATACATAATTCAGGGACTCAAATAGGAAAGAAAAATGCAAAGATTTGTTAAACAAATGGATAAATTCATGAATTACCAAAGGCCCCATCGCTTCTTTTTAATGGTAGAGATAGGTGGATGTTGTAGGATATTCTTCACTTCGCTTGAATTCGAAGTATTTTCAGGTGTCATGTTTTTGGTAATGTATAATAATATTGTCAGCACTATTCGAGACCCAACTCCATGAGAACAGATTGCCGGGTAACTAAGGGCCTGTTTGGCAACGTGCCAAATAGTGCCGATTCTGATTTTTATTCCCGCATCGGTTTGAGACGAGAATCGTGTTTGGTAAAATTTTTGTTCCCGGGAACAAATACGTTCCCGGAATCAGTTTGGGACAAAATTTGAGAATAAAAAAAAGTTGATTATGTGTCCGACAATCAAAAAAAGAATCAACACATTAAAACTCTCTTCTTCCCTTCCGCGATCCCGTGACCACCGCCCGCCGCTGCCTGCCGCCGTCCGCCGCCGCTGCCGTCGCTCGCCGCCGCCGGCCGCCGGAGGCTCGCCAAGCTAGGGCGAGGTTCGGCGAGCTCGTCGGAGGTGAGCCCAGCCACCAGCGAGCTCGCCGGGAGGCAAGCGCAGCCACCGGCGAGGCTCGGCCTTGCCGGATCCGGCGAGGCCGAGCCTCGCCGATGCCCAAGCGGGCCTCGCCGGGGCTGGGCGAGGCTTGACTTCGCAGATCTGGCGAGGTCGAGCCTCGCCGGTGGACAGCGGGCCTGCCGGGCCGGGCGAGGCTCGGCCGACGAGGGCCGGCCTCGCCAAGGGCCGGCGACGCTCCGGTGAGATCGCGGGCCCTCATCCGGCAAGAAGAAGAAGGATAATAGGAGAAAAGGGGAAAAAAAAAAAAAAAAAAAAGGAAAAAAGAAAAAAGAAAAGAAAAAAATGTAAAAATGTAAAAAAATTATTTAAAAATTAAAAGAAATTACTTTGGAACAGAATCAATGAACACGTTATCAAATGCAATTTTATTTCAGAATCAGAAATTTTGGACAGTTACCAAACACATCTTTTTACTTAGAATCGGTTAGAACAAGCATAAAAAATAATCAATTCTTGTCAGAATCAATTCCTTGGAACAGAATCGTTATCAAACGCGCCCTAAGGCTATCTTTGGGAGTGTGCACATCTCCACCAAGAAGATCCCTTTCTTGTTTCCACTTTTATTAGTTATATCTAGGGGAGCATTGGTCTAGGGTGTCCAAAGTAAACTATGGTTTGATCTTGGGCCGGCCCATCCTAACTGGTCCTAGTTTGGTTCCTAGGAATATTAGGTTGGTTCTCAATTCTAAGACTCCTGGACCCCGTATTGTAAAAATTGATCCTTTGTGTTGGAACTTTAGGGTTGGTTCAAGTTGGACCAATGTAGTATATGTTATATATTGCTGACTACTCTAAATCTCAGTGCCTTCGTCTCTGTTTTTTCTTATGTGGTTTTGCCGCGTAATTTACAAAGTAGAAATCTAGCCTTGATTTGACCAAAAAATAAATAGAAACCCTCTTCTCTCACCTCGCTCTACTTGCTCACCTCGGCCTTGCTCACCTCTAGCCTCTCCTTACTCGCCTCACGAACACAACTTAGCTAGTGAAATCGCTTATCTCTCTTAGCCCGCTTTACAAACATAGTTCAACAATTGCAAATGGAGATTTTTGTTGTTATTTTATCTTATATTTATGTTTGATATGTATCAAGGTTCATAGTTTGGTTGCTTAATATCGCATTATTGATAGATGTGGAAATTAAAAGAGCATGTTTGTCATTTTAAGGAATGCAAAAAGTGAAACAAATGAATAATTGATTAGTCTTGGATTGATATTGGAACCGGTCCTCGGTCTTAAATTCAATAAGAGCAGTCTCTGGTTTAAAAAATTGGGGATCAACATTGTGCTCGTGAATCTTGAGTTAAGTACCGGACCGGCCCAACCAGGATCATACTCATCTCTAGTTCTATCATATAATTGACTTTTCAGTCTTTATTTTCATGATGTTTGGACAAATATATTCATTTGTGCGATACTTTTAGAATTGTAAGATAAATAACTGTGAAAAGACTGCGTGGTATTATGTATGTCATTCCGTTGTTTAGATGAGTTTACCAAGATCATGACTTTAAAGAGTTTCTTAAGGTATAATCAAGGTCATTTTATATGCTTTGACAATATATTAATGTATATATTTATTTGCAGTGGGCTAACTTGTCGCAATATGTTTTATTTTCAATTTTTGGCCAAAAATTAAATGTGTTGATCGGATTTCATAGTATTTACATTGATTTTGACCCGTGCCAATGGAGCACTCTTAACAAAAAAAATTTTTGTTCATTAGATATTAAATTTACTTTATTAGTAATAAATGTGGTCGGGAGCGGCTACCTCTCTAGAGACCTCCTTTTGGGGTTAATATAAGGGTTTCGTACATATTACCGAATATTGGATTGAAGACATAATTATTCCGTACCACCTACGTCATGAATGTTCAAGATTAGTGAGCCTATTATCGTAATAGTAAGGAAGTCTTTTCGTATAAGATATGTTATAATTATGTAGTGCAACACGAACCCTTTATAAGTTTTCTTACGATATGAATTGAATTTGTGATCTTGCGAAAAATAGATTACCTCTCTATGCTGCTGTCAGTGCAAACCTGGAATTTGCAGGTTTTGGATAGATATAAAGCCTGGTGGCCAACTTGTAACTCGATATAGATTAAAGGAGTATAGACCAGAAAAGATGACTCCATGAAACACATTTCTAACAATTCCTTCCTAAAAAAAAGAAAAAGAGAAAAAAAAAAGACAGTGGAATAGCCAAACTGTGTAAATAATCAAAGGTCAATGAATGAAATGAAAATTATGCAATTGACACTGCTTAAAAATTAAGGTAATGACTAAGGGATGAATTTTATCAGCTGTAATGGAATTAGCCCTTTGCAGAAAGGGCTATGATATAATCTCTAAGATTAGTCAACAAATATGTTCGATATCTCTTATCATTTTTACCATTGTCACTTGGTTCATTAAAGGTTAGATAGTTTATTCGGATTTTTCTGGACACCTGTCCCTTCATTCCATATGTTTCCGATTGTTAGAAGGTTAACTAGTTCAATCGCATTGGTAAATACCAATATAATAGAATTTTTTGTTCACTCATTTTTCTCATTTGCATATTTAAACTTGAATGAAAACACAATCTAATATAAGATCCAATACATAACTAATTAGGCCCCTGGATACACACACAAAGACCTCGCCCTTTCAATTTCATTCCCTAACCATTTCGCCAGTCACTAGGGTTTAAATCATCATGTCGGACAAATAAAATAAAAGCTAGAAAGTAGACGATCCAATACGAAAATAGGCCTTTATAAATGAGCATAGACAACACAAATTAGTAACTTAAGATGTGTTGACAGAAGAAAGTAGATTTGGTCTATGATAGAGAGTTTGAATGAATTTAATCATTTTAACTATCTAAATCTTTTGTTGATTAAGCATATTTGCTTGCACTTATTTGACACATAATTTTAGAACGATCAAATCACCGTGTATACACTTTGATGATGGATCATAAGGAAGTGATTTTGATGATTGTAGCGAGGAAAAGCTCCCTCTTCCAAGACCTTCTTCCATTCGGGTTCGTCCCTCTCCTTGCCCAAGGCATGCGCAATCATGACCAGATCGAATCACCCTCTGGATTTAGCAATCTTTGCTATGATTATGGGTGCGTTTGTATTTCTATTTAAAAATTGTTTCAGGGAAAAAAATTAGAAAAAAGTATTTCTATTCCAGGAAACAATTTTTGAACAGAAAGAGTGCATTTGGTAAATTTGTTCCAGAAAAAAAAAAAAAAAAAAAGAACAGAAACACGTTTGGTAAACTTATATAATTTTTTTATTTCTTTTATTTTTTTAATATTTTTATTTTATTTTTCCTATTTTCTTTCTTATTTTTCCTTTTTTTTTTCTTCCTTTTGGCCGATTGCCGGCCTCGGCCATGGTCGATGAGGGCCAGCGGCCTCGCCTAGCCACGGCGAGGCTCCGCGGCCCCTTGCGAGGTCGAGCCTCGCTCACATCGGCCTCACCTTGGCTAGGCAAGCTCGAGCTCGCCTAGATCCGGCAAGGCTGAGCTTGCCTAGCCACTAGTGAGGCTCGGCCTCGCCGGCCACCGTCGGTGACGCCGACCTGGCGGTGGTTCGGCGACGCCGAGTGTCGCCGATGGCTGTGCAAGCTCGACCTCGCCAAGGGTCGGCAACGCTCGGCCTTGCGGGGGGCCATCGACACTCTGGTGAGGTCACCGGCCGATCGCCGGCCATGGCCGAGGCCGGCAACCAGCCAAAGAAAAAGGAAAAAGAAAAGAAGAAGAAAAAAATAGAAGAGAAAATTTGTTCTTAAAAATTGTTTCAGAAACAAGAAAACAAGTTTTTCTTGTTTCTTCTTTTTATTCAAAATTTGTTCCCAGAAACAAAAAACAGATTTGGAACAAAAACGCATTTCTCTTCTTTTTTTGTTCCTCGGAACAAAAAAACACAAATTGTGCTTATAAACAGAAATAAAAAACACAAACAAACAACACTTATATTGCCACTTTTTTTTTGTTTTTATACAAGATTGATTTTCAAAAGCTTGATGCAGGCTTCGTTGATCCAATCATGCAAGATCCACTGCAAAGGAAAAAAAAAGGACAGCAAGAATTGTTGGAGTCGTGAATCATGTGTGTTTTTGACATAATTGGCTACATAACGACAGTAATATATACGTATGGCGATGTCACCCCATAGTCGTGAATCATGTGTGTTTTTAGTGTTAAAAGTTGTCATTGTAGTGTGAGTGGCTATCTTGCAAAGGAGAACTTTCCCGTTATCCCAACGTATGTCAGTCTAGTTACGTCCATTGCCATTATATCCACACGGTTTTAGCCAAAAAGCATTGAAGAAGAGAGCAATGTTTACATCAATCAGTGAACGAAGATATTTACCAAGTAACCCACTTTTTTCAAAAATGAACAAAAAGAAAAAAGAAAAAGAAATCTCCTCTCTCTCTCTCTCCCTTGCTCCACGTAGAAATGGTCATCACAGCCCTAACGCCCTTGAGATATGAGCATGGCCATGTAATCACCCTTCTCCCTCGCTCAAATTAGAGGTGGCAAATGGGTGGGTCGGGTCGAGTATGGGTCGGGTCGAAAATGGGCCGATCCATATTTGACCCATTTAACCCGTTTTGATCCATATTCTTGTAGTGTAAATTTAGTGACCCATACCCGACCCGACCCGTATCCGACCCATACCCGACCCGACCCATATTGCTAAAACCTATTTATTTTAAAATATTTTTATATAATACAAATTTTTTAACATTTTTTATGCAATATAAATTTAATTGCAAATTTTTATAATTCATTTTAAAATATTTTTAAAAAATTAAAATTTTTATTTTTTTAAATATTATTTTTTATTTTTATTTTTAAAAATATAATTTTTATTTTTAATATATATTTTTTTTCCTTCTCCTTCGAACGGCGATCGGCCATAAGCGAAATCGAGCTCGCCGCCGTTGGGCGGGGCTTGATCTCGCCTCGGCAAGGCGAAGGCTCCGCCCGACGCCATTGAGCTCGAGCCTCACCAAATCTGGCAAGGCTCGACCTTGCCAGTCGTCGGCGAGGCCAAGCCTCGCGAGATCGAACCTCACTCGATGCCAACAAGCTCGAGCCTTGCCAGTCGTCGATGAGGCTGATGTTGATGAAAAATTCCTTGGAGTTTTGAAGTTGACAAAACAGCCTCTACAGTATGGTCTGAAGATTCCAAGACTCAGTCGGTTTCGTCTGAAGAGTTCAAAGACCCAAAGGTTTTCCGTCTGAAGACAGTCAGACCCAAAGATCGGTCTGAAGTTTTTTCCGTCTGAAGACAGTCAAGACTCAGTTTCAGTCTAAAGATCTTCAAGACCCAAATCGCAGTCTGAAGACCTCAAGACCCAAATCTAAGTCTGAAGACAGTTTGCGATTTTGACAGGCTGGCTACAGGTTATTTTTATGGTTAAGGAAAGTAAGATATTGGATTTTATATTTCCTAATCTTAACCATGGAATATCTCTGGCTGTGATCGTGAGCTTGGAAGATTTATTTTTCGGATTTTATCCGTTGAAGATCAAGCGTATTTTTGGAAGGATCTAATTTTGGGAACTCAAGATCCTGATTGTATGGGCGAACAGGATTGACGAGCTGCTATCTACTTACATTTTCAGCGACAAGAAGATCACTTAAATTGATTCAGTCCAACGGGTTGATTGGATGAATTCTTGGAAAGTGCCAACGGGTATGGAGGCACGGAGGCTATTTAAGGTGGATCGGTGTTGCTCGAAAATAATGAGAGACTTGGTAAAAAAATTTTGATGTTAAAATCTCTGAAATCACTTGATCTCTAAAATCTTTCATGTTCAAATTGTGTATCAAAGAGAGTTACATATAGTGCGAAAACAGCAGCAAGCTGTAGGAGAGACTCTCTATTGAAGAAGTCTAGTTCGTGAACTGTAACAGCTCTCAATTACTACATAGTGATTACAGCCAGTTGGCTGCCAGCATGGAGAGTGGACGTAAGCTTGGAATAAGCCGAACCACTATAATCCTTGTGTCAATTCTCTTTTACCCTACTCTATTTACTTTATGAATACGTGTTTTATTTGTTATTGATATATCTTTGATATTAACGTATTCTACCGTAAAAGATTCCAAAAGAATTCCGCAATAACCTATTCACCCCCTCTAGGTTGAGTCACAAGCCTATTTCAATTGGTATCAGAGCTTGGCTGCTTATTTATTAGAAGTGTTATTATTTCTAAAGCAAAAGATCTATGGCTAGTGTTTTGGTTCCAGGTTTAATTGAAGGGCAAAGTAATACAAGACCTCCCTACTTCAATGGAAAGGAGTACAACGTATGGAAAAACAAGATGAAGGCATTCCTAAAATCCAAAGATCCTCTGGAATGGGATGTAGTGGAAAATGGAATTACTCCTAAAGTTGCATCAATTACAGGGAAAGAATTACCTGAAGGAGTGGGAATGTCTCGAACTGATATTCCAAAAAGACAAGCCCTTGATGCTAAGGCTATTTATTCTCTCTATTGTGCTTTATCTCCTACTGAGTATAATAGAATTTCATCTTGTGAAACAGCCAAAAAAGTTTGGGACGGATTGCATGTCACCTATGAAGGAACAGATCGAGTCAAAGAAACTAAGATTAACATCCTTCTTGGACAATATGAAGCCTTCAAAATGAAGCCAGGAGAATCCATCTCGGATATGTTCAGCCGATTTACAGAAATTGTAAATGGCTTGGCATACCAAGGACAGCCAATCTCAGGACCTATGAAGGTCAATAAACTGTTGAGAGGACTCTCCAAAGATTAGAATCACGTCAAGACATCTATAAGAGAAACACAAAGGATCATGCCTCTTTCAATAGATGAATTGGTCGGCACACTTCAATCTTATGAAGTCGAGCAATTCAATGAGGAATTTGACACAAAAGGTAAGAAGTCAATTGCTTTAAAATCTAATGATGATTTTGATGTTACAGATTCAGAAGAAGACTTGGATGATGAGGAGTTGGCACTTCTGATTAGAAAATTCAGAAGGTTAAATAGAAAAGGCAGAAGGTTCAATGGAAAGAAACAAAACAATCAGAGATTTCAAAAGAAATCAAATGAAGAAAAAGATACCAGCAAAGAAGTTGTTTGCTTTGAATACAAAAAGAAGGGACACATTAGACCCAATTGTCCCTTATTGAAGAAAAAGAAAGGAAAATCTGAAAGGTTCAAAAAGGCACTCAAAGCTGAAACTTGGAGTGACACTGAATGTGAGGAGAGTGACGAAGAGTATGTAAATATTTGTCTTATGGCAAACTCAAACTCAGACTCAGACTCAAACAGCGGTATCAAGCTATTACACATGGATTTGTTCGGGCCAACAAGAATTCAAAGTATTGGAGGTAAAAGATATTGTTTGGTTATAGTAGATGATTATTCTCGTTTTACTTGGGCATTCTTTCTTGCAAATAAATCTGATGCATTATCTTATTTTACTAAGTTTGCAAAGAAAATCCAAATTGAGAAAGGTTATGCAATTTCAAGTATCAGAATTGACCATGGTGAAGAATTTGAGAATCATGATTTCGCTAAACATTGTGATGACTATGGTATTCAACATAATTTTTCATCCCCATACACTCCACAACAAAATGGAGTTGTAGAAAGGAAAAATCGTTCTTTGCAACAAATGGCAAGAACTCTTTTGATTGAAAGTAATATTTCTCCTCATTTTTGGGCTGAAACTACTTCAACTGCTTGCTATATTATAAATGGAATTTTTCTAAGACCTATTCTAGAGAAAACACCTTACGAACTGCTTAAAAGTAAGAAACCTATTGTTTCTTATTTTCATGTATTTGGTTGTAAATGTTTTATCCTAAAGAATTCCAGTGATCGAATTAGTAAGTTTGAAGAAAAATCAGATGAAGGAATCTTCCTTGGTTACTCTATGACAAGCAAAGCTTTCAGAGTTTTCAACAAACGAACTCAAACTATGGAAGAATCCATGAATGTGAAGTTTGAAGACTCAGTACAAAATCAGACTCAACTTGAAGATTTTGAGTCTGGTCAAGTGTCTACAAATTCCTTTGAAGAAAATCAAATCCCAGACACTCAGCCTCAAACCAATTCAATAGTTCCAACTGAAGAAGAGCTTCAACAAAATGACAAACCAACTACAAATTGGAAGCACAAATCAAGTCACCCTGCAGATCTCATCATTGGCAATATCGATGAAGGAGTGCGCACAAGATCTAAAAGGCGTGAAGCTTCTAGTGCTCTTGCACTTATTTATGAGATTGAACCGAAAAACATAGAAGATGCATTGAAAGATGAAAGCTGGATTGAAGCAATGCAAGAAGAATTGAATCAATTCAAAATCAACAATGTTTGGGAGCTAGTTCCTAAACCAAAAGGTAAATCAATTATTGGTACCAAATGGGTTTTCAGGAACAAGCTTGATGAACAAGGAAAAGTGGTAAGGAATAAAGCAAGACTTGTGGCAAAAGGCTACACATAAGAAGAAGGCATCGACTATGACGAAACCTATGCTCCGGTGGCAAGGTTAGAAGCTATAAGATTACTTCTTGCTTTTGCTTGCTTTAAAAATTTCAGGTTATTCCAAATGGACGTGAAAAGTGCATTCCTAAATGGAATTATCCAAGAAGAAGTCTATGTGGAACAACCACCAGGATTTGAAGATCCTAAAAGACCAAACCTTGTTTTCAAGCTGAAGAAAGCCTTATATGGCTTAAAACAAGCACCCCGAGCATGGTATGAAAGGCTAAGTAATTTCTTACTTCAAATGATTTCTCTAAAGGTAAAGTAGATACTACTTTATTTATCAAAAGAGAGGGGAAGGATTTCATACTTGTTCAAATTTATGTTGATGATATTATATTTGGTTCTTCTAATGAAAAGCTTTGCAAGAATTTTTCAAAGTGTATGCAAAATGAATTTGAGATAAGCATGATAGGAGAATTGAACTTCTTTTTAGGACTTCAAGTCAAACAATCAAGTGAATAAACTTTTATTCACCAAGAGAAGTATTCAAAAGACCTTATCAAGAAATTTGGAATGGAGAATTGCAAGAAAATAGAAACTCCTATGTCAAGCTCATCAAAGCTGGATAAAGATGAAGAAGGAAAGAGTGTAGACCAAAAACTATACAGAAGTATAATCGGGTCACTTCTTTACCTTACAGCATCTAGACCTGATATTCTATTTAGTGTTTGCATATGCGCTAGATTTCAATCTAATCCTAAAGAATCTCATATGACTGCTGTTAAGCGTATTATTAAATATGTTGCAACTACATCTAAGCTAGGTCTGTGGTATTCCAAACAAGGAGATTTTACTCTCCTTGGATATTCTGATGCTGACCTTGCTGGTTGTAGAGTGGATAGAAAAAGCACTATAGGTACATGTCAACTATTGGGAAACAGGATGGTGTCTTGGTTCTCAAGAAAATAGGGTACCGTGGCTCTTTCAACTGCTGAAGCAAAGTACATAGCTCTTGGAAGTTGCTACTCTTCAATCATATGGATGCAACAACAATTGAGAGACTTTGGAGTTGATGAATCAAATACGGAAATCAAATGTGACAACACAAGCACAATCAACCTCACAAAGAATCTAATACTTCATTCAAGAGTAAAGCACATTGAAATCAAGCATCATTTCATTTGAGACCATGTTCAAAATGGTGAAGTTGTGATTCAACATGTAGATTCAAAGAATCAATTAGTAGATATATTCACAAAGCCCCTAAAAAAGGCTCACTTTGAATCAATTCGCTCAAGACTGAGTATCGTAAAATTTGAAGATGATCAGACTCAAAATTAAAGTCTGAAGGCGGTTCAGACTCAACGCTAGGTTTGAAGGCGGTTCAGACTCAACGCTAGGTCTGAAGGCGGTTCAGACTCAATGCAAGGTCTGAAAGTATTTCAAACTCTACGTAAAGTCTGATGGTGCTCAGACGCAAAGGTAAAGTCTGAAAAGAGTTCAGAGTCAGAGGTAAAGTCTGAACAACTATCAGACTCTGTATTTTTAGTCTTTTTACGTATTTTAATTTCCTCGTATTTTCTGCTTTATTTTATTTTTTGTAATTACTTTTCGATTTTTCAAAATCTCTTCTTACTCTTTTTCTGACATGTATTTATGGCAGTTTATATTTTCAAAAAGGCAGTTTTCTTTTTTGAAATTACGGTTTATTTTTAGCAGTCTTTATCTTTACCTTTTGGCGACGATTCATATTCCCATGTTATTCTCTCTCTCTATTTATACTCTCGAATCGTCACTTTTCATCTGCAACTACTCTTTTGCAATTCATCCTCATACTCTTTCGCTTTCAAAACCCTAAAAGTTCCACTTGTCGTTCCTGTTTCATCCCTTTTTCGGCACAAAGATTCCATCTTTTTAAGCAATCAAGTTGAATCTTCGCTTGCTCTCCAAGTATGTCGTCCCGGAAGTCTTCTAGAATCGCCAACAGGGGACCACAGAGACAACTATAGGGTCCTACAAGGGTGGACCTCACGGAAGAAGATTCTCCTCAAAGAGAAGCAGAAAGTCAGCACTTTGAGGAAGTGGTTACAGAAGTAGAACCGGTAAGAACACTCAAACCGAATGTTGCTTATGATCTTTACAAAAGGCTTAAGGATGGAAGGGTAAGCCTAAAGACGATTGAGGAATATCTGAAGGAGAGAGGGTTTAAAAGTGAGTATTTGTTCTTGATGGAGATGGAGAAGTTGAAGGTTGTTAAGGAAAGAACTGCACAAAGGGCGCTAGAGAATATTTCAAGTAATCCACTTAAAAATACTCCTACTGAGACCCTAGATGATGATGAGAGACTTTTCTCTCACTTTGAGCCGTGATTTGGTGTGGCTGCTAATTCTGTTTGTCCTTCGGGAAGTCTGTTTCGATCGAAGGAGCATGAGCGAGTATATGTGAAGCTCTTAAAGAGGGGTGTGGTTAATCCAAGAAGTGTGGATTTTGACTTCCTTGATTTGCTGAAGATTAATCTAAGAGGGAAGTTTAATAGGCTACAACTGGAGAAGTTTTGCACGGATACGACTATTGCCCACTCTGAACTTACGGTGTATTTCTACTCGAATTTGTCATTTTTAGATGCAAATTGGTTATCCTTTTCTTTTATGGACAAGGACTATATAGTTGATGTTGACTTGCTGGCTGACATTATTGGTGTGGAAAGAAGGAGTTTCCAACCAATCAAAGTCTCAACAGTCTATGCAACTTTAGATATTATGCGTGACAGAACAGTTGAAGGCAAGATATCCTATACTAGGATGAATGCCACAAATGTATTGTTGCACAAAATAGTCATCAACTGCATCTGGCCAAAGACAATTTTGAAGACCGACGTCTCCAAAACAGAAGCAAAGCTGATGTTTGCCATCAACCGAGGCAGAACCTTCTCTCTCCCACATGTCATTCTTTTCCATATGTACATAACTGTGGTTAAGGATAAGGGTCAATTGCCTTATTCATCAATCATCACCAAGCTGTTTAGGCATTTCGATATTCAAATCCCTGCATCCTTATGCCTGACCAAGTTGAATTTGATGCTTGTTGGTCAAAAGATGGTGATGAAGATGAAATTTCCAGAGTTGATTGTTGCACTGGAAAGGTTGAGGAGGGAAACACCTTCAAAGGAGATCCCCACTGCTTCTTCAAAAAGAAAGGGCAAAGAGCCCATGGCTAAGAAAAAGCGACGAAAAATCATCCTGCAAGATGAGGAGGATGAGGAAGATGCCATGACTTTGTCCACTCTCTCAAAGTTGAGGAGCCCTATTATTTTGAGAACAGAGGCTGGAGAGAGAGCAAGAAAAGAAGCAGAGGAGAAGGAAGCCGAGAAACAGAGGAAAGAGGAAGAAAAACAGAGGAAAAGAGCAGAGGAAAGAAAGAGAAGAGAGGAAGAAAGAAAAAGAAGAGAAGAGGAGGAGAGAAGAAGAGAAGAGGAACAGAGAGAAGAAGAAGAGAGACAGAGGAAAGCTGAAGAAGAAGAAAGAAGAAGGAAAGAAGAAGAGGAAGAAATGAGAAGAGAAGAAGAAAGAAGGAAGAAGGATGAGGAAGAAAGCAGAATTCAGGAGGATATGGCTGCAGGATTAGAGCCATCATTTGCTGGGGAAGAGACCGAGAGACATCTAAGTGCTGATATGGATGTTGGCGATGAATATTCTACTCCACCCACTGGCATTAACACAGGGGGAGTTGCTGCAGAACAGGGGACTATATCGCCACTACACTTTAGTGATGTGAGCAGGTCAGGTGCTGACCCTGAGGAGGTCTATGCATCTCATTTCTCAGAGCATGAAGAATCCTCACCTATCGAGAAGGAAAGGGCTGAGAAGGAAGCTCCTAGTTTCCAAACTCAATATGCTGGTCCAAGTGGAAGTAATGCGAATTCGACAGCCTTTACACAGCTGTTGGATATCATGTTGGACCTGAAAAAGCAAGTATTTGGAATGGACTTCGAGCTGAGGGATTTGAAAAAGGCGCTGCTGAGTACTTCTGTGAATATACTAGACCAGATCAACGCACTGAGAGCTCAAGTGGAATCGAATCAGACTAGTGCAGAGTTAGTTTCAGTGAAAGAAAATCTTGCAAAACTCGAGAAGTCAGTACAGGAGCTCAGCAAGTTTCAACTTGTTCATTTCCCTGCAGGCCCCTAAATTCTTTTGAAACCTTCCCACATTCACTCTACCTCTTTGATGGGACAAAAAGGGGGAGAGTTTGCAAATTTGATTGCAGATTTGAAGATTTGAAGCTTTTGATTTGAAGCTTTGAGTTTTTCTTTGAAGTTTAGTTTATTTGTTTTTTTTTTTTTTTTTTTGCTTAGACTGTTTTTGTTTTGGATTTTGGTTGGGTTGTTTATTTGAACTTCTGTGATTTTATGCTGATTTGATGTTTGGATCTAGACTTGTGAATTTGCATTGCAGGATCATTATATTTGTGAGGATAATTGTTATTGGACTAACACTCTGTTTTGCAGAAATAATCCTCAAAGTATATATGAGTTTTTCTTGCAAGTTTTTAAAATTCGCAAATCTGTCGAGGGTTTTGTCACCATCAAAAAGGGGGAGATTGTTGAAGAAAAATCCCTTGGAGTTTTGAAGTTGACAAAACAGCCTCTACAGTATGGTCTGAAGATTCCAAGACTTAGTCAGTTTCGTCTGAAGAGTTCAAAGACCCAAAGGTTTTCCGTCTGAAGACAGTCGGACCCAAAGATCGGTCTGAAGTTTTTTCCGTCTCGAAGACAGTCAAGACTCGCCAGTCTAAAGATCTTCAAGACCCAAATCGCAGTCAAAGACCTCAAGACCCAAATCTAAGTCTCGAAGACAATTTGCGATTTTGACAGGCAAGCTCACTGCTAGTTATTTTTATGGTTAAGGAAAGTAAGATATTGGATTTTATATTTCCTAATCTTAACCATGGAATATCTCTCGGCCGTGATCGTGAGCTTGGAAGATTTATTTTTTGGATTTTATCCGTTGAAGATCAAGCGTATTTTTGAAAGGATCTAATTTTGGGAACTCAAGATCCTGATTGTATGGGCGAACAGGATTGACGAGCTGCTGTCTACTTACATTTTCGGTGACAAGAAGATCACTTAAATTGATTCAGTCCAATGGGTTGATTGGATGAATTCTTGGAAAGTGCCAACGGGTATGGAGGCACGGAGGCTATTTAAGGTGGATCGGTGTTGCTCGGAAATAATGAGAGACTTGGTAGAAAAATCTTGATGTTAGAATCTCTGAAATCACTTTATCTCTAAAATCTTTCATGTTCAAATTGTGTATCAAACAGAGTTACATATAGTGCGGAAACAGCAGCAAGCTGTAAGGGAGACTGTCTATTGAAGAAGTCTAGTTCGTGAACTGTAATAGCTCTCAATTGCTACATAATGATTACAGCCAGTTGGCTGCCAGCGTGGAGAGTGAACGTAGGCTTGGAATAAGCCGAACCACTATAATCCTTGTGTCAATTCTCTTTTACCCTACTCTATTTACTTTATGAATACGTGTTTTATTTGTTATTGATATATCTTTGATATTAACATATTCTACCGTAAAAGATTCCAAAAGAATTCCGCAATAACCTATTCACCCCCCTCTAGGTTGAGTCACTAGCCTATTTCAGCCGAGCCTTGCCGGATTTGGCAAGGCTCGAGCTCGTTGGATCCGGCGAGGCTCGAGCTCGCCGGCGAGCCTCGGCCTCGTCGATCTGGCGAGGCCTATCGCCGGCCAACGGTTGCCGGTCATCGCCCTGCAGCCGAGCCGCTAGTAAGTAATGAAGAAAAAGAAAGAAAAATAAAAAATTAAAAATAAAAGAAAAAAATTAAAATATGAAAAATTAATTATAATTTCGATTTTTTATTAAAAACATTTTTATAAATTTAAAAAAGGCCAAATGTTTAAACTTTAAAATGGGCTTCCTTATAACCCATTTAGACTATTTTTATTTTTGTGTTTTACATTCATTAATCCATTTCTAACCCATATTCAATATTCGCTTGACCCATTTTTTATCCATATTCAATATCATTTGACCCATTTTTGACCCATATTCAATCTCCACTTGAACCATTTCTGACCCATTTAACTAAAAATGGGTCATAATATGTATTTTTGACTCATATTGCCAGCTCTACTCAAAATGCTCTCTCTCTCTCTCTCTCCCCATCTCCGAGGTGGTGACCTCATTACAACCTTGGCGAGGGCGATAGGCCATTAAGGTCAAGACGTTAACTCATTGGTCGCGGTAAGGACGAAGGGGAGAGAGAGAGGAGAAAATATTCAGTGGTATGTGGGTGCCTTGTTAGAGAGAGAGAGAGAGAGAGAGAGAGAGAGAGGGGGTTGTTGGCGATGGGATGGATTGTTGGCGAGTGATTCACGTGCAAAGAAAAGGGGGAGAGAGCGAGAAGAGAGAGGAGAGAGGAGGGGTGGGCCGATTGGTAAGGCTTAGGGTCGGGTTTTTGAACTTTTTAAGGATTTTTTTAATGATAAGTTAACTGGAGTAATATTTCTCAACTAGTCTTTTGATGGTTGGATTAAAATAAAGGACATCCCCGCAACAATAAATGGATAAATTAGCATACACACGAAATCGACTTTTGGAACCAACGAATCATAGCTCCATCTGAAGGAAGTTTCTTCCAATCAAAAGGTAGAATAAAACATTGCCGCTAAGTTTATGCGAGAGTTATATAGAAACTTTTGACACCCCACCAATTAGAAGACTCATTATGGAAATTCTCTCCAATTAGAAATGGAAAAAAATGAAGCCTTTTTATTCAAAAACAAGATGCTTTCATATGGCTTTTACAAAGTGTAGTGCTACTTTAAGGTTATATGAAACTTATTTACTAGTGTTAGAGACTACATATATTAATAATGTGAAATTAGAGATATATTTGACATGTACCATCTAAAACATGGCTAGGAATTTCAGGATATCACTATCTAGATGGTCTGTGTGTGTTTACTTTGTTGAACAAATAGAGAGATAAAATTGTTTCCCCATAAACTTGATTCCCCATGAATAAAGATACGAAAAAAAAAAATGGTAGAAGTGACCTTGAGCTGTATGAGAGAGATACAAGTAGGTACAAGCAACTAAAGTCATTTTATTCGGTCAAATACACGCGAATTGCAATAGGAAATATACACATCTCAAAATTGAAAAATACACATTGATTGGAAAAGTTATTGCATAGTTCATGAGTCTTGAGGATTAATATCTTCTAAATTATCAGTTACATGAGTTCTTAACAATTCAGATAGACTTTGATCCTCATAGGATTAATTCATTATATGCTATCACTCGAGCAAAATTGTTACTGAAGATCATGGATTCTGCCTTTTTAATACAGTAAAAGGACATAAATGGAAAGTGTGATCATGTGTCATAAGAAAAAAAAATCGTGACAGAATGGGGATTTGACCTAAAATTGGGGTTTTTTAAGGAATTAACTCGACACCGAATGGAAGTCCAAACTTGTGAGTATATAATCTCTGTGCTACCTGTTCTTAGGATTGCTTCATCTAATTTTCCAACCAAATGTCTTTGGTAATCTACTTCCCACGCATGGTTCTTCCTTCTCTATGATGTGACATCATGATTTTTTAGGTTTTAATTTCGATTGAATAAGTTGGGTCTTTTGTCAATGTGACTATAGTGCTTTTATCTGGGATGATCACTCATGAGATAACTAACCTATCAGGTAAAGCAATTACGGGATTTTAATGCAATAGACCTGAGAACTCGACTAGGAATCGATGGCTCGACCATGCTAGTCTGCAAGGGTCATTACGGCACAATTAAAAATCGATCGGAGATCGAAGATAGGTCAATTCAACCGAGATGGGTAAACAGAGTGTCGGTGATTCCAACTAATTTCAAAATTCTCGTCGAACGATACTAGACCGATTTTCTTTCGTTTGGGGTACCCTGTATCCGTATTTGAAATCTCAAAATTTTCACGACCACTGAGAGTCGCCAATGTGTTGAAGAGGTACGCGTGGTTCGAAGAAAATCGACCACGAGTCAACTGCAACAAAAATTTCTAAAAGCTACCCGGTAGGCTAGGTTACGCTAAAATTGTGTCTAATTGAAATTAATCGCGAATTTGAATTCGATTTCTGGTTATGTCATGTCACGAGTCATTCTAGGAATGTTGACTCACATTTTGAGGAATTTCCGGCGAGTTAGGAATTTTTATGAAAAATCGACTTGGACGATTTGGAAAACAAACGGAAATTCGGATTGGCCAATTTGAATGAATTTTTGGCATCTAATGCGAGTGAATTGGTGAAAGGAAATTTCGTGGGCTTTTTTTGCAACAAATCGGACCTCAATCAGAGAAGTTTGTTCAGAAAATCGAATTCGGAGGAAAATGAAATAGAATTCGGATTTGAAGGAAATTCATGGGATTGAGGATCATCTTATTTTGGTCTTCTTTTGGACTTCAATTGTTCAGTTGGTCAAGAAATTAGCCCTAGGATGATCAATTGATAAAGTTGTGAAGTTAAGCAAAATTATTATGATGTTTTATGTTTTCTTTTAATTTTTTTTCCCTTTTCTCTCTATTTATCTCACCATCCTCGCACACTTCTTACCCTTTTTCCTTCTTGGCCGACCAGCCCTGCATGCTGGTCCCCTCTTTGTTTTATTTATCTTTGACTTTTATTTCTTCTCGTCTTTGCGTGCACGTGTCTCTCTATCCACGCATGTTCTTGCCCCTTGACCGACAATTTCTCTTCCTTGAATTCGGTGGACTCAGCTCATCCACGCATTCTTCTCTCTCTCTTTTCTTTTTCTATTTGGCACGTTGCTTTTCCTCGGCCAGCTTGCACCGCTCATTCACTCTCTCTCTCTCTCTCTCTCTCTCTCTCTCCGGTTCGTCGCACGCTCCAGGCCACCGAGTCTCCTGCTTCCATTTCACTTTCAATTTTCCTATTTCAAGCTTCGCCCCACCATCCACGTAGCAGCCACCGAAGAACCATCCGTGGCCCCGCTATTTGTTGTCTTCGCTGGTCAATTTTCCCCCAACGGGCCTCTCGAAATTGACCCCCACCGTGGCCCATCGTCATCGCACAAAGTTGCTTCATCCCACTTCCATTCTAGACCATCCAAAGCCCAATAGCAGCCCTGTTCCAGCAAGTCCAATAGCCACAACTCGGCCCGGTTTATGGCCGTTTCAGTCATGGCCCGCACCACCACCTGTGGCCGCCAAATCTAGCCCGAGCCGTGCCCGAACCAGCCACCGTTGCAGCACTTTGGGCCCAATTTCTGAAGCCATTTCCAGCAAGGGTTGTGGGCTTTGCAAGGCCATTTTTGGGCCCGTCTTGGCCCCGCTTGGCGGTCCCGCTTTGAGGTTTATTGAGCCCCTCCACGTCCCCGTCGTTTTGATCTGAGCGGATAATTAATCAGGCGAGTTTAACTCACTAATCCTCTTTTAGTAAGTTAATGACGTTTAAGGATTGATTAGTTTAGACTAAGCTTGGTTAGTGGATAATTAGAACGGTTTAGTAAATTAGTTAATTATCGATGCATGTTAGGTGGATAGTTTAGTGTAATTAGGGCCTAGACAAGCTCTTATCTAGAGTAGTTTGGAAATTTTCTGAGCTCATTTTTGGTATTATTTATTAATTTCCGTAATTAATTAATTTCCGAAAATTGGATCGGAATAACCAGTGACCAGAATTTTATGCTAATTGTAGTGGTGTGATCTGTTTATTTAATTGAGTTCTAATTTATGCTGATTGTGTATGAATTGTGTTTAAGGAATTTATTCCTAAAATTATTTAATTTCATTAACTAATTGAAAAAGTACCGGGCGTCGGTTTACAATGCCAAAAATGGATTTGTGGATAGTTGAAATTAGTGGGATTTTCAAAGGTGAAAATATTGTATTTTTGGCTAAAGCCGACCGTGTATCCATACACGAATATTTTATCGGGAAAGATATAAATGGTGATTTGATTAAATGATCAATTTCAGCATACTATGAAAGTACGACTGGCAGCTTTTGGCGAGCATATATTATTTTTAGCATACCATGAGAGTATGGCTGGCAACTTCTGGTGAGCATATATTATTTTTAGCATACCATGAAAGTATGGCTAGCAACTTTTGGCGAGCATATATAATTTTCAGCATACTATGAAAGTATAGCTGGCAGCTTCTAGCGAGCATATATAATATACAATATCGATATTTGTTGCATTATGGTAAGGTTTTTTTTTTTTTTTTTGGTGAAATGCATTAAGGTAAGTTTTTAATAATTAAATTTAAGAAAACTGAATTTTCGGCCATAAGAGGCTTGGATCTGAAATTTTGAAGCTTATATGTGGAGATTTACTTGTTTTTTCTTCGTTTAATTCATTCTAGTAAATTATATTGATGTTATATGCAAGACCCATGGAGAGATTTCATCAAAAATCAAGTTAATAGGTATTTATTTTGGTTCCAGGTCGTGTGACCCGGTTTTGCAGAAATTCGAGACTGAGATTGGAGGTTGAAGAAGACCTCTAGCGGGGCCTGGACTTAAGTATGGGCTTTCGCCCATTTTTCTTTAAATTTTGAGGGCCATTTAAAATAGCCCATTTCGTGGGCCATTCTTAATTAAAAGGAAGATGGGCTCCGGTGCACATGGGCCATTTTTTCAGCAATTTTTTGGCCCACAATTTCCAAGTCCAATATTGTTTGGTGTGGGCTGTGTGAGGGTTTGGGCCTCTCGGGTCTGGCCCACGGTTTGATTTGGGCTGCTCGCGGATCCTAGGCCTGTGGGAGTTTGAAATATTAAAATAAAAAAAATAAAAAAAAATATTTAAAAAATAGTGGCAAAAATTGTTGCTTGAAAAATGCGATATGATCTTTGGAAGCACATGTTATAAAGTGCTTCATATTGTTTAATGAATTTTGGACATAAATTTTTGGAGTTCCATAATGAAAAAAATTAGTATATACAATAACTCCCCAAAGAGGGTTATTGTGTATATTAATTTGAAAAATTGCATGAAGATTAATTTCCAATTTAATAGATGGGGATGTATAATTGAAAAATACTTATTTGCCCAAAGGGGATAATTTTTTAAAAATTATATGTAATTCCCCCCTATGTTGTGGTAATGGATATGTATAATTTAAAGGTCTTGTTTGCACAAAGAGAATAAGCCTTGATGATTATATGTAATCTCCTTATCGTCTCTATGTATTGATATCATGGGGATATATAATTTAAAGGATTTGTCTGCTCAAAGAGGATGTATCATTGACAATTATATGTAATTCTCGTTATTATTACTTTATAAGCTTTATGCTGTGAAAAATAATGGTGTGTTATACACTTTGCCTAAAGGGGAGTTTATGATTATTAATTATTTTTTTATGAATTGCTTATTGTCGATAACTAATCTTATTGCATTATGTATAATAAACAATTACTTTTGTTGTAAATAACAATAATGCCACGGTTGAAATGTTAATTGGATTAAATATTATACTGTTAAAGACTTGGTCAAAAAGTGAGACATTGTGATCAAGAATATCAGAACTCAGTCAATATTGGCTGATCTTTTAACAAAAGGCTTACAACTCATTTTGTTTAAATAACGTGTAAAAAATATGGATGTTTTAGATTCTTTTGATTTCTTTTGTTAGTGGGAGATATAAAATTTGTATTTTTCGATATTATAATTATATATAAACTGATAATGCTTTTATGATATCTATTAAAGCATGTATTTTCAATTATCATTATTATTGATTCTATTATTATCTTTTCTCCTATTGACTGAGAAATGGAAGTATAAAACAGTGTCTTTAAACAAATATTAGTTTAAAGACAACTAGATGTCATTCATTATGAGATCTCATGTTGGATTGTGACATAGTCGTGCAATTTCATGTTGTTTAGAAATTGCGCAAATGCAATTTAATGTTGTTTGAGAAATTGCACTGAGGACCAATAAGAAATAGTGTATATTTTGATCACATGTTAACACTATTTTTTACTACACTACTAGGCCCATGATCCATGAAAAATAATACTTATTATATGTGATTATGGAAGGTCATGTGTTATGGTATTTTTCTTAATACATTTATCTCCATAGTCGTATACTGAGATTATAAAGAATTGGATTGGTTTTTGAGATGCCATTATTGTAATATAATTTTTTAAAGTTGTTGCCACATAAAACAAAATTTTTAGTTATTAACTCGATAATGTCGTTTTCAATATAAAATCATTTTCAAAATAAAAATAAGTTAATTAATGTAGCCAAAGTGGGAGAATTTTGGAAATTTTCAATAATGTGGGCTTATATTAATTAATTAATTAATTTTCTATTTTAAATAATCAGGTTAATGGATATTCCAATATTTGTTCAACTCTATAATAATCTTGTTGAATTGGGTATTGGCATCTATTAATAGCAAAGTGTAGGCAATTATGTTTAATTAAAACTCGTAATGGAAATGACCAAATTGACACACTCTTGATTAGGGTTTGCTAGGTCCTTTTTCTAGTCTATAAAATGGTAGGTTATACTTATCGATTGCTTTAATTCTACTAAAAGCTGCTATATTGAAATAGGTTATAGAGAGGAAGATTTGGCATTCCAATAGATCTCTAATTATTAGAGGGATATATTTTTCTTCAAGTGAAGCAATGGCTCAAACACGTATCCTTTAATTCCATTGTGCTTATTAATCTCGGTGTTTTACAATTATATATAGATTTGATTCTTCTTGATTAATAAGTTATTTATGTGAATAATTTTTTATATTCAATACTGAAGTAATGTGACTATTGAGGAACAAATGGAAGCCAACTCACAATAGCACTCTTATCATTACGAGAAAAGAGACACTCAATATGCTCACACAAGCACACTGACCGCTTCACTTCTTTATCAAACACGACACTCCCTACACATACCACTCACTCACTATACATTCAATGCGCACACACGACACGCCACACAACGCACTATCACTCTTGCTTTACTGCGTTTCTCTCTGCTCAACTCCATTTGGCAAGGGGGGCTTCCCTTTTTATAGTCTCCCACTAACATAATACAGAGGGAGTGCTCTACAAGAGCTCAACGACAAGACTTACCGCTCTTCAAATGATTATCAATCACTCCTCTCAACTAACACTTCAGGCCCCTCAACACCACAGACATCAACTTCCTTTTGTGGATATTTAGTTTTACATAAATCTAGAAGGGTAGAGAGAGTGGTGGTAGTCGGAACTATTTTTATGTTAAACTAGTCTTCAAGCACACTTGGAGTATAAAAATATCATGTCGTCAAATTATAAGTGGTTAGCTTACTAAGTTTGCATGGATTGAAGCCATATGTTTTGCTTATAAAGGAAAATTTGGATAGAGAGAGGTCAAAAATCCATTGAATATGTTAAGTGTAAAAATATCATATTATAAAGCGACTATTTTATTTATATATTTATTTTTTGTGATAATTTGGGAGTATGAGAGTAAAGACCTGACCTGACCTGTGGAGGTCTACAAAACATTATCCAAATCTCATGAACTAGTTAAGTTTAAAGTTTTGTCATGCACAGGTGGCCATACCCTAAAAAATAATTTGTACGTAGTTGGTAGAACTAATATTAGCCTAGCTATCATCTTTCCATTGGTTACAAAATTGCAAAGGATACACATTGCAAAATTGAAAATTATACATTGATTGGAAAAATTATTGAATGGTTCATGCGTCTTGAAGATCAATATCTTTTAAATCATTAGTTATGTGAGTCCTTAATGATTTAGATAGAATTGATACTCTAATGATTAATCCCTCGTATGGCGTTACTTAAAAAGAATTGTTACTGCAGATCACGGATTCTACCCATTTAACACATTAAAAGGACAAATGGAAAAAGTGATCATATGGTACAAGAGAAAAATTGTGGCTGAATTGAAATTTGACCTAAAATTGCGGATTTTTAGGAACTAGCCCGACACCGAATTGAAGTATCAAATGTGAGAGTATAAAATCTCCATGGTACCCGTTCTTAGATGGACTGCTTCATCTAATTTTCCAACCAAATGTCTTTGGTAATCTACTTCCCACACATGGTTCTTCCTTCTCTATGTCGTCTTCGGTTATTCTTAGGAATTACGACAAAGAAAGGGAAAATTACCTAAAATGTCCTAAACCTATTGCTATTATTTCAATTCAGTCCTAAACTTTTTTTTTGTCCAATTAAGTCATAAACCTTTTGTTTTTATTTCAGTTCAGTCCATCCGGCCAAAAATGGCCGGCCGGTGTTGACGTGGCAACCGGCCAGCGCCGCGACATTTTTTAATAATATTTTATTTTAAAAATTTTTTAAAAATTTTTTTATCTTTTTTCCTTTTTTTTTTTTTCTTCTCCCTCTCCCTCTCCCTCCTCCTCTCCTCCTTCCCTTGGCTCCGGCGACCGGCCAGAGGGGAGGGCTGGCCGGTCGCCAGAGAACTCGTTTGGTCTTCAGAGGTAAAACAAGTTTCGTTTTCTTTCAATGTCCGAGATAGGTAGGTGAGCACTCGTTCAACTTTACTGCAAAATGTCAATAGTTTCGAAGTCGTGTGTCACTGTAATAATCAACTCAAACATCTAAGTTGCCGAAAGAAGAAGCAACAAAGTCAAACGGTCTGTCTCAGTGATCTTGATTCTGATTTCTCAGCAACAGTCCATCGCCCAATAGCCGGAATCCGTTCATATTAATCAGGCAGGCCCTTTTCTTTGCATCGTCACATCCCACATCCGCATAAATCAACTTATTTGATGTGATTAGAATACGTATAATTCGCAAATTCTTCAATTTCTTTGGAGAGCGTAACTTTCATTACATTTTGCGAGATCCATCATGCCCTTTTTGCTAAATGATGCTCTCACCGAAATTATAGAAGCACATCATTATACACGGATGCAGCTGCAAAGATGTATACTAAATCTCGCCAACACCTACTGGTTTTTAAGAACTTTGAATAACGCGCGTCATCTTTTTATATTAATACCAACTGCCGAGGGTCAGTGTAAGATGCGGCGTTTGGGGATTTCTAGTTTAGGAACTAGAGTTCCCTCTTTTAAATCCCATCAATTGCATGTGGATTTAATCAATTCATGGAAAAATTACCAAAAAATCCTAAACATTTTACAATTGTGTTAGTTCAATCCTTCCGGCTATAATTTTTTGAATAATATTTTATTTTTCGAATTATTTTATTAAATCTTTCATCTCTTTTACCTTTTTTTTTTCTCTCTCTTTTTTTTCCCCTCCCTTCTCCTTCCTCCTCCTCCTTTCTGCTTCCCTTGGCTCCGATGATCAGCCAACCCTCACCAATCACTAGACCGAGGCGGTCGGGCAAGCTTGCCTCACCACCTGTCGTTGGGCGAAGGCAAGCCTGCCCAGCCACTGGCAAGGTGAGCCCCCACCGAATCTGGTGAGGCCTCACCTCGCTAGATCTAGGGACGACAAGGCCCCCCTCGCCTCGCCAGCTCACCTCGCCAGTGGTTGGGCGAGGACTCCCTCGCCATGTTTGGCGAGGCCCTCGCCTAGTGACGGTGAGGCGAGCCCTCACCAAATCACGGCGGGGCCTTGTCCACCACCTCGGTCCGGCGACGGTGAGGACTGCCTGGTCGCAGAGTCAAAGGAAGGAGGAGGGGAAAAAAAAGAAAAAAAGGTAAAAAAGATTAAAAAATTAATATAATAATTTGAAAAAATAAAATATTATCAAAAAAATTATGGCCGGTGGTAACATTAGTACCAGCCAGCCAATTTTGGTCGGAAAGACTGAACTAGCATAATTATAAAAGGTTTATGATTCAATTGGTTAAAAATATAAGTTTTGGATTAAATTAGCATAATTGCAAAAGATTTAAGATTTTTTGGTAATTATCCCATCGATTCATAGCTGAGATTGATATAAGTAAGTCGGTTAATACATCTCATTATAAAAGTGCTATTTTTAATCTGTTGACCAGCATGCCCTTTCTTTCTTTTTCATTGTGAACGTGCAGCATCTTTTAATATGCTAAGCAACTTGAGCTTGGTTAAGCATGCAACGTCTAATAAATCTCCCTATAAACGTGCACTTTTTGGCCATATAAGTCGCACGACTTGAGCTTCTGTATTTGATCCTAATTTCCAAAGTCAAAAAGCCATTCTCTCACTAGAATATGAGTAATATAATACCCTATAAAAGCATATAAAGTAGGTATTGTAGCTCTTTCGGCTGAGAGCTGAGAATACATATATATGCACCCACGTGATCCGTACAGAATCACAAAATAGGAGTTCACTGTTATATATATGGTGTAGTTTCCTACTACAATAGAAACAGAAATTTTAATTTTCAGGGTTATTATGGTTTTTTGGAGCGTGACACCATAATTGGCTTACTGGTAAAATGGAATGGCAAACACACAAATTTTCAACTCTTGTTTGTTTTTGCTTCGTCCGATTAATTCAGATTTTAATAGTTACTGGTCCCTTTATACTTTATCTTGCGATTGTTAGGAGGTTATTATACTTGCATTGGTGGATACCAAGATATTTGAATATGTTTTTCTTCATTTTTCTCATTTGCATATCATAACACGAATGATGACAGTAATATGATACGCACCTCACTATGTCCATTGTTATATTTATACACACACCACCTTTTTAATTTCATTTTGTAGCTATTTCATCTGTGACTAGGGTTTAAGTCATCATGTCAAACATATGATATATATCTATTTACAAGAACAACATGAAAGTGTGGGATCCAACATGAGAATAATCCTCTATGAATAATTACAAACCACATAATAAGTAATCTAGAAAATAGTAACTAGATTATATATTGACGGGAGATAATAAACTATCTCAGATCGAGAGTCCAAAGAGAATTCAATTATTTTAATGACCTAAATCTTTCATAGATCTAGCATATGACTCACGCTTGTTTGACATACACAATTTTAATGTGATCAAATCAAAGTGGAAAGGCTTCGATGATGGATAACAAAGAAGGGGTTTTGATGATGTTGTAGAGTGGAAACCCTCCT
Source organism: Eucalyptus erythrocorys (assembly GCA_014182555.1). NCBI lineage: Eukaryota > Viridiplantae > Streptophyta > Magnoliopsida > Myrtales > Myrtaceae > Eucalyptus > Eucalyptus erythrocorys. Next base: position 11,951,030 of record CM024607.1, read on the forward strand.
TCCTCCAAAATTTTCTCCCATTCGAGCTCGTCCCTCTCCTTACCACCCGAACAATGCGCCATCATGACCAGATCCATCACTAGTCCGGTCTCATCAAACATGCCATCGCCCTCTGGTTTCAACACAATATATGCTATGATCACCTTGCCTTTCTTTTCTGGAATTGCTTTTCTACAATTCTTTAAAATCTTGACACAATCTTCATCCCCCCAATCATGCATGATCCCCTGTAAAACAAAAGACAGATAGAATTATTGGAGTCGTGAATCATGGTTTCTTTTTACGATACTTCATCAGTGTGTTCATTATGAAATCTCTATGCTTATGAAGAGTTGACATAATTGGCTAAAATGTAACCCAACGTTTAAATCTCTCTCTCTCTCTCTTGCTTGCTCCACCCAAAAGGCAACTCAGCGAAGTCTCACTGAAATCATCATGAATGCCTTGAGGCCTGAGATGTCACCGTGCCGCCCATATGACTTCCCTTCTCTCGCCCAAGACGCACAGTCTCTCACTCTCTCTCTCTCTCACATTAACTCGTAGGTGGTGACCTCATTACGACCTTGGCGATCTCAGACCTGAGGTCTCGATGAGGCACAGGCGATAGGCTTGTAAAATCGAGAGATTAGATCAATGGTGGCCTGAGGTCGTGACAAAGGAGAATGTGAGGCAGAGAGAGAGAGAGAGAGATTAGACCAATGGTGGCCCGAGGTCGTGACAAAGGAGATTGTGAGGCAAAGAGAGAGAGAAAGAGGGAGGATGCCGATGGAGGTAGTCGAAGAGGAGGGCTATCGGTGATGTGACGGATAGATGGCAGGTGATTCGCTGATGCTATGCAAAGAAGAGTTTGACAGAGCGAGAAGAGAGGGGAGAGGAGATGCGGGCTGATTTGTCGGGCTCAGGGTGACTTTTTTTATGAGAAGATGTTTTCCTCCATTCCCAGTGGATTGTTTTCTCCAACTAGGATTCTAATAGTTGGATTAAAAAAAGTAAGGATGATTGGTTAATCCAGTTATAGTATGAACATAATCGATTCCCAATATATGAAACTAGGAAGTAACTCTGTCCACCTTGAAATTAGATCAACCAATTCAAAATTGTCAAGGGAATGACAATTATTATTTTTTAAAATATTTAATTTTCTTTCTCAAAAGTACTTAAATATATTGAAAGTTATTTTAGTGTAGGATGAAATTTGAAAATCACATTTACATTACTAGTAAAAGAAGAAATTACTCCCATAAATATTATGTACTTTTTCCATTCCCAAATAAAAAAAAAAATAGCAAAAAAATTCTCTAGCTTGTTTGGTTTGGTTCCTAGAAGAATCAGGAGTGGAATCGGTTATTTGCAGTTCGTCAGCGGGAACCACCATAATTGGTCGGCTTGATCCGGTTTGGTCTAGTTCCTCGGTTGAACGAGGATCGATGCACACTCCTAAGATAAAAGATATCCCCACACTCATATTGGATAAGTTTGGGTATCTATGTGTGTGTGTTTGTGTGATATTCGTGTTAGTAATCCACTATTCAAATTTTTAGTTTGAGGAACTATCTTCTAATTAGGGATAGAAAAAGAAAATGATGTCAATAAGTTTATGTGCGAATTATATAAAAAAAATTTGACATCCCACCAAGTGAAAGGCTAATCAGAGGAAATTTTCTTCAATTAGAAATGGAGAAATATAAAGCCTTTTTATTAGAAAACAAGATGCCCCCTTCCTATGGTGCTTGTATGGCTTATACGTAGTTCTAGTTTGAGGTTACACAAAACTTATTTACCAATGTAACAAGCTAGATACAATAATAATGTGAAATTCAAGATATATTTATCTCGAATAATTTAGAACATGGCTAGGACTTTGGATACTACTATAGATATGGTGTGTCATTTTATTGAAAAATTAGAGTACCATCGAACTGTTTTCCTATAAACTTGATTCCCATAAATAAACATATAAAGGAAAAAATAAATACATCAGCACATTACTTTAGAATGCCTATGAGACTGCAGAAAAGGTAGATCTCGAGCTGTAAGATGGAGAAACAAGTTGTCACAAGTAACTAAACTCCTACGAGGTCAGGCCAACGTGAATTGCAAAACGAAATGAAGCACATTTCCAAATGAAAAAAAAAAAAAAAAATGCACATTTACCGGAAAAATTACTGTGTGATTTATAAATAATGTGAATCAATATAATTTAACTCATTAATTATGTGAGTTTTTATTATAAGACTGATGTGATATAGAACCAGACAGATTTGACCCCCCTATGATTTATACACTGAAATATTTTTTCCCTTGACTATGGCATTACTTGAACTGAATTTTTGTCACAAATCATGGATTCCCACCCCTTTGATACATTAAAAGGATAGAATAAAAAAAGGATCATATGCCATAAAAAGAACGCATAATTCACGAATTAATAAATATGTATAAAGTATATGACAATAAAACTCACCTTCATGAAAATTGCATCAGCATGCGGTATAGTCTTAAACATGTCTCCTCCAACTTGAGTGATTCTATTATGCGTAGGTGCCGTCGCAATGACGTGAGGCAGATCGAAATTAGTCCCTTGAATGTGTGGATATGACTTAATGATCTCGGTCAAGGCCCCGCCAATCCCCCCTCCGACATCGACCAGAGATCCAATGCTCTCGAAGCCGTCCTTATACACATCCACGATACCCCTAACCAGGATCCTGCTCGTACATGCCATCCCATCATTGAACAAGCGGTTGAACTCGGGATTCTCTAACGCGAAGTCCCAAACCTTGCGGCCGTGAGCCATCTCGAATGCGATGCCGCCGGTCCTGACACAGTTGCCAAGGCAATGCCACGAGGACATCAGCCATGGGTGGTTTTCCATCAACACCAACGGCGCGAGGCTGAGCTCGGACCCACACCCCTGGAGGAGCCATCTTGACGATGGGGTGAGGCTGTAGAGTGTCTCACGACTCTCATGGCTGCCATCGGATAGGCAATGATTAGCGGCGAAGATGTTCTTGCGGACAAGGAGTCTCATGATGCGCGCCAAGTAGGCAGTTCCGGGGGATGGGGAGGGAATGCGAGAGGCTATTTGGGCTAGGGTGACGGGCCTGCCACCGTAAGAATGGATGATGTCGGGTACTCGGAGCTCGACCGCGCATTTCAGCGCCATGGAGTCGGTGTATGCATACATGAGCTTCCATATGTGTGCTTGGCCTCTTAGGGTTGCTTCAGTTTCATCAAGCGATTCCATTCTTACTCTCTCCCTCTCTCAGCTTGCTTTGATTTGGGGTTATGGAACGAGGAACGAAGAGAAGAGTCCAGAGGCGTCGTAATATATGGGGCCAAAGGCTTTAGGAGCGTAGATCTGTGTGTCTCGGGGTATACAGGATGATGGGACTACCACATGCGATGGAGATTAGTAGAGCACTTGAACTTTAAAGAACGATGATATAGTCAAAATCAACTGTCTGGCCATGCATTAATCACGACAATTAAGGAGACCGAGAAATCCTCCCTAACCCCGAACATGGGGTTTGCATTCCCCTGTCTAATGCACGAAACGTCAACACACTAAAAAACTTATATAAATAACTCATGAAATTTCAATGAAACACTCCGACATTAAAAAAAAATTCACCGTCACCTCTGGAAGACAAGAGGAGAAAAAAAGAGAATATGATGATTTGCAAGCCGAATTGGATTTTTCTTGGTCCACAAACTGGAGCTTAAGTTGAAATTTCACTTAATTTGGTAATAAAAGAAAGGGATTGCTTAATTCGCTCAATAGGAAAAAAGAAAAAAAAAATACGGTGGTAATGACTGATCAGAATCTTGTTTAATATATTTATAAAACTGATCAATAATAACCCCTTTTTTTTCTATGCTTGATCAGGGATTAATATTAATCATTTATAACTTTGTAATCGTCACCAACATTTGAGTACATCAAAGTGTCAAACAAGAAAGTGGAAAGAGACTAAGAAAATTAAAGGTTGGGAAAACGCAAAAAGCTAAGCAAAAGTCTCCCAACCTGTCCAGAATCGGCGCTCTGGACGCGGTTCCCATGCATCCTCTTCAACCTCGCTCTAGCGAAAAAGAGAGAGAGAGAGTGGTTGCAGTTGCATCATGCGTGTTCCATTTCAATCTTTGACAAGAGTGAAGAGAGAGAATTCTAAAAGTGCCTTCTCTCTTTTGGGCGCGATTTTTCTTTTATCTCGACCCCAATTTTTTTTTTTTTGGTCGAAATCTCGACCCCACTTAAATATTTAATTCGTACTAACTTAATATTTTCACCAAAATTAGAGTTTGGAAATCTCTAGTTTTGTTTTAGCCAACAACAATTTTTATGTACACCTCACAGAAAAATAGACACGATGTTTGCCAAGTAAATCGACTCTTGACTTGTTCACCACTCTGGAACAACTCTGTTACCAAGTCAAGACCATTCATTTCTTGTGAAGTTTAGATGAATATGAAATTTTGAAATTGATATTACTTGAATCAAATTGCTTGCAAAAGCTCATTAGCCCTAATTTAAGTACCTTAATTGATTTAAGTGGCTCGAGTATTTGAATCGAATTAATCTCAATGTATTCAGTACTTGATAAACATGACCCGTTTGCCAATTAATTAGTTAAAGCTATTTTTATGATAAACTAGTATCCAAGCACATGTCACGCACAAAAATATCAGGCGGTAAAGTTACAAGGTATGTGTTACTTTATGAGGGAAAATTTGGAGAGAGAGATATCAAATAACTTATTGAACTGAGAAGCATGAACTTGGAGACTTGGCTACTTGGAAGCCCATATCATGAACCAATTGAGTCTTAAGTTTTGTCATGTGCAGGTGGCACAAAGCAAGAGCAATGTGCACGTAATCCATAGGACTAATATTAGCCTAGCTATTACCTTTTTGCTAATTGCAACTATAATTACTTTTGAAGGGAAAATTTGGAGAGTTAATAGACGTGCCAAAATCATAATATGTCAGGTTTTTTCTGGAGGAAAATCGCAAAAATAGAAGTTGAAGCAGCACTAGATCATGTGTTTTGCTTTTTCGTTTTACCCATATCATAGTAGTGATGCCTCAATGTGTTACGTGATGGGATTAAAAAAACTCTGGCTAGATTCTATTTATGAATCATTGAAATCCCTCATTTACTACGAACTTGAAAGGTCATTCTTTGCCTTTTGGTTTTGCCCATATCATAATAATGATGCTTCAATGTGTTATGTGATGGGATTAGAAAACTCTGGCTAGATTCTATTCATGAATCGTTGAAATTCCTCATTTTCTACAAATTTGAAAGGTAATTCATTAAGGATAAATATGGTTGCTTGGTCTTTTTCACTAGCATTTTGGTCAAATTTCCATGAACTAGATGCACTACTAGCCCTAACAAATTAACCGATGCACTTTTTTTGCCTTTTTTCAATGGTTGTATATGAGTATTCCTTGCATCTAGCTAAATATTAATACATTGAATTGGTTTCTTTGATCACTAGAACAAAACATTCAACATTTTCTTGATTATGAATCATTTTAACGTGTTCCCACACTACATATCTCCTCCTCCAATCTGTGACACTAGAATCAATTGTTGCAAACGTCTAGCAATCCTTTTATCTGTGATGTTTAGAACCTGCAAATTATTGTTCAATAAGATATATGGTCCTCAACATACTCTTGACAAATACAAGAAAAGTTGGCAAGCACTTGCTGATCAACAAGAAATTATACATAAAATACTAATCAAATTCATTCCGACGACTATGTTGAGATATGGAGCAAAAGGTCCGCTTTTGGTCTTCACGAGTGACACAACGCACCACTTCAGAAGTATACATATGAAATGCACCATGAGCATCTGAAACAATAGATCTCTAAATGAAGACCAAACGATATTTGAGGGAGACCAGATTACTCTGCTTCTCAAAAATCAAAGCAAACAGAAAAAAATGGCAAAGCCAAAATCCTAAGATATTAAAAATCAATATCACATGCTTGCATAAGGGCAGCGGAAGGAGATCAAACCATACCAGAAATTTTGAACTGATCGTAGAGAATGCCTTCCTAGGCTTCTAGTCATAAACTTATTTATTTCGGTTTGCATTCGGGTTTGTGACCCAACCCGCCGTGACCCGAATCCAAATCTTCATGATACCTAGAACTTTAAGTGGTTACCTACACGTGTTCTACATCAAATCAAATAAGAAAAGATGTTCATTGTTATATGTAGTGCAGTTTCCTGCTACAAACCTTTGGAAATAATAGAAATTTTAATTTATCCTTCAAAGTTATTATGGTCTTTTAGAGCGCGACGCGATATTCATGTTCTCATTTCATATGAAGCACCGATGGATATAATAGGAAGAAAAAGTGAATTAACATCACTGCTAAAAATGGACGGTAAACACATAAATTCGCAACTTTTGTTTTCCTTGTGTGTCATCCAACTAATTGGGATTTTCATAGTTACTTGTCCCTTTGTATTTCCGATTATTATGAGGTCGGTATAATTGCATCGGTGGATAACTAGCTAGGAGAATATGTTCTTCATTTTTCTCATTTGCGTGTTTTCTAACACAAATGACCACACTAATTTAACCGGTAACTTACATCGTCCATGGATATATATTTATATGCACACCGCCTTTTCAATTTCGTTTCCTAGCTATTTCGTCCATAATAAGGGTTCGAGCCGTTATATGTCGAATATATGATGTATCTATTGTAAACACTTAAAATTTAAATTCCATAAAAAGCTAGGGATCAACTTGGTCCTATCAAAAATATTTTTGGGATCCCCTATGATCAATATTGTTTGCATCTTATAATTTTTTATTTTTTATTTTATTTTCCCCTATTTTACCTTAAATAAAAATCTTTAAAAAAAAAAAAAAAAAAAAAAAAAGAGGCCCACCCGTTTCCTTTTCTTTCTCCCCAAGCGCCGGCCCGGGCCCATCTCGCCCAACACATTTCCCTTGGCCCGGCCCCCTTTCTCTTCTTCCTCTTCACGCCACCGAGGACCAGCGTGACTGAAGAAACGGCGATGGCGGGCAGCCCGCCGGAAGCCCGGTCAGCGGCAAACCCGCCCGCCCCACGTGCGACGCGATGGGTCTATAAAGAGAAAGGAGGCCGGGGAGGGGAAGGAAGTAGAGAGCGACTGAGCCCCCGGCGACCACCGTGCCTCGCCGGAGTCCACAAAGCATACGGACGTTTGCCCCTCTTCCCTTGCGCGGAGCCTCGGTAGGTTCCAGCCTCAAGTTTTCGCCGGTTTTCAATTAGTCCGATTTTGGGGGGCCGGTTTCCTGAGGATCCCGGCTGGGGGACGAACGAGGCGAACGGACGTAGCCCGATCTATCGAGCTCGTCCGCCGTTCGACGCCGCCGAGCCGGGTAGGGAACGCCACCGACAGCCCCCATTCCCTTCTCTTCGTGTTCTGTTTCGGGTTCGCCGAATCGGGCTGCCTTTGCCCTCCTCGCGCGAGTTTCCGGCCTTCCCTGCGCGTGTGCTGCTGTTCTGGGGTCGTATGTGTCGTTTATTCGGAATCCCGGCTAGAGCTCGGGCTCGGTCGTCCCCGTTTCTCACCCCTCAGTGTGCGTATACTAAGGTGCTGCATGGTAACATTTCTCGCTTCTCCCAATTTCTGTTTTTTTGTTCCCCGGAATAAAAAAGAGCAGAAAATCCGTTTGGTAACGTCGAGTTGTTTTTTTATTCCCGGAACAAAAAGTTAGCCCGGGAATAGTTTTGGAACAAAAACCGAAGTAAAAAAAAGTTGCTTTTGGTTCCCGGGAACAAGTTTAAGAAATAAGTGAAAATTTTTTTTTTTATTCTTCTCTTGCACACGGCCCATTGACTGCCGTTGACCGCCACTCGCCGCCGACCACCGCCGCCGCCGCCGCCGGCCGACCGCCGTCGGCCGCCGGAGGTCGATCGACCGCCGCCCCGCCGCCGCCGCCGCCGGAGCCGCCCGCCCGCCGCCGCATGTCGCCGCCCCGGCCGACCGCCGCCGCCGACCGACCGCCGCCACCGCCGGCCGCCGCACCGTCCATCGGCCGCCGTCGACCGTCGGCCACCGGTGGCCGCGGAGGGGCGGCCGATGGCGGTGCGGCCGGGCGCGGCGGTGGTCGGCCGGCCGCGGCGACATGCGGCGGCGGGCGGCGGTCGGCCGGCGGCGGCGGCGGCGTCCAACGGCGATCGGCCAACAAAAATAAAAAACAAATAAATATAAAAAAGAAACCTGTTTTTTACCAAACGCATTTCTATTCTTTTTCTATTTCTAGAGTAGAAATTTTGTGTAGTTACCAAACGGGTTTTTTTACCCAGAAATTGTCCCCATAATAGAAATAGAAAAGAAGCATTTCTAAAAAAAACTACTCCCCAGCCCAGTGAGAAGCGTTGCCATGCGCACCCTAAGTGTTCGATAAATTACCTAAACTAGACGCCTGTTCATGGTCTTCATCGGCCCGAAACTCGCCGTCTTTTTGTTTATACTGAATATAAATGAGTTGTCCCTGTGCCGCGCTTGAACCTCGCTCATTCATTACTTGCAGATTTTGGTCTAAGTTCGTGTCTCGGACAAGTTCGAAGCTTCCTCTTAGCTGACGCCCTCCGCGTGTTCGACAAAATGTCTGACTGAAGTGTACGCGTTTAATCTTAATCCCCCGACCGTTTTTAGTGTTCGTGATTTGTGAAATGTGTTTCGGTAGATTTCCACTGCTGTCCTTTGCTTTGAATGCCCTCGTGTCGTGGTTTCTTTCGGACGTGCGACATGTTTCTGCGTGTGGGCGCTTCTCGGTTGGCGAAGACGAGGGGCGGTGGTGGTGTTTGGCCACATGTGACAGCCGCGCAGTGGCTTGACGTGGCTTGTATTGTGCCCGAATTACTCTAATTAAAACTTGGGTCCCTCTTCCTGTTTGCATCAGCCATTGTTCTTGGACCTTGGGAAAGGAAGAGGCGCGCGTTCGGGCAAGGAAATGCTTCTGCGAAGCCGTGAGGGGAAGACGTGGGATTGGCTAGAGTGGGCTTGAGTGTTGGTAGGGGTCTGTTGGGCTCAAGAAGATCTGGATTTTGGTTTGACTTTGGGCTTAAAGAGAGCTCAGCTGTAGTGGGCTTTAGAAGAGACAAAAGATTTGAGCTAGTTTAGGGGTCTCCTTTGATTTGGGTTGGCCGTCTTTGTGATTCCTTCTCGGATGGGCTTCATTTTGGGAGGGGACCGAACTGGGCCTGCGTATCAGGCCCAGTCCGGCCGTGGGTTTGGCGACCCGGATCGTTTCAGACCCGGCTCGGTCCGACTTTTTTTAATAATATAGTATAACCTTGTTTTTTTTTTTTAATATCGAAAAAATCAGAAAAATCCAAAAAATAATTTACATTTTCCAAAAATAGTAATAGCCTAAAAAATGATTTTCATTTTCCACAAATGCCTAGAAAAAACTTGAAAATGCAAAAAGAATCCAAGTTCGGAGTTTAAACAAGATTAAATATCACAAGGGTATTAAGTTGATTAACTAGTGTAATTAGGTTCTCAATTATAATTTCTAAAATGCTTTTCTCAATATTTTACTTAGGTTTTTCAATTGACCTACCACGAATTGACTGGTAGTTGGTCCATAACTCGTGAATTGGTTGCCTTGGGAAAACTTGTGCTAAACCTAATACTTAACAAGCCATTAGCCTCTGCTTGCCCATGCATAAGGGCTTTGGAGGAAGGTTGCAACATCTATGTAAAGGAAAAGCTAGAAAGCATGTGATTCAATATGAGAATAACCCTCTGTAAATGATTTCAAATTACATTGATTATTAATATGAAACATAGTAACTGAAATATACATAGATAGGAAATAGCAAATTTGGTCTTAGTTCGAGATACCTCAGTGAATCCAACTATCTTAACTATTGAAGTCTATCATTGAAAGAGCATAGGACTCACATTTATTTTTCTTAAATAATTATAGTGTGACCAAATCACAGAGGATAGGCTTCAATGATGGATACCAAAGAAGGGGTTTTGATGATGTTGAAGCGAGGAAACCCTCCCTCCTCCAAGATCTTCTTCCATTCAAGTTCATCCCTCTCCTTACCGCCCGAGCAATGCGCCATCATGACTAGATCCAACACTAGTCCGGTCTCATCGAACATGCCATTGCCCTCGATTTTAGCACAACATCAGCTATGATCACCTTGCCATTCTTTTCTGGAATTGCTTTTTTGCAATTCTTCAAAATCTTAACACAATCTTCGTCCCCCCAATCATGCATTATCCCCTGTAAAACAAAAGATAGAGAATTACTAGAGTCGAGAAACCATGGTTTCTTTTTACAGTATTTCATTAGTGTGTTCATTGTGTAATCTATATGCTTATGAAAAGTTGACATAATTGGCTAAAATGTAACCCAATGTTTTCAAAGAAAGAAAAATAATAATAATAATAATTATCCATTCTCTTGCTTGCTCTACGCAGAAGGCAACTCAGCGAAAACCCACTGAAATTGTCATTAATGCCCTAAGGCCTGAGATGTTTTTGCGCCGCCTGTATAACTGCCCCTCTCTTGCCCAAGATGCACACTGTCTCTCACTTTCCCTCTCTCTTTAACTCTGAGACGGTGACCTCATTATGATCTTAGTGATCTTAGACTTGAGGTCCCATTGAGGCACGGGCGATAGGCTTGTAAAATATAGACGTTAGATCAATGGTGGCCTGAGGTCGTGACGAAGGGGAGAGAGAGAGAGAGAGAGAGAGAGAGAGAGAGAGAGAGAGAGAGGATGTTGATTGAGGTGGCTGAAGAGGAGGGTTATCGGTGACGTGACGGTTCAATAGTGGGCGACTCGCTGATGCTATGCAAAGAAGAGTGGGAGAGAGCGAGGAAACATGGGAAAGAAGATGTGGGCCGATTTCAAGGGCTTATGGTAAGGTTTTGTACCTTTTGAGGGCTTTTTTTTTTTTTTTTTTTTTAATGCTAAGTTTGAGGCCATGTTTCCTCCATTTCTATTCTTAAACCAATATTTTGATAGTTGGATTAAAGAAATTAAGGTTGATCGGTTGGTCCGGTTCTAGTATGGACAACATCCTAGACCAAACCAACCAGTTCAAGGTTGTCTCGGGAATTAGTAGTGTTATTTATTTTGTTAAAATGTTTTATTTTCTTTCTAAAGAGTATCTAAATATATAAAAAGTTACTCTAGTGCAATATGAAATTACTAATTACATGTAAGTCGTTACTAAAAAGAAGAAATAACCTTCATCAATAATATATACTTTTTTCCCTTCCTGAATAAAAAAAATGAAAAAAACTTATACTATGGGCCGGATAGCACTAGGTCGTGGAAGAACTAGGAGTCAAATCGACTATTCCTAGTTCCAAATCAATTGGACCAGCAGGAACCAACCGATTTGATGCAATTCCCCAGTTGAATTGGAAACGAAGCAGACCCCTAAAAAAAAGACATCCCCACACCAATATTTGGATAAGTTTGTGTTTTTGCATGTGTGTATATACTATATATTGTGTGATATTCATATTTGTAACCAACTATTTAGAGCTCCAACTCGAGGAACTATCTTTCAATCAGGGATAGAAAAAGATAAAGCCGCTGAGTTTATGTGTGAGTTATATACAAACTTCTGAAATCCCACCAATTAAAAAACTAATCAGAGGAAATTTTCGCCAATTAAATATAGAGAAAAATAAAACTTTTTTATCCAAAAACAAGATGCTTGGTCCCTACCACTTGTATGGCTTATACATAGTGCTAGTTTGAGGTTACACAAAACTTATTTACTAGTATAACAAACTAGATAGAAGAATAATGTGAAATTCGATATATTTGTCCCATATAATTAAGAACATGGCCAGGACTTCTAGATGTCACTATACATACAGTGTGCGTGTTTACTTCATTGAACAAATAGAGTCACGTGGAACTGTTTCCCTATAAACATGATTCGCATAAATAAAGATATAAAGGAAAAATCAATACATCAGCACATCAATTTAGAACGCCTATAAGATGGCAGAAAAGGTAGATCTTGAGGTATGAGATAGAGAAATAAGTAGTTACAGCCAACTAAACTCTTTCTACCGAGTCAGGCGAACACGAATTACAAAATGAAAAGATGCACATTTTAAAATGAGAAAAATACACATTAATCGGAAAATTCATTGTGTGGCTTATAAATCATGTGGATCGATATAATTTAAATCATTGGTCACGCGAGTTTATAATAAGACTTATATGATTAAGAATTTAGATAGGCTTGCGCTTGAACCCCATCTAATTTATAGACTATGAATAATTTTTCCCTTGACTATGGCATTACTCAAACAGAATTGTCATCGCACTTCATCGATTCCCAACCTTTTGACACACTAAAAGGACAGGAAAAAAAATTGATCATGTGCCAAAGGAAAAATGCAAAGTTCACAAATTAATTAATATGCATAAGGTATTTGGCAATGAAACTCACTTTCATGAAAACTGCATCAGCATATGGTATAGTCTCAAACATGTTTCCTCCAACGTGAGTGACTCCGTCATGCGCTGGTGCTGTTGCAACGACATGAGGTAGATCAAAATTAATCCCCTGAATGTGTGAAAATGACTTGATGATCTCGGCTAGGGTCTTGCCGACCCCCCCTCCGACATCGACTAAAGATCCAATGCTCTCGAAGCCGTCCTTATACACTTCCACGATGCCCCTAACCATGACCCCACTCACACACGCCATCCCATCGTTGAACAAGCGGTTGAACTCGTCATTCTCAGATGCGAAGTCCCAAATCTTGCGGCCGTGAGCCATCTCAAATGCGATGCCGCCGGTCTTGACGCAGTCGCCAAAGCAATGCCATGGGGACATCAGCCATGGGTGGTTTTCCATCAACACCAAGGGCGCGAGGCTGAGCTCAGACCCAGGCCCCTGGAGGAGCCATCTCGACGATGGGGTGAGGCTGTAGAGTGTCTCGTGACTCTCATGGCCGCCGTCAGGTTGGCAACGATTAGCGGAGAAGATGTTCTTACGGACGAGGAGTCTCATGATGCGTGCCAAGTAGGCGGTTCCAAGGGATGGGGAGGGAATGCGGGAGGCTATTTGGGCTAGAGTGATGGGCCTGCCGCCGTAAGAATGGATGATGTCGGGTACTCGGAGCTCGACCGCGCATTTCAGCGCCATCGAGTCAGCGTATGCATACAAGAGCTTCCATATATGCGCTTGGCCTCTTAGGGTTGCTTCAGTTTCATCGGGCGATTGCATTCTCTCTCTCTCTCTCTCTCTCTCTCTCTCTCTCTGTGAGCTTGCTTTGGTTCGCAGTATGGTACGAGGAACGAAGGGTAGAGACCGGAGGCGTCGTAATATATAGACACAAGAGGGAAGAGAGAATTCTAGAAATACCTGCTCTCTTTTCACGCGCGATTTTTCTTGTATCTTGACCCTGCTCATATATTTAATTTCGCACTAACTCAATGTTTCTCCACTTTTAACTCTACTAAACATCTGACGCCGAAATCAGAGCTTGGAAATTCTCCAGTTTTGTATTAGCCAACGACGACTTTATGTACATCTCATGGAGAAGAGACAATGTTTGCCAAGCAAATCGACCTTGACTCGTTCACCACTCTGGAACAACTTCGTCACCAAGTTGCGGCGATTCACTTCTTGTGAAGTTCAGAGGAAAATCAAATTTTAGAATTGACATTACTTGAATAAAATTGCTCGCAAAAGCTCATTAGCCCTAATTTAAGGAGCTTATTGATTTAAGTGGCTCAAGTATTAAAATCAAGTTAATATCAACGCATTCAATACTTGATTATTGTGACCCATCAGACAATTAAGTAGTTAAAGCTATATTTATGATAAGCTCGGATCCAAGCACACATTGAGCACAAAGATATCTGGTGGTGATAAAAGGTATTAGCTTTGTATGTTTCCACAGATTACCGATAAATGTGTTACTTTACAAGGGAAGATTTGGAGAGAGAGAGAGAGAGAGAGAGAGAGAGAGAGAGAGATATGTCATATAACTTATTAAACTCATTAGGTACGCCCCAGTGGCCACTCTTCCAACATGGAAGGGGGAGGTGAGGGGTTCAAACCCCCACCTTCTTAAGGAGGGATGGGGTGGGGACGCGTAAGTTTCAGGAGTAGGTTTCGACGCCCACACCTTGCAAGAGGTAGGGCAAAAGTCTGAGAGTGAGTGTAGAATATGTATAGAGTAGGACTGACAAAAAAAAAAAAAAAAAACTCATTAGGTATAATAACATCATTTTATGAAGTGACTATTTTCTCTTTTTTATAATACAAAATCACGAGCTTGGAGATCTAGCTACTTGGAAGCCCACAAGACATCTTATGGACATCTTATGAGTCCCATGAACCGGTTGAGTCTAAATTTTTGCCATGTGTAAGTGGCTCAAAGAAAGAGCAATCTGCATAATCAGTAGGGTTAATATTAGCCTAGCTATCATCTTTCCATTAGTTGTAAATATCATTACTTTTGAAGGGAAAATTTGGAAAAATAATAGACGTGCCACAATCATTATACATCAGGTTTTCTTTTTTTGGAGCAAAACCACAAAATGGAGGTTGAAGCAACATCGGATCATGTGTTTGCTTTTTTCATTTGTGCTTAGTCTTAAATACAAAAAATAAGGGGGAAGCTTTGCACAAGGGTATAGATTTCATTGAAAATTTTCAATTTAAAAATAAAATTCGCATCCAATTATTGTGATTAATAGAAAGATATATGACCATATTCATAAGAAAATTGAAGATGATTTAACATGCACGAGAGTTTAAAGCTAGGGCGAGTTTGAGCATGAAGAGTACTTAAAAAGCCGAGCTCAAGCTTAAGCTCGAGAATCAAATGTATCATAGGTTAATGTCACATCTTGATTCCTAAGTGTAATTTTGGGCAATAGATTTCGTCTAATTAACTTAGGTTGGTTGCACCTTCATATTCTAAAAAAAATTGTTTAAATGTTTTGGGAAGTAACTATGACCTCATCCATTTGATTTAATATAATCATGCATTCAATGTACCACTATTTTCTTTGCACGTGTCTTGACTTGTGAGGTTGAAAACCTAATTGGTTCCATGCTAAATCAACTAAACGTTAAGATTCCATCATGTAAAAAAATAAAGAAGAGACTTTCTCCCTTCTAAACACCCAAAAAAAAGTAATTAAACACAAAAATCGAGATCAAAGGTCACATCTGATAAGCACTAGAAATAGTGTCACATTAAGAGGGAAGCAAGCATTCCTGCTTAATCTTCGTCAGAAAAAAGAAAAAGGTATTCTTACCTAATTATTATTAAACGTTTGAACTTTTGACTTTCCTGGCAAAAAAATTAAAGAGGAGACTTTCTCCCTTCTAAACACCCAAAAAAAAAAAAAAGTAGTTAAACGCAAAATTCGAGATGAAAGGTCACATCTAATAAGCACTAGAAATAATGTCCCATCAAGAGGGAAGCAAGCACTCCTACCGAATCTTCATTAAAAAAAAAAAAAAAAAAAGACATTCCTCCCTAATTATTAAAAAACGTTTAGAATTTTGACTTTTCCAGCCAATTGCAATTTTCATGATTCGATTGGAATATCCTCTCTCTCTTTTTAAAAAAAAAAAATTAATTTATCATAATCAAAAAGGAAAGAATAATAAAAAGCTACCGAACAATGAAATTTCCAAAAGAGCTGAAAAGCAAAACAAAATCTTAAAAATAAAAGAGTATAGCTTGCAATTATAATTATGCTCTCATTTCAAAAGACCGGATTTCTTATGACGTCAAAAAAAATCAAGGATCAATCATAAAAGCCATTATTGATGGACACAGCCAAGATTTTTGCTTTCAAAAATTCATCTCGGTTCTGATGCTTATATGATGTTGTGGTGCGATCTCGCTGAATGTATGAACAAGTTGAGTATCCTGGCTGCTTGGGGCGGTTTTACATCTCCATGGGCATGAAATTGAAGAGACAAGCTTAAAAATATCACAAACTATAGCAAATAATGCTTGATTTCATCATGCAGAAGTTGCTAGTCATCTATAAATGTTCCCAAGTATCAACATATTAAGTAATTAACTAGACTAATTAAAATTTTCCGCAATGTATGAGGTTAACTGTTCGATGGTTTTTAACTTTGGCGAGTGACTATGGAGCTGATGCGCAGCTGACGTTGAAACCCACGTGGCACTATCCTTGTGTCATGCTATCTGAAGACGCCCAGAAAATTTCTCAATCCTTTATCACAGTGACGACCTTGTGAATAAAATATGCGCTGGCTCCATTAGTACCGTGCCAAATGCATATGGTGATGGGTCGCTTTTCCAATGCTTGCGCATCACGTCTTCTCGAATGTAAGGATGCGGAGTTGAAGTCGTGCATGTTGACTTGTCAGGTTGATAAAGAGAGAAGGTGATTTTCCCCCGCGGACGTCAATGGATGGACCAAAGCTAAAGAGCTCGATATCGACGGCAACCGGACATGGTCTCCTTTGCGTTGTTTGCATGAGAACTTTGTCTGAATTCCGGAGCTTTGTATTCACTAGTGACGTCATATATGACGTGATTTCACTTAATTTATGAAAAAATTAAGTATTTTGGTTGCATTAGCATTAGGTGGTTCTACAGTTAAAATGGACATAAAATACAAGAGATAGAAATCGGCGACTTAAAATTAGAGTCATGTGAAGATTACTACTAACATCAGATGCATCGAACATCTTCATTGTGCAGAAGCTCTTAATCATGTATAAATGTTAATAAAGATCAACATATCAAGTAATTAGTTATAGTGATTTTAATATTTTCTCAATGTTATATTAACTTTTCATACACGAAAAGTAATTATGTAATGATCCTAAAAGGAAAAATAACTTTTCAACATATAGGAAATTAGTACATTTATCCACATGGTTAATAACTTCTTTTTTACTAAATTGGGAGAGTCTGCATTAAGCCTAATACTTAGCAAGTCATTAGTCTCTATCTACCCATGCGTAAGGGCTCTGAAAGGAGATCGCGACATCTATGTACAGGAAAAGCTAGAAAGCATGCGATCCAACATGAGAATAATCCTCTATGAATGATTACAAACCACATTGATTGGTAACCTAAAACATGGTAATTGGATTATTCATAGATAGGAAACCGTAAACTTGGTCTAAGATTAGGAGACCTACGTGAATCCAATTGCCTTAACTACCGAAGTCTTTCATTAATGGAGCATAGGACTACATTTATTTTTCTTACATAATTATAGCATATCACAATGGATAGGCTTCAATAATGGATGACAAGGAAGGGGTTTTGATGATGTTGTAGCGAGGAAACCCTCCCTCCTCCAAGATCTTCTTCCATTCGGGTTCGTCCCTCTCCTTACCGCCCGAGCAAAGCGCCATCATGGCCAGATCCATCACTAGTCCGGTCTTATCAAACATGCCATCGCCCTCTGCTTTCAGCACAATATTTGCTATGATCACCTTCCCATTCTTTTCCGGGATTGCTTTTCTGCAATTCTTTAAAATCTTGACACAGTTTTCATCCCCCCAATCATGCAGTATGTCCTTTAAAACAAACAACATAAAATTACTGGAGTCGAGAATCATGGTTTTTTTTTTTTTTACACTATTTCATCAATGTGTTCATTGTGTTAATCTCTATGCTTATGAAGAGTCAACATAATTGGCTAAAATGTAACCAACGTTTTCCAAAAAGGGAAAAATAATTCTCCTCTCTCTCGATTGCTCTACACAAAAGGCAACTTAGCAAAAACCCATTGAAATTGTTACCAATACCTTGAGGCTTGAGATGTTTTTGCACCACCCATATGACCACCCCTCTCTCGCCCAAGATGCACACTCTCTCACCATCACTCTCTCTTTAACTCCAAGATAGTGACCTCATTATGACCTTGAAGATCTCAGGCCTGCGAACCCATTGAGGCACGCCCGTGAAATTGAGATTTATAGGGCCTATGGTAAGGTTTTTAACTTTTTGAGGATTTTTTAATGCTAAGTTTAAGGCCTTGTTTCCTCCATTCCTATTGGAGTATTTTTTCCTCAACCACTATTTTGATAGTTGGATTAAAGAAAGTAAGGGTGATTGGTTGGTCTAGTTCCATGATGGACAGCATCGTGGACTGGACCAACCGGTTTGATGTTGTCTCAGCAATTAGTGATATCATTTATCTTCTTTCTCGAAAGTACCTAAATATATTGAAAGTTACTCTAGTATAGGATGAAATTACTAATCACATGCAAGTCACTACTAAAATAAGAAATAACTTTCATATATAATTTGTACATTTTGCCTTGCCCGAATAAAAAAATGGAAAAAAAAATTCTATGGGCAGATCGGTCTAGTTTGTGGAGGAATTGAGAGTCGAATCGATTATTCCTGATTGCAAATTAATTGGACCAAATTTGGCAGGAACCGACCGGTTTGTTCCGATTCCTAAGTTGAATAAGGACCAAAGTACACCCCTTAAAAAAAGGACATCCTACAATAATATTTGGATAAGTTTGTGTTTTTACATGTGTGTATATAATATGTGTGCGTGTGATATTAATATTTGTAAGCCACTATTCAGAGCTCCAGTTTGAGGAATTATCTTCCAATTAGGGATTGAAAAAAAATGATGCTACTAAGTTTATGTCTGAGTTATATAGAAACTTTTGAAATCCCACCAATTAAAAGACTAATAAGAGGAAATTTTCTCCAATTAGAGATGGAGAAAAATAAAGCCTTTTTATTCAAAAACAAGATGCTCGGTCCCTACCATGCTTGTATGGCTTATATAGTGCTAGACTGAGGTTACACAAAACTTATTTACCAATGTAACAAACTAGACACATAAATAATGTGAAATCTGATATATTTGTCGCAAATAGTTTAGAACAAGGCTAGGACTTCTGGATACCACTATACATATGGAGTGTGTGTTTACTTTATTGAACAAATAGAGTCACATGAAACCGTTTTCCAGTGAACTTGATTCCCCATAAATAAAGCTATAAAGGAAAAATAAATATATCAGCACATCAATTTAGAACGCCTATAAGATGACAGAAAAGGTAGATCTTGAGCTGTAAGATAGAGAAACGAGTAGTTACAAGCAACTAAACTCCTACCAAGCCATGCGAACACGGATTACAGAATAAAAAGATGCACATTTCAAAATGATGAAAGTACACATTAACCGGAAAAATTACTATGCCTCTTATAAATCATGTGGATCAATATAATTTTAATCACTAATTACGCGAATTTTATTATAAGACTTATATGTTAAGAATCTAGATAGGTTTGTGCTTGACCCCTATATAATTTATAGGCTACGAATAATTTTTCCCTTTACTGTGGCGTTACTCGAACAGAATTGTTATAGCAGTTCATGGATTCCCACCCTCTTGACACATTAAAAGGACAAAAAAATTAAAAAAGAAATTGATCATGAGCCATAGGAAAAATGCAAAACTCACGAATTAATTAATATGTTTAAAGTATTTGGCAGTAATGCTCACCCTCATGAAAACTGCATCAGCATGTGGTATAGTCTCAAACATGTTTCCTCCAACATGAGTGACTCCATTGTGCGCCGGCGCCGTTGCAACGGCATGAGGTAGATCAAAATTGATCCCATGAATGTGTGGAAATGACTTAATGATCTCGGCCAGGGTCTTGCCGATCCCCCCTCCGATATCGACCAAAGATCCAATGCGCTCGAAGCCGTCCTTATACACTTCTATGATGCTCCTAACCATGATCCCGCTCACACATGCCATCCCATCGTTGAACAAGCGGTTGAACTCGGGATTCTCTGATGCGAAGTCCCAAATCTTACGGCCGTGAGCCATCTCGAATGCAATGCCACCGGTCTTGATGCAGTCGCCAAAGCAATGCCACGGGGACATCAGCCATGGGTGGTTTAACATCAACACCACAGGCGCGAGGCTGAGCTCGAACCCGGGCCCCTGGAGGAGCCATCGTGACGATGGGGGGAGGCTGTAGAGTGTCTCGTGACTCTCATGGCCGCCATCAGGTTCGCAACGATTAGCGGAGAAGATGTTCTCACGGACAAGGAGTCTCATGATGCGCACCAAGTAGGCGGTTTCGAGGGATGGGGAGGGAATGCGAGAGGCTATTTGAGCTAGGGTGACGGGCCCGCCGCCATAAGAATGGATGATGTCGGGTACTCGGAGCTCGACCACGCATTTTAGCGCCATGGAGACGGCTTATGCATTCTGCAGATTCAATATGTGTGCTTGGCCTCTTAGGGTTGCTTCAGTTTCATCAAGCGATTCCATTCTCTCTCTCTCTCTCTCTCTCTCTCTCTCTCAGAACTTGCTTCGATTCGCAGTATAGTACGAGGAACGAAGGGAAAAGACCAGAGGCGTCGTAATATATAGACACAAGAAGGAAGAAAGAGAATTCTAGAAGTGCCCGCTCTCTTTTCATGCATGATTTTTCTTGTATCTTGGACCCTACTCAAATATTTAATGTCGCACTAACTTTATGTATCCCCAGTTTTAACTCCACTTAACATTTGACACCGAAATCAAAGTTTGGAAATTCTCCGGTTTTGTATTAGCCAGCGACAACTTTATGTACATCTCACAGAGAAGAGACACAATGTTTGCCAAGCAAATCAACCTTGACTTGTTCACCACCCTGGAACAACTTCGTTATTAGGTTGTAGCCATTAACTTCCTGTGAAGTTCAGAAGAAAATCAAATTTTGAAATTGATATTACTTGAATCAAATTGCTCTTGAAAGCTCGTTAGCCCTCATTTAAGCAGCTTAATCGATTTAACTGGCTCAATTATTAAAATCAAGTTAATCTCAATGTATTCAATACTTGATTAATGTGACCCATTAGACAATTAAGTAGTTAATGCTATTTTTATGATAAGCTAGGATCCAAGGACACGTTTAACACATTTAGCCCTCATTGCACGTTGTGATAAATTTTAGGACTTAATTGTACTTTTTGAAAGTTTTAGAACTTAATTATATTTCCATGAGAAATTTTAGGACCTCTAATGCATTTATCCCTTTTTTTTTCTCTCACCTCTCACGTCCTCTCACGTCTTCTCTCTCTGTTGGTGTACTTTTCTGCCTTCTTTTATTAACCTTGACTTTTCCCTTGACAAAAACTTTTCTTCCTGTTTTTTGTATTGCTTTTTCAAAAGAACGAAGGACAAGCCCTTTTTTTTTTTAAGAAAAACGAAAATCCCCCCTACGAAGTGATCAAAAAGAGAAGCCCCCGTTTTCTTCATGATTGTGGCAACGGGGGTTGTGGCGAGCTACTCGGCGGTGGGTAGTGATGATGGGCAAAGGTGTCAGGCAGAGGGACAACAATAGCAGTGAAGGTCGAGCGAGGACGGTTGCAAGGCGACGATGGTGCAGCGAACAGGGGCTAAGCTTTTGCTACTGGGCAACGACCGGCACGGGGGTCGAGCAGGGATGACCGGCACGGTGACTAGCGTAGCAGTGGCCCGCGGGTTGTTGGCGGAGTGGAGGTGGTCGGCTAAACAAATGCTGCCCGAAGAAGTAGAACAATGCGCTGTTATTTATTTATTTATTTGAGATAAGTGTATTAGAAGTCCTAAAACTTATCATGAAAATGCAATTGAGTCCTAAAATTATCAAAATGTGCAATTAAGTTCTAAAACTTGTCACAAAAGTTCAGTTAAGTCCTAAAACTTTCAAAAAGTTCAATAAATTCCTAAAACTTGTCTTGAAAGTGCAACCGAGTCCCAAAACTTTAAAAAAGTGCAATCAATGTAAGGACTTAGATTGAATCACCTTGACAAGTTTTAAGACTTGATTGCACTTTTTGAAAGTTTTAAGACTTAATTGCACTTTGTGACAAGTTTTAGGACTTAATTGCACTTTTTAAAAGTTTTATGACTTAATTACATTTTCATGACAAATTTTAGGACTTCCAATGCATTCATCCCTTTTTTTTTCCTCTCACCTCTCACGTCCCCTCATGTCTTCTCTCTTCACCGGTGTACTTTTCTTCCCTCTTTTGTTAACCTTGACTTTTCCCTCAATAAAAACTTTTCTTCCTTTGTTTTTTTTTGTTGCGTTTTCAAAAGAGCCAAGGATAAGCCCCATTTTCAAGAAAAATGAAAATATCCTTACGAAGTGATCCAAAAGAGAAGCCCCCATTTTCTTCATGAATTGTGGTGAGACCCCTCTTTGTTGACTTTTACCCAAAAAAAAAAAAAAAAAAAAAAAAAAAACCTTGCACTTCAATTGTGTGGCCTCCTTGCCATCATTTTTTTTTCTCAGTGATCGTATGTACCAATGTCTAGCCCCCCTTTTTTTCTTGACCAAGCAGCATTTTATAGGTGAATAGTACGATTTGATCAGGGAAAGAAAATTTCCGCACTAAATCTTTAATGACCATGCAATCTCTGTCATTTTGAGGCAAAAAATATATCGTTAGGTAAATCCTTCAAGTGCAATATTCTTTTTGATTATTTTGATATTTCCTCCGAAATCTTCTAATCTGTTGCAAAATATATCACTCAATGTATATATCGCATAAATATATCAAATATTTACCGAATATTGGAAGAATATTACAAATCTTTTCAAGAAATATCATATTGTCACTCTTTATAAGTCAATTGTAAGTCATTAGAGAAAAAATGTGCACGTTAGATACAAATAGACATGTATTAAGTAGTGAATATATATTAGACATGTATATCTTACCTAAATAATCTTTCCAAATTCGAGTCAAATGTGATTGAACCGGGATTGCAAATGGCTCCTCGGGCGGAGGGTGTCGATGGGAACGACGAGGGGGCTTGGGCAGCCAGTGTCGTAATATGCTGCAGGTGCTGCGGCAGTGGATAGAGGGCAGCCGTTTGGATCTCTGACGAGGGGACGGACGGAGGTGTGGCATCGGCAATAGGGTGGACCAACAACGGGCAGGGGAAATAAGTGTCATGGGGGTTGTGGTGGGGCGCGAAAGGGTGGCAACCAGCACAGCGAGAGGCGGGCTCGAGAGCTCAGCTGTTGGTTGTAGGCGTCAGCGGGTCGTGGTTTGAAGCTGCAGGGGACGGGCACCGGGCGATCGAAGATGGGCGAGTAATGGCATGGGCTGTAGCGGCGTCGATGCTGGGGCGAAGGGCAGGAGTGGCAACAGGGGATGCGGCGAGCTACTTTGGCGGTGGGCAGCAACGACGAGCAATGGTGTCTGACAGAGGGACAATAGCAGCAGCGAAGGCTGGGCGAGGACGGTTGCAAGGAGATGGTGGCGCGGCGAACAGGGGCTAAGCTTCGGCTGCTGGGCAGCAACTGGCACGGGGTCAAGTAGGGATGACCGGCACGGTGACTGGTATAGTGATGGCCCGTGGGTTGCGGGCGGAGCGGAGGTGGCCGGCTAGACAAATGCTGCCTGAAGAAGTAGAACAATGTGCTGTTATTTATTTATTTATTTATTTGACATAAGTGCATTAGAAGTCCTAAAACTTATCATAAAAATGCAATTGAGTAATAAAACTATCAAAATGTGCAATTAAATTCTAAAACTTGTCACAAAAGTTTAGTCAAGTCCTAAAACTTTCAAAAAAATAAATAAATTCCTAAACTTGTCTCGAAAGTGCAACCAAGTGCCAAAACTCTCAAAAAGTGCAATCAATGTAAGGACTTAGATTGAATCACTTTTACAAGTTTTAAGACTTGATTGCACTTTTTGAAAATTTTAAGACTTAATTGCACTTTGTGATAAGCTTTAGGATTTAATTGCACTTTTCAAAAATTTTATGACTTAATTACATTTTCATGACAAATTTTAGGACTTCCAATGTAGTCATCCCTTTTTTTTTCCTCTCACCTCTCACGTCCCCTCACGTCTTCTCTCTTTACTGGTGTACTTTTCTTTCATCTTTTGTTAACCTTGACTTTTCCCTCAATGAAAACTTTTCTTCCTTTGTTTTTTGTGTTGCTTTTTCAAAAGAGCAAAGGACAAGCCCCTCTTTCCAAGAAAAATGAAAATCCCCCTACGAAGTGATTGAAAGGAGAAACCCCCTTTTCTTCATGAATTGTGGCCTTGTGTTTCTATTGTGTGAGATGCCTCTATGTTGACTTTTGCCCAAAAACCAAAAAAAAAAAAAAAAAACCCTACTCTTCAAATGTGCGGCCACGTTGCCATCATGTTTTTTCTCAGTGACCATATGTACCAATGTCTGGCCCCCCATTTTTTCTTAACCAAGCGGCATTTTATAATGTGAATAGTACGATTTGATCAGGGAAAGAAAATTTCCGCACGAAATATTTAATGACCATGCAATCTCTGTCATTTTGAGGCAAAAAATATATCGTTAGGTATATCCTTCAAATGCAATATTCTTTTTGATTATTTTGATATTTCCTCCGAAATCTTCTAAGCTGTTGCAAAATATATCACTCAATGTATATATCGTATAAATATGTGAAATATTTACCGAATATTGGAAGAATATTATGAATCATTTCAAGAAATATCAAATCGTCACTCTTTATAAGTCAATGGTCGGTCATCAAAGATCAAATGTGCACGTTAGATACAAATAGACATGTATTAAGTAGTGAATATATATTAGACACATATATCTTACCTAAATAATTTTTCCAAATTCGGTCAAATGTGATCAAACTGGGATTGCAATCAGCTCCTCGAGCGGAAGGCGATGTTGGGAATGACGAGGGGGCTCGGGCTGCTCGTGTCATAATTTGCTATAGGTGCTGCGGCTGTGGACAGAGGACAGTCATTTAGACCTCCGACGAGGGGACCGACGGAGGTGTGGCGTCGGCAATAGGGTGGACCAACAACGGGAAGGGGAAATCAGCGTCGTAGGGGTTGCAACGGGGCGCGAAAGGGTGGCAACTGGCACGGCGAGAGGCGGGCTCAAGAGCTCAGCTGTTGGTTGCAAGTGTCGACGGGTCATGGTTCAGAGTTGCAGGGGATGGGCACTGGGCGAGCATTGGCACGGGTTGTAGTGGCGTCGATGCTCGGGCGAAGGGTAGGAATGGCAACGGGGGATGCGGCAAGCTACTCTGGCGGTGGGCAGCGACGACGAGCAGTGGTGTTGGGCAAAGGGACAACAGCAACAGCGAGGGTCAGGCGAGGAGGGTTGCAGGGCGACGGTGGCACGGTGAACAGGGGCTAAGCTTCGGCTATTGGGCAGCGACCAGCACGGGTGTTGAGCGGGGATGACCAGCGCGGTGATTGGCGTAGCGGTGGCCCGCAGGTTGCCGGTGGAGTGGAGGTGGCCGGCTAAACAAATGCTGCCTGAAGAAGTAGAACAATGCGCTGTTATTTATTTATTTATGTGAGATAAGTGTATTAGAAGTCTTAAAACTTATCATGAAAATGCGATTGAGTCCTAAAACTGTCAAAATATGCAATTAAGTTTTTAAACTTGTCACCAAAGTTCAGTCAAGTCCAAAAACTTCCAAAAAGTTCAATAAACTGCTAAAACTTGTCTCAAAAGTGCAATCAAGTCCCAAAACTCACAAAAAGTACAATCAATGTAAGGAGTTAGATTGAATCACTTTGACAAGTTTTAAGACATGATTGCACTTTTTGAAAGTTTTAAGACTTAATTGAACTTTGTCACAAGTTTTAGGACTTAATTGCATTTTTTAAAAGTTTTATGACTTAATTACATTCTTATCTTCCATTCTTATGACAAATTTTAGTACTTCCAATGCATTCATCCCTTTTTTTTCCTCTCACCTCTCACGTCCCCTCACATCTTCTCTCTCTACTGGTGTACGTTTCTTCCATCTTTTGTTAACCTTAACTTTTCCCTCAATAAAAACCTTTCTTCCTTTGTTTTTTGTGTTGCTTTTTCAAAAGAGCCAAGGACAAGCCCCTTTTTCAAGAAAAATGAAAATACCCCTACGAAGTCATCGAAAAGAGAAGCCCCAATTTTCTTCATGAATTGTGGCGTTGTGTTTCTATTGTGTGAGACCCCTCTTTGTTGACTTTTACCCAACAACCAAAAAAAAAAAAAAAAAAAAAAAGACCCTGCTCTTCAATTGTGTGGCCTCCTTACCATCATGTTTTTTCTCTGTGACCATATGTACCAATGTCTGGCCCCCCCTTTTTTCTTGACCAAGTGGCATTTTATAGGTGAAAAGTACGATCTGATCAGGGAAAGAAAATTTCCGCAGGAAATCTCTAATGGCCATGCAATCTCTAATATTTTGAGGCAAAAAATATATCGTTAGGTATATCCTTCAAGTGCAATATTCTTTTTGATTATTTTTATATTTCCTCCGAAATCTTCTAATGTGTTGCAAAATATTTCACTTAATGTATATATCACATAAATATATCAAATATTTACCGAATATTTGAAGAATATTACGAATCTTTTCAAGAAATATCAAATCGTCACTCTTTATAATTCAATTTTAAGTCAACAGAGAACAAATGTGCACGTTAGATACAAATAGACATGTATTAAGTATTGAATATATATTAGACACGTATACCTTACCTAAATGATCTTTCCAAATTCGGGTCAAATGTGATCGAACCGGGATTGCAAACAGCTCCTCGAGCGGAGGGCGTCGATGGGAAGGACGAGGGGGCTCGGGCTGCTAGTGTCCTAATTTGCTGCAGGTGCTGCGGCCGTGGACAGAGGGTAGCCGTTCAGAGCTCTGACGAGGGGACGGACGGAGGTGTGGCGTTGGTGATAGGGTGGACCAACAATGGGCAGGGGAAATCAGTGTCGCAGGGGTTGTAGTGGGGCGCGAAAGGGTGGCAACCGGCACGGTGAGAGGCGGGCTCGAGAGCTCAGCTGTTGGTTGCAGGCATTGGTGGGTCGTGGTTTGGAGCTGCAGGGGATGGGCAGCGGGTAATCGAAGATGAGCGAGCAATGGCATGGGCTGCCGCGGTGTCGATGCCTCGGTGAAGGGCAGGAGTGGCAAAGGGGGATGCAATGAGCTACTCTTGCGGTGGGCAATGACGACGAGCAGTGGTGTCGGGTAGAGGGACAACAGCAGAGGCGAAGGCTGGGTGAGGACGGTTGCAGGGCCACGGTGGCGCGGCGAACAGGTGCTAAGCTTCGGCTGTTGGGCAGCAACAGGAACGGGGGTCGAGCAAGGATGACTGGCGCGGTGATTGGTGTAGCGGTGGCCCGCGAGTTGCTGGCGGAGCAAAGGTGGCTGGCTAGACAAATGCGGCCCGAAGAAGTAGAACAATGCACTGTTATTTATTTATTTATTTGAGATAAGTGCATTAGAAGTCCTAAAACTTGTTAAGAAAATACAATTGAGTCCTAAAACTATCAAAATGTGCAATTAAGTTCTAAAACTTGTCACAAAAGTTCAATCAAGTCCTAAAACTTTCAAAAGGTTCAATCAATTCCTAAAACTTTTCTCGAAAGTGCAACCCATCCCAAAACTCTCAAAAGTGTAATCAATGTAAGGACTTAGATTGAATCACTTTGCAAGTTTTAAGACTTGATTGCACTTTTTGAAAATTTTAAGACTTAATTGCACTTTGTGACAAGTTTTAGAACTTAATTACACTTTTTAAAAATTTTATGACTTAATTACATTTTCATGACAAATTTTAGGACTTCCAATGCATTCATCCCTTTTTTTCCTCTCACCTCTCACCTCCCCTCACGTCTTCTCTCTCTACTGGTGTACGTTTCTTCCATCTTTTGTTAACCTTGACTTTTCCCTCAATAAAAACTTTTCTTCCTTTGTTTTTTGTGTTGCTTTTTCAAAAGAGCAAAGGACAAGCCCCTTTTTTAAGAAAAATGAAAATCCCCCTACGAAGTGATTGAAAAGAGAAGCCCCCCCTTTCTTCATGAATTGTGGCCTTGTGTTTCTATTGTGTGAGATGCCTCTATGTTGACTTTTACCCAAAAAAAAAAAAAAAAAAAAAAAAAACCTTCTCTTCAATTGTGTGGCCTCCTTGCCATCATGGTTTTTCTTAGTGACTGTATGTACAAATGTCTGGCCCCCATTTTTTCTTGGCCAAGTGGCATTTGATAATGTGAATAGTACGATCTAACCAGGGAAAGAAAATTTCCGCACGAAATCTTTAATGACCATCCAATCTCTGTCATTTTGAGGAAAAAAATATATCGTTAGGTATATCCTTCAAGCGCAATATTCTTCTTGATTATTTTGATATTTCCTCCGAAATCTTCTAATCTGTTGCAAAATAGTCACTCAATGTATATATCGCATAAATATATGAGATATTTACCGAATATTGGAGGAATATTACGAATCTTTTCAAGAAATATCAAATCGTCACTCTTTATAAGTCAATGGTTGGTCATTAGAGAACAAATGTGCACGTTAGATACAAAAAGACATGTATTAAGTAGTGAATATATATTAGACACGTATATCTTACCAAAATAATCTTTCCAAATTCGGTCAAATGTGATCAAACCGGGATTGCAAATAGCTCCTCCAGCGGAAGGCATCATTGGGAATGACGAGGGGGCTCGAGCTGCCCGTGTCGTAATTTGCTGTAGGTACTGCGGCTGTGGACAGAGGGCAGTCGTTCGGACCTCCGACGAGGGGACCGACGGAGGTGTGGCGTCGGCAGTAGGGTGGACCAACAACGGGAAGGGGAAATCAGCGTCGTGGGGGTTGCAGCGGGGCGCGAAAGGGTTGCAACCAGCACGGCGAGAGGCGGGCTAGAGAGCTGAGCTGTTGGTTGCAGGTGTCGACAGGTCATGGTTCAGAGCTGCAGGGGATAGGCACCGGGTGATCAAAGATGGGCGAGCATTGGCATGGGTTGCAGCGGCGTCGACGCTCGGGCGAAGGGCAGGAGTGGCAACCGGGGATGCGGTGAGCTACTCTGGCGGTGGGAAGCGATGACGAGTAGTGGTGTCGGGCAGAAGGACAATAGCAACAGCGAGGGTTGGGCAAGGAGGGTTGTAGGGCGATGGTGGCGCGACGAACAGAGGCTAAGCTTCGGTTACTGGGTAGCGACCGGCACAGGGGTCGAGTAGGGATGACCGGCACGGTGATTGGCGTAGCGGTGGCCCGCCGATTGCTAGCGAAGCGAAGGTGGCCGGCTAAACAAATGCTGCCTGAAAAAGTAGAACAATGCATTGTTATTTATTTATTTATTTGAGATAAGTGCATTAGAAGTCTTAAAAATTATCATGAAAATGCAATTGAGTCCTAAAACTATCAAAATGTGCAATTAAGTTAACTTGTCACAAAAGTTTAGTCAAGTCCTAAAACTTTCAAAAAGTTCAATAAATTCCTAAAAATTTTCTTGAAAGTGCAACCTAGTCCCAAAATTCTCAAAAAGTGCAATCAATGTAAGGACTTAGATTGAATCACTTTGACAAGTTGTCGACTTGATTGTACTTTTTGAAAATTTTAAGACTTAATTACACTTTGTGACACGTTTTAGGACTTAATTGCACTTTTTAAAAAATTTTATGACTTAATTACATTTTCATGAGAAATTTTAGGACTTCCAATGCATTCATCCCTTTTCTTTTCCTCTCACCTCTCACGTCCCCTCACGTCTTCTCTCTCTACTGGTGTACGTTTCTTCCATCTTTCGTTAACCTTGACTTTTCCCTCAATAAAAACTTTTCTTCCTTTGTTTTTTGTGTTGCTTTTTCAAAAGAGCAAAGGACAAGCCCCTTTTTTTAAGAAAAACGAAAATCCCCCTTCGAAGTGATTGAAAAGAGAAGCCCCCCTTTTCTTCATGAATTGTGGCCTTGTGTTTCTATTGTGTGAGACGCCTATATGTTGACTTTTACACAAAAACCAAAAAACAAAAAGACCCTGCTCTTCAATTGTGTGGCCCCCTTGCCATCATGTTTTTTCTCAGTGACCGTAAGTACCAATGTCTGGCCCCCCCTTTTTTCTTGACCAAGGGGCATTTAATAGGTGAATAGTACGATCTCATTAGGGAAAGAAAATTTCCGTACAAAATCTCTAATGCCATGAAATCTCTATCATTTTGAGGCAAAAAATATATCGTTAGGTATATCCTTCAAGTGCAATATTCTTTTTGATTATTTTGATATTTCCTCCGAAATCTTCTAATGTGTTGCAAAATATTTCACTCAATGTATATATTGCATAAATATATCAAATATTTATTGAATATTAGAAGAATATTACGAATCTTTTCAAGAAATATCAAATTGTCACTCTTTATAAGTCAATTGTAAGTCTTCAGAGAACAAATGTGCACATTAGATACAAATAGACATGTATTAAGTATTGAATATATATTAGACACGTATATCTTACCTAAATAATTCTTCCAAATTCAGGTCAAATGTGATCAAACCGGGATTGCAAACGGCTCCTCGAGCAGAGGGCGTCGATGGAAACGACGAGGGGGCTCGGGCTGCCGGTGTCGTAATTTGCTGCAGGTGCTGCGGCTATGGACAGAGAGCAGCCGTTCAGAGCTTCGACGAGGGGACGAATGGAGGTGTGGCATCAGTAATAGGGTGGACCAACAACGGGCAGGGGAAATCAGCGTCGCAGGGGTTGCAGCGGGGCGCGGAATGGTGGCAACCGGTACGGTGAGAGGCGGGCTAGAGAACTCAGCTGTTGGTTGCAGGCGTCGGTGGGTCATGGTTCGGAGCTGCAGGGGAGGGGCACCGGGCGATTAAAGATGGGCGAGCAATGGCACGGGCTGTAGCGGCGTCGATGGTCGAGCGAAGGGCAGGACTGGCAACGGGGGATGCAGCGAGCTACTCTTGTGGTGGGCAGCGACGACGAGCGGTGGTGTTGGGCGGAGGGACAACAGCAGTAGTGAAGGCCGTGCGAGGACGGTTGCAGGGCAACGGTGGCGTGGCGAATAGGGGCTAAGCTTCGGCTGCTGGGCAGCGATCGGCACAGGGATCGAGCAGGGATGACCGACGTAGCGGAGGCCTGTGGGTTCCTGGCGGAGCGGAGGTGGCCGGCTAGACAAATGCTACCCAAAGAAGTAGAACAATGCGCCGTTATTTATTTATTTATTTGAGATAAGTGCATTAGAAGTCCTAAAACTTATCATAAAAATCCAATTGAATCCTAAAACTATCAAAATGTGCAATTAAGTTGTAAAACTTGTCACAAAAGTTCAGTCAAGTCCTAAAACTTTCAAAAAGTTCAATAAATTCTTAAAACTTTTCTCGAAAGTGCAACCCAGTCTCAAAACTCTAAAAAAGTGCAATCAATATAAGGACTTAGATTGAATCACTTTGACAAGTTGTCAGACTTGATTGCACCTTTTGAAAATTTTAAGACTTAATTGCACTTTGTGACAAGTTTTAGGACTTAATTGCACTTTTTAAAAATTTTATGACTTAATTATATTTTCATGAGAAATTTTAGGACTTCCAATGCATTCATCCCTTTTCTTTTCCTCTCACCTCTCATGTCCCCTCACGTCTTCTCTCTCTACTGGTGTACGTTTCTTCCATCTTTTGTTAATCTTGACTTTTCCCTCAATAAAAACTTTTCTTCCTTCGTTTTTTGTGTTGCATTTTCAAAAGAGCAAAGGACAAGCCCCTTTTTTTAAGAAAAACGAAAATCCCCCTTCGAAGTGATTGAAAAGAGAAGCCCCCCTTTTTGTTCATGAATTGTGGCATTGTGTTTCTATTGTGTGAGACGCCTCTATGTTGACTTTTACACAAAAACCAAAAAAGAAAAAGACGCTGCTCTTCAATTGTGTGGCCCCCTTGCCATCATGTTTTTTCTCAGTGACCATATGTACCAATGTCTGGCGCCCCCTTTTTTCTTGACCAAGTGGCATTTAATAGGTGAATAGTAGGATCTCATTAGGGAAAGAAAATTTCCACACGAAATCTCTAATGGCCATGCAATCTCTATCATTTTGAGGCAAAAAATATATCGTTAGGTATATCCTTCAAGTGCAATATTCTTTTTGATTACTTTGATATTTCGTCTGAAATCTTCTAATGTGTTGCAAAATATTTCACTCAATGTATATATTGCATAAATATATCAAATATTTATCGAATATTGGAAGAATATTATGAATCTTTTCAAGAAATATCAAATCGTCACTCTTTATAAGTCAATTGTAAGTCTTCAGAGAACAAATGTGCACATTAGATACAAATAGACATGTATTTAGTATTGAATATATATTAGACACGTATATCTTACCTAAATAATCTTTCCAAATTCGGGTCAAATCTGATTGAACACGGGATTGCAAACGACTCCTCGAGCAAAGGGCGTCGATGGAAACGACGAGGGGGCTCGAGCTGCCGGCGTCGTAATTTGCTGCAAGTGCTGTGGCTGTGGACAGAGGGCAGCTGTTCGAGCTCCGACGAGGGGACGAACGGAGGTGTGGCATTAGTAATAGGGTGGACCAACAACGGGCAGGGGAAATCAGCGTCACAGGGGTTGCATCGGGGCGCAGAAGGGTGGCGACCGGCACAGTGAGAGGCGGGCTCGAGAGTTCAACTGTCGGTTGTAGGCGTCGGCGGGTTGTGGTTCGGAGCTGCAGGGGACAGGCACCGGGCGATCGAAGATGGGCGAGCAATGGCACAGGCTGTAGCGGCGTCAATGTTCGGGCGAAGGGCAGGATTGGCAACGGGGGATGCAATGAGCTACTCTTGCAGTGGGCAACGACGACGAGCAGTGGTGTTGGGCGGAGGGACAACAGCAGGAGTGAAGGCCGTGCGAGGATGGTTGTAGGGCGACGGTGGCGTGGTGAACAGGGGCTAAGCTTCGGCTACTGGGCAGTGATCAGCAAGGGGGTCAAGCAGGGATGACCGACGTGGTGACTGGCGTAGCGGTGGCCTGCGGGTTCTTGGCGGAGGTGGCTGGCTAGACAAATGCTGCTCGAAGAAGTAGAACAATGCGCCATTATTTATTTATTTATTTGAGATAAGTGCATTAGAAGTCCTAAAACTTATCATGAAAATCCAATTGAGTCCTAAAACTATCAAAATGTGCAATTAAGTTCTAAAACTTGTCACAAAAGTTCATTCAAGTCCTAAAACTTTCAAAAAGTTCAATAAATTCCTAAAAGTTTTCGAATGTGCAACCGAGTCCCAAAACGCTAAAAAAGTGCAATCAATGTAAGGACTTAGATTGAATCACTTTGACAAGTTGTCAGACTTGATTGCACTTTTTGAAAATTTTACGATTTATTGCACTTTGTGACAAGTTTTAGGACTTAATTGCACTTTTTGAAAATTTTATGACTTAGTTACATTTTCATGACAAATTTTAGGACTTCCAATGCAATGATCCCTTTTTTTTTCCTCTCACCTCTCATGTCCCCCCGCGTCTTCTCTCTCTACTGGTGTACGTTTCTTCCATCTTTTGTTAACCTTGACTTTTCCCTCAATAAAAACTTTTCTTCCTTTGTTTTTTGTGTTGCATTTTCAAAAGAGCAAAGGACAAGCCCCTTTTTTTAAGAAAAATGAAAATGCCCCTACGAAGTGATTGAAAAGAGAAGCCCCCCGTTTCTTCATGAATTGTGGCCTTGTGTTTCTATGAGATGCCTCTATGTTGACTTTTACCCGAAAAAAAAAAAAAAAAAAAAAAAAAACCCTACTCTTCGATTGTGTTGCCTCCTTGCCATCATGTTTTTTCTCAGTGACCGTATGTACCAATGTCTGGCCCCCCACTTTTTCTTGACCAAGCGGCATTTTATAGTGTGAATAGTACGATCTAATCAGGGAAAGAAAATTTCCGCACGAAATCTTTAATGACTATGCAATCTCTGTCATTTTGAGGCAAAAAATATATCATTAGGTATATCCTTCAAGTGCAATATTCTTTTTGATTATTTTGATATTTCCTCCGAAGTCTTCTAATCTGTTGCAAAATATATCACTCAATGTATATATCGCATAAATATATGAAATATTTACCGAATATTGGAGGAATATTACGAATCTTTTCAAGAAATATCAAATCGTCACTGTTTATAAGTCAATGGTAGGTCATCAGAGAACAAATGTGCACGTTAGATACAAATAGACATGTATTAAGTAGTGAATATATATTAGACACATATATCTTACTTAAATAATCTTTCCAAATTCGGTCAAATGTGATCAAACCGGGATTGCAAACAGCTCCTCAAGCAGAAGGCATCGTTGGGAATGACGAGGGGGCTCGGGCTGCCCGTGTTGTAATTTGCTGTAGGTGCTACGGCTGTGGACAGAGGGTAGTCATTAGGACCTCCGACGAGGGGACCGACGGAGGTGTGGCATCGGCAATAGGGTGGACCAACAACGGGAAGGGGAAATCAGCATCATAGGGGTTGCAGCGGGGCGCGAAAGAGTGGCAACCGGCATGGCAAGAGGCGGGCTCAAGAGCTCAGCTGTTGGTTGGAAGTGTTGGCGGGTCGTGGTTCGGAGCTGCAGGGGATGGGCACCAGGTGATCAAAGATGGGCAAGCATTGGCATGGGTTGCAGCGGTGTCGACACTCAGGCGAAGGGCAGGAGTGGCAACGGGGGATGTGGCGAGCTACTCTGGTGGTGGGTAGCGACGACGAGCAGTGGTGGCAGGCAGAGGGACAACGGCAATAGTGAGGGTCGGGCGAGGAGGGTTGCAGGGCGACGGTGGCGTGGCGAACAGGTGCTAAGCTTCGGCTACTGGGCAGCGACCAGCACGGGGGTCGAGCAGGGATGACCGGCGCGGTGACTGGCGTAGCGGTGGCCCGCTGGTTGCTAGCGGAGTGGTGGTGGCCGGCTAAACAAATGCTGCCGGAAGAAGTAGAACAATGCGCTGTTATTTATTTATTTATTTGAGATAAATGCATTGGAAGTCTTAAAACTTATCATGAAAATGCAATTGAGTCCTAAAACTATCAAAATGTGCAATTAAGTTCTAAAACTTGTCACAAAAGTTCAGTCAAGTCCTAAAACTTTAAAAAATTCAATAAATTCCTAAAACTTTTCTCGAAAGTGCAACCTAGTCCCAAAACTCTCAAAAAGTGCCATCAATGTAAAGACTTAGATTGAATCACTTTGACAAGTTGTCAGACTTGATTGCACTTTTTGAAAATTTTAAGACTTAATTGCACTTTGTGAGAGGTTTTAGGACTTAATTGCACTTTTTAAAAATTTTATGACTTAATTACATTTTCATGACAAATTTTAGGACTTCCAATGCATTCATCCCTTTTCTTTTCCTCTCACCTCTCACGTCCCCTCACGTCTTCTCTCTCTATTGGTGTACATTTCTTCCATCTTTTATTAACCTTGACTTTTCCCTCAATAAAAACTTTTCTTCCTTTGTTTTTTGTGTTGCTTTTTCAAAAGAGCAAAGGACAAGCCCCTTTTTAAAGAAAAATGAAAATCCCCTTACGAAGTGATTGAAAAGAGAAGCCCCCCTTTTCTTCATGAATTGTGGCCTTGTGTTTCTATTGTGTGAGACACCTTTACGTTGACTTTTACCCAAAAACCAAAAAACAAAAAGACCCTGCTCTTCAATTGTGTGGCCCCCTTGCAATCATGTTTTTTCTCAGTGACCGTATGTACCAATGTCTGGCCACCCCTTTTTTCTTGACCAAGTGGGATTTAAGAGGTGAATAGTAGGATCTCATTAGGGAAAGAAAATTTCCGCACGAAATCTCTAATGGCCATGCAATCTCTATGATTATGAGGCAAAAAATATATCGTTAGGTATATCCTTCAAGTGCAATATTCTTTTTGATTATTTTGATATTTCCTCCGAAATCTTCTAATCTGTTGCAAAATATTTCACTCAATGTATATATCGCATAAATATGTCAAATATTTACCGAATATTGGAAGAATATTATGAATCTTTTCAAGAAATATCAAATCGTCACTCTTTATAAGTCAATTGTAAGTCATCAGAGAACAAATGTGCACGTTAGATACAAAAAGACATGTATTAAGTATTGAATATGTATTAGACACATATATCTTACCTAAATAATCTTTCCAAA
Source organism: Eucalyptus erythrocorys (assembly GCA_014182555.1). Classification (NCBI taxonomy): domain Eukaryota; kingdom Viridiplantae; phylum Streptophyta; class Magnoliopsida; order Myrtales; family Myrtaceae; genus Eucalyptus; species Eucalyptus erythrocorys. The sequence goes on from CM024607.1 coordinate 11,986,940, forward strand.
TTCGGGTCAAATGTGATAGAACCGGGATTGCAAACGGCTCCTTGAGCGGAGGGTGTGGATGGGAATGACGAGGGGGCTCGGGCTGCCGGTGTCGTAATTTGTTGCAAGTGCTGCGGCTGTGGATAGAGGGCAGCCGTTTAGAGCTCCGACGAAGGGACGAACGGAGGTGTGGCGTCGGTAATAGGGTGGACCAACAACGGGCAGGGGAAATCAGCGTCGCAGGGGTTGCAGCGGGGCGTGAAAGGGTGGCAACCGGCACGGCGAGAGGTGGGCTCGAGAGCTCAGCTGTTGGTTGTAGGCGTCGGCAGGTCGTGGTTTGGAGTTGCAGGGGACGGGCACCGGGCGATCGAAGATGGGCAAGCAATGGCACGGGCTGCAGCAGCGTCGATGTTCGGGCGAAGGGCAAGAGTGGCAACGGGGGATGCAATGAGCTACTCTTGCAGTGGGCAGCAACGATGATCGGTGGTGTCGGGCGAGGGACAACAGCAGCAGCGAAGGTTGTGCGAGGATGGTTGCAGGGCGACGGTGGCGCGTCGAACAGGGGCTAAGCTTTGGCTGCTGGGCAGCGATCGGCATGGGGGTTGAGCAGTGGTGGCCAATGTAGTGACCGGCGTAGGGGTGGCCCGCAGGTTGCTGGCGGAGCGGCGGTGGCCGATGAGACAAATGCTGCTCGAAGAAGAAGAACAGTGTGCTGTTCTTTTTTTTTTTCTTTTCTTTTTTTTGGGTGTGTGTTTTAGAAGTCCTAAAACTTATCATAAAAAAGCAATTGAGTCCTAAAATTATCAAAAAGTGCAATTAAATTCTAAAACTTGTCACAAAAGTTCTTTCAGGTCCTGAAACTTTCAAAAGGTTCAATAAAGTCCTAAAACTTGTCCCGAAAATGCAACCGAGTGCTAAAACTTTCAAAAGATGCAATCAATGTAAGGACTTAGATTGAATCACTTTGACAAGTTTTAGGACCGTATTTTACTTTTTGAAAGTTTTAGAACTTAATTGTACTTTGTGACAAGTTTTAGAATTTAATTGCATTTTCATGACAAATTTTAGGACTTCTAATGCACTTATCCCCCTTTTTTTTCTCTCACCTCTCATGTCCCCTCATGTCTTCTCTCTCTGCTAATGTACTTTTCTGCCCTCTTTTGTCAACCTATATCTCCCTCAACAAAAACTTTTCTTCCTTTTTTTTTTTTTTGTGTTGCCTTTTCAAAAGAACGAAGGACAAGCGCCTTTTTTTTTTAAGAAAAATGAAAATCCCCCTACAAGGTGATCAAAAAGAGAACCCCCCCCTTCCCTTTTCTTCATGAATTGCGGCCTTGTGTTTCTGTTGTGTGTGACCTCTCTTTGTTGACTTTTACCCAAAAAAAAAAAAACCCTACTCTTCAATTGTGTGGCCTCCTTGCTATCGTGTTTTTTCTTAGTGGATGTATGTATCAATGTCTGGCCCCCCTTTTTTCTTGACCAAGCAACATTTTATAGGTGAATAGTATGATCTCATCAAGGAAAGAAAATTTCCACACGAAATCTCTAATGACCATGCAATCTCTCTCATTTTGAGGCAAAAAATACTTCATTCAATATATCCTTCAAGTGCAATATTCTTTTTGATTATTTTGATATTTCCTCCGAAATCTTCTAATATGCTGCGAAATATATCACTCAATGTATATATCGTATAAATATATGAAATATTTACCGAATATTAGAAGAATATTACGAATCTTTTCCAGAAATATCAAATCGTCATTCCTCATAAGTCAATTGTCAGTCATCAGAGAACAACGGGCTTGGGCCAATTCCCTCTTGCCGCGGGCTTAATCCAACTCCTTAAATTTAAGCCCAGAACCATCAAGTTAAACTCATCCGTCGTCGGTCCAATGCAAATAAAAAAAATGCTCAGAAAACTATATGCTATGCAATTTAATTCTAATATTTTTGTTTAGGGTCTAAAAATTAATCCCTAATTTTTTAAAGCGATAAATGACTAAATGGGTTGCCAAAATTCAGATGTCAACAAAAACAAAACAAAACCTAAAAATTAAAAGGATATAGCTTGCAGTTATAAGCACACTCTAACACAAAAAAACAATTTGGCATATCTCGAGATTTTTGCATCCAAAGACTCATCTCAATTCTGACGCTTATATTTAATGATGATGTGGCACGATCTCACTGAACGTATGAACAAGTTGAGTATCTCGGCTGCTTTGGGCAGTTATACATCTCCATGAGCATGAAATTGAAGAGACAAGCTTAGAAAATAAAAAATTATAGTAAATAACGCTTGATTTCGTCATGCAGAAGTTGCTAATCATCTATAAATGTTCCCAAGTATCAAGATATTAAGTAATTAACTAGACTAATTAACATTTTTCGCAATGTATGAGGTTAACTAGTTGATGGTTTTTAACTTTGGCGAGTGACTGTAGAGTTGATGTGCAGTTGATGTTGAAATCGACGTGGCACTATCCTTGTCTCACGTGGTGTTGATGTCGAACTACCCATTGGGTGACATGTGGCACTGATGATCGACACAAAGCAGGCAAGGTAATGGTGTTAGGGAAATCCCTTATGATGTTTTGAAGATGACCAAATAAATCAAAGACTAAACGTGTTTAATTGTTGAGTAACAAAATATGTAGATGATATAACGTATAAAGGATACTGTAAAACTCTATACTTGAAAGAACCAGAAAACAGACTCTATGCTAAAGTTGAATTTATTCAGACTGTGTCTAGACCTTAAGGCTAAATCTATTCAGAAGTAGAATATGTCTAGACTTACGTCCAGATTGTAAAGTCTATTTCAATCTGAAGACACTCAGACTCTACTTCAGTCTGAAGACTCTCAGACTTTACATCCAAAATGAGACAGTACGTAACAGATTCAGAACAAAGCATGTTCAAAACAAAACAATTCGACAGAATGTAACATAAGCCCCAAACATATAACGGCTAGCGATCTGATTTGGATTCTATATCAAGATTGATTTGATTGACTCAATCTTATTGATTGACAATTGGATCTTGAAGACAAGAACTTTTTATACGAAGAAGCTCTACTTATGGAAACCAATATTATATTTGTATGGATTATCACAATTAATTTGGGATTCTACTTTTGTCACTCAACGGCTACCAAATCTTCTAGATACAGATCTGTCCAATGGGTAGATTGGAAAATGATCCTTTAAGATACACTTTAACGGCTAGTTTGAAAGTGGAGGGGTATTTAAGGAGATCAATGACCGATGAGCAAGTAAGAGATGGAGTGTAAAATTTATAATTCCAAAGTTTGAGCCAACTTCGATCATACACTTGTCTCTTATAAGTTTAAATGTTTGTGATCGTGAGAGAAATACCAAAAGAGTGACGTAGTGAGATAGTGTAATCAATCACTAAATGTTTGCACTCAAAGTTGTAATCTCTTCTTGATTGCATAGTGGAATCCAGTAGAAGGTTGTTAGCGTGGGACAGTGGACGTAGGCTTAATTTAAGCCAAACCACTATAAATTCTGTATTCTTATTCTCTTCCCTAAACTCCTTTATTTTGTTCGCAATTCTATTTAATTGTTAAAGTCTGAACTCGCTCAAAGTCTGTTATTTTTCAGACTCAGTTTCAAAGTTTAATCCTTATTTAGACTTTGCTCGAAATATATTTTATTCCGCATTTATTTGCCAAGGTTTATTTTGAACACCTATTCACCCTCTCTAAGTGTTCGTACTAGCACTTTCAAATGGCACGCGAAACAAAGCTGAGATCGCAGTCGACGTCTCGATTGCTGGTGGATAGAGATTCGCTTGGGAACGCATGCTTGGCGGGGCTAGGGCTTGGATTGTCTTGACTTGGTAAATAGGTCGTGGTCGATGATGTTAACTAGCTCATTTCTAACTTTGGTGGCTGACCGGTTGCTATTGCGGTCAAGGGTCATTCACGTCGTTAACAAAGCATGATCAGTGCGTGGTGGGGGTTGAAGCACCTTTTGGGTGACCTGGGCACGGCTACTTATTTTTCTCTTCAGCTCAAGCCTAGGCTTGAGAATCAATCGTAATGTACCATAGGCTGATTCCACATCTTGATTTCCAAGTGCAATATGAGCAATAAATTTTGCCAAATTAAGTCATCTTGATTTGAGTTTAAAAGCACCAATCTAATGAATGGTTGACTTTTCTACTTTCTATGTCTCCCGATTTCCTTTATCGGTCGTCTTCTGATTTGAGCTGGTCTCACCCTTCTCCCTCTCTCTTGTTGATTTTGTTTGTGTTTTTGCTTCATATTTTCTTTCGATTTAGATCTAGGGGTTTTCTTCTCTTGATCGAATTTCAGATCTAACAAGTTGAACTCTCTTGATCTAATTATACATCTAAGAACTATCATCTCCTGATTTAAATCTGAAAATTTAATAATTTTACTTTCACGGATTTGATGCATTGGTGCTCTATTCATGTACATTCAGCTTCAATAGTGATCACAAAAGCGTCTTGCTGAATTTGTTCTCCCATATGTCAAATCTGTGCTCGTTCAATCTGTTTTGGTTGTCTCTGTACGTGGATGATGCAAAGGAAGACGAAGTGCGCACCGATAACTGGCAACACCCTATCTACTAGAAAATAAATATTTGACATGTGCTCATGATTGATGAATATATGAAATGCAATGATCGGCTACTGATTATTTTGCTTGATAAATCCATTTATATAGAACAACCATGTGCTCAACCTAATGATGCCATGTTGATGCTTCTTATTTTCTGGATTTGACTTTATTTTGTAGTATTATGGGCTTTGTTGTGCTTCAATATTCTTTGTTATGAATTTTATGTGTTGAAGAAAAATCCCTTAAAGTTTTGAAACTAACAAAACAGCCTCGTTAGTAAAGTCTGAAGAATCTAAGACTCAGTCAGTTAAGTCTGAAGAGATCAAGGCTCAAGTTTTTCCGTCTGAAGACAGTCAGACCCAATTACAGTCTGAAGACTTCCAAGACCCAAATCAAAGTCTGAAGACAGTTTGCGATTTTACCATACTGACAGCAGGTTATTTTTATGGTTAAGGGAAGTAAGATTTGAATATTAAATTCCCTAACTTATCCATGGAATATCCTTGGCTGTGATTGTGAGCTTGGAAGATTTATTCTTCAGATTTTATCCGTTGAAGATCAAGCGAAATTTTGGAAGAATCTAATTTTGGAAACTCAAGATCCTGATTGTATGGGTGAGCAGGATTGATGAGCTATTGTCTACTCATATTTTCAATGACGTGAAGATCACTTAAATTGATTCAGTCCAACAGGTTGATTGGATGAATACTTGGAAAGTGCCAACAGGTATGGAGGCACAAAGGCTATTTAAGGTGGATCGGAGTTGTTCGAAAATGACGAGAGACTTGATAGAAAAATTTCAATGTTAGAACCTCTGAAATCTCTTGTTTACTAAAATCTCTCGTACTCAAGTTGTGTATCAAAGAGAGTCACTTATAGTGCGAAACAGCAAGAAGCTGTAGGAGAGACTTTCTGGTGAAAAAGTTTAGTTCGTGAATTGTAACAACTCTCATTTGCTACATAGTGATTACAGCCAGTTGGCTGCCAGCGTGGAGAGTGGACGTAGGCTTGCAATAAGCCGAACCACTATAATCCTTCTGTCAAATCTCTCTTACCCTACTCTATTTACTTTATGAATGCATGATCTATTTATTGTTGATATATTCTTTATATTAAAGTATTATTCAACTAAAGATTCTAAAAGAATTCTGTAATCACCTATTCACCCCCTCTAGGTTGATTCACTAGCCTATATCAATTGATATCAAAGTGAGTTGCTTATTTATTGGAAGTGTTTATTATTTCTAAAGCTAAAGATCTATGGCTAGTATTTTGGCTCCAGGTTTGATTGAAGGCCAAAGCAATACCAGACATCCCTACTTCGATGGAAAGGAATACAATGTTTGGAAAAACAAGATGAAGGCATTCCTAAGATCAAAAGATCCTATGGAATGTGATGTAGTGGAGAATGGAATTGCTTCTAAAGCTGCATCAATCACAAGGAAAGAATTACCTAATGGAGTGGGAGTGTCGCACACCGATATTTCAAAGAGACAAGCCCTTGATGCGAAAGCTATCTATTCTCTATATTGTGCATTATCTCCTACTGAATATAATAGAATTTCATTTTGTGAAACAGCCAAAGAAGTTTGGGATAGATTGCACGTCACCTATGAAGGAACAGATCGAGTCAAAGAAACCAAGATCAATATCCTTCTTGGACAATATGAAGCCTTCAAAATAAAGCTAGAAGAATCCATCACGGATATGTTCAGTCGATTTACAGAAATTATAAATGGCTTGGCATACCAAGGTCAACTAATCTCAGGACCAATGAAGGTCAATAAACTGTTGAGAGGACTCTCCAAAGATTGGAATCATGTCAAGACATCCATAAGAGAAACACAAAGAATCATGCCTCTTTCGGTAGATGAGTTGGTCGGCACACTTCAATCATATGAAGTCGAGCAATTCAATGAGGAATTTGACACCAAAGGTAAGAAGTCAATTGCTTTAAAATCTAATGATGATTACCGATGCTACGATTCAGAAGAAGACTTGGATGATGAGGAGTTGGCACTTCTGATTAGAAAATTCAGAAGGCTAAATAGAAAAGGTAGAAGGTTCAATGGAAAGAGACAAAACAATAAGAGATTTCAAAAGAAATCAAATGAAGAAGAAGATACCAACAAGGAGCTTGTCTGCTTTGAATGCAAGAAAAAGGGACACATCATACCCAACTGTCCCTTATTAAAGAAAAAGAAAGGAAAATTTGAAAGGTTCAAGAAGGCACTCAAAGCTGAAACATGGAGTGACACTGAATGTGAAGAGAGTGATGAAGAGTATGCCAATATCAGACTCAGTCTCAAGCTCAAGCTCAGACTCAGACTCAGACTCAAGCTCAAACTCAGACTCAGACTCAAACAGCGGTATCAAGGTTAGAAATTTAAAAATTCCTACTAAAGTATCAAAATACATTGATGAACTTTGTATCAGTCTTAAAGGCTCTCTTAAAAGGATCTCTGAACTAAAAAGGGAGAATTCCAAATTGAAACAACAAGAAAAGACTTTGGTTGAAAAAGTTGAAAGTCTAGACAAGAGTCTCGCTGTTTCAAAAGAAAATGAAATTGTTCTTTCAAAAGAAAATGCTTGTTTGAAAGAAGATTTGTTGAAAGTTACAAAGAAATTTTCAATGAGTCCTGAAAAGTTGAAGATATAATCCCATCTGAAAGAATCGTAATCCTTCGGTCTAGAAAGCTGTCAACTTAGGTAGACTTTGAAATTTGAGTCTAGCTATCTTCAGACTTTGATGATAGAGTCTAGAGATCTTTAGACTTAAATATTTGGGTCTTGAAATCTTCAAACTAAACTGACGAAGATGTTTTGTCAACTTCAAAACACCAAAAGAGTTTTCTCCAACAAGTGGCTGCCTTTCGTAATTGGAACCTGCATCAAATAGATGTCAACAACGCCTTCCTTAATGGTGACCTTGACAAAGAAATATACATGGAACTTCTACTGGGTTTACATAGACAAGGGAAGTCTCGAGTATGTCATCTTTGTAAATCCCTATATGGACTCAAACAAGCTTCTCCACAGTGGTATGCAAAATTCATCGCTGCTCTCACAAGTGTAGGCTTCCATCATTCCAAGCATGATTATGCTCTATTCACATGGACCAAAGGTACTTCATCAATCTATCTGCTAATTTATGTGGATGATATACTGATAATGGGAAATGATGACCTCGTGATTCAACATTTTAAGAAATATTTGCATTCAACTTTCCATATTAAAGATTTGGGATCTCCCAAATATTTTCTTGGTATTGAGATAGCTCGATCCAAAAAAGGAATCTGCCTTAGTTAGCGAAAGTTTGTCTTGAAAATTATATCAGAAGCAAGATTGTCATGATGTAAACCAGCTACAATACCTATTGAGCATGATGTTAAATTGACGACATTCGAGTATGATACTGATTCTCCATCAGCCAGTGAAGATCCATTGCTCAAGGATCCGTCAGGATATCGGCGACTTGTTGGAAAATTAATCTATCTCACCATGACTAGGCCTGATATATGTTATGCATTACAAATACTTAGTCAATTGATGCACAACCTGAAGCAATTTCATATGAATGCAGCATTGAAGGTTGTAAAGTACTTAAAAGGATGTCCGAGACTTGGAATTCTTTTATCCTGTGACTGCAACATGAAGATGATGGCTGATTGTGATACGGATTATGCTACATGTCCAATGACGAGGAGGTCTATTACTGGTTTTTGCATCAAATTGGGAAAATCCTTGATTTCGTGGAAGCCAAAGAAATAGTCAACAGTTTCATTATCATCAGCAGAATTAGAATATCGAGTAATGGCAAAAACTATCTGTGAAATAGTTTGGATATGAGGATTGCTACTAGATCTTGGTGTGTAAGTTGATGGTGCGAGTGAAATATTTTGCGACAATGATGCCACACTTAAATTAGCAACTAATTCAATTTTTCATGAAAGAACGAAGCACATAGAAGTTGATTGCCATTTTACTCGAGAAAAAATTCAAGCAGCGATTGTTATGACTAGAGGAATCGAAATAGTGGAGCAGCTAACAGACATTTTTTACTAAACTGTTATGTCAAAGACAACACACATACTTATTAAGCAAGTTAGACATCTTGGACATATATAAGCTGCCAGCTTGAGGGGGAGTGTTGGAGAAAGAATTTATTTTGATCCTTGATTAATTCTTAACTGCGATTCCAATCTCGCAAATAATACAGCAGATCAAGGGCATGGAATATTTCAAGGAAGACAATATTACGTGTATTATTTCCTTCTTTTATTTCTTGTATTATATATACAGCCTTAGGCTTGTACAGTATATAGATCAATGAAAATACAAATACATTACTTTCATTGTTTCGGATTTCTTGTCACTTTGCTTTGAATGCCCTCATGTCGTGGTTTCTTTCGGCGTGCTGCTAGTGGCTAGTTCTCAGTTGGCGAAGACGAGGGGTGGTGGTGGTTATGGCCACATATGACAGCCGCACCATGGTTTGACGTGGCTTGCATTGTGCCTAAACTATTCCAATTAAGAGTTAGGTCCTTCTAGCTGTTTGCATCAGCCATTGTTCTTGGACCTTGGGAAAGGAGGAGGCGTGCGTTCGGGCAAGGAAATGCTTCTGCGAAGCCATGAGGGGGAAGACGTGGGATTGGCTAGAGTGGGCTTGAGTGTTGATAGGGATTTGTTGGGCTCAAGAAGATCTAGGTTTTGGTTTGACTGAGAAAAGCCTGGCTTCTTTTGGGCTCAAAGCGAGCTCAGTCATAGTGGGCTTTAGAAGAGAGAAAAGATTTCTCCTGGTTTAGGGGTCTCCTTTGCTTTGGGATGGCTGTCTTTTCCATTCCTTCTTAGATGGGCTTCATTTTGGGAGGGGACCGAATTGGGCCTGCGAATTAGGCCCAGTCCAGCCATGGGTTTGGTGACCCAAATCGTTTCCAACCCGGGTCGGTCCAACTTTTTTAATAATATGATATAACCTTTTTTTTTTTAATATTGAAAAAATCAGAAAAATCCAAAAATAATTTAAATTTTCCAAATATAGAAAAAGCCTAAAAAATGATTTTCATTTTCCACAAATGCCTAGAAAAAAACTTGAAAATCCAAAAAGAATCAAAGCTTAAGGTTTAAACAAGATTAAGTATCAAAAGGGTATCAAGTTGATTAACTGGTGTAATAAGTCCCCATTTATAATTTCTAAAATATTTCTCTCAATATTTTATTTAGGTTTTTTAATAGACCTTCCACAAATTGATTGGTAGTTAGACCATAAATTGTGAATTGGTGGCCTTGGGAATGTCTGCGCTAAGCCTAATACTTAAACAAGTCATTAGCCTTTGCCTGCCCATGCATAAGGGCTTTTGGAGGGAGGTTGCAACATCTATGAACAGGAAAAGCTAGAAAGCATTTGATTCAATATGAGAATAATCCTCTATAAATTATTACAAACCACATGGATTAGTAACCCAAAACATAGTAACTAAATTATTCATAGATAGGAAATGGTAAACTTGGTCTTAGATCGAGAGATCTCAGTGAATCCAACTATCTTAACTACTAAAGTCTTTCATTGAAAGAACATAGGACTCGCATCTACTTTTCTTACATAATTATGGCGTGACCAAATCACAGGGGATAGGCTTCAATGATGGATAACAAGGGAGGGGTTTTGATGATGTTGTAGCGAGGAAACCCTCCCTCCTCCAAGATCTTCTTCCATTCGAGTTCTTCCCTCCCCTTACTACCCAAGCAATGTGCAATCATGACCAGATCCAATACCAGTCCATTCTCATCGAACATGCCATTGCCATCTGATTTCAGCACAACATCAACTATGATCACCTTGCCATTCTTTTCTGGGATTGCTTTTCTGCAATTCTTCAAAATCTTAACACAATCTTCATCCCCCCAATCATGCATGATCCCCTGTAAAAAAAAAAAAAAAAAAAAAAAAAAGATAGAGAATTACTAGAGACAAGAATCATGGTTTCTTTTTATAGTATTTCATTAGTGTGTTCATTGTGTAATCTCTGTGCTTATGGAGAGTTGACATAATTGGCTAAAATGTAACCCCACGTTTTCAAAGAAAGGAAAAATAAAATAAAATTATCGACTCTCTTGCTTTCTCTACGTAGAAGGCAACTCAGCGAAAACCCACTGAAATTGTCATTAATACCATGAGGCCTGAGAAGATTTTGCATCGCCCATATAACTACCCCTCTCTTGCCCAAGATGCACACTGTCTCTCACTCTCCCTCTCCCTTTAATTCCGAGATGGTGACCTCATTATGACCTTGGTGATCTCAGACCTGAGGTCTCAATGAGGCACGGGCGATAGGCTTGTAAAATATAGAGGTTAGATCAATGGTGGCCTGAGGTCGTGACGGGAGAGAGGGAGGGGGAGAGAGAGAGAGAGAGAGAGAGAGAATGTTGATTGAGGTGGTTGAAGAGGAGGTTTATCGGAGATGTGACGGTTCAATGGTGAGTAACTCGCTGATGCTATGCAAAGAAGAGTGGGAGAGAGTGAGGAGACAGGGGAGAGGAGATGTGGGCCGATTTCAAGGGCCTATGGCAAACTTTTTTACTTCTTGAGGGCTTTTTTTTTTTTTTTTTTTCATGCTGAGTTTAAGGCCATGATTCCTCCATTTCTATTGGAATATGTATTCTTCAACCAATATTTTGATAGTTGGATTAAAGAACAAACAACTTTCATAAATAATATATACTTTTTTCCCTTCCCGAATAAAAAAATGAAAAAAATTATACTATGGGCCAGATAGGTCTAATTCATGGAAGAACTAGGAGTTGAATTGATAATTCACAATTCCAGATCAATTGGACCAAATTCTATGGAATCAACCGATTTGATCCAATTCCTAAGTTGAACTGGAAACAAAGCACACCCCAGAAAAAGGACATCCCCACACCATTATTTGGATAAGTTTGTGTTTTTGCATGTGTGTATATAATATATATGTATAATATTCATATTTATAGCCATTATTCAGAGCTCTAATTTGAGGAACCACCTTTCAATTAGGGATAGAAAAAAATAAAGCCGCTGAGTTTATGTGCGAGTTATATAGAAACTTTTGAAATCCCACCAATTAAAAGATTAATAAGAGGAAATTTTCACCAATAAAAAATGGAGAAAAATAAAGCCTTTTTATTCAAAAACAAGATGCTTGGTCCCTACCATGCTTGTATGGCTTATACATGGTGCTAGTTTGAGGTTACACGAAACTTATTTATTAGTGTAACAAACTAAATACAAGAATAATGCGAAATCCGATATATTTGTCGCAAATAATTTAGAACATGGCCAGGACAACTAGATGCCACTATACATATAAGTGTGTGTTTACTTTATTGAACAAATAGAGTCACATGGAACAGTTTTACTGTAAACTCGATTCCCATAAATAAAGATATAAAGGAAAAGTCAATACATCAGCACATCAATTTAGAACGCCTGTAAGATGGCAGAAAAGGTAGATCTTAAGAGGTGTAAAATAGAGAAACGAGTAGTTGCTGGCAATTAAACTCTTTCTACTAAGTCAGGCGAACACGAATTACAAAATGAAAAGACGCACATTTCAAAATGAAAAAATTATACATTAACCGGAAAAGTCATTGTGTGGCTTATAAATCATGTGGATCAATATAATTTAAATCATTAATTATGCTAATTTTATAATAAGACTTATATGACTAATAATCTAGATAGGCTTGCGCATGACCCCCATATTATTTATAGACGATGAAATAATTTTTCCCTTGAATATGGCATTACTCAAACAGAATTGTTATCGCACTTCATGGATTCCCACCCTTTTGACACATTAAAAGGACAGAAAAAAGAAAAAAAAAATTGATCATGCGCCATAGGAAAAATGCCAAAATTCACAAATTAAGTAATATGTATAAAGTATTTGGCAATAAAACTCACTTTCATGAAAACTGCATCGGCATGCGGTATGGTCTCAAACATGTTTCCTCCAACATGAGTGACTCCGTCGTGCGCTGGTGCTGTCGCAACGACATGAGGTAGATCAAAATTAATCCCCTGAATGTGTGAAAATGACTTAATGATCTCGGCCAGGATCTTGCCGACCCCCCCCCCCTCCCTCCGACGTCGACCAAAGATCCAATGCTCTCGAAGCCATCCTTATACAGTTCCACGATGCCCCTAGCCACGACCCCGTTCAGACACGCCATCCCATCGTTGAACAAGCGGTTGAACTCGGGATTCTCTGACGCGAAGTCCCAAATCTTGCTGCCGTGAGCCATCTCCAATGCAATGCCGCCGGTCTTGACGCAGTCGCCAAAGCAATGCCATGGGGACATCAGCCATGGGTGGTTTTCCATCAACACCAACGGTGCGAGGCTGAGCTTGGAACCGGGCCCCTGGAGGAGCCATCTCGACGATGGGGTGAGGCTGTAGAGTGTCTCGTGACTCTCATGGCCGCCGTCAGGTTGGCAACGATTAGCGGAGAAGACGTTCTCATGGACAAGGAGTCTCATGATGCGTGCCAAGTAGGCGGTTCCTGGGGATGGGGAGGGAATGTGGGAGGCTATTTGGGCTAGAGTGACGGGCCCGCCGCCGTAAGAATGGATGATGTCGGGTACTCGGAGCTCGACCGCGCATTTCAACGCCATCGAGTCAGCGTATGCATACATGAGCTTCCATATGTGTGCTTGGCCTCTTAGGGTTGCTTCAGTTTCATCAAGCGATTCCATTCTCTCTCTCTCTCTCTCTCTCTCTCTCTCAGAGCTTGCTTTGATTCGCAGTATAGTACGAGGAGCGAAGGGAAGAGACCGGAAGCGTCGTAATATATAGACACAAGAGGGAAGAGAGAGAATTCTAGAAATACCTGCTCTCTTTTCATGCGCGAGTTTTCTTGTATCTTGGCCCTGCTCATATATTTAATTTCGCACTAACTTGATGTTTCTCCAGTTTTGACTCTACTAAACATTTGACGCCGAAATCAGAGCTTGGAACTTCTCCAGTTTTGTATAAGCCAGCGATGACTTTATGTACATCTCACGGAGAAGAGACACAATGTTTGCCAAGCAAATCGACCTTGACTCGTTCACCACTGTGGAACAACTTCGTTACCAGGTTGCAGTGATTCACTTCTTGTGAAGTTCAGAAGACAATCAAATTTTGGAATTGATATTACTTGAATCAAATTGCTCTCGAGAGCTCATTAGCCCTAATTTAAGCAACTTAATTGATTTAAGTGGCTCAAGTATTAAAATCAAGTTAATCTCAGAGCATTCAATACTTGATTATTGTGACCCTTTAGACAATTAAGTAGATAAAGCTATATTTATGATAAGCTAGGATCCAAGCACACGTTTAGATAAAAAATATCAGGTGGTGATGCAAGGTATTAGCTTAGTATGTTTTTACGGATTACAGATAAGTGTGTTACTTTACAAGGGAAAATTTGGAGAAAGAGAGAGAGAAATGTCAAATAACTTATTAAACTCATTAGGTACAATAATATCATTTTATGAGGCGACTATTTTCTCTTTTTTATAATTCAGAAGCACAAGCTTGGAGATCTAGCTACTTGGAAGCCCAAAAGACATATTCTGAATCTCATGAACCGATTGAGTCTATGTTTTTGCCATGTGTAAGTGGCTCAAAGGAAGAGCAATCTGCATAATTAGTAGTGTTAATATTAGCCTAGCTATCATCTTTTTGTTAGTTGCAAATATCATTACTTTTGAAGGGAAAATTTGGAGAAAAAATAGACGTGCCAAAATCATTATACATCGGGTGTTTTTTTGGAGCAAAACCATAAAATGGAGGTTGAAGCAACATCGGATCATGTGTTTTCTTTTTCATTTGTGCTTAGTCTTAAATACAAAAAATAAGGGGGAAGCTTTGCACGAGGGTATACGTTTCCTTGAAAAATTTCAATTTATAAGTAAAATCACAGCCAATTATTGTGATTAATAGAAAGATATATGACCATATTCAAAAGAAAATTGAAGATGATTTAACATGCACGAGAATTTAAAGCTAGGGCTAGTGTGAGCAGGTAGAGTACTTAAAAAGCCAAGCTCAGGGTAAGCTTGAGAATCAAATGTATCATAGGCTAATGTCACATCTTGATTCCTCAGTGCAATTTTGGGCAATAGATTTCGTCAAATTAACTTAGGTTGATTGTACCTTCATATTCTAAAAAAAAGTGATTAAATGTTTTGGGAAGTAACTATGACCTCATCCATTTGATTTAATATAATCATGCATTCAATGTACCACTATTTTCTTGGTTCGTGTCTTGACTTGCGAGGTTGAAAAACCTAATAGGTCCCATGCTAAGTCAACTAAACGATAAGATTGGATCATGTAAAAAAATAAAGAAAGGACTTTCTCCCTTCTAACCACCCAAAAAAAAAAAGTAATTAAACACAAAAATCGAGATCAAAGGTTACATCTTATAAGCACTAGAAATAATATCGCATTAAGAGGGAAGCAAGCATTTCTACTTAATTTCCGTCAGGAAAAAAAAAATAAGCAAAAAAAAGACATTCCTACCTAATTATTATTAAACGTTTGGACTTTTGACTTTCCCGGCAAGAAATAAAGAAGAGGCTTTCTCCCTTCTAAAAACCCAAAAAAAAAAAAAAGAAAAGTGATTAAACGCAAAAGTCAAGATGAAAGGTCACATCTGATAGGCACTAGAAATAGTGTTGCATAGGAGGGAAGCGAGCATTCCTACCGAATCTTCGTATAAAAAAAAAAAAAAAAAAGGCATTCCTCCCTATTTATTAAAAAAACGTTCAGACTTTTGACTTTCCCAGCCAATTGCAATTTTCTTGATTCGATTGGAATATCCTCTCTTTTTTTAAAAAAAAAAAAAAAAAAATAATTAATTTATCATATTCAAACAACAAAGAGTAATAAAAAACTACCGAGCAATGAAATTTTCAAAAAAGCTGAAAAACAAAACAAAATCTAAAAATTAAAAGAGTATAGTTTGCAATTATAAATATGCTCTCATTTTTTTTTTTATCGGTCCTACTTTATTCCTATTTTAACTCTCATTATCAAGGGGATCCGAATCTCCACATTTTCAGGGAGTTGGGGTATGGATGATTTAGTTCCAGAATATACTCTCATTTCAAAAGATCATATTTGTTATGATGTCACAAAACAATCGGCAACCGATCATAAAAACCATTATTGATGGGAACATGTCAAGATTTTTGCTTTCAAAAATTTGTCTCGGTTTTGACGCTTATATGATGATGTGTTGCGATCTCACTGAGCGTATGAACAAGTTGAGTATCTTGACTTCTTTGGGCGGTTTTACATCTTCATGGGCATGAAATTGAAGAGACAAGCTTAAAAATATCACAAACAATAGCCTAAGTATTAACGTATTAAGTAATTAACTGGACTGATTAAAATTTTCCGCAATTTATGAGGTTAATTGCTCGATGGTTTTTAACTTTGGCGAGTGACTATGGAGCTAATGCGCAGCTGACGTTGAAACCGACGTGGCACTATACTTTTCTCACGTGGTGTTGATGTCGAACTACTCATTGGGTGACATGTGGCAGTGATGATCAACACAAAGCAGGCAAGGTGATGGCACGCGAAACAAAGCTGAGATTGCAGGTCGTTTGTGCTTCGAAGCGCAGTCGACGTCTCGATTGCCGGCGGACGGAGATTCGCTTGGGAACGCATGCTTGGCGGGGCTAGGGCTTGGATCGTCTTGACTAGGTAAACAGGTCGTGGTCGATGATGTTAACTCGCTCGTTTCTAAATTTGGTGGCCGACTCGTTGCTATTGCGGTCAAGGGTCATTTGCGTCGTGAACAGAGCAAGATCGGTTCGGGGTGGGGCTCGAAGCACCTTTTGGGTGACCTGGGCATGACTGCTTATTTTCCTCTTCGGCTCGAACCTAGGCTCGAGAATCAATCCTAACGTACCATAGGCTGATTCCACATCTTGATTTCCGAGTGCAATCTGAGCAATAAATTTCGCCAAATTAACTCGGTTTGATTGGAGTTTAAAAGCACCAATCTAATGAATGGTTGACTTTTTTACTTTCTGTCTCTTCCGATTTCCACTATCAGTCGTTTTTAGGTTTCAGCTGGTCTCAACCTCCCCCTCTCTCTTGTCGATTTTGTTTGTGTTTTTATTTCATATTTTCTTTCGATTTTGATCTAGGAGTTTTCTTCTCCCGATCGAATTTTAGATCTAACAAGTTAAACTCTCTTGATCTAATTCTACATCTAAGAACTATCATCTCTTGATTTAAATCTGAAAATTCAATAATTTTACTTTTAGGGATTTGATGCCCCGGTGCTCTGTTTGTGTATAAGTCCTCTACATTCAACTTCAATAGTGACCATAGAAGCGTCTCGCTAAATTTGTTCTCCCATATATCAAATTCATGCTCGTTTAATCTGTTTTGGTTGTCTCTATACGATGATGACGCAAAGGAAGCTGAAGTGTGCACCAATAACTGGCAACACCCTATTTACTAGAGAATAAATATTTGACATGTGCTCATGAGTGACAAATATACGAAATGCGATGATCGGCTGCCGATTTTTTTGCTTGATAAATCCATTTATATAGAATGAGCATGTGCCCAACCCACTGATGCGATAGTGATGCTTCTTGTTTTCTAGATTTAACTTTGTTTTGTAGTATTATGGGCTTTGTTGTACTTCATCGTTCCTTGTTATGAATTTTATGTACTTCTCACATATCCTTTTTGAGCAATGAATACGATTTTCTTTCGAGAAAAATTCACATATTCAAAAACAAAAGTGTTTAATATTCCCCAAGACGAACCTCGTCCAATTAACCTGATCATGCATTCAAAGCAACATCACCAGGTTGGAAAAATGAATCGGGCCATTTGATACTCGATGATTGGCCTAGATGTCTGAGACGTCATGCCATCTGAAGACGCCTAGAAAATTTCTCAAACCTTTATCACGGTGACGACCTTGTGAATAAAATATGCGCTGGCTCCATTAGTACCGTGCCAAAGGCATATGGTGAAGGGTCGCTTTTCCAATGCTCGCGCATCACATCTTCTGGAATGTAAGGATGCGGAGTTGAATTAGTCGTGCGTGAGACTTGTGAGGTTGATAAAGAGAGAAGGTGATTGTCCCCCGCGGACGTAAATGGATGGACCAAATCTAAAGAGCTCGATATCGACGGCAAACGGACATGGTCTCCTTTGCGTTGTTTGCATGAGAACTTTGTCTGAATCCCGGAGCTTTGTATTCACTAGTGACGTCATATATGACATGATTTGACTGAATTTATGAACAAATTAAGTATTTTGGTTGCATTAGCATTAGGTGGTTCTACAGTTAAAATGGACATAAAATACGAGGGATAGAAATCGGCGACTTAAAATTAGAGTCTTGTGAAGATTACTACTAACATCAGATGCATCGATCACCTTCATTGTACAGAAGCTCTTGATCATGTATAAATGTTAATAACTATCAACATATCAAGTAATTAGTTATAGTAATTTTAATATTTTCTCAATGTTATATTAACTTTTCATACACGAAAAGTAATTATGTAATGATCCTAAAAGGAAAAATAACTTTTCAACATACAGAAAATAGTACATTTATCCACATGGTTAATAACTTCTTTTTTACTAAATTGGGAGAGTATGCACTAAGCCTAATACTTAATAGGGGTGTCAAGACCCGAACCAAAAACTGAACCGAACCGCGAACCGAACCGAACCGAACCGAAAAATTCGATTTTTTTCGGTTCGGTTCAGCTGTTCGGTTATCATAAAAACCGAAATTTTTTATTGGTTCGGTTTTTATCGGTTAACCGAACCGAAAACCGAACCACAAAGGCACAAACCGAAAACTGCTCCCGACTCCCGTCCCCACCCCCAAAAAAAAAAAAAAAAAAAAAAAAAACTGAAAACCAAAAGTTAAAAAATTGAAAAACCGAAAAACCGAACCGAACCGAACCGAGATTTCGGTTCAGTTTGTATGCGGTTCGGTTCGTTAAGAAGATTTTTCTAACGGTTCGGTTCGGTTCGGTTTTTTTGAAAACCGAACCGAACCGAACCGTTGACACTCCTAATACTTAACAAGCCATTAGTCTCTGTCTACCCATGCGTAAGGGCTCTGAAAGGAGATCACAACATCTATGTACAGGAAAAGCTAGAAAGCATGTGATCCAACATGAAAATAATCCTCTGTGAATGATTACAAACCACATCGATTGGTAACCTAAAACATGGTAATTGGATTATTCATAGATAGGAAACCGTAAACTTGGTCTGAGATCAGGAGACCTAAGTAAATCCAATTGCCTTAACTAACGAAGTCTTTCATTAATGGAGTATAGGACTGCATTTATTTTTCTTACATAATTATAGCGTATCACAGTGGATAGGCTTCAATGATGGATGACAAGGAAGGGGTTTTGATGATGTTGTAGCGAGGAAACCCTCCCTCCTCCAAGATCTTCTTCCATTCGGGTTCGTCCCTCTCCTTACCGCCCGAGCAAAGCGCCATCATGACCAGATCCATCACTGGTCCGGTCTTATCGAACATGCCATCACCCTCTGCTTTCAGCACAATATTTGCTATGATCACCATGCCATTCTTTTCCGAGATTGCTTTTCTGCAATTCTTTAAAATCTTGACACAGTCTTCGTCCCCCCAATCATGCATTATCTCCTGTAAAACAAACAACATAGAATTACTGGAGTCGAGAATCAAGTTTTTTTTTTTTTTTTACACTATTTCATCAATGTGTTCATTGTGATAATCTCTATGCTTATGAAGAGTCAACATAATTGGCTAAAATGTAACCAACGCTTTCCAAAAAGGGAAAAAAAAAATTATCTACTCTCTCGATTGCTCTACACAAAAGGCAACTCAGAGAAAACTCATTGAAATTGTTACCAACACCTTGAGGCTTGAGATGTTTTTGCACCACCCATATGACCACCCCTCTCTCGCCCAAGATGCACACTCTCTCACCATCCCTCTCTCTTTAACTTCAAGATGGTGACCTCATTATGACCTTGGCGATCTCAGGCCTGCGAACCCATTGAGGCACGCCCGTGAAATTGAGATTTATAGGGCCTATGGTAAGGTTTCTAATTTTTTTAGGATTTTTTAATGCTAAGTTTAAGGCCATGTATCCTCCATTCCTATTGGAATATTTTTTCCTCAACCACTATTTTGATAGTTGGATTAAAGAAAGTAAGGTTGATTGGTTGGTCTAGTTCCAGGATGGACAGCATCATGGACTGGACCAACCAGTTCAATGTTGTCTCAGCAATTAGTGATATCATTTATTTTCTTTCCCGAGAGTACCTAAATATATTTAAAGCACTCTAGTATAAGATGAAATTACTTATCAAATGCAAGTCACTACTAAAATAAGAAATAACTTTCATATATAATTCGTACATTTTGCCTTGCCCGAATAAATAAATGGGAAAGAAAAATTCTATGGGCCCGATCGGTCTGGTTCGTGGAGGAATTGAGAGTCGAATCGGTTATTCCCGGTTGCAAATTAATTGGACCAAATTCGGCTAAGTTGAATAAGGACCAAAGTACACCCCTTGAAAAAAGGACATCCTACAACAATATTTGGATAAGTTTGTGTTTTTGCGTGTGTGTGTGTATAATATGTGTATGTGTGATATTAATATTTGTAACCCACTATTCAGAGCTCTAGTTTGAGGAATTATCTTCCAATTAGGGATTGAAAAAAAATGATGCTGCTAAGTTTATGTGTGAGTTATATAGAAACTTTTGAAATCCCACCAATTAAAAGACTAATAAGAGGAAATTTTCTCCAATTAGAGATGGAGAAAAATAAAGCCTTTTTATTCAAAAACAAGATGCTCAGTCCCTACCATGCTTGCATGGCTTATATATAGTGCTAGATTGAGGTTACACAAAACTTATTTACCAATGTAATAAACTAGACACATAAATAATGTGAAATCTAATATATCTGTTGCAAATAGTTTAGAACATGGCTAGGACTTCTGGATACCACTATACATATGGAGTGTGTGTTTACTTTATGGAACAAATAGAGTCACATGAAACCGTTTTCCAGTGAACTTGATTCCCCATAAATAAAGATATAAAGGAAAAATAAATACAACAGCACATCAATTTAGAACGCCTATAAGACGACAGAAAAGGTAGATCATGAGCTGTAAGATAGAGAAACGAGTAGTTACAAGTAACTAAACTCCTACCAAGCCATGCGAACGCAGATTACAGAATAAAAAGATGCACATTTCAAAATGATGAAACTACACATTAACCAGAAAAGTTACCGTGTATCTTATAAATCATGTGGATCAATATAATTTTAATCATTGATTACGCGAGTTTTATTATAAGACTTATATGTGAAAAATCTGGATACGCTTGCACTTGACCCCAATATAATTTATAGACTATGAATAATTTTTCCCTTTACTGTGGCATTACTCGAACAGAATATATATAGCAGTTCATGGATTCCCACCCTCTTGACACATTAAAAAGACAAAAAATTAAAAAAGAAATTGATCATGTGTCATAGGAAAAATGCAAAATTCACGAATTAATTAATATGTATAAGGTATCTGGCAGTAATACTCGCCATCATGAGAACTGCATCAGCATGTGGTATAGTCTCAAACATGTTTCCTCCAACATGAGTGACTCCATCGTGTGCCGGCGCCGTTGCAACAACATGAGGTAGATCATAATTAATCCCCTGAATGTGTGGAAATGACTTAATGATCTCGACCAGGTTCTTGCCGATCCCCCCCTCCGACATCGACCAAAGATCCAACGCTCTCAAAGCCGTCCTTATACACTTCTATGATGCCCCTAATCGTGATCCGGCTCACACACGCCATCCCATCGTTGAACAAGCGGTTGAACTCGGCATTTTATAGGTGAATTTTACAATCTCATCAGGAAAAGAAAATTTCCACACGAAATCTCTAATAACCATGCAATCTCTGTCATTTTGAGGCAAAAAATATATCGTTTAGTATATCCTTCAAGTGCAATATTCTGTTTGACTATTTTGATATTTCCTCTGAAATCTTCTAATCTGTTGCGAAATCTATCACTTAATGTATATATCACATAAATGTATAAAATATTTACTGAATATTAGAAGAATATTACGAATCTTTTCAAGAAATATCAAATCGTCATTCTTCATAAGTCAATTGTCGGTCATTAGAGAACAAATGTGCACGTTAGATACAAATAGACATGTATTAAGCAGTGAATATATATTAGATACGTATATTTTACCTAAATAATCTTTCCAAATTTGGGCCAAACACGATCGAACCGGGATTGCATACGGCTCCTCGAGCAGAGGGCGTCCATGGGAATGACCAAGGCTCAGGCTACCGATGTCGTAATTTGTTGCAGGTGCTGCGGCTGTGGACAGAGGATAGTCGTTCAGAGCTTTGGCGAGGGGATCGGCGAAGGTGTGGTGTCAGCAACAGGGTGGACCAACAACGGGCAAGGGAAATCAACGTTGTAGGGCTGCAGTAGGGCACAAAAGGGTGGCAACTGACGTGGCGAGAGGTGGGTCGAGAGCTCAGCTGCTGGTTGCAGGCGTCGGCGAGTCGTGGTTCGAAGCTGCAGGGGATGAGCACCAGGCAGTCGAAGATCGGTGAGTGGTGGCACTAGCTGTAGCAGCGTCAACGCTAGGGCGGAGGGCAGGAGTGGCAACGAGGGATGCGGCAAGCTACTCTGGCGATGGGCAATGACGACGAGCAGTGCTGTCAGGCAAAGGGACAGCAGTAGCGAGGATGGTTGCAGGGCGACAGTGGCATGGCGAACATGGGCTAAGCTTCGGCTACTGGGCAGCAACTGGCACAGGGGTTAAGCGAGGAAGACCAACGCGATGACAGGCGTAGCGGTGGCCGGGGTTGCCGGGCGGAGCGGTGGTGGCCGGCCAGACAAATGCTACCCAAAGAAGTAGAACAATATGCTGTTTTTTAATTTTTAATTTTTATTTTAGGTAAGTGCATTAGAAGTCCTAAAACTTATCATGAAAATACAATTGAGTCCTAAAACTATCAAAATATGCAATTAAATTCTAAAACTATTACAAAAGTTCAATCAAGTCCTAAAACTTATCTCAAAAGTGCAAACGAGTCCCAAAACTCTCAAAAAGTGCAATCAATGTAAGGACTTAGATTGAATCACTTTGACAAGTTTTAAGACTTGATTGCATTTTTTGAAAGTTTTAAGACTTAATTGCTCCTTGTGACAAGTTTTAGGACTTAATTGCATTTTTTAAAATTTTTAGGACTTAATTACATTTTCATAACAAATTTTAGGACTTCCAATGCATTTATCCCTTTTTTTCTCCCTTACCTCTCACGTCCCCTCACGTCTTCTCTCTTTGCTGGTGTACTTTTCTTCCTCTTCTGTTGACCTTGACTTTTCCCTCAATAAAAACTTTTCTTCCTATTTTTTGTGTTGCTTTTTCAAAAGAACGAAGTACAAGCCCTTTCTTTTAAGAAAAATGAAAATCCCCCTATGAAGTGATCAAAAAGAGAAGCCCCCCTTTTCTTTATGAATTGTGGCCTCGTGTTTCTATTGTGTGAGACCCCTCTTTGTTGACTTTTACCCAAAAACCAAAAAAAAAACCCTGCTCTTCAAGTGTGTGGCCTCCTTGCCATCATGTTTTTTCTCAATGACCGTATGTACCAATGTTCCCCCCTTTTTACTTGACCAAGCGGCATTTTATAGGTGAATAGTACGATCTCATCGGGGGAAGAAAATTTCCACACGAAATCTCTAATAACCATGTAATCTCTGTCATTTTGAGGCAAAAAATATATCGTTTGGTATATCCTTCGAGTGAAATATTCTTTTTGATTATTTTGATATTTCCTACGAAATCTTCTAATCTGTTGCGAAATATATCACTCAATGTATATATCACATAAATATATGAAATATTTACCGAATATTGGAAAATATTATAAATCTTTTCAAGAAATATCAAATCTTCATTCTTCATAAGTCAATTGTCGGTCATCAAAGAACAAATGTGCACGTTAGATACAAATAGACATGTATTAAGCAGTGAATATATATTAGGCACGTATATCTTACCTAAATAATCTTTCAAAATTCGGGCCAAATGTGATCGAATCGGGATTGCATACGGCTCCTTGAAAGGAAGGCGTCCATAGGAACGATGAGGGGGCTCGGGCTGCCGATGTCGTAATTTGTTGCAGGTATTACAGATATGGACAAAGGGCAGCCATTCGGAGCTTCAGCGAGGGGACCGGTGGAGGTGTGGCGTCAGTAACAGGGTGGACCAACAACGAGCAGGGGAAATTAGTGTCGCAAGGTTGCAGTGGGGCACGAAAGGGTGGCAACCGACGTGGCGAGAGGCGGGCTCGAGAGCTCAGCTGCTGGTTGCAGGCATCGGCGAGTCATGGTTCGAACCTACAAGGGACGGGCACCAAGCAGTCAAAGATCGGCGAGCGGTGGCATCGGCTGCAGCGGCGTCGACGCCCAGGCGGAGGGCAAGAGTGGCAATGGGGGATGCGGCGAGCTACTCTGGCGGTGGGCAACGACGACGAGCAGTGGTGTCAGGCAGAGGGACAATAGTAGCGACAAAAGCCGGGCGATGATGGTTGTAAGGCGACGGTGGCACGGCGAACAGGGGCTAAGCTTCGGTTACTGGGCAGCAACCGGCATGGTGGTTGAGAAGGAAAGACCGACATGGTGATCGGCGTAGTGGTGGCCTGCGGGTTGCTGGCGGAGCGGTGGCTCCCGGGTTGCTGGCGGAGCAGCGGTGGCCAACCAGACAAATGCTGCCCGAAGAAGTAGAATAATCCGTTGTTTTTTATTTTTTTTTTATTTTTTATTTTAGGTAAGTGCATTAGAAGTCCTAAAACTTATCATGAAAATGCAATTGAGTCCTAAAACTATCAAAATGTACAATTAAGTTCTAAAACTTGTCACAAAAGTTTAGTCAAGTCCTAAAACTTTCAAAAGGTTTAATAAAGTCCTAAAACTTGTCTCGAAAGTATAACCAAGTCCCAAAACTCTCAAAAAGTGCAATCAATGTAAGGACTTAAATTGAACCACTTTAACAAGTTTTAAGACTTGATTGCATATTTTGAAAGTTTTAAGATTAATTGCACCTTGTAACAAGTTTTAGGACTTAAGTGTACTTTTTAAATGTTTTAGGACTTAATTGCATTTTCATGACAAACTTTAGGACTTCCAATGCATTTATCCCTTTTTTTTTTCCACACCTCTCACGTCCCCTCACGTCTTCTCTCTCTGCTGGTATACTTTTCTTCCCTCTTTTGTTGACCTTGACTTTTTCCTCAATAAAAACTTTTCTTCCTTTTTTTTTTTTTTTTTTTTTTTTGTGTTGCTTTTTTTTTCAAAAGAACCAAGGACAAGCCCCTTTTTTTAAGAAAAATGAAAATCCCCCTACAAAATGATCAAAAAGAGAAGCCCCTTTTCTTCATGAATTGTGGCCTTGTGTTTTTATTGTGCGAGACCCCTCTTTGTTCACTTTTACCCAAAACCCCAAAAAAAAAAAAAAAAAAAAAAAAAAAAAAAACCTTGCTCTTCAATTGTGTGGCGTCCTTGCCATCGTGTTTGTTCTCAATGGCCGTATGTATCAATGTCTGCCCCCCTCCTTTCTTGACCAAGCGGCATTTTATAGGTGAATAGTATGATCTCATCAGGGAAAGGAAATTTCCATGCAATCTCTCTCATTTTGAGGCAAAAAATATATCATTCAGTATATACTCCAAGTGCAATATTCTTTTTGATTATTTTGATATTTCCTCCGAAATTTTCTAGTATGTTGTGAAATACATTACTCAATGTATATATCTCATAAATATATAAAATATTTACCAAATATTGGAAGAATATTACAAATCTTTTCAAGAAATATTAAATCGTCATTCTTGATAAGTCAATTGTCGATCATCAGAAAACAAATGTGCACGTTCAATACAAATAGATATGTATTAAGCAGTGAATATATATTCGACACGTATATCTTACATAAATAATCTTTCCAAATTCTGGCCAAACGTGATCGAACCGGGATTGCAAACAGCTCCTCGAGTGGAGGGTGTCGATGGGAACAACGAGGGGGCTCGGGCTGCCAGTGTTGTAATTTGCTGCACGTGTTGCGACTGTGGATAGAGGGCAGCCGTTCGGAGCTTTAGCGAGGGGACCAACGGAGGTGTGGCGTCGGCAACAGGGTGGACCAGCAACGAGCAGGGGAAATCAACGTCGCAGGGGCTGCAGCAGGGTGCAAAAGGGCAGCAACCGGCGTGACAAGAGGCGGGCTCGAGAGCTTAGTTGCTGGTTGTAGAAATCGACGGGCCATGGTTCGAAGTTGTAGGGGACAGGCACCGAGCGGTGGAAAATGGGCAAGTGGTGGCACGGGATGCAGCAGCGTTGACGCTCAAGCGGAGGCCAGGAGTGGCGACGGGGGACGCGGTGAGCTACTCTAGCGGTGGGCAGCAGCAGCGAGCAGTGGCGTCGAGTAGAGGGACAGCAACAACCGTGGAGGCCGAGCAAGGACGGTTGTAGGGCGACAATGGCGCGGCGACCATCACGAGGGTCGAGTGGTGGTGGCTAGCGCGGTGACCGGCGCAAGGGTGGCCCGCCTTATGCAAACTCAAACTAATATAAGGGCAACGAAATTTATGTGAAGCATCATCCTCAATGATCTTGAATTAATCAAACATTCTAAGCAAAATCTAGGCCAACGGGTAGATTGGTTAGATAATCCTCCTGGAGATTTGTCTAACAGTCAGCTTGGATTTAAGGGAATATAAAAGGAGATCTTGAAGCTAGAAGAATTAATTGCAACTCAAGAGAATTGAAACTTTTAATTCTAAAGTTTGAAGAGTGTACAATGATCTAATACATTCACGTTTGTAAGTGACATTGTATAATCATTTAGAAGTTGAGAACATGTGAGGAGTTATTCACATGAGCTTGAGTATTCACTGCTCAAATCGTATGACCTCCGATTGGTTCTTAATAGTGGAATTTAGGTGATAAGCTGTCAGTGCGGTAAAGTAGACATAAGCTTGCAAAAGCCAAATCATTATAATCTTTTATGTGCAATTTTCTATTCCTTACTCTCTCTCTATATTTAATTGTGATAGAAATTGCATAACGGAAAGATCTGACCTTTGCGCTTATTGTCCCAGGGATTGTTTAGTTGCAATATTAATTTAAATTCCGTAACATCACTTATTCACTCCCCCTCAAGTGATAGTCATAGCCATAACACATTTAAGTACATGAAAGTGTCAAACTAGAAAGTGGAAACTGCTTATGACGGTAAATGAAGGCTGGCAAAATGCAAAAAGCTAAGCAAAAAAGTCTCCCAACTTGTGCAAAATCGGCGCTCTGGACGCAGTTCCCATGCTTTCTCTTCAGCCTCACTCTAGAGAGAGAGAGAGAGAGTTGCAGTTGCATCATGCACGTTCCATTTCAATCTTTGACGAGAGGGAAGAGAGAGAATATTGAAAGTGCTTTCTTTCTTTTCATGCGTGATTTTTCTTTTATCTTGACTCCATTTAAATATTTAGTTTCGTACTAACTTTATATATATATATATATATATATATATATATATATATTTTATTTATTTTATTTTTTTTTCCAGTTTTAACTCCACTAAAGATTTGCAGCAAAATTAGAGCTCGGATATGCTTTGGTTTTGTTTTAGCCAATGACGATTTTTATGTACATATCACAAAAATGTGGACACGATGTTTATCAATTAAATCAACTCTTGACTTGTAGACCACTTTCGAGCAACTTTTTTACTAGGTCAAGGCCATTCACTTACTGTGAAGTTTAGATGAATATCAAATTTTGAAATTGATATTACTTGAATCAAATTGCTCGCGAAAGCTCATTAGCCCTAATTTAAGTAACTTAATTGATTTAAGTGGCTCGAGTGTTTAAATCAAGTTAATCTCAATGTATTCAGAACTTGATTAATGTAACCCATTAGCCAATTAAATATTTAAAGCTATTCTTATGATAAATTAGTATCCAAGCACACGTCAAGCACAAAACATCAGGTGGTAAGTTTATAAAGTTAGTATGTTTCCATGGATTATCGATAAATGTGTTACTTTACGATAGAAAATTTGGAGAGAGAGAGATGTCAAATATCTTATTGAATTAAGAAGCACAAGCTTGGAGATCTAGCTACTTGGAAGCCCATATCATGAACCAGTTGAGTCTAAGTTTTTGCCATGTGCAGTGGCGAAAAGAATAGTAGTTTGCACAATAAGTGGGACTAGTATTAATCTAGCCATTATCTTTCCATTAGTTACAAATATCATTACTTTTGTAGGGAAATTTGGAGAGCTAATAAATGTGCTAAATTCATAGTACGTCAGGTTTCCTCTAGAGAAAAACAACAAAATGGAGGTTGAAGCAGAATTGGATCTTGTGTTTTGCTTTGTCGTTTTGCCCATATCGTAACAGTGATGCCTCAATATGTCATGTGATGGGATTAAAAAAAACTCTTGCGAGATTCTATTTATGAATGTTGAAATTCCTCATTTTCTACAACTTGAAAGGTAATTCATCAAGGATAAACAAGATCGCTAGGTCTTTTTGACTAGCATTTTGGTCAAATTCACATGAACCAAATGAACTACCGGCCCTAACAAATTAACCCAAGGAACTTTTTTTGCCTTTTCTCGACAGTTGCATATGGGTATTCCTTGCATTTAGTTAAATAATGATGCATCGAATTGGTCTCTTTGACTACTAGAACAACTGATAAGGACCCCACAATATAAACATTCAACATTTTCTTGATTATGAATCATTTTAAAGTGTTCCCACACTATAGATCTCCTCCTTCAATTTGTGACACTAGAATCACTTGTTGCAAACGTTTAGCAATCCTTTTATCTATTATCTATAATGTTTAGAACCTACAATGTTGTTCAATCGGATGTGTAGTCCTCAACAAACTCTTGACAAATAGAAGAAAAGTTGCGAGCACTAGCTCATCAACAAGAAGTTTTACATAAAATACTAATCAAATTCATTCACACGATTAGGTTGAGGTATGGAGCAAAAGTTCCACTTTTGGTCTTCACGAGTGACACAACGCACCACTTCAGAACTATAGATGTGAAATGTACAATGAGCATCTGAAATAATAGATCTCTAATGAAGACTAAACGATAATTGATGGAGATCGGATTACTTTGCTTCTCAAAAATCAATGCACACAGAAAAAAGAAGGCAAAGCCAAAATCATAAGATATTAAAAATCAATCTTACATGCTTAAATAAGAGCAGTGGAAGGAGATCGAACCATACCAGAAATATTGAACTAGTCACCGAGAACGCCTTCCTAGACTTCTAGTCATAAACTTATTTATTTCGGTTTGGATTCGGGTTTGTGATCCAACCTGATGCGACCCGAATCGAAATCTTTATGATACCTAGAACTTTAAGTGGTTACCTACTTGTGATTTGCACCTAATCAGATAAGCTTTCATCGTTATATGTAGAGCAGTTTCCTACTACAAAACTTTTGCAATAATAGAAGTTTTAATTTAAATTTCAAAGTTGTTATGGTCTTTTAAAGCACGACCTGATATTCATGTACTCATCTCATATGAAGTACCGATGGATGTAAGAGGAAGAAAAAGTGAATTAACATCACTACTTAAAATGGACGGTAAACACATAAATTGGCAACTTTTGTTTCTTTGTGCGTCATCCAATTAATTGGGATTTTCATAGTTACTTGTCCCTTTATTTATCCGATTGTTATGAGGTCAGGATAATCACATTGGTGGATAACTAGATAGGAGAAAATGTTCTTCATTATTCTCATTTGCATGTTCTAGGAAGAATGACCACACTAATTTAACCAGTAACTTACAACATCCATTGATGTATTTATATGCGCAATACCTGTTCAGTTTCATTTCTTAACTATTTCATTCATAACAAGGGTTCGAATCATTATGTTAAATATATAACATATCTATTATTGACACCTAAATTTAAACTTCATAGAAAGCTAGGGACCAATTTGGCCTATCAAAAATATTTTTCGCATCACCTAGACATCAATATTATTTGCATCTTCTAAGTTATATTTTTCATTTTATCTTCCCTTATTTTACCTAGAATAAAAAATCTTTCAAGAAAAAAAGAAAAGAAGCCCACGGGGGCTTGGCCTTCGCCACAGCCCCATTTCCTTTTCTTCCCCCCTTCTGGGCCCAGGGCCCATCTCGCCCAACACATTTCCCTTGGCCCGGCCCCCTCTCTCTTCTTCTTCTTCACGAAATCGAGGACCAGCGAGACTGAAGAAACCGCGATGGCGGCCAGCCCGCCGGAAGCCGGGTCGGCGACAAACCCGCCCGCCCCATGTGCGACGCGATGGGTCTATAAAGAGAAAGGAGGCCGGGGAGGGAGAGGAAGCAGAGAGCGACTGAGCCCCCGGCGACCACTGTGCCTCGCCGGAGTCCATAGCATACGGACATTTGCCCCTCTTCCCTTGCGCGGAGCCTCGGTAGGTTCCGGCCTCGAGTTTTCGCCGGTTTTCGATTTGTCCGATTTTGGGGGGCCGGTTTCCTAAGGATCCCGGCTGGGGGACGAGTGAAGCGGACGGACGTAGCCCGATCTATCAAGCTCGTCCGCCGTCCGACGCCGCCGAGCCGGGTAGGGAACGCCACCGACAGCCCCCATTCCCTTCTCGTCGTGTTCTGTTTCGGGTTCGCCGAACCAGGCTGCCTTTGCCCTCCTCGCGCGAGTTTCCGGCCTTCCCTGCGCGTGTGGTGTCGTATGTGTCGTTTATTCGGAATCCCGGCTCGAGCTCGGGCTCGGTCGTCCCCGATTCTCACCACTCAGTTTGCGTATACTAAGTGTTTGATAAATTACCTAAACTAGACGCCTGTTCATGGTCTTCATCGTGCCCGAAACTCGCCGTCCTTTTGTTTATACTGAGTATAAATGAGTTGTCCCTGTGCCGCGCTTGGACCTCGCTCGTTCATTACTTGCAGATTTTGGTCGCTGACACCCTCCGCGTGTTCGACGAAATGTCTTACCGAAGTGTACGCGTTTATTCTTAGTCCCCCGTCCGTCTTTAGTGTTCGTGATCTGTGAAATGTGTTTCGGTAGATTTCCACCGCTGTCCTTTGCTTTAAATGCCCTCGTGTCGTGGTTTCTTTCAGACGAGCGACATGTTTCTGCGTGTGGGTGCTTCTCGGTTGGTGAAGACGAGGGGCGGTGGTGGTTTTTGGCCACATGTGACAGCCGCGCAGTGGCTTGACGTGGCTTGTATTGTGCCCGAACTACTCTAATTAAAACTTGGGTCCCTCTTCCTGTTTGCATCAGCCATTGTTCTTGGTCCTCGGAAAAGGAGGAGGCGCGCGTTCGGGCAAGGAAATGCTTCTGCGAAGCCGTGAGGGGGAAGACGTGGGATTGGCTAGAGTGGACTTGAGTGTTGATGGTGGTCTGTTGGGCTCAAGAAGATCTGGGTTTTGGTTTGACTTGGGGCTCAAAGAGAGCTCAGCCATAATGGGCTTTAGAAGAGACAAAAGATTTGGGCTGGTTTAGGGGTCTTCTTTGCTTTGGGTTGGCCGTCTTTTTTATTCCTTCTCGGATGGGCTTCATTTTGGGAGGGGACCAAACTGGGCCTGCATATCAGGCCCAGTCCGGCCGTGGGTTTGGCGACCCGGATAGTTTCCGACCCGGGTCGGTCCGACTTGTTTTTAATAATATAATATAACCTTGTTTTTTTTTAATATTGAAAAATCAGAAAAATCCAAAAATACTATACATTTTCCAAAAATAATAAAAGCCTAAAAAAAGATTTTCATTTTCCACAAATGCCTAGAAAAAACTAGAAAATGCAAAAAGAATCAAAGTTAAGGATTTAAACAAGATTAATTATTGAAAGGGTATTAAGTTAATTAACTAGTGTAATTAAGTTCTCAATTATAATTTCTAAAATATTTTTCTCAATATTTTACTTAGGTGTTTCAATCGACCTACCATGAATTAATTGGTAGTTGGGCTATAACTCGTGAATTGGTGGCCTTGGGAAACCCTGCGCTAAACCTAATACCTAACAAGCCATTAGCCTCTGCCTACCTATGTGTAAGGGCTTTGGAGGAAGTTTGCAACATCTATGTACAAGAAAAGCTAGAAAGCATGTGATTCAATATGAGAATAACCCTCTATAAATGATTACAAACCACATTGATTAGTAACCCGAAACGTAGTGACTGAATTATTCATAGATAGGAAACAATAAATTTGGTCTTAGCTTGAGATACCTTAGTGAACCCAACTATCTTAACTACTGAAGTCTTTCATTAAAAGAGCATAGAACTTGCATTTATTTTTCTTACATAATTATAGTGTGACCCAATCACAAAGGATAGGCTTCAATGATGGATGACAAGGAAGGGGTTTTGATGATGTTGTAGCGAGGAAACCCTCCCTCCTCCAAGATCTTCTTCCATTCGAGTTCGTCCCTCTCCTTACCGCCCGAGCAATGTGCCATCATGACCAAATCCAACACCAGTCCGTTCTCATCGAACATGCCATTGCCGTCTGGTTTTAGCACAACATCAGCTATGATCACCTTGCCATTCTTTTCTGGGATTGCTTTTCGACAATTCTTCAAAATCTTAACGCAATCTTCGTCCCCCCAATCATGCATGATCCCCTGTAAAACAAAAGATCGAGAATTACTAAAGTCGAGAATCATGGTTTCTTTTTACAGTACTTCATTAGTGTGGTCATTGTGTAATCTCTGTGCTTATGACGAGTTGACATAATTGGCTAAAACATAACCCCACGTTTTCAAAGAAAGGAAAAAAAAAAAACTATCCACTCTCTCAATTTCTCTAAATAGAAGGCAACTCAGCGAAAACCCACTGAAATTGTCATTAATACCCTGAGGCCTGAGGTGTTTTTGCGCCGCCCATATAACTACCCCTCTCTTGCCCCAGATGCACACTGTCTCTCACTCTCCCTCTCTCTTTAACTCCGAGATGGTGACCTCATTATGACCTTTGGTGATCTCAGACCTGAGGTCTCAATGAGGCACGGGCGATGGGCTTGTAAAATATAGAGGTTAGATCAATGGTGGCCAGAGGTCGTGACAGGGAGAGAGAGAGAGAGAGAGAGAGAGAGAGAGAGAGAGAGAGAGAGAGGATGTTGATTGAGATGGTTAAAGAGGAGGTTTATCGGTGATGTGACGGTTCAATGGTGAGTGACTCGCTGATGCAATGCAAAGAGGAGTGGGAGAGAGCGAAGAGACTGGGGAGAGGAGATGTGGGCCGATTTCAAGGGCCTATGGCAAGGTTTTTTCACTTTTTGAGGCTTTTTTTTTTTTAATGCTAAGTTTAAGGCCATGTTTCCTCCATTCCTATTGGAATATGTATTCTTCAACCAATATTTTGATAGTTGGATTAAAGAAAGTAAGGGCGATTGGTTGGTCCGATCCCATGATGGACAGCATCCTAGACCAGACCATTCAGCTCAAGGTTGTCTTGAGAATCAGTGGTGTTATTTATTTTTTGAAAATATTTAATTTTCTTTCTCAAAAGTACCTAAATATATTGAAAGTTACTCTAGTGTAGTATGAAAATACTAATCACATGTAGGTTACTACTAAAAATAAGAAACAACTTTCATAAATAATATATACTTTTTTCCCTTCCCGAATAAAAAAAAAATGAAAAAAATTATACTATGGGCCGGCTAGGTCTAGTTCGTGAAAGAACTATGAGTCGAATTGATAATTCCCAGTTCCAAATCAATTGGACCAAATTCGGTGGGAATCAACCAATTTGATCCAATTCCTAAGTTGAACTGGAAACAAAGCACACCCCCAGAAAAAGGACATCCCCACACCAATATTTGGATAAGTTTGTTTTTGCGGGTGTGTATATAATATATATGTGTGTAATATTCATATTTATAACCATTATTCAGAGCTCCAATTTGAGGAACTATCTTCCAGTTAAGGATAGAAAAAAATAAAGCCACTGAGTTTATGTGTGAGTTATATAGAAACTTTTGAAATCCCACCAATTAAAAGATTAATAAGAGGAAATTTTCACCAATAAAAAATGGAGAAAAATAAAGCCTTTTTATTCATAAACAAGATGCTTGGTCCCTAAGATGCTTGTATGGCTTATACATAGTGCTAGTTTGAGGTTACACAAAACTTATTTACTAGTGTAACAGACTAGATACAAGAATAATGCGAAATCCAATATATTTGTTGCAAATAATTTAGAACATGGCCAGGCCTTCTAGATGCCACTATAAATATGGCGTGTTTACTTTATTGGACAAACAAAGTCACATGAACTGTTTTACTATAAACTTTATTCCCATAAATAAAGATATAAAGGAAAAGTCAATACATCATCACATTAATTTAGAACGCCTGTAAGATGGCAGAAAAGGTAGATCTTAGAGGTGTAAAATAGAGAAACGAATGGTTGTAGGCAATTAAACTCTTTCTACCGAGTCAGACAAACACGAATTACAAGATGAAAAGACGCACATTTCAAAATGAAAAAATTACGCATTAACTGGAAAAGTCATTGTGTGGCTTGTAAATCATGTGGATAGTTTTATAATAAGACTTATATGACTAAGAGTCTAGATAGGCTTGCGCTTGACCCCATATAATTTATAGACTATGAATAATTTTTCCCTTGACTATGGCATTACTCAAACAGAATTGTAATCGCACTTCATGGATTCCCACCCTTTTGACACATTAAGAGGACAGAAATAAGAAGAAAATTGATCATGTGCCATAGGAAAAATGCAAGATTCACAAATTAATTAATATGTATAAAGTATTTGGCAATAAAACTCACTTTCATGAAAACTGCATCAGCATGCGGTATAGTCTCAAACATGTTTCCTCCAACATGAGTGACTCCATCATGTGCTGGTGCTGTCACAATGACATGAGGTAGATCAAAATTAATCCCCTGAATGTGCGAAAATGACTTAATGATCTCGGCCAGGGTCTTGCCGACCCCCCCTCCGACATCGACCAAAGATCCAATGCTCTCAAAGCCGTCCTTATACACTTCCACGATGCCCCTAACCACGACCGCGCTCAGACACGCCATCCCATCGTTGAACAAGCGGTTGAACTCGGGATTCTCCGATGCGAAGTCCCAAATCTTGCGGCCGTGAGCCATCTCAAATGCGATGCCGCCAGTCTTGATGCAGTCGCCAAAGCAATGCCATGGGGACATCACCCATGGGTGGTTTTCCATCAACACCAACGGCGCGAGGCTGAGCTCCGACCCAGGCCCCTGGAGGAGCCATCTCGACGATGGGGTGAGGCTGTAGAGTGTCTCGTGACTCTCATGGGCGCCGTTGGGTTGGCAACGATTAGCGGAGAAGATGTTCTTACGGACAAGGAGTCTCATGATGCGTGCCAAGTAGGCGATTCCTGGGGATGGAGAGGGAATGCGTGAGGCTATTTGGGCTAGAGTGACGGGCCCGCCGCCGTAAGAATGGATGATGTCGGGTACTCGGAGCTCGACTGCACATTTCAGCGCCATTGAGTCGGCGTATGCATACATGAGCTTCCATATGTGTGCTTGGCCTCTTAGGGTTGCTTCAGTTTCATCAAGCGATTCCATTCTCTCTCTCTCTCTCTCTCTCTCTCTCCGTCTCTCTCTCTCTCTCTTTGATTCGCAGTATAGTACAAGGAACGAAGGGAAAAGACCGGAGGCGTCGTAATATATAGACACAAGAGGGAAGAGAGAGAATTCTAGAAATACCTGCTCTTTTCATGCGCGATTTTTCTTGTATCTTGACCCTGCCCATATATTTAATTTCGCACTAAACTTGATGTTTCTCCAGTTTTAAGTCTACTAAACATTTGACGCCGAAATCAGAGCTTGGAAATTCTCCAGTTTTGTATAAGCCAGCAAGGACTTCATGTACATCTCACGGAGAAGAGACACAATGTTTGCCAAGCAAATCGACGTTGACTCGTTCACCACTGTGGAACAACTTCGTTACTAGGTTGCGGTGATTCACTTCTTGTGAAGTTCAGAAGAAAATCAAATTTTGGAATTGATATTACTTGAATCAAATTGCTCTCGAGAGCTCATTAGCCCTAATTTAAGCAGCTTAATTGATTTAAGTGGCTCAAGTATTAAAATCAAGTTAATCTCAATGTATTCAATACTTGATTATTGTGACCCATTAGACATTTAAGTAGTTAAAGTTATATTTATGATAAGCTAGGATCCAAGCACACGTTTAGCACAAAAATATCAGGTGGTGATGCAAGGTATTAGCTTAGTATGTTTTTACTGATTACAGATAAATGTGTTGCTTTACAAGGGAAAATTTGGAGAAAGAGAGAGATGTCAAATAACATATTAAACTCATTAGGTACAATAATATCATTTTATGAGGTGACTAATTTCTCTTTTTTATAATTCAAAAGCATGAGCTTGGAGATCTAGCTACTTGGAAGCCTAAAAGACATCTTCTAAATCTCATGAAGCGATTGAGTCTAAGTTTTTGCCATGTGTAAGTGGCTCAAAGGAAGAGCAATCTGCATAATCAGTGGGGTTAATATTAGCCTAGCTATCATTTTACTGTTAGTCACAAATATCATTACTTTTGAAGGGAAAATTTGGAGAAATAATAGACATGCCAAAATCATTATACATCGGGTTTTTTTTAGAGCAAAACCACAAAATGGAAGTTGAAGCAACAGGGGATCATGCGTTTGCCTTTTCGTTTGTGCTTAGTCTTAAATACAAAAAAATAAGGGGGAAGCTTTGTACGAGGGTTTAAATTTCCTTGAAAATTTTTAATTTATAAGTAAAATTCACAGCCAATTATTGCAATTAATAGAAAGATATATGACCATATTCATAAGAAAATTGAAGATGATTTAACATGAACGAGAGTTTAAAGCTAGGACAAGTTTGAGCATGTAGAGTACTTAAAAAGCCGCTCAGGCTTAAGCTTGAGAATCAAATGTATCATAGGCTAATGTCACATCTTGATTCCTAAGTGCAATTTTCGGCAATAGATTTCGTAAAATTAACTTAGGTTGATTGTACCTTCATATTCTTAAAAGAGTGATTAAATGTTTTGGGAAGTAACTACGACCTCATCCATTTGATTTGATATAATCATGCATTCAATGTACCACTATTTTCTTCACTAGTGTCTTGACTTGTGAGGTTGAAAAACCTAACAGGTCCATGCTAAGTCAACTAAATGATAAGATTCGATCATGTAAAAAAATAAAGAAGGGACTTTCTCCCTTCTAAACACCCAAAAAAAAAAAAAAATTAAACACAAAAATCGAGATCAGAGGTCACATCTTATAAGCACTAGAAATAATATTGCATTAAGAGAGAAGCAAGCATTCCTACTTAATCTTCGTCAAGCCAAAAAAAGAAGAAAAAAAGAAGGCATTCCTACCTAATTAACTCAAGAATCAAATGTATCATAGGCTAATGTCACATCTTATTCCTTAGTGCAATTTTGGGCAATAGATTTCGTAAAATTAACTTAAGTTGATTGTACCTTCATATTCTAAAAAAAGTGATTAAATATTTTGGGAAGTAACTACGACCTCATCCATTTGATTTAATATAATCATGCATTCAATGTACCACTATTTTCTTCACTAGTGTCTTGACTTGTGAGGTTGAAAAACCTAATAGGTCCCATGCTAAGTCAACTAAATGATAGGATTCGATCATGCAAAAAGATAAAGAAGGGACTTTCTCCCTTCTAAACACCCAAAAAAAAAAGTAATTAAACACAAAAATCGAGATCAAAGGTCACATCTTATAAGCACTAGAAATAATATCGCATTAAGAGGGAAGCAAGCATTCCTACTAAATCTTTGTCAAGCGAAAAAAAGAAGAAAAAGAGAAGGCATTCCTACCTAATTAACTCGAGAATCAAATGTATCATAGGCTAATGTCACATCTTGATTTCTAAGTGTAATTTTGGGCAATAGATTTCGTCATATTAACTTATGTTGATTGTACCTTCATATTCTTAAAGAAGAAAAAGAGAAGGCATTCCTACCTAATTATTATTAAACGTTTGGGCTTTTGACTTTCCAGGCAAAAAATAGAGAAGAGGCTTTCTCCCTTCTAAACACCAAAAAGAAAAGTAATTAAATGCAAAATTTGAGATGAAAGGTCACATCTAATAAGCACTAGAAATAATGTCGCATAAGAGGGAAGCAAGCATTCCTATGGAATCCTCGTATAAAGAAATAAATAAAAAGGCATTCCTCCCTAATTATTAAAAAACATTTAGACTTTTGACTTTTCCAGCCAATTGCAATTTTCACGATTCAATTGGAATATCCTCTCTTTTTTTTTAAGAAAAATAATTAATTTATCATATTCAAATAACATAGAATAATAAAAAGCTACCGAGCAATGAAATTTTCAAAAGAGCTGAAAGACAAAACAAAATCTAAAAAATAAGAGTATAGCTTACAGTTATAAATATGCTCTCATTTCAAAAGACCATATTTGTTATGACGTCACAAAACAATCGGCAACTGATCATAAAAACCATTATTGATGGGCACATGTCGAGCTTTTTGCTTTCAAAAGCTCATATTAGTTCTAACGCTTATATGATGATGTGGTGAGATCTCACTGAATGTATGAACAAGTTGAGTATCTTGGCTTCTTCGGGCAGTTTTACATCTTCATGGGCATGAAATTGAAGAGACAAGCTTAAAAATATCACAAACTATAGCCTAAGTATCAACATGTTAAGTAATTAACTAGACTGATTAAAAATTTCCGCAATTTATGAGGTTAATTGCTCGATGGTTTTTAACTTTGGCGAGTGACTATGGAGCCGGTGCGCAGCTGACGTTGAAACCGACGTGGCACTATCCTTTTCTCACGTGGTGTTGATGTCGGACCACTCATTGGGTGAAATGTGGCACTGATGATCAACACAAGGCAGGCAAGGTGATGGCACGCGAAACAAAGCTGAGATTGCAGATCGTTTGTGCTTCGAAGCGCAGTCGACGTCTCGATTGCCGGCGGATGGAGATTCGCTTGGGAACGCATTCTTGGCGGGGCTAGGGCTTGGATCGTCTTTTCCAGGTAAACAGGTCGTGGTCGATGATTTTAACTCGCTCGTTTCTAAATTTGGTGGCCGACCCGTTGCTATTGCGGTCAAGGGTCATTCGCGTCGTGAACACAGCATGATCGGTTCGTGGTGGGGCTCGAAGCACCTTTTGGGTGGTGTGCACGACAACTTATTTTGCCAAATTAACTCAGCTTGATTGGAGTTTAAAAGCACCAATCTAATGAATGCTTGACTTTTCTACTTTCTATCTCTTCCGATTTCCTCGATCATTTGTCTTCAGGTTGGAGCTAGTCTCAGCCTCCCTCCTCTCTCTTGTTGATTTTGTTTGTGTTTTCATTTCATATTTTCTTTCGATTTAGATCTAGGAGTTTTCTTCTCCCAATCGAATTTTAGATCTAACAAGTTAAACTCTCTTGATCTAATTCTACATCTAAGAACTATCATTTCTTGATTTAAATCTGAAAATTTAATAGTTTTACTTTCGGGGATTTGATGCCCCGGTGCTCTGTTTGTGTATAAGTCCTCTACATTCAATTTCAATAGTGATCATAGAAGTGTCTCACTAAATTTGTTCTCTCATATATCAAATTCATGCTCGTTCAATCTATTTTGGTTGTCTCCATAAGGTGATGATGCAAAGGAAGCCAAAGCGTGCACTGATAACTGACAACACCCTATTGACTAGAGAATAAATATTTGACGTGTGCTCATGACCGAGGAATATACGAAATGCAATGATTGGTTGCTGATTATTTTGCTTGATAAATCCATTTATATAGAACAAGCATGTGCCCAACCTACTGATGCCATATTGATGCTTCTTGTTTTCTAGATTTGACTTTGTTTTGTAGTATTATGGGCTTTGTTGTACTTCATCATTCCTTGTTATAAATTTTATGTACTTCTCATATATCCTTTTTGAGCAATGAATACGATTTTCCTTCGAAAAAATTCACATATTCAAAAACAAAAGTGTTTAATAATTCCCCAAGACGAACCTCGTCCAATTAACCTGATCATGCATTCAAAGTAACATCACCAGGTTGGAAAAATGAATCGTGCCATTTGATACTCGGTGATTGGCCTAGATGTTGGAGACGTCATGCCATCTGAAGACGCCTAGAAAATTTCTCAATCCTTTATCACAGAGACGACCTTGTGAATAAAATATGCGCTGGCTCCATTTGTACCGTGCCAAAAGGATATGGTGAAGGGTCGCTTTTCCTATGCTTGCGCATCACGTCTTCTGGAATGTAAGGATGCGGAGTTGAATTAGTCGTGCACGTTGTGACTTGTGAGGTTGATAAAGAGAGAAGGTGCTTTCCCCCGGCGGACGTAAATGGATGGACCAAATCTAAGAGCTCGATATCGACGGCAACCGGACATGGTCTCCTTTGCGTTGTTTGCATGAGAACTTCGTCTGAATTCCGGATCTTTGTATTCACTAGTGACCTCATATATGACATGATTTCACTGAATTGATGAACAAATTAAGTATTTTGGTTGTATTAGCATTAGGTGGTTCTACAGTTAAAATGGACATAAAATACAAGGGATAGAAATCCGCGACTTAAAATTAGAGTCGTGTGAAGATTACTACTAACATCAGATGCATTGAACACCTTCATTGTGCAGAAGCTCTTAATCATGTATAAATGTTAATAAATATCAACATATCAAGTAATTAGTTATAGTGATTTTAATATTTTCTCAATGTTATATTAACTTTTCAAACTCGAAAAGTAATTATGTAACGATCCTAAAAGGAAAAATAACTTTTCGACGTACAAGGAATTAGTACATTTATCCACATGGTTAATAACTTCTTTTT
Source organism: Eucalyptus erythrocorys (assembly GCA_014182555.1). Taxonomy (NCBI): domain Eukaryota; kingdom Viridiplantae; phylum Streptophyta; class Magnoliopsida; order Myrtales; family Myrtaceae; genus Eucalyptus; species Eucalyptus erythrocorys. Next base: position 12,027,543 of record CM024607.1, read on the forward strand.
TCCTAAATTGGGAGAGTCCGTGCTAAGCCAAATACTTAGCAAGCCATTAGTCTCTATCTACCCATGCATAAGGGCTTTGAAAGGAGGTAGCGACATCTATGTACAAGAAAAGCTAGAAAGCATGCGATCCAACATGAGAATAATCCTCTATGAATGATTACAAACCACATTGATTGGTAACCTAAAACATGGTAATTGGATTATTCATAGATAGGAAACCGTAAACTTGGTCTGAGATCAAGAGGCCTAAGTGAATCCAATTGCCTTAACTACCAAAGTCTTTCAATAATGGAGCATAGGACTCTGTATTTATTTTTCTTACATAATTATAGCGTATCACAGTGGATAGGCTTCAATGATGGATAAGAAGGAAGGGGTTTTGATGATGTTGTAGCGAGGAAACCCTCCCTCCTCCAAGATCTTCTTCCATTCAGGTTCGTCCCTCTCCTTACCACCCGAGCATTGCGCCATCATGAACAGATCCATCACTAGTCCAGTCTTATCGAACATGCCATCGCCCTCTGGTTCCAGCACAATATCTGCTATGATCACCTTGCCATTCTTTTCTAGGATTGCTTTTCTACAATTCTTTAAAATCTTGACACAGTCTTCGTACCCCCAATCATGCATTATCTCCTGTAAAACAAACATCATAGAATTACTAGAGTCGAGAATCACAGTTTCTTTTTACACTATTTCATCAATGTGTTCATTTTGTTAATCTCTATGCTTCTGAAGAGTCGAAATAATTGGCTAAAGTGTAACCCAACGTTTTAAAAAAAAGGGGAAAAAAATTTCTCCTCTCTCTCGCTTGCTCTACACAAAGGCAACTCAGTGAAAACCCATGGAAATTGTTACCAATGCCTTGAGACTTGAGATGTTTTTGCACCACCCATATGACCACCCCTCTCTCGACCAAGATGCACGCTCTCTCACCATCCCTCTCTCTTTAACTCCGAGATGGCGACCTCATTATGACCTTGGCGATCTCAGGCCTACGGTCCCGTTGAGGCATGCCGTAAAATTAAGATTTATAGGGCCAATGGTAAGGTTGTTAACTTTTTGAGGATTTTTTTTATGCTAAGTTTAAGGCGATGTTTCCTCCATTCCTATTAAAATATGTTTTCCTCAACCACTATTTTGATAGTTGCATTAAAGAAAGTAAGGGTGATGGGTTGGTCTGGTTCCAAGATGAACAGCATCATGGATTGGACCAACCAATTCGATGTTGTCTCAGCAATTAGTGGTATCATTTATTTTCTTTCTCGAAAGTACCTAAATATATTGAAAGTTACTCTAGTATTGGATGAAATTACTAATCACATGCAAGTCACTACTAAAATAAGAAATAACTTTCATAAATATTTTGTACTTTTCGTCTTGCTCAAATAAAAAAAATGGAAAAAAATACTATGGGCCAGATTGGTTTGGTTCATGGAGGAATTGAAAGTCAAATCGGTTATTGCCAGTTGCAAATTAATTGGACCAAATTTGGTGGGAATCAACCGGTTTGCTCTGATTCCTAAGTTGAATCAAGACTGAAGTACACCCCTAAGAAAAAGGACATCGCACAACAATATTTGGATAAGTTTGTGTTTTTGCGTAGGGGTGAGCGTGGTTCCCGAGTAGAACCGGGAACTGGAGAACCGAACCGAAGGTTCCGGTTCGGTTCCCAGTTCCGAAGGGACCGATTTCGGTTCCCGATTCCCTTTTTTCTGGGAACCAGCGGTTCTGGTTCCAGTTCCGGTTCCTATGGGAACCGGAACCGGAGGAACCGAAACTGGTTAGGGCTTTTAAAGCCCCAAATCAGAAAAGCACTTCACATTCACACAACACTTTCACAATTCTCTCTTTTCCCGTTCTCTGTCTTTGCTCAACGCCACCACCGCTCACCCTCGACGCCACTGCCGACCTCTGCTCGACGCCACCACCGCTCGCCCTCGACACCACCGCTGACCTCTGCTCGGCGAGCCACCGCTGACCTCTGCTCGACGCTCCCGCCGCTCACCTAGCCGTCCCCGACGTCGCTAGCCCAGTCGCCGCCGATGTCGCTCGCCTAGCCTCCCCCGACGCCGCTCGGCCAGCTACCCCTGACTCTGCTCATAGCTCGCCTTTTGTGCCGGTAATCTCTGCTGCCCCCTCTCTTTATTGTTATTGTTCATTTTCTTGGTTTCCCCCTGTTTGTCACAGCCGGCGACCTGATGTTCTTGAACAAATGTGGTTTGTATGTAAGATTTAGGGGGGAAATTCATGTTTGCCAAAATACTACTTTTGTTCATTCAGCTCTACTTCAAAGTGTTTTTGTTTTTAAGGAAGCGAGTTATGACAACTATTTTTCCCCCTTTCTATGGAAGCGTGGGATATTGTCAGGTATAATGGGCACCAAGTGCTTGATTTTATTTCCCTTTCGCGAGCCTCTTTGTGCTCCAATATTTGCTTGTGCCTTTGGCTTGCTTTATGGATATCATTTATTATTTTCAGTACATGTAAGATCTTAACAAACTCAGTGCTAGCTCATGAAATTCATAAAGCAAAATTAAGTTCCAGCATGAATATTTGATTGTTGGTTTTGGGTTTGCTTTGGCGGTAGTGTTAATGGGGGATGCTGGATTTGGTTATGAGGGGATGAAAAACTATGGGTAAAATTTTCTTAGAAAAAATGGGAGAATTGAGAAAGCAGATTTCAGTAGATATCAAGAAGCTGGGGTCTGTTTCTCTTGTTGCATACTAATACGAACTGGAAGATCCAATTTTCAAGTCTATGTGATTGATAGTGGAGTAGTACAGTTAAGGCTTTGAAGGATCCATTTTAGTTTGACCTTTTTATTGAACATTGTAAGTCACTCATGAAAGCTTGTGTCCTGCATCTTCCAGTATTGCAAGCACGATATGCTTCTTAGCTACCTGTACTTAATGCTGCAAGCTGTGTACAAGTGTAACATGCTTATGTCCTCATGAAAACTTTTTGCTAAATCAGCAATATGTTCTTATGAACATACGAGAGGCTAAGTTAAATGTCAAGATCCGCATCGGCTTGTTTAATCGGCTTGTTTAACTGAGAAGTATATAAAACTGTCATTTTGTGTCATAGACTGAATAAGATTCTTTTATTAGAGAAATGATGATATCTGTTCAGCAACTTCGTGGCTAGTTGATTTTACCTTCTTCTATGTATCTATAAATTATGCTCTCATTATTTTTCTCTTATTGATAACAGCTTGGGGAAAAATCCTGCCTGCCAAAGAAGACTCATTGTTGTCCATTTGCAGTATGTATGCTCTCATTGCTGTGAAGTTATACTGTCTACAGAACGATGGTTCTGCAATCAATGCAAAAATTTTCAGCTATGCAAGAGGTAATATCTAAATAAGATCTTCCCGTTGTATCATTCTGTTCCTGGACATCGCTTTGCATGAAATGTAGTAGACTTATATGTCATCAGCAGAGTACGGAGAGAAATTTGGGATGACAAAGGATGCTTTCTATAAGTTGCCCAAATGGAGACAGAATAAGTTTAAAATGGCACTTCAATTGTTTTGAGTCTGGTTTGATAGCTCTATTTATTCTTTTGCTTTCTCCATTAAGGCATGGCGAGCAGAAGGAAGCTTTCCTGGATATCTATAATAAAATCTTTCCTTGTCTCAACTTTCTTCAATATTACTTTAAATATAGCTTCATTGAGTGTTGTCTAACCACCAATTAATTACTTTTCATTATGCAGTTGGTGAATTTGGAGCGGCATCAGTCAAAGGGACAGGAAGGTGCTTTTATTTTTGGATGCTTTTGCTCCCAAGGAACTATTTTTGGCAATATATGGACATAGAAGCTTTGGTTTGCCTCTTTCCTTCTTCGTTATAGTTCAAATCTAAAAATAAAAAATAAAAATAAAAAAAGAACCCGTTGGAACCTAGAACCTACCCTGGAACCTGTGACAAGGTAGGTTCCAGGTTCTTGGTTCTGACGGGTAGGTTCCAAGTTCCAAAAAATGAGGAACTTGTACCTGAGGGTAGGTTCCAGGTTCCAACCGGAACCTATAAGGAACAGGGAGCTGCTCACCTCTATTTTTGCGTGTGTATATGTGTGTGTGTGATATTAATATTTGTAACCCACTATTCAGAGCTCCAGTTTGAGGAACTACTTTTCCAATTAGGGATTGAAAAAAAAAAATGATGCTGCTAAGTTTATGTGGGAGTTATATAGAAACTTTTGAAATCCCACCAATTAAAAGACTAATCAGAGGAAATTTTCTCCAATTAGAGATGGAGGAAAATAAAGCCTTTTTATTCAAAAATAAGATGCTCGGATCCTACCATGCTTGTATGGCTTATATATAGTGCTAGATTGAGGTTACACAAAACTTATTTACCAGTGTAACAAACTAGACACATAAATAATGTGAAATCCGATATATTTGTTGCAAATAGTTTAGAACATGGCTAGGACTTCTGGATACCACTATACATATGGAGTGTGTGTTTACTTTATTGAACAAATAGAGTCACACGAAACCGTTTTCCAGTGAACTTGATTCTCCATAAATAAAGATATAAAGGAAAAACAAAAACAACAGCACATCAATTTAGAACGCCTATAAGACGACAAAAAAGGTAGATCTTGAGCTGTAAGATAGAGAAACGAGTAGTTACACGCAACTAAACTCCTGCCAAGCCATGTGAACGCGGATTACAGAATAAAAAGATGCACATTTCAAAATGATGAAACTACACATTAACCGGAAAAGTTACTGTCTTATAAATCATGTGGATCAATATAATTTTAATCATTAATTACGCGAGTTTTATTATAAGACTTATGTGTTAAGAATCCAGATAGACTTGCGCTTGACCCCCATATAATTTATAGACTATGAATAATTTTTCTCTTTATTGTGGCATTACTCGAACAGAATTGTTACAGCAGTTCATGGATTCCCACCCTCTTGACACATTAAAAGGACAAAAAATTAAAAAAGAAATTGATCATGTGTCATAGGAAAAATGCAAAATTCACGAATTAATTGATATGTATAAAGTATTTGGCAGTAATACTCACCATCATGAAAACTGCATCAGCATGTGGTATAGTCTCAAACATGTTTCCTCCAATATGAGTGACTCCATCGTGCGCCGGCACCGTTGCAACAACATGAGGTAGATCAAAATTAATCCCCTGAACGTGTGGAAATGACTTAATGGTCTCGGCTAGGATCTTGCCGATCCCCCCTCCGACATCGACCAAAGATCCAGTACTCTCGAAGCCGTCCTTATACCCTTCTATGATGCCCCTAACCATGATCCCACTCACACACGCCATCCCATCGTTGAACAAGCGGTTGAACTCGGGATTCTCTAATGCGAAGTCCCAAATCTTGCGAACGTGAGCCATCTCGAATGCATTGCCGCCGGTCTTGACGCAATCACCAAAGCAGTGCCACGGGGACATCAGCCATGGGTGGTTTACCATCAACACCAAAGGCACGAGGCTGAGCTCGAACCCGGGCCCCTAGAGGAGCCATCTCGACGATGGGGGGAGGCTATAGAGTGTCTCGTGACTCTCATGGCCGCCATCAGGTTGGCAACGATTAGCGGAGAAGATGTTCTCACGGACAAGGAGTCTCGTGATGCGCGCCAAGTAGGCAGTTCCGAGGGATGGGGAGGGAATGCGGGAGGCTATTTGAGCTAGGGTGATGGGCCCGCCGCCATAAGAATGGATGATGTCGGGTACTCGGAGCTCGACTGCGCATTTTAGTGCCATGGAGCCGACGTATACATGCAGGAGATTCGATATGTGTGCTTGGCCTCTTAGGGTTGCTTCAATTTCATCAAGCGATTCTACTCTCTCTCTCTCTCTCTCTCTCTCTCTCTCTCTCTCTCTCTCTCTATATATATATATATCAGAGCTTGCTTTGATTCGCAATATAGTACGAGGAACGAAGGGAAGAGACTAGAGACATCGTAATATATAGACACAAGAGGGAAGAAAGAGAATTCTAGAAGTGCCTGCTCTCTTTTCATGCGCAATTTTTCTTGTATCTTGACCCTATTCAAATACTTAGGGGTACATGACAACCAGTTGTTTCTGTTTCAGAAATAATTTTCTTATCATATCCTCCATCCGTCGCCGCTGGTCACTGGCCGCCGGCCGCCGCTGCCATCGGCAATCCACCGCCGCCACCCGTCTGCCGCCGTCTAAAAGGAAGAAATTTTTTATTGTTATCAAACGAATTTCTATTTTTAGAGTAGAAATTTTATATGATTATTTTTGTTTAGAAACTCATTTAGAACTAGAAATAAGAAAATATATTTCTCTTCTAGAAATCAATTTCTAGCCAGAATGACTATCATTTGCGCCCTTAATGTCACACTAACTTGATGTTGTGACACCCCGATACCCGTAGGGTTGCCACATTACCTATCTTTATTTCGAAGTTAAAGTTAAGCCATAATTCTTAGGCATTTTTTTTTTTTAAACGGTCCCAGCGCAAAATCTTACAACGGCAGTAAAATTAACATATTCATTCCTGTCACCGACAATCATAACACAATGCACACCGACTATTTCATCAGAGTAGAAAATCAAGGCCTCAACACTCTACATAGTAGAAGATGGACATCGGGAGAGTCGATACAACAAAAAGCCAAAGCTCCTAATAGGCTTGGCTATAACCAAAAGTACTCGACTCTAAGGCCTTCGAACAAGCTGGTCCATCATCCCGTGTCGCCCATCCAAAAAATGCGTTAGCCCACACCAGTCACACGCTCTCCACACACCCAGCCGAGTGCATCGGCCGGCGGCGGTGGCAACATCCCTCTCATCGTCCCATCGCGGCAAACATGAACCTACAAAAACTCTTATGTCACTAGGCCATCAGGGACGCCCACATCAAACATAATCAAAGCACGCACTCGGAAGAAAACCAGTCCAAGGACACCTATGCAAGGGTGCTCCGTGCACTCGACCTCTACATCCGTAGGAACACCGTAGAACGTACCACGCGTGACAGGTGCTAGCGGCATCTCACTAATCTGAAATGTTAGTCCCCAAAAGGGGTGAGTACAACCACTCAGCAGGTAAAAGATCCTTTTAGCTACTCACGCATCATACAAGACAGTCAATATATCATGGTGTAGTACATATCATTCATGTATACAAGCATTACTTACCTTGCAGCCATACATATGTCATCATACCACATATGTATACGCCATTATGCACTCATCATTAAGCATTCATGCATATACCATCATGCCATAGGTGCATATACATCCATGCACTCATCATCAAGCATCCATGCATATACCATCATGCCATAGGTGCATATACATCCATGCACTCATCATCAAGCATCCATGCATATACCATCATGCCATAGGTGCATATACATCGATGCACTCATCATCAAGCATTCATTGCATATACCATCATGCCATAGGTGTATATACATCCATGCACTCATCATCAAGCATCCATGCATATACCATCATGCCATAGGTGCATATACATCCATGCACTCATCATCAAGCATCCATGCATATATGTCACCATACCATGCATGACTCAATTTCATTTCTCAATTTTTATTCTTTTAATTGGCCATCGCATTTCTCTTTCCCGAGATCAGGAATTTCATTTCACATTTATTGCTCGCACCCAACCTGGCGTTACGAGAAAAACACCCCAGCACACACCTCCGGGCATCCGGAACCCCCAACGCTCCGGGCATCTCGAAACTCCCGAGGACATCTAGAATTACACCACTAGGCCACTGGGCATCCGGCATTACACTCCCTAGCCAGGCATCTCGCACTTCAACTGGCATCACAAGGTATCCCCCGGCTCACACCCTCCGGGCTTCAGGCACCCCCAACGCTCCGGGCATCTCGAAACTCCCGAGGACATCCAGAATTACACCACTAGACCACTGGGCATCCGGCATTACACTCCCTAGCCGGGCATCCCAACACACCCGGGGCATCGTCGGCTCATACCTCCGACGGCATTCTCATTTATCATAATTCACATTCACATTTATGGCCCAATTTCAACATGGCATATGGTATGATGGTAACAAGATTATTTTTTTAGCATTTAATGACTATATGAAATGCCAAATGTCATCACACGTGCAGCATGATTCAACCACTTAAGACAACATCATCCATTTTGTTCATACAATTTAAAATAGTCCACACATCATTTCCTTTGAAACTTACAAAATCCAGCATGCATAATTTTTGAAAATATATAAATTGAATGCCCAAACGACTTTAAAAAATTATGAGATTTGTACACGTGATAGTTGAGACATAAAAACACACTTTCCATGAAGAATGCATATTCTAAAAATCTTCACACAAAAAGATACAGCTCACACATCACAGCATACAAATTTTCGGACACACCAAATTGCACAGTCTTAGGATTTTCCCAAATTAAATATCCAAATGGCCTTTAAAAATTATGAAATTTTACCACATAATATTTAAGACATAAAGGCACAAATTTCATGAAGAATGTATACCCAAAAGATCCTCACACGAAAAGATACAGCTTAGGAATTACAGTTTACAATTTCGGACACACCAGATTGCACAGTTTTGGGATTGTCTCAAATTAAATACCTAAACGACCTTCAAAAATTATGAAATCTTACCACCTGATAGTAAAGACTATAAGGTAGATTTTTCATGAAGACATCAAGGCCAAATTCATCTTAGATAATTAAGTATAGTCGATGAAGGCCTCTGTTCTTAGTACCGAAACTTCCAGACTAAACCATCACCGAAAGATCACCATTTTACCTACTTATCTTCCTTCTTTTCTTCTGAATTTTTGATATGTTTTGATTCAAGGTGTCTACTTCAACTTTCATTAAGGAGTCAAGGTAAAATTTCCAAAGGAAAGTCGTCTTATTGTCCCCGAAGTCACTGATGTTCAGCAGAACTTGTCCAGATCCAACGTCTTTAAGAGAAAATTCGTTTCACTAGGCTATACTTGTTCGTTTTACCTCAAATTTGAGTATGTTGATCTTCAAGATGTCCCCTACAACTTTTATGAAGAATTCGAAGTAACATTCTCAATAAAAAGTTACATACAACACCTAAAATCACCAAAAGGTCAACATGTAGTTCCAGATCTAGCCGTTTTCGTAGAGGGAGGGTTTCACCCCTCAAAACTCATCCATTTTACTTCAAATTTTAGTATGTTATACTTTAAGATGTTATCTACAACTTTCATGAATGAGTCAAAGTTAAAACCCAACTCTAACATCGCATGCAAGCCCCTACAATATTCTGGTTCATGCTGTTTACTCGAGAACAGTCTATTACTTCAAACAACACCCTTCAAAGCTTCGGTTTTTTACACTCTAGGCACACGAAATTCATCACCATACAATAACACATTCAAAACACAACATGCAAGAGTAGATCAAGGATCTAACTTGCCTCTAAATCAAGCAAAACCAACGGAAAAAGGCGGAGCATGGCGGGGACGGACGGCTTCTTCCTCTTCTTCTTCCTTCTTCTTTCCGTTCTCTCCTTTCTCTCTTCCTCTCCTCTCTCTCTCTCTCTCTCTCTCTCTCTCACAGTCGACAGCCTCCTTAAATCGGCCACCCTTCCTTTTATTTCCCCTTGATTGCAATCATTTGCAATCATTAGTGGCCGCTCAAAATGGCTAATAGGATAGCCTCTCTTTTTGCCACTTGGCAAGCCTCATGCAAAGATGGGCTTGTGGGCCTCCTCCCCTCTTGTGGTCGACGGCCCATGATGGGCTTCTTGGGCCGGCCATTCAGCCCACTTTAAGTCCAACACTTCTTGGGCTTAAAGTCCAAACCTAGTTAATTCAAGAATTTCCTTAAACAAGCCCATATTTAATCCTAATAATTCATCTTAATTCCCTCTTTTTCAATTGTCAAATTTACAATTTCATATGGCCATAAAACTTGCTATATTAAACTATTAAATCTAAGAGGTGCATAGCCAAAAAAAAATAAATTCTCCTTATCAAATTATCCTATAATACTATCTTTAATAATCCGTGAACATAAGATATATTTCCATCCACATAATACTTGGCCTTAAAAGAAAATTAATAGCTAAAGCATAAACCAAAGGCAAATTCTATTACCTAATCATAGACCTTAATATATCTAGAGGTTGTCCTAAATTTTGGGATGCCACAGATGTATCCCCAATTTTAACTCCACCTAACATTTGACACTGAAATCAGAGTTAGGAAATTCTCCGGTTTTATATTAGCCAGCGATGACTTTATGTACATCTCACAGAGAAGAGACACAATGTTTGCCAAGCAAATTGACCTTGACTTGTTCACCACCCTGGAACAACTTCGTTATTAGGTTGTGGCCATTTACTTCGTGTGAAGTTCAAATGAAAATCAAATTTTAAAATTGATATTACTTGAATCAAATTGCTCTTGAAAGCTCATTAGCCCTCATTTAAGCAGCTTAATCGATTTAAGTGGCTCAAGTGTTAAAATCAACTTAATCTCAATGTATTCAATACTTAATTAATGTAACCATTAGAAAATTAAGTAGTTAATGCTAGTTTTATGATAACCTAGGATCCAAGCACACGTTTAGCACAAAAATATTAGGTTGTGAAGTTACAAGGTATTAGCTTAGTATGTTTCCATGGATTACAGATAAATTTATTACTTTACAAGGGAAAATTTGGAGAGAGAGAGAGAGAGAGAGAGAGAGAGAGAGAAATGTCTAATAACTTCTTTAACTCGTTAAACATAACAATATCATTCTATGAAGCTATTATTTTCTCTTTTTTCTTAATTTAGAAGCACGAGCTTGGAGACTTGCCTCCTTGGAAGCCCATGAAACATCTTCTGAGTCTCATGAGCTAATTTAGTCTAAGTTTTTGCCATGTGCAGATGGCCCTAAGGAAGAGCAATCTGCACATAATCAGTAGAACTAATATTAGCCTAACTATTATCTTTCTGTTAGTTACAAATATCATTACTTTTGAAGGGAAAATTTGGAGAAATAATTGACGCGTCAAAATCATTGTACATCGGTTTTTTTTTTTTTTTTTTTTTTTTTTGGGAGCAAAACCGCAAAATGGAGGTTGAAGAATTATTGGATCATGTGTTTTGCTTTTTCGTAATCAAACAAGAAAGAATAGTAAAAAGCTACCGAGCAATGAAATTTTCAAATGCACTAAAAAACAAAACAAAACCTAAAAATTAAAAGAATATAGTTTGTAGTTACAAGCATGCTCTAATACCAAAAAACAATTGGCGTCCAATTATAAAAATGTGTTGCCGCCACTAATGTGAGCGATGATGATTTTGATACCGACCTTTAAGACTTTGTGACCCACAAATGAGCCCGTGCTTTTAAGGGTACGTATGACAAAATCTCTAGAACAAAAATTGATTTCTGTCAAGAAATTGAGAAGTTAAAAATTTTAGTTTCTGATTTTTTCTTCAAATATATTTCTGGAATAGAAATCTGTTTCAGAAATAGAAAAATCAAATTGCATTACCAAACGGATTTCTATTCTAAACCTTTAAAACTTTGTGACCCACAAGTGAGCCCGCCTTTTAAGAGTTCCATCGTCAAACCAAGTTGCGTCTCTGGCCCGCAAGAGAGCCCGCCCTTTCAATGTTTTCCACGCTAAAATTAAGTTGCGTCTTCGGCCCCACATTCATCACGTCTCTCTCTCTCGCTTGATGGCCCACCCTTGGAGACTTGCCACGCTCAAGCCAAGTTCCGTCTTTGACCCACCATCGTCATTACGTTTCTGTTATCGCACAATTTGGTTGAAGGGTAGAGCCTCTAAATTCCAGGTCGGAACTCTCTCGCATATATAAAGGGGCAAAGCCAACCCGACCCTCACATTGCAGAAGATTATTCTAAGGACCAAGGAGAGGACGCAGTCACGGGGGAACTCGAGCTCGGATCGATCATACCCCTGATCGCCAGTGCAGTTCAATTCTAATTTCTAAAATACTTTTCGCGATATTTTACTTAGATTTTTCAATCGACCAGCAACGAATTGATTGGTAGTTTGACCATAATTCGTGAATTAGCGGCTTCGGGAAAGCCTATGCTAAACCTAATGCATAACAAGCCATTAGCAATGAGCCATTAGCCTCCGCCTACCCATGCGTAATGGCTTTGGATGGAGGTTGCAACATCTATGTTCAAGAAAACCTACAAAGCATGTGATCAATATGAGAATAACTCTCTGTAAATGATTATAAACTACATGTTGCGACATTCCCGAAGGTGAATTACTCAAGGAAGGCTAATGGATTATTAAGTTCGAAGACTTGGCACCCTCCCAAGTCCTATCAATTGCGACTTGATACGAAGAAATTAATCCATTTAAATATACAATTATACTCAATTTGGTGTGACATCCCGATTTTTGGGCCCTAATTTCGACTGGATAAATAGGGCCGGGTTCGTTCAATTGAAGCCGGGGGTTGTGAAATTGAGGAATATGAGGGATTTTTGGATAAAGAAAATAATCAATTTGATAAGTGAGACATCAATTGATTTTATGGGAGTCAATTTGAATTAAATTAAGAGAAATTATAAGGTTTGCCTATGGTCGTACTTTTAGGATTTAAATTGGTTCTATGGACGAGCCAAGGTGTGAATTAAATTATGGGAACATTGGATTAATTTTTTGTGGACTTTAATTGAATCCAATTGAAAGAAGAATTGAAGAAATTAAGCGCGCAAAGTTTTGGACCCCGGCGGAAAATTAATTAGGCCTATTGAAAGAGTTGAAGGAGTTAGTGGAGTGTGACATCGGCGGATGATGTCATGTGGTGGGCCACTAGAGGAAAGAAAGAAAGAAAGAAAGAAAGAAAAAGGGAAAAGAAAAAAGGAAAAGGGGAGAGAGAGAAGGAGAGGGGGCCCACACCTTCTTCTTCCTTGGAATAGAGAGAGAAAAGGAAGAGAGGAGGAAGAAGGGGGGGGAGCTTGACGGGAGGAAGGAGGCCCCGCCGTCTGCGTCGCCCGTCCGCCGCCGTCGCCAGCCGCGACACCCCGCCGCTCCGGCTCGCGCCGCAACTCGCCTCCGTCCCCCTCCGTCGTCGCCAGCACCGCCGCACGCCAGGCCGCGCCCAGCCGTCCAGCCGTCCCCGTCGTCGTCCCCAGCCAGCCACGGCCGCCGCCCAGCTCCGCCGGCCATCGCCGTGCCTCGCCACCGTCCCCTCCGCCCTCTCCTCCGCCCGAAACAGCCACCGTCGTGCCCCTTTTCAGCCGTGGACAGCAGACCCAAAAATGGGTTTTTCAGCCCCTTTGAGGGCCGTTTTGGCCGCCTTCCCGGCCCCGGATGCTAGGCCCGCTTTGGAGTTTATCGATCCCGGCGTCGCGCTTGTCGTTTTGGTCCGTCCGTCGCGTTAATCGGGTGAGTTACCTCACTAATCCTTAATTAGCCGGTTAATTATGCCCTAAGTGTGTTTAATTTGAATTAAGTGTGTTTAGGTGATTAGATTAGATTATTTTAATGTAAGTTGGATTAAGGAAATTTGATTAAGCTTAATTGGGTTTAATTAAGTTTAAAAGAGGTTAATTAAAGTTAATTGTGATGTGACTTATTTAGATTTTAATTTAAAATTATTTAATTGGTTGGAAATTCGGATTATTAAAATAATATTAAAATATTCCGAAATTAATAAAATATTATTATTTTTAAAAAAGAAAAAAAAAACGGAAAAATTTATTTTTAGCCCCTAGGTTGCTCGAATTTCGTGCTTGATCGCTTTGCTTTGTGATGTCAAAATTTAAATTTGATGCTTGATTGGTGGCAAATTGAGTGTGATTGCGTAAATTAGGGGTTATGTGTAGAAATTCCAATTGTTGAAATTGAGGGGGATTTGGCCGTGGTTGATCGCCTATTAGAGGCCGTGCCTATTGAGGCCGTGATGAACCGCCTAGGAAAGGCTGTGCCGAGTGGGGCCGTGATGCCACTAGTTGTTGAACCGCCTATGAGGGGCCGTGCCTTGTGAGGCCGAACCACCTATTAGAGGTCGTGCCTTTGGGGCCATGATAACCACCTTTTTGAAGGTCGTGCCGAGTGGGGCCGGGATGCCACTAGTGTTGAACCACCTTTTCGAAGGTTGTGCCACGTGGGGTCGTGATACCATCGATTGTTGAGTCGACCCTTAGGGTCGTGGTTGGGAGTTTTGATTGTTTTGGTAGAATGACATGTAATCGGCCGAGCCGATTGATCGCTGAGACGATCCAAGTGGTTGATTGATTGATGATGTGATTGTGCCGGGCTTTATTTAATCATCATAATTACACGCGATTGAATGATATGAATTGTATTAACCTACAGGCGCGGACTGTTGCGAGGTAAGTCTTCTTGACGTGTGGTTAGATCATGCTGGGGTGTATTTTCTTTCTAATAGGGGCTTAGGAGGGGTGAACTTGCTGAGACAATGTCTCACCCCGATGTGGGAAACACATTTCAGGGCCGCAGATGAGGATTCCAGCGGAGTCAGGTGGACTGCCGGTGAAGTTGGCCAAGGAGTGCAGAGCCAAGAAGATGGAGGATTGAATCTGGTTAGTAGTCATAGGACTGTTCTTTCTTTTGGTGGGCCGATCCCTAGTGTATAGACTCCGACCTATTTCGGCTGCATGTAAACCTTGTTTGATTTTATGATTGTATGTGATTTGTATTAAATTGATTTTTGTTCCTGCTATCCTATCCCGTGTTTAATTTGTCAGGGGATTTTTTTTTATACGTTCCGCATGCGCATAATAAAATTTATTGGGTCGGCGACACTACCTGGGAATGTCGCATTATCACGACCATGGTGGGTTGTTCACGTGTCTCGGGGTTCGGGGCGTGACATTTGGAGTCGCCACTAACCAATTAGGGTTGATTAGAAACCTAAGTAAAGTATGGGAGAATACTTTATTTTTGCGAACCATAAATTCAATGAGTCCAAGGACATGGTTATGCTAGATTAATCTAATGCCCTTTCGATACCTTTTCATTTTAATTTCAAAAATATTTTACAAGCAGTCTTGATTAATTTTAATCTCGGCCACTAACATGCAAAGGGTGATCATGCGAGTGTACAATCAATAAAATAACATTCAATAAACTGAAGTGATAGATTGTAAGAAATTATAAACTACAACTTTATTAAAGTCTACTCTCTAAAAAAAAAACTTACAAAAATGCTAATAAAAATTGCATGCCCTAAACATGATTTCTAAATGACATGACACCTAATTTTTTTTAAATATTAATTATATGCAATCTTAATTTAAATTTGATATGCATGATTTCTACTCTAATGACATGTGGGATGCAATTTATATTACTTAACTTGAACCATCACAATATGTGTGCAATCTAATTCACATGATCCCAAATATGCGTGTGCTACATGATATGGAATGGGTGACGTAGTAATTCTATATGCATGTTCATTCTATGATTTTTCTTCTTTTTATTTATTTAAATAATGCAACTCTGATAAATTCTCTTTACTCTTTTTAATATATATATATATATATATATATATATGTGTGTGTGTGTGTGTGTGTGTGTGTGTGCAACCTGCACTAAATAATAATGACATGAAATGGGACTAATTACGAATTAACCTATTAACTAACCAGGTAAATGACCTTTGTGTTTTCCCTTTTTTTTTTTTTTTTAATAAATGACTTAATAATTTTTATTGAAAAGAAAGTAACATAATGATGCAACGCTCATCTTTTGGCATTTTCCTTTTTTTTTTTTCTTGATAAAAAAAACTACATGATAGGAATACTAAAACATTAAACCTAAAACATGTGACTCACTAACTAAAGCGCAACATATGCCATGCATATTAAGAAATCTATATGACCTAAATAACCCTTTTTTTAATCTTTCTTGGTTTTATTAAAGGAAAATTATCTTGACATTATACAAATCTTGAAAATCAAGGTGCTTGCTTTAAACATGAAATTTCTATGGACCTAAATTCTAGATATGACATATGATGCATGATATGTGATGTGCATATGACAATGACGCACCGAAATGTATGTCCTATTGATAATCTACCAATACAAATCAATGACATATTTGATGCGAATCAATTACGCAATCCATAAATTTGCCATGAAAAGTCAAAATAATAAAAAATCTAACCCGACGTCTCACGGCTCAATATTTTTTATTATTATGACTTACTTTGACAAATTTTCTAATCGGATAATTATTAAATATGACAAAACAAATCAAGTCGGAATCACAAGCTAAGAATCCAAATATTTGAACTGGATTTAGTCTAAAGAGATTACCTAGTCTGGGTTTTCTCGAGGGGACGTCAGCGAGGCTTGCAAATCGTAATCAATGATCTGGAGGAACGATTGCTGAACGGCCTCTCTACTTGTGTGATGGCAGAATGAATTATATCCCCCAATGCTCGGCCTTCTTTTGATTATCCTCCATGTGGACGTGTTGGAAGTTTCTGGGGGAACTCTTTAAAAATTTGTGAGCCACTTGGACAACACGGCAAGATGTGGTGCAGGTGCTAGCGACAATGTGGCGATAACCAACAAGGGAGATAAGCGCAACAGCATCGTCGTGGGTGGGACACAGTCCGGCAAAGCAGCTACAGCAAATGGTTGTTGTCACTGAAGAGTGCGGTGACCTAGTCACGGCCAAGATCAAGGAGCAACCGTGTCTTCGTGGGTATAGAGAAGGCAGAGGGCTCAGGCGTAGGAAGTGGGGCGCCACAAGTTGACGAAAGCGAGGTCACCGCCGTGACAAGGCTTGGCCGCGGCAGCTCTACTCTCTCCCTCTATCTCTCTATCGTGTTTTCTTTTTTCTACTCCTCCATGTCACTCACGAGCACTCTACCAATTTCTATCACCATTCCCTTTAACCAAACCCCACCTTAAACGAAGCCTCCCAACACTTCTTGCAATTTTCCCCCTATGAAACCACACGAGCACCTTTTGTCAAAATCTTCACCCCTTTCAAATGAAACTCCACTAGCACTTTTTTTTAAATTTCTCTCCCCCACTTTAAACGAGGCCTTGTACTCTCTATTTATAGAGAAAAAAAAAAAAAAAACACGTTTGTTTTGCAAGTGAAGATTTTCCAATATGATTGCATATATTCACTCCACTACTGAAGATCATTGTGTGGCTTATAAATCATGTGGATCAATATAATTTAAATCATTAGCTACGCGAGTTTTATAATAAGACTTTTATGATTAAGAATCTAGATAGGCTTGCGCTTGACCCCATATAATTTATAGACCATGAATAATTTTTCCCTTGACAATGGCATTACTCAAACAGAATTGTTATCGCAGTTTATGGATTCCCACCCTTTTGACACATTAAAAGGACAGGAAAAAAAATGGATCGTGTGCCATAGGAAATATGCAAAATTCACAAATTAATTAATATGCATAAAGTATTTGGCAATGAAACTCACTTTCATGAAAACTGCATCAGCATGCGGTATGGTCTCAAACATGGTTCCTCCAACATGAGTGACTCCGTGGTGCGCTGGTGTTGTCGCAACGACATGAGGTAGATCAAAATTAATCCCCTGAATGTGTGAAAATGACTTGATGATCTCGGCCAGGGTCTTGCCGACCCCATCTCCGACATCGACCAAAGATCCAACGCTCTCGAAGCCGTCCTTATACACTTCCACAATGCCCCTAACCACGACCCTGCTCACACACGCCATCCCATCGTTGAACAAGCAGTTGAACTCGGGATTCTCCGATGCGAAGTCCCAAATCTTGCGGCCGTGAACCATCTCAAATGCGATGTCGCCGGTCTTGATGCAGTTGCCAAAGCAATGCCATGGGGACATCAGCCATGGGTGGTTTTCCATCAACACCAAGGGTGCGAGGCTGAGCTTAGACCTGGGCCCCTGGAGGAGCCATCTCGACGATGGGGTGAGGCTGTAGAGTGTCTCGTGACTCTCATGGCCGCCGTCAGGTTGGCAACGATTAGCAGAGAAGATGTTCTTACGGATAAGGAGTTGTTATGAAATCGCACATTGATTCCAGAAAAATAATGCTCGCAAACAATTCACTAGGCAGAATATAATAATAAAATAACAGAATCAGAAGAACATGCCAGAAAATTTGGTAACGAAGTTCACCCAGACCTGGGCTACGTCTTCGCGTAGAGGCACTCTGCTAATCCACTAGATTTCGAAAAAAGTTGGAATACAACGATGATCTTCTCTCAAGATCATGGCACAAAGAGATTGAAAACCCTCATAAAGAAAAAAACTTACTTTTTTCTTCTCTCTTTTTCTTGCCTCTATTTTTTTTTTTTTTTTAGTGTCTTGATGGCCAGTGTCTTGCCATCGCTACTATAAAGATATCACTTTTAACCTTAAAAGGAAATCTGATGGAAAAGACAAAAAAGACCCTAAGAACAAATATTTGGCTTCATATATAACAATCTCCCACTTGAAAACAAATATACTCAAGCACCAAATAACTTTGCATCCATCTTCTTCAAAAAACTAGTAGTTGAAAAACTTGTGCCTCTGCGATACTCCTCATCAATTAACATGGAGTAATACCAATGATAGTAATACAGAAAATATGCTTCTCTCTGTCTACTACCTTGGTCAACATGTCATCTGGATTCTTCGAGCCATCAATCTTCTGTAGCTTTAACTCATTATCTTTCAATGCTGATCTAATAAAGTGATAACGCTTCTTGATATGTCTAGTTCTTGAATAATAAGCTGCATTCTTTGCTAAGTGCATTGCACTTTGACTATCACTCCACAGTGTACTAACTAGTTGTTTTCGATGTAACTCCTTCATATAATCTTGTAACCTTATGATTTCCTTGGAGGCTTCTGTGATCGCCACGTATTCTGCCTCTATCATTGATAAAGCCATTGCTTTTTGTAGTTGCGATACCCAACTCACTGCTGTACCTGCAACTATAAAGACATATCCAATGATACTCTTACCACTATCTCAATCACCTGAATGATCTGCATCTACATAACCCTGCAATTCTAGAGATGTACCACCATAACAAAGTGAGTAATTGGAAGTACCTACGAGATATCTCAATATCCATTTCATTGCATTCTAAGCTCTCTACCCGGGTTCTGCATATATCAACTCACAATTCTCACTGCTTGTGCAATGTCTGGTCTCGTGCTCACCATGGCATACATCAAACTCCCCACTACTGATGCATATGGAACTACCTCCATCTCATCTTTCAAAGCTTGAGTGCTCGGATACATATCCTTAGAAAGTTTGAAGTGATTTGCTAGAGGAGTTGCAACCGGTTTTGCCTTGTTCATGTTAAATCTCTTTAACACCTTGTTCACATAGTCTTCCTACAACAACCATAATTTCTTATTTTTCCTGTCCCTGATGATTTTCATGCCTAAAATA
The DNA here is from genome assembly GCA_014182555.1 of Eucalyptus erythrocorys. NCBI lineage: Eukaryota > Viridiplantae > Streptophyta > Magnoliopsida > Myrtales > Myrtaceae > Eucalyptus > Eucalyptus erythrocorys. The sequence continues at coordinate 12,046,953 of CM024607.1, forward strand.
TTCTTGGCCTCTCCTGAGTCTTTCATAGCAAACTGCGATGCTAACATTTTCTTCACTTCTACGATTCTCTTCATATTGGAACTAGCCACCAGCATGTCATCCACATATAAAGAGAGATACACAATGTCACCATCATCATACTTGCGAGAATAAACACAGTGATTGGATTCACAGTGTGCAAATCCTTTTTCATTCATGAAACCATCAAATTTTAGGTACCATTGTCGAGGAGCTTGTTTCAAGCCATACAAGCTTTTCTTCAAGTGACATACCATGTGCTCTTTACCTTTGACTTCAAAACCTCTAGGTTGTGCCATGTATAGTTCTTCATCTAAGTTACCGTGTAAAAACACTGTTTTTACATCTAACTGCTCAAGATGAAGATCCTTCACTGCAACTATACTTAGCAGAACTCTAATTGATGTCATTTTCACTACAGGTGAAAATATCTCGGAGTAGTCGATCCTTTCTTTTTTAGAAAAGCCCTTGACTACAAGTCTCGCCTTGTATCTAATATTACCATCTACTTCATTCTTGATCCTGTACACCCATTTGTTTAATAAAGCTTTTTTACCTGTGGGCAATTTAGTCAACTCCCAAGTTTTGTTCTGAAGTAACGAGCTCATCTCGTCTTTCATGGCACACTCCCACTGCAAGTGAGACGTGTCTATCTTTGCCTCATCATAAGTCTCCGGTTCCCCCGAATCTATATATAAGACATGGCTCAAAACAATATTAGCTGATGGATCAAAAATTACCTTTGGCTTTGTCACACGTGTAAACCTCCTCAAGATAGGTACTTCAGGGTCGTTAGTCTGCTCTGAATCAGTGTGTTCCTCTTGAACTACCTCCTCACTGACAATAGGCTCATCTTGAACCTCTCTTTCAGGTGCACTTTGATCTTCTGGAAACATCTTCACGGGCATTGTGTCTAATTCAACATATTCTAGTTCTACTAACTTCTCATGCTTTGTCTAACGATCCTTGTACATCTTTTCTTCATGGAATACCACATTGCGACTGCAAATGACTGTTATTCTCATAATTCCAAAGCCTATAACCATACTCATCGCCACCGTATCCGATAAAGACGCACTTTTGGGACTTAGCATCAAGCTTTTTCCTATCCTCCATGTCAATCAAAGCATATGCAATACAACCAAACACCTTTAGATGTGAATAATTAATCTTTTTACCTGACCACCGCTCTTGTGGTATTTCTCCATCCAATGCACTAGATGGACTTCTGTTGATAAGATAAACAGCTGCATCAACTGCGGCAGCCCATAAGTGTAGAGGGAGACCCGCATGCAGCCTCATGCATCTCGCACGTTCTAGAATAGTCCCTATTCATCCTTTCAGCTACATCGTTCTCTTGAGGAGTTCTAGGAACAGTCTTTAACCCATGTATGCCTTCTAGACTCAAATATTCTGCAAATTCCTTACTCGTGTATTCACCACCATTATCAGACTTTAGAGTTTTAATCTAATAGCCTGTCTCTTTTTCTACCATGGTCTTCCACATTCTGAATATCCCAAATACTTCTGATTTTTCTCTAAGAGCATAGACCCAAGTCTTCCTTGTCGCATCATCAATGAAAGTGACAAAATATCTCTTACCACCATAAGAGAGTTCCTAAGCAGGTCCCCATACATCAGTATGAACCAACTCTAGCTTCTGGCCTTTATTTTGTCGCCCATTCAATTGAAAATACAACTTTTTGTTTTCCATAAATGCAACTCTCACAACAATCTAACTCAACTTTTTGCAAACCTGGAAGTAATTTCCTTGAATGTAACTGCTTTACACCTTTTTCACCAAGATGTCCCAAACGATAATGCCAAAGAGTAGACAAATTACCTGTAACCATTGTAGTTACAACCATATCACTGATATTATCTCCTTGGAGAAGGTAAAGTATACCCGTACGCTTTCTCTTTGCTACTACTCTTGCTCCTGAGGTTATCTTCCACTCTTCGCATCCAAAGGTTATTACCAAACCTTCTTGGTCAAGTTTACTGGTTGAAATCAGATTTTTCTTTAATTCCGGAATATGCCTAGTTTCACGCAAAACTAGACATCCTCCACCTAAGATGTTCATAGTCACGGTTCCTTTCCCAATAATGGGACACATGTGGCCGTTTCCCACAACCACTTGTCCGAAATCTCCACTAACATAATCATCAAATATGTCTCTTTGCGAGGTGCAATGAAAAGAAGTACTAGAATCAATAAACCATTTATCTGTTGTCAAATCAAAACCTGCAGATAAACACAAATTATCTAGCAAAGATTCATCGCTTACCACATTAGCTCCTTGATTCTCATCTTGCTGCTTCTTTTTGTAGGCTTCACACTAAAACCTCCGATGTCCGGTTTTGTGACAAAACCAACACTCATTTTTGCAACCTGTCTCTTACCCCTTGATTAGGATCTGCCACGCCCGCTGAATTTTCCTCTACTTTTACTTCTTCCACGGTTCTCCACTGCGAGTGCCGTTGAAGATGTAGATGCAAAAAAATTATCTCCACCTGAGACTTTCCTTCGTATCTCTTCATCCATGATACTACTCACAGCATCATCAAGGGTTAAATCATCCTTCATGGTGCTTGAAATTCCCTACATTGCGGTATTGTAGCTTTCTGGAAGAGAACATAAAAATAATAAAGCTTGAAGCTTCATATCTAAATTTATGCCTGCGGATTCCAATTGACCCGCGACCTACGTGAAACTATTAATATGCTCTACCACATAACCTCTATCAGATAACTTCATATTAACCAATTTCTTCAGCAAAAATACATGATTTGATGTGGATGGCTTCTCATAAATATTCATTAGAATATCCATGGCTTCTTTTGAAATTTTTGCTTTCGTGATGTGGTATCCTGTCTTTTTCGTCAACCCTAGATGAATCGCACCTAATGCCTTTCGATCAAGAATTTTCCATCCAGCTTCTACTGTCAAATTCACTTCCGCCATCTCGGGTTTCCAACCCTCAAGTGGTGCATAGAGATCTTTTTGATAAAGATAATCCTTGATTTGTAGTTTCCACCATCCGAAACCCTCCCCATCGAACTTATCAATTCTGATTTTATCTTCTGCCATACTGTTTGCTTTTAATCAAATGTCACCAAAAAACCTTCGATGTTCTTGATTAGCCAACCCAGGCTCTGATACCAGTTGTTATGAAATCGCACGTCAATTCCAGAAAAATAACGCTCGCAAACAATTCACCAAGCAGAATATAATAATAAAATAACAGAATCAGAAGAACACGCTAGAAAATTTGGTAACGAAGTTCACCCAAACCTAGGCTATGTCTCTGCGCAGAGGCACTCTAAGAATCCACTAGATTTCGAAAAAAGTTGGAATACAATGATGATCTTCTCTCAAGATCAGGGCACAAAGAGATTGAAAACCTTCATAAAGAAAAAACTCACTTTTTTCTTCTCTCCTTTTCTTGCCTCTCTATTTTCTTTTTCAGCGTCTTGACAGCCAGCATCTTGCCATCGCTACTATAAAGATATCACTTTTAACCTAAAAAGGAAATCTGATAGAAAAGACAAAAAAGCCCCTAAAAACAAATATTTGGCTTCATATATAACAAGAGTCTCATGATGCATGCCAAGTAGGCGGCTCCGGGGGATGGGGAGGGAACGCGGGAGGCTATTTGGGCTAGAGTGACAGGCCCGCCGCCGTAAGAATGGATGATGTTGGGTACTCGGAGCTCAACCATGCATTTCAGCGCCATCGAGTCAGCATATGCATACATGAGCTTCCATATGTGTGCTTGGCCTCTTAGGGTTGCTTCAGTTTCATCAAGCGACTGCATTCTCTCTCTCTCTCTCTCTCTCTCTCTCTCTCTCTCTCTCTCTCTCTCTCTCTCTCTCTCTCTCTCTGTGAGTTTGCTTTGGTTCGCAGTATAGTACGAGGAATGAAGGGTAGAGATCGGAGTCGTCGTAATATATAGACACAACAGGGAAGAGAGAGAATTCTAAAAATACCTGCTCTCTTTTCACGCGCGATTTTTCTTGTATCTTGACCTTGCTCATATAGTTAATTTCGCTCTAACTTGATGTTTCTCCACTTTTAACTCTACTAAACATTTGACGCCAAAATCAGAGCTTGGAAATTCTCCAGTTTTGTATTAGCCAGCAACGACTTTATGTACATCTCATGGAAAAGAGACACAATGTTTGCCAAGCAAATCGACCTTGACTCGTTCACCACTCTGGAACAACTTCGTCACCAAGTTGCGGCGATTCACTTCTTGTGAAGTTCAGAAGAAAATCAAATTTTGGAACTAACATTACTTGAATCAAATTGCTTGCAAAAGCTCATTAGCCCTAATTTAAGCAGCTTAATTGATTTAAGTGGCTCAAGTATTAAAATCAAGTTAATAACAATGCATTCAATACTTGATTATTGTGACCCATTAGACAATTAAGTAGTTAAAGCTATATTTATGATAAGCTCGGATCCAAGCACACATTGAGCACAAAGATCTCAGGTGGTGATAAAAGGTATTAGCTTTATATGTTTCCACGGATTACCGATAAATGTGTTACTTTACAAGGGAAAATTTGGAGAGAGAGAGAGAAAGATGTCAAATAACTTATCAAACTCATTAGGTATAATAACATCATTTTATGAAGTAACTATTTTCTCTTTTTTTATAATTCAGAAGCACGAGCTTGGAGATCTAGCTACTTGGAAGCCCATAAGACATCTTATGAGTCTCATGAACCGGTTGAGTCTAAATTTTTGCCATGTGTAAGTGGCTCAAAGAAAGAGCAATCTGCATAATCAGTAGGGTTAATACTAGCCTAGCTATCATCTTTCCGTTAGTTGCAAATATCATTACTTTTGAAGGGAAAATTTGGAGAAATAATAGACTCACCACAATCATTATACATCAGGTTTTCTTTTTTTGGAGCAAAACCACAAAATGGAGGTTGAAACAACATCGGATCATGTGTTTTGCTTTTTCATTTGTGCTTAGTCTTAAATACAAAAAATAAGGGGCAAGCTTTGCATGAGGGTATAGATTTAATTGAAAATTTTCAATTTAAAAATAAAATTCGCAGCCGATAATTGTGATTAATAGAAAGATATATGATCATATTCATAAGAAAATTGAAGATGATTTAACATGCACGAGAGTTTAAAGCTAGGGCGAGTTTGAGCATGAAGAGTACTTAAAAAGCCGAGCTCAGGCTTAAGCTTGAGAATCAAATGTATCATAGGCTAATGTCACATCTTGATTCCTAAGTGCAATTTTGGGCAATAGATTTCATCTAATTGACTTAGGTTGATTGCACCTTCATATTCTAAAAAAAAGTGATTAAATGTTTTGGGAAGTAACTATGACCTCATCCATTTGATTTAACATAATCATGCATTCAATGTACCACTATTTTCTTCGCACGTGTCTCGACTTGCTGTCGCGACCTAATTTTCGGGTTAATCTAAAATTAGGTTAATGGATTACTAAGCTTAGACTCAGCTCGGGCTCTCCCAAGCCCATACCAATTAGCGACTTAATTTCAAATATCTAGCATGCAAAAAGGAGTCGCCACTAATCAGTTTGTGGTAGGTCGATTAGACACCTAAGTAAAACAAATGGAGGTTTATTTTACTCCTACGAACAAGAGATTTTGGGTACGGGGACTTGGTTACGTTAAATTTCTCTAACGCCCTTTCGGTACCTTTCTTTTTATTTTTGAAAAATATTTGGCAAGCAGCTTGAATTGATTTTAATTATCTCTCTAACATGTAAGGTGATCATGCGGGTGCGCAAACCACCAATTTAGCACTCAAGAAAGCAAATAAGAAAAATGCAAGACTTACCTCATAGCAACGAGAGCATCTGCAATGTTAAGTCAGAATTCACGTCAACAATCCTATATATGATTTCTAATTAACAAGCAATCACTCAATTTTTTGCTTTCACTTTTTAACGAGAATATAGTCCATATGTGATGCAATGCGGTGCTTGTAATCTAATATGAAATAATATGGCATGGCAAAATGTCTTAAACTATATGAATGATAAAAAACTAATCATTTGTTAATGAACATGCAATGATCAAATATGCAATTTAAATTAACAAAAATTGCCTAATTCTAATGACGGGCAATTTCTAATTCAATGAACTTAATGACAACTAAATGATATGCATTTGATATCTCTATTCTTAAAATGCAATCTATTCTAACAATTGAGTCTAATTTATGCAGAGACAGATTTTATTTTTCATTTTTATTCATGAAATTTGAAATTTAAGGAAAAATGCAAAAATGATCTAGCTAGATTAAGATTCTATCTAATTTAAGCTAAGGATTAAGTCATATTAAATCCTAACTTAAACTAAACATTATCTTAATCTAAAATGTGATTTATCTAAAAAGATGACCTAAGTTTAGAATGGAACATGTAATTCTAACCTTATATGCACAATGATTTTTTGTGTTTTTCTTTATGAAATTCGAATTAAACATGCAACTCAAATAGAAAACTAACAACCTGAATGAATCCCTATTCTAGACATGCAAGTTAACAAAAAATAAACCGAATCCTAATTTAAATATTTTTTTTTTTATTTTCTTAGTGGTTTTCCAAAACAAGCAATTATCAACTAAACATTAAACCTAAACAATCAAGATATTCAACAAACAAATGATTAAAATAATCGAAAAAATAACCTGTTATCTCACAGATCAAATTAGCAATTATTCTAACCCTAATTATCACGACAAAGATATTCAAAATAATTAAAAATCTAATCCGAAGACTTACGGATCAAATTAATAATAATGTTGATTCGACAATTAAGGTACTATCAACAAATCCCAAGAATTAATATAATTAAAAAAATGACCCGACATCTTACGGGTCAAATTAGTAATTACAGTAATGCAGGGAAAGCCCTAACGGATAATGCCTACGAGATTTCATGAAATCAAATATTACAACTTAAATAGATATGCTAAAAAAAACAAAAATGAGACAAAATAAATAAATAAAACTAAAGTACCTAAATAGGCAAAACCACGGTGAACGGCGCCAGGCGGTCATTGACCTATCAGAGGACTCCGGGTGTGGGCAAAGGTCTCGATTGTCGTGGGCGCCAGGTGGTTGTTGACCTGTCAGAGGACTCCAGGTGCGGGCAAAGGTCTCGGGTGTCGTGGGCGGCGACTTGACGCGGCTCAACAAGGTCGCGACAAGTTCAATGGGCTGTTGTACGGGACACCGAAAAAACCTGCAAAGCTATCGAAAGTTTAAGTAATTCGTCGGGAGGCTTGCCGGTGTCGCTAAGTAATTGTCGGTGCTAAGAACCAGTCACGGTATTGAGACCAGAATGGTGAGGCTAAGCAATATCGTTGATGCAGCAAGACCGGCGAGCATCATCAATGTCGGGCTGAGACTAATCTGGGCCGAGGAACCTGAAGTCGTGCCCACACGCTGCCCAGATCGTCTTGAAGCACTCAGGGATTGCTGGCGGAAACGGGGTTGCGGTGGAGAGACGGCGAAGCACGTCGATGGAGTCCCATTGAACCACCGAAGATAAAAGGGCGGAGCTTTTTGCTATTAATTTCCTCACGACCCACCCTTTTCTCTCAATTTCTCACGAGCGTTCTTTTCAATTTTGTCGTGGACGCACCCCCCTCTACCAAGTGATCCCCAAGAGAAGACTTCCCCCTTTTGTTGATTTTTTAACACCAGAAAAAAGAATCCACGAAAATTCAGCAGAAGAAAACTCTCATGATTTTTTCTCTCACGTGTGTTCTCTCTAAAATTGCCGACGATGGTCAAGCATTGATAATTGCGAGAACAACGTGGGGCACAGCAGCTCAGTGTTGGCCTGCAATGAAAAAAACAATGGAACTCCTCTCTCCTCGAACGAAACCTATTCATTTTTTGTGTTTCCTTTCCTTCGGATCAAAAAGGCCCCGCCCCCTCTGAATTTTCTCTCTCCAAATTTCTCTGAATTCCGACCACCCTCGTGCTAAAAAATTATGGCCCTTTTATAGTGATTTTTAGACGGCCACTTTTTCTAGCAACTTTCGGATTTCCAGTTTCTGTTGCATTAAATCAAGAATGTAAATCAGAACGTGATTTCGCAATCAGCTCGATTTTGCTCAGATTTCTTCCACTTTGTAAAATCTTTGCCATTTTTTCACTTGATTTCAAAATTGTTGCTGTATTTAACAAAATCTGGACATCCATCACAATTGCATATTTCCTTGCATAATTCAATCAAATCAATTTCCCCCATTTTCATTTTCATCTCACAAATATTGCTTATAACCTCATGATCACAACAATCCTTATCTCATGAATATTCTTCCCCGATTTCACCATCTATTGATAAAGATAAGATTACCATGCGATTTTCTTAATTTCCAAAAATCATCATAATATCGTATTAAATCTTAATTTTTCACAAGATGTAAAATAACGATGGGCTTGGGTTAATTTTCTCTTTTCGTGGGCTTAGCCCGGCCTGCCGAACTAAAGCTCAAAAGCAAGAAAATTTGAACCCCACCACCGGCCCAATAAAATATAAAAAGTTAAACTAAAATGAATGCACCTAAACTTATGTGTTATGCAACTAATTAATATTTTTTTTCAAGGATAAAATTAACCCTTAATTTTCTTATGCAATAAATGATCGAACCGCCAAAATTTAGGTGTCAACACTTGCGAGATTGAAAACCTAATTAGTCCCATGCTAAGTCAACTAAACGATAAGATTCGATCATGTAAAAAAATAAAGAAGAGACTTTCTCCCTTCTAAACACCCAAAAAAAAGTAATTAAATGCAAAAATCGAGATCAAAGGTCACATCTTATAAGCACTAGAAATAATATCGCATTAAGATGGAAGCAAGCATTCCTACTTAATCTTTGTCAGAAAAAAGAAAAGAAAGGCATTCCTACCTAATATCATTTTATGAAGCGACTATTTTCTCTTTTTTATAATTCAGAAGCACGAGCTTGGAGATCTAGCTACTTGGAAGCCCAAAAGACATCTTCTAAATCTCATGAACCGGTTGAGTCTAAGTTTTTGCCATGTGTAAGTGGCTCAAAGGAAGAGCAATCTGCATAATCAGTAGAGTTAATATTAGCCTAGTTATCATTTTTTTGTTAGTTGCAAATATCATTACTTTTGAAGAGAAAATTTGGAGAAATAATAGACGTGCCAAAATCATTATGCGTCGGGTTTTTTGTTTTTTGTTTTTTTTTTTTTTTGAGCTAAACCACAAAATGGAGGTTGAAGCAACATCAGATCATGTGTTTGCTTTTTCGTTTGTGCTTAGTCTTAAATACAAAAAATAAGGGGCAAGCTTTGCACGAGGGTATAGATTTGCTTGAAAAATTTCAATTTATAAGTAAAATTCACAGCCAATTATTGTGATTAATAGAAAGATATATGACCATATTCATAAGAAAATTGAATATGATTTAACATGCACGAGAGTTTAAAGCTAGGGCAAGTTTGAGCATCTAGAGTATTCAAAAAGCCGGGCTCAGGCTTAAGCTTGAGAATCAAATGTATCATAGGCTAATGTCACATCTTGATTCCTAAGTGCAATTTTGAGCAATAGATTTCCTCTAATTAACTTAGGTTGATTGTACCTTCAAATTCTAGAAGAAAGTTATTAAATGTTTTGGGAAGTAACTATAACCTCATCCATTTGATTTAATATAATCAAGCATTCAATGTACCACTATTTTCTTCGTGTGTGTCTTGACTTGCAAGGTTGAAAAACCTAACAGGTCCCATGCTAAGTCAACTAAACGATAAGATTCGATCATGTAAAAAAATAAAGAAGGGACTTTCTCCCTTCTAAACACCCCTAAAAAAAGTAATTAGACATAAAAATCGAGATCAAAGGTCACATCCTATAAGCACTAGAAATAATGTCGCATTAAGAGGGAAGCAAACATTCCTACTTAATCTTTGTCAGAAAAAAAGAAGAAGAAGAAGGTATTCTTACCTAATAATTATTAAACGTTTGGACTTTTGACTTTCCCGGCAAAAAATAAAGAAGAGATTTTCTCCCTTCTAAACAACAAAAAAAAAAATAATAATAATAATTAAATGCAAAAATCGAGATGAAAGGTCGCATCTGATAAGCACTAGAAATAATGTCGCATCAAGAGGGAAGCAAGCATTCCTATCGAATCCTCGTAAAAAAAAAAAAAAAAAAAAAAAAAGGCATTCCTCCCTAATTATTAAAAAACGTTTAGAATTTTGACTTTCCCAGCCAATTGCAATTTTCATGATTCGATTGATCCTCTCTCTCTCTCTCTCTAAATCATTAATTTATCATAATCAAACAAGAAAGAATAATAAAAAGCTACCAAGCAATGAAATTTCCAAAAGAGCTGAAAAGCAAAACAAAACCTAAAAAATAAAAGAGTATAGCTTACAATTATAATTATGCTCTCATTTCAAAAGACCAGATTTCTTATGACAGTCAAAAAACAATCAAGGATCAATCATAAAAGCCATTATTGATGGGCATGCGCTGAGATTTTTGCTTTCAAAAACTCGTATCGGTTCTAATGCTTACATGATGTTGTGGTGCGATCTCACTGAATGTATGAACAAGTTGAGTATCTTGGCTGCTTGGGGCAGTTTTACATCTCCATGGGCATGAAATTGAAGAGACAAGCTTAAAAATATCACAAACTATAGCAAATAACGCTTGATTTCATCATGCAGAAGTTGCTAGTCATCTATAAACGTTCCCAAGTATCAACATATTAAGTAATTAACTAGACTAATTAAAATTTTCCGCAATGTATGAGGTTAACTGCTCGATGGTTTTTAACTTTGGCGAGTGACTATGGAGCTGATCCGCAGCTGACGTTGAAACCCACGTGGCACTATCCTTGCCTCACGTGTGATGGCACGTGAAACAAAGCTGAGATTGCAGGTCGTTTGTGCTTCGAAGCGCAGTCGACGTCTCGATTGCCGGCGGATGGAGATTCGCTTGGGAACGCATGCTTGGCGGGGCTAGGGCTTGGATTGTCTTGACTAGGTAAACAGGTCGTGGTCGATGATGTTAACTAGCTCATTTCTAAATTTGGTGGCCGACCCGTTACTATTGCGGTCAAGGGTCATTCGCGTCGTGAACAGAGCATGATCGCTTTGTGGTCGGGCTCGAAGCACCTTGTGGGTGACCTGGGCACAACTACTTATTTTCCTCTTCGGCTCAAACCTAGGCTCGATTGTCAATCCTAATGTACCATAGGCTGATTCCACATCTTGATTTCCGAGTGCAATTTGAGCAATAAATTTCACCAAATTAACTCAGCTTGATTGGAGTTTAAAAGCACCAATCTAATGAATGGTTGACTTTTCTACTTTCTGTCTCTCCTGATTTCCTCTATTAGTCATCTTCAGGTTTGAGCTAGTCTCACCCTACCCCCTCTCTCTTGTTGATTTTGTTTGTGTTTTTGTTTCATATTTTCTTTCGATTTAGATCTGGGAGTTTTCTTCTCCCGATTGAATTTTAGATCTAACAAGTTGAACTCTCTTGATCTAATTCTACATCTAAGAACTATCATCTCTTGAGATAAGTACACTATCAATGCCATAAGTTATGTACGGCGCTTACTTTGGTGCCAAAAATTTCTATCGGATCACTTAAATGCCAAAAAGTTTGAAAAACATTCACTTTGGTGCCAACTCCGATCTAGTTGGCCGGAAATCCGATGTGGCCTTTTTTTATTAATTTCTTATGCTAATGTGGCTCGCCAGAGAGTCCAGTTAGCATCTAAAGCAAGAAGCAACGTCATCTAGTTGCATTTCCCCCCAAATAAGAACCCTAATTTGCCAAATTGAAAGAAATCCCCAATTTCAAACCCTAATTATTGTCGACGAGCCCAGAACTCCCCGGACGTGCACCAGGTGGACGTCTCGACCTCCTCCTCCGTAATCGAAGGATGAGATGATGATGCCGCCTTTGCCGGTGGCTTTCCAATGGACAGATCTAGCGGCGAACATGGGGTTGAGGAGCCTGGGGGGGACGCTCGCAATGTCTCCCCATGACCTCGAGCCTCGATCGAGGACCTCTTCCCTTATCGCACGATCTTCTACCGGTAGGTCAGGCAGTTGACTCGATTCCGATTCTATGCTTGACGCCACCACTTGTGCGATGGCTCGACGCTCGACGGCAAGAAGATGTCTCAGGTCAGAGGGTTGAGGAGATAGGTCACGCCGTAGAGGTCTTGGAAGCAACGCGACCCATGACCCAAAGCTCCAGCTCTATGGAGCCACGACCTCCCGGCCGAGTTGGGGGAACGGGGCTCCGAGCTATGGCTCGGGTCTGAGCTGGGGACTTCAGACGCCGCTCACCGCACGTGCATGGTGGCGGAGGGTGGATCGTCAATGATGTGGGGCCATCCTGTGTAGACGGACTTGAGCTTTGTGCAGGAGCTCTAGTAGAAGGGAGTGACAATGACCTTGTCCTCCTCCTCAGCGTTTCACGCAGAGAAGAAAAAAAAAACAAGGAAGAACAATAGGTGTGAACATTGAAGAAGAAGAAGAAACAGAAGAAGATGGACTGATATTGTTTCTTCTTCGTTGGACAGCAGCCGAGAAAGTCCACATGGACTTATTTTCTTTATAAAAAAAAAAATGCCCAATCATATTAAATTTTTAATTAAAAAAGTCACATTATTTTTTGGCCTGAATTTTTCCCCGAAGGCACTTAAGTGATCGTTTTTTCACCGGTTTGGCACTTAAGTGATCCGACGAAAACTTTTGGCATCAAAGTGAGTGCCGTACATAACTTTTGGCACTGATAGTGTACTCTTGATTTAAACTTGAAAATTTAATAGTTTTACTTTCGGGGATTTGATGCGTCGGAGCTCTATTTGTGTATAAGTCCTTTACATTTAGCTTCAATAGTGATCATAGAAGCATCTCGCAGAATTTGTTCTCCCATTTATCAAATCCGTGCTTGTTCAATATGTTTTGGTTGTCTCCGTACGGTGATGATGCAAAGGAAGCTGAAGTGCACACCGATAACTAGCAACACCCTACTTACTAGAGAATAAATATTTGACGTGCGCTTATGGCTGACGAATATATGAAATGCAATGACCAGCTGCCGATTATTTTGCTCGATAAATTCATTTATATAGAATGAGCAGGTGCCCAACCTACTGATGCCATGTTGATGCTTCTTGTTTTCTAGATTTGACTTTGTTTTGTAATATTATGGGCTTTGTTGTACTTCAATATTCTTTGTTATGAACTTTATGTACTTCTCATATGCCCTCTTTGAGCAATGAATACGATTTTCTTTTGAGAAAAATTCACATATTCAAAAACAAAAGTGTTTAATATTCCCCAAGACGAACCTCGTCCAATTAACCTGATCATGCATTCAAAGCAACATCACCAGGTTGGAAAAATGAATCGGGCCATTTGATACTCGGTGATTGGCCTAGATGTCTGAGACGTCGTGCCATCTGAAGACGCCTAGAAAATTTCTCAGTCCTTTATCACAGTGACGACCTTGTGAATAAAGTATGCGCTGGCTCCATTAGTACCGTGCCAAAAGCATATGGTGAAGGGTCGCTTTTCCAATGCTTGCGCATCACATCTTCTGGAATGTAAGGATGCGGAGTTGAATTAGTTGTGCGTGAGACTTGTGAGGTTGATAAAGAGAGAAGGTGATTGTCCCCCGCGGACGTAAATGGATGGACCAAATCTAAAGAGCTCGATATCGACGGCAAACGGACATGGTCTTCTTTGCGTTGTTTGCATGAGAACTTTGTCTGAATCCCGGAGCTTTGTATTCACTAGTGACGTCATATATGACATGATTTGACTGAATTTATGAACAAATTAAGTGTTTTGGTTGCATTAGCATTAGGTGGTTCTACAGTTAAAATGGACATAAAATACAAGGGATAGAAATCGGCGACTTAAAATTAGAGTCGTGTGAAGATTACTACTAACATCAGATGCATCGATCACCTTCATTGTACAGAAGCTATTGATCATGTATAAATGTTAATAAATATCAACATATCAAGTAATTAGTTATAGTAATTTTAATATTTTCTCAATGTTATATTAACTTTTCATACACGAAAAGTAATTATGTAATGATCCTAAAAGGAAAAATAACTTTTCAACATACAGGAAAATAGTACATTTATCCACATGGTTAATAACTTCTTTTTTACTAAATTGGGAGAGTATGCACTAAGCCTAATACTTAACAAGCCATTAGTCTCTCTCTACCCATGCGTAAGGGCTCTGAAAGGAGATCACAACATCTATGTACAGGAAAAGCTAGAAAGCATGTGATCCAACATGAAAATAATCCTCTATGAATGATTACAAACCACACTGATTGGTAACCTAAAACATGGTAATTGGATTATTCATAGATAGGAAACCGTAAACTTGGTCTGAGATCAGGAGACCTAAGTGAATCCAATTGCCTTAACTACCGAAGTCTTTCATTAATGGAGCATAGGACTGCATTTATTTTTCTTACATAATTATAGCGTATCACAGTGGATAGGCTTCAATGATGGATGACAAGGAAGGGGTTTTGATGATGTTGTAGCGAGGAAACCCTCCCTCCTCCAAGATCTTCTTCCATTCGGTTCGTCCCTCTCCTTACCGCTCGAGCAAAGCGCCATCATGACCAGATCCATCACTAGTCCGGTCTTATCGAACATGCCATCACCCTCTGCTTTCAGCACAATATTTGTTATGATCACCATGCCATTCTTTTCCGAGATTGCTTTTCTGCAATTCTTTAAAATCTTGACACAGTCTTCATCCCCCCAATCATGCAATATATCCTGTAAAACAAACAACATAGAATTACTGGAGTCGAGAATCACGTTTTTTTTTTTTTTTTTTTTTACACTATTTCATCAATGTGTTCATTGTGATAATCTCTATGCTTATGAAGAGTCAACATAATTGGCTAAAATGTAACCAACGCTTTCCAAAAAGGGAAAAAAAAATTCTCCCCTCTCTCGATTGCTCTACACAAAAGGCAACTCAGCGAAAACTCATTGAAATTGTTACCAACACCTTGAGGCTTGAGATGTTTTTGCACCACCCATATGACCACCCCTCTCTCGCCCAAGATGCACACTCTCTCACCATCCCTCTCTCTTTAACTTCAAGATGGTGACCTCATTATGACCTTGGCGATCTCAGGCATGCGAACCCATTGAGGCACGCCCGTGAAATTGAGATTTATAGGGCCTATGGTAAGGTTTCTAACTTTTTGAGGATTTTTTAATGCTAAGTTTAAGGCAATGTATCCTCCATTCCTATTGGAATATTTTTTCCTCAACCACTATTTTGATAGTTGGATTAAAGAAAGTAAGGTTGATTGGTTGGTCTAGTTCCAGGATGGACAGCATCATGGACTGGACCAACCAGTTCAATGTTGTCTCAGCAATTAGTGATATCATTTATTTTCTCCCGAGAGTACCTAAATATATTTAAAGCACTCTAGTATGAGATGAAATTACTTATCAAATGCAAGTCACTACTAAAATAAGAAATAACTTTCATATATAATTTGTACATTTTGCCTTGCCCGAATAAAAAAATGGGAAAAAAAATTCTATGGGCCGGATCGGTCTGGTTCGTGGAGGAATTGAGAGTCGAATCGGTTATTCCCGGTTGCAAATTAATTGGACCAAATTCGGCTAAGTTGAATAAGGACCAAAGTACACCCCTTGAAAAAAGGACATCCTACAACAATATTTGGATAAGTTTGTGTTTTTGCGTGTGTTTATATAATATGTGTGTGTGTGTGTGTGATATTAATATTTGTAACCCACTATTCAGAGCTCTAGTTTGAGGAATTATCTTCCAATTAGGGATTGAAAAAAAATGATGCTGCTAAGTTTATGTGTGAGTTATATAGAAACTTTTGAAAATCCCACCAATTAAAACACTAATAAGAGGAAATTTTCTCCAATTAGAGATGGAGAAAAATAAAGCCTTTTTATTTAGAAACAAGATGCTCAGTCCCTACCATGCTTGCATGGCTTATATATAGTGCTAGATTGAGGTTACACAAAACTTATTTACCAATGTAACAAACTAGACACATAAATAATGTGAAATCTAATATATCTGTCGCAAATAGTTTAGAACATGGCTAGGACTTCTGGATGCCACTATACATATGGAGTGTGTGTTTACTTTATGGAACAAATAGAGTCACATGAAACCGTTTTCCAGTGAACTTGATTCCCGATAAATAAAGATATAAAGGAAAAATAAATACAAGAGCACATCAATTTAGAACTCCTATAAGACGACAGAAAAGGTAGATCATGAGCTGTAAGATAGAGAAACGAGTAGTTACAAGTAACTAAACTCCTACCAAGCCATGCGAACGCAGATTACAGAATAAAAAGATGCACATTTCAAAATGATGAAACTACACATTAACCGGAAAAGTTACCGTGTGTCTTATAAATCATGTGGATCAATATAATTTTAATCATTGATTACGCGAGTTTTATTATAAGACTTATATGTGAAAAATCTGGATAGGCTTGCACTTGACCCCAATATAATTTATAGACTATGAATCATTTTTCCCTTTACTGTGGCATTACTCGAACAGAATATATATAGCAGTTCATGGATTCCCACCCTCTTGACACATTAAAAGGACAAAAAATTAAAAAAGAAATTGATCATGTGTCATACGAAAAATGCAAAATTCACAAATTAATTAATATGTATAAAGTATCTGGCAGTAATACTCACCATCATGAGAACTGCATCAGCATGTGGTATGGTCTCAAACATGTTTCCTCCAACATGAGCGACTCCATCGTGTGCCAGCGCCGTTGCAACAACATGAGGTAGATCATAATTAATCCCCTGAATGTGTGGAAATGACTTAATGATCTCGACCAGGTTCTTGCCGATACCCCCTCCGACATTGACCAAAGATCCAACGCTCTCGAAGCCGTCCTTATACACTTCTATGATGCCCCTAATTGTGATCCGGCTCACACACGCCATCCCATCGTTGAACAAGCGGTTGAACTCGGCATTTTATAGGTGAATTTTACAATCTCATCAGGAAAAGAAAATTTCCACACGAAATCTCTAATAACCATGCAATCTCTGTCATTTTGAGGCAAAAAATATATCGTTTAGTATATCCTTCAAGTGCAATATTATGTTTGACTATTTTGATATTTCCTCTAAAATCTTCTAATCTGTTGCAAAATATATCACTTAATGTATATATCACATAAATGTATAAAATATTTACTGAATATTAGAAGAATATTACGAATCTTTTCAAGAAATATCAAATCGTCATTCTTCATAAGTCAATTGTCGGTCATCAGAGAACAAATGTGCACGTTAGATACAAATAGACATGTATTAAGCAGTGAATATATATTAGATACGTATATCTTACCTAAATAATCTTTCCAAATTTGGGCCAAACGCGATCGAACAGGGATTGCATACGGCTCCTCGAGCGGAGGGCGTCCATGGGAATCACCAGGGCTCAGGCTACCGGTGTCGTAATTTGTTGCAAGTGCTGCGGCTATGGATAGAGGATAGTCGTTCAGAGCTTTGGCGAGGGGATCGGCGAAGGTGTGGTGTCAGCAACAGGGTGGACCAACAACGGGCAAGGGAAATCAACGTTGCAGGGCTGCAGTAGGGCACAAAAGGGTGGCAACCGACGTGGTGAGAGGTGGGTCGAGAGCTCAGCTGCTGGTTGTAGGCATTGGCGAGTCGTGGTTTGAAGCTGCAGTGGACGAGCACTAGGCAGTCGAAGATCTCGGTGAGTGGTGGCACTGGCTGTAGCAGCGTCAACGCTAGGGCGGAGGGCAGGAGTGGCAACGAGGGATGCGGCAAGCTACTATGGCGATGGGCAATGACGACGAGCAGTGCTGTCAGGCAAAGGGACAGCAGCAGCGAGGCGAACATGGGCTAAGCTTCGGCTACTGGGCAGCAACTGGCACAGGGGTTAAGCGAGGAAGACCAACGCGATGACAGGCGTAGCGGTGGCCTGTGGGTTGTTGGCAGAGCGGCAGTGGCCGGCCAGACAAATGCTACCCAAAGAAGTAGAACAATATGCTGTTTTTTAATTTTTAATTTTTATTTTAGGTAAGTGCATTAGAAGTCTTAAAACTTATCATGAAAATACAATTGAGTCCTAAAACTATCAAAATGTGCAATTAAATTCTAAAACTTATCACAAAAGTTCAATAAAGTCCTAAAACTTTCAAAATATTCAATAAAGTCCTAAAACTTATCTCAAAAGTGCAACCGAGTCCCAAAACTCTCAAAAATTGCAATCAATGTAAGGACTTAGATTGAATCACTTTGACAAGTTTTAAGACTTGATTGCACTTTTTGAAAGTTTTAAGACTTAATTGCACCTTGTGACAAGTTTTAGGACTTAATTGCATTTTTTAAAAATTTTAGGACTTAATTACATTTTCATGACAAATTTTAGGACTTCCAATGCATTTATCCCTTTTTTTTCCCTCTTACCTCTCACGTCCCTCACGTCTTCTCTCTTTGCTAGTGTACTTTTCTTCCCTCTTCTGTTGACCTTGACTTTTTCCCTCAATAAAAACTTTTCTTCTTGTTTTTTGTGATGCTTTTTCAAAAGAACGAAGGACAAGCCGTTTCTTTTAAGAAAAATGAAAATCCCCCTACGAAGTGATCAAAAAGAGAAGCCCCCCTTTTCTTTATGAATTGTGGCCTTGTGTTTCTATTGTGTGAGACCCCTCTTTGTTGACTTTTACCCAAAAACCAAAAAAAAACCCCGCTCTTCAAGTGTGTGGCCTCCTTGCCATCATGTTTTTTTCTCAATGACCATATGTACCAATGTTCCCCCCCTTTTTACTTGACCAAGCGGCATTTTATAGGTGAATAGTACGATCTCATCAGGGGAAGAAAATTTCCACACGAAATCTCTAATAACCATGCAATCTCTGTCATTTTGAGGCAAAAAATATATCGTTTGGTATATCCTTCAAGTGAAATATTCTTTTTGATTATTTTGATATTTCCTCCGAAATCTTCTAATCTGTTGCGAAATATATCACTCAATGTATATATCACATAAATATATGAAATATTTACCGAATATTGGAAAAATATTATAAATCTTTTCAAGAAATATCAAATCGTCATTCTTCATAAGTCAATTGTCGGTCATCAAAGAACAAATGTGCATGTTAGATACAAACAGACATGTATTAAGCAGTGAATATATATTAGACACGTATATCTTACCTAAATAATCTTTCAAAATTCGGGCCAAATGTGATCGAACCGGGATTGCATACGGATCCTTGAAAGGAGGGCGTCCATGGGAACGATGAGGGGGCTCGGGCTGCCGATGTCGTAATTTGTTGTAGGTATTATAGATATGGACAAAGGGCAGCCGTTCGGAGCTTCAGCGAGGGGACCGGTGGAGGTGTGGCGTCAGCAACAGAGTGGACCAACAACGGGCAGGGGAAATTAGTGTCGCAAGGTTGCAGCAGGGCACGAAAGGGTGGCAACCGACGTGGCGAGAGGCGGGCTCGAGAGCTCAGCTGCTGGTTGCAGGCGTCGGCGAGTCATGGTTCGGACCTACAAGGGACGAGCACCAAGCAGTCAAAGATCGGCGAGCGGTGGCACCGGCTGCAGCGGCGTCGACGCTCAGGCGGAGGGCAAGAGTGGCAATGGGGGATGCGGCGAGCTACTTTGGCGGTGGGCAACGACGATGAGCAGTGGTGTCAGGCAGAGGGACAATAGTAGCGACAAAAGCCGGGCGATGATGGTTGTAAGGCGACGGTGGCACAGCGAACAGGGGCTAGGCTTCGGCTACTGGGCAGCAACCAGCATGGTGGTTGAGCAAGAAAGACCGACATGGTGATCGGTGTAGTGGTGGCCTGCGGGTTGCTGGCGGAGCGGTGGCTCCCGGGTTGCTGGCGGAGCAACGGTGGCCAACCAGACAAATGCTGCCCGAAGAAGTAGAACAATCCGTTGTTTTTTATTTTATTTTTATTTTTTATTTTAGGTAAGTGCATTAGAAGTCCTAAAACTTATCATGAAAATGCAATTGAGTCCTAAAACTATCAAAAGGTGCAATTAAGTTCTAAAACTTGTCACAAAAGTTTAGTCAAGTCCTAAAACTTTCAAAAGGTTTAATAAAGTCCTAAAACTTGTCTCGAAAATGTAATCAAGTCCCAAAACTTTCAAAAAGTGCAATCAATGTAAGGACTTAAATTGAACCACTTTAACAAGTTTTAAGACTTGATTGCATATTTTGAAAGTTTTAAGATTAATTGCACCTTGTAACAAGTTTTAGGACTTAAGTGTATTTTTTAAATGTTTTAGGACTTAATTGCATTTTCATGGCAAACTTTAGGACTTCCAATGCATTTATCCCCTTTTTTTCCACACCTCTCACGTCCCCTCTTGTCTTCTCTCTCTGCCGATGTACTTTTCTTCCCTCTTTTGTTGACCTTGTCTTTTTCCTAAATAAAAACTTTTCTTCCTTTTTTTTTTTTTTTTTTTTTTTTGTGTGTTGCTTTTTTCAAAAGAACCAAGGACAAGCCCCTTTTTTAAGAAAAATGAAAATCCCCCTACAAAGTGATCGAAAAGAGAAGCCCCCCTTTTCTTCATGAATTGTGGCCTTGTGTTTTTATTGTGCGAGACCCCTCTTTGTTCACTTTTACCCAAAACCCCAAAAAAAAAAAAAAATATATATATATATATATATATATATATATATATATATATATATATATATATATATATATACCCTTGCTCTTCAATTGTGTGGCCTCCTTGCCATCGTGTTCGTTCTCAATGGCCGTATGTATCAATGTCTGGCCCCCTCCTTTCTTGACCAAGCGGCATTTTATAGGTGAATAGTATGATCTCATCAGGGAAAGAAAATTTCCACATGAAATCTCTAATGACCATGCAATCTCTCTCATTTTGAGGCAAAAAATATATCATTCAGTAAATCCTTCAAGTGCAATATTCTTTTTGATTATTTTGATATTTCCTCCGAAATTTTCTAGTATGTTGTGAAATACATTACTCAATGTATATATCTCATAAATATATGAAATATTTACCAAATATTGGAAGAATATTACAAATCTTTTCAAGAAATATTAAATCGTCATTCTTGATAAGTCAATTGTCGGTCATCAGAGAACAAATGTGCACGTTCAATACAAATAGATATGTATTAAGCAGTGAATATATATTCAATCCGTATATCTTACATAAATAATCTTTCCAAATTCTGGCCAAACATGATCGAACCAGGATTGCAAACAGCTCCTTGAGTGGAGGGTGTTGATGGGAACGACGAGGGGGCTCGGGTTGCCAGTGTTGTAATTTGCTGCACATGTTGCGATTGTGGATAGAGGGCAGCCTTTCGGAGCTCTAGCGAGGGGACCAGCGGAGGTGTGGCGTCGGCAACAGGGTGGACCAGCAACGGGCAGGGGAAATCAACGTCGTAGGGGCTGCAACAGGGTGCGAAAGGGTAGCAACCGGTGTGATGAGAGGCGGGCTCGAGAGCTCAGTTGCTGGTTGTAGGGATCGATGGGCCGTGGTTCGGAGTTGTAGGGGACAGGCACCGAGCAGTGGAAAATGGGCAAGCGGTGGCACGGGATGCAGCAGCGTTGACGCTCGAGCGGAGGCCAGGAATGGTAACGGGGGACACGGTGAGCTGCTCTAGCGGTGGGCAGCAGCAGCGAGCAGTGGCGTCGAGTAAAGGGACAGCAATAACCGCGGAGGCCGAGCGAGGACGGTTGTAGGGCGACAATGGCGCGGCGAACAGAGGCTATGCTTCGACTGCTGGGCGGCGACCATCACGTGGGTTGAGTGGTGGTGGCTAGCGCAGTGACCGGCGTAAGGGTGGCCTGCCTTATGCAAACTCAAACTAATATAAGGGCAACGAAATTTATGTGAAGCATCATCCTCAACGATCTTGAAGTAATCAAACATTCTAAGAAAAATCTAGGCCAACGGGTAGATTGGTTAGATAATCCTCCTGGAGATTTGTCTAACAGTCAGCTTGGATTTAAGGGAATATAAAAGGAGATCTTGAAGCTGGAAGAATTAATTGCAACTCAAGAGAATTGAA
The DNA here is from genome assembly GCA_014182555.1 of Eucalyptus erythrocorys. Taxonomy (NCBI): domain Eukaryota; kingdom Viridiplantae; phylum Streptophyta; class Magnoliopsida; order Myrtales; family Myrtaceae; genus Eucalyptus; species Eucalyptus erythrocorys. The sequence goes on from CM024607.1 coordinate 12,069,114, forward strand.
ACTTTTAATTCTAAAGTTTGAAGAGTGTACAATGATCTAATACATTCATGTTTGTAAGTGACATTGTATAATCATTTAGAAGTTGAGAACATGTGAGGAGTTATTCACATGAGCTTGAGCATTCACTGCTCAAATCGTATGACCTCCGATTGGATCTTAATAGTGGAATTTAGGTGATAAGCTGTCAGTGCGGAAAAGTAGACATAAGCTTGCAAAAGCCAAATCATTATAATCTTTTATGTGCAATTTTCTATTCCTTACTCTCTCTCTATATTTAATTGTGATAGAAATTGCATAACGGAAAGATCTAACCTTTGCGCTTATTGTCCCAGGGATTGTTTAGTTGCAATATTGATTTAAATTCCGTAACATCACTTATTCACTCCCCCTCAAGTGATAGTCATAGCCATAACACATTTAAGTATATGAAAGTGTCAAACTAGAAAGTGGAAACTGCTTATGACGGTAAATGAAGGCTGGCAAAATGCAAAAAGCTAAGCAAAAAAGTCTCCCAACTTGTGCAAAATCGACGCTCTGGACGCAGTTCCCATGCTTTCTCTTCAGCCTCACTCTAGAGAGAGAGAGAGAGAGAGAGAGAGAGAGAGAGAGAGAGAGAGAGTTGCAGTTGCATCATGCACGTTCCATTTCGATCTTTGACGAGAGGGAAGAGAGAGAATATTGAAAGTGCTTTCTTTCTTTTCATGCGTGATTTTTCTTTTATCTTGACTCCATTTAAATATTTAGTTTCGTACTAACATTATATATATATATATATATATATATATATATATATATATATTTTTTTCCAGTTTTAACTCCACTAAAGATTTGCAGCAAAATTAGAGCTCGGATATGCTTTGGTTTTGTTTTAGCCAATGACGATTTTTATGTACATATCACAAAAATGTGGACACGATGTTTATCAATTAAATCGACTCTTGACTTGTTGACCACTTTGGAGCAACTTTTTTAATAGGTCAAGGCCATTCACTTACTGTGAAGTTTAGATGAATATCAAATTTTGAAATTGATATTACTTGAATCAAATTGCTCGTGAAAACTCATTAGCCCTAATTTAAGTAACTTAATTGATTTAAGTGGCTCGAGTGTTTAAATCAAGTTAATCTCAATGTATTCAGAACTTGATTAATGTAAACCATTAGCCAATTAAGTATTTAAAGCTATTTTTATGATAAATTAGTATCTAAGCACACGTCAAGCACAAAATATCAGGTGGTAAGTTTATAAAGTTAGTATGTCTCCATGGATTAACGATAAATGTGTTACTTTACTATAGAAAATTTGGAGAGAGAGATGTCAAATATCTTATTGAAGTAAGAAGCACAAGCTTGGAGATCTAGCTACTTGGAAGCCCATATCATGAACCAATTGAGTCTAAGTTTTTGCCATGTGCAGTGGCGAAAAGAATAGCAGTTTGCACAATAAGTGGGACTAGTATTAATCTAGCCATTATCTTTCCGTTAGTTACAAATATCATTACTTTTGTAGGAAAATTTGGAGAGCTAATAGATGTGCTAAATTCATCGTACGTCAGGTTTTCTCTAGAGAAAAACCACAAAATGGAGGTTGAAGCAGAATTGGATCTTGTGTTTTGCTTTGTCGTTTTGCCCATATCGTAATAGTGATGCCTCAATGTGTCATGTGATGGGATTAAAAAACTCTTGCTAGATTCTATTCATGAATGTTGAAATTCCTCATTTTCTACAAACTTGAAAGGGAATTCATCAAGGATAAACATGGTCGCTAGGTCTTTTTGACTAGCATTTTGGTCAAATTCACATGAACCAAATGAACTACTGGCCCTAACAAATTAACCTGAGGAACTTTTTTTGCCTTTTCTCGACAGTTGCATATGGGTATTCCTTGCATTTAGCTAAATAATGATGCATCGAATTGGTCTCTTTGACTACTAGAACAACTGATAAGGGCCCCACAATATAAACATTCAACATTTTCTTGATTATGAATCATTTTAAAGTGTTCTCACACTATAGATCTCCTCCTTCAATTTGTGACACTAGAATCACTTGTTGCAAACGTTTAGCAATCCTTTTATCTATAATGTTTAGAACCTGCAAATTGTTGTTCAATCGGATGTGTGGTCCTCAACAAACTCTAGACAAATAGAAGAAAAGTTGCGAGCACTAGCTGATCAACAAGAAGTTATACATCAAATACTAATCAAATTCATTCACACGATTAGGTTGATGTATGGAGCAAAAGTTCCACTTTTGGTCTTCACGAGTGACACAACGCACCACTTCAGAACTAGACATGTGAAATGCACAATGAGCATCTGAAACAATAGATCTCTAATGAAGACTAAACGATAATTGATGGAGATCAGATTACTTTGCTTCTCAAAAATCAATGCACACAGAAAAAAGAAGGCAAAGGCAAAATCATAAGATATTAAAAATCAATCTTACATGCTTACATAAGAGCAGTGGAAGGAGATCGAACCATACCAGAAATATTGAACTAGTCACTGAGAACGCCTTCCTAGACTTCTAGTCATAAACTTATTTATTTCGGTTTGGATTCGGGTTTGTGATCCAACCTGATGCGACCCGAATCGAAATCTTTATGATACCTAGAACTTTAAGTGGTTACCTACTTGTGATTTGCACCTAATCAGATAAGCGTTCATCGTTATATGTAGAGCAGTTTCCTACTACAAACCTTTTGAAATAATAGAAGTTTTAATTTAAATTTCAAAGTTGTTATGGTCTTTTAGAGCGTGACCTGATATTCATGTACTCATCTCATATGAAGTACCGATGGATGTAAGAGGAAGAAAAAGTGAATTAACATCACTGCTAAAAATGGACGGTAAACACATAAATTGGCAACTTTTCCTTCCCTTGTGCGTCATCCAATTAATTGGGATTTTCATAGTTATTTGTCCCTTTATTTATCCGATTGTTATGAGGTCAGGATAATCACATTGGTGGATAACTAGATAGGAGAAAATGTTCTTCATTTTTCTCATTTGCATGTTCTAAGAAGAATGACCACACTAATTTAACCAGTAACTTACAACGTCCATTGATGTATTTATATGCGCAATACCTTTCGCCATTTCTTAACTATTTCATTCATAACAAGGGTTCGAATCATTATGTCAAATATGTAACATATCTATTATTAACACCTAAATTTAAACTTCATAGAAAGCTAGGGACCAATTTGGCCTATCAAAAATATTTTTCACATCACCTAGACATCAATATTATTTGCATCTTCTAAGTTATATTTTTCATTTTATCTTCCCTTATTTTACCTAGAATAAAAAATCTTTCAAGAAAAAAAGAAAAGAAGCCCACGGGGGCTGGGCCTTCGCCACAGCCCCATTTCCTTTTCTTCCCCCTTCTGGGCCCAGGGCCCATCTCGCCCAACACATTTCCCTTGGCCCGGCCCCCTTTCTCTTCTTCTTCTTCACGAAATCGAGGACCAGCGTGACTGAAGAAACCGCGACGGCGGGCAGCCCGCCGGAAGCCCGGTCGGCGACAAACCCGCCCGCCCCACGTGCGACGCGATGGGTCTATAAAGAGAAAGGAGGTCGGGGAGGGAGAGGAAGCAGAGAGCGACTGAGCCCCCAGCGACCACTGTGCCTCGCCGGAGTCCATAGCATACGAACGTTTGCCCCTCTTCCCTTGCGCGGAGCCTCGGTAGGTTCCGGCCTCGAGTTTTCGCCGGTTTTCGATTTGTCCGATTTTGGGGGGCCGGTTTCCTGAGGACCCCGGCTGGGGGACGAGCGAGGCGGACGGACGTAGCCCGATCTATCGAGCTCGTTCGCCGTCCGACGCCGCCGAGCCGGGTAGGGAACGCCACTGACAGCCCCCATTCCCTTCTCGTCGTGTTCCGTTTCGGGTTCGCCGAACCAGGCTGCCTTTGCCCTCCTCGCGCAAGTTTCCGGCCTTCCCTGCGCGTGTGCTGCTGTTCTGGGGTCGTATGTGTCGTTTATTCGGAATCCCGGCTCGAGCTCATGCTCGATCGTCCCCGATTCTCACCACTCAGTTTGCGTATACTAAGTGTTCGATAAATTACCTAACGTAGACGTCTGTTCATGGTCTTCATCCTGCCCAAAACTCGCCATCCTTTTGTTTATACTGAGTATAAATGAGTTAACCCTGTACCGCGCTTGGACCTCGCTCGTTCATTACTTGCAGATTTTGGTCTAAGTTCGTGCCTCGGACAAGTTCGAAGCTTCATCTTAGCTGACGCCCTCCGCGTGTTCGACGAAATGTCTTACCGAAGTGTACGCGTTTACTCTTAGTTCCCCGTCCGTCTTTAGTGTTCGTGATTTGTGAAATGTGTTTCGGTAGATTTCCACCGCTGTCCTTTGCTTTAAATGCCCTCGTGTCGTGGTTTCTTTCAGACGTGCGACATGTTTCTGCGTGTGGGCGCTTCTCGGTTGGCGAAGACGAGGCGCGGTGGTGGTTTTTGGCCACATGTGACAGCCGCGCAGTGGTTTGACGTGGCTTGTATTGTGCCCGAACTACTCTAATTAAAACTTGGGTCCCTCTTCCTGTTTGCATCAGCCATTGTTCTTGGTCCTTGGGAAAGGAGGAGGCGCGCGTTCGGGCAAGGAAAAGCTTGTGCGAAGCCGTGAGGGGGAAGACGTGGGATTGGCTAGAGTGGGCTTGAGTGTTGATGGTGGTCTGTTGGGCTCGAGAAGATCTGGGTTTTGGTTTGACTTGGGGCTCAAAGAGAGCTCAGCCGTAATGGGCTTTAGAAGAGACAAAACATTTCGGCTGGTTTAGGGGTCTCCTTTGCTTTGGGTTGGCCGTCTTTGTGATTCCTTCTCGGATGGGCTTCATTTTGGGAGGGGACCGAACTGAGCCTGCGTATCAGGCCCAGTCCAGCAGTGGGTTTGGCGACCCGGATCGTTTCCGACCCGGGTCAGTCCGACTTGTTTTTAATAATATAATATAACCTTGTTTTTTTTTTTAATATTGAAAAAATAGAAAACTCCAAAAATAATTTACATTTTCCAAAAATAGTAAAAGCCTAAAAAAAGATTTTCATTTTCCACAAATGCCTAGGAAAAACTAGAAAATGCAAAAAGAATCAAAGTTAAGGATTTAAACAAGATTAATTATTGAAAGGGTATTAAGTTGATTAACAAGTATAAGTAAGTTCTTGATTACAATTTCTAAAATATTTTTCTCAATATCTTACTTAGGTTTTATAATCGACCTACCACGAATTGATTGGTAGTTGGACTATAACTCGTGAATTGGTGGCCTTGGGAAACCCTGTGCTAAACCTAATACCTAACAAGCCATTAGCCTCTGCTTGCCTATGAGGGCTTTGGAGGAAGTTTGCAACATCTATGTACAAGAAAAGCTAGAAAGCATGTGATTTAATATGAGAATAACCCTCTGTAAATGATTACAAACCACATTGATTAGTAACCTGAAACATAGTGACTGAATTATTCATAGATAGGAAACAATAAATTTGGTCTTAGCTTGAGATACCTCAGTGAATCCAACTATTTTAACTACTAAAGTCTTTCATTAAAAGAGCATAGAACTTGCATTTATTTTTCTTACATAATTATAGTGTGACCCAATCACAAAGGATAGGCTTCAATGATGGATGACAAGGAAGGAGTTTTGATGATGTTGTAACGAGGAAACCCTCCCTCCTCCAAGATCTTCTTCCATTTGAGTTCGTCCCTCTCCTTACCGCCCAAGCAATGTGCCATCATGACCAAATCCAACACCAGTCCGTTCTCATCGAACATGCCATTGCCGTCTGGTTTCAGCACAACATCAGCTATGATCACCTTGCCATTCTTTTCTAGGATTGCTTTTCGACAATTCTTCAAAATCATAACGCAATCTTCGTCCCCCCAATCATGCATGATCCCGTGTAAAACAAAAGATCGAGAATTACTAGAGTCGAGAATCATGGTTTCTTTTTACAGTATTTTGTTTGTGTGGTCATTGTGTAATCTCTGTGCTTATGGAGAGTTGACATAATTGGCTAAAACGTAACCCCGCGCTTTCAAAGAGAGGGAAAAAAAAATTATCCACTCTCTCACTTTCTCTACATAGAAGGCGACTCAGCGAAAACCCACTGAGATTGTCATTAATACCCTGAGGCCTGAGATGTTTTTGCGCCGCCTATATAACTACCCCTTTCTTGCCCAAGATGCACACTGTCTCTCACTCTCCCTCTCTCTTTAACTCCAAGATGGTGACCTCATTATGACCTTGGTGATCTCAAACCTGAGGTCTCAATGAGGCATGGGCGATGGGCTTGTAAAATATAGAGGTTAGATCAATGGTGGCCGGAGGTTGTGATGGGAGAGAGAGAGAGAGAGAGAGAGAGAGAGAGAGGATGTTGATTGAGGTGGTTTTTTTTTTTTTTTTTGTCAGTCCTATTTTATTCCTACTCTACACTCACTCTCAGACTTTTGCCCTGCCTCTTGAAGGGCGTGAGAGTCGAAATCCACTCCTGAAACTTACGCGTCCCTACCCCATCCTCCCCTGAGAAGGTGGGAATTTGGGGAGGTGATTGAGGTGGTTGAAGAGGAGGTTTATCGGTGATGTGACGGTTCAATGGTGAGTAACTCGCTGATGCTATGCAAAGAAGAGTGGGAGAGACAAGAGAGCAAGGAGACTGGGGAGAGGAGATGTGGGCCGATTTCAAGGGCCTATGGCAAAGTTTTTTTTTTTTTTTTAATGCTAAGTTTAAGGCCATGTTTCCTCCATTCCTATTGGAATATGTATTCTTCAACCAATATTTTTGATAGTTGGATTAAAGAAAGTAAGGGCGATTGGTTGGTCTGATCCCACGATGGACAGTATCCTAGATCAAACCAATCAATTCAAGGTTGTCTCGAGAATAAGTGGTGTTATTTATTTTTCAAAAATGTTTAATTTTCTTTCTCAAAAGTACCAAAATATATTGAAAGTTACTCTAGTGTAGTATGAAATTACTATTCACATGTAAGTTACTATTAAAAAGAATAAACAGCTTTTTGCCGACCCGTTGCTATTGCGGTCAAGGGTCATTCGCGTCGTGAACAGAGCATGATCAGTTCGTGGTGGGGCTCGAAGCACCTTTTGGGTGGTGTGCACGACTACTTATTTTCCTCTTCGGCTCAAACCTAGGCTCGAGAATCAATCCTAATGTACCATAGGCTGATTCCACATCTTGATTTCCGAGTGCAATCTGAGCAATAAATTTCGCCAAATTAACTCAGCTTGATTGGAGTTTAAAAGCACCAATCTAATGAATGCTTGACTTTTCTACTTTCTATCTCTTCCGATTTCCTCTATCATTTGTCTTCAGGTTGGAGCTAGTCTCAGCCTCCCTCCTCTCCCTCCTCTCTCTTGTTGATTTTGTTTGTGCTTTTATTTCATATTTTCTTTCGTTTAGATCTAGGAGTTTTCTTCTCCCGATCGAATTTTAGATCTAACAAGTTAAACTCTCTTGATCTAATTCTACAACTAAGAACTATCATTTCTTGATTTAAATCTGAAAATTTAATAATTTTACTTTCGGGAATTTGATGCCCCGGTGCTCTGTTCGTGTATAAGTCCTCTACATTCAACTTCAATGGTGATCATAGAAGCGTCTCACTAAATTTGTTCTCCCATATATCAAATTCATGCTCATTCAATCTGTTTTGGTTGTCTCCATAAGGTGATGATGCAAAGGAAGCCAAAGTGTGCACCAATAACAGGCGACACCCTATTGACTAGAGAAAAAATATTTGATGTGTGCTCATGACCGAGGAATATACAAAATGCAATGATTGGTTGCCGATCATTTTGCTTGATAAATCCATTTATATAGAACAAGCATGTGCCCAACCTACTGATGCCATATTGATGCTTCTTGTTTTCTAGATTTAACTTTGTTTTGTAGTATTATGGGCTTTGTTGTATTTCATCATTCCTTGTTATGAATTTTATGTACTTCTCATATATCTTTTTGAGCAATGAATACGATATTCCTTCGAAAAAAATTCACATATTCAAAAACAAAAGTGTTTAATAATTCCTCAAGACGAACCTCGTCCAATTAACCTGATCATGCATTCAAAGCAACATCACCAGGTTGGAAAAATGAATCGTGCCATTTGATACTCAGTGATTGGCCTAGATGATTGGAGACGTCATGCTATCTGGAGACGCCCAGAAAATTTCTCAATCCTTTATCACGGTGACGACCTTGTGAATAAAATATGCGCTGGCTCCATTAGTACAGTGCCAAATGCATATGGTGATGGGTCGCTTTTCCAATGCTTGCGCATCACGTCTTCTCGAATGTAAGGATGCGGAGTTGAAGTCGTGCATGTTGTGACTTGTGAGGTTGATAAAGAGAGAAGGTGATTTTACCCCGCGGACGTCAATGGATGGACCAAAGCTAAAGAGATCGATATCGACGGCAACCGGACATGGTCTCCTTCGCGTTGTTTGCATGAGAACTTTGTCTGAATTCCGGAGCTTTGTATTCACTAGTGACGTCATATATGACGTGATTTCACTTAATTTATGAAAAAATTAAGTATTTTGGTGGCATTAACATTAGGTGGTTCTACAGTTAAAATGGACATAAAATACAAGGGATAGAAATCGGCGACTTAAAATTAGAGTCGTGTGAAGATTACTACTAACATCAGATGCATCGAACACCTTCATTGTGCAGAAGCTCTTAATCATGTATAAATGTTAATAAAGATCAACATATCAAGTAATTAGTTGTAGTGATTTTAATATTTTCTCAATGTTATATTAACTTTTCATGCACGAAAAGTAATTATGTAATGATCCTAAAAGGAAAAATAACTTTTCAACATAGGAAATTAGTACATTTATCCACATGGTTAATAACTTCTTTTTTACTAAATTGGGAGAGTCTACACTAAGCCTAATACTTAACAAGTCATTAGCCTCTGTCTACCCATGCGTAAGGGCTCTGAAAGGAGATCGCGACATATATGTACAGGAAAAGCTAGAAAGCATGTGATCCAACATGAGAATAATCCTCTATGAATGATTACAAACCACATTGATTGGTAACCTAAAACATGGTAATTGGATTATCATAGATAGGAAACCATAAACTTGGTCTAAGATTAGGAGACCTAAGTGAATCCAATTGCCTTAACTACCGAAGTCTTTCATTAATGGAGCATAGGACTGCATTTATTTTTCTTACATAATTATAGCGTATCACAGTGGATAGGCTTCAATAATGGATGACAAGGACGGGGTTTTGATGATGTTGTAGTGAGGAAACCCTCCCTCCTCCAAGATCTTCTTCCATTCAGGTTCATCCCTCTCCTTACCGCCCGAGCAAAGCGCCATCATGACCAGATCCATCACTAGTCCGGTCTTATCAAACATGCCATCGCCCTTTGCTTTCAGCACAATATTAGCTATGATCACCTTCCCATTCTTTTCCGGGATTGCTTTTCTGCAATTCTTTAAAATCTTGACACAATCTTCATCCCCCCAATCATGCAGTATGTCCTGTAAAACAAACAACATCGAATTACTGGAGTCAAGAATCATGGTTTTTTTTTTTTTTTACACTATTTCATCAATGTGTTCATTGTGTTAATCTCTATGCTTATGAAGAGTCAACATAATTGGCTAAAATGTAACCAACGTTTGCCAAAAAGGAAAAAAAAAAATTTCTCCTCTCTCTCGATTGCTCTACACAAAAGGCAACTCAGCGAAAACCCATTGAAATTGTTACCAATACCTTGAGGCTTGAGATGTTTTTGCACCACCCATATGACCACCCCTCTCTCGCCCAAGATGCACACTCTCTCACCATCACTCTCTCTTTAACTCCAAGATAGTGACCTCATTATGACCTTGAAGATCTCAGGCCTGCGAACCCATTGAGGCACGCCCGTGAAATTGAGATTTATAGGGCCTATGGTAAGGTTTTTAACTTTTTGAGGATTTTTTAATGCTAAGTTTAAGGCCATGTTTCCTCCATTCCTATTGGAATATTTTTTCCTCAACCACTATTTTGATAGTTGGATTAAAGAAAGTAAGGGTGATTGGTTGGTTTAGTTCCACGATGGACAGCATGGTGGACTGGACCAACCGGTTCGATGTTGTCTCAGCAATTAGTGATATCATTTATTTTTTTCTCAAAAGTACCTAAATATATTGAAAGTTACTCTAGTATAGGATGAAATTACTAATCACATGCAAATCACTACTAAAATAAGAAATAACTTTCATATATAATTTGTACATTTTGCCTTGCTCGAATAAAAAAGTGGAAAAAAAATTCTATGGGCTAGATTGGTTTGGTTCATGGAGGAATTGAGAGTCGAATCGATTATTCCCGATTGCAAATTAATTGGACCAAATTTGGCACGAACCGACCAGTTTGTTCCGATTCCTAAGTTGAATAAGGACCAAAGTACACCCCTTGAAAAAAGGACATCCTACAACAATATTTGGATAAGTTTGTGTTTTTGCGTGTGTGTGTATAATATGTGTGTGTGTGATATTAATATTTGCAACCCACTATTCAGAGCTCTAGTTTGAGGAATTATCTTCCAATTAGGGATCGAAAAAAAATGATGCTGCTAAGTTTATGTGTGAGTTATATAGAAACTTTTGAAATCCCACCAATTAAAAGACTAATAAGAGGAAATTTTCTCCAATTAGAGATGGAGAAAAATAAAGCCTTTTTATTCAAAAACAAGATGCTCGGTCCCTACCATGCTTGTATGGCTTATATAGTGCTAGATTGATGTTACACAAAACTTATTTACCAATGTAACAAACTAGACACATAAATAATGTGAAATCTGATATATTTGTCACAAATAGTTTAGAACATGGCTAGGACTTCTGGATACCACTATACATATGGAGTGTGTGTTTACTTTATTGAACAAATAGAGTCACATGAAACCGTTTTCCAGTGAACTTGATTCCCCATAAATAAATATATAAAGGAAAAATAAATATATCAGCACATCAATTTAGAACGCCTATAAGACGACAGAAAAGGTAGATCTTGAGCTGTAAGATAGAGAAACGAGTAATTACAAGCAACTAAACTCCTACCAAGCCATGCGAACACGGATTACAGAATAAAAAGATGCACATTTCAAAATGATGAAAGTACACATTAACCGGAAAAATTACTATGCGTCTTATAAATCATGTGGATCAATATAATTTTAATCATTAATTACGCGAATTTTATTATAAGACTTATATGTTAAGAATCTAGATAGGCTTGCGCTTGACCCCTTTATAATTTATAGGCTACGAATAATTTTTCCCTTTACTGTGGCGTTACTCGAACAGAATTGTTATAGCAGTTCATGGATTCCCACCCTCTTGACACATTAGAAGGACAAAAAATTAAAAAAGAAATTGATCATGAGCCATAGGAAAAATGCAAAACTCACGAATTAATTAATATGTTTAAAGTATCTTGCAGTAATGCTCACCCTCATGAAAACTGCATCAGCATGTGGTATAGTCTCAAACATGTTTCCTCCAACATGAGTGACTCCATTGTGCGCCGGCGCCGTTGCAACGACATGAGGTAGATCAAAATTGATCCCGTGAATGTGTGGAAATGACTTAATGATCTCGGCCAGGGTCTTGCCGATCCCCCCTCCGACATCGACCAAAGATCCAATGCGCTCGAAGCCGTCCTTATACACTTCTATGATGCTCCTAACCATGATCCCGCTCACACACGGCATCCCATCGTTGAACAAGCGGTTGAACTCGGGATTCTCTGATGCGAAGTCCCAAATCTTACGGCCGTGAGCCATCTCGAATGCAATGCCGCCGGTCTTGATGCAGTCGCCAAAGCAATGCCACGGGGACATCAGCCATGGGTGGTTTAACATCAACACCACAGGCGCGAGGCTGAGCTCGAACCCGGGCCCCTGGAGGAGCCATCGTGACAATGGGGGGAGGCTGTAGAGTGTCTCGTGACTCTCATGGCCGCCATCAGGTTGGCAACGATTAGCGGAGAAGATGTTCTCACGGACAAGGAGTCTCATGATGCGTGCCAAGTAGGCGGTTTCGAGGGATGGGGAGGGAATGCGGGAGGCTATTTGAGCTAGGGTGACAGGCCCGCCGCCATAAGAATGGATGATGTCGGGTACTCGGAGCTCGACCACGCATTTTAGCGCCATGGAGACGGCGTATGCATTCAGCAGATTCAATATGTGTGCTTGGCCTCTTAGGGTTGCTTCATCAAGCGATTCCATTCTCCCTCTCTCTCTCTCTCTCTCTCTCTCTCTCTCTGAACTTGCTTCGATTCGCAGTATAGTACGAGGAACGAAGGGAAGAGACCAGAGGCGTCGTAATATATAGACACAAGAAGGAAGAAAGAGAATTCTAGAAGTGCCCGCTCTCTTTTCATGCGCGATTTTTCTTGTATCTTGGACACTACTCAAATATTTAATGTCGCACTAACTTGATGTATCCCCAGTTTTAACTCCACTTAACATTTGACACCGAAATCAAACTTTGGAAATTCTCCGGTTTTGTATTAGCCAGCGACGACTTCATGTACATCTCACAGAGAAGAGACATAATGTTTGCCAAGCAAATCGACCTTGACTTGTTCACCACCCTGGAACAACTTCGTTATTAGGTTGTAGCCATTCACTTCCTGTGAAGTTTAGATGAAAATCAAATTTTGAAATTGATATTACTTGAATCAAATTGCTCTTGAAAGCTCGTTAGCCCTCATTTAAGCAGCTTAATCGATTTAACTGGCTCAAGTATTAAAATCAAGTTAATCTCAATGTATTCAATACTTGATTAATGTGACCCATTAGACAATTAAGTAGTTAATGCTATTTTTATGATAAGCGAGGATCCAAGGACACGTTTAACACATTTAGCCCTCATTGCACATTGTGACAAATTTTAGGACTTAATTACACTTTTTGAAAGTTTTAGAACTTAATTACATTTTTATGAGAAAATTTAGGACCTTCAATGCATTTATCCCCTTTTTTTTTTCTCTCACCTCTCACGTCTTTTCTCTTTGCTGGTGTACATTTCTGCCCTCTTTTATTAACCTTGACTTTTCCCTTGACAAAAACTTTTCTTCCTGTTTCTTGTATTGCTTTTTCAAAAGAACGAAGGACAAGCCCCTTTTTCAAGAAAAAAGAAAATCCCCCCTACGAAGTGATCAAAAAGAGAAGCCCCCGTTTTCTTCATGAATCGTGGCCTTATGTTTCTATTGTGTGAGACCCCTCTGTTGACTTTTACCAAAAAAAAAAAAAAAACCCTTGCTCTTCAATTATGTGGCCTCCTTGCCATCGTGTTTTTTCTCAGTGACTGTATGTACCAATGTCCGACCCCCCCTTTTTTCTTGACCAAGTGGCATTTAATAGGTGAATAGTATGATCTCATTAGGGAAAGAAAATTTCCGCATGAAATCTCTAATGACCATGCAATATCTCTCATTTTGAGGCAAAAAATATATCGTTCGGTATATCCTTCAAGTATAATATTCTATTTGATTATCTTGATATTTCCTCCGAAATCTTCTAATCTGTTGCGGAATATATCACTCAATATATATATCGCACAAATATATGAAAAATTTACCGAATATTGGAAGAATATTACGAATCTTTTCCAGAAATATCAAATCGTCATTCCTCATAAGTCAATTGTCGGTCATCAGAGAACAAATGTGCACGTTAGATACAAATAGACATGTATTAAGCAGTGAATATATATTAGACACGTATATCTTACCTAAATAATCTTTCCAAATTTGGGCTAAACGCAATCGAATCGGGATTGCAAACGGCTCCTTGAGCAGAGGACATCGATGGGAACGATGAGGGGGCTCAGGCTACCGGTGTCGTAATTTGCTGCAAGTGTTGCGGCTGTGGACAAAGGGAAGCCATTCGGAGCTCCGGCAAGGGGACCGGTGGAGGTGTGGCGTTAGCAACAAGGTGGACCAGCAGCGGGTAGGGGAAATCGGCATCGCAAGGGCTGCAGCAAGGCATGAAAGGGCGGTAATCGGCGCAACGAAAGGCGAGCTTGAGAGCTCCGCTGTTAGTTGCAACCGTTAACGGGCCATGGTTTGGAGCTGCAGGGGACGGGCACCGAGCGGTGGAAGATCGGTGAGTGATGGCATGGGCTATAACAGCATCAAGGCTCGGGCGGAGAGCAAGAGTGGCAACGGGCAACGCGGCGAGCTACTTTGGCGGTGGGCAGCGGCGGCGAGCAATGGTGGCGGGCAGAGGGATAGCAACAGCGGCAAAGGCCAGGTGAGGACGGTTGTAAGGCGACGGTGGCACGATGAACAGGGGCTAAGCTTCGGCTGCTTGGTGGCGACCGGCACGGGGGTCGAGCGGCGATGGCCGGCGCAGTGATCGACATAAGGGTGGCCCGCGGGTTGCTGGCGAAGCAGCGGTGGCTAGCGAGACAAATGCTACCCGAAGAAGAAGAACGGTGCGTTGTTCTTCTTTTTAGCATAAGTGTATTAGAAGTCCTAAAACTTATCATGAAAATGCAATTGAGTCCCAAAACTATCAAAAGGTGCAATTAAGTTCTAAAACTTGTCACAAAAGTTCAATCAAGTCCTAAAACATTTAAAAGCTTCGATAAAGTCCTAAAACTTGTCTCGAAAGTGCAACCGAGTCCTAAAACTTTAAAAAGTGCAATCAATGTAAGGGCTTAAATTGAATCACTTTCACAAGTTTTAGGACTTGATTGTACTTTTTGAAAGTTTTAAGACTTAATTGCACTTTGTGACAAGTTTTAGGACTTAATTGCACTTTTTGAAAGTTTTAAGACTTAATTGCATTTTCATAACAAATTTTAGGACTTCCAATGCATTTATTCCATTTTTTTTCTCTCACCTCTCACGTCCCCTCACCTCTTCTCTCTCTGCTAGTGTACTTTTCTGCCCTCTTTTGTAGACCTTGACTTTTCCCTCAACAAAAATTTTTCTTCCTTTTTTTGTGTTGTTTTTTCCAAAGAACGAAGGACAAGCCATTTTTTTAAGAAAAACGAAATCCCCCTACGAAGTGATTGAAAAGCGAAGCCCCGTTTTTTCATGAATTGTGGCATTGTGTTTCTATTGTGTGAGACCCCTCTTTGTTGACTTTTACCCAAAAAAAAAAAAAAAAAAAAACCTGCTCTTCAATTGTGTGGCCTCCTTGCCATCATGTTTTTTCTCAGTGACCATAGGTACCAATGTTTCCCCCCATTTTTATTGACCAAGCGGCATTTTATAGGTGAATAGTACAATCTCATCAAGGAAAGTAAATTTCCGCACGAAATCTCTAATGACATTGGCAACGGGGGATGCGGCGAGCTACTCTAACGGTGGCAACAAGGGATGCGGCGAAGGGCAGGAGTGGCAACGAGGGATGCGGTGAGCAACTCTAGTGGTGGGCAGCAATGATGAGCAGTGGTTTCGGGCAGAGGGACAACAGCAGCAGCGAAGGTCGGGCGAGGACGGTTGTAGGGCGACGATGGCGTGGCGAACAGGGGTTAAGCTTCGACTGCTGGGCAGCAACCGGCACAGGGGTCGAGCAGGGATAACCGACGCGGTGACTGGCATAGCGGTGGCCCGCCGATTGCTGGCGGAGCGGAGGTGGCCAGCTAGACAAATACCGCCCGAAGAAGTAGAACAATGCACTGTTATTTATTTATTTATTTGAGATAAGTGCATTAGAAGTCCTAAAACTTATCATGAAAATGCAATTGAGTGCTAAAACTATCAAAATGTGCAATTAAATTCTAAAACTTGTCACAAAAGTTCAGTCAAGTCCTAAAACTTTCAAAAAGTTCAATAAATTGTTAAAACTTGTCTCAAAAGTGCAACCGAGTCCCAAAACTCTCAAAAAGTGCAATCAATGTAAGGACTTAGATTGAATCACGTTGACAAGTTTTAAGACTTGATTGCACTTTTTGAAAGTTTTAAGATTTAATTGTACTTTGTGACAAGTTTTAGGACTTAATTGGGGAGAAGTACACTAATGGTACCATAAGTTGTGTATGGCGCTCACTTTGGTGCCAAAAGTTTCAATCGGATCACTTAAGTGCCAAAAATTTGAAAACGCCCACTTTGGTGCCAACGCCGATCTAAATGGCCGGACATCCACGTGGCGTTTTTTTATTGGTTCCGTACGCTGATGTGGCTCGCCGGAGTTTGAGGCCACGTCAGATTTTGGTCGGAATCTTTCGCCGGTGGCCGGAATCTTTCGCCGGTGGCACCAAAGTGATCGTTTTTCCTCCGATTTGGCACTTAAGTGATCCAACGGAAACTTTTGGCACCAAAGTGAGCGCCGTACACAACTTATGGCACCATTAGTGTCCTTTTCCCGACTTAATTGCACTTTTTGATAGTTTTAAGACTTAATTGCATTTTCATTACAAATTTTAGGACTTCCAATGCATTTGTCCTTTTTTTTTCTCTCACCTCTCATGTCCCCTCACGTCTTCTCTCTCTGCTGGTGTACTTTTTCTGCCCTCTTTTGTAGACCTTGACTTTTCCCTCAACAAAAACTTTTCTTCCTTTTTTTGTGTTGCTTTATCAAAAGAACGAAGGACAAGCCATTTTTTTAAGAAAAACGAAATCCCCCTACGAAGAGATCGAAAAGAGAAGCCCCCATTTTCTTCATGAATTGTGGCCATGTGTTTTTATTGTGTGAGACCCCTCTTTGTTGACTTTTACCCAAAAAAAAAAAAAAAGAAAAAACTGCTCTTCAATTGTGTGGCCTCCTTGCCATCATGTTTTTTCTTAGTGACCATACATACCAATGTCTAGCCCCCCCCCATTTTTATTGACCAAGCGGCATTTTATAGGTGAATAGCACGATCTCATCAAAGAAAGAAAATTTCCGCACGAAATCTCTAATGACCATCCAATCTCTCTCATGTTGAGGCAAAAAATAAATCGTTGGGTATATCATTTAAGTGCAATATTATTTTTGAGTATTTTGATATTTCCTCCAAAATCTTCTAATATGTTGCGAAATATATCACTCAATGTATATATCGCATAAATATATCAAATATTTACTGAATATTGGAAGAATATTATGAATCTTTTCAAGAAATATCAAATCGTTACTCTTTATAAGTCAATCGTCGGTCATCAAAGAACAAATGTGCACGTTAGATACAAATAGACATGTATTAAGTAGTGAATATAAATTAGACACGTATATCTTACGTAAATAACCTTTCCAAATTTGGGTCAAATGTGATCGAACCGGGATTGCAAATGGCTCCTCGAGCGGAGAGCGTCGATAGGAACGATGAGGGGGCTCGGGCTACCGGTGTCGTAATTTGCTGCAGGTGCTGTAGCTGTGGACAGAGGACAACTGATCGGATCTCCAACGAGGGGACGGATGGAGGTGTGGCGTCAGTAATAGGGTGGACGAACAACGAGCAGGGGAAATCAGTATCGTAGGGGTTACAGTGGGACGCAAAAGGGTGACAACTGGCATGGTGAGAGGTGGGCTCGATAGCTCACCCGTTGGTTGGAGGCGTTGGCGTGTCGTGTTTGGGAGCTGTAGGGGACGGGCACCGAGCGATCGAAGATGGGCGAGCAGTGGCACGAGTTGCAGCGGCGTCCATGCTCGTGGGAAGGGCAGGAGTGGCAACGAGGGATGCCGCGAGCTACTTTGGCGGTGGGTAAGAACGACGAGCAGTGGAGTAGGGCAGAGGGACAACAGCAGCAGCAAAGGCCCGGTGAGGACGGTTGTAGGGCAACGGTGGCACGGCGAACAGGGGCTAAGCTTCGGCTGCAAGGCAGCAACCGGCACGGGGGTCGAGCAGGGATGACCGATGCGGTGACTGGCGTAATGGTGGCCCACGGGTTGCTGGCGAAGCGGAGGTCGTTGGCTAGACAAATGTTGCCTGAAGAAGTAGAACAATGCGCTGTTATTTATTTATTTATTTGAGATAAGTGCATTAGAAGTCCTAAAACTTATCATGAAAATGCAATTGAATCCTAAAACTGTCCCAATTTGCAATTAAGTTCTAAAACTTATCACAAAAGTTCAGTCAAGTCCTAAAACTTTCAAAAAGTTCAATAAATTCCTAAAACTTGTCTAGAAAGTGCAACTGAGTCCCAAAACTCTCAAAAAGTGCAATCAATATAAGAACTTAGATTGAATCACTTTGACAAAATTTTAAGACTTGATTGCACTTTTTGAAAGTTTTAAGACTTAATTGCATTTTTTGACAAGTTTTAGGACTTAATTGCACTTTTTAAAAGTTTTATGACTTAATTACATTCTCATGACAAATTTTAGGACTTTCAATGCATTCATCCCTTTTTTTCCCTCTCACCTCCACGTCCCCTCACGTCTTCTCTCTCTACTGGTGTCTTTTCTTCCATCTTTTGTTAACCTTGACTTTTCTCTCAATAAAAACTTTTATACCTTTGTTTTTTCTGTTGCTTTTTCAAAAGAGCCAAGGACAAGTCCCTTTTTCAAAAAAAAAAAATGAAAATACCCCCACGAAGTGATCGAAGGGAGAAGCCCCCCTTTTCTTCATGAATTGTGGCCTTGTGTTTCTATTGGGCGAGACACCTCTTTGTTGAGTTTTGCTCGAAAACCAAAAAAATAAAAATAAAAATAAAAAACCCTACTCTTCAATTGTGTGGCCTCCTTGCCATCATGTTTTTTTTCTCAGTGACCGTATGTACCAATGTCTAGCCCCCCCTCCTTTTTTCTTGACCAAGCGGCATTTTATAGGTGAATAGTACGATCTCATCAAGGAAAGAAAATTTCCACATGAAATCTGTAATGACCATGCAATCTCTCTCATTTTGAGGTAAAAAATATATCGTTAGGTATATCCTTCAAGTGCAATATTCTTTTTTATTATTTTGATTCTTCCTCAGAAACCTTCTAATCTTTTGCAAAATATATCATTCAATGTATATATCGCATAAATATATCAAATATTTACCGAATATTGGAAGACTATTACGAATCTTTTCAAGAAATATCAAATCATCACTCTTTATAAGTCAATTATCGGTCATCAGAGAAGAAATGTGCACGTTAGATACAAATAGACATGTATTAAGTAGTGAATATATATTAGACACGTATATCATACCTAAATAATCTTTCCAAATTCAATCAAATGTGATCGAACCAGGATTGCAAATGGCTCCTCGAGTGGAAGGCGTCGATGGGAATGACGAGGGGGCTCGGGCTACCTGTGTCGTAATTCGCTGTATGTGTTGCAATTGTGGACAGAAGGCAGCCGTTTGGACCTCCGACGAGGGGACCAAAGGAGGTGTGGCGTCGGCAATAGGGTGGACCAACAACGGAAGGGGAAATCAACGTCGCAGGGGTTGCAACGGGGTGCGAAAGGGTGGCAACCGGCACGGCGAGAGGCGGGCTCGAGAGCTTAGATGTTGGTTGCAAGCGTCAGCGGGTCATGGTTCGGAGTTGCAGGGGATGGGCACCGGGCGATCGATGATGGGCGAGCACTGGCACGGGCTGCAACGGCGTCGATGCTCGGGCGAAGGGCAGGAGTGGCAACGTGGGATGCGGCGAGCTACTCTAGCGTTGGGCAGCGACGATGAGCAGCGGTGTCGTGCAGAGGGACAACAACAACAATGAAGGTTGGGCGAGGACGGTTGCAAGGCGATGGTGGCGTGGCGAACAAGGGCTAAGCTTCGACTGCTGGGCAGCCACCGGTAGGTGGGTCGAGCGGGGATGACCGACGCGATGATTGGCGTAACAGTGGCCCGCGGGTTGTTAGCGGAGCGGAGGTGGCTAGCTAGACAAATGCTACCTGAAGAAGTAGAACAATGCACTGTTATTTATTTATTTATTTGAGATAAGTGCATGAGAAGTCCTAAAACTTATCATGAAAATGCAATTAAGTCCCAAAACTCTCAAAAAGTGCAATCAATGTAAGGACTTAGATTGAATCACTTTGACAAGTTTTAAGACTTGATTGCACTTTTTGAAAGTTTTAAGACTTAATTGGACTTTGTGACATGTTTTTGGACTTAATTGCACTTTTTAAAAATTTTATGACTTAATTACATTTTCATGATAAATTTTAGGACTTCCAATGTATTCATCCCTTTTTTTCCCTCTTACCTCTCACGTCCCCTCACGTCTTCTCTCTCTACTAGTGTACTTTTCTTCCCTCTTTTGTTAACCTTGACTTTTCCCTCATTAAAAACTTTTCTTCCTTTGTTTTTTGTGTTGCTTTTTCAAAAGAGCAAAGGACGAGCCCCTTTTTTTTAAGTAAAATGAAAATGCCCCTACGAAGTGATTGAAAAGAGAAGCCCCCCTTTTCTTCATGAATTGTGGACTTGTGTTTCTATTGTGTGAGACCCCTCTTTGTTGACTTTTACCCAAAAGCCAAAAAAAAAAAAAAAAGAAAACCCTACTCTTCAATTGTGTGGCCTCCTAGCCATCATGTTTTTTCTCGGTGATTGTTTGTACCAATGTCTAGCCCCCCCTTTTTTCTTGACCAAGCGGCATTTTATAGGTGAATAGTACGATCTCATCAGGGAAAGAAAATTTCCGCACGAAATCTCTAATGACCATGTAATCTTTCTCATTTTGAGGCAAAGAATATATCGTTGGATATATCCTTCAAGTGCAATATTCTTTTTGATTATTTTGTTATTTCCTCCGAAATCTTGTAATCCATTTCAAAATATTTCACTCAATGTATATATCGCATAAATATATGAAATATTTACCGAATATTGGAAGAATATTACGAATCTTTTCAAGAAATATCAAATCGTCATTCCTCATAAGTCAATTGTCGGTCATCAGAGAACAAATGTGCACGTTCGATACAAATAGACATGTATTAAGCAGTGAATATATATTAGACACATATATCTTACCTAAATAATCTTTCCAAATACGGGCTAAACGCGATTGAACCAAGATTGCAAATGGCTCCTCGAGCGGAGGGCATCGATGGGAACGATGAGGGGGCTCGGTCTGCCAGTGTCGTAATTTGCAGTGGGTGTTGCGGCTGTGGACAGAGGGCAGCCATTCGGAGCTCTGGCAAGGGGACTAGCGGAGGTGTGGCGTTGGCAACAAGGTGGACCAGCAACGAGCAGGGGAAATTAGCATCGTGGGGGGCTACAGCGGGGCACAAAAGGGCGGCAACCGCTGTGGTGAGAGGCAGGCTCGAGAGGTCAATTGCTGGTTGCAAGCGTCGGCGGGCCGTGGTTCGGAGCTGCAGGGGACAGGCACCGGGCGGTGGAAAATGGGTGAGTGGTGGCATGGGATGCAGCGGCGTCGACGCTCGGGCGAAGGGCAGAAGTGGCGACGAGGGACGCGATGAGCTGCTCTGGCAATGGGCAGCAGCGGCGAGCAGTGGCATCGGGCAAAGGGACAGCGGCAACCGCGGAGGCTAGGCAGGGACGATTGTAAGGCAATACTGGCGCGACGAACAGGGGCTAAGCTTCGACTGCTGGGCGGCAACCGTCACAGGGGTTGAGCAGTGGTGGCCAATGCGATGATCGGCGTAGGGGTGGCCCGCGGGTTGCTGGCGGAGCAATGGTGGCTAGTGAACAAATGCTGCCCAAAGAAGAAGAACAGTGCGTTGTTCTTTCTTTTCTTTTCTTTTCTTTTTTTTTTTTGATAAGTGTTTTAGAAGTCTTAAAACTTATCATAAAAAAACAATTAAGTCCTAAAATTATCAAAAAATGCGAATAAATTCTAAAACTTGTCACAAAGTGCAATTAAGTCCTAAAACTTTCGAAATGTTCAATAAAGTCCGAAAACTTGTTTCGAAAATGCAATCGAGTTCTAAAACTTTCAAAAGGTGCAATCAATGTAAGGACTTAGATTGAATCACTTTGACAAATTTTAGAACTGTATTGCACTTTTTGAAAGTTTTAGGACTTAATTGCACTTTGTGACAAGTTTTAGGATTTAATTGTATTTTCATGACAAATTTTAGGACTTCTAATGCACTTATTCCTTTTTTTTTCTCTCACCTATCATGTCCCCTCATGTCTTCTCTCTCTGCTAATGTACTTTTCTGCCCTCTTTTGTTGACCTATATCTCCCTCAACAAAAACATTTCTTCCTTTTTTTTTTTTTTTTGTGTTCCCCTTTCAAAAGAACAAAGGACAAGCCCCTTCTTTTAAGAAAAACGAAAATCCCCCTACAAGGTGATCAAAAAGAGAACCTCCCTTCCCTTTTCTTCATGATTTGCGGCCTTGTGTTTCTATTGTGTGTGACCTCTCTTTGTTGACTTTTACCCCCAAAAAAAAAAAAAAACCCTGCTCTTCAATTGTGTGGCCTCCTTGCTATCGTGTTTTTTCTCAGTGGCCGTATGTATCAATGTCTAGCCCCCCTTTTTTCTTGACCAAGCTGCATTTTATAGGTGAATAGTATGATCTCATCAAGGAAAGAAAATTTCCACACGAAATCTCTAATGACCATGCAATCTCTCTCATTTTGAGGCAAAAAATAAATCGTTCAATATATCCTTCAAGTACAATATTCTTTTTGATTATTTTGATATTTCCTCCGAAATCTTCTAATATGCTGCGAAATATATCACTCAATGTATATATCGTATAAATATATGAAATATATACCGAATATTGGAAGAATATTACGAATCTTTTCTAGAAATATCAAATCGTCATTCCTCATAAGTCAATTGTCAGTCATCAGAGAACAACGGGCTTGGGCCAATTCCCTCTCGCCGCGGGCTTAATCCAACTCCTTAAATTTAAGCCCAGAACCATCAAGTTGAACTCATCCGTCGCCAGTCCAATGCAAATAAAAAAAAATGCTCATAAAACTATATGCTATGCAATTTAATTCTAATATTTTTGTTTAGGGTCTAAAAATTAATCCCTAATTTTTTAAAGCGATAAATGACTAAACGGGTTGCCACAATTTAGATGTCAACAAAAACAAAACAAAACCTAAAAATTAAAAGGATATAGCTTGCAGTTATAAGCACACTCTAACACAAAAAAACAATTTGGCATATCTCGAGATTTTTGCATCCAAAGACTCATCTCGATTCTGACGCTTATATTTAACGATGATGTGGCACGATCTCACTTAATGTATGAACAAGTTGAGTATCTCGGCTGCTTTGGGTGGTTATACATCTCCATGAGCATGAAATTGAAGAGACAAGCTTAGAAAATCAAAAACTATAGTAAATAACGCTTGATTTTGTCATGCATAAGTTGCTAATCATCTATAAATATTCCCAAGTTTCAAGATATTAAGTAAATAACTAGACTAATTAACATTTTTCGCAATGTATGAGGTTAACTGGTTGATGGTTTTTAATTTTGGCGAGTGACTATAGAGTTGATGCGCAGCTGACGTTGAAATCGACGTGGCACTATCCTTGTCTCACGTGGTGTTGATGTCAAACTACTCATTGGGTGACATGTGGCACTAATGATCGACACAAAGCAGGCAAGGTGATGGTGTTAGGGAAATCCCTTATGATGTTTTGAAGATGACCAAATAAATCAAAGACTAAACGTGTTTAATTGTTGAGTAACAGACTATGTAGATGATAGAACGTATAAAGGATACTGTCAAAGTCTATACTTGGAAGAACCAGAAAACAGACTCTATGCTAAAGTTGAATTTATTCAGACTGTGTCTAGACCTTAAGGCTAAATCTGTTCAGAAGTAGAATATGTTTAGACTTACGTCTAGATTGTAAAGTCTAAGAGTCTTTAGACTGAAATAGACTCAGTTTCAAAGTTTGATCCTTATTCAGACTTTGCTCAAAATATATTTTATTCCGCATTGATTTGCCAAGGTTTATTTTGAACACCTATTCACCCCCCTCTAAGTGTTCATACTAGTACTTTCAAATGGCACGCGAAACAAAGCCGAGATTGCAAGTCATTTGTGCTTCGAAGCACAGTCGACGTCTCAATTGTCGGTGGATATTCGCTTGGCTTGGGAATGCATGCTTGGCGGGGCTAGGGCTTGGATTGTCTTGACTAGGTAAACAGGTCGTGGTCGATGATGTTAACTAGCTCATTTCTAACTTTGGTGGCTAACCCGTTGCTATTGCGGTCAAGGGTCATTTGCGTCGTGAACAGAGTGTGGCGACCAAATTTTCGGGGTGAACCACCTAAGATTTGGCTAATGGATTGTTAAGCCTAGACTTAACTCGAGCTCTCCCAAGCCCTTACCAATTCGCGACTTTAGGTTCAAGTTCTTAACATGTAATTGATTTTTTATTTGGGAGTCGCCACTAATCTATTTTTTAGTGGGTCCATTAGAAACTCAAGTAAAGTAATGGGAGATTTACTTTACTCCTACGGGTATGAGGACTTTGTTACACTAGATTCTTCTAATGCCCTTTCAGTACCATTCTTTTATTTTGAAAAAAATGTTTGGCAAGCAAGTTGAGTTGATTTTAATTCCTTAACATGTCAGGTGACCATGCGGGTGTACAAACCACCAATTTAACACTCAAGAAAGCAAATAAATAAATTGCAAAACTTACCTTATAGCAACGAAAGCATCTGCAATGTTAAATTAGAATTCACATCAATAATCCTAAATATGATTTTTAATTAACATGCAAGTACCCAATTTTTGTTTTTACTTTTCTTAATGAGAATCTTGCGATGCATGCTACTAATCTAACATGGTAAGACATGACATGGCAATATGACCTAACTATATGACATAATAAGATGTAGTCTATACTAAAAAAAAATGAAAACAATTTATTTTAAGGCATTTTTTGGTTTTTTCCCTGAAATTCGAAATTATAAAAATGCGAAAATTATCTACCTAAATTAAAAAATCATCTAATTTGTATTAGGAATGAAGTTAAGTCAAATCCTAATTCAAACTAGGATGTTACCCTAACTCAGAAATCCCTAACTAAAATGTAATCTATCTAAAAAAGTTAGCTAAACTTATAATAAATTAAAAAATATTATCTAGAATTAAATTATGTGCAATTTTACCCTGTAATGCAATGACGTGCCAAGGATGCCCCAGTTATAAATTTTCTTTTCTTTTAAAAATTCAAAATTAAAATTGTTACATAATTAAACATGCAATTTAAATTAATGAAAGAAAAAACTAACATCCTAAATTAATGTTATTTTTGAGGGATTTTTATTTCAAAATTAGGAATAATTAAATTTCCTATTCTAAACATGCAAAATAACCCTAAAACAAACAATATTCTAACATGAATATAATCTAATTCAAGTATATTTCAAGGACAAATAAAGCAATCAAGACGAGCACCAAGTCATTCAGAATCATCAAAAGTATCACACATCGTTCGAATTTGGAAATGATATCTACTCAACCTGGTTATTTCGCTAGTAAAATCGATAAATTGATCTTAAGCTTTAAAGATCAAAATATCAATTTTATTCCCGCGTAATTAATTATTCCATCTAAAGCCTTATAGATGGAATAAAAAATTATATGCGATTGCGAATTAAGAAATAAATCCCTATTGAAAGTTATGTCTATCACTCATGTGTCACAGGCCGATCGATTTGGGATTGAACTGTGCGGCGACTTGGGCAACTTTGGATCACCCAAGCCAAGCCTTACTCGATCAATCGCACAACTCGCTCCTTCAACCCAGATCTTAGAGAGAGAAAGTTTAGAGAGAGGAGCTTTGGAAGGAAAGAAGCTTTGATTGCTAAAATGTTGGATGATTACAAATGAGAGAGGACACCCCTTTTATAGTTGAGGGCCTCGGCTTACAACCGTTGATCTACTTTTCATCCGACGGGCAAGATCGCACCGCCTCAACAACCGACATAAATACCAACTACTAGCGACCGACATAAATAGAAGCTATCAACTACCAACATAAATGAGAGGGCTTCTAGAAGATGGCTCAATGACGGTTTCACCCACCCTTGGAAACTTCGGGGAGAAGACTTGGTGGAAATCCGAGTGAGAGCAGGAAGTCCACGGGCGAGCCACGATCGTCCTCGGGGGACCTCTTGGGTCGACACTTTTTCGGCCTGTGACATTCTCCCCCACTCAATCGAGCGACGTCCTCGTCGCTCTCAGCTTGACGGTCGGCCTTCTTGGCGCAAGCACAGGCTTTGGCACGAGCTTTCGTGTTTTTGTTTCATTTGGTGCGGATGCTCTCGTATGAAGGACCGCCACCTTCTATGATGAATTCGGACTTAGCACGTGGCTCCATCTTTGGCTTAGGCGGAGCATGCGGTGCGCACTCAACCTCGGGGAAAAGCACTTGGATCGGCATGGAGTGTGTTGGAGTAAGGTCCAACTTGACCTTCGGCTTCACCTCGGACAGCTTGTTGATGCGCATCACAGCCTTCAAGCTCTTGTCGAGGCGTCGGATTGACGCGATGGTCTTGGTGTCGACCACCCCTTTGATCATGGGGATCATCAATGGGCATTTTTGATCGAGGATCATGAGACATTTGGTCCTCATGTCGATCATAGCTCCCACACTTTCAAAGAATTGCATGCCAAGGATGAGATCATAATTGTCAAGAGGGATTACCTCGAATGTCACCTTGCCTTTCCATCCACCAATCTTGACATCCACGTCGGAAGTTGCTCCTACGCCATGGAAGTCGTCCGAATTGATGGGCTTGTATGACTTCGTGGATGGTTCCACACGAAGTCCCAAGGCTTTGGCTACTTCGGTCGACATGAACATGTTCGACGCGCCGGTGTCGACCAAGGGGTAAAGCGTTCGGCCGCACACCTCGACTTCCACGAAGAACATGTCCGTGTTCGATGCAACTTCTTCTTTCTACGGCGATTGAGCTTGGACTGAGTTGACCATCCTCACAGCTCCAATCTAGATCTACCGCTTATCCTCTTTGGGCTCCTCCTTTTCTTCTTCGATGGCAAGGAGGGCATTGATTCGCCCCTTCTTCGGGCATTTTTGAGTCCAATGCGGACCCTTGCAGATAAAACAAGGAGAAGGCGAGAGTTGATCGAACTTACTCATCGTGCAGTCCGGTTGCGGTCGACCCCTTTGGAAGGACAGCTTGGAAGACCCTTCTCCCCATGTCTTGACACGGTCGCTTTGATCATGCGCGCCTCGGGGAGTTTTTCTTCCCTCGTCTTCGGATCGATCCGACCTCCACGGTCAACTCCTTGGTTCGGTCATGGTGAGGTCGACGAGTGACTCGGCCACGCTAAGTGCTCTTGCAAGACTATTCACGTCTCGACGCTTGAGCTCGAGAAGTGCCCATGGCTTTAATCCATCTATGAATGCTCCGAGAGCCTCCTCTTTGCTTAGGTTGCGAATTTGGAGTTTGAGCTCCGTGAACTCCTTCACATACTCTCGGATCGCACCTCTTTGCTCAAGGCGATGGAGCTTGCTACGGGCTTCTTGTTGAGCAAATTCGGGGAAGAAATAGTCTCGAAACTCCCTTACGAAGTCATCCCATGTTTCCACGGGATTGGCACCACATCTAGTCTCGTCGCACCTATTTTGCCACCAAAGTATCACGGTATCAGTAAGGAACATTGAAGCAGTTTGTACCTTGATCAACTCGTCTTGGATGTTGGCGGCACCAAAGTATTGCTCCATACTCCAAACGAAATTGTCCACCTCTTTGGCGGATCGTTCACCTTTGAACTCTTTGGGTTTTGGCACCTCGATCTTGGGCACCGCTTGAGTAGGCACTGCTCCATTAGCGATGCTCATCTTGCATAGGGCGAGCTCGGTCTTGAGCTCTTGGATTTCCGCCTTCATGGCTTCAACCTCGTCCCTACGTGGACCTTCTTTCTCGATCACTTGGATGCGCTCTTTCAAGACATTAATTGATGCTTCAAGGGCTTCATCCTTCTTGTGCAAGGGGGCGGTAGCTTCGTTGAGGCCGGTCGTGAAGTCTTCACAGAGCGAGGTCTCAACCTCCATGATCGGGTCTCACACATCGTCAAGACCTTTCATGAGTTCGAGCACGGCACTCTGGACCTTCCCGATCTTCTCATCGAACGCAACTACGGCTTCCATCGAGGCGTCTCTTTTCTTTGCTCGGCCACGGGTCTCCTTGACTTGCGCGGCCTCTCCATCCATGACAGCTTCTTGGCTCGACATTCCTTCAAACAATTGGCGCTCCTTCTCCAAACGGAACTCTCCTTTGCTCTGATACCACTTGTCACGGGCCGATCGATTTGGGATCGAACCGTGCGGCGACTCGGGCAACTTTGGATCACCCAAGCCAAGCCTTACTTGATCAATCGCACAACTCGCTCCTTCAACCCAAATCTTAAAGAGAGAAAGTTTAGAGAGAGGAGCTCTGGAAGGAAAGAAGCTTTGATTACTGAAATGTTGGATGATTATAAATGAGAGAGGACACCCCTTTTATAGTTGAGGGCCTCGGCTTACAACCGTTGATCTACTTTTCATTCGACGGCAAGATCGCACCACCTCAACAACCGACATAAATATCAACTACTAGCGACCAACATTAATAGAAGCTATCAACTACCAACATAAATGAGAGGGCTTCTAGAAGATGGCTCAATGACGGTTTCGCCCACCCTTGGAAACTTCGGGGAGAAGACTTGGTGGAAATCCGAGTGAGAGCAGGAAGTCCACGGGCGAGCCACGATCGTCCTCGGAGAACCTCTTGGGTCAACACTTTTTCGACCCGTGACACATGGATATGAACATTAGATACAAATAGACGTATATTAGGCAATAAAGCATCCGACATATTAAAGATGTGCATCTTACCTAATTTGAGGATATTCTTTTCAAATTTGAATTTGTCGACGGTCAACTTGCAAGTGGTGTCATCAACGGCACAAGACGAAGTTGCATGGCCGTGGGGGATGGCGGTGCTCACGGCCATTGGCATCGGGGACTTAGAGACCATAGAAAACAATGTAAATCACGGATGGAGATGAGACCGTGTACATCAACAACTTGCGGAGGAACAATGGCTGAGTGTCTTCACTTTGCACGCATGGTGAAGAAAATAAGTCATGCAATTCTTGCTCTCCAAACATGGCAAAATATAATGTGTTCCCCACTACTTTACTTTCCCAAAATCCACTTCCTGTTTTGCTCTTCAAGACTCCACCGCCAAATGGCTTCTTTTGAATATTCTTTATGACCGCCTGGAAGCCTCTTAAAGAAAATTCATTGAAAAAATAGCCACGGGATACCAAAAACACTGTAGGGACTCATCGTGGCTGCGGGGGAATCTTGACTGAAATTCTTGGCTGAGCGACGTGGGCGTCGGTGTGGGTACAAGCGAGACTGTCGCGTACCTTCAAGAGTGACTCAAGGGCAGTTGGTGCGATGCTGCTATGTGGACTTGACCAAGCTGATGTCGTTGGAACTATCCACGTCATGGTGGTGAAGATTAGGACAGTGGCTCGTCATCTCAGTTCAGTGCGGGGTGCGGCGTTTGGTGCTGCGGCTTGAACGAGGAAAGCGTCGTGGCAAGCGGGACATCGGTGGGATGACGACGAAACACCTGGCGTGGTAGAGCAACGAAAACAGTGGGCAATTGATGTTAGGCGTCCTTCAACGAACGCAATACCATCACCTAGAAAGAGCTGCAAGCGTGCGTGGAGATCCCTAAAGTCGAAGGAGTCCCATGGCTCTCACGATCCGCCCCCTTTCCTCTTGATTTCTCACGCGTGTTTTCTCAATTTTTTCGTCGTGTACTCAATTGTCGTTCCCCCCCCTTTTCATAAGCAATGACCCTCTCTCTCTCACGTACGGCCATGTATATCAATCATGGCCTTTTTTCTTTTTGACTATTGACCTCTGAACCTCTAGACTCTCTCGTGTAATGGCCGTGTGTCTCAATATGTGGCCCTCTCTTGCGATCGTCTCTTGCTTCTTATTTATGTGCCAATCCTATTTGCAAAATGGCAAGAGATATCTTGGGCTGACGTGAATGAAATCCACCAATTGATATTCTCAATATTATGCTCTGTCCCTATTAGTACGTGAATCTCCCACTTCCCCTTTGAGTCATTGCTGAATATTTCCCTCGAATAATGGGAAAATCCCATTGATTCGCTTTTTCCTTTCACACATGCACCAATCTCCTTTATTGATTTTCCTTTTATGTTTTTGAACGAATATTGACACAATATTTCTTTTGGTCTTGTTCCAGTTGTGAATTTTCCCCAAAATATTTGACGAAGATATATTCCTTCGTATCTATTAAGCTTAAAACCATTCATTTGAATCCGTTCACCATTGTCGATCCAATACGAATGCCATAAATAAATAAATAAATAAATAAAATGAATGCACCTAAAATTATATGCTATGCAATTAATATTATTTTTTTAGGACTTAAAAATTAATCCCTGATTTTTTTTTTAATGCGATAAATGACTAATCGAGTCTTCAAAATTTAGGTGTCAACACAGAGGATGATCGGTGCGTGGTGGGGGTCAAAGCACCTTTTGGGTGACCTGGGCACGGCTACTTATTTTTCTCTTCAGCTCAAGCCTAGGCTCGAGAATCAATCCTAATGTACCATAGGCTGATTCCACATCTTGGTTTCCAAGTGCAATCTGAGCAATAAATTTTGCCAAATTAACTCAGCTTGATTTGAGTTTAAAAGCACCAATCTAATGAATGGTTGACTTTTCTACGTTCTATCTCTCCCGATTTCCTCTATCAGTCGTCTTCTGGTTTGAGCTGGTCTCACCCTTCTCCCTCTCTCTTGTTGATTTTGTTTGTGTTTTTGCTTCATATTTTCTTTCAATTTAGATCTAAGGGTTTTCTTCTCTTGATCGAATTTTAGATCTAACAAGTTGAACTCTCTTGATCTAATTATACATCTAAGAACTATCATCTCCTGATTTAAATCTGAAAATTTAATAATTTTACTTTCACGGATTTGATGCATTCGTGCTCTATTCATGTATAAGTCCTCTACATTCAGCTTCAATAGTGATCACAGAAGCGTCTTGCTGAATTTGTTCTCCCATATGTCAAATCCGTGCTTGTTCAATCTGTTTTGGTTGTCTCCGTACGGTGATGATGCAAAGGAAACTGGCAACACCCTATTTACTAGAAAATAAATATTTGACATGTGCTCATCATTGACGAATATATGAAATGCAATGATCGGCTACTGATTATTTTGCTTGATAAATCCATTTATATAGAACGACCATGTGCCCAACCTACTAATGCCATGTTGATGCTTCTTATTTTCTGGATTTGACTTTATTTTGTAGTATTATGGGCTTTGTTGTGCTTCAATATTCTTTGTTATGAATTTTATGTACTTCTCATATATTCTTTTTGAGCAATGAATATGATTTTTTTTAGAAAAAAAAAATCACATATTCAAAAACAAAAGTGTTTAATATTCCCCGAGACGAACCTTGTCCAATTAACCTGATCATGCATTCAAAGCAACATCACCAGGTTGGAAAAATGAATCGTGCCATTTGATACTCAGTGATTGGCCTAGATGATTGGAGACGTCATGCTATCTGAAGACGCCCAGAAAATTTCTCAATCCTTTATCACAGTGACAACCTTGTGAATAAAACATGCGCTGGCTCCATTAGTACAGTGCCAAATGCATATGGTGATGGGTCGCTTTTCCAATGCTTGCGCATCATGTCTTCTCGAATGTAAGGATGCGGAGTTGAATTAGTCGTGCATGTTGTGACTTGTGAGGTTGATAAAGAGAGAAGGTGATTTCCCCCCGCGGACGTAAATGGAAGGACCAAATCTAAAGAGCTCGATATCGACGGCAACCGGACATGGTCTCCTTTGCGTTGTTTGCATGAGAACTTCGTCTGAATTCCGGAGCTTTGTATTCACTAGTGACGTCATATATGACATGATTTCACTGAATTTTTGAACAAATCAAGTATTTTGGTTGCATTAGCATTAGGTGGTTCTACAGTTAAAATGGACATAAAATACAAGGGGTAGAAATCGGCGACTTAAAATTAGAGTAGTGTGAAGATTACTACTAACAACAGATGCATCGAACACCTTCATTGTGCAGAAGCTCTTAATCATGTATAAATGTTAATAAATATCAACATATCAAGTAATTAGTTATAGTGATTTTAATATCTTCTCAATGTTATATTAACTTTTCATACTCGAAAAGTAATTATGTAATGATCCTAAAAGGAAAATAACTTTTCAACATACAGGGAATTAGTACATTTATCCACATGGTTAATAACTTCTTTTTTGGTAAGGGTTAATAACTTCTTTTTTACTAAATTGTAAGTGTAAAAATATATACTTATCATATATTTTCATTATTTTCTTCTCTTTTGGGGAATAACTGGAATTTTCTTTTCCTTGTGACCTGTAAAATTCCAATAGACAACCTAAAGTTTCAATATACTGGAAATTAACAATCTGTACGCTTGATTAGTAAAGTATCACATGGATTATAAATTTCAACGTAAAATTATACCGAGTAACTTTTTCAACGTGCTTACTAAATTTCATAAGAACGTAAGTTCTTTTTGATCATTAGCTAATAAATTTTACGTGCTTAAGTAATTTTCGAAATTTTATTAGTATATCGTAACTTTTCGTGAAGCCCACTTAGAAAGTCGCTTGTGACTGGCAAAACCAGTAATTAAATTATATTTTTTTGGGGCCTATTATGATTTGTCGATGCATATTCTCTCATTAAAATCGAAGGTCCCCAATGACCATAGATGGATTTTCATTTTTGGCTAACCGGAGGATGGAAAGGAGTGTCGCATAGAGATACCCTAATTTAATTTTAGATCTGAGAAGTTAGAATTTTCTTGATCCACTTCTACATTTAGAAGCTATCATCTCCCAATCTAGAATGCACGTTTAGATGGTATCTAGGTTAGATGGTATCTTGGAATTAAATTGCATGTTGAGATAAATTTCTAACTTAAGATAGGATTTAGATTAGTCAATTTCCTAACTTAAAATAGATAATATCTCACTGTAGTTAGATTTTTATTTTTAGCAATTTTTAATTACGAATTTTTATATAAAAAAAACATAGAAAATATCATGTGCATGTCATATAGAATTAGGTTCATGAAATGCATGTCATTTAGTGATTGTTGCTAGGTCCGTTTAATTAGAAATTGCCCATCATTAGAATTATGTCATTTGGTTAGATTGCATTGTATATATAATAGATTTTATTAAACAAGAGAAAATCCTTAAAAAAGATTGAGTGACTGTGTGGTAATTAGGAATCATATCTAGGTCTTTTGATGTGATTTTTGAGCTAACATAGCATATGCTTTCGTTGTTACGAGATAAGTCCCGTAATTTATTTATTACTTTTTTAGGTGTTAAATTGGTGATTTGCACACCTGCATAGTCATCTCATATGTTAGGGAAGTAAATTAAAATCAATTCAAGCTGCCTGCAAAACATTTTTTTAAAATAAAAGAAAATGTACCAAAAGGGCGTTAGAGAAATCTAACGTAATCAAGTCTCCGAACTCACGATCTTTCTTTCATAGGAGTAAAGTAAATCTCCCGCTACTTTATTTGGGTTTCTAATCGACCCACCAAAAATAGATTAGTGGTGACTCCCAATTAAAAATCAATTGCATGTTAAAAACTTGAACTTAAGTCGCAAATTGGTATGAGTTTAGGAGAGCCCGAGCTAAGTTTAGACTTAGTAATCCATTAACCAAACCCTAGGTCGTGCACCCGAGATTAGGTCGCGACAATTGCCTAATGACTAGGACATTGCTAAGGATCAAGGCATTGCTACGGAAAAGGAAACTACTAACGTTGATCCACCTTCCCCTAGGGGAGCATCCATTCAAGGGGACCTCAATCAAGCAAATCCACCTGTAGTTCTTGAGGAACCTTCGGTTGAGAACACATCTACAAACACTATTGATGATGCTAATGACATTCCAAAGGCTCCAGAAGTCCTTGAAAAGCAGTTGATGATGCTAATGATATTCCAGAGGCTCTAGAAGTTCCTGAAGAAGTAGCTGGTGATACTAATGACCTTCTAGAAGCTCCAAAAATTTATGAGGATGTAGCTGTTAGCCTTCCCAAAGCTCCAAAAATTACAAATGATGTTGATGCCTCTGCCATTAAAGTTTCTCAAATTCCTACTGGAACTGATGGCATGTCTTCTTTTGGTGAGCAAATCCAACATAAAGTTTTGACCTTTCTACTGAAAAAAATATGCAAGATAAAGGGAAAAGAATAAATAGTATTGAGAGTGAGCCCAAAGCTGACAAAGAGAGAAGAGAGGATATCCGCATGGTGATGAAACTTGGCGTTGAGGTAAATCTCGACAACGTGCCTGTTATTAACAGTACTGAAGACAAGTTGTTCCTCTAGATTTTAGTCAACATCAAGGAACACAATGCTGCTATGGAGAAAGAGCTAGAGAATCTACAACTATTCCTTTGACACCAAGTTGAGGAGTTGGATTCGCAAATGAAGAGTGTGGAGCGCACTATTGAGAATATGCAGTACTATGTTCTAGTCCAACTACTTCCCGAAGTTAGATTTTCTCCTCCCATTCCAGACCCTGACCCAAACCAACCATTTTCTCCAAATAAATTTCTCTGCTTGCGTTATTTCTTGAAAGTTTGGATTGTTTTTCAGTTTGATCTGTAATGTTTTAGATTAACTTTATGTTTGGGTATTTTAGACAAACTTTCATATTATGGTTAGACTATAATATCTTAGTTTATTTAATATTTTTTTGGCTGTTGACAAAAAGGTGGAGAAGGATAGCCTAGCAAACTTGTAGATTTTATTGCACTAACATTGTTTTTGCAAGATATTATAAGTCTCTGAGCATCATAAAAACTAACGGGATTGGTTATAGAGCTTTTTATCCCCTTTTTTTTGGTTAAAATTTAAAGCATTATTAATAGGAATATCACTAAAATTCTTCCAATTTAAACTTTATTATAGTTTGTTTCCACTTCATTTCAAATATGGCTTTAATTAGAGCTATTTGTTTTCAAATTATTTTATCTCTATAAAATTATGTTTGGGAAGTTTTGTCATCATCAAAAGGAGGGAGATTGTTGAGATAATATTCCCTAAAGCAATTTTGAAGAATGACAAAACTTATCCTCAGTAAAAACTTTTATTCTAATTATGAGTATTTTTTTAAGTTGAAGGTTTGATAGGATATATGATGAGATATTATTAATCAGAACCAAAGTTATGACTAAAATATTTCCTTCCTTATTTATTATATCAAATGGCTAGGAATGAGGAAATATACTCGTGCAACGGCTAGTGGCAATTGGTTGGATTTTCTACCTTAATTATAAGAAATTCTAAAAGGGAAGTTTTCTGAAAATTTCTTAGAGATTCGAACTTTCATGGAACGATATACTTGAGGCGAAACATTCTTTCCAAGTTGAAGCAAATGACTTATGCAAACTCAAACTATTGTATGGGCAACAGAATTTGTGTGAAGCATCATCCTCAATGATCTTGAAGTAATCAGACATTCTAAGCAAAATCTAGGCCAACGAGTAGATTGGTTGAATAATCTTCCTAGAGATTTGTCTAACGGTCAGCTTGGATTGTGAGGAGTATAAAAGGAGATCTTGAAGCTAGAAGGATTAATCGCAACTCAAGAGAATTAAAACTTTAATTCTAAAGTTTGAAGAGTGTTCTATGATCTAATACATTCATGTCTATGAGTGACATTGTATAATCATTTAGAAGTTGAGAATATGTAAGGAGTTATTCACATGTGTTTGAGTATTCACTGCTCAAATCTTATGACCTCTAATTGGTTCTTAATAGTGGAATTTAAGCAAAAAGCTATCAGCGCGAAAGAGTGGATATAAACTTGCAAAAGCAAAACCATTATAGTCTTTTATGTACAATTTTCTATTCCTTACTTTCTCTATATTTAATTATGATAGAAATTGCATACCAGTAAAATCTGACCTTTGCGCTTATTGTCCTAGGGGCTGTTTAGTTGCAATATTAATTTAAATTCCGCAACATCACATATTCACTCCCTTTCAGGTGACAGTCTTAGCCATAACACATTTAGGTATATGAAAGTGTCAAACTAGAAAGTGGAAAGAGACTATAAAAAAAAATTAAATAAAAAACTGCTTATGACGGTAATGAAGGTTGGCAAAACGCAAAAAGCTAAGCAAAAAAGTCTCCCAACCTGTGCAGAATCGGCTCTCTGGACGCAGTTCCCATGCTTTCTCTTCAGCCTCACTCTAGAGAGAGAGAGAGAGAGTGTGTGTGTGGGGTTGCAGTTGCATCATGCACGTTCCATTTCAATCTTTGACAATAAGGAAGAGAGAGAATATTGAAAGTGCCTTCTTTATTTTCATGCGCGATTTTTCTTTTATCTTGACCCCACTTAAATATTTAGTTTCGTACTAACTTTATAATTTTTTTTTTCCAGTTTTAACTTCACTAAATATTTGCAGCAAAATTAGAGCTAGGATATTCTTTGGTTTTGTTTTAGCCAATGACGATTTTTATGTACATATCACAAAAATGTGGACACGATGTTTACCAAGCAAATCGACTCTTGACTTGTTGACCACTTTGGAGCAACTTTGTTACTAGGTCGAGGCCATTCACTTCCTGTGAAGTTTAGATGAATATCAAATTTTGAAATTCACTGCTCGCAAAAGCTCATCAGCCCTAATTTAAGTAACTTAATTGATTTAAGTGGCTCAAGTGTTTAAATCAAGTTAATCTCAATGTATTCAATACTTGATTAATGTGAACCATTAGCCAATTAAGTATTTAAAGCTATTTTTATGATAAACTAGTATCCAAGCACATGTCAAGCACAAAAGTTACAAAGTATTAGCTTAGTATGTTTCCATGGAATAAAGATAAATGTGTTACTTTACATTAGAAAATATGGAGAGAGAGAGAGAGAGAGATGTCAAATAACTTATTGAACTAAGAAGCACAAGCTTAGAGGCCTAGCTACTTGGAAGCCCATACCGTGAACCGGTTGAGTCTAAGTTTTTGTCATGTGCAGGTGGCAAAAAGAAGAGCAGTTTGCACAATTAGTAGGACAAGTATTAACCTAGTCATTATCTTTCCATTAGTTACAAATATCATTACTTTTGAAGGGAAATTTGGAGAATTAATAGACGTGCTAAATTCATCGTACGTCAGGTTTTCTCTAGAGCAAAACCACAAAATGGAGGTTGAAGGATCTTGTGTTTTGCTTTGTCATTTTGCTCATATCATAACAATTATGCCTCAATGTGTCATGTGATGGGATGAAAAAACTCTTGCTAGATTCTATTCATGAATGTTGAAATTCCTCATTTCTGCAAACTTGAAAGGTAATTCATCAAGGATAAACATGGTCGCTAGGTCTTTTTGACTAGCATTTTGGTCAAATTCACATGAACTAGATGAACTACCAGCCCTAACAAATTAACTTGAGGAACTTTTTTTGCCTTTTCTCAACAGTCGCATATGGGTATTTCTTACATTTAACTAAATAATGATGCATTGGATTGGTCTCTTTGACTACTAGAACAACTAATAAGGGACCCCACAATATAAACATTCAACATTTTTTGGATTGAATCATTTTAAAGTGTTCCCACATAATAGATCTCCTCCTTGAATTTGTGACACTAATATCACTTGTTGCAAACATCTAGCAATCCTTTTATCTATGATGTTTAGAACCTGCAAACTTTTGTTCAATCGGATGTATAGTCCTCATCAAACTCTTGACAAATAGAAGAAAAGTTGGCAAGCACTAGTTGATCAACAAGAAGTTATACATAAAATACTAATTAAATTCATTCACACGACTAGGTTGAGGTATGGAGCAAAAATTCCACTTTTGGTCTTCACGAGTGACACAATGCACCACATCAGAATTATACATGTGAAATGCACAATGAGCATCTGAAACAATATATCTCTTAATGAAGACTAAACGATAATTGACGGAGATCAAATTACTCTACTTCTCAAAAATCAATGCACACAAAAAAGAGAAGGCAAAGCCAAAATCGTAAGATATTAAAAATCAATAGATATTAAAAATCAATCTTACATGCTTATGACACGGCCGATGGACGAAGCATGTCCAAGACCGTCGGTGATTTGACCGGGTCACGCACAAGGGCTTGCTTGCGGACAGCCCTGATCAATCCCTGATCAATTATTGACCGATCCATGCGCGATCCATGAGCGTGCCTGGTCCGTCCATGTATAATACGAGGAATGATCCATGCACGACCAGTGACCGACTCATGATCAATGCTCAATCAACCCTTGCACAACCTGGAGTTGTTCACCTGCTCCGTGTCAAGCACCCATGCTCACCCATGTTGACCCTGATCTTGCTTCTGACTTGCGCTTGTGGCTTTTTCCCAATACCTGCAACCATTGAGTGGCTTGATGTGTAGACTTGACACAATTCAAACTCCACCGTTGAATCGGAGGGATGATCAACGGCCGGGATTAGACCCAAACTTATATAAATAGGGGTCCCTCCCCCTCATTTGAGCTCAGCTCATTCATATTGAATTCATTCACCCCTTTGTGTTGCCAACCCTTTTGTTTGTGCGTGTGAGTGAAAAGGCTAACTTGGGACCACAAGTCCTAAGGCCGCATGTTGTTTGATCGATCGTGTTCGACCGACCCGTGACCCTTACATAAGAGCAGTGGAAGGACATCAGACCATACCAGAAATATTGAACTAATCATTGAGAACGCCTTCCTAGAGTTCTAGTCAAAAACTTATTTGTTTCGGCTTGGATTCGGGTTTGTGATCCCACCTCATGCGACCCGAATCAAAATCTTTATGATACCTAGAACTCTAAGTGGTTACCTACTGGTGATTTGCACTGTGTCAAATAAGCGTTCATTGTTATATGTAGAGCAGTTTCCTACTACGGACCTTTTGAAATAATAGAAGTTTTAATTTATATTTCAAAGTTGTTATGGTCTTTTAGAACGCGACCCGATATTCATGTATTCATTTCATATGAAGTACAATTGGATGTAAGAGGAAGAAAAAGTGAATTAACATCACTGCTAAAAAATGGACGGTAAACACATGAATTGGCAACTTTTGTTTCCCTTTTGCGTCACCCAATTAATTGGGATTTTCATAGTTACTTGTCCGTTTATATTTCCGATTGTTATGAGGTCAGTATAATCGCATTGGTGGATAACTAGATAAGAGAAAATGTTCTTCATTTTTCTCATTTACATGTTCTAAGAAGAATGACCACACTAATTTAACCAGTAACTTACAACGTCCATTGATGTATTTATATGTGCACCACCTGTTCAATTCCATTTCTTAGCTATTTCATCCATAACAAGTGTTCGAGCCATTATGTCAAATATATGACATATCTATTATTGACACATAAATTTAAACTTCATAGAAAGCTGGGGACCAATTTGGCCTATCAAAAATATTTTTCATGTCACCTAGACATCAATATTATTTGCATCTACTAAGTTATATTTTTCATTTTATCTTCCCTTATTTTACCTTAAATAAAAAATCTTTCAAAAATAG
This sequence comes from Eucalyptus erythrocorys, assembly GCA_014182555.1. Taxonomy (NCBI): domain Eukaryota; kingdom Viridiplantae; phylum Streptophyta; class Magnoliopsida; order Myrtales; family Myrtaceae; genus Eucalyptus; species Eucalyptus erythrocorys. Next base: position 12,108,584 of record CM024607.1, read on the forward strand.
AAAAGAAGCCCACGGGGCTGGGCCTTCGCCACAGCCCCACTTCCTTTTCTTCCCCCCTTCTGGGCCCAGGGCCCATCTCGCCCAACAAATTTCCCTTGGCCCGGCCCCCTTTCTCTTCTTCTTCTTCACGCCAACGAGGACCAGCGTGACTGAAGAAACGAGAATGGCGAACAGCCCGCCGGAAGCCCGGCCAGCGGCAAACCCACCCGCCCCACATGCGACGCGATGGGTCTATAAAGGGAAAGGAGGCCGGGGAGGGAGAGGAAGCAGGGAGCGACTGAGCCCCCGGCGACCACTGTGCCTTCGCCGGAGCCTATAGCATATGGAAGTTTCCCCCTCTTCCCTTGTTCCGAGCCTCGGTAGGTTCCGGCCTCGAGTTTTCGCCGGTTTTCGATTTGTCCGATTTTGGGGGGCCGGTTTCCCGAGGATCCCGGCTCGGGGACGAGCGAGGCGGATGGACGTAGCCCGATCCATCTAGCTCGTCCGCCGTCCGACAGCCTCCATTCCCTTCTCCTCGTGTTCTGTTTCGTCTTTGCCAAATGGCGCTGCCTTTGCCCGGCTTGCGCGAGTTTCCGGCCTTCCTTGCGCTTGTGCTGCTGTACTGGGGTCGTATGTGTCGTTTCTTCGGAATTCCGGCTCGAGCTCGGCTCGGTCGTCCCCATTTCTTACCCCTCAGTTTGCGTATTCTAAATGTTCGATAAATCACCTAAACTAGATGCTTGTCCATGGTCTTCATTGTGCCCGAAACTTGCTATCTTTCTGTTAATACCGAGTATAAATGAGTTGTCCCTGTGCCGAGCTTGAACCTCGCTCGTTCATTAATTGCTGATTTTGGTCTAAGTTCGTGTCTCGGACGAGTTCGAAGCTTCCTTTCAGCTGACGCCCTCCGCTTGTTCGACGAAATGTCTTAACTGAAATGTACACACTTATTCTTAGGCCTCCGTCCGTTTTTAGTATTCCTGGTTTGTCAAATGTGTTCCGGTAGATTTCCACCGCCGCCCTTTGCTTTGAATGCCCTCGTGTCGTGGTTTCTTTCGGTGTGCGACATGTTTCTGCGAGTGGCCGGTTCTTGGTTGGCAAAGACGAGGGGCGGTGGTGGTTTTGGCCACATATGACAGCCGCGCAGTGGCTTGACGTGGCTTGTATTGTGTCCGAACTACTCTAATTAAAAATTGGTTCCTTCTAGCCGTTTGCATCAGCCATTGTTCTTGGACCTTGGGAAAGAACGAGGCGCGCGTTCGGGCAAGGAAATGCTTCCGTGAAGCCGTGAGGGGGGAAGACGGAGGGATTGGCTAAAGTGGACTTGTCGATAGGGGTCTGTTGGGCTCACTAAGATCTAGGTTTTGGTTTGACTGAGAAAAACTCGGCTTCTTTTGGGCTCAAAGCGAGCTTAGCCGTAGTGGGCTTTAGAATCGAGAAAAGATTTGGGCTGGTTTAGGTGTCTCCTTTGCTTTGGGGTGGCCATCTTTTTTATTCCTTCTCAGATGGGCTTCATTTTTGAAGGGGACCGGACAGGCCCAGTCCGGCCGCGGGGTTGGCGACCCGGGTCGCTTCGACCTTTTTTTAATAATATAATATAACATTTTTAATATTAAAAAATCAGAAAAATCCAAAATAATTTACATTTTCCAAAAATCACAAAAAGCCTAAAAAATGGTTTTCATTTTCCACAAATGCGTGAAGAAAACATGAAATTGCAAAAAAAAAAAAAAAAAAAAATCAAACCTCGAGTTTAAACAAGATTAGATATCGAAGATGATTAATTAGTGTAGTTAAGTCATCAATCTTAATTTCTTTAGTTGTACGGGGTAAAATATTTTCTCTCAATATTTTACTTTAGTTTCTAATTAATCTACCACAAATCGTAGCTATTTTTATTTGAAATTGATTTACAAATTAAAATACTATGACCACAAGTCATGAATTGGTGGTATTGAGAGAGCCTACGCTAAGCCTAATACTTAGCAAGCCATTAGCCTCTATCTACCCATGCGTAAAGGCTCTGAAAGGAGGTTCCGACATCTATGTACAAGAAAAGCTAGAAAGCATGTGATCCAACATAAGAATAATCCTCTGTGAATAATTACAAACCACATTGATTGGCAGCCTAAAACATGGTAATTGGATTATTCATAGATAGGAAACCGTAAACTTGGTCTGAGATCAAGAGACCTAAGTGAATCCAACTGCCTTAACTACCGAAGTCTTTCATAAGTAGAGCATAGGACTCGCATTTATTTTTCTTACATGATTATAGCATATCACAGTGGATAGGCTTCAATGATGGATAACGAGGAAGGGGTTTTGATGATATTGTAGCGAGGAAACCCTCCCTCCTCCAATATCTTCTTCCATTCGGGTTCGTCCCTCTCCTTACCACCCGAGCAATGTGCCATCATGACTAGATCCATCACTAGCCTGGTCTTATTAAAAATGCTATCACTCTCTGGTTTCAGCACAATATCTGCTATGATAACCTTGCCATTCTTTTTTGGGATTGCTTTTTTGCAATTCTTCAAAATCTTGATGCAGTCTTCGTCCCCCCAATCATGCATTATCCCCTGTGAAACAAACAACATAGAATTATTGGAGTCGAGAATCATGGTTTCTTTTTACACTATTTCATCAATGTGATCATTGTGTTAATCTCTATGCTTATGAAGAGTTGACGTAATTGGCTAAAATGTAACCCAACGTTTTCAAAAAAGGAAAAAAAAAAAATTCTTCTCTCTCGCTTGCTCTACAAAAAAGGCAACTCAGCTAAAACCCATTGAAATTGTTACCGATGCCCTGAGGCTTGAGATGTTTTGCGCCACCCATATGGCCACCCCTCTCTCGCCCAAGATGCACACTCTCTCACCATCCCTCTCTCTTCAACTCCGAGATGGTGACCTCATTATGACCTTGGCGATCTCAGTCCAGCGGTCCCATTGAGGCATGGGCGATTGGCCTGTAAAATTGAGATTTGCAAGGCCTATGGTAAGGTTTTTTTACTTTTTGAGGATTTTTTTAATGCTAAGTTTAAGGCCATGTTTCCTCCATTCCTATTGGAATATGTTTTCCTCAACCACTATTTTGATAGTTGGATTAAAGAAAGTAAGGGTGATTGGTTGGCTTGGTTCTAGGATGGACAGCATTGTGGACTGGATCAATCAGTTCAAAGTTGTCTCAGCAATTAGTGGTATCATTTATTTTCTTTCTCGAAAATACCAAAATATATTGAAAGTTACTCTAGTAAAGGATGAAATTACTAATCACATGCAAGTCACTACTAAAATAAGAAATAACTTTCATAAATAATTTGTACTTTTTGCCTTGCCTGAATAAAAAAAAAAAAAAAAAAAAAAAAAAAAAATAGTATGGGCTGAATTAGTCTGGTTCATGGGGGAATCAAGAGTCAAATCGGTTATTCCCAATTGCAAATTAATTGGACCAAATTCGGCGGGACTCGACTGGTTTGTTCTGATTCCTAAGTTGAATGAGGACCGAAGTACACCCCTAAAAAAAAAAGGACATCCCCACAACAATATTTGGTCAAGTTTGTGTTTTTGCATGTGTGTGTGATATTAATATTTGTAACCCACTATTTTTACCCAAAATATATATATATATATATATATATATATATATTTGTAACCCACTATATAGAGCTCCAGTTTGAGGAACTATCTTCCAATTAGGGATAGAAAAAAAATGATGCTGCTAAGTTTATGTGTGAGTTATATAGAAACTTTTGAAATCCCACCAATTAAAAGATTAATCAGAGGAAAATTTCTCCAATTAGAGATGGAGAAAAATAAAGCCTTTTTATTCAAAAACAAGATGCTCGGTCCCTACCATGCTTGTATGGCTTATATATAGTGCTAGTTTGAGGTTAAACAAAACTTATTTACCAATGTCACAAACTACACACATAAATAATGTGAAATCCGAATATTCGTCGCAAATAGTTTAGAACATGGCTAGGACTTCTAGATACCACTATACGTATGGCGTGTGTGTTTACTCTATTGAACAAATAGTCACATGAAACTGTTTTCTAGTGAACTTAATTCCCCATAAATAAAGATATAAAGGAAAAATAAATACATCAGCACATCAATTTAGAACGCCTATAAGATGACAGAAAATGTAGATCTTGAGCTGTAAGATAGAGAAACGAGTAGTTACAAGCAACTAAACTCCTACCAAGCCACGCGAACACGGATTACAGAATAAAAAGATGCACATTTCAAAATGATGAAAGTACACATTGACTGGAAAAATTACTATGCGTCTTATAAATCATGTGGATCAATATAATTTTAATCATTAATTACGCGAGTTTTATTATAAGACTTATATGTTAAGAATCTAGATAGGCTTGCCCTTGACCACTATATAATTTATAGGCTATGAATAATTTTTCCCTTTGCTATGGCATTACTCGAACAGAGTTGTTATAGCAGTTCATGGATTCCCACCCTCTTGACACGTTAAAAGGACAAAAAATTAAAAAAGAAACTGATCATGTGCCATATGAAAAATGCAAAATTCACGAATTAATTAATATGTTTAAAGTATCTGGCAGTAACTCACCCTCATGAAAATTGCATCAGCATGTGGTATAGTCTCAAACATGTTTCCTCCAACATGAATGACTCCATCGTGCGCCTGTGCCGTTGCAACAACATGAGGTAGGTCAAAATTAATCCCCTGAATGTGTGGAAATGACTTAATGATCTCGGCCAGGGTCTTGCCGATCCCCCCTCCGACATCGACCAAAGATCCAATGCGCTCGAAGCCGTCCTTATACACTTTTATGATGCCCCTAACCATGATCCCGCTCACACACGCCATCCCATCGTTGAACAAGCGGTTGAACTCGGGATTCTCTGATGCGAAGTCCCAAATCTTGCGGCCGTGAGCCATCTCAAATGCGATGCCGCCGGTCTTGACGCAGTCGCCAAAGCAATGCCATGGGGACATCATCCATGGGTGGTTTTCCAACAACACCAAGGGCGCAAGGCTGAGCTCAGACCCGGGCCCCTGGAGGAGCCATCTCGACGATGGGGTGAGGCTGTAGAGTATCTCATGACTCTCATGGCCGCCATCAGGTTGGCAACAATTAGCGGAGAAGATGTTCTCGCGGACAAGGAGTCTCATGATGCGCGCCAAGTAGGCGGTTCCGAGGGATGGGGAGGGAATGCGGGAGGCTATTTGGGCTAGGGTGACGGGCCGGCCGCCATAAGAATGGATGATGTCGGGTACTCGGAGCTCGACCGCGCACTTTAGCGCCATGGAGTCGGCGTATGCATGCAGGAGATTCAATATGTGTGCTTGGCCTCTCAGGGTTGCTTCAGTATCATCGAGCGATTCCATTCTCTCTCTCTCTCTCTCTCTCTCTCACAGAGCTTGCTTTGATTCGCAATATAGTACGAGGAACGAAGAAAGAGACCAGAGGCGTCGTAATATATAGACCCAAGAGGGAAGAAAGAGAATTCTAGAAGTGCCTGCTCTCTTTTCATGCTCGATTTTTCTTGTATCTTGGCCCTACTCAAATATTTAATGTCGTACTAACTTGACACTGAAATCAGAGTTTGGAAATTCTCCGGTTTTGTATTAGCCAGCGACGACTTTATGTACATCTCACAGCGAAGAGACAAAATGTTTGCCGAGCAAATTGACCTTGACTCGTTCACCACCCTAGAACAACTTCGTTACCAGGTTGCAGCCATTCACTTCCTGTGAAGGTCAGATGAAAATTAAATTTTGAAATTGATATTACTTGAATCAAATTGCTTGCAAAAGCTCGTTAGCCCTAATTTAAGCAGCTTAATTGATTAAAGTGGCTCAAGTATTAAAATCAAGTTAATCTCAATGTATTCAATACTTGATTAATGTGACCCATTAGACAATTAAGTACTTAAAGCTATTTTTACGATAAGCTGGGATCCAAGCACACGTCGGGCACAAAAATATCAGGTGGTGAAGTTACAAGGTATTAGCTTAGTATGTGTCCATGGATTACAAATAAATTTATTACTTTACAAGGGCAAATTTGGAGAGAGAGAGAGATGTCAAATAACTTGTTTAACTCGTTAGGTATAACAATATCATTTTATGAACCAATTATTTTCTCTTTTTTCATAATTCAGAAGCACAAGCTTGGAGACTTACCTACTTGGAAGCCCATGAAACATCTTCTGAGTCTCATGAACCATTGAGTCTTAAGTCTTTATCATGTGGAGCTGGCCCTAAGAAAGAGCAATCTGCACATAATCAATAGAACTAATATTAGCCTAACTATTGTCCTTCTATTAGTTACAAATATCATTACTTTCGAAGGGAAAATTTGGAGAAATAATAGACGCGCCAAAATCATTGTACAACGATTTTTTTTTTTTTTTTTTTTGAGCAAAACCGCAAAATGGAGGTTGAAGCATCATCAAATCATGTGTTTTGCTTTTTTGTTTGTGCTTAGTCTTAAATACAAAAAATAAAGGGAAAGTTTTACATGAGGGTATAGATTTCATTGAAAAATTTCAATTTATAAGTAAAATTCACAGCCAATTATTGTAATTAATAGAAAGATATATGAACATATTCATAAAAAAAATTGAAGATGATTTAACATGCACAAGTGTTTAAAGCTAAAGCAAGTTTGAGCATGCAGAGTACTCACAAAGCCGAGCTCAAGCTCAAGCTTAAGAATTAAATGTATCATAGGCTAATGTCACATCTTGATTCGTAAGTGCAATTTTGGGAAAAAGATTTCGTCAAATTAACTTACCTTGATTGTATCCTCATATTCTAACAAAAATGATTAAATATTTTTGGAAATAAGTATGACCTAATCCATTTGATTGAATCTAATCATGCATCCAAAGTATCACTATTTTCTTCGCACATGTCTTGAATTGCAAGGTTGAAAAACCTAATTAGACCGATGCTTAGTCCACTAAACGATAAGATTCGGTCATGTAAAAAAAATAAAGAAGGGACTTTCTCCCTTCTAAGCACCCACAGAAAAGTAATTGAACGGAAAAATCAAGATCTAAGGTCACTAGAAATAATGTCACATCAGAGGAAGGCAAGCATTCCTACCTAATCTTCGTCGAAAAAAAAGCATCCCTACCTAATTATTAAAAAACGTTTAGACTTTTGACTTTCCCAACAAATTGCAATTTTCCTGATTCGATTGGGATATCCTCTCTTTTTTTATTAAAAAACTCATCCATTTATCATAATGAAGCAAGAAAGAATAATAAAAAGCTACTGAGCAATGAAATTTTTCAAAAGTGCTGAAAAACAAAACAAAACCTAAAAATTAAAAGAATATAGTTTGTAGTTACAGGCATGCTCTAATACCAAAAAACAATCGACGTCCAATTATAAAAACCATCAATAATTGGCATATGTCAAGATTTTCGCATCCAAAAACTCCTCTTGATTTTGAAACTTATATTTAATGATGATGTGGCGCGATCTCACTGAATATATGAACAACTTGAGTATCTCGGCTGCTCTGGGTGGTTCTACATCTCCATGAGCATGAAATTAAAGAGACAAGCTTAAAAAATCAAAACCTATAGTAAATAACGCTTGATTTCGTCATGCAGAAGTTGCTAATCCTCTACGAATGTTCCCAAGTACCAAGATATTAAGTAACTAGTAGACTAATTAACATTTGGATTAATACCCTGAAAAACCCCAAACTGGTACACTTGTGACAAATTTACCCCAAACTATTTTTTTGACTATGAAAAACCCCAAACTGGTACACCTGTGACAAATTTACCCCAACTGACCATAAAAAACCCTAAATTGATATATTTATGACAAATTTACCCCAAACTAATTTATTCGACCGTAAAAAACCCCAAACTGATAAATTTGTGACAAATATACTCTTCGCTAAATTGGATTAATACCACAAAAAAATCATAAAAATTGTAAACTCTGACAAACGGATCGTAAAATCCCAAATTGATATACTAGTCAATTGTCACGTGTCATTTAACTTAATAATTTGATAATAAAATTTAACGAAAACCGACGAGAAGGTAAATTTGTCACAAGTGTACCAGTTTGGGGTAAATTTGTCAAAAGTATACCAGTTTGGGGTTTTTGGTGGTCAAAAAAATAGTTTGGGGTAAATTTGTCACAAGTGTACCAGTTTATGGTTTTTCAGGGTATTAACCCTTAACATTTTCCGCAATGTATGAGGTTAAGTGCTCAATGGTTTTTAACTTTGGCGAGTGAATATGGAGCTGATGCGCAGCTGACGTTGAAACCGATGGGGCACCATCCTTCTATCTAGGGGTGTAAACGGTTCGGTTCAGTTCGGTTTTTTTGAAAAACCGAACCGAACCGAACTATTAGAAAAATCTTCCAAACCGAACCGAAACCGAACCGAACCGAAATTTCAGTTCAGTTCGGTTCGGTTCGGTTCGATTTTTCGGTTTTCAACTATTGGTTTTCGGTTTTTTTTTCCTATTAAACTTAAAATAATTTAAATTCAATATGTTATTACACTTCAAGCTTAGGGGATTTTTCAATTTATACAAACTCATGTCACAACACTGAGCATTAGAACGCTCAGCCCCATGTAACCCCTGAGAGCAAATCAAAAGTTGTGGTTTTACAGTTGTGAACAAAGATGAAGGTGGTAAAGCGACAAAGGAAGTGATAAAGACATTAATTAGTACCTCAACTGCAAGGGCTGAGTTGGGCATTGGGCGAAGGCGCGACGGAGGCTCGTGGGTGAGAGGGAGCAGCGAAGCAAGGGCGTCTTGGCTGTAGGCGGGCGCGGCTTCTGGCTAGATGCGCGGGGAAGCAGAGGGGTCACGGGTCGCTGGTGGGGCGACGCTGCGAGTAGGGACCGAGCTTCAGCTGCGACAGGGTTGGTGTCACAAGGGCAGATTGCGGCGGTGGATGCACGAACTGCGGAGGCGTTGTCGCGGGCCGGCGCTCGGAGCAACGAAAGCAGGGGACTCAGACGGCAACGGGCTGAAGGCAAAATGCAGGGCAACGACGGCTTTAGCTCCGGGCGGCGTCGATGTGGCAAGCCTGCGGCGTCTGGAGGGCAGGGAACAGAGCGCGAGCAGGAGCGGTGATGGGCGGCCGGAGGTGTGGTGACGCGGTGGGCCGGCGATGGACGAAGGGGGCGGCCGCGGGTTGCGGTTGCTGTGCGTCGAGCGGCTCAACGAAGAAGAAGACCACTTTCTTTTTTTATTATTTTTTTTCTACACTCACGTTCACTCTCCCTCTCTGTCTCCGTTGACATACATACGACGGACCCATGGAAGAGCAGCAGCAGGAGGGAGAGGCATACCCAGCGGCGGTCTTGTCAGGAGAATCGAAATCGACAGGAGGGGCGAAAGAAGAAGACTCGGGATCGGTGGCCATGGAGTGCCATCTGGAGCTGAACCCGGGCTTCAGCCGTTTGACTCTGGAGGTGGGGAACGGCGAGCTGCAGGGGCAGAAGCAGAGCGGCTTCGCCGGCGGAAAGGACACGGTCAGAAGACGACCAAAGCAGATCATGAGTGAATCCAAACCAGTCCTATCTCTCGATCAATATCTCTCCTCGCAAACAATCACAACAAATCACAAAGTGAGTCACTCAGAGACGGGAAATGGGAGTCGGGAGAGAACCGATAAAAACATTTTCGGATTTCGGTTTGTGTTCGGTTTTCGGTTCGGTTAACCGATAAAAACCGAACCGATAAAAAAATTTTCGGTTTTTGATGAAAACCGAACCAAACCGTAAAATCCGAATTTTTCGGTTCGGTTCGGTTCGGTTCGCGATTCGGTTCGGTTTTCGGTTCGGGTCTTGACACCCCTACTTCTATCACGTGGGGTTGATGTCGAACTATTCATTAGGTGACATGTAGCGCCGATGATCAACACGAAGCAGGCAAGGTGATGGCATGCGAAACAAGGCTGGGATCGCAGGTCGTTTGTGCTTCGAAGCGCAGTCGACGTCTCGATTGCTGGCGGATGGAGATTCGCTTGGGAACGCATGCTTGGCGGGGCTAGGGCTGGGATTGTCTCGACTAGGTAACCAGGTCGTGGTCGATGATGTTGCTTAGCTCGTTCCTAAATTTGGTGGCCGACCCGTTGCCATCGCCGTCAAGGGTCATTCGCGTCGTGAACGGAGCATGGTCGGTGGGTGGTGGGGCTCGAAGCACCTTTTGGGCGATGGGGGCACGACTACTTATGTTCCTCTTCGGCTCAAACCTAGGCTCGAGAGTCAATCCTGATGTACCATGGGCTAATTCCACATCTTGATTTCCGAGTGCAATCTGAGCAATAATTTTCCCCAAATTAACTCAGCTTCATTGTTTGTTCAAAAAAAGAAAAAAACTCAGCTTCATTGGGGTTCAAAAGCACCGATCTAATGAATGGTAGATTTTTCTACTTTCCATCTTTGCCACTTTCCTCTCTCAATTGTCCTCTTTAATCTATCACCATAGAGAAGGTTTGAACTAGTCTCACCCTCCTCCTCTCTTATTAATTTTGTTTGTATTCTTGTTTCTTGTTCTCTTTCGATTTAGATCTGAGAGTTTTCTTCTCCCAATCTAGTTTCAGATCTAACAAGTTAAACTCTCCTGATCTAATTCTACATCGTGGAACTATGCTCTCCTGATCTATATTTGAAAATTTAATCATTTTAATTTCAGGGATTCAATGCCCCAGTGCTTTGTACGTGTATAAGTACTCTGCGTCTAGCTTCAATAGTGATCGCAAGAGTGTCTCGCTAAATTTGTTCTCCCAAATGTCAAATCTGTGTTTGTTTAACCTGTTTTAGTTGTTTCCATATGGTGATGGCGCAGAGGAAGTCAAAGTGTACACCACTAACTAACAACGCACTATTTACTGGAGAATAAATTTTTGACGTGTTTTCATGGCTGACGAAGATACGAGATACAATGATCAAGTGTCAATTATTTTGCTTGACAGATTTGTTTTTTTAAAAAACTAGTGTGTGGCCAACCTGCTAATGCCATGTGGATGTCCTTGTTTTCCAGATTTAATTTTGTTTTGCATTATCATGGGCTTGGTTGTGCTTGAATATCCTTTGCTATGAGTTCTATGTACTTTTTTATTTTTTGGTCAGTCTTACTCTATTCCTATTCTAACACTTACTCTCAGACTTTTGCCCAACCTCTTACGGGGCGTGGAAGTCAAAACCCACTCTCTTATATCCTTTTTGAGCCATGAATACGATTTTTTTAATAAAAAAATCACATATCAAAAACAAAAGTGTTTAATATTCCCCAAGACGAATATGTCCTTGCCCAATTAACATGATCTTGCATTCAAAGCAACATCATCAATTTGGAAAAATGAACCATGACGTTTGATACTTGGTGATTGGCCTGGATGATGTAGACATCATGCTATTTGAAGACACCCAGAAAAATTCTCAATCCTTTATCGCACAAACAACCTTGTGAATAAAATATGCCCTAGCTCGGAAAAAGAATACCTAAAATGTCAAAACTTGGTATGGGAGACACTTATAGGGCTTGTTTGTTTATTTGTGTTTCTGTTCCCCAGAAAAAAAAATTATGTTCTTTTCTTCCGAGGAACAAAAAAGAAACATAAACGCATTTGTTTACACTTTTATTCCTGAAAACAAAAAATCTATTTTTTTTTCCTGAAAACAAATTTGAAACGGAAACAAGAAGTAGAAAAAACTTGTTTCTTATTCCCGGATCCTTAAAAACACTTCTTTTTTTCTTCTCCTTTTTCTTCTTCTTTTTTCTTTCCTTCTTCCTTTTGACCAGTTGCCGACCTTGGCCATGGCCAGCAACCGGCCATCAAGGGCTGGCGACCTTGCCAGAGCGTCGCTGGCCCCTGGCGAGGACGAGCATCACCGGTGGCTGGATGAGCTTAGCCTCTCCGGATTTGGGCGAGCTCCCAGCCAAGGCAAGGCTGACCTTGCGCCGCCTGGGCAAGGCCAAGCCTCGCCAATGGCCTCAGTGCCAGGCGGGGCCAAGCCTCACCGATGGCCTCAGTGCCAGGCGAGGTCACCGGCGAGGCTCAACCTTGCCCAAGTGACATGAGGTCAACCTCGCCCGGCCTTGCAAAGTCGAGCCGAGCCGGTGGCTAGGCGAGGTCACTAACCCGCCAACGACCGACCAAAAGGAAAAAAAGAAGAAAAAAAAAGGAAAAATATAATAAAAATATTGAAAAATTAAAAGAAAAAAACTATACAAGTTTACCAAACGCATTTCTATTTCTGGAGTAAAAATTATTTGTAGTTACCAAGCGCGTTCATATACATAGAAATTATTCCCTGAAAAAACAAAATAAAAAAAAATAAAAAATAAAAAATAAAAAACAATTTCTGTTCAAAAATTGATCCCCTGAACAGCAATGTTACCAAACATGCCCTTAAATGCTAAAAGTCATAAAAATGACACTTAAATATTAAAATCGAAGCAAAATAGATCAATTAAGTGCTAATAGTGAGAAATCCAGCTAAAATGCCGACATGATGAATTTCGACATAGCTAGACAAATGCAAAAATGACGTCATTTTGCTAACGTGGCTAAATAATTAATATAAATATTAATTAAATTAAACTTAAGAGAGAGAGAGAGAGAGAGAGAGAGAGAGAGAGAGAGACTAAGATTGTAAGCGGCGAGAGGGCTAAGCCCTCATCATCGCCTCCTCGCCATTCGCCTGAAGGGTCAACAACGGTGGGAGAAGGGTCAGCTGGGGTCATCAGGCCCTAGCCAAGGGCTGATAACCTCAGCCGACCGGCGGCAAAGGCTCACAGGGCCTCACCAAGATCTTGGACGAGGATTGTGGCCCTCCTTTAGATTTGACGATGATCGCCGGCCCTTGACCAATCAGGCCAAGGGTTGCTACCCACAAGGGGTCAGTTGCTTGGGTGTCACCCCGACAGCCCTTGGCCTAGCCAGGTGAGGGTCGGCAACCTTTGTCGTTTCTAGGGGAAGGCTGCAATTGGCCCTCCCTCAAATCTTAGCGAGGGCTCGCAGGCCCTCACCACAGATAGACTGGGGTCGTTGGCCCTTGGCTAGGGCTTGGCAACCCCAGCCGACCCTCTCCCCACCATCACTAGCCCTTTCGACCACGGCGAGGAAGCGATTGCGAGGGCTCGGCCCTCACCTCCTACCTCCTCCTTTTTCTTTTCTTTTTTTCTTTTAATTTTTTTGTAAATATAAAAAATTTAATTTAATTGATATTTATATTGAAATTCAAAAAAAGATAAAATGATATCGTTTTGGTTTTCTGTCGTTGACTTAGTTCTCCGACATGACACGTAAGCAAGTTATATTATTAAAAAATTGCCATGTAGGAATTCCAACCACCTTTGTTAGATTTGGTAGTCAAGTGTCTCATTTAAAAAAAAAAAAAGTAATACATAAGTGTCATTTTCGTAATTTGTGTCACGTAAGTGTTCCATGTATTAAGTTTTGGTACTCCAGGTGTTTGACATTCACGCTAGCTCCATTAGTACATTGTCAAAAGCATACAATGATGATGGGTCGCTTTTCCTATGCTTGCGCATCAAGCCTTTCGGAATGTAAGGTTGCGGAGTTGAATTAGTCGTGCATGTTGTGGGTTGTGAGGTTGACAAAGAAAGAAAGTGATTTCCCCCTCGCGGACGTAAATGGATGGACTAATCTGAAGGGTTCGATATCGACAGCAACCGGACATGGTCTCCTTTGCAATGTTTGCTCAAGAACTTTGTCTGAATTCCGGAGCTTTATATTCACTAGTGACGTCATGCATGACATGATTTCACTGAATTTATGGAAAAATTAAGTATTTTGGTTGCGTTGGCATTAGGTGGTTCTGCAGTTCCCGTGGGCATAAAATACAAGGGATAAAAATCGGGGGCTTAAAATTATAGTCGCGTAAAGATTACTACTAATTACAGATGCATCGAACACCTTCGTTATGCAGAAGCTATTAATCATGTATAATTGTTGATAAATATCAAGATATCAAGTACTCAGTTATACTGATTTTAATATTTTCTCGATGTTATATTAACTTTTCATATTCGAAATTATTTACATACTGATCCTGCTAGGGAAAAATAACTTTTCAACATATAGGAAATTAGTAAATTTATCCACATGATTAATAACTTTTTATTTTTTACCAAATAGTAAGTGTAAAAATATATGCTTATCAAATATTTTCATTAGTTTCTTCTCTTTTTGGGAATAACTAGAATTTTCTTTTTCTTAAAACTTCTAAACTTCCAGGAGACAACGTAAAATTTCAATTCCCTGGAAATTAACAATCTCTGATTAGTAAAGTATCACGTAGATTATAATTTTCCATGAAAAATTATACCGAGTAACTTTTTCGACGTGCTTACTAAATTCTTATGGGAACGTAAGTGCTTCTTGATCGGTGGCAATTTTTATGTGCTCATAATGTCCATCAAAGTTAGTTTGACATCTTATTAATATAGCGTAACTTTTCAAGAAGCCCATTTAGAAAATCGCTCGATGACTGGCAAAACCAGTAATTGATTTTTTTTATTTTTTTTGGCCTAATGATTTATCAATGCATATTCCCTCATTAAAATCGAAGGTCCCCAATGACCATGGATGGATTTTCAATTTTTAGCTAACTGGAGTATAGAAATGAGTGTTGCATGGAGATAACCTAATTTAGTTTTAGATCTAAGAAGTTGAACTCTCTTGATCTAGTTCTGCATCATTGTTTTCTGGATTTCACTTTGTCTTGCAGTATTCTGGGTTTTGTTGTGCTTCAATATTCTTTGCTATTAATACTATTTACTTCTCATGTATTCTTTTGAGTAATGAATATGATTTTCTTTCGACAGAAAAAGCTACAACTAGATTGTATCCTTTGTTCTTATTTGACCACCTAAATCACATATTGTAAAACAAAAGGCGTTGAAATATTCTCCAAGACGAATTTGTCCCATCCATCTAATCTAATTATGCATTCAAAGAAATATTGTCATCAGTTTGGGAAAATGAATCGTGATATTCAATATTAAGTGATTGGCCTGGATGAGTGGAGAAGTCATCCTATCCCAAAAATTTCTCGGTCCTTTGACGATCTTGTGAATTAGTAGCGTCAAAAGAATATAGTAATGGGCTGCTTTTCCTATGTTTGCGCATCATTGGAATCTTGGATACGAAGTTTAAAGTGATTGTGCATGTTGAAATGTGAGGTTAAGAAAATTGAGGAAACTTGCTATCGACGCTAATTCCACCAAAAGATAAAATTCAATGAAAAGAAAGAAAGAAAGAAAGAAAGAAAAGAGATTTCCCCTCACTGACGTAAATGGACTAATCCAAAGAGTTCGATATCAATAGCAGCCGGACATGATCTCCTTTTTCATTGGTTGCAAGAGAACTTTATCCTTTGTATTCACTAATGACGTCATAGGTGGCGTGATTCCACTGAATTTGTGAACAAATTAAATATTTTGGTTGCATTAGCAATTAGGTGGCTCTATATTTCCACGGGCATGAAATACAAGGCGGCTTAGATTATAGTCGTGTAAAGATTACTAGTAACTACAAATGCACTGAACAACTTCGTTATATAGAAGCTATTAATCATGTATAAATTTCAACAAATATCAAGATATTCATGTATAAATTTCAACAAATATCAAGATATTAAGTAATTGGTTATATATAAGTACCGATCCTACGAGGAAAGATAACTTTTCAAAATATTGGGAACTAGTTAATTTATCCACATGGCTAATAACTTCTTTTTTTAGTGTAAAATTTGAGTAGTTATACTTGTATATTCTTTTCAAATATTTTCATTAGTTTCTCCTCTTTTTTAGAATAACTACAATTTTCTTTTTCATGTGACTTGTAAAATTTCATGAGAAAACGTAAAATTTCAATTTACTGGAAATTAATAATTTGTGCGCTCGATTAGTAATGCATCACATAGACTTATAAATTTCCATGTAAGTATTTATACTGATTAACTTTTTCAATGTACTAACTAAATTTTCAAAAGAATGCAATTGCTTTTTGATCAGTAGCGAATAATTTTATGTGCTCACAATATCCATCTAAGTAATTTTCATCTTATTAGTATATCGTAACCTTTTATGAAACCCATTTAGAAAATCACTCGTTGCTTGGCAAAACTAGTATCTTATCTTCGTTTTGGCCTATTACGATTTGTTGATGCATATTTTCAAAATTGAAGGGTCCCCCATGACCATGGATGGATTTTCATTTTTTGACTTACTGGAGTATAGAAAGGAGTGTTGCATGGAGATACCCTAATTTAGATTTAGATCTAAGAAATTGAACTCTCTTGATCTAGTTCTACATATAAGATCTATCATCTCGCAATCTAGATCTAAGAGTTCAATACATTTATTTTTGGAGATTCGATGCCCCAATACTCTATCCGTATACAGGTCCTCCACCTTCAACTTTAATAGTAATCACAAGAGCTTCCCATTAAATTTGTTAGACTAAATGTCAAATTTATGTTCGTTCAACTTGTTTTAATTGTTTCTATATAGTGATGATGAAGAGAGTCAAATTTAGACACTTACTACCAACTGGCAACGTCAAAGGAATTCTCGCCATATGCTCATAATTGATGAAAATACAAAACACAATAATCTGGTGCCAGTTATTTTACTCGATAGATCCATTTTTGTAATATTAGCGCGTACTTAACCTCTGGTGCTGTTGATATTCATTGTTTTCTAGATTTGATTTTGTTTCTTTGCAATGCTTCAATATTCTTTGCTATGAACTCTATGTATATTTCATGTATCCTTTTGAATGATGAATACGATTTTTTCTACCCAAAAAAAAACCTTTAACCGGATCGTATCCTTTGTTTTTGTTTGACCCCTTACTCACATATTCTAAAACAAAAGTATTTAAATATTCCCTCGAGACAAATATGTCACATCCATCTAATCTTATTATGCATTCAATGCGACATCATCAGTTGGGGAAAATGAATTTGGCCTGAATGAACGGAGACGTCGTGCTATCTAAAAATGCGCAAGAATTTCTCGATCCTTTTGACCACCTTGTGAATTAGTATCATGTCAAAAACATGTGCAGATGGGTCGCTTTTCCTATGCTTGCGCATCACGTCTTTTGCAATGTAGGATACGAAATTGAAATAATTGTGCATGATGTGATGTGTGAGGTTAAAAACAACTAAGGTAGCTCGCGATCAGAGCTAAGTCCACCAGAAGATTGAAAAAAAATTCAATGAAGAAAGAAAGAAAGAGAGGGGATTTCCCCTTGCTGACATAAATAGAAAGACCAATCTAAAGAGTTTGGGATCGATAGCAACCGGTCATGACCTCCTTTTTCATTCGTTGCAAGAGAACTTTGTCCTTTAATATCCACTAGTGACATCATACGTGGCACAATTTCTCTGAATTTATAAACAAATTAAGTATTTGTTGAGGTAAGGGTGATCGGTCATTAAGGTTGAGACGTTACATCAATGGTAATCTTAAGTCACAACGAAGGAGATTGTGAGGCCGGGTGGCAGGGCACGGGAACGATGTTGGGACGTGACGGATTGATGGCGGGTGATTCGCTGATGCCGTGCAAAGAAGAGTAGTGGGAAGAGCAAGAAGAGAGAGGAGATGTGAGCCGATTTGTAGGGCTTAGGGTCAGGTTTTTGACTTTTTTAAGGATTTTTTATGCTAATGTTTTTTATTGGAAAAAGATCGGTATGATTCACTTAACCAAGTTTTGTGAATACACATTAAAAGTATCAGAACATAATAAATTGAAAAGAGCGGACAAGGGATTGACAGCCCAATTATAATATTAGCAATTCATCCATTGGACTTTGGTTATCCGATCTGTAATTTCATTTGTTTTCCCGCTGCAATGGGCCAAAGTAAGGCCCGAAAATTTCCCCAACATGGTCTTGACTCGGTTCACAAGCAGTTGTATTTCCCAACTCAGCGACTCAGAAGTGAGAACACTTATCTCAAGTACAGCGCAATCAGTTTCCATGTGCATCTTCAATGCAGATATGGGCGTGAGAAAGCTTAAGTCTCGGTAGACACAATCAATTTACGTGGACCAATCTACCGTAGGAGTCTCGGCAGACACAAGCAATCGCTCCTGTCATCGTGGTGGTTGCGAAATAGGGGGCGATGTTTATCTTCAACATCCCAAAGTTCGAAGGTCTCTATTTTTGAGGTGAGTCTCCACATCGCGCTTTTCCCTTTGATTTTCCAGTCCAAGCTGCAAAAAAATTCATGCAAAGCAATAGCCCTATTCAAGATTTGTTTCGGATCAAGGTGTTGTTTTCTGAAGATGAATTGGTTGCGGGCCTTCCAGATGCACCAAAGGGTCATCGCGATAGGGTCGAATCTCGGTGCTCCGTGGGTCTTCTTTCAATTTAGCCAACCACTCATCAATTCGAGTTAATCCCACTCTCTTTATGCTGATTTGCAGAGGTTCCTCACACCACATCCTGGATGTCCAAGGACATAGCAACAAGGTGTGCTCCATCATTTCTACTTCCCTTTGGAATAATGAAGATACGGGTTCACGTGCTACCTTCTTCTATATAGATTGTTCAGTATAGGCAGGGCATTTTGGCATGCGCTCCATAAAAAAAGTTTGATTTTGAGGGTTGTCTGGATTGCCAAATATATTTCCATAAGAAAAGTTCAATTTTAGGCTATTTATTGTAGTATATTTTCTCCAACTAGTCTTTTGGTAGTTGGATTAAAGAAAGGACATCCCCACGACTATATTTAGGTAAGTTTGTCAGTATGTAAAATTAAGACATGCGGACCCCTAGAGTGCCAAAAGTTGGCACGAAAGGACACTTAAGTACCAAAAGTTACGAAAAGTATACTTAAGTGCCAAAATCGGAGCAAAATAGATCACTTGAGTGCCAATCCGACGAAAATCCGACCAAAACGCTAACGTGGCAATTTTCCAGCGAGACAAAAACAAAACGGCGTCATTTTAATGTTGATGTGGAAAAAAAATAATATAAAAATTAACTAAATTAAATTTAAAATTAAATTTATTTTAAACATTTAAAAATAACAAATTTTAATATTAAAATTTAAAAAAAAAAAAAAGAAAAAAAAAAAAAAAGAAAAAGGGAGGGGTTTGGATACGGGCGAGGGCCCGGCCCTCGGCCGCCACCGCCGCCTCGCCGGCGACGCCCGGCGGGGGAAGGGTCGGCCGGGGTCGTCGGGCCCGGCTGAGGGCCGGCGACCCCGGCCGACCGGCGGCGAGGGCCCGCGAGCCCTCACCGGATCCGGGCGAGAGCCCTCGCTTGGCCGGGCCCCGGCGACCCCGGCCGACCCTTCCCCGGCCGGGCGCCGCCCGGCGAGGCGGCGGCGGCGACGGCCGAGGGCTCGGCCCTCAACCGTATCCACCCCCTCCCTTTTTTTTAAATTTTTAGTTTAAATTTAATTTTCTTGAATTTTTTAATATTAATATTAATATTTTTAAATATTTTAAGTAAATTTATTTTTAAATTAAAATTAATTAATTTTTACATTAATTTATTGCCACGTCAACGCAAAAACGGCGTCATTTTTTCACTCTTTGGCCACATCGGCATGTAAAACAGCGTCGTTTTGCACTTATTTCACCGGAAATTGTCCACGTTAGCACTTTGGCCGGATTTTGGCCGGAGTGACACTTAAGTGTCCCATTTCTTTTTGAATGTGGCACTTAAGTGTACCTTTCGTAACTTTTGGCACTTAAGTGTCCCTTCGTGCCAACTTTTGGCACTTGAATAGTTCTTCTGCCATGAAATTAATGTTTGTAATCCATCAATTGCAGCTCCAGTTTGACGAACTCGGGATTCTCCAGTGCAAAGTCCCAAATCTCGCAACTGTAAGCCACCTCGAATGCGAACCCGCCACTCTTGATGCAGTCGCCGAGGCAATTCCCCCGAGGGTATCACCCATGGGTAGCATTCCAGCAGCACCATTGGACCAAGGCTGTGCTCAGACCCAAGCCCCTAAAGGAGCCATCTAGACGATGGGGTGAGGCTTTAGAGTGTCTCATGACTCTCGTGGCTGCCATGCCATCGAGTCGACTTCAATGCACAAAGATATTTTTGTAGAAGAGGAGTCTCATGATTAGAGGTGACAAAATGAATCTTAAACTCATATATAACCCATTTAAATCATAAATTGGTCATATATGGATCACTTAATTTTTAAAGAAACTAGTTAAATAAGTCTAAAAATTTAAGGTTTAAGATAAATGGGTTTTAAATGGGTTGAACTTAGAACCCATTTTCAACTAAAGCCACCCATTTTCAACTAAAGCCTCACAATTTCTCTCTTCCCTCTTTAATTTTATAAAAATTTAAAATTGAAATTATAATTATTTTTTATATTTCAATTTTCTTTTCTTTTTCTTTTTTCTTCCCTTTTTTTTCTTTTCTTCTTCCTCTTTCTTGAGCCGAAGGTCGGCATAGAGATGGTTGACGACCGGTCAGGTGAGGTTCAAGCTCGCCTATGGCCAATCGCCAGCCAGCAGTGGGCTAAAGAAGAAGAAAAAGAAAAGAGAATAGAGAAAAAGAAAATTTATATTCTTACAAAAATGAAAATAAAAATAATTAAAAATGCGATTTAAAAAAATAAATTTTAAAAAATTATAAAAATCGTCCATTGAATTTGTATCGCATAAAAGTATTTTAGCGATACAATTTTGTAAAAGAAATCATTAGAAATAAGCTTTCTTAAGTTTACTTAAATAGATCAAGTATAAATCGAGTATAGGTCAGGTCCAGTATAGGTCAAAAATTTTGCACCACAACAGATTAAATGGGTTGATTTGAGTCGAGCTATTTATGACTCGACCCAAACTCGACCCGATCCACTCGTTTAACAAGTCTACTCATGATGCGTGCAAGATAGGTGGTTCAATGAGGATTAGAGCCATCGAGTTGGCTAATACCCGACATCATCCACTCTCAACACCCATCACCCTAGCCAAACAGCCTCCCGTATTCCCTCCCCGACCCCCAGGACCACCTACCTCGCACGCATCATGAGACTCCCCGTCCGTGAGAACATCTGGCTAGGGTGACGGGTATTCCACCATAAGAGTGGATGATGTCGGGTATTCAGAGCCCGACAGCGCATTTCAATGCCATCGAGTCGGCTAATGCAAGCATGAGCTTCCGTATGTGTGTGTGTCTCTCTCTCTCGCTCAGAGCTTGCTTTGATTCGCAGTATAGTACGAGGAACGAAGAGAAGAGACGAGGGGCGTCGTAATATATAGTGTCAAAGCTACCAGATTCCATTCTGATACAGATCTGGTGGTCGGAGGTTGGTTCAGAAGGGGCCAAAGCTGCCTGATCCTGTTCGGATATTGATCCGTTGGTCGCAAAGCTACCTGATTCTGTTTAGATATTGATCCTGTTGTTGGTTGACATAAGGGAAAGGACAGAACTCTAGAACTGCCTTCTCTCTTTTCATGCATGATTCTTCTTTTATCTTGACCCTACTATCTGTAAAAATATATGATTTGGTACCCACTTGATATTTTTCCACTTTTAACTCCACTAAACGTTTGCTTTAAAATCAAAGTTCGGAAATTCTCCGGTTTTGTATTAGCCAACGATGATTTTATGTATATCTCATAGAGAAGAGACATAATGTTTGCCAAGCAAATTGACCTTGACTCGTCGACTACTCTGGAATAACTTTGTTAGTAGGCTGCGGTCATTCACTTTTTATGAAGTTTAGATGAAAATCAAATTTTGAAATTGGTATTACTTGAATCGAATTGCTTGCAAAAGCTCGTTAGCCCTAATTTAAGTAGCTTAATTGATTTGAGTGGCTTAAGTATTTGAATTAAGTTTAACTCAATGTGCTCAATGCTTGATTAATGCGACTCATTAGCCAATTAAGTAGTCAGAACTATTTTTATTTTAAACTAGTATCCAAGCAAACGTCAACGATAAATATATCAGGTGATGAAACTATAGGCATTACCTTAGTATGTTTCCGTGGATTAAAGATAAATATATTGCTTTCAGAGGGAAATTTTGGATAGAGAGAAGTCAAAAAATTTATTGAACTTATTAAGTGTAAAAATATCATTCTATGGAGCTATTATTTTTTCTTTATAGTCCATAAACTTTGGCATGGAGACATGGTTATCTAAGGTCCCATGAAACATCCTCCCGACTTCATGAAATAGTTAAGCCCAAGCGATTGCTATGTACAGGTGGCCCAGACCCAAAACAATTTGCACGTAATTGATGAGACTAATATTAGCCTAGTTATTATCTTTCTATTGGTTTCAAAAATCTGTTACTTTTTGGAGGAAAATATGCGCCAGAATCATCATTCATTGGCAATAAATATATCAGGTGGTGAAGTTACAAGGTATTAGCTTAGTATGTTTTCATGGATTAAAGATAAATGCGTTGCTTTTATAGGGAACATTTAGATTGAGAGGTCAAAAAATTTGTTGAACTTGTTAGGTGTAAAAATATCACACTATATAATGAGATATATATATATATATAATCCATGAACACAGGCATGGAGATTTTGCTACTTGAAGGCCCATAAAACATCCTTTGGGCTTCACAAACCAGTTAAGCCCAAGCGATTGTCATGTACAAGTGGGAGTGGCCTAGACTCAAAATAATTTGCACGTAATTAGTGAAACTAATATTAGCCTAGCTATTATATTTTCATTGGTTATAAAAATCTGTTACTTTTAAAAGAAAAATTTGGAGAGCTAGTACATGTGCCAAAATCATCATAAATCAGGTTTTTCCTCAAGTAAAACCACGAAATAGAGATTGAAGTGACACCGGATTATGTGTTTTTCTTTTTTTTTTTTTTTTTTTTTTTTTTTTGGTAAAGAGTGTTTTTCTTTTTCCTCTCTGCTTAGTCTAAAAAAAGGTCAAGGGGAAGTTTTACAGGATTTATAACCAAAATTTGGAGCAATTTTTTTTTTTAATTAATAGAAAGATATATGAAACATGTTCATGAAAATCGAATATGATAATAATATGCACGAGAGTTTAGAGCTAGAGCAAGTTTGAGCATTTAGAGTACTTACAAAATTAAGCTCAAGCTTAAGCTTGAGAACCGAATGTATAATACCCTAATGTCACATCTTGATTCCTAACTGCAATCTGAGCAATAGATTTTCGTCAAATTAACTTAGTTTGATTGTACCCTCATATTCTTCCAAAGAATATATGATTAAATGTTTTCGGAAATGAATTTGACCTCATCCACTTAATCCAATCATCAATCAAAATACCATTATTTTCTTTTGGCATGTTTTGACTCCTGAGGTTGAAAAATTGAGTTAAATTGGACCGATCGCAAGTCTATCAAAAGATAAGATATTACATTAAAAGAAGATAAAGAAGAGACTTTCTCCCCTTTAAACGAAAAACATAATAATAATTAAACTGAAGCTTATGTGTACTGATGACGTGGCATGATTTCACTGAATGTATGAACAAGTTATAAGTATCTTGGATGCATAAAATTCAAGAGACAAAAATGTGCCGCTTGAAATATGGACTACAGTCATTAGTTACTAACGCTGGAATTCATCACGCAACTAATTAACTATACTAATTAACATTTTCTGAAATGTATGAGGTCAGGTCCTCGACGATTTTAAACTTTGGTGAGCGACTGGGGAGCCGATGCACGGTGGACATGGAAAGTGACGTGGCGCCGACCTCATGCTGACGTGGCGCCGACGTGGAACCTCTCCTTGGAGCATCACGTGTGGTGCCGGCGATTGCCACAAAGCAGGCACAACGATGGCACGTGAAATGGGGTGGAGTTTGCCGGCGAGCGCTTCGGAGTGCGGTTGAGACGGTGGCTTGATTGGGAACATGCGTGCTTGGCGAATCTAGGGCTCGGATGGTCTCGGCTAGGTGAACAGATCGTGGCCGATGATGTTAACGAGCTCGTTTTTAATACTAAGGGTGTGTTTGTTTCACGGAAAACGTTATGTTTTTGGAAAATGTTTTTCGGAAAATCATTTTCCAAGAAAATGGTTAGTTTTCCTTTATTTGGTAATATATGATTGAAAGTATTTTCTAGTGTTTGGATCACATTTGAAAAATGATTGAATGACATTTGACCTAACAATTGACAATAGTGTGCCTCTTACTTTCAAATTAATTTGTTGAGTTCATGACCTTGCCCGATGCCGACGAGCTCGAGCCTTGCTAGATCTGGCGAGGCTCAGCCTCGTTAACGATTGGTGAGGCTCGAGCTTGCCAATGTCGCGGGGCCTCGGCCTCGCCAAATCGGCGAGATTGAGCCCTGCCCGACATCGACGAGCTCGATCTCGCCTGTGGCCTATCGCCGGCCGTCGTGGTGGCCAATAACCGATCAAGAAGAAGAAAAAAAGAAAAGAGAAAAGAGAAAAAGAAAAATAATGATTAAAAATTAAAAATTATATTTTTAAAAAATAAATAAATATTATATTAAAAAATTAAAAATTCGATTTTTTACAAATATTTTATAAAGAATTATAAAAATTTAAAAATATATCTTTATAAGAATAATTGTTTGTAAATCAAGTATCAAATCTAGGCTTTGGTAGATTCGGAAAACGTTTTCCGGTCCTTTCAAAGGGGAAATCATTTTCCTGAATTTAAGCTTTTCTATAGAAACGTTTTCCGTTGACTAGGAAAACGTTTTCCGTTGACTCATTTTCCTGAGTGACCCAAACGCCGGAAAATCAGGAAAATATTTTCCCCGAAAATGTATTCCGCGAAACAAACGCACCCTAAGTTACCTTTTTGAATATTTTAATAAGTTAATTCAATGTTGAGAAAGATCCAAATAAAAATATGAAGTGCCATCATTTTTTTAAATAATGATTCGAAGTAGTCATTATTTCAAAAAAAGATATGAAGTAGCCAAATCGTCTCAAATAAGAACTTTTGGCTGATTAGTGATTATTTGATCATTAGAGAAAGGATATTTCAATCAAAAAATTCTAAGTTATTTTTCAAAAAATTTTACTATTTTTTTCCTTTCCTTTTCTTTTGTCTTTTCCCTTCCCCTTCTTTTTTCTTCTTTCCTCTCCCAACCATCATCGTACCTCATAGATACCTTATGGAGGTTGCCAGCCTCAAGAGAGGGTTGCCCTCCCCAATGTCAAGCAAGGGTCGCTCTTGCTTGGGTGGGCGAGGGCATTCCTCCCCAGATCTAGCGAGGGATAACCTTGTCATCGTCGGGTAATGGTCACCCAAGCCTAGGTGGTTGAGGGTGCCCCTCACCATCATAAGCGAGGCGACCCTCGCCCGCGGTGTCCTTTGCTTTAATTGATAGAGGTAAGAGAAAAAAAAAAAAAAAAAAAAAAAAAAAAAAAAAAAGGAAGAATTTTTAAATGTGGATGACGGATATGCCCTACGACTAGTAAAGTTAGGCCCTTCTTTTAGACTTATATTGTATTTGCAATAAGCTCCATTTCAAACATTTATTTGATAAAACAATCGCATTTCATAACCTTATTTGAAATAAAGTCTATTCTAAACCCCTTTTTTGAGAAAATGAAACCACTTCAAACCCTTATTTAGAATTTTCACTTTAATATTTATAAGTATAATTTTGTTTTTATGTGACTAATAAGAGCATGTTTGGTAACACTCCAAACAATGGCTAATTTTATTTCTTTGTTCCCCATAATTAAAAAAAAAAAAATTGTTTGGTAAGTTTTTTTTATTTTTGGGAACAAAAATCCAATTTTTTTTTATTTTCGGGAATATATTTGGAACAAAATCAAAAAATAAAAAAAATTCCTTATTATTCCTGAGAACAATTCCTAAAATGAAATCTAATTTTTCTTATTTTCTCTTCTCTTTCCTCTTCTTCTCTTTCCTTTTCTTCTTCTCCTCCTTTTGGCCAATCACCTACCTCGACCATCGCCAGCGATTGGCCAAACAAAGCTGATGACCTTGCTAGAGTGTTGTTGCCCCATGGCGACATCGAGCCATGGTGAGACTTGACCTCGTCGGGCCACCGCTAGGGCCGAGGCGGACCTGGAGGTGGCTCGGTGAGGTTGAATCTCGCCGGTGGTTGAGCGACATCGACCTCTCCAAATCTGGGGTGAGGTCAACCTTGCCTCACCATGACAAGGCTAGATCTCTCAAGCCAGTGCAAGGTTAGGCCTCACTAGGCCACAACGAGGCTCAACGTTGCCTAGATCTACAAGATTGAGGCTCTTAGTGGTCAAGCGAGCCTCTAACAAGCTCATCAGACGTCACCAAGCTGGTCGCTAGAAGGAGGAGGAAGAAGAAGAGAAACTCAAAAAGGAAAAAAAAAAAAAAAAAAAGAGAGAGAAAATATATATAATAAAATTATTAAAACTAAAAGAAAACAAAAAAATTAAAAGTCCCACCAAATGTACTACTATTTTGGGAATAAAAAATTTTGAACAGTTATCAAACGCTTTAAAAACTCAGGAATTATTCTTGGAAACAAAATAAATAAAAAAATCATTTTTGAGGCAAAATTATTCCTAACAACAAAATGACTATCCAACGTGTCCTAAACTTCTATTGGAAAAGGTAAAATGCCAATTACTTGGAAATTAACAATTTTTACACTCGATTAGTAAGTTTTCACCGAGCATTGCAGATTTCCATATAAGTAATTGTACTGGGTGAATTTTTCAATGTCCTTACTTAATTCTCAGTAGCTATTTTTTTTTTTTTCATGTTTTTATAACTTTTTAGAAAAAAAAAAATTAATTTTGACATCTTATTTGTAGATCCTAAAATGATTACTGTCCCAAAAACAAAATCGTACGCTGACCGGCAAAACAAATGATGACGACCTTGGGTGGATTTTCATTTTCTGCTGATAGTTGCATGGAAATACCCCATTTTGACAGGATCTTGATGAGTTGATCCGCCTACGCATCTTGCTTTCGCTGCTATCAATAAAATTTCTCCACATCCCCAAGTTTAGTTCATGACAATTTGTGTGAGACTCTTGCTTTCTTTGAGCTCTTTTTTTTTTTTTTTTTTCTTTTTAATATTATTTGGCCGGCCTTTAAATTGGACAATGTCTCATGCGCATCATCGTTGGTTCAACTTGACACATGAAACGAGATCTTTCTTATACTCTTTTCCATATGAAATTCAACGAATGCTAATGATGAGGCTCTCGAATAATCGACCAAAGAGAAGGACCCCCACCCATTACAATCCAAAAACCGTGATGGCCTAACAAGACTTTCCTTTTATTCTTTGGATGCCTAGAAAAGAAAATTTTCGGGGAAAAAAGTGCCCAACGAAAATGTCGTTGTCACAGATCATTATGTTACATTGTCTTGGGAACAAGAAGGGTTGGTGGTGTTGGTCGGTCGAAGGTCATGGGACGGGATAAGACTTGTTGTTGCACATGCACTTGTAACCCATCGGGCACGTCTCTGCCTCCTGTATCGATGCGCACACAAAGCTGACCATGACCAGCCTACACGGCGAGCACGAGCCACAGGCGTGCGAACAGTCCGGCAAGCTCGACCCAGCAATTTGGACCGTGTCCGCCCTCCTCCCTGGCTTCGTCAGTGGCCTTCTCTCCCAGTAGACGTTCGGTTTCGCCTGGAGCTCAGCCTTCGCCTTGGGCCGCGTCGAGCGTCGGTGACCATGATCTGAAACGCCCATGTCATGGCTTTATAAGATGAAGACTGAGAGATAATTATCAGAGCTCTATCTAATGAAATAACCCCATATCATTTTCTTCTACGGTAACTGAAGCACATATGAGTATGTAGAAGCGGAGTAACTTAAATCCTGAAATAAGTCATGGAAGGATTTACACAAATTTCTGTAGAAGCATAGTAATATTAGCTCTGCAAAAAAATTTGTACGAGACTCCACATGTTATGACAAATGGTGCCATAAATTAAGTCTCCCAGCTTAGCAGTTTAAACGGTACTCAAAGTACTTTCGAAAACAACAAAAAGAACTCTCGCCAAATACTTCTGTAAAATCAGTCCATAAATAATCTTTCCCCGAAAAATTTATAAAAGAAGTATCTGACAGAGAGAGTCTCATACTCGAGCTCGGTCGGCCGATGCGCCTTGCGGAGACGGTAGAAAAAGGAACAAGAAGGAGAAGGATGAGGAGCGAAGCAACAAGAAGCGCAGAACCCTTCATTGCCTTTTTGCAGCGTGCAGTATTCTGGCTCTTCTTTCTCTCAATCTCTTTTCTTGAATCTCTCTCACTCGTCAGTAATATCAAACCCGGAAAGACGTAAACCTTCGTCAGATTCACTCGCCGGGAGCGTGCCGCAAGACGGACGACTCAGGCCACGTTTAAATATTCACGAGCGCAACAGCAGATCGGGTATTGAAGCAGATCACAGGCGAGAGTGCGTATGCAAAACCCCACGAGGGAGGTCACATGAAAGACGATGCACCCGCAGAGAGAGCTCACATGCAACAGCACCGGAAGCTTATTGTGATCGTCTTGGAAGGAGACTTCATGGGTTTGATGATGGTCGAAGAAACTGCGGGAGTTGCTCTTCCTCCGTGAGTCCGGACAATAAATGAAACGCGAGCTCGTTGGCTTTGTGGTTTCCTCGCTTTCCCTATCCTCATGTGTTGAAGTTAAAGAAAGCTCGGCACATTGCAATGGGCGGTCAATTATGTGACCGCCATTATTGTCGGCCAACGACCCCCATTGATGAGCTTCAGCTTTTCCATTAACCCTTATTCCCCTGGACCACTCGCCACTCAAGGACAACTCGAAATCGCCGATCGGGCTGGCGTCACTAGCTTTTGGGTTTGAGTTTCTCAAGGCCTATTCGCGGACGATTCAACGCTTGCACGACGGTCAGCAGGTTCTTCCTTTTCGCAGCGATCGACTCGCGATGGAAAGCCTGAAACCTCAGAGCATTAACCAAATTCATTATTGCTATGATGTGACCGGACAGGTGCTCCCATCCGATTTGGACAATGCATGGTCTAAGTGCGATACAGTGTCTAGTCGAAACAGTGCCGCGTCGCTCAATAGGGAAAATCTCAATTTGAGTACGGGCCGGCTCGGGCCAAACGAGCTTGAAGGCTATTTTGGGTGGCCTCGGAATAGGTCATTCAGAGACGAAGCCCGTCAAGTTACGGAAATGGTGTAAACTTCTTATGTAATTACCACAAAAAAAATCATGAACTACTACACGTAAATTAATTTTCATGTCATGCAAAATCCCAACGCTGGACATGCGCCACATTTATTCTGTACTAATGTTTTGTGTCGCAAAAAATCTCAAGCTTGTACACAAGTCATATTTACCCATACTAATCTTCATGTCACAACAAGTTATGCATTTTAGTTGATTTTCCAAACTTGGGGGACCTCTTGGTAAAAATTTGGCAAGTTTTCCAATTTAAGATTTTTGTTTGGTGAACATGGGGCACAAGTGTACCATTTTGAGATTTTGGTGACATAGAAATTAGTTAACGGTAAATGTGACGTGAATGTACGAGTTTGAACTGTATTATGACATAAAAATTAATTTGAGGTAAATGTAACAGGGGATAATTCACCAATTTAATTTTAAACCTTTTGACAATTTCCCTATTAAGTCCTTCCAGTCAATTATGGCTGGAAACTGCTAATATGGACAGTAGCCGTATCACGTGGCACGATTGACATTAACATGGATAGTTTTTTTTTTTTCATTTCTTTTTTTCTTTGTTTTTTATCTAGCCAACAAAGGCCCTCAAGGCCACGATAGCCTTGGCCATGGCGTCCACAGCCCTCCTAGCCATGGGTTGCTAGATTTGGGCGATGGTCACCTCGCTCACAATTAGCATCGATTGCTAATGAGGCATTTATGGCTGGTGAGGGTGCCAGCGAGTCATAATGAAAAGAAAAAGCAAGAAAACAAAAGAAAATAAAATAAAATAAAATTTTAATTTTTTATATTGTAGAAATTATCTACATCAGTTTTTATTATGTCATATAGAACGATTAGTGTTCATATGGGCGTTTTGGCTAAAATTGGTCAAAAAGACTCGGTTGACAAATTATCTTAAATTAGCCAAATTAAAATGTTCATGACTAAATCGGTACAAGTATAATAAGTTCAAAACTTTTTGGGTAATTTTGCACGAGTGTACTAGTGACATGAAATTAGTTTGAAGTAAATGTAGCACGCATTCACCAATTTGAGATTTGTGTATGGTATTATCCTAAACAATTTTACTATTGATGGGTAGGCCTAAGCGACATCTTACATTTTACCTGAAGATAGAAAAGCAAAGAATCAGTCCATTTGACAAACGTAGGACAAAACGTCATTAGGTTTGATGCAGGAAGCATTATCTTATGAGACCGTGTTTCACATGTCGCCGAATGGTTCTAGTAATTAACCATGCTATTCACATTAGCGAACGAACTAACTCGTGACGACAATGCTTGGCCGGATTCTGAAACCTGCCACAAATGGAGCAGGACAATCTCTCCCCAAGTTCTGCGATCTATCCCCGGGGGGGCGGGCGTTGACCTGCACGTCTTAGTAGAGCTTTTCTCCCTCCATTCACCTTCCGTTGACTTGGCCTCTTCTCTGGTCAAACGTCAACTTTGTAGAGCCCAGAAAATATAGTTTATGTAAGATTGAAACCGCGAGGGATTATGCATCTGATTAACATTGACGCGGTTGGACTGTGCCCTTTTGGTTGTCAGGCATTTTGCCTTTTTGTGTGGCGTTTTTCTTGAATTGATGAGCGGTTTGACTGCCCGTGAAGTCAATCGCGGTTCCAGAGACCGTACGCGCCCGCCAATGAGGGAACGTTTTTGGGCATCTGTTTAGACTACTAGATTCAATTCTTGTCGCTATATAAGAACGGGATGAACTTGCCATGTTTACCAGATCATACCTTGGTGTTACAGTATAGTTTTCATCTCTTTTAGCCATGAGCGCTATGGTCAGAAACACCCCCTTCCGGTTGAGGCCGGCTAATTTCCTCCGGTCGAGCCCAGCTCTATCCCGTAACTACAAGCTCTTGAACCACGATTCCAGAGCCACCGACGATGAGAGCAGTGATCCATGGAGTCGCATTACGTGCAACGAGAGGGCGAGGCACCGGCAAGTGTTCTTGAGAACGTACAAGCTGGCGTCTGCGGACAGCTTAGGGAAGAGGAGGAAGGGAAGGATCATCAGGTGTAAGAAGTTGAGGAAGATCGTGGTCAAGGCGAAGAGACTCATGGTTGCGATCATTTCGTTCGCCCGGGCGAGGCCTTGCAATTGCAGGTCGGTGATAAATGTGTCCTGTCCGCGGCCAATAACGAGATGTTTCTGAGATGATTCTTTGGTTTGAGTTTCAAGAACTGATCTGGTGAATCAAATTATATGGCTTGAGGCATAAGTTCATTCTTTTCTTTTGAGTCATTTGTATAAAGTTTACGGTGAAGCTCTATGATTAATGGAAGATTTCATTCTACTTTGTGCTGAGCTATGACCTATTCTATTTAGACGTACCAGATTTGTAGGTTGGATGAATCATTGGGATAGAAATCAATCCGCAATTTGCTTATATTGCACTGAACTATATATCATTTAGATTTGCCCACCGAGAAGAACATTTCATCAACCAATTTCAACAAAGATTACGGAGTTCATTTCACATATTTGAGCCAACTAGAAAAGGATGTCACCCCAGTTTTTCGACAGGAAGAAAATCTCAGGTTCTAGAAAGAGAGGGGGAGAGAGGAATACAATAGAATGTCAGTTGAATCCCACAAAGTTCGGCAGTTACCAAAAAGCTCAGGCCATCCTTTAGAGCATCTCTACGTCCACACACATGTAACAATGCCCTTGATCAGTGGACGATCCTAAGACCATCCCTGTTTTCTCCATCCACCTCATGCCCTTGTTTTGGAATTGAGAAAGAAGGAAGAAGAAACTGAAAAAACAAAAAATTAAAATAAAAAAAAAAACAATCTTTCTTCTTCTCCTCCTTCCAGAATTCTATGGACCATGCCCACAAAAGGGTCTATCCCGTGGACGCCAACCCCCCGACCGGCATGGAACCCCCGCCCCCCTACCCACCAAAATACGTGATGCTCCAGGACAACCAGGGTAGCATCCGCCCGCCCCCTTACCGCCGCAACATTCCCCGGTACCACTCAAACAACCGCAAGTCCGGTGGCGGGAGTTGTTGCATGAGGTGCATTTGCTGCTGCTGTTGCTCCCTCTTCATCCTGATCTTCATTGTCGCCACCCTTGCCTTCTATTTCTATGCCGTGTTCCAGCCGCAGGTCCCATCCTACACTGTTGACAGCTTTGCGACCAAGGCATTCGACATGCAGCCGGACTTCAGCCTCTATACCGAGTTTGTGGTGACCGTGAAGGCCGACAATCCTAATGCGAACATAGGGTTTAATTATGGCAAGGACAGCTCGGTCGTGGTCGCTTATCAGGATTCAACGCTGTGTAATGGCCAGATCCCGGCTTTCCACCAAGGCCACAAGAACATAACCATGATAAAAGTCTCTTTGAAAGGAAAGAGTGAGTTTGGGTCGGGACTTCAGGAAGCTTTGATGGAGAACCGGAAAACTGGGAGGATTCCATTGAATGTAATTGTTAAGGTACCGGTCGGCATTGTTATCGGGACCTTCCCACTGAGGCGGTTCACGGTTCGCGTCATCTGCGCTTTGGTTGTGGATAACTTGTCACCAAAAAAGAAGACACAAATAGTATCGAATGCCTGCGTCCCCCATGTCCAACTGTGAGATTGGCTAGGACAAAATGTATGGACAAGAATGGACAATCAGGAGCATTTAACGCGTTTGCATCTTTCCGAGAAATTGAATGATCAGAGGCTTTCGTCGAGCTTGTAGTACTGTAATCATTCAATTGTTTATCAAGGAAGTAAACATATGTTACAGAGCTATAGATCCACAGGTGTAGGGTGCATGGTGCTGGTTTTTGTTGGACTTGGAACCAATTTGTTCTCACATTTTCTGTCCGAGAATGCTGACCCAAAATGCATTTCCTCAAGCCTCTAAAGGTGAAATAGAAGAACTGAAGAACCGGAAGATCCGGTTGAAAGAGTCGACAATACCAAGTCAGAGGTACATTGTGTTCTTGTTTTTTCATGAATATGGGTACTTAATTTGCCTGTTGAAAGGAGGATCCTAAATAACAATTAGAAGAAGAAATGATCTAAAACAATGAAAACGTCTCCCTCTGTGAGAGAGAGAGTACTGAGATTCCTCCGTGGTCCGTGTATTGCTTTCTAAACACAAGAAAGTAATTTGAAGTGATTTCCCTGTTCCATTAGCAATTGAGGTATAGCAATTAAACACATGATAATGCATTACAAGGATAGATTTCTATATTTGAAATCTGGAATTCCCAACCAAGTCGACTTCTACTTCTACGAAGCGATGGCTGTGGCCTGCGGGCATATGCTGCCTGCATACATAGTTCCATTGCCACAATACCACTAGCAAAAGATGGGCTCAGAACATTAGAGATTGTGGCTGTGGAGCACAAGGTGGGGGTTTTGAATCCCTACTCACTCACAACCAGCCCAATCTTTTCTGTGGAATTTTTACCCAATCTCGAAACACGCAGAGTGCCTGCTTTATTTCTTGCAACTTTGAATCAAAGACTAATAACTATCTGTCAGTTAGGTGATATCCTATAAATGATGGAATGCTTGATGCAGAGTCAACTAGGGACAGGTACGCAGAACCAAGCATACGTCTTGCCAAGTATTTGGTCATTTCCAGTTTTTTGCTCATATGTCACTGGTAGGAATTTGAAAAGAAAAAAGAACACATAAACGTAACCAAGCAATAAAAAGGAGGAAACATAAATAGTTGAAAGGGTTGAAGATTCCAGTGAGGCTATGCCATTTCAGAAGCGACAACTCGATGGGGCTTCCATATTGTGGACTTGCTAAGCAAGACAATGTTTGATACACTTGTATACGCAGCAGTTTGAAAAGGGAACCCAATTAATACGTGCAAAGTAAATTTCAGTTCAGATACCCAAAAAGGCTCAGAAATTTTGTCATTCCTTTGCAGGGCTTCTTACTAGGAAGTCTGTATATGCAACATAATAAGGGAAAAATCATGAAAGCAACTTTTACTACAGGTTCACACAATGCTCCAAGCATCCTGAAACTGTTGCCCATAGGTCCAGCAGGTACCATGCAAATCTTCTAAAGTCCTCTCAAAAAGCTTAAAACTTTGCAAGGCAGAAGTCCTCATAATATCCAAGCATCTTTCATTCTCAAGCAGACAACTTCGCAGTTTTATTTACTAGGCATGTCTATGCAGCAATAACATAACTTCCTCATCTCCAACTTCAAATAAATTGCTGATGCTAACAGAATGGCATAAAAGTTACTGGAGTTCTTATTGATGAGTCAGTGAAGATGTCTTTGTGCTATAAATCATTCTCTTTAGGTACTCAAAAAAGTTTTGTCATGGGTTGTTGGTTCTTTTGGGCTAATAATTTGAAATCGCTTTGAGGTATTGACGGGACAAATCTCAAGTTGGTAAATCATATACAAAAATTTGAAATGTCAGGTAAATCAGAATATCTAAAGCTGAGAGAAGGATTCATTTCTTTTCTTTTCTTTCATGTTACAAAGTATTTCTCAGCTTGTGTGATAGATCTGTAAGTTCCCGTTCAATGTGAAAGCTTTGCTCTATAGAACAGAATCCATGATTCTTTTATTCCTTTCATTTACTTTATCATGTGTGGAGACCAAGTATTAGGTAATCGTAAGCAAGACCTAACAGCAACTACGGACGCTATTGTTTTTCTGACACAGACATGTGATTAATCAAACAACTGATGTTTGATTGGGCACCTAACCAAATCCACATAAACTTTGACAGCTCCTTATGCCAACGCCAAAGGGTTTGCTACAGAGCCATCTTATTGGTCTTCCAAGGTCGAGCGTCAAAAGTTCAAATCCACAGTATCCTACTAGAAAAACCTCTACCTCTTGCATTTCTGATTACTGGCACTGCCAGTTTACCTCATCTATCAATGCTCAATTTATCGCCTCTGCATAGATGTGCCCATGGAATTTCGTGCACAGTTTCTTTAGACACGAAACCACATGGACCGAAACCAACAAGTGAACCGACTTCTCTGCAAGAAATAAAGAAGAAAAACAAGAAACGAGAGGTTTTGTTTGGGCACATAACCAAATCCATATGACACAATTTAACTGGACTACCTAATGCGAAAGGCAATGCTACGAACCCACTTAACTAATCCTCGAAGCTAGAGGGCTAGGAGATATTGAACCACATAATAAGATACACTGCACAGAAATTCACAATCAATGCACTCGTGTCAAGCATTACAACAAGCACCTGAGCTGCCCTGTTCATCTCCATTTGCAGCTCATGTCCCAAAATATTTTCACATGTAGCATGCAAAGTCGGGTCATTTCGCTTAATGATTAAGCCATTCCAGTTTTTGCTAATCAAGAAAGAAACTTTATTGTAATGACCTGGCCCCTCGGGAGTGTCTCTGGTCGCAATCATGAGCAGCTCGAGCTCACCCTCCATGCGTAAGCAACGACCCCACTTCAGAGCCGCGCCGCACTTTACATCCCGTGCCCTAAAGTTTGGCCACCAGCCCAAACAGAAATCACGTGAGCGCGTGACCCAGAGAGACAGAGAGAGAGATGGGGTTAGATGACCACCTTTGACTGCGCTAACGAGCACGCAGCCTTTGGCCGGGGGGGCATAAAAGAATTCGTTCACATGGGGATGCGGTGTCGGAGCGTGTAGGTTAAGGATCCCAGGAATGTCTCCTTGCTTCTCTAAATCCATCATTACCACCATCATCACCACCATCATCATCAACCTCTGATGATGCTTTTCTTATTTCCAGCAAAATGTACAAGCTTTCGCAACCGGTCCATTTTCTTTATCCAAACCCACCATGCCAGAGTACGGCAGAGGGTTCTAATCCTGCCCTGCTTGACTTCCGGTTAACCAATCCACAATCTTTGCTGAAAAAAAGAAGGTTTAGCAGATTTACCAAATTTATTGGGGGGGAAACTATAGAAGCTTGCACGCTACTTTGTAGTTAGTAAATTCTCAGTGGCTGTGCGAAAAATAATATCTAATTCTCGCACTAAATCAATTCCTTAGTGCTATAGTTCTGGTTATCTGAGCCACTATGGAGCTCTTTAAGAAAAGTTGAGGAATCAAATTCTGGTCTTTATGCTTCAAGATCCGCTTTTTAATATGGATCTTTTTGAGCCAATCTTCGCTTTATCTAAACGAAGGAAGGTGGCCACGGCGATCTTTAGTGGATAGGAATCAATCCTATCTTTTCTTTTCTTTTGTTAAAGTAATTAAATGAGGAGCTTTAGCATAGGACATCAATTTTTTTCTTTAATCTTTTTGTAATAATTAAGGAAAGACATGTTGGTTTGAACTTAATCCAACACGACCAATCGTAGAGAACATATGCATTAGATGTTGAGATCAAAAACTCCACAATCTTTTAAAAACAAAACGAAAGATAAATGTTAGGGTTAATATCATAAAAATATCTATAAATTGATACACGTGTAATAAATCCACCTCAAATTAATTTTTTCAGCATCAAAAATCATAACTCGGTACGCTTGTAATAAATTTATCTTTAAATTAATTTTTTTACAATAAAAAATCTCAAATTGGTATCATTGTGACAAATTAACTCATTTTCATTTTCATTAAATTGGATTAATACCATAAAAAATCACAAATTAACACACTTATGATAAATGGATGGTAAAATCTCAAATCGGTTTACTTGTCAACTTGCAACACGTTATCTAATTTAGCAATTTAATTATACAATTCATATAAATTAATATATAATAAATTTATTACGAGTGTACTAATTTAAGATTTTTCATGATATTTATTCTAAATGTTACAGAAAAGAAAGAGGATGAGGATTAATATGAACCAGCAACAAGTGGGAAGAAAATAGCTCGGTGGGTTCGTGACACGTGTCCCTCCATCGTAGTGGAGCGGTTTTCCGGAGCATGCGAGAACCGTCTGCTTGTGTTTTTCAAGCCCACTCTTCCTGAATATAACGCCCCATTACGCGACCGATGAACTGCAAATTTCACACTCAAAACCGGAAAAAAGGGAGACAGAGAAATGGCAAGAAACTGTCATCGCTAGTTTCAGTTTGATCCTCTCTCTCTCTCCTCTCTCTCTCTCCCCCCACCAACCATACCTTCAGTTTTCAATCAGCTGGAAAACCAACTTGTTTTCAGCTTCTATGCTTCGTCTCCCTATTTGGGTTTCCACTTTGCAGCTGACCGGCATGCTAGGCCTGCTGATTCAAGACTCGGTGTTCTCTTGAACCCTGCAAGGCTCGAGAAGAAGCTGCTTCGGAAACATCTCGGCCATGTTCGACATCCTGTTCGGGTGGCGAAAAGCTTCCAAATGGTAGTCTCGCGTGATTTTTTTTTTTTTTTCCCGTCAATCATGTCTTTTGCATCGTTCCTTTTATCTTGAAGCCGATGGAGACATCTCGGATATGGTAGTGTTGGTAATATACGCCCTTGTGTTGCAGCAAGAGGGTGATCAGAAGAGTGCAGTGCCGGCTGAAGCTGCTGAAGAACAAGAGGAGTTCGATCGTGAGGCAGTTGCGCGAGGACGTCGCTCAGCTCATCAAGAATGGCCACGAAGACGTGGCGATCGACCGGGTGCGTGATCGCCTGAACCTTACCAATTCATGCTTTTAGTGTATGGTGCCGCTGGGCTTAAGCCGTTCCCCTGTTGCTTCCTCTGTTTTAAGCTTCTTTCTTACAAGAATTGCTTGAGGGTGAAGGTCGTCTATTTCCTGCCGGTTTCGTTTCCTTGTTAAATGTTGACAGTCGACACATACTCATAGTAGTTTCGTCAATTAGAGTGTCCGAGCAAGCCCTTGGAAAATGTATTATCCAGTTTCTGGATAAAGAGAATCAATCCTCCCAATTTAGGAACCAACCAGAACTCCTTGATTCTGTCCTCTGAGGTGCAAACTAGAAGAGACCTAGTTGAGATTTAGCTATATGATTGAAAAATTGCTTCATCATAGCCAAATAAGTTCTTGTCGTCTTAAGAAGCTCGTTTGAAATATTTAGTTCTAGCTTCTTAGGAGTGTCAAAGCATTATATGCACTATGAGGAAAAAAGAGGAAAAATTTTAGAGAGAAACAGGCAACAGTGATCCTCGGGGTAATTTCTGGGGCTCAGATGAGTGATGATGAAGGATGTTTAACCAAGTTCATTGAGCTGTAGCACCTGTCAAAGGGAGATTCGGTATCTGCTTAGTGACTGCCTGTCTATTTTCTCAGGCTGAGCAGCTATTCAAAGATGAGAGCATCATCGCTGTCTACAATTTGCTGGATCAATTCTGCGAATTTGTTATCGCCAACTTGCCGTACATTCGCAGGAACAGGTACTTACTGCTTCTGCTAGTCTTTTGGAAAGCATAATTTCTGCTAATATCAACCTTTGAATATTGTCACTTCATGATTCTAGCCTGCGGCTTTTCTCATCTGCAAAGATTCTCCTCTTGTAAATTAATCGTCTCAGGGACTGTCCAAATGATATCAACGAAGCGGTTTCAAGCCTCATATTTGCCTCTGCGAGATGCGGAGACTTACCTGAGCTTCGCGTGATCCGGAAGCTCTTTGGAGAACGTTATGGTGATAGATTTGCTGCAACTGCCGTAGAATTATTCCCTGGAAATCTCGTGAACCGTCAGGTTGGAGTGATTACGACAGTCATTTGATGAGTATCAAATTATTTATACAAATTCATTGATGTAGTTAATGGCATTATGAAAATGCAGATTACAGATAAACTCTCCATCAAATCAGTGCCCAGTGATACGAAGCACAGAATAGTGGACGAAATTGCCAGGGAATGCTGCCGTAAGCCCGAGATCTTGGCGATTGAATTTTCTTCAGAACTGCAAAGACAGGTAACACCATTGTATGGAAAATTGGAAAGATGGGCATATCTTCTTTTGAAGCTGACAAGTTTTTTTCCTGGAAAATTCAGGTGAAAGAAAATATGGAACAGAAACGGATGGATGAGGAATCTACAATTAGCCATGTAAGTATCGAAGAATCTAAAGTGCAAGTTTCGAGTGCTAAAGAGATTGGAACTGAAGCCATAATACACGTCGACTCAGTAGCAGCTGTACATGAACTTCAGTCTACACCATCTCAATCTCATCCTAAACTACATCAAAATACAGCAGATACTTTTGTACTTTCTTCTATTGTTTCTTGGCCTTCCAACAATCTATCAGACTCCTCACTTTCGCCAAGCAATCTCACGTTGACTGTTCCTGAAGGAATTGAGAACGCCACTTCCATTCAAGAAGCTTCAGAACCGAAGGAAGATATAATAATCACCTCATCCTCTTCAAGCAATTCACCTCAATTTCCTGAAGGAAAGGTAGTCTATCTTGACGATGTCGAGGAATTTCAGACACTCCCCGAAGTGAATGAAAATGGCCAAGACCAGAGGCTATTCAAGTTCAAACCTTCGCTCAGCCTTCAAAAAGGTACACCTGAAGTAAAAATTGATCAGGGTTACATTGAAGAATATGAATCATCAGACGAGAAGAAGTCGACTCCAAGGAGCACCAGGAAAAGTGAGGCACCAGCTGGAAAGAGGTCAAGGAGGAGATCACTGTCCCGAGACAACCAAAGCATCAGAGATTGTGAATTTGTGGTCTACTACAACAAGCCTGGAAAGAACTCAACTCACAGGCTCAGCCATAACCGCGAGGGGAAGCATCCGAAGGTGAACCATGCCGAAGAAAATGATCAGCTCTTTTCTTTGAGGGAGAAAACAGGCCAAAGTTTCAGTCCCGACTTGGGGAGTCATTCTAGCTCGTGCAGGCTTAACTATGTTTCAGCGAAGTCACGCCGTGACTCCTGCTCTAACTGCAAAATAAATAAATGTAGCTTGGAAAATCCATGTTACCATTGTTCCCGTGACCAGAGCCATCTCACGCAACTTCAAACCCATCATTACAAAGAGGAGACTTCGATCGAAGGCTTTTGCAACTGTCCAGGTCATAGGAAGGAGAAACTCGATGTCAAGTCTTCTCCAGTACCACTTCGACAAAGAGGAAACAGTTTTGAGAATGGCTCTGCTGTATATAACGTTTTCACCTACAGGAATCACAAGGTTGATGAGGAGAGCATGAACAAGGAAAGTATGGTCCAGGGATCCGAATCTTCGGGAAGTGGTACTTCTATTGTAATCGACAGTGTTGAGGATGAAGTTCTCTCCCCCTACTTGAGAGCCATGACAATGCCCCCAGAACGGCAAAAAGATGGGTCCAAGGAGAAAGTCCCCCGCTCGAATTCATTTCCAATTCAATGCCCGACCCATGTCCATCCCAGGTTGCCCGACTATGATGATCTGACAGCCAAATTTGTGGCTCTCAAGCAAGAGTACTTGCAAAAAACCAGGCCTCGTGGTTGGAAACAAGAGGCTAGATAGAGCGCAGATACTTGGCACGTCGGTAGCTTTTCCATTCAGAATATTTCCATTTGTTGACATATTTCGTGTGACTAGGTGTTCTTGATTATCCACTTCGTAGCGTCTTTCATTTGGAGAATCGATTCTTTGTACAGATTTGGGAAGTCCTGCATTATTAGATTGGTTTGCATTTCGTTTCTTTCTCAAGTTTGGTTAAGAGGGGAGACTTCTTGTCTGTTCTAATAAGCTCGAACGTTTGACTTCACAAATGACAATCTGCTCAACTAACGACCACGAGCAAGTCGCTCAGCACCTCATTGACATGAATCGAGAAGGGATGGACGGTGGAGCTTCCGACTTCAAAACGCAAGTGAAAGTGATGCGAAAGGTCGGCCCCCAAGTATAAGAAAAACAAGGCAAATGATGGGCCTAGGGAAGATTTTGAACTTCTGTCTATATTCTCATTTGGGCGTTGGCTAATACCATTTTACAAGTAGTCTCTTTCAAACACATTGTAGATACGTGCTAGAAATAATCAGAGGTGGCAAAGTGGTGGTAGGAGCCGAGTTCGGAGTAGGTGGAGTCATGTTCCATTAGTTTTTCAATGCAGACAACCGCATTTTCTAGATTCTTGGATACATATAAGGCGGGTTCCTATCATTTCAATGTCGAATGGTTTCGCTTCGTTCAGACATACATCATTTGGGTTTTCAATAATATAGGATCTGTTCTTCCTTAGTTTTAACTTCGATGTTGACCTCATATACTTTAGCTTGTCGAACCTTCTTTTTCGACTTTTCACAATGTTAAATGTACTGATTTATCATTATGTAGTATCCTTTGATCTTTATGCTATAATTACCTTCTGGTAAGTGCTTGCACCAACTTAGAAATGGTGGCCCGAAAATTTGTCAGAGAGAGAGAGGACCATATAGCACTCAAAATGTCTCCGGCCCAATTCACAAATACTGAAACGTTTGAGGGCTAAAATGGATAAATGCGACAAGTCCAGAGTCAAAATTGGTATTTTAAACCTCTAAGATTGAAGGTATAGTTCGCGTGGTCACTCACAAGTGCTTAAAACAGACTCAGCATGTAATATTTAGGGCCTAATTACGAAAATAAGAGCCCAAAGCTCTCAGCCCACAACACTCTCAGCCCAAATGAATCTGGGAATGCGGAGGGAGGGTGGGAGGGAGGGAGAGAGAATTTTCGAAATTAGGGCATAAATACAGATGTATGTCAATTCTGAGTTGCCGCATTCGATTTAGGAATTGTGAAGCTGTAAAATTAAGAGGAAATAAAAGTTTAGGGTGTTAAGGAATCGTACGACTTGATGGAAATTGTTATGAAATTATGTATTGATCGAAATGAATTTTTGAAGTTCTGCGTGTTGCTGGATCTAATTACAAATTTCTCTTTTTGATGACCATTTTCGGCCTTTTTTTGAGGTAGTGAAACTTAGGACGTTTTAGCACTTCAAAAGGGGACGGTATAGTCAATTTAATCAGGGTTCTATGAAAAAAGTTGTGGCACAAACCACGCATAGTAAACAACAATGAGTGTCCGCAATGGGTAAGATTTTTATTGGTACATAGGAGTTGTTTAGTCAATGAATTAGCGTAGTTTAGTCAAATGGTTAGTCGAAATAGTGTCTTACTTGGTTTTGATATCATTTCTCGCTTAATTGATAAAATTATGAGTTTGCCAGCTCGAGTAGCTTACATTGTCTGATTTTGCAACTTAGGTGAGTAGTCTTATTTCTTTTTTGGTTTTGTAAATGTCACATCTTATAGGAACTAGATATATCATGAGCATAAGAGGCATCACATGGTTCGATATTCCTTAAAAAGGAAAAAGTGGTGCTTGGGCTATGGCGAATGTTTAAAATTGGACCAGGCATTTACTACTGTTTTCTTTATTGCAAATGGCAAAGTATTTTTACAACTTTTTTGGTAACTTTTCCGTGGGCATATACCATCTTTCTCACAGTTGGAGGTCCAAAGACAAATAGTGAGAGCTTTAAAGGCAACAATGACGGCTTGGCGAGGTCGGCAGAGGTGCGAGATTGGACATCGTTGGGGGTGGCAATGTCATGGACAGATAGAGATTATGTTATATTTTAATTGTACTATGTTTTAGTGAAAGTTATTTGGTTTAAAACCTCTAGAGAAAATTCACCCGTCAAGCCTCGGTGATGGAAGAAAACATAGCCTATGTTGCAATTACACTTTGATTTTGAATGAAATGTTGCACAAACTTCGTCTACACCCATTCCAACGTAATGCCCCTTAAAGAAATGTAATGGGGCAAAATATTTTATCCATATGGATAATAAAATGCGCTTCAAATGAAGATATCTTTGCTTTGATCGTGGACCTGACCCAAAACTTCTTATATTTTGCACTATCCTTCACGTGATTTGTATAAGTCCATGTTAGAAAAATAAGTCACGATTCTTTTTTGGATCTCATTTCACGGTTCAATAGTTCCACCTTCTCAATTTCACAAATACGAAGCAGATAGAATTGCCTCTAAAGGCGGCTAAATTCTCTTTTCTTGCGCTTATCACCTAACAGAAACGTGTGGACCTTAACTCCACACGAAACCTTTGACAAAACTACATACCCAGAAGGCATCGATTCCTAAATTTAACAATATCATCAAAATGGGGCAATGCGGATGAGTGAAGATAATCATGTTGTCGTCCCACTCTAAAACCTTATTATATTCACATTATATTCCGTGTTTTTCCAATGCTCTATCCGGATTGGATTTTGAGGAAAACTATGTTTGTCTTAGCCAATGGGGGGTCGATACATCACAGCTTTCTCAATCAAGGGCAATCGACGAGAACCTTCGTAATCCATAGATTAGTGGAGTGACTAATGACGTAATCGCACCGACGATTTAAAG
Source organism: Eucalyptus erythrocorys (assembly GCA_014182555.1). Lineage (NCBI taxonomy): Eukaryota > Viridiplantae > Streptophyta > Magnoliopsida > Myrtales > Myrtaceae > Eucalyptus > Eucalyptus erythrocorys. The sequence continues at coordinate 12,151,958 of CM024607.1, forward strand.
TCGCATTTTGACTTTGGTTTATAATAATAATTTTTGGAAAAAGTTTTCAAGGCACGAAGGAGAATTGCTTTCCCGGGGTCTTCCTTCTGAGTTCCAAGCTAATCGTATCTCGCCAGAAGGCGTGAATTTCAAGCAATGTTTTCCCCGGATTCAACTTTGAATTTTTTATTCTTTTTTCTTTTAAATATATTTTATTACCTTTTTTATTGGCTTTTATGACTGCAAAAAGTCGTAAAATAGTACGTGGACAAATACGACGAATATCTCAAATCATATCCACTACAACTCAAATATCATAAACTTCCTAACTTGCTTACCTTCTATTTCAGTTCCATCCATGGTATATTTGTCATACTCGTATAAGTTCGAGCTTTTATAATACAATAAGTTCGAGCCTTTATGTTAAAATAGGCAAGTTACAATAGGCAAGTTTAGAGTTTTTATTGACATAAGAAAAAATTTAAAATATTTGTATAATCTTGGATATAGTTTGAATTTTTTTGTGATATTTACGTTAAAATGAATCATCTTTATGGTTTGCCAATGGCTCATCTTTATTTAGAGATTATCTAGTACTACACTCAACTAAATTTTATTGCATTAGACCTACTTGGTACATCACGAATTTATATGAAACACGTAGAAGATACCAATGCTTCAACGTGCTAATACCCATATGAACTCCAGAGATCTTCCAACAATTGACGCCACATTTTCCTCCAACAATTTAACCTTTATATTGAATTCAATATGAACTCTAGAAATCTTCTATATTCTTTGTATAGTTGGCAATAGTTTCACAGAAGCTTATATAATATCAGAGTCAGTGCTATTCCTTTCTCGAATGTGTGTTCTCACCTTATTTCTCAAAATTTTACATTTCGCAATCAAAATTCCACCGGCTACTCGTAATCCTATCTGCACATGAGAAGGGGTGTTGAAGTATTGTCTCACATCACTTGATAATGAGTCATAAATGCTTTATATATTCATGCAATCTTCATCTTCCTATTAGCTTAAACTTTTAGAATAATTGGATTAACAGTAGTCCTACTAAATCTTACACCCCCCGTCATATAGCTTCACCTTGACATACCAAGTATTTAGGGTCACCGTTGGCTCGCCTAATCATCATTTGCTTTTAAGGTTAGGTCCATTGAGGGATCCGAACAAAGTTTGAGATCTTTTAGGTCTAGCTCAAGAAGTTAACCGAGTGAAATTCTTGATTTTGAGACTTCACATTTATTGTGTGCATTGAAACGCCTATACTTAGGCTTTGGGACTTATTTTATACTCAAGATTAAATTAATCATCGACTTATCTATCCATACTAATTTTACACATATCTTGTATGGCGAATGAGAAATTATTAAGTGCAACTCTAATGTCACGTCACTTTTACAATAATTCATAGATGGAGGCGGGGTTCATTGGACTAGAGTGAGTAGAGTTAGGTCATGAGTCCGGGAGAAAGAGAGCAGAGTGTCATCACGTGGAAGAGGAGAGAAAGACTTTCAAAATTTCTGATGGTGGGCAGGGTAGACGACACACATCGCTCAGTCAATGGACTATTGCAAACGTGATGCGTTATGCACACAACGTTTTCTCCTTAAAAATGACTTACAAAGAACCATTTAACCATAAGAGTTCATGCCACATGGTAACTCAATCTGCCAATCAATCTAGAAAACTATAAACGAGAGAATGAGATCCAAAGAACCTCGCACGGCATTGGCTCTCGAGTTGAAGGTCTTGCATGAGCCATCTTTCTCCTTCTAACCTATCCACTCTCGGTGATGTGAGTTCTCGACTCAAATATTTTACCCCTAATCATACAGAAAACATCATCTCAGGATAACCGACTTTGGACGCTACATGACAACTTATGCGGTACTAATCAGATATTTAAATGAAGCAGCTGATTAATCTAAGTGATCAGGGCGTATAATGCGAATTCAACACCCCAGAGAGGTCTTGATCATGCGAGACTTAGCTTTCTTAAATTACAGCTAACTCGTCGTCCCAAAGTCATTAGAATATGGAATCAGACGGCTGAAAGGGATGCTTCAAGGCCTGCTTTAACTGACAGATGGGTGGATTTCAATCGAGACGGATACTAAAATAATCATTTGACATCATGCGTGCGACATATTCACATGAAATCTTCACTTTCAAGCTTGCAAATGAATTTCCTCGTGGATGCGCATGCCAGATATGGCATGCTTGGCCGGTTGCCCATACTTTCTTTCCCCTCGCCCACGAAGAAGGGTAAAGAATTACGGACTACAAGATTAAACTATTAAGTCGAAGAAAGTATACATATGATTTTGATGTCTCTTCTATCTGAAGTTCACAGCGTACGAGAAAATATTGAGTTTTATTGCATGTGTTGACTGTCATATATGCAGAATTATGATCCATGTTAGACTTGGCTATTGAGTGGGATCCTATCGCATGGTGATTCCTGTCATTGGATCATTAGATGATATCTTGGCACTCGCTAAGAAAAGGGGTTAGTAACCATGTCACGAGATACCCCACTACTAAAGGTGAAGAGTAGATCAGGTTTAGAGCTCCGAGTCCATCAAGTCAAAACTTTCTATATCATCCCAATAGATGGTAAGAGATTTGGGATCCTACTATTTATACAAAATTAACTTCGTAGAGATCGCACACCAACACACAGGCCATTGCCATATGAGCTTTCCAAGCATGCCGTGAAATCAATCTGTATATGATAAATTATTATAGTGTTCATGCATAAATATCTTGCTTATCTTTGGTTAGAAATTCGAGCTTTATAGACGCATGCATGTCGTTTCCAAAGCTACTTTTTCCATGGGTTCAGAAGGGAAAGCAGCGCCTCTTTCTGCTGCCCCTTCGAACTCATCGACAAAAAAGCAAAATGATAATAATTTTCTATCATTGATGGGAGAAGATATTTCTGGAAATTGCATATAATATAATCCCCTTTTTCGGCAGGATGGATTGAACGCCCTAAAGTTGTCAAAGACGATAAACATGCGTGGCAGCATCATAAATCATAGCATCGATGGATCTTACGATTCACGTGATATCAGATTCAATGTCGAGCACATGAACAAATCGGACCAAATGATTTAAGGACAGACGTGGTTGCCTCCTTGTCAGAGCGAGACAAGAGTAAACTTACATTTTTCTCGCCGTATTATTTCACTACATCCTTGTCTTATGCAATTAGTCGGTTTAAACACCCAATTGATGGTATGATCTGCATTTTTATAAATTGTACATGGTCAGATAGTCTGAGACCATGAACTTATACTTGTATAAGAGAGGTATAAGTTCTTGTGGACGTCTATCTTAATATCACTCGGCTCTTCAAGTAAATAAGCAAAACGCACTCAAATTATTAATACTCATTTGTATTTACACTAAGTAGGGCAATCGGTTTCAAGGAGGATAAGTTCCCATTTGAAATCGAGAACCTACCAGTTAAGGCCGATTTCTGCTTTTGGGAATCAGGACCTGATCCTGTGGACCGTGAAACCAACCCCGCCGGTTCTAGGGTAAATCGAAGAACTAGCTAATTCTTCTTTATGTTTTTTTTTTTTTAATGGGTTTCATTTTAATTTTATTTTTTGGTTCATCTATTGAAAGATATCAAAAATTTCTCTTACTCTTCCAACCTAGCATAAAGATGAGACCATCATAGTGTAACTCTTTGAATCAACAAAATAACCATATCAACCCAAGAAAAAGAGAGAACTTGAGATTAGTCTTGATTCAATACCAGTTCAATCTTGGTTTAAACAAAGCCCGTTTTAGGGTAGAACCGACGGTTTAAGACCTTGAAGTGGACTAATTTCACACCCCTAACACTAAGTGCATCTAGCTAGGTTTTAATTTCATCCAGATCACCAATCGTAACAGATATCATCAATAACTCAAGATTCATAAAAAAAAACAGTTTTTTTCCATACAACTTTAGTATCAAAAACCCTAAGTTTTTCCACGTATAAAATCAAATATACAGATTGTTACCAGGTGTGGATCAATCTAATACCCATCCATAATCCGTCACATTGATTTCGCACATCAATCCTAGTAAATCTAACCATGCCATTACTAAAATGAGGAGTTCACGTAAATATCTTTGGGGAGATGGTAAGCATTGGGTCCCCCCTCTCTCCAAACGAGAGAGAGAGAGAGGGACTCCAACTCTTATTTTATTTTTTATTTTTTTGGGTCAGAAGGGGTCCAACTTTGTCCCTATGTTATTGAATGGTTCTAAAAGTTCAAATCTTAGAGAGAGAAGCGGCATGCCGACCGGCGCGCTCCCCCCACTGGTCAAAGAAAACAATCGAATAGTCTCCAAGAAATAGATCCTCCCTCTCCCTTTCCCTCTCTCTCTCTCTCTCTTCGGACAGATATTTGTTGCGAACCACGAAGCAGGAGGTAGCGACACGTGCCCCCCCGTCCCGTCAACCCTGCCCAGGCTTCGAAGCAAAGATGTGAGCTTTGATTTTTGTTTTGTTTTGTTTTTTTTTTGTGGCACATTTTCTCCTTTGTTTAATACGGACAGAGGGGAATCGGCAAGAAAACAAATGATTAGGAGTGAAGCAAATGATGTTCGGACCACCGACACGTGCCGATTCCCACCGACTTTTTTGTGGGACACCGTTATGGTTGTTGACTTTTTCTTTTCTTTTTTCTCTCTCTCTCCTTTTGGGGTTGCTCGACCATTTTTTCAGCGTCCATGCACCGAAAGTGCAGCCTCCCCCCTCCCCCTTGTGGATCCACTTATCTCAGCACCAAAAACCTATTGACAAGACCCCTCTTTCAATTAGAATTTGAAAGATCGTGCATGTTAAGAATCGAGAAGTCACGAATTTTTACTTTTGGCTCGACCCCCCAATTTTTCTAAAGCCAAGATGAATTGGAAAGACGATTGTGCCCTTAGATGAGGCGACTTTGATGTAACTTTTTTGACTAGAGTAAAGTAGAATTAATCGAAACATTTTTCACGTGAATCTAAAGATTATACATGCCGTGCAGATAAGAGTACAGACTAGTGAAATGACGACTTTTATTGCCTAAGAAATCAATTCTTACCCTTTGGTAGATCAATTTTCTTCCTCCATATCAAGAAACGTCAAAGACAATATAATTAAGATTGACAGCACGATTTTGTATCCGTTCTATCCATACTATGACGTTCTCTATTTGGCTCTATAAGTCTGAAGTGAAGCTCGTGTAAGATGTTGCTCTCTCGACCTTTCTTGACGATTCGACAAAAATAAAAGCCCTTTTTGAAGGCAACACTTTTCAAGTTCATCAAACCTCTTATGATAGTCCTTTCCTTAAATAGACTTCTATATTGAAAAAGGCTAGGAAGAGGAGATCGCCCATGACGCTTTTGAAAGAGCAAGTGCTATTATTGGAGAGCAACCAAACCGACCACCTTCAACATTCAGGACACCTCACCACAAATGGGAAGCGCATCCCGGGACGGGCGGGCAAGATGCCCGTTTCCGGAATCTTTTGATGGTCTCTAGGTGCCTACCGCCACGAATGCCAAGCGTTCAGCACGTTAATAGTTTCAAAACTCGATTCGTGATGATCTGTGTTGTCGTTCCTGTCGTCGTTGTTGTCGTGCCCACGAAATGGTCTCGAAGTGGAGCAGAGGGCTCTTCCCCCCCTCTTCGAATTTTGACCAGAGGCACCGGCCATTTGACGAGTCGGATCCTGCCAGATGGTCGTACATTTCGCACAGACCAGCCGATCTTTTCCCTTTTTTTCCCTCCTCTTTTTCTCGAGCACTTTTGCCGTACCCTGCGTTGGCGCGATGTCATCCGTTTATTGAGGGATTTTAGACACGTGCGAAGACATTCGAAGCAAAGCCAAAAGCCGTGTGATTTGTGCTGTTGAAAGGGTGTCAGAAAGAAAAGGAGAGAAAAGGAAAGAAAGAAGTAGAAGAAAACCAGATGTCGGAAGGGCTTATGGTCTTCGAAAAGCTTTTTGATGCTCTTTCAAGAAATATTCCGAGTAATGCTAACTATACTGAAAAAAGACTTATCCATAAAGTTGGTTTATTAAGTGATTAATTCTTTTTTAAGTGAATACTTAATAATCCATCTGAATAATTAATATACAAACTCTATAGAATGCATTTAGTATATACTTGGGATTGCTCGTATATTTCAAGTACTTTTAGGCTCATCTAATAATATGAATAAGTACAAGATATATCATATCATGATGTGTGACGTGTGTATAGTGTGTATATGATATTATCATATAAATTCTATTTTATAAGTTTCTAGAGTATACGCCTTGTCAATATTTGATATATGTAATAAACAAGGATATATTATCGAGTAAGGGCATATAACATGATTGCCAAACAATATGTATTATCTAATATGTCGAAAGGAGCTTATATTGCTTAAATATTTTTGGTGCTTTAAAATCTATCATGATCATTCATTTCATTGTTCTTATGAGTATCGTACTTTTTTGGACTTTAACTGGCGTCTTGCTTCATTTGTAAGATTAGCAGGTTAGTTCAGGAGCAAACTTACCTAACTGAGGCAGATTTATTTGTCATAAGAATTATTTAATTATTCAAGCGTGAGTTCATAATTTGCTTGGGAGATAAAGGAAGAAACAGTGAGGAAGGGAGAAGAGGCTAATTATGGTCTGTTTGGATCGGGATAATATTTTTAATTTCAATTTCCTGTGAAAGTATAAATGAAATCTACTTCCTGCTTTCTAACTTCTTGGTGTTTTCTAAAATAAAAGGATGTTGAAGTTGTTCTGCTTTAATGTCTTTTTTTGTTTTTTTTTTTTTTTGTTTTCAAACATTCTTTGTGGTGGATGAAGAGAGTTTCCCTAGAAAACGAAAAATTATGGCGAATGTTTTAATTAGTAATGTATGGATTAATTATCTATTGTCCATTAAAAGAATTAATGTAAATCAACATCACTGATTTAGAAAAAAGTGACAAACATCTCAACAATAATATATACCAGAACAAAATTATGTCTTGATCTAAAATGATATAATGCGAATACCATTTCTTTCATTTGCAAATTACTTCTTAAATGCATTGAAGTTGGATTTTTCCCTTTTATTTCTCGAATTATTTACTTTCCCCTTTCACTATTTCTTCTCTTTGTGGCTTTGGCAAGCTAATTACCTAAAATTTCCCAATTTTAGATTTAGTTCCAATTTTACTCCAAAGGTTTTTATCTCAAAAAACCCCAAATTTTAAATCAAGTCCTAAATCTACTTCATATTTTTTATCGCCTTAGAGAAAATCACCAATTTTTACTCTAGTCCCAAATCTATCCCATTAGACCTACATCCAAAAATCATTGTTAGTCATCCATAATTTTCATATCTTATAATAGTTTTATTTGGAGATAATTTTCCATATCATCTTGTTAATGTGGATTCGTTATTGATATAGAACACGAGATAGATTTGATAACAGATTGAAAGTTTGTGAATCTTTATAGACAAAACAAAATTCATGATAGATTTGGGATTGAATATAAAATTGGGGGCTCTTTACAAAAAAAAAAAATCCAGGACAAATTTGAGACGAGACTTAAAATTTAAGATATTTCCAAGATAAAAATTAGGGTTTAATTGAGACTACTGTTAATGTTAAGGGTTTTTTTTTTTTGAAAAGAATTAGGCCTAACTTACCCTTCGTCCTCTTTTTGCCTAAGCTATTTATTTTGGTTTCCTTGTCAGGGTCAAACTTTTGTATCGACTCTCGGCAACTTACGGTTATCGCCCATCCTCGACTCGACAACCCCACGGATGGCGGCTGCCGGTTTAAGCTCAGAACATAAAACTAGAACTTTTTTTTTTTTTTTTTTTTTTTTTTTGGGTCGGTACTAGAACTCGTTTTTTACAGCGCAAAAATTTTGAAGAAACAGTCCAATTTCACGTGGTTTTCCCGATTGAGAAAGAGAAACAACCCCAAAACGGGGCCGCTTAGAGTCGAAGTAACGAAAAGAAAGAGACTGTTGCGCGTGGGGCCCGAACCACGGCCAAACCAACCAGAAGATATTTTGGGCGCAACCTCTGCTTCTCCAAATCCCCTATAAACCCCCCCTCCCTGCCTCCCCTGCTTTTCCGCATCGCACTCCAAAGCCTTCCCCTGATTTTCCAGGCTCCCCCCTCTGTCCCACCGTCTCCCCCAAGAAACTCCGTCTTCCCACGCCATCGCCCCGCACGCCCGCAGCATCAGCGCCCCGGTCTCGTCGCTCTTCTTCCGCCAGCCTTCGCCGCTCTCTCTCTCTCTCTCTCTCTCTCTCTCTTTCTCTGTGTGTCTTTGGAATTTGTGATGGGTCATTGTTGTTCTAGAACGACCTTCATGGAATCCGATTCTGTTTTTTGGGTTGATCGGATTTGCCACTGAAATCCAATCCAAGATTCCGAATTTCGGTCTCCGTTTTTGTTCTTGACCAAATTTTCGGATCTGGGTTTCGGTTTCCTCTCGATTCTCTTCCCGCCTCTGATTTCGACGTACATTTGATCCGAATCTTTCTTCTTTTCTTCTTTTCTCGACCCATCTGTACAAAGGAGGAATCCTTTTGCTTTTTTTTTTTCAAAGCTTTACTTCGTTGCTTAAAGCTCGAGACAGAGAGAGCGGAGCTGGTGATTCGATCGAGTTAGCGATGGCTGCGGCGAAGAACACCGGGAAATCGAGAAGGGGCGTTGATGAGAGCCAGAAGATGACGGAGTTGGAGACGGGCAGGGGAGACTATGAGTTCAGCTTGGAGAGCCAGCAGTGGAGGCCCGTGTTTGGAGAAACTTCCATGTCGGGTAGGCCTCTTAAGAAGATCCGGAGCCCGGAGAGGCAAGCGAGCTTCCAGTTATCATCGTCTTCTTCCGCGCATCAGAATCAAACACCTTTCACCATGCCTTCCTCTGTTCCTCCTACCTCAGCCTCATCGGTCGGTCACTCTCCCATGGCTCCTTCCTCTTCGCACAACTCTCCGAGATTGATCTTTCCTTTTGCTCTGGAGGGAGCCCAACATCACGGACAGCTCCAGCAACAGCTCGGGACCGTGCCGTATCACGCGTTTCGGCCGACGCTCCAGCTCCAACCGCCGCAAAGCCAGGGGCAGCAGCAGCAGCAGCAGATGATATCTTTCACCTCGCAACAGCAACAGCAGCAGCAGCAGCAGCTGAGCCTTAATCAGCCGCTGTATAATTTCGCAGGTGACGTGTCCCCATTGCAGCACCAGCAGAGGCTGCTGCAGTACTGGAGTGACGCGCTGAATCTCAGCCCGAGGGGGAGGATGATGATGATGAATCGGTTGGGGCCCGACGGCAGGCCCATCTTCCGGCCTCCGCAGCCGATCAACACCACGAAGCTCTATCGCGGAGTGAGGCAGCGGCATTGGGGCAAGTGGGTTGCAGAGATTCGCTTGCCGAGGAACCGAACCCGACTCTGGCTCGGAACCTTCGACACGGCAGAGGATGCAGCCCTGGCCTACGACCGCGAGGCGTACAAGCTACGAGGGGAGAATGCCAGGCTCAATTTCCCGGAGCTTTTCCTCAACAAGGACAAGGCTGCGGAGTCCGCTGCCCCAAGCTCATCATCTTCGTCACCCCACAAGGATGAAAACGTGATCACTCGCCAATACATGAAGACTTCTCCGCAAGCTTCAGAAGAACCCACCCAGCAGGACTCGCCCATGGAGCTCATGACCTCGCCGCCTCAGGAAACCAATCCCGATGGGGATTCGGGAATAGGATCGAGCGAGGCCACGGCAAGTGAAGCGGTTCAAGGGGTGGCAGGAAGTAGTAGCGTTGCAGGGGAAGGAGGCTCGGTCTCGCAGGAGATGGTGTGGAGGGAAATGGCGGAGGCTTGGTGCAATGCGATGCCGGCCGGCTGGGGACCGGGCAGTCCGGTATGGGACGATTTGGATACAACCAGCAATATTTTGCTGCAATCACACCTTCCTTTCGGCCATGGGAACGAGCAGGAGTTCGACGAGAATAATGTCCGGAGGCAGCAGGAAAATTTCGGTCCCGCTTCATCATCGTCGTCAAGCTGTTGCACTATGAAACCCTTCTTTTGGAAGGATCAAGAATGAAGCTTCATCAGCATTTCCACAAGAATCTCTCTCTCTCTCTCTCTCTCTCTCTCTCTCTCTCTCTCTCTGAAAAGTTCTTTCTTGGGTCCATTTCGCAAAACCACTCATTTTGCTCAAAGGGTTGAAGATTTTTCTGAAACCAACCTTCTGATTTTTCAAAAATTCCTGTCTTTTTTAATCCTCCACACAAGTTGGTCCGAAAGGACATTGTCCTCAGGCTCAGAAACTCTTCTTGCTGGTTGCAGATATTCCAAAAAGCAAACCCAGCACATTTTTCTTTTTTTTCAAGAAAACTTCCGAAACTTCCTCATTTCATCATCTCCCTTTTTATCTCTTTCCCTGGTTTAGATGCTGAGAACCTTCCAGATTCGTCTCCATCTACTGATGTGACCCTCCTTGAATTCCCAGATGAACAGGGGCTGCATATTTTAAGCCTTGCCTTTCTGCTGAGAGGAGTGGGACAAAAAAAGAAGGCCATTCGATCCCCGGTAGTTGTCACAGCAGTTTGTCCATGTAGTGGGTTGTGACTAGTGGGTTTTACATGCTATTTGTCTTTTAGTCTGTATCTGGTACCTAGCCTTATGATATTCGGGTTGGTAGTAGCTGTAGCCTGTAGATCACAATTTCCATGGTGGGCCTGCATTGAGGGAGACGGTTTTGTGATCTCCTTCTCAATTGGTCCGTCCATCACCAGCGATGTTTTTGTGCTGTGATGGAGTCATTGTAGCCTTTTGTGATTATATCTCATGTCACATCTTTATCATTGATAGACATTTGATGGATCGATTGTATCTGAACATCGTCATCGTTTGTCGCTCCATTCTGCTACCTCTAACGATCAATGCTTATTATTGCCATGGTGCTTCTAAGGAATGTCGTGAGTAATTGGACATTGCAATTAAATTCCTACTAATAGTACAGAGCCCAAAAAACGAGCAGCGTGATTCTTTCACATGCTAATGATCATTGTCGCTCTAGGACATTCATTTAGAACAAAGAAATGTTACCGTTGGATACATTAAGACTACTCTACAAATGACACGATTACGTAAGGAGACTTAGCATTATCTACATAGGTTGCAGTAAGGCCCACCTAATATGCAATAATCTCCTAGTAGTATCTTACAGCCATTTCGTCTATCTACTGCTGAATTTCCCGAAAGAACATTAGATTCTTGATAATGTTCAAGGAGGATTACTCTGATTGCGTAGAATTTTGCCATGTTCTAAGGTGCATGACTTGGAAGCAGCTCCATTCACGCAAGAAGCATCTTCCATACAAAATTGTTGTTTGTAGCACAAAGATACGTCATCGTGGCAAGCATATCCCGTGAGATTAAAAGCAGTGCGAAGATGACCCCACTTTATGCTTCATGCAATAGCCATGGAAATTGCCAACACCTTACCCCAGGAATCTGGCAGTGGTGGTGAGCTGAAACTGAAAGTTTCCCACTTTTCTTTCCCTTCCAAGCAGAGAGAGATCTCTACTGGCGAAACCCACCAATTCAGGAATATTCTGTGACATCTGCAACCTGAGAATTCTCTAAAACCACGGGAGCCTAACGTAACAACTACCGGAAAGAGTATGAATTAAGTACTGTATAAAGACCTTGGAGATAGGTCACTGACAGGGAAGTGATAGAGAAAGGTGGGACCGGAGGCCACCGGCCCATGACATCATGCACATTTCTTATTTGTGACGGCACGATAACGATGAACTCCCCCTTAGAAAATGATATTGCTACAAAATGATGAAGGGAGTCCATTAAAATAAGCCGAATAAAGTAAGGTCATGCGTAGGGGATGGATTCAATAAAAAAAACTGGAAATATCTTGGAATGATGGCGGGGCAACTTCGGATTAGTGTGTGTGCAAAGTGATGCTTCAGTTTTAAATAAATCCTAAACTGAAGTCAGAATGTGGTTTCTTTCTTGGATTATGCTTTGTTAGTTGACAATGAACAAAAAGGAAGTTGACTAGATGGGCCAATATAGTCTGCCTTAAAAATCAAATTTGCCTAGTAAGGGACAACTCCCGACTTGGTGGAGGGTCATTAACTCAAACTGAACACATCAGCACACATCACGCGAATAATATATTCTCCTGTGAATTTTGGCTTAGCTCATGGAGAATCCAACAATACAATTATGGGGGAAGAACCAGGAAACTCCACACCTAGACGAGGTTGAATATTTAGTATAGTTTGATGCATACTGGGAAATTAAAAGAGTAGAGGATAGGCGATTTTTTCCACGCCAATTGCGAATATGTACCCTACAAATTGTCCCAGAACAATCACAGCAGAACACGCAAGTGGGACTAGTTAATCTTTGGACATATCCAACATCACTAAGGGCTTCGTAAGTGTTTCCAATAGTTTTGTTCAATCATTGGGTGCGAACTTACTATTAAACAGCAGCAGCATGATATGTTTCAGATAGTGTTGATCAATAACTAGTATTGTTCAATCATTGGGTGCAAACTTACTATTAAACAGCAGCAGTAAGAAAATTTTCCTTTTCCGAGCCAGACTTTCCTCGTTCACCCTCAAAGAGTTGATCTACCTAATGGCTTTGACAAAGATGGAAGAGATTTTTGAGTTGGAAAGAAGTGAAGTTCTTGTGTCTTCACGTGATCGAGTAATTCCACCAAGATCACCCACTCCATTATCTGTATTACCGTGCAAGCTTGTGTCATTGTGAATATAACAGCACATCATACAGCCTGCTCTAGCATTAGCATTTGCCCAATCTCCAACTGCTACACGACAGAAACTTGAATCTCCATCCTGAAGCGTCATAATGCCAAAAACACTCCCTGAAGCCACCCTCATTCAACTCTTGCCTACCCAACATCCCTCTCCTCTATAAGCCTCGTCTTTGTTTGGTTCTCTCAATAAAATCGGGCCTACATGAGCATCACAATCTATACCAAATACAAAATTAAGCTCAGTCGATCATTGCAAATCTACTTTCGTTACAAATGCAGCCATTCAGTCATTCTGATCTATTTAAGTTGTTCTATTCAAGTCATACTCTGCAATGATGAAAAACCAATCATTTCAAGTTTCCAAGGAGGTAAAAAAGCAACAGTTTACACTACGAATCTGGGTTAAGAAAAAGAAACGGAAAAGGAAGAAGACATCAAAACCAGTAGATGACCTTGGTGAATGCACAATAAGCAAGAGCGAATGTCCTTAAATTCTCTGGGCATTATTTTGAATAAACAAGGCGACATGTTACAATCTTCCAAGAAAAAATGTATCTCAAATAATGTAAAAACTAGCAACTCAGCAGTTACTTGATAAAAGCTGAATCTACCACAAGGCACAACCGAGGCTAATTATCTCTCACGACTTACTCATAAAGGCCAAATCTACCACAAGGCTATCAACATGTCTCAATTGGAATTCAAGTTCAACCACAAAAACTTGAGCTTGAGCAGCTCATTTGGTTGCCCTAATAAAAAAATTCTTTAATGCAAATAGAGCCGTAATATCTATTAAACTGGTTGGTTTAAGTAATGTATTACCTATTGCAATGTTGGGTTCTATGAGTGACATATCTAATGGCGAGGGAATACCATTAGAATTTCCAAATAGCCCCTAAAATCAGTGTAGAGGTAATATAATAATTATCATTTCAATCATCAGTAATAATTTATGAATTCAATACCCCATAGATATAATTATTTATAGAATACATCATATAAATTGTTCATCTATATTTTAACAACTCATTCATGATTCTAATAAAAAGTTAAGCACATAAAATGTGATAATATAAAATAAATGCCATACCTTCGATAGCTATTCATGAGCTTAATTCTCCATATATATTATCAGGATATCCTATTTAACATTTAAATTATCATTTATTATTTAATGACTAATTTACAATTACAATTTAAGTTTAATCATATAAACTACAATAATAGTCAGATGAATATTTTTTTGTCACTTAATTAACAGTGTGATTGAAAAAATAGTATATAACAGTTTGAGCAATAGATTAATATAGTTTTTTGGTTATGAAAATTTAGATAGTCATATAGAATAGTAACCTAGAAGCAACTGTGAATTATTACATAATGGATGTTTCAAGGCAACAAAAATTATGTATAGTCAAGATGGCTTAAATATTGCTACATTGATTATTTACTTATAACCTATTAATCATATGACATATGAATTGTAAGTCATGTTATCAGCATATACAATGATAATCTAACTTAATAGAGAGTGGAAAACAGTGACTATGATATTTTGGTAATAGCTATTACAAGACGTAATAGCCATTCAGCAAAATGTGCCGAAAGTTCTCTGCTGCAATACATGGCTTTACTGCCGAATTCTTTCTCCCTGTTGTCCCCAAGAGTTTCCATCTACCCCCCCTCCCCCTACTCCACCCTCGCTCAACAGGCAAGCCATCGCCTGGTCCACCTGTGTATGTAGAACAGCAATATATACAGAAGTAGCCAACATATATCCCCCTCTTGGCTTATTCAAACGGCATAGATGGAAATCACCACCTTTAATTACTCTGCCAAAATCCCTTCAACAGCTACTTCCACACACATGGCAATTGATATAAGCCATCTTTGCACTTGTTCCTGACATCATCAGTCTCTCAACAGTCGGATTTACACGAGAAGAGTATTACCATTAATATATAATTATAAATAAACAGAATGCAAGGCAGCATTCATTTCATGTGCACAGAATAGATATTCCAGGCCTGGTGGTTCCTATCATAAAATAAAAGACCAAGAATCCCCCAATTTATCTCTTTGCCATTCTATTCAACAACTACCCACACGGGGTCTGCAAACAATAAAAATCAACACGATCTACATCTTTCTTTGTTTTTCCTGTCACTTGATTCCAAGATTATTGTTCCTAACAGGCTTGTGCACTTCCATGTGACCCTATCCTCATCCAATATCCTAAAACCTAATGGAAAATACATAGATATAAGACAATAGAGATATTCTATCAGTAAAGGTGCCATGATCCAATTTCCATATTGCAGCAGCAGGAATAGAGGCCAAATTAGTTTAACATGGATGAGATCATGGAGATGTCAAAACAGGAGCATGAGCAGGGAAAAGGCAGTACTTAGAAGTACTTTATGCCTCAACATTAGATTTCATAGTGAGCAAGTTTCTGACTACAGGGAAAAATTCTCCTTCTTATGGCGCGATCTACTTTAAAAGAATAAAACCAGTGATGAAAAGATATCTGTAAACTAAGGCAATGTGAGCTGAAGATGACCTAACCTCTAAATTGTCTTTAAAACTTATTAAGTAGAAATTTAACTAAAGACTGATTTGGTTGATGAATCTTCAATGGAAAAAAGTTGCATACAAACCTGTCTAATTTATTGTGCCACATGTACTTCTTTCTTTTTTCTTTTACATTACCTCTGTACAATATCTCAAATCAATCCCTAAAACAGACTACTTATCCTCAATTTTTCCAGGAAAAATTAATCAGCGAGTTGAGAATGAGAGTTCCAGTCAGATGGGTCCAAAATTTCAACCTAGTCAAAAAGATGCTCTGTTGCTCACTATGTTTCTTAAAGCAAAAAACTGATGACCAGCATGAAGAACATACAGCTGGTAAAAAGAAATTGTATAGGTAAAATCCATCTCTTTATAGCCATAAGTCTACATCTATCACATCAAATTATCTTGTCCCACTTTAGTGAAGCCTATCCAGCTTCATCAGCACACCAAGAGTCCACACAACCAAGATGGGGCTCATATTAACTAAAGAGATTTAAGTCAGGAGAAGTCACGGGCAAATCTTGTGTATGAAGATATCATTTCACTTTTTTCACTAAAAAGAAGAGGAGGTTCCCAGGCGAACTTCCGGCCAAAAAAAAAAAAAAAAAACTATGCCTTTTCCTCCATAAGAAGACACGGGCACAAGTGTGTGATGGCATTACAGCTGAACTTTTACTCACTTAGCGGATCAGATATAAAAATCATAGAGTGCCCTCGTGCCTTGTTGTACAGATTCATATTCTCTTTGAGATCTCTTATCTCCATAACCCTTTGAAAAGTAGCATCTTTAAGGAATGTGATGAAGGCTGTCAGATAGTGCTAACTTAGGGTGTACGATGTCATATTCAAGATCTCGATCTCCCTAACCCTTTGAAAAGTAGTGTCTTTAAGGAATGTAATGAAGGGTGTCAGATAGTGCTAACTTAAGTCTCCTCTACATCTATTATGCATTTGTTCTGATAATACGAAAATCCTTCAGCAATAACCTGAAAGTCCAACCAAACTTCAAGTTAAAAATTCAAACGTGGTACGTATGATTTTCCCTCTGCCAAAATTGTCGCTTAGATTCTTTTCATACAAAGAAAAGCCTCTAAATGTCTTCCTTTGTTCCTCTGCTGTAGTCTATTAAGGTAAGAGTTTTCCAAGAACACAGCTCATATCCAACATAAACATAAGTAGTTAAATTTAAAATGCAAATTCACAATAAATAAGTTTTCTCAGCCAATTTCCATTTGATGCAGCTCTCGGAGAGCAATCATTGAATATGACAACAAAAGATCATAGAAATGTCACAGACAAAACAAACCAACATATAGTTGGCACCACATGACAATTAAACTATGAAATCTAACATGTCTTGTCATTCAATGGATCCAGATTCCAGACAACATTCACTTACAATTTCTAATAAATAGGATAAGAAAAGGAGCAAAACAGCAAGTTTCTGACTAAGTAAGTGCTTAATGTACCAGCAGAGTTCAATACAATACAACTAGAGGAGCAAGGCAACATGACAATCTTACAGGAACTACTGTTTGCTATTCTCAGCCTCCTCTTTCCCAAGAGCTACCACCACTTTCTTCAAGATGGCTTCAGTTGGCTGGTGAGAATTCTCCACTGCCTTTGAAATTACTTGCCATTTCTCACCATATTTGGGTTCCGCAGCAACACATCTCATCAATACGTCCTTCTGGGTATCCTCTGTCCCATGTTGAAGTTCAAATTTGTAATACAATGCCCAAAAATCCCCAACATCAGGCTTAAGGGTTACGGCCCTATTCAGCCAGGTTCTAGCTTTGTCCACTTTCCTATCATGCCAGAACAATTTTGCAAGCGCAACAAAAACATGTGGGTCGTTATTACATTTCTTAAAAGCATCCGCAGTCTTGGTTTTGCGTTGGGGACGAGGAGCCATCTCAATTGATGCGGCCCAGAGAATGCCACTGGTGGGACACTCTTGCAATGCCTTTGCCATCAATATATCAGCTTCCTTCTTATTTCCATGTCTAGATTCAGCACGAATGGCAGCAAGCCAGAGCTCATCCTTTGCAGGATTCTTCTTCCTGGCTAATGTAAGAACTGCACGAGCTTTGCTTAGCCCATTTGTCTTCTCCTCTAGGTTAGCTAGAGAAATCCACAGAGGTATACAACTAGAACAGTGCTTCAATCCCGATTCATAAACTTCCTTAGCCTGTTCTAAGTGACCAAGTCGTTCTTCAAGCTGGCCTAGCATCAGCCACAGCTTAAAGAATGAGGGGAAGCGCTTCAACCCTTCATCTAGTAATTTCCTCTCTTCTTCAGTGTTGCACATTTCTCTTTCAACAATGGCAGACTTCATCCACACTCTCTCTGTCCCTCCCCTTTCTCGTGCCTTAGCAAGTAGCATTCTTGCTCGCTCAGGCTCATGGTTCTCAAATTCAAGCTTGAAGGCTGCTAACCATATCTCTTCAGAATTAGGAATAGCAGCATAAGCTTCTTGAAGAATTGCTCGGGCAGCTGGCACATCTCCGGCAAGCCACTTCTCCTTAGCACCCATGAGCCACAAAACTTCAGCCTGAGGCCTGTACGTGACGGCTTTGCGGAGTAAAGCATCCAGAGATTCTTTCGTTCCATGACTCTTTTCAAGCTGTGCTGCTTTGAGCCAAATGCTCTTCTTCGTCAAGAACACTGTGAGAGCATGAGCATATATAGCTCTAGCAGTCTCAATGGAACCTCTTTTCTTGCACTCCTCAGCATCAGCGACCCATGTCCTCTTCCTATCCTCTTCTTCCACCCCAATCCCAATTGTATTGTGAATGATTGCCTGGCATGTCGTGATAGACCCAGCCCTCTCGGCAGCCTCAGCCTCCTTCATCCAAAGCTCCCTATCAATCACCACACCCTCCCTCTGTAAAGCCCTAATACCTCTCTCAATGATCTTTCCGACCATGGAAGTATTGCCATTAGCTTCTTCCAACTTTGCTGCAGTGATCCAAATCGCAGGCTCTTTGGGCAACCTTTCTCTTGCCCTATTAAGCACCTTCTTCGCATTATCATAAGTCTCCAACCTAGCCAGCGCAAGCCACAGCTCAACGTGCAATGGGCAAGACTCCACTGCCCTGTGAAGCAATATCCTCGCATTTTCCTCATTTGAGAGTTCTACAAGGGCCTTCCACAACCTGACTGAGTCAGGGATATGTTCTAACCCTTTCCTCAACACCCTACTCTTATTCAGTTCATCATGCTCCAATTTTGCAGCCTGCATCCACAACTTAACAGAAGTCGGAATTGACTTAACTCCTTTAGCAATCACTGCCTTCGCTTCATCAGGGCTTGCAAGCCGGCACGCCTCAATCCACACATCCTCATTTTTGGGACATTCCTCACACCCTTTCTGTATCAATTGTCTGGCAGCCTGAATCTTCCCTGCCACCTCCTCTAGCCTCGCAGCTGCAATCCAACCCGGTGGGTGTTTCGGGTTTGTCTGCGTAACACTCTTGAGCAATAACCTTGCCTTCTTTATATCAGATATCTCAGCGTCACTAGTAATCTTCATGCTCTTTAAATCAGTCAAGTAACCCTTTGGATCGACAACAGTTAAACCTGACACCGAATCAGACAACCTATCCAGCTTTAAAGACAGAACAGTACCTCTTCCTTCACCCACTGCGGTCAAATCAGTTACCGGCGTCTGAGACCAAGGTGTCTCAGTCCCTCCTGCCGCTCTACTCTTAGGGTCCAAAGCCGTAACATGCTCCTGCTCTTGTCTAGCCTTCTCCAAGAGAGTGTCGGGCACAGGTACGAAGCTCTCAAACCGCTTCTTCTTGTTCCTCAACGAATAATCCCCAATTTCGGGTATGCTGTCCCACTCCTGAGCAGACATGGTATGCAACTTCCTCTTCAAATCCGCAAATTGCTCGGTAATCTTCGGATTCGAGGCGCGATACTTCTCAATCTCCTG